>CM076242.1:480000-1857000 GCA_038380155.1 Pseudococcus jackbeardsleyi
ATTACAGTTCAAAGGCTATACTTATCATATTTCCAGATAAGTGTCCCAAAAAATGCCCCCAATTCCAAAAATTTTCGAAATAAGATTTTTCATTTTTTGTTTGAAATATTACGAAGAATCTGAGAAACCTCGTCAGACGGCCGTACCATGCTCCCGAGTAATCCTGAAAAGGCGCCAACTTCCAAAATTTTGGAAACTTTATATAAAGGAAATTGATACTTAAACACTTGGGTGATTCTAAATTTTCGCAGAAAACCATGTAACCGGCCAATATCTCGCGAAATATACACGCTAGAATACTGCGGTTGGAATTATTTGATGGAGTTTCATGCCAATGGCCGCCGGCAGAGGGTAGCGAAGGTAGCAGTCGCTACCTCATAAACTTTTCGTTTTTTTTTTGTTTTTTTTTTTTTTATTCATGCGTATGTACTTATTCTCCTATGCCTTAAATAAAAATTGAAATCTTCACGACTTTGAAAGGCATAATCCTTGGTTCATTACTATTCGATCATAGGCCACTTCATAGATTCTCAACTCTTTTAAATTTTTTGTGAAGCATAATTCGATTTTAGTTTATAATGCTACAGCTAAAATTAGTCAAGCAAAATTTAAAAATTGCGCGGAATAAAATCTTCGAATATCTGGGGGTAGGTTTCAAGATAGCCAAAAGCTTGATTTCAACCCTGTCAATTTCAAAACAATGCGTTCAATCTTGAAATAAGAAGGATTAGATTTCAGCGCTTCACAAATTGGAACCAGATGATTTATCCCTGAATTACTGAATTATTTTTCTGTTTTACGAGAAAATTGTGGATTATTGAGGTTCTTCGAGCAATAGCTTATGCAGAGATTAGAAGACAGTCTATTTTAGTAGAATATGAGAAAAAAAAGATTACCTCGCCAATAAATTTTTTTTACTGAAATTTTTAATTTTTTTCGGTATGTACTTTCCGGTCACCCGGTAGTATTCTCTATGAAACTCTCATCGCTCCTAACCCTTTTACAATGAACACTCAACATGCACAATCTTCAAGGCTGATAATCTTAACTGAAAGCTTAAACCAAAAGCCGAAAAAAACTGTAAAATTCTTGTTTTGAAAAGCCAGCTGAAAGCTTAAGTTACAATTTTGGAAAAGCTAAAGCCAGCCAAAAGCTCTATTTTTTTGACTATTTTTTTTCAATTCAGTGAAATTCTGAAATTCATGATGTGAGAAAGCCTACTGAAATAAAAAATTTAAAAAACTCAAATTTTTAAAAGGTTGAGAAAAATTACTAAATTTATGAAAATTTTTGGGAAAAAATCAATTTTTAGAAAAATATTCAAAAATTGAAGCCAAAAACCGTAAGTCATTTTATTCAGCTGAGCCTCAAAAGCCAATCATTTTGATTGAAATCCGAAATGTGGTGCGTTTGCGTGATTACATAATCCGTCAAATCGTCAATATAGAAGATTTGCGAAAAATTCCCCATTTTTCCCCTTTTTTTTGTGTCACAACACTAAAATTAGGGTACTAATATCATTATTGTTGCAGTATAGGATCTATACGATTGAACGGGCACTAACAAAAATTAAATTAGGCGATCGTCAGCACTTTTTTTGCTACCTCGTTGAAAAATCCTGCCGGCGGCCATGTTCATGTCCCGAACATATTCCCTTGAAAAAAATGGGGTACGACACATTCCCCTCCCTTCAGGGGCCACAAAAGTGGTCCAAATGTCCATCGTCGTGGTTGTAAGCCGCCATGTTCTCAAATCAAAATACATTTGTGCTCCGCTGTTATAGCTTATTGATCTGAAAGTTCGCACTTATTTAACGCAGAAAGGTCTCATCTTTCATATTATGATATTGAAAACGCATTTTGAAGTCGATTAAGTCGATTTCGAAAGCTTTTAGTTGGATAACCGCTTTTTTTGTCCTTCGTAGAGGCTTGTGTTCTCAAGAGGCTGAGGGAGACAGTTGGTTATTTCAAAATCCGACAATTAGTCTAATCGGTCCCCAGACATCATAAAATTATTATCTAGTTATGTTTTTGACATCAGGGTTCATTATGATAACGATTTCGAGAAAAATGTTTCCAAATTTACAAATCGGCACACAGAACTGTCCTCATCGTGGCTCTCCATACTAGCTCAATTTTTCATTTTTTTCAATGCAGCCTTTAAAAAAGCATGAGGACCTATTTTTGATGCAATAGTTGAATTTTGTGCAAAATGCATTATTTTCTCACAATTTTGAAATTTCTTCCATTTTGTCCTTCGTCGTGGGTCGTGGGTGTCTTCGTCGTGGCCTTTTTCATTTTTTCCCATTTAAATTACATAGGAAAAATATATGTACTATCGTTTTCATGTTGTCTAAGCATATGAATGTTATGTACTACACTAGTATTGACTATTCTGATCTAATTTTTTTCAAAAAACAACTTTTCAAAATTTTCAAAAACCATAGGTAAATTTCTGCGAAATTTTAGAATCACCCATTTGGAGAGTTTTAACCCTTTTAGAAGCGCTAGCGTGACGTGATATTTTTGGAAAATTGCACTTCATTTCGAAATCGATACATTTTTTTCGGCTCCTTTTCCGGCGTCAAGTAATGGGTACCTTAATGTACATACCTATATGCAACCAAAACAACACGACTATATCGCGCGTTGCAGGCATTTACATTCTTCGCGATTCGGTGAATCCTAGGTAACAGTTGGAATATTTAAACACGACATGCCGCGCCGTAATTCATGTCTGAGTAGTGAGTACTCGATTCAATAACGTTTTCAAATTGACAGTGTGCGTTGACGAGCGACTCAACAATGCAAGTAATGAAAATAGTCTCGAGTTTCGATACTCGAATCGTGAAATCGTTCGAAAGAGCAGCTTAAAAAAATGTCAGTTTACAATACTTTACGGGGAAGGGGGAGGGGGAGGAGGGGTCAGTACAACCGCCGAAATTAGTGACGGCACGATATGGACTCCATATCTAATTCTTTTCTGAAATGAATCGTCAACACTTGGAAAAGAAGTTCCCACGTTTTGAGGAAAACTGCATTCTTTGAGTTATTCGTGGCGCCTGCCTTGATTGGAGAGATTCTATTTGATATTGTCAAAATTGAAGCATATTACAGCATTAGTAAAATACATATCTATCTTTGGGATACTAGGTAACTTTTTTTTTCGTGTTCCAGAATTCTTTTCAACAGTTGCAAATATCGTAATTTACCGAGAAAAACACTGCAAAAATAAATTAACAACGAAACTAGACACACTGTGTCAAAAGAGCGGACTTCCTATTACCTTTACTGTACAAGCTATTGACTAAACACAAGAATTCAAATTTGAAGTTCATTTTTTTCTCCTGCGCTTTTCAGAATACCTAATTATATATCGTACTTAATTATATATCCTTTCGGCATCCATTCAATCGTATCTTTTTAGCCTCCGTTTTTCCTTACAATGCGACATTCGCGTGACACATAAGTATATATTTATAAAAAAGGGAAATAAACTTTGATTTTGAAAAGCTCGACTTTCATTGCACGACTCGACTTTAATAAAAATTCAATCAACTTTTCTCCTCTAGTATACATATTCAAATCACCGCAAAAATTTCAAGTCGATTGGTCAAATCCAATGTCGGTGATCATTTCAGAAAGTATAATGTCCCAAAAGTGAGCTTGAAAGCTCAAAAATTCAGCTTCCTATGCACAAGTCTGAAATACCCAGTTTTAAATCGATCTGCACAGTTTAACGGGAGAAACTTCATTAGAAAAATTGGTCTATCACTAGGTAGCCTTCAAACTTTGAACCGAACTCGTTTTTCTCAGGAAAATTGAATTTTTAAGAAAAATTCCTCAGGACCAAACTTGTTGAGCGCAAAATTCTCCACCTCCTTTTTTTTTCTACAATGCAGTTTAGCGAAATATTTCCGAATAATCTGCAGTTTAATTAGGAAAATGGGAAAACACATAGGTTCATAATAACCAGAATTGACCAATCACACGCCTTCATAATTCGGACTCGTATTTCTCATAAACGAAGAACTTTCAGGAAAAAGTTATGAGCACCAAAATTAGGGAACGTGAAATTCTTGACCGCTCCTATAAATCGTTGTTTTTGTTTTTCTCTCAGATGCCTCGTTTGCGAGATATACCTATTCGAAAAATCAGTTTAATTAAGAAAACTCACAATAACCATCAGAATTGGCCAATCACAGGCTTTTGAATTTTGAACTTGATTATTTCGAAAACGGCGGAATTTTCAGAAAAATGCATGATAACAAAGGTTGTAGAGCTTGAAATTCTTGACCTTCCTTTCGGCCTCTGTTTTTCTCTACAATGCACCGTTTGCGAGATATTTTCGAAAAACGGAATAAACTTTGAACTCGAAAAGCTCAACTTTCAAAGCACGGATCGACTACAAAATTTAATCAACTTTTCTCCTATACACCTTGTATGGTAATCACCATAAAAATTTCAAGTCGATAGGTCAACTCTAACGTGAGTTCCAAAAATGAGCTTTAAAGTTGAAAAGCTCAGATTTTTCGGCACAGAATTGCACCAAAATCTAATCAGCTCGTCTCCTGCATGTTCTGCACCTACTGTAAAAATTTCAGCTTGATCTGTTCAGTTTAACGAGAGAAATCGGTTAGAAAGAAAAGGCTTCAACAAACATACAAATAAACCACCCTTCGGATTGCAATAGCTGATTCCCGCTAGAGGGGCAAGTCGGCTGAAACTGTATCAGGCACAGTTTTTTTCCGTCTATTTTTTTTTTTTTTTTTTTTTTTAGAGAAAACCCAACGACTTTTGAAGGAAATCACTGTTGCAACGCCACACAAACCCATTTTCGATCATGTGAAACGTGGGACCACCTACTTACTACCTAGCTACATGCCTAGACGGTACCGGCGCGGCGCCATGGTATTTCATTCAACTTTTTTTTCCTTCTCGAAAACCCGAATAAAATCTGTGAAAACGAATCTCAATCGTCTAAAATTCCTAAATTACCATTCAAAGTCGGATTTTCAATGATAGAATTCAATCGTACGTACATATGTGTAGATAATTATTATAATACGGTGGCACTGGCACCTTATCACGAGTTTCAAACACTCGGACATACCTATCGCACGACGATGCCGCGCCGGCATGCAGTGCCATCTCAGGTTGAAACTTTCAGAGATTTTTCATTTTCCACAATTACAAATTTATTTGTCAACGGACTGTTCCCCAAATTAGAGATACCTAATACCTATACCCGAAAACCGATGGAGATTGTTCATCAATTCATCATCATACCACAATTCGCTATTCGCGCTCTCAAGCTCGCTTCAGTACAGTGATGATAAGTGCTTGAGGGGAAAAGAGCAAATTGCAAGGTTATTCGCGACATCACGACTTTCTTTTTAGCAACCTATGGTTTTGCCTATGTACTTACCTACCGTATTTGCGCTCTTCCAATTACCCGTACGAGTCCTCGAGATCAAGTGAGAAAATGAGTGGTTTTTTTTTGTTTTTTGTTTTAGTTTTCAAAGAAAGACGCAAACCAAAAACAGAAATTTCGTACCTGTCTAATTTTTCTCCAACATATGTATTGGTCGTCAAAGTGAGAGCGAGAAAGAAAGAGAGCAAGAGAAGAAGTAGAAAAAGTTTTCCAAGTTGAAAATTTTTTTTTTGGAAATTTTTACGATTGCGGTATGTAACGCACGCATACACTTACCTAGGTAGTTAACGTAGGTATTTACCTAACGGAAATATTTTTTTGAACGCCAGAAAAGAGTTTCACCACGACAAGCATTTTTAATGTTCATAGTCATACTTATAGGATGAATACGACAAATAATGATGAAGTTTCACCCCAGATAACGTTCGACCATTAAAGAGTTGAACACGACACGACCGCGACGGGGGAGATGTGTTTACAGATAGGGAATAAACACGCCGAAATAATATTATACAAGACAGAACATCGAAACATTTTTTACTGTCAGAAGCTGAAAAAAATTTACACTTTGACTCCTTTTCTCATGATATGTATTATACAGTTTTTAGACTTGACCGTGACCCATTTCGGAAAAGAGCTCTACATTCAATTTTAAAAAACCCGACTCCTCTCTTGTCTCTTCCTTTACTTATTCAAAAAAATCGAAAGGAATTATTCATTTTACCATAACATTTTAAAAAATAACAAAATGTTGTTACATAAAATCAAATTTGTTTTTAGGAAAAAAACATCGTAATTTTGGCACTATTTTTCCAGTCCGATAAAACATCAATCTTTTGATCTTTTTTAAAAGATTTTTGGTAACTTTTTTTCAACTAAAAAATGTTTCTTTTTGCTGGGGGGGGGGGGGGGTCGGTCGTGTCGTGTCGTGTCGCGTCGCGTCGTCGTCAAACTACTAGGCGAGACATTGTTACATGGAAAATGGTCATTATAATAAACTTTAAATTAAAAATTGCGTTCAGCTGCCCATACTTATGTTAATATTTTTAAATATTTTTTAATTTGAATAGTTTTATTTCATATTATTTTGATTTCGTCGCTATAATGTCACTTTTCGACACAAAAAAATCTGTCGTTCATTGCCTTTTATAGTCGTTTAGAATATTAACATGCCGTGAATTTTTTAGTCTGTCGTGCAATAAATTTTTTCGTCGTTAATAATTTTGGATTTTACTTTTCAGTCGTTAGTCGTGTAAATGATTCTTCGGTCGCGAAAGGTACCTATGCTCGTCGTGCTGACGCCCTTTTTAGTTTTTGGTCGTGCAATTAAATCGCACCCTTTACCTAAACCCAAGTCCCATACATGCAGGTACCGAATTACGAGCGTTTTTCTTACAGCCTAGTTAGGTAACGTATGTACATCTACATACTACATAAATAAACCCTCGCAACAAAAAAAAAAAAAAAAAAAAAAAAAAAAAATTTAAAGGAAATGGTCAAAATTCAATTTTAAAACGAACATTCGATTCGTCTGGACGACACGAATCTAAACCTATGCACTCGAATACGGGAAACCATACCAGTGCAGCGGCCAGGTACCCGACACCCGACACGACGAAAGCGATCAGAAGAAAATTATTGCATAGGTAGTAGGTACTAGGTAGAGGTACAACGAGTACAATAACAAGCGTTTCTCAGATAATAATACGTATGTTGTACTATGTATGTAGATGTATACGGTAACGTAAGCGGTAAGTGGTAAGTGGTAAGTGGTAAGTGGTAAGTGATAATCACAGGTATGTACTAAGTATGTATGTAGTACCTACCTATGTAGCGTAGGTACTCAGACTCACTAGGTACATACTTGTACTTACATACATTTATACGTATTACGTACATACGGTTACTAAATCCATAGGTACATACTTGAACTTACATGCGGTAAATACTCGCACAGGCTATACACAATAGGTACTGTAGGTACCTATGTCGTAGGTAGTATGTAGTACCATATACAATACGTAGGTACCTATGTAATATGTATTAGGTACACTATACCTACCTACCTACCTACCTACACGTACGTCCACGTAGTACGTACACACTACACACTTATTAGTTATTACCTATCAGTATCAACACTTATACTTATACCTGTATGTACTTACACGTAGGTATTAGGTAGAAGAGGTATAATATCTATCGCCTGTAACTCGCATCGCTTTCAAGTACCTAGGAGGTACTACCTGTACCCTGTACCTACCACATATCTAATTATCGTAAACATAAGACGTAGCAGGTGCAGGTATATCTAGATCTACATAGGTAGCTAGGTAGTAGGTACATAGGTATCTACTTTTGTATTTCGAGTCGTAGCTCGTAGCCCGCTGTCAGCGCGTACAGTGTACACGGTACTATAGGGCGCTAAATCGCATCGCATCGCATCGCATCGCACCGCAAGCAATTTTTTTCTCTTTACGTGTACCGTGCACCTATATACTTATATCCAGAACCTACACGTACATACATGTACGTACATAGCTATTTAGGTACATAGATAGTAAGCTAGCTACCTACTACCTATGTACGTATACGTATGTAATGTACCCAGACCTACACCTACAGCTACAGCTAACAAAGAGACCGAACATCTACGTATAATAGGTGGCTGACTGGGTGCTACGTCGTCGTACGCCCATAAGTTGTACACTGTACAAGTTAGGTTACAAATAAAAACGAATAGGTACGCTATGAGTAGATAGGTACTGTGTCAAATAGTAGGTAGGTAGGTAGGTACATGTAACGCGTATCTAATCGTCGTCGTCGTCTTTTTCTTTCTTTTTTTTTTTCGTATTTTCGTACAGCACATACTACCTATCTAAACGTTTTTCACTTGTCGAGGCTAAATTCGACGCTTGCGCGTGTTATCGCTCATTTGTTGGTTTTCGACGGTCCGCCGCACCAACGCCACCGTCACCGTCACCGCCACGAACCACGGTTACTCAACTATTTTTTTTTTTTTTTTTTGTTATCGCCGAAAGACAGTACTCTACATACACGAGAATCCGACAATATTAACTGCCCTGGACTGGAGGAGCGCGTTTCTCAAGCGAACTCGACTACACTCTATTCGTATTTTCTCATTTAATTTGTTTTGTTTTGTTTTGTTTTGTTTTGTTTTGTTTTTGTGTCCTTACGCACGAAGCTACCAGCCGTGAAATTTTCATCAACGTCATATCGTTATCGCCGTCGTTTGTTCTTTGTTTTCCGACATTCCGACGTGTTGCCCTTAAATTTTCGCAATATTCCAAAGATCCCATAATTATTGCGCGCATAGGCCCATCCGAGGGCTACTAATTTTTTCCAACTATAGCCGACAGTAGGAACGGTCACGCGCGCGGGTCGTGATTTTTCCGCGAATCTGCGCAATTTCCCAGCATTACCACCAGCGCCAGAATCAACATATTGTACTGACACTGACCGAACGAGCCGTGCCGTCCTGCCGTCCGTGCGAAAGCCCGCCCGCCGCGAATTCGCTCGTTTCTCGTTCCGAACCACCGACAATCCTGCAGCACAACGAATAACCAACCAACAGGTAAGCTAGGTACTCTCACAGAAGTCTGCGGTACAGTGACTACCGAGGACTACTCAAGTAATACTCACTTCTTGTTGCACGATAGGTAGAGGTACCTACATAAAATATAAAAATATTGACTGACAAGTACTGTACGCGGATCTCGCGTTGCGTTGGTATCCGCCATTCGCCATCGCCATCGCCATCGCCATCGCCATCGCCATCGTAAAAACATATTAACCGTAAGCCAAGCGCTTGTACCAACAATAGGCAATAGGTACACTGCGAAAAATGAGAAAAAGAAGTATGCACCTATTCATTCGTAAAAATTAACGAAAACGCATCGAGTCGATCGGATGATAAAATTGGTCCCGGCTGAAATTTTCATCCGCACCCCCCCCCCCCCGCACAAATAGCGTTCATTGATCTACCTAATGCGGGTGTTTTCATTAGCCAAGGATCCGACGTTGTACATAGTTTTTTCATTTTTTCGTTTTTTTTTTCGCGTAAATTGCTCAAAATTTGAAAAATCTTCCACCTAAAATAACGACGCGACGCGACGCGACGCATCTGTAGTATATAAAGGGTTTTTCGCAATTTTCGACCCTTCATCTACTTCAGAGAAACCGCCGCGCCGGCGGCCGGTGCCGAAACCAAACACCCAGCAAAATTAGGTACGAAAAAACTGCATCACATTTTTTTTTTTTTTTAAAAAAAAAAAACTTTTTGCTTATACCCTAAAATTGATGGAAACATCCACGAGTAGGTACGGTACGAGAAACTATATAGATACGTAGGTACCGCTATACCTGTACCTATATATACAATAAAAGAACGAAAAAATGGAAATTTTTGAAAATAGCGTAATAAAAATGGTACCTAGTAATTTTGATAAGGAAGGAGATGATCGAATGAATTTTTTCACACCAAGGGAGAAAGGACGCCATTCGAAGAGGTTAGAATGAATATCGCAGCGAGGCTCTTTTTATTGAATGTGCGACGCGACGCGCGCCTATCAGGCGTACGCGTAGGTAAAATATCGCGGATAGGTAGGTACCTACTGTTGACTCTGGACAACACGTTGCGTAGTTTCAAGGATATGATTATAGGTAGTAGGTAGGTACCCTACCATATCGATTACCTATATGTATGTAGATGTACTGTGTGTGTGTATTATGTGCTAATATACCTGCTACGTATTATGTACGTAAGTTGAGTACGTAGGTATTTTCCCGATAAATTTGAAAAAATGTGTGGTAAATTTGATTTCTTTTTTTTTGGTTGAAAAATTAAGGACTCAGAAAGTCAAAACCAGGAGTCAGTCATAGGGGTTTTCCCCCAGAAATCTTTGTGTTTTGAGCTTGAATATTACTTATGAGAAATTGAAAAAAATGAACTTTATTGAGAAGAAAAGGGAAAACAACAAAGTTCAATTTCTGCTGAAAATTTTGGAGTTTTTTACACGTCAAAATTTTCAAAAAATTTAATTTTGAAACTGAAACTGGAACTAATATCATTTCAGTTTTCCATCACTGCATCTACGTATTTCAACCAAGCCAAAAAAAAAAAAAAAAAAAAAAAAAATGGATGGAAAGGCGTTTTTCCCCGGTTTCCGTTTCCGTTTCACTAAATTTGACGTTCCTGAGCGTTTTTTTTGGAAACGTTTCCATTCCATTTCCGGAACTCCGATACCTACGCTTAGCTACCATGGCCACGGCCACGTCCGTCCGGTCCCGTCGCGTCGTGTCCGTCCGATACGAAAATAACGTATGTGTTACGCCTAAAACGGGCTGTTTGCCGAATGCCGGAATTCGGCAAACAGCTCGTTTTAGGCGTGCAACTAGATCCGCCATACACAAGTACATAGGTATAGGTACCTAGACCTACCTAAAGAACGAAATAGAAGTCCAGGGCCGGAATACCGAGATGTGCACCGTATAGTGTACCTAACCTACCTATAGGTATAGAGGTATACTTACCTAAAATTAAGAACTTGTTAAAAAGTTTACATGGGCGTCGGCGTCAGCGTCAGTGTCAGCGTCAGCGCTGATTGCTGAAATGTCGATGCAAGATACAAGTAGTAAGGGCGCGCTTGCGATGCGTCGCGTCGCGTCACGTCGGCGGTAACAAATGTACATATGTACTTAGGTAGTACGCGTAGATGTGTAGGTCTGGTACCTGTACCTACTTACGAACGTACCTCAAGTAGGTAGCTATAGCTACATAGGTATTTCTTATTCGAGATTGCAGTTTGATTTGATTTGATGTTGGATGTTCGCAGGTAGGTACCTACTTGGCGGTGCGCAGTCGCACCTATCTTCTACCCATACCCGCGCGCGTACCTAGCTACCTACATGTACGCAACGTTATCGCGGTACATCGGCGAAAAGTGAAACGTGAAACGAAGAAACGAACGCAAAGGCAACGCGGATCACGACGCTCGCGACGCGACGCGACGCGATGATGGCGAAGGCGGCCGAAACAACGATGGCGACGACGGTGCCAGTAGCAGCGACAAGTACCAACGTCAAATCGAATCGGCGTCACGCCGGTTGAAAAACGTCGCGATTGCGTTCGGTTCGATTTCCGATTTGGTTCAGATGAGTACGGCTGAGACAAACGGCGGCATCGGCATCGGCATCGGCATCGGCAGCCAACGGGCAGTACTGCCGCAGCGATGAATACGACGTCGTTCGCAGCCGAAGCGGCGTCGGTTCAAAATTTTACCGACCCGGTGCAACTGTATCAGGTGCCACCGTACATGGTTATACTTCTGTCCATCTGCTACGGATCGATTTCGGTTTTGGCCACCGCCGGAAACGGGCTCGTCATTTGGGTAATTGTCGGCAGTAGAAGAATGCGGAACGTTACCAATTACTACATAGCGAATCTAGCGCTGGCCGACTTTCTTTTAGCTGTATTCGCCATACCGTTCGAGGTGAGCGCATTTGGAACTGATAGGTACCATTTAGTAACCTACATCTACTAGCACTAGCTAAGCTAGTACCTACATAGCTATAGCTACATATTACCTATACCTACCTACTCCTACTAAGTAGTTACTACCACTACGCAATATACTGCATGGCGAATACCTTAGGTGAAAAATGTAGCATAGCACGGTGCGGTGGCGCGGCGGCGGCGGCGGCGGCGGCGGCCGGCATGCGGCACCGGCAGCGGACTAGTTTTGCGGTTTAATATTAATACCTACGCCTACGCTGCGCTGCGCCGCACCGCGCCGCTTCAATCGGCATCGGCAGCCAATTATTGCTTCTCAAAAATACGAACATTATGTACCCATGTAGGCAGTAGCCTAGTAGGTATAGGTATAGGTACTAGGTATAGGTACTAGGTACTAGGTGCCGTAGACGTATGTAGACAATTAGTCATAGATAGATAGGTAGAGGTACGCGTTTTCGACCAAGTATTGCACGTTACGTCGCGTCCGCGTCGTCGTGCGCAGTTATACGTTATTCATCGTACTTGTACTTGTAGATGTAACCGTGTAAGTAAGTATACCTCTGCCCAATGCGAATGCCCGTCACATGTACCTGTTGTGCTTGTCTGCTTGTGTATCATCACGCAGCAAGCCAGTGGTCGTGGCGCCGCGCCGCGCCGCGCCGCGCTGTGGTGTGGCCAAATGGACAGTAGTCACTCGCCGGCGACCAGTAGAAAATAGGCATGTAAATACATCTCGGTGAGGCATGGTCGATTACAAAAATAGAGAGACAAGAGAGGCATGTCGCACGCCACGCCACGCCACGCCGCGCCCTGCCTCTTCAATATCAATACACGTAGGTACCTACAGACCTACGTGAACGTATGTAGACGTACTGATCCACACATACCTAAACCTATATATACTTATACATAAATACGGTACTTACCTACATTATTAATAGTCATCTATGGTCAAAGTGGCATCATTTTTCATAACCCCTGCAAATTCATCAAATGCAATATTAATGACATTGTGATATTGTTCAGAATCTAAGTATAACTTCGTAGGTTTTTTTAAAAACGAATTTTAAAAATGATGCCACTTTACCTGTAAACTTCACAAAAAGATGCCATCTCGACCGTAGGCACGAAAAAAAAATTTTGCTTCAAGGAGTAGAATATAAGTGGTAAAGTGGCATCAAGTTTCCGATAGGTTTTCTGGCATCTATAGCACTTATCTTAGCCAAATAACAGCAAACGAAAACTGGCATCCGAAAAATGATGCCAGTTTCCAAAAAAGATGCCAGTTTACCTGTAGACGAAAAAAAAAAGATGCCACTTTGACCATAGACAAATCTATGAATATATGTACATGAAGTATACAAACACATACGACATACGACCAATGACCGCACGGTCCGTGCAACGACGTCGACGCGACGCCACAAACCACAACGCAACACGGATACCTACTTTTATTTCTTCAGTTAAGTAAATTACCATTAACTTACGTACACCTAATATGCACAATTGCACATAGTACGTGATGCAGCCCGCGTGTAGTTATTTACATGCACCACCTGATGCACCGCATTCGCAAACTACTCCGTTTCGAAATTTCCATCACTCGCAAACGACCGCCCGCGCCCGCGCCCGCGCCCGCGCTCATCGCGTCAACAGTGCATCGGCAAATTCGTGATTAGGTACCGCAGCGCAGGTTACCTATCCCGATTGGCAAGGTTCAGGTTTTTTGGCAGTCATATTCGAATTGTGACTGTCACGTTTTGGTTCGGCAACGCGGGTTTAGCAGTACCTAAGTATAAGTATATTATTGCAAATTGCATAGAGTATTTAGAACCAAATAGAGGTAGTAGGTATTACTATAGGTAGGTACTACATACTGAATAGTACATATAGTCTGTCCACGTTGAGAAGACCGTGATTATGTTCCCTCTCCCAACCAAAAATTCTCAATTAAAACAAGTTTTTTCTCCATTTACGTGTGGCAATACTGTTGAAAAGTTGATATTCCAACGTTTCAACAGTGCTGCAAAAGTCGTAATTGGAAAAATAAGGGAGGAAAACCGGTTTCAAACGAGTATTTTTGGTTGTGAGAGGGAACATAATCACGGTCTTCTCAACGTGGACAGACTATAGCTACATACATAGGTACCTAAATTAAGACTAAGAGAGCTAAGAGGGAGCTACTGCGAATAGGTACCTATACCTACTACCTACGTACCTACGTACCTAGATACTGATGAACGCGGAAGTATATACCCAAACGCCTTAACCTTAGCCCAGGCTCAGTTTCATTGGTGCTTGATTAATTCTGACTCCCTCCTCCTCCTTTCTCACCCCGATAATTTTTATGTTAAAAATTGTAAGTTGATAATATTTCGTTGCTTTACAAGCAATTAGCAAATACATACGAAGAATTGCCAACTTACCATTTTTAACACAAAAAGTATCGGGGAGCCAGAATTAATCGAGCTCCCCGGTAAGTACCTAGGTACCTACGTAGTCTATAGAGAACCTATTACTTAATTGAAAACTTTTTGAAAAACAAAACAAGGCAAAAAATCAACCAAATTCATATTTCTCATATACCTACTTTGGTATTTTAGGTGCATATCCCTCCTGCAACTTCTTTATAGGTACTAGATATGTAAGCAATCGTATTTTCAAATGTTTTCGACGAAATTTTTGATGTCGTTCGGTTGTTTTTCAATTTTCACTCGACACGGTTCATATTCAAAGCTGAAAATTTCGTTTCGCAAAACTTCAATAGTGTTCTAAATATTTACATACCTACTTAGGTATCTATGTACCTACATCCTACATCTAGGTATAGTAGGTATACAAGGTAATAAGCATAAATACATCAACCGGGGGAATAACAGCAAAAACTCAATTTCTACCACACAAGTAGGTATAAGTACTACTTATTGACCCTCGAAAATGTAAATTGAGAAAATGATCGTTAATTGTTGAACCTTCGTTTCAATTTTTTCAGTTTCAAGCTGCTTTACTTCAAAGATGGAATTTGCCAAATTTCATGTGTTCATTTTGTCCGTTCATTCATTCGCTAAGCATCACGGTGAGCGTGTTCACGTTGACCGCAATCGCTGTGGACCGTCATCGGGCTATTTTGAATCCATTCACGTAAGTACCTCAACCTCTAGGTAAGTATACTTATGGTACCTACACATATATATGTTAGACGTAAAGTCCGAAATAGTACCTATCGCGATTGGTACAGGTGATTTTTTGTACCAACCGCAACCGCGAAGTGCTCAGTGCTCGGACAGCTCTGCAGTCTGCAGCTGTCCAACTTTGTACAACGCAACGTTCAATATAAAAATCGCGATACGTACGTCTGATGGTGAGCGCTGAAACCTCCGCGTTTTGTCCGTACAATGCTGACACTCCGTACAGCCGGCCTGTGCCAACTCCGAAATAAAGTTTGCTGGTTCATTTTTATTTTACTTTGAATTCATTGACGTTGACAAACAAAGTAGCAATGCAATAAAATAACTACCAATTTTTTCGGTTTCCAAAGTTTCCATTCGAATATCCTTTTAGCAACTTTTTAACGGCGTGATTTTCGTTTTCAAAGAGTCAGCGCAAAAGAAGAAAAACTTTTTAGATTTTTTCTGGTCCGGTGGCCCTGTTTTTTTTTTTTTTTTTTTTTCAAACCGGTACACATTAGAAGCGTCCGTTTAAAAAACAACCATATATGGTTGAGTTTTGTTTTTGGAAACTTTACATGAGAAAAAGGATCCAGGTGTCATTTTTTTTCGTACATTTATATATGTCCTTTTTTTTCTTCTCGTATACAGATTTTGGACTACGGTACGGTTGTTTTTACTTTTTAGTGCGGGAGCCAAGACAGAAAATCTTGAAAGTAGGTATGCATCCGGTATGCTATAAAATTTTTGAGATATATACGATCGAAAGGGGACCATCCCCGACCCCAAAACTGCCATCACATTTTTGAGATCGAATTGCAAACCTATGTGGCATTTCCACAACTTTGAGAACCCCTGGAATGGGTTCGCAATTCGACCTCCAAAATGTGATGGCAGTTTTGGGGTCGGGGAGGGACCCCCTTTCGATCGTATAGGTATCTCAAAATTTTTATAGCAAACCGGATGCATACTTTTCAATTTTGAAACGATAGGTAAGGATTTGGCTCCCGTACTACTTTTAAACGGACGCTTCATTTTTTAAACATTTTATTATTTTTTTTTAAGAATTTAAAAATAGAACAAATGGACAAAGCTTGAGAAAAATTTCCAATATGGAGAAAATGAGAAAAATCATGCAAAAAACAAATACTTCATATAGATCGACAAAGAAATTTTGCTCTGTGTCGGGGTTCTAATGCCAAAATTCTGATTCTAGACATCAATATACATCAACTTGCTTAATCCTGATGGCTTCTCAAGTTTGCTTAGGGGAGGGGCCACTTGGAAAACTTGAAGAAAATTTCACGGCGAATCGAATGGCGCAAACCGCAGACCTCTATCTTTCTAAAGAAAAAAAGTTACAGCATTATTCTTTTTAAAATTCTGTGAAAAAATCGCATGTTTTTATGCCTTGCTGGCGAAAAAGTGAAATTTTTGAGAAAACTAAAGGTTCTAACGTCGTAATGACCATGGAGAAAGTTGAAGAAAATTAAATTTCCTATCGTATAGAGCCAGTGAGACTTTTCTGGGAGGCATAGTTTTTATGATATCTCGAGTAAAGTTATATACTAATACTAGTGAAGAATATCAAGAAAAAGTAAGTAATAAAGAAATAATTTTCGTTTTATTTCTCAATTTTCTCCACTAGTATTCAATTTTACTCAGAAATATCTTGAAAACTAAGCCTATTGCCTACCAGAAGTCTCATTGGCTCCATCCGATGAGAAATCTAATTCTCGTCTACAACTTTCTCCATGGTCATAATGGCCTTAGAATTTTTAGTTTTCTCAGAAACACTTTTTCGCCAGCAAGGCACAAAAAATGCGATTTTAAAAAGAACATGCTGTAACTCTTTTTCTAAGAAATATGGAGGTCTGCGGTTTGCGCCATTCGATTTGCCGTGAAATTTTCTTCAAGTTTTCCAATATTCGGGCTTATTTCCCTTGAAAAATCAGTGTTTCGCCCCCCCTCCATCTCCAAAGCAAACTTTGGCCCAAAATTATATTTTACAACAAGGGAGAAAAAACCAATTTTTGGCAAAGGTGAAGTTTTTTTGTGGCACTTGGCTTAAATACGAAACTTTCCCTTCCTGTTAATTTTTTGGGGGGTCCAAACCTAACATGACCGCGTACTATAAAAGCAACCTGAACCAAAACACAAAAAATCATGTCGACCCGTGTTACCTATGTCTTTTTCCTTGTTTTCAAGTGAAATTTAAAAAAAACCACATCAAAATTCATTTTTTTGTGTTTCTCTTATTCGTTTTTGATTTTAAAAATTTTTTTTTCATTTTCTTGCTTCTTTTAAAATGTAAAAAAATTAGATAATTTTTACTAAGAATATTTGACAAAATCTCTCAATGTAGAATAATATTTAAGTTGTTTGTTTTTTTTTTGAAAATTAATTTGAATTTATTTTTCATTCATGAAATTAAGTTATTGTGAATTGTGACTCTATGGTCAGTTGAACTCCAAATTTGAAACACTAAAAAACCTAGGACCTCACTACCTCACCCCATGCACATGGCTTAAAACCCAACTAAATTTGCCGCTTACGATTCAAAATTGAAAGAGACTACCAAAAAAATGATACCTAGATAAAAATCGAACAAGTGAACACTGAACAGTGCCTAAGAAAATTGGTCTTTTGTTTTGATTGAACTGTATACCTAGCTGTTTTAATTTTGATCATTGGCAAAAAAAATTGTGGAATGCGATAGTTTGAAAAAGTATAGGTATAATAAGAAGTAAGTAAAGTACCAAGCTAGCTACTTTACTGAATACTGATCAATTTATTCATCAAATTGGATAGTATCCCATTACCTACTGTGAATAGGCAGAGGCAGGTAGACAGGACCATCCAGAGAAAATCCGAGCCCGGGGGAAAAATTGAAGAGCAAAAAAGGTTTTATAAAATGGGGAGAGAGGGTTAAAATTCAAAAATTTGATTTTTGAGTAAACTCAATTTCAGATATTATTAGTGACTATAAGTACTGGGTGCTCGATTAATTCTGCCCCCCCCCCCCCCCCCATACTTTTGTGTTAAAATCGTAAGTTGGTAATACTTCGTTCTATCTTCGTTCCATTATAAACAAACACAAAGTATTGCCAACTTACGATTTTAATACGAAAAGTATCGGTGGGGGGGGGGGGGAGAATCAATCGAGCATCCGATAAACCAAAAAGAACAATTTTTTGCCAAATCAATATTTTCCAACTTTTTTTAGTTTCTTCTGTTCCACTTCACTTCATCTGAATTAAAAAACATAAAATGCTGATTTTTTCGAAGAATTGTACTTTTTGGTCTCAAAAGTTACTGGGTACCGCGGGTGCTCGATTACTTCTGGATTCCCCCTGTACTTTTTGTGTTAAAAATCATAAGTACCCGGTGTGCAAAGAATTCAGAAAATCGCCGGCGAATCGCCCGCGCCACGGAATCGTGAATGACAAATCTTATCAATACGTTACACCATGGGGGGTAGAAACAGACTAGTATCAGTAACAAAATGAAAAAAAAAAAAAGACAATATGAGAACTATAAGGCAAGTGAGGCTAATCTAACGGGACTTCCCGCGAGTTACAAGAGTACGCCACCACTACAGGTGAAAGAACAGGGCAAATTGTCTTATTTTTAAGCAGTGAGCCTTCAAGCCCAGGTAGTGGCGGAAATTTTTTGTCATTTTTTTTTGCCTCAACTTTGAACAAAAAATTCTTCATTTTACATAAAATGTCTTAAAACGCTTTCAATCAATTCAGTGAATGGAAAATTACAAAAAATCTCACTTTTTGTTTACTTTGAAGCTTTATTTTTTGTGAAGTACCTACCTAAGCAATTTTGAAATTTTAGGAATTTGTTAAAACTTATCAAATCAACTTCAGCATCTGAAATTTAGACTTCGAAGGTGGTGGTATTTTTTAAATGGCGTTTAAAAAATTATTTTGATCAACAGTCATTTTGTTGAAAATAAGTGAAGTATAACGAAGCATAAAATTTTTTAGAAAATTTGATTGCATAGAGTAAGATCTGGAAAACAAACTGAAAGTTTGTAAAAAAAAAAAAAAAAAAAAAAAAGGATCAAAAAGAGTAAAAATTTTCCTTCAAACTACCAAAATTTTTTTTTCAACGAGTTTACGAATAATGATAACATGATTTCTTTTTAAATGCTCTCTTGGTTTTAAAAATAATTTGTTTCAGAGAAAACAAAAAAAAAATTAATGAATGAATAAAAATTTGTTCAATCAATAACAATTTTTTTTTTAATTTCTACCTCAACTCATAACACAATTCCAATTTAGAATTGAGATTTCAAAAATTTAAGGAGAAAAATGATTGGAAAATTGGAAAACTTTTTCTCTTTCAATTATAATTTTTTTAAACCAAATTTCTTGTAATATTTTTTTGTAACTTTATTTTTTTCTCGAAATTAAATTATTCATGTGCAACAGGGATTACTATAAACTAGATTGATTTTCGGCAAATAGCAGAAAAATCACCGACTTGTAAGTGTCGAAGATTTATTTGCGATTCCGCGGCGATTCGCCAGCGATTTTCATCAGCGTTTCGCCAGCGATTTTCATCAGCGTTTCGCCAGCGATTTTCATCAGCGTTTCGCCAGCGTTTCGCCAGCGTTTCGCCGGCGAATCGCTGCAGGATCGCCGGCGCCTAAAAAACAGCGTTTTTTCCCGCGATTCGCCGGCGATTCTCCAATTCCTTGCACACCGGGTAGGTAATACTTTGTATAAATTGTCCAATCATGAACAAAATAAACATATACAAAGTATTGCCAACTTATAATTTTTACCACAAAAAGTACAGGGGGAGTCCAGAATTAATCGTGCACCCGGTAAATAATTTCTTGACTTGATTTTCATAACTATTAAATTTTTTGAAAATATCGGATTTTTGTCAACTTTTAAAGAATTGAAGCATGTCTTTTATATGTAGTATTAAAGAGTCCTCACAGGCCCCTACGGGCTCCCAAAAAATGTCGGGCCCGAGGGGAATCATCCCATTTTCCCCCTCTTTGCACATTCCTGCAGGTAGGTACAGTTACTACGCGCTTTGTAAAATAATTCAGTAGTTTGGGTCTCTCGTTCCCATAACTACATACTTAGGTAGGTACCTTACACCTAATAATTATTATTCTGTAAATAGCCCAGGAGAAATGTACTTTGAAAAAAGAAATATATGTTAGTCGAAATTTTATTGCTGAAAAAGTTTCTATATGATGTCTAGATTATGTGGTAAAAACCCACCACCCCCTATTGCTTTTTGAGGGGGGTGGACCCCTTGTGGGGGGAAAAATGGTTTTGCACCGATTTCGCTCAAATTTGGGTGGAAGGTTAGGTGGGTGCAGAAGTACTCCCAAAAAAATTTTCAGGTCCCCCCCGACCTCAGGGAGCTGAACCATCGCTCCCCAAAGTTGGGAATTTTTGACAAAAATGAAAAAAAAACGAGTATTTTGAGTATAAAATCACCCCCATAATATCAATTTTGAAAACTTTTATGATTTCTGTGTACATTTTGAGATGACGAATCCCACTAGCACATCAACTTTTTCATTTGAGGTGTTTAACTACCCTTGCGGCCCCTTTCAAAGTATATAGATCGTGTTTTTTAAAGTCTTTTTAGCAGAAAAAACCTTGATCTGTATACTTTGAAAGGAGCCGTAGGGGTAGTTAAACACCTCAAATGAAAAAGTTGATGTGCTAGTCGGATTCGTCATCTCAAAATGTACACAGAAATCATAAAAGTTTTCAAAATTGATATTATGGGGGTGATTTTATACTCGAAATACCTACTCGGTTTTTTTCATTTTTGTCAAAAATTCCCAACTTTGGGGAGCGATGGTTCAGCTTCCTGAGGTCGGAGGGACCTGAAAATTTTTTTGGGAGTACTTCTGCACCCACCTAACCTTCCACTCAAATTTGAGCGAAATCGGTGCAAAACAATTTTTTCCCCGACAAGGGGTCCACCCCCCTCAAAAAGTAATAGGGGTGGGGGTGGTGGGTTTTTACCACATACTCTGGACATCATATAGAAACTTTTTCAGCAATAAAATTTCGACTAACATATATTTCTTTTTTAAGCTATTTTTTGATGCTAATTCTCCTGGGTTAAAATATGATTTTTCGCAGAGGTCGAGCTTCAAAAACAGAATGCCAAATAGTTATTTCTGTAATATGGATTTCGGGAATTTTATTGAGTTTTCCAATGGGTTACGCTATGCAAGTGATCAATGTCGTCGACGAAAATGACAAACCATTTTGCTTCACGGTTAGACTGAGTGAACAAACCATGCAAATTTACCGAACCACTCTGGTCTTATTACAATACGTGATGCCATTGAGCGTCATTATTTGGGCTTACTCCAGCATAAGTTTCGCATTATGGGGAAATACCGCTCCTGGAAATGCTCAGTCAGATCGAGATGCCAATTTGATGAGAAACAAAAAAAGGGTAAGTTTACCCAATTTATAGCGGATAAATGGGTGGGTGGATGCGATAAAAATACCTATCGATAGTTGAATAGGTACGTAGACGTACCTACCTATGTAGAACGCACAATGTAGGTAACTATACGTATAGAGGTACCTACCTAAATTACCTACCGATGCATCTTAGGCATATACCGTATATTTGAAATGATGAGAACAAATGTGCATGAAAAAAATCACTAATTATTGAGTGGGAAAAATTATGAGAAATGTAGATTTTGAACGTAATTTATTACTTAGTTGGATTGGGATTTCTGAAAAGGGACGTTATTCGCCAAGATAATAATAATAATTATAATTATAATTAATTTTAAGACTTACGTGGTCCTCAAAGAATGAAGTTTCTCAGCACCTCTGGTTTAAACTTTCAAACTTCAAATTTTATTCAAGAGTAAGAGGGCGCCTAATATCGACCCCATCTTTGTTTTTGAAATTACTCGACCTGAAATTGAGCTGGAAATGTCCACTATGACTTAAAATGTAGGTAGGGTAATGAGTCTAGTTTAATATCCCAAAGCCCCGTCCCTAACATTTTTTTTTTCGGTTTTGACAAATTTTTTTCCAAAAAATACTACTTAGATACCTAAATTTAAAAATAAGTAAAAAAATGGTGCCTAATATCGACCTCCTATAAAAACTTGAAAAGATACAAAATTGACCAAATAATCGCGAGAAAAAATGTTTTCCAATGCATTTTTCACAGAAAAAACGAATGAAACCAAAATCATAACTGTACTCTCTTAATTTGAATCAGTCAAAAATGACTGATTAAAATCGACAAAATCAAGTCACTACTGTAGGAATTAGTAAAAAAAAGTACGATTCAGTCAGTGAATTTTCACTATACTGAATCAGTAAAAATGAAATTTCACTGATTCAATCGTTAATTAATTACTGATTCAATCAGTGAAGTTTTTTTTCACTGTTTCAATAATGAAATGTCACTGATTTGAATCAGTAAATTTTTACTGATTTTAATCAGTCAACTAATTTTCATTGATTTAACTGTCAAAGGATTTAACAATCAAAATCCACTATTTGAATCTAATTTTTCACTGATTGGCAGTAAAATGACGCTGATTAACTGGGGAATCAGTGGAATTTGACTGATTATCAGTGACATGATTTTCTCTATTTCATCAGTCAAATTAGGTATTTTTGACTGATTCAAATTAAGAGAGTAAAGCCAAAATTCGCGGAGATAAATATTATTTAGAAAAAACGAAAATGATGAAGCCAACATATAATTACGGCAAGAAAGTGATTAATGGTATTGTGATCGATAGTGACGAAATTAATTAGGTAATTAAAAGGAATAATTTTTTCAGAAGTCAGATAGAAGAACCATGCAGTTTTTATTTTTATTTTTTTTGAAATTGAATGTATGAAATCTTATCTCAGAGGAGGTGGATATTAGAGCACCCCATACATTTAATTTAAAAAAAAAAAAAAAATGTACCTACCTAATTCTTTCAAACTTCTGAAACAACTATCCCTTTCAGATTACCTGATTCCTTCAACTATCGATTCGGCTTCCAAGTGTGACGTCAAATTTACTACTACAAATGCACATCATCAGTTTGTTTGCCTACTTTTTCAAAAATGGGATTGACAAAAAATTAACATTGGTTCTAATGGGAGTTCTGCAGTTTTTTCAATTTTTTTTAGTTCTGACTCGTATAATTATTCTTCTAGTTTTAACAATTTTGGCTAATTTAGGGACTTGACTCGGCAAAATATTCAAAAAATGAGAAATTCAACACACCAAAATTGAAAAAAATTGAAAAAACGATGGAGCTCACATAACCACATAAGAATCGTTGTTAATTTTTTCGACGATCCCCCTTTTGAAAAAGCACACAAACTGGTACAATATGCATTTTGCATTTGTGGTGGTACGATGACGTCAAGACTTTGGAGCCGAATTACAATAATTTATAAAATTGCAAACCATAAATTACGTTTTAGCCATTTGAGTAAGTATACTTATTTGAAAGCACCGAAAAATAAAATTTCGGCTTTCATTTTCGTTTTTTCTTCGACTTTACAGTACCTAGTGGTTTTGGTCCCATACGTTTTTTCTCGAAAAAATACAGAGAAAATAATTTTTTCCAGTTCGATTAAGACATTAGGTGACGAGATAAGCCGGGGTTCGATATTAGGCGTCCTTACCCTTATCTAGGTAGGTAGGTACCTACTTACTTGATTCGTCAAGTAGATATTTGTCCCATTTATTAGGTACCTAATACCAATACTTCGGCTCTATTATTGTCTGATTTACCGGTTTGAAAATAATTTTTTCAATTTTAATTACCATCAAGTAGTACATTGATTTTCCAGTTGAAAGACAAACAATGAACAACGTAAATTTAATGTACATAGGTATACTAGACTAGGTAATAGGTACCTACATACTACATACACAATACACATATGTAGGCATACACTTGGGTCAAATCGACAAAATTATGCAATCTCAGTCGGAAAATTCAAAATCTAGATTTTTGGGACGAGTTGCAAATGTCCGACTGAAACCAGAAGGTACTTTTTCGAATACGCCGAATGTTTGTTGGAGGAGCAACTCTCGCCATTCTGCCGCCCCCCCCCCCCCTTCGTTCCGGGACTGACGTGAGTATAGGTTACGTATATGTACGCTGTATACCTACATGTAGATGAGTGGGTGGGAACCAATATTGACGAATTCAGAGCAAGTAAATAGGTACTTCTACTTACCTACTACACAAGTATAGGTAGGCTAAAATCAGGATTTGCGTTTTGCGATCGAAAACATGCGTGCTCACTGTAATTCGTTTTGCACTATTCGCTTACATTCTCTACCATTAATGTGAGTTTGGACATAAGCCAGCATCCGATAAGTTACGTAGTTACGTTTTATACCTATGACGAAGACTGTGGGTCCGGCAAAAGTCAGTATTCGCAGTCGAATTGAAAACTTATGTAAGTACCTAGTACCTACCTATAGCTTTTTCTTTTCCTTTTTGCCTGCCCCTGTACCCAATTAATCGAAATCGTAGCTACATTCCATGGTCTATAATCTACATATAACTACATTTATAGGTAAGTATTCATGCCGTATTCGAATTTCTTATTCGAATCGTAGGCGTTTGCATCGACGCGACGAGTGAATGTTTACAGAAAACAGGGTATTAAATGTTTTATTAGTTACCGAGACTCGGTTAAAGTAGGCACCGTGCATCTACGTACCTATATGAACAGTATTTACACATTCCTAAATGTAATTATTATTTTGAGTACATACCTCCACCTATGTACATGTACGAGATTTCGGGGTTCGTCGGGGAGGGAGAAGGAGGTGGTAGTGCGATACGGTATACAAAGCGGCGTTTTCTGCCTGCACATTAGCAATAGCTACCAGGCTACAGTAGCTAGGTACTTATAGTAAGTACCTATTATGGTACCTATACATAAAGGTAGGTAAGGCAACCTACATCATTACTCTTTTACGTTGGTTGGACTGAGGCTGCCTAGTATACAAAATATAGCTACTCAGCTGTTCAATTTAATTTTTCAACTCTCACACCGGAAAATACGAACGAATGGATCAAATGGGTTGTGAAGTGGAGGTGTAAAAAGTATCTCGACTTACCGATACCGACTCATACTCACAATCGTCTAATTACGTAGGTTTCGGATTTCGATTAATCAATTAGCACAGGAATGAGACAAATTTGAAAATTTTCGAATATACTTATATGAAAAGTGGTTGACATCGTAGGGTTACGGGCAATTATACATATGTATAATTGCACGCGACCCTACCATGTCAGCCATTTTTCATATATATAGGTATTCGAAAATTTCCAATTTTTTTCAAATTTGTCTCATTCCTGTGCAAATTGATTAATTAATCGAAATTCCAATTGCAGATTCATTCTTAGCAACACAATCACAAAATTCACCTTGACAAAAAAAATGGCGTTGCTACATGAAGATTTTTGAAAAAAAATTGCAAAATTTTCTTTGTTATTACTTAAGGTATGTAAGGGAGTGGTGTGAACTTTGGAGCATTGTACCCTACATTTATCAAATATACATTTATTTTTTTAAAAAAAAGGTAGGTAGGTAGGTAGGTAGGTAGGTAGTAGGTACTTAACTAAATACAGTTAACTGCTTTTTGTTTACAGGTAATTAAAATGTTGGTGATTGTAGTGGCGCTGTTTGCTTTATGTTGGTTACCGTTACAAACGTATAATATATTGCAAGGTGTTTTATCCGAAATCAACGAGTAAGTCAACTTCGCATTCTTAATCAGGAAATCAGGTACCTACCTATATCGATACACGTAGTATACCGGACAGGATTACATAAGATACCTACGTAATATATAACTCTAGGTACCTATTGATCAAGATTTCCTGTTCTTAGTACTTCCCTCCCTCTCCCCGGCTTCCGTATAAAGAGAAGAAACGTGGACGGCTTGATAGGCTGGCTATTTAGCAGCTCTGTACTAGCTAGTAGCTACCTAAGTTGGTAACAATAATTACCAGTCTCCAACTTACTACGTAGTATGTTAGTTATGTACCCATAAGTTGAGTTTAGTAGATAATCATGTGCCTACTAGAATTACCTATAACAGTAAAAACAGAACTTAGAGCGTGATTTTTCCAATTCAATATTATTATGTAGTTTCATCGCCACCAAAATTTAGAAACTCGATCCGTGACACACAAGCCAATAGGTAGGTAAAGGCATTCTTGAATCTATAGGTACCTATAGGAACCCGAAAAGGGTTCCGGGTACCCGCGCTACAGGTACCTATATAATATGTATATTGCCCGTAACCCTACCATGTCAGTCACTTTTCATATAGGTACTTATACTCGAAAATTTTCAATTTTTTCAAATTTGTCTCAATCCTGTGCTAATTGATTAATCGAAATTCCAATTTCCAATTGCAGATTCATTCTTAGCAACGCCAAATTCACCTTGGCAAAAGAAATGACGTTCCTACATAAAGATTTTTGAAAAAAAAAAATTACAAAATATTCTTCGTTATTAAAAATTTTGAAAAAGTTCCCTAGTAAAAAAAATAGCTGCACTCGAATAAAAATTTTTGATACCAAAAACCAAAAACTTTTGGTTTGATTCATAAAATGACTAAAAAATGTTGGGTCAAAGTTTAAACTGTGCATACTCAAAACTGGTATAGGCACAAAAATTCCGACTTGTTTTCTCCATTCTACACATCGCCAATTGGAAATTGAGCCTGCGTTCATCCTCGCGCCTCAATTTCTAAAAGATGTAAACTCTGGTGAAAGTTTTTGGAAACAGGTGGCTGACTTTGTATGTAGAATTAACCCAGGAAAAGTCAGCCAAAGCCATGGTTGAGATGTACGGTGGCTGACTTAATATGTATACGCTCAGTGACGTACCGAAGGCATTTTCCAGAAGGGGGGGGGGGAAGTCTCATGAAAATCCCAACTCGAATTCATGAAATTCCCAACTCAAAATGGATACAACTTAGAATACCAGGAAAATTTTTTGAGGAATGAATGAAAGGGAACCTTTTTTGGCGCTATCACCTCAATTTAATTTATATCTGAGCGAAGCGAGGGTGAAGTTTTGAAAAAAAATTTATTTTTAATGCCTAAAAAATCCATTTTTTCTGATTTTAAGGCTTTCAAAATTCTTAGGTATTTGATGTAATTTGAGAGGGGGGAGGGTGAGAATGTAGCCATTAGATATTCACAATCAATGGTGTCGCGTCGAAAGCTTTTTTGGGAGCGTAAAAATTGAGAATAAAAACACAGAGTATCAGATCAAAAGTATTTTCAGGGGAATGAATAAAAGGAGCCTTCTTCAACACTGTTGTTATTTGAAATAGTTCGTTGGATTATGATTTTGTTCGGCGAAATTTTTAAACTAACAAGTGAAAATTTTATTGATTTCCAACTTGGAAAATGATGAATTTTCAGTCGATAAAGTGACTAATTCCCAACTGCCCAATTTTCCCAACTGATGTGTTGAATTGCGTTGATTTGCTCAATTTTCCCAACTCACAAGTGAAAAATTTTCTCAGGGCGGAGCTCCCCCTCCCCCCATCGGTACGTCCCTGTATACGCTATGTCGTGTATCCTGTATACCTAGCTACCTACCTAATGTAACTACAAATACACATACTCAGATTTGAATGTTTCTTAGATGGGAGTTAGCTGGGTCCAGCTACAGAAACGAAAGTTTTTATTTCAACCTAAGTACCTACTTAATTATTTTTTTACAGGTACAAGTATATCAACATCATATACTTTTGTTTCGATTGGTTTGCCATGAGTAACAGTTGTTACAATCCTTTCATCTACGCTATTTATAATGTAAGTTAGCGCACGTTATAAAGGCTACTGACCACGTAAGCTAGGTACTGGCTAAGTGGCTAGATAGTACGAGTAGATAAGATACTACAATTACCACGTACCTATACATACATTAGGATGGAGTGAAAAAAAAAACATATCTTGGATTTCGACCAAATTTGGTGAGGTGGTTTACTTTGAGTGGAAGACCTCTCAAAAAAAAATTGAGCCTCTAAGGGACAAATGGAGGGGAGCAGGGGTGCTCAAAGTGCACCTCCTTTTGAAAAAAACGCTGTTTTTTGTGTTTTTTTAGTCAAAAAAAATTGCGTGAGAGGCTGTCGTAGCACTTAAAAGTTGCGATTTGAGTTTCTACGTCTCCCTGAACAATCGCCATCCTTCTCCGATCAAAACTCAGAGCGCTACCAGGGGGTTGAAAAGAAAAGTTGCGGATTGCAATATTTCAATAATACGAAATTTTCGCGAAGCTGAAATGATTTTTTTTTTTTCGTCGGGAATTGAACGAAAATTTTTTTTAAACCACTAAAAGTAAATATTGGAGAAAAAATTTGAAAATTTTATACGCCAGTGCAGCCAACAGCGAATCGTAAAATTCCAAAATACGGAATTTAGGTATATCTTTAAATTGATCATTTTTTTGCCGAAAAATGTTATGTATCTTTTTTTTTCAATCACCAAAAGTATAGGTATTTTGGAATGTTTTTGAAAAAAATTTTATGTCAGTGCAGCCAGTTATCAAATGTGATTTGCGACACTGTGGAATTTACGTCGATCCAGAATTAAATTTTTTATCAAGTAAATTCCATAATGTCGGCACGTCACAATTTGTAACTGGCTACACTGACGTACAAAATTTTTCAAAAAAATTCCAAAATACCTATGCTAAACCATGATATTTTTCGGCGAAAAAATAATCAATTTAACGTCGATAGGTATAAATTCCGTATTTTGGAATTTTACGATTCGCTGTTGGCTGCACTGGTGCATAGAATTTTCAAATTTTTTCTTCAATATTTACTTTTAGTGGTTTAAAAAAAATTTTCGTTCAATTCCCCGACGAAAAAAAAATCTATTCAGCTTCGCGAAAATTTCGTATTATTGAAATATTGCAATCCGCAACTTTTCTTTTCAACCCCCTGGTAGCGCTCTGAGTTTTGATCGGAGAAGGATGGCGATTGTTCAGGGAGACGTAGAAACTCAAATCGCAACTTTTAAGTGCTACGACAGCCTTTCACGCAATTTTTTTTGACTAAAAAAACACAAAAAACAGCGTTTTTTTTCAAAAGGAGGTGCGCTTTGAGCACCCCTGCTCCCCTTCACTTGTCCCTTAAGAGCTCAAATTTTTTTGGGAGGTCTCCCACTCAAATTAAACCACCCCACCAAATTTGGTCGAAATCCAAGATATGTTTTTTTTTTTTTCACTCCACCCTAACATACATACGCTACATTACATACCTAGAAAACCTTACGCATCCTGCGTAAGGTAACCGACTCTTCCACAAAAGTCGGTGTGGAGAAATAAATTTTCTTTCGTTCAACTATTCACAAATATTGAGCCTACTGAGGAGTACCAAACTCGAAATTTTGGACTCCTAGGCACCCATATACACTAGGGTATCCAGGGAAGGGGCTTAAGTCAAAATAAAATAAGTTTAAAGAATAAAAATTAGAAGGCTATAATTCAGACGAAAAAAAAGTCGGTAAAACTAATCGGGTCTCGCAACGTCATGCCATGTAAAGTGGTTTTTCATGATGTATGCATACTCAGGAGACCGTAGATGAAATTTTTTTCGGGCCTCGCAACGTCATTTGCATATCTTTATGTACAAATTACCTGTACCTCGCCTCTCTGCATCACACAACAACACATGAGAACTTTGACCATGCGCCATTCGAATACGAATTGAGCAAGCGCGGACCCTTCATTTATGCCCTTTTTTGAAAAATCGGGCCCGACAGTGCCTGTATCATCTCCTTTTGCTAAACGGGTTTCGCAATGATAGTACGAACCATATATGTACTTACATACTTACCTAATTGCCAATAGATAGATAGATAGATAGATAGATAGACAGATATCGAAAAATTTTTAAAAGCGTTAGGAATAGGAATTAGGAACGCGTTAACTTGGACGCGTTTAATCGGCTACCGTATTACTTATGGTACCTACCTACCTACGATTACGAGCAGTCGAGTACTTACTGTTCAAATTCGACATTCGACAATTTACGTATTCCGCTTCAACTTAGGTAGGTATCTACTACATATTATGTAATTACCTACTAGTTACTTGTAGCTGTAATTGTAACGATGCCGGGCCCAACTTTGTGACCCTGCCAGAAAGAAGGGCCCATGTGTAAAAAAAAAAAAGTTAACTTTTTTCACATGAACCTTTCTTTCCGCCAGGTTCGTTAAATCAAATACAATAATTGTATCTGCATATAAGTAGTAGGTACATACTACATACCATATATGATGTAGGCACCTTGCCTATATGTACTCAGGCACCTATACCTACCTATACGATGTTGCAGGAAAAATTCAAAAGAGAATTTCAAATGCGAATCAGCAAATTGAAGCTGCGCAAAGAAGAAAAGAAAATAAGACGCGATCTAAGTTTATTTTCTAGCGGTAAATACGAATGGAAATATAATTCGACGGCTCGAGAACATTGTTCCACACCGGCAAACGAAACCCTACTATTAAAAGAAAGTCCGTCATATTAGTACCTACGTATCGGCTCAGTATAGATATATGTGATATGTGATACCTACTTGAGCCTGGAAATTTGTATTAGGTACCTAATGGCGAATGCAAATACGTCTTCTAACAAAGTACCTACTACCTAAGTACCTAGCACCTACATCACGATTAGGTATGAATGGACCGAGCTATAACTACCTAGACCTACCGCCGCGCAGGCTAATAATAAAAGCAACAAGTAGGTATGTACCTACTACCTACTTGTTTGTAGAGGTGTCGCGATACTTTTAGTAGGTTAAGTACATAGTACATATGTAATGTGCATACGTACGCCCAACGCATGTTTATTAATTTAGGTAGGTACTATATAAGTAGGTAGTTCATAACCATTCACTCACCAACCTGTTACTCACCCATTAGCTACCTACACTTACTATGTAGTATGCACATACTTATGTAATGTAAGTACCGTATCTGTTATATGCGTAAAAATGGCAATTGCCGAATGCCGGCTTTAGGCAACGAAAATGAGAAAAAGTGCCAGATTAAGGCAACGATTATTTTCATCAAGTAAAGTAAAGTAATATGGTCACATATTGAATTGATGTTCCGCCATAAAAATCAAAACAGAAAAAAAAGGAATATTATATTATAAGTATCAACTGACCAATCGTGAGAATTGAAAAAGGTAAAGAAAAATCAATTTAAAAAAATTATCTAGTCATTTTTTTGAAAATTTTTCAACTCTAATATTTAACTGAAATTTCAATTTTTCTTTTATGCAAAGAATGTAACTTGCAGAGGCGAAACTTTGGGGTGTGTGTGGGGGGGGGGAGGTGGAACACACACACACATACATACCCCCCCCCCCATGTCAGTCAGCAAATCTTGGAAAAAGTCGGCAAATTTTTCAGACAATGAACTATTACAAAACGAACTATTTCCTTTCTGGAAATCATCAATTTTTCAAATCTTAGCTTTCGCTTCGCTCGGGCATATAAAATTTAAAGTACCTACATTATAAGAAATATGGGTTGAAAATATCACCTCCCCTTAAAAACTAAAACATCAATTAAAATGAAGAAATTTTAGTTTGAAATGCCTTTTTTTTTCGAAAAATTTTCGCCCTCGCTTCGCTCGGGCTCAGTAAATTCATAAAATTATTTTTCTTTAAATTAATTCTTCTAGTAAATGAAAATCAAACGACTTGGTGACTATCTCAAATTAAATTTTAGAAAATGTTCAATTTTTTTGGAAGAATGTAATTTCAGAAATATTGTTTTTTGAAATACTGGTCGCCAAATTTGATTTGATGTTCACTCGAAGTTTTTATACATGTTCTGATTAGAACTTTGAGTCGGCAAATTTGGAAAATTCATGGGTTTCAAGTCGAAAAATAAAATTTGTGGATTCCACCCCCTAATCCAAATGTGAAGTTTCGCCCCCTGGTAACTTGCTCTCTCACCTTTTCCCACTCATTAATTGCATTACTGCTTCAAATTCATAAAATTAGGTAGGCCAAACAAATTGAATCCAAGTTTTGCAGGAAAGAGGATGGTAAGGGGAGGAAGAAAGGAGGCTTTCTTTCGTTTTGACATGTCAGATGAACTATAAAATTTTGATTTTGTTCATGCCTGCCTGAGCAAAGCTTTTAGAAAATTGGATTTTTAATGTTCAAAAAATATTATTTCATTCCTATGTTGTTTTATGAAATTAAAAATGATGGTTCTAAAGCAATTTTTCTCATTTTTTAAATAGCGAGTCAGAGCTGGGCCAGATGATTTTAGACTGAAGTTTTCGAATCCGCGGTTACCTGAAAGAGCATCTCTTAATTAGAGTAAGCGTAGTAAGTAAATGAAAAATTTCAAAATATTTATCGGACTTATCGGCAATAAATTTAAACACATCGGGAATTTAAAAAACAAATTTTAAAAAAATATTGTCAAAATTATCGCTATTGAAAACCTTGAAATATAAAAATAATCTAATTGAAAAAAATAAGAGGTACCTAATAAGTATAGGTAGGTACCTAATTTTATGAATTTGAAGCAGTGACGCAATCGATGAGAGGGGAAAATGCAGTTGAATATTCTTTTCAAAAAAATAACTTGAAAATTTTTTTAAACTGATTTTTCATTTTTTTTTTTTTTCAATTCTCACGATTATTCTGTTGATTTATAAATTATATTCCATTTTTTTGTTGTTATTTTTACGATGGAACATATGTGACCATATTACTTTACTTTACTTTACTTTACTTAGTAAAAATAATGGTTGCCCAAAACCGGCACTGTTTTGCATTTTCGTTGCCGAATGCCGGCATTCGGCAAATGCCATTTTTAGGCATAACATATCTACCTGGACGAAGATTTTGAATACTTACTACCTATATCTACGTTATCGCGTGCGTGCGCCCATGTAGCGAATCGGTAATTCGGTATAGGTAGGTCTAGGTATCTAATCAAGAGGCGCAGGAACCTAATTATTGTAAATATGGGTACTGATACCTACGTCTACGTATTTTGTATATATGTAATGTAGAGATTAGGTACGTGTGTATTGTAAATATGTATCCATTTTCCTAAGCTTAACAACTACCAGATGAATTATTTATTGATTTTTTAAGCAGGTAGATGTAAATACCTGCTACCTGTTATAAAATTGAACACCTACTGTACTGTACTGTACTGTACTGTACTGTACCATATAGGTACCTATTACCTATAAGTGATTGATTCGGTAGGTATATGTACCTACTTAGGCAAATTGTACATTTTTTTTTTAATGTTGTCCCACAGTCCATATAAGGTGAGGCTAATTTTATTTCATTACCAACTCCATCATCCCTTATGCCGTGAGCTTATTAGGGGTGAGGAGTGGTAGATTATCGTTGACAGAACAAGATACAGAGTGCCTAAGTATAGGTATGGTAAAATTAACTTATAACAATAAAGGGGAAAATTAAATAGTTCGTGAGGTCATTGGAAGGATGAGGAGGGAGGAGATCAGAGGGATGGGGAAATGAGGTTTGGGAAGGTGTAATTTGGTATTGATAGGTAATACATAATTAATTGGACCAGGATTTTAAACCTGAACGAAACCAAAACCACAACTTAATAAGTAATAACTTTTCAAACAATTTTTATCATGTAAAAATGTCAAATTTGAACTTAACGAGAGCATGAGCCGCTAACTGAACGATTGAAATTTTTATAACGAACCGATGCATAATTATAACAAAACAATTTTTTGAAGAGCTCAACATAACGCAAACTTGAAAACAAATCAAACCATTAGGTTTAAATCCCTGATTTGGACACAAAATTTTGGATTTGCTGGGAGGGAAAATATTTTAGGACACTTATTAATTTTGAAACAAATTTGTAATAGGTACGTATAGTGTATACCTTTACCTATGTAGTGGAGACCGGGGCTGGTTGGTAGCTTTTTTTCTGAAATGTTTTTACCCCACTTTATATGTTTTTTTTTTTTTTTTTTTTTTTTCAAAACTCGATACAGTTACATCTTGCATATAGTTTAGAAATTTGTCTATCATTTAGGGCCGTATTCATAAACGATACGATACTTCAGTATTACTTGGCTAAGTAACGAATTTTGAATCGCGATTTTTTGAGTTAAGTACCTATTGAATAACAATTTTATGATATTTTAATGGTAAATCGATTCTTAAGAATCTTAATTATTCGATTCAAATAAAAAAATTTTATGCAAGGCTCCATAAATCCTAGAAGAAAATACGAAAATAGCATTAAATTTAAAATTCGTTACTTATCTAAAAGAGACTCTCGAGTATCGTTTATGAATATGGTCCTAAATATCATAAAAGTTTGAATTTTTTGAATTTAAGCGTTCAAATTTCATCTTTTAAAAAAGGTCATTTTTGGCCAACTATAGCCCCAAATCCGGAGTAAATTGACCACTAGGGTGGGGTAAGTTGACATGTGTAAAATCCCATAAGAAAAGATAGAAAGAGATAATTTAACCTGAAATTTTAAAACACCTCTAAACCGCAAACTATTTCATCAAAAAACATCGTAAATATAGCAAAAAAGTTAGGTATACTAAACGAGAAGTTCTTCTTCGGTAATCTCTCATCTCTTTTTTGAAAACATGAGCCGAAGGTAATTTAAAATTCACGTGTTAATCTATACCCCGAGTACAGAATGTCAACTTACCTCGAAATGTACTTTTTCTGAAGTAGAGGTACATCTTTTCGAATAAACTAACGCATTTCCAGAGCAGACTTCGCACGATACGGTCAGAAAAATTTTCAAAGTTTCTTTTGAACCTGGCCGAATTTTGAAAAAGTACGTCTTTGCATGCAAATTTTGAACAGTTTTTCCGTCAAAAATAATTTTTGGGGGATCACAAAATTAGTATATTATGCAATGAGGGAGATAAAGTGATTTTCGACGAATTTTGAGGTTTATTGCCCGTGCGAACGCGAGGGAAATAAATCAAAATCGTCGAAAATCATTCATCTCCCGAGTTGTATACGATATTTTTTGTTGTAGTGTGAGAAAAAAGATTTGATTATATACACCATATAGTCAAATGTAAAAGGCGAGTTTGAGCACTAGAGCGATTCGCGAGTGTGAGTAAAAGTGCACTTTTACTCACACTGCAATGAAAATTGAAAACACATTTTTCATTCTGCAGGGTATAGGATGCATCAGGTTGCCGCTCATAAGTTACCCACGAGAAACATGCGCACAAGAAAAACACACATTTCAACTCCAGCGTTGCTAACGTTGAATTGAAAAAAGTTATGACAACTTGACCATATAGTCAACTAGCCCCGGTCTCACCTACTTTTATAAGGCTGTCCAGGAGTCTATGTCCACCTAATTTGTTTGTTTCCCTGTATCTAGATAGGTACATAATACATATTGCAGAGTTGCGTATTAGTACCTATCGAAATGTTATTGTATCGTACCCCCCCCCTCCCATAGGTGCATATTTCTATGTATCGATCTACTTATTTACTTACTTACTTACTTACTTACTTACTTACTTACTTACCGTAAGTGAGTAAGTAAATAGTAGGCACATATATACGGGTAACTCATACGCGCGCGCGGGCAGGTTCACTTACATATGTACATAGGTATGTAGGTAAGTAACTAGGTAATAGGTACGTATGGTACATGCGTTTGATATCGCACTATCGTATTACATCGCAATGTACCATTGACTGTGTGCCATCAGACCGAATCTAGGCTACGTACCTACTAGAAACGATAGCACTGGTGCTCGACTGCAAATTGCAATAACAAAAAATAACGAAGTAGGTAAGTAAGTAGGTAGGTACAAAAAACAAACTTTGGTTCAAATATTATTACATTTGAAGAAAAAACAAAAGTTGCCAAAATGTACATGAAGAATGAAGCTTATTTTGTCAGAAAGAAAAGAAGAAAAATGAAAATTTTCAATTGTGAAAAAAAAGTTGCCTATGTACTACAATGTTGAAGTGTACATTTGAAATTTTCCTAGAAAAATTCTTCCGCCCTTCTTCACTTCTTTTACGATACTTGATCCCTAAGTTGAGAGCGGCGAGGTAGGATTAACTTTTCAATTTCATAGAAACCGCTGTTTCTTGTGCTCAACTCAACGCCCCCATTTTTATTCGAGTATTTTTAATTTTTTTTTTTTTTGAAATTAAGTATAGTATAATTTTTCGTCAGCACATAAACACAAATCTCCGCTGACGAATCCGAACTAAATAAACTTCGAAACTATTCCAATTTCAAAAGAACAAACGAAAATGACCAGGAAAGGGTAAAAATCGACCATACTATACAATAGGATTATATTGCGCTACTGGCGCATGGTTTGAATAACTATTTTGCTGACTGTCTAAAGATCAAATTTTTTACTAGGTAGAGAAAAACATCGATTCGTGGATTATGGATTAGGTAGGCACATTTTTGAAGGAGTCGAACGATCTCTAAATAAAAACCAAACATACCTATTATAGCGAGATTCAGGATCTCAGTTCAAATACTTAGGTAGTTTAGTAGTTAGGTATTAAGAGGGGCGTTTCAAAAGTCTTTGCACACATTTTATTCCCCTGGAACTAATACCACTGGAGCAGTGAAATTTTTACTTGTGCTGTCGAGACAAATCTAAACATATGTTCAGTTTTTAATTTTAAACATTTCCTTTAAAAAAAAAAAAACATTAGGTATGTGTAACTTTTTCATAAATAAAAAATCACCCATAACTTGGGTGGAAATCGATCAAAATCCACAATCGATAAACCTCAAACCATAAAAAATCATCATCCATAACTTGAACAAAAATTGGTCAAAGTTCAAAATTGAATACCTATAAGTATGTACCATTAGAAAGTATATGTTGTGTTTTAAATTTTGACCATTTCTTTCCAATTAATCATTATGCGCTACCTTCAAAAGCACCATTTTTGGAAAACTTGGTCAAATTGAAAAAATGGGATATTTGATTTTGAATCATGATCCATTTTTACCCAAGTTTTGGCGGGCATGAATGTAATATTTTTACTTGCTAAGTCAATAAAATCTAACGTTTCCTTCTAACGTTGCAGTTACCATAATCTGTACTTGCTAAAACTATTGTTATGCATATTCATTTATCGCGATACTGACATCTCCGTTTTCGTTAAGACACAAAATGTCAACATTACGGGATAAAACATTATTTTATTGATGGAGATTATTACTCAATACTTAGTTTACCAGCGTGCATATTCCGTTCAGGGCAATGTACGATACAGCGGGAATTAAAAACGATGAAAATACTTGATCGACATAATATATTTGAGCAAATACTCACAAAGGCTCATTCGAAAATGAACTATCATTGCGGTATAAAACGTTTGATTAGATCGAATATGCGAAATTTGCCGTATCGATAAAATTAGCATACGTACATACACGGTACACGCTTCGAAATTGATCGAGAAAAGTAATTTAACGGAAGAAATGACAAAGAAAAATATTATAGGGTAAATCGTAATGCGGCGATTTAAAAAAATAAAGAAATCAATCCGCTTTATAACTAACGACTGTGTTCATACGATGAATGGAAGTTGAAAATGACTTCAGCTGAAGTTCTTCGGAATTAGCGATAAAGCAAGGACCTCTTTCGTCCCACTGATCTGGTATTTCTGCTTCCGGAGTAGCGTAGACGTGTAAATCAAAGGAACATGGGCAATCCAACAACGGTAAAAAACTGACAGTAGAACAGATTTGACGCAATACGTCTTTAATTTCTCTTTGAATCAATTTCACATCTTTATTTCCAGTTACTTCTTCGTTGCCGTCTTCTCTAGAAGCTTCGTATTCAATTTTAAAATCCCATCTTTCCAACGTTTCCTTTGTACTAATATTATTGATCACAAGAGACAGTTTTTGGATTTGTTCTTTCATCAGCCATTCTACAAATCAACGTATAAATAAACAGCGTCAACACGTAAAACCTATCGTATGTTTTGTAGATAGTAAAACTCAATACGCGTTACCTTTCATTTGATCGAAAACCGTTTGCAGAAACGTTTGTATTTTGGCATCGGTAGAAATAAGAATGGATAATCCGAAATGCTGTTCTGCTTTGAAAGATTCAGGCGGATAAATGCCACGTTGAAATAAAATATTGTTTATACCGTAATCTAAAAGAAAACAAGGAATTGAGTACACGATACAAAATTACTAACAGAACTTACTCGCGAATGTTGAACAATCATTTAACACAATCAGTATCACATTGTAAGTACCGGAACACAGAATATCGCGTGAAAGACAAGACTCAGAAAATTTGCTCGACCCAGATTCGATAGGGTATGAAGAATTGATAACTTACTCAAATAATCGGTAATTAATTTCACTGATCCTTTTAATGTGATTGCATTGCTGGTTTGTTGCACCGTTGTGGCCATTGCAAGGGATTTGTCCAAGGAATAAGAAAATCGAAGATTCTAATGATTGTAACTGCTGATGAGTTTTAAACGATGACTAACAACAGATAAAGGAACTGCAGATCTTTTTCATTTCTAAAAAGTAATTTCATTACGAACAAAGAAAAAGAAAAGCTCAGCTCAATTCATTCGATCGAAATCGAAATTCGATAAATTTCAATTTTCAAAATTTCAAACGAAAACAAACCAAAACAAACTCGAAACTCCGGCCCACTTCGGGAATGCGCGCCAAAATGGCTTTTCACTCGAACATAGAATAACAGCATTTTTGGTTTTTTTTTTTACTGTGTTTTTTAAATTGTCGTTTCGATCTAATGACGTAATGACAATGTTTGAAATAATTTTTTTTTTGGTTATTTCTTGGTTATTTCAAAAGTATTTCTCCAAATTTCTCTAGGTATTTCGTATTTCGTATTTTCTTGGTATTTTCCGTATTTTTCAAAATTTGCGATACGCATGCGCTAGCATGATCACGGGTTTGCGTTTGCGCAACTTTTGAACTTTTTTTTAGCGATCGGACGATCGGAGTACGACTACGAGATAATAATAATATTTTTGTTAGTGAAAACTAATCTGGAGAAGGATAGGGTAAATTCAAATCCATTTCATTTTCAGTTTTAAGATTTTGTAAAATGGGTTCAGTAGTGTTGAGAAGTCTATCTGTGTTATTGGGGTTATTTTTCATATTCGTAGGGATTTTAAAAATAACTTGCTTCCTTAGTAAAGAACTGCACAAAGATATGGTAAGCAGTAACTGACTATTATAATTTTTTGAAATAAAACATTGTCGATGATCATTTCCATCATGAGTTGATCACTATGAGTATTGAGAGGAAAATTCATTCGTTTCTAATTACGTTTCATATTATGTGTAGAGAAAAGAGTACGTGAAGTATGCTAAAGTGTTTCCATTTAATGAATTAATAGGATACAAAATCCCAGCTAAATGGTACAGGAAGATCATAGGAACTATGGAAATAATTTGCGGATTTGCTCTGATGGCCATTCCTAAAGGTAAATACTTACATAATGATGTCTTCCATTTCAATGCCAATACTTGAATTAATTGATACAGTGGCCTACGTAGATGCGTATCATTTTTTTTGTGTTTTTTTTTTCAGCAAATATAAAACAAGCGGCCAATATTACTCTGATTGTGATGATGGCTTTAAACGTGTACTCACATTATATGGCAAATGATCGTTTTGAACGTATTGCTCCTGCATTGGTAAGAATTATGGCGCTTCATTATCAAACTATACATATGGTAACTAAAATTATGACTGAAAACCCTGTACCGTTTTCATAAAGACTACAGTATGCAAACGTTGAGCATGATTTTTTTTCAAAGTGACATGTTTCTGAGAAAAATTTTATAACCCTGTCTGCAATTTTCTTTGCAGGTATTTTTTTTCATGCTGATCGGAAGGTTAGTAATTGAATGGCAGATTAAAAGACAGCAACGATTATTGAATGGCGACGTGAAAGTTCCTAAACATGAATGATAATGACTGCATTACATAAATTTCAGTTGGTTGTATAGTTTAATGAAATATTCATACTTATTTAGTGATAATCATCACCTACGAAATCAATGCTCATAAACTTGATACCAATCTTATTTTTTCTTTCCCTTGAATTATGTGAAGTTTTGTATTTTTTTTCTAGTCGGTTCCGTGTTTTTAGGTAAGGTCAATCCGGCTAATTGTAAACACTGGCCAATTGTAAACACCTCAAATATAGAGCAATCAGTTTACGTTGAAAAATAAAAAATGAGTGAAATAATATCTAGTAGGGCCCATTAGTACGTTGGATATGGTTCCGAGATTTTTTATTCAATTACAGGCACGTAGGGATCATTTATAGAATATACCATCAAAACTGCAGCTTTTTAACTCGCACGTTATTTCGTTTAATGTGTTTTCCAAAGCACAGAATTGATTTTTTGTTGTAAGTATACCGGTAAATAATCGGAAAACATCACTAATTTCAGATAATTTTTGTTTCACAACTTGAAATGGAATCATTACTTTTTCATTGAGTGTTTCCTATAACCCCTAAATAACTTTCAATTCTGGGTAATTGTAAACATCACAATTCTTGAAAAATATCAACTCTAGAATAAAATTTTTTGGCCCAATGTTATTTTTATCTATTAATTAACAAGTTTCAATCATATTTTATCCGTTTTGGAATGTTTTTGGTTAAAAATTTGAAAATTTTCTGTTTTAAGAAAATTAGAAGAACTGATAACAATAGTGAAAATTTTTTTCAAAAAACGGCGAAACTCGGGTACAAATACAATAATTTTTCAATTTTGTGTCGTATTCTTCAATATTTTAATATTTTTTTTCAATTCGGAAACATAAAACTTGCCTGTTCACAATTACCCAGATTTTCCAGGGTAATTGTGAACAAAGAGGAGGTAATGGTAAACACTCAATAAGAAGGACGCAATTCTAGATGATCCAAATCTTTTACTCACATTTTGAAGCTGATAAAATTTCCTTTCTAACAGTGTAAAAACTTTTAAGAAAAACTCATATCTAAGATTTGTAGGGCGTATTGAAAATTTGTTTTTTGTAAAAAGTAGAAAAGCGTTCACAATTAGCCGGTTTGACCTTACTTAGTGAATGTCGAATTCATTAACAAAAATCACGTGATTTTGTATATATCTTATACAGTAATACTCAGTGTTGTGTTTGATTGTGAACAATTGCAATCTAACTGCTGCTCATTGTGACAAAATGTTCATAAGAACGCATACTTTTCGGTGAACCTCGGCTCTCTTAACAGTTATGAAATATCCGTTTTAAAAAAAAAAAACATGTTGTATTTTTTGTAAATACATAATTATCTTTATCTTAATCAGAAATGAGGAAAAATTATGATTACCTATATTTGATTCTTCATTTACTCGTTTTTGTTAGGTTTATGAGTGAAGACGTAAGCGAAATGAATGAACAAAAATTATCGTATTGGGTTTTCTTTGTGTTATTATATTTTATGTGGAGCTTGAATTGCTGTACTTGTAATAATAATAATAATAATATTTAAGATAGACAAGTTGAAAATATTCACTCAGTTATCAAATCATATTATTAAAAATTGCTTTCTCCCAAAGGTGTTCCTACTTTTTTTTTAATTTTTTGTTTTTCTTCCCATCGAACCTTGCATATTTTAGATTTTTTTAGGTTCTTGTAGGTACGCGTACCCTCTAACTTAAGAATTGTGTATAAAGTATCAAAAGTATGATTACATACGATGAGTATTATCTTTTGAGTAGTCGCTAGTTTGAAAAATCAAATTAATCATAATAATTTAATAATTATTATTAAGTACGCATGAAGTTGGTTCCTTGATTCATCGCCTGATTGTGGTTGAAAAAATATATTGTTCTTTTTTTTGCTTTCTCGTTTATCATTTTCTTGTACCCTGTGCATAACTACACAGTGTAGGTAAAATTAGAAGCTTATTGATTAGAAAACAAGAAAGCGGTTGTAAAATCAGCGGGCATCGGGGCATGATGCTTATGGTATGTATTGATGTATCCAAGGTGGTAGCAGTTCGAATTTTTCATTCTTTGACCTGAATCGAAAGCGGAATAATTATTATTGAAACGTTTCTAGAATTATTGTTGATTCTTGATTCTTTGCATGCTTTCTTAAACATTACAAGACTTTATTTTAATTCATTTTTTCATTTTAATTTTTATTTCACATCTCTACGGATGTACGCCGGAAACATCAATAAATTTTCTTTTCGCGCTCTTTTATTTTTCACTTTCCGAGCTTCATTGCTGATTGGTTCAACTAGCATTACCAACATAGCAATGCTACCCAATCACAAACATAAGAAGATTTTACAAAAACAAAAACTAAAAAGTTTTGTAAACAAACGCTTTGTGACATTGTGACAGAAAACGTAACTTCGAAATTTGAAATTATTATTGAAACACCGGGTCGGAAAACTTTGACAGGTTCTTTTCATTATCAATAATGTAAAATGTAACCGGAAAAACCTACATAGGAAAATCATCAAATGACAAAGTTAAGTGTTTTTTCGATGATCGATGATTTGATGTTTGATCAGCTTTATGCTTAATGTGTCTGATTGTTTGCAAATATGAAGTTAGATATAATCTTATAAAACAGTTTTGAAAATTATTTACGAATTACAGTAAAAATTGTTCGATTCATTTCATCGCGCATGCAAATATGTCAATTAACCATGGAAATAGTAAGTTTTATTTTGTCAGCATTACTTTCATTTTGCATGTTTGAAGAAAGGAAAACGTGACTTTTTTCAATGTACATACTCAATTATAATTATCTATTTCAATAGATCTGGGTAACCATACTAATGAGAATTCCCTGTCGAAAAGAGGCAGTTTTTCTAAAATGAAAAAAAGAAAAAAGAGCGCTAATCGTGATCAAACTGCTCCTCGACAACCTTTATCCGGTGAGTGATCAACTGATCAGTTTCAGTGGATCGATTATTGAAGTGAAGAAATTTCGTCTAGGAGAAAATAATACTTATTTAAAATTGTTTCTTTCGAAAGGATATGTTCGTTTTATGAATGATCGACGAGAAACTGTTCGTTCGGAAAATCCGAATATATCTTTCACGGAGATAACTCGTCTTTTGGCTAATGAATGGAATCAATTACCGCAGGATCAAAAACAAGTGAGTTTAGATTGTTTTTAATTTGTCAATTTGACGAATTGTTGGGTTGATTTCTGTTTCGATAGTTTTGATAATAATACCAACGTTTTATATTAAGATGTATCTAGACGCCGCTGAACAAGAACGTGAAAAATATATGCAAGAAATGGCTGCGTATAAACAAACTGAGGCTTATAGGCAATTCAATGAACATAAGCAGAAAAAAAAATCAAAAACAAATGTAACTGAAGAGGTAACCATGATTTTGCTGTCAATCTTTAGTTCACATTGGGTGGGACTTTATCGAATATTGAAATGCATTTTTCCTTCAGGATAATGATAAAGAAGTTGAAGTGCCGATATTCGACATTCCTATATTTACAGAAGAATTTCTGGAGTATAACAAAAGTATATTTATTCGTGTATCTTTTTTTCCCTCCAAAATTTATAATTATGCGTACGATTCTTTGTTTGTTTTTTATTCCATATTTTAGATAGAGAAGCCGAATTACGACAGCTGCGTAAAAGTAATACAGATCTCGAACAACAAAACGCTATATTAGAGAAACATTTAGAAAATATGAAGCAGGCTGTTGATAAATTGCAGATTGAAACTTTACAGCGTAAAACTTCTAATAGTCTTCTTCAACAGCATTTACAAAAAATGAAAGCTGCTTTCATCGAAAAATTTTCCAATATTCCTTTACCTGGTACAATTTTTTTTCATTATTGCCAGCCTATATCTACATTCTATATTCATTTTGATTCAGTTCGATTGTCATTTTTTTCTCAGGCACTCACGAATTACCTGCTGCTTCGAATATTGACCAGTACGTTTCTAAATTGCACAGTATTTTACAGGAAAATAATGATACCGCATTATATAATAAAGTCAAGCATACTGTTTGCAATATGGATTTTGCTTTCTAATGTTTGTATCATCTTCAAGTATTGTAATTAACTAATATATTATGCAATGATTTTCTGCGATTTGTCCTAATGAAATGTGCGAACGTCATTAAAAGCAATTATAACTTCTGCTAAAATCCGACGTTGGATCCTAAAATAGAAATTGTGATCGGTCATAGATTGTACCTTGCGATGTTTGTGACGTATTCAAATTTACATTTATTCAGAACAATATTTCTTGTATTACAAAATAAAATTGTTATAATTATTAAATGTAAAGTTTCTATTCGTTTGAAAAATTTGGACAGATGATTATTTGCTTTTAGTTGACGTATTCGTAGATTGGAATTGGATACGGGTTTTATTGGCCGCCTTGAATTCGCCCACTGAAACTGAAAAATAGAATGAAGTTGTAGGTGTAATGACAGTGTAAGGTGAACGAGAATAAAATAAATAACATGGGTACGACATTACACTCGTATCAGTTATTCATGATACTAGAGACCTACATGATACCTCTTTACTTTTACTGCGTACTACCCTATCAAATCGATCAATTTATTATCTAGGTACATTATGTCTATTGTACTGAATTTAATTTCAGTGATGTGCCAAGCTTAGAAATTTTATTGAAAATTTGAGTAAAATGGCAGTGAGTGATCTTGAGCTGCAACCCATGCATAGAGCTAAACCTCCGTAACCTTATTTTCAGCTGTCATGTTTAAGCCCTCCCTTTTCCACTCCTCCCTCCTGCTCCTATAAAGAACGTAACAAACATTAATTATTTATAATTATAAAACAATCGAATTTATTTACTGCTTTGGCTTTATCCATTTATGATTGCTGGTCAATTGCAAAAAGGCTATTAAGCGGCTAAGCCACCTTAATACATTTTCAATCATACCATGATACCGACGAACTATTTCAGATTACGATTTTATATTTTATAATCACACTGCGGTAAAATGACTTACCAAGATCCATTCTCACCGCTCTCACTCGAATTGAAAATGTGATTAGAATTAGATTCATAAATATTTGATGTAACCAGAAAACCATACGTAAGATTGTACAGATCATCTCAAAGAATGTAGATTTACAAATTTGAGATAATCGACTACACATAACTTTTAATGAGCTCCCGTAAGTGCGATGTGAATTGGCGGCGGGTAGTGTGTTGTTATTTCATATTTGCTACATGAAGTGAAGTAGTGGATTGGTAGGGTCCCCGCATTTCATTATGCGCGTGTTTAATTGCGTGTGATCTACGATCCGAATACGACGTAATTTTTGAAATATTTTGTCGTGTTGATTATATGACTAACTTTAACGTGCTTTCACAATTTTTTCCATCAGTGTATTTCTTTTGCCGTAAACTTTTTCATCATTTTTTCGTTTCATTCGTTGCTTGCATGTACATCTTTTGAGAAATTATTCTATATTGCTGTGCAAAACTGTCGTGAGTACTTAAATAAATTGTACTATTTGTATTTTCCTAATCAAATTCATGATCAATATTCCGATGCACTCTTTTTTCTTCAACTTTGATGATTTTTTCAGTGTTATACAACACTATCCCGGCTTCGTTCGAATGGTAACTGAATCAAGGTCAAATTTCGAACGCCAACTTTCATTTTCTAATAAATCTGTTTTTCCGTTCAAAAAGTTGAAGTACAAATTTCATCTGTTGTTGAAATTTTTCAAGGTTATTTTGTTGAAAATAGCATACGAGTGGTCGTACCCAATGGCCTAAATCTCATGATTACCTTCATACCTTCACGATTGATTTACCAGTTTTGCATGATATTTGTATTCACGTTTTCACCAGTTACCCAGTTGTAACATTTCAATTCGTATTTTCAAATTAGTCCAAAATACTAACAAAATACAAACAGAAAATAGGCTCACATACCTTTTTCTTTGCTACTATACCGTGATATTAATATAAAATTTATTTTTGAATCATTGCTATGTTCGTTCATGTTCATTGGTATTGATTTGAAGTGTTAAAAAAGTACCAAAAATGCATCTCACATCCGAACGTTGATCTGTATCGTTTATTCATAATAATCAACTTTTTCTTGTTTATTTAAATATAGATGTATTCATTCGTATTCACACTTGCGAACTTATCATGGATGTTGTTGTCGTTTCTTTCGCTCGTTTTGATATATTTTACGGTGGATAACGCACGATGGATCATCAGTAACAAACCTTATGACACATCTACTTTGAGTGCGTATCATTTTTATTGTACGTAAATATAAGCTTTATTCTATAAGTCGACGCATTCGAAAATTTTGTATATTGTACTTCTGCAATCATTTAAGTAACTAGCAATTATATAGATGTTCTGATTATCTTGGTAACTTCGATGTCAAAATCCTATCTGATATCGAAAAAATAATTTTTGTTCCGTAACTATTTTATTTTCCAACAGCGGAACAGTCAGACATGCCGTTGTATCCTTCGTTGGGAATAAATTCAAGATGTAGATTGATCGATGGCTACCAGAATTGCGCGTCGTTTGCTTTAGAAGGTTTAAGCACGGACCCGAGCGTTTTCCCTACGTTATGGAAAATTTCATACATATTTTTCTCGGTCGGACTCTACGTTACTTTCGTTACAACTATTGGAGCATTTTCAAGCTGCTACTTTCATACGATATATAATAAAAGTATATTCAACATAATCGGTTGCATTCAAGCGTTAGCTGGTAAGTTTTGGATGTTAGGTCAGTAGAAATTAGTTTATCTGATCGCATCGCTTTTTAATCGTTGTCCTTGCGTCATACCCAAATTTGAAATAAATGCGAGGAAAACTGAGATTGGTGTGTGCTGTACTGCCTTTTACAAATCCAGACTAACTATTTTTTCTTTATATGTCCGTCAAAAAGTACTTAGAATTTTCGTTATAAACTCCTCATCAGCCGAACATTGCATTTAGGTGCTGTAAATAAGACTTGATTTCTTACATCGTATTTTGTTTTCAGGGTTATTTTATTTAAACGCTTTCATTTTTTACATGGGAGGATGGGGCCACAAAAGGGTGCTCGGAGTTTGTGGTCTCAATTCAGGACCTTTTACTTTGGGAGAATGCTCCCTAGGTAAGTACTTGAGTAGATAAGTTTAAAAGTAGCGCATGGCATAGTGTAGGAGGGTTTTCAGTTCGGACCTTTTACCTCTGTGAAATTCACGAGATCATTTCAACCGTGCACTAGCTGTACAAATTTAGTCAATTTCTATTTTGAAATAATTTGCCATAATTGATTTCTCTGACGACTTGTAGCTCTTGAAAAGGTCGCGGAAGAACGTCCGAACTCCGAATACCTTATGCCATATCATACATAATGTACTACCTACATTCGCAACTGTTGCAGTATAGCAACCCTGAAATTGGCTTCAATAATTACGTCATTTTAGTTGATTGATGTAGGTACTGGGTAATTACTATTTTTATTTTTTTTTAAATTTGATTTGGTAGGTGCTACATTTTATTACGCGATGTTAGGAGTGTTGGTGACGTTCGTCAGCGCGTGTGTTTCCAGTATCGCCGATAGAAGCGTTTTCCGATACAAAGTAACGAGAAGAATGAACGCGGGAAAAAGATTTATATTTGTTTTATAAAATCTCGGGTCAGTAAATCCACTGATACAATACTCATGGTAATAGTGATACTTACTTCGATACTTATATCTACTACCTATTGCCAAGGCAATGACAATTATCGTATAGATATCTCATCTTAGTTGTATTTTTTCCAGACAAGCAGTTGATTATTGCTCGGTAGTTGGTGTTGCGTTTCTAAACGTATGCGATATTTTGAAGCTTCCGGCACTAATTGTCGGATAACATCTCGCAGACCGCATAAAGGATCACTCGATTTCAAATCTGCATCAAACTTAACGTTAGAAGATGGCGTTATTAACCCGTTGAACGCGAATGGTCCGTATAAAAATAAAAGTCCATCCGGTTTCAGATATCTTCCGCATCCACGAAATAAACCTGTAGGTATATAAATTAGGAATGAATACATTCGTACGTAAACCACATAATAATTAATATAGCTGTACATTAATGCCGATTAGTTGTACCTAAACCTATATACTTACAGATAACGTTACGTACTTACCCTATACGTATTATAGGTAAACGTTACCTCGTAGATGTTACATATGTACTTAGACTTACCTACCGTGTATGTATCTACTGATTTACTTCAATTTACGACTTCATTTCATTACGTAACTGTACGTAAATATTAAATTTTGAAGGACGAAAAATTCCTAATTTTCGATCGAACCTACGTATTCTGAAACTCCTATCGTACGTGACGTCGTCATCGCGATAATCATGCATGTACTGTACTTGATGGTATTCTAAAACTTGTTGTTTTTTCGTTTTTACACCCCTCCGAAATCCCCTACTTGGAAATTGTCGACTTCAGAATGGTTTGGATAATGTAAAATTAGATTTGTGTGCGTGCATTCAACGTTTCAATTTGAAATTATTTCCGTTTTTTTTTTTCAATGTGAAAAATATGAACTAAAAGAAATAGAAAACAATTGTCAGTACTGCAACTTCACGTACCAATGTTCATACAAAAGGATGGACATAGACACTCAACCACGTAATATTCACGTATACTTACGCAGTCCGACGCAGCGTAGACGAAATAAATGATATACCTATGTACTATGTACTACGGGTAGTCGTATTTGCCTAAAACGCATTCATGGTAGGTAATAGGTATGCCTAACATTTGACTTCCGTATGATGATGTAAATAATGTGTAAGATAAAGATTAGATTACGCTTAGCCTCGTAATTATATGTACTATAATGAATCATGTATTGAAAATTTAAAACAAGAGGAACGATAACGGCTTTTTTAAAACGAGGCAGCTTGTGATATGTCTACGCGCGTGCACGTTCTCCTGATGGGTGTAATTTGTATGTTGAGAAATCTGACAGGATTTTACATGTGCTATTTAAAGACGCCACCTAGTGCGTAAATTTATTTTACTCCATTATTTCCGATGCATAAGTACCTATGTATACTATCTATGTAGTATGTACATAGATCGTAGATTTGTAACTACGTACTAACTACCTATACGTAAATGTACATATTATGTAGTCTACGTGTAATAAACGTAGCACGTACCTACGTTGAAATTTTTTTTAGAAAAAATGTCGGATGTGCCGCGAGACATTTTTGCATTGGAAACAGAAGTCGGAAGCATTGTCTGTTGAATCGCGTTTCGATTTTGTATCAGAAAAAGATGACAAAGGTACTCGAATAGAGCAAGAAGGCGATTATCACAAGCACCTCAGTACATTCGTTCCTAGAACCAAACTAAAACGTAATGTAGGATACCTATCGACTATCACGTACCTAACTAAACTACATGTAGGTAGTATTTATGTACAATAGTGAGAGAGAAGTTCATGCAAATTGTTTGTTTTGTTCATTATTGTTTTGTATAACACGTTTTGTTTTGTTTTTTTTTCGTTTGTTCTTTTCAACATCCGTTCTTAGTTCAACTGGTTCCGAAATGCAAAGACAAATCGCGCCGCCAACCAAGTAGGTGCATACCGAATGCTCGATTAATTCTAGCTCCCTCCCCCCGTCCCCCTGGATACTTTTTGTGTTAAAATCGTAAGTTGGTAATACTCCATTCCATTATAAACAAACACGAAGTAGGTATTGCCAACTTACAGATTTTACCACAAAAAGTTTCGAGGGGGGCGCAGAATTAATCGAGCTCCCGGTACATACACGTATGCCTGCAATATTTCTAGTACATCATATTACTTACACTTACGAGTACGACTTACTACACATAGGTAGGTCTAGGTAGTAGGTACTAGGTCGTAGGTATAGGTGGTTACCTTCGGTGCAGCTGTAATGTGTAACGTGAATCATATTCGAATTGAAAATGTAATCAACCGATTCGGGGTTCAGTTCTCCCATTAACCAGTTATCCGGCTCATCTTCGACGTTCAAGTATTTGGCGGGTAATACGTTTTGTAAATTGAAATTCTCTCTATACGCCGAAATGCTACTCAACATGGACGAGTGGTAATCGGTTGGTTGAAATGTAACATTTCTGAAATATCGAGCGAAATGCGCGACGTGTTGACCGGAGCCGGAAGCGATTTCCAATAAAAAAGTATCGTTCGCGATGTGATCCTTCAATGCATTCAGTATCGGTCCCTTATTTCTATCAGCTGCGGCGAAGTTCAGCATTCGTTCCACTTGTACTTCAGTCGAGGTTGCTGAAATCTATTTTCAATTTTTCAACTCACAAAGATAATTAATCGAAAAGCAAAACGAATCTACTAGGGTACCAGCCACCATCTTCGGCAATTTTGCACACCAGTACAACACTACAACCACGAGTGGTGTTCTACCGTTGTGCTGTTCATCTCGATCGTCACAATATACTCGTCGTGGTATTTACAACAGCGCGCCGCTGGCAATGCGCCGAAGCGGCGAATCAACTTCAAATAACAATCTAGGCAACAAGACGAGTTGTTAGTTGTTCGCCTTCTAAGGGCGTAGCCGGAGGGAGTGGTCGGGTTCCCCTTGAGGTCAAAATTTTTTGTGAAAAACGCCTTTTTTAGATGTTGAAAAATCCACTTTCATCAAAGCTTCGCTCGAGCACAAACAGAAACATTAAAAAATGTCTTTTTTTGGGCATTAAATGTCCATTTTTTCGAAACGTCGTTCTCGCTACGTCGTCGCTACCTACGCTCAGGCGTGAATTAAATCAAATCGCTATTATGTGAACTAAATGGATTCTTTTTACCCTTTTTTCCCTCACTAGTCACTACTGAAAATTTCTCGTTTTTCAAGCAAATTTGATTTGGAAAGGAAGTAATTTTAGAGTATCTAGGATTGTGATTTCTGAAAGAGGATAGTAGACTTGGAGTTTTAAATGGCTCGGTTTCTTATTTATGCAACAAAATTGCATTTTTTTTTCAATTTTTCAAAATTTCTAGAATTTTGCTGACTTACCTAAAATCTCCGAAATTTTGCCGAAAATGTCGACTGAAAATTTACTAAGGGAATAATATATCCCCTATCGCGCCGTCCCTGGAGATGGCGTTGGAATTTAGATGATAAAGAGGTGCTAGGTACATAAATAAAATGGGTAGGTAGGTACTCGTACTGCATTCGCGAAAACGTTGAAGTTTATGCTTGTGGAAACGCATTCTTGCAGTCAGTTTCCCGATTTCTCTAACGAAAATCAGGGTTGGTAAGCTAGCCGAAAGCTTAAGCTTCAATGTTTGAAAAGCTAAAGCTAGCCGAAAGCTCTATTTTTTTCAATATTAAAAAAACATAAAATTTTTAAAAATTGACAAAATTCAGGTTGGGAAAATATTACTGCATTAATGAAAATTTTGAAAAAAAAAATCAATTTTTAGCAAAATAATAAAAATTTTGAAAAAAAACAATTACTAGCAAAATATTTGAAAATTGAAGCGAAAATCCAAAAGCTCTAAGCCGAAAGCCGAAGCTGTACTTTTTTTTGAAAGCCGAAAGCTGAAGCCGTATTTTTTTCGTAAGCCTAAGCCAGCCAGTCGCATTTTTTAATATATCTACGACTTACCAACCATGACAAAAATTGAACAAGAAAAATGTGAAAAAATTGTATTTCTAGCCACTAAAATATTCACGTTTTCAGTGTTTGAATTGTCTCTTTTTAGATATTTTTTACGAGTGAAATGCACGGCTTCTCAAATAAGTACTTGAGTATGTATGTATTAGATACGTTTAGGAGGGGGGGGGGACGAAATTAATTTGCCCTTTTTGTAACTTTATTTTTCAATGATAGAACTGAAATTCTAGCGTTTTTACGGGTCATCTAAATCCTTTCAAGTTGGTTTCGCAACCCAATCGATAACTTCGACTCTTAAGGCCCATTTATAGTGGCACTGAATTATTCACTGAGAAAAGTTGAATCTATGTTGAATAATATTTCAACTTTTCAGTGAATAATTCATTGCATCATTGCCATTATAAATGCGCCTTACGCATGCGCTGAGCGATCCCTTTCACAAGCGTTAATAAAATTGCATAACCAGTTCGCCGTAAATACTTTCTTAACCCACCCTATACTACCTACATTGTGCTACATCGTACTATGTAATGACTGAACGATCCCCGATTATTACTAGAAAAACATTACGAGAGAGTCGTCGAAAAAAAAAAAATTATTATTTAAATATTTAATTTAAGCTCAGTTGAAAAAAAAAAATGACATTTATGCTAAATATTATGCTTTTGTTTACTATTGATTTAAATTTTAAAAGTCTTACTAAATTAGTCAATTGGTCAGTTGTTGGGTTACATAGATAGAGGAGAGTGAAGCTGTGACATGACGTAGCAAAATTAAAACTTCGTTAGTACATACTTACCTACTTAGCTACTCAGGTACGTAACTAGCTACGTATACGTAATGTATTGGTTGGGCGATACGAACGACCAACTTTTTCGCCAGCGCCAGCGTTAATAATATTGCATAACCAGCTTGCCTGCAATTCATATGTGTATGTATTTATGGCGAACTGGTTATGCAATTTTTCTAACTCCAAAAAAAGTTTCATGGCCACAAAAAGGAGATGAAGAAAAGACGATAGACTGCATGCAGTACCTACCATTAATTTTCAAAGTTCTGGAATTATTGGTGTAAAAAAGGAAATGAAACCATCAACCGAGTTTAATGAAAAATTGCTCAAGTGATGAGCTTTCGTACCTGGTTCGAAGTTATGATGTTATTACATTTTAGTTGAAACCGGTTCCTAGATTTTTTTTGGTTTTAATGCATAATTACGCATGACGATCGAAAAACTAAAAAAAGAAGCACATATTAAAGTAGGCACCCAAACTTTAGGCTCGGACATTTTTTCCCCTTTGAATTTTTCTTTCCCTCTTTCTCCATTTCACAAAGTGTTCAATTGATTACTGAATTTAAAAAATTTTATAATTCAAAGCCATGTCTCATTTTTCTTTGTATATTATGTTTATCGAAAAAGGTCGGAAATATTTTCACCATAAAGACCAAGGCTTCGAAAACATTTTTTTAAAAAAGATAGGTAATAAATTTGGCTATATTTTGATGAATCATGAAATTGGTTAAACAAAATGGAAAACTTGAAAAATAGGTAGGTACCCAAGTTGTTTTTTTGTTCAAAATGTATTCAACAGTGTTCGTTTCGTTGTGGTAAAATAGGTGCTGGTCTATGTAAGTAGGTATCTTGAATTTTTTCCCCAATGAAATAAGTACACCACAAAACAGAGTTTCGAGTCTGAAAATTTTCATAAATTTATCGGGAGATTACTCGGATCGGTACCTAAAACGTGTATCTAGGTACCTTATTGGTTGGTTTGAATCATTAAATCGATGCGCAAATTGATTTATGGTATCCAATTTGGCGAAGGTGAATGCAATTTAGATTCAGCCTGTCAAGTTCCTACGTATTGAAGAATAAGGAAGCCCCTAGGTAAAAGTATAATGTAAGTATTGCATAGGTATAATTATTATATGTAATTGGGATGCTAAAGTCTCGCATAATCTATGGTAAATACCTACTCGAGCAGAACCTAAGTATAAGTAGGTAGTAGGTATGTACCTAGTTGACTTTTCGTGTCGTGAGAATCGGCGTTTTTGTAAATTGCAATTTTTTGTTTTTTTTTTTTTTAATACTCTCTGATGTTTTTCTGATAAACTTTTTCGGCTTTTCGACTCAATTCATCGTGCATCCTTTTCCACACTAGCAACTCTGAATACAGCGGCGTGGGATAGAAAATTGTACGATCGAGGTAAAGTTGAAGCATGGCGCCGTATTTGGTCATCTCGCGATAGGCGTCCCGTAGACCCCAATCCGGATTGCACAACTTCATCAAATTATGCAGATCTTTATTGGCTTTGGGAGAGCGCACCGTGCCGTACGAAAAAGTGCCGTAAAAAAAGACCGATCCGTTTTGTTTTAAGTAACGCTGCGCAGCTCGGAATATTTCTGTAAGAATGGCAAGTAGCGGACGTAGGTATATGTACATGTAGGTAGGTGCTTTATAGTTAAATATCTAAGTACCTATGTTTGTAGATGTACCGTACATATGTAGGCATGTAGGTACGTAGAAAGTAGGTTCCCGGTCAATATTCGTATCTACATCGTATACGTGTGTACTTAGACTTACTACCTATGTATGTAAGTATGTAGTAAGTACCTACCTACCTACCTAAGTATAGTAAGTACATCTACATATACATACCTACGTGCGTACGTAACATAACGTATGTACTGTAGGTAGTAGGTAGTAGGTAGTAGGTAGTAGGTACTTATACTACTTACGCACATAGGTCTAGGTGCGTAACCTACCCACTATCCACTACCTACGTTTGGTGCAGTTCCAGTGCATCAGATTTATGGAGTTGGCGTTGAATACGTAAGCTAGCGAAACATTTTCCACTTTTTGCGCGGCTGCGGCGAACCAGTGTTCCGGGTCGGAGCAAGGATCCAAATAGATGGGCTCCAAAACATTAGTCAATTTCATGTTTTCTTTGTCACTCGAAATCCTACGTATCAACGACTCGTTCGTCTCCGAGGGCAGAAATCGTAGGCCAGTTTGGGATAAGTTTTTCGCCAAATTAAAAATGAACTCGCCATCGCCGGACAATAGCTCCAAAAACAGCGTACCGTTTTCCGTGTACGGCATGTACTTGGTCATATAACGAATAACCATTTCCAAATTGTTTTGCGGCTTTAAATGTTGCAGCATTTTTTCTAACGCATCCTGCTCACACGTCGATGGTAAATACACGCAGATAAGTACATAATACATATGTACGAATACGGTCTTAAGCATGTAGGTCTAGTCTAGGTATCTATATCTACTATATATCTACATACATAACCACTACCTAATATAGGTAATGAAACCACCCCTGGGTGTAAAAAATTAATTTTCGAGTTGACACTGATTTTGGACCTTTCAGAAGGAATACTTAGAAGCAATTTTTTACACCTAAGGAAGGTTTCTATATCCATAGACTCACATAGGTACATGTACATAGCATATGTACGTGTAATGTAAGTGCATAATATGCACTATCCACTATGCAGTATCTACTTTTAAATTAGGTAAGTAAGTATGTGCGTGTACGAATACGAAAGTAGTTATACCGGGTGCTCGATTAATTCTGGACTCCCCCCTGCACTTTTTGGGGTTAAAATTCGTAAGTTGGTAATACTTTGTTTGAATTGTCCAATCGTAAGTACACAGAATAAACAAATACAAAGTATTACCAAGAATACCAACCCAACAACTCACGATTTTTACCACAAAAAGTACAGGGGGAGTCCAGAATTAATCGAGCACCCGGTAGGGGTAGGTACCTCAACTGAAATTAAGTAGGTAGCAACTTGCAATAATTGACAACCGCTGACTAATCTCGGCAAAAGAGGAAGAACCGACTAGGTGGTACTGGTACCTATACCTACTACCTACCGTGCTGGCTAGTGGCTAGCTTGCTGGGGCCACCCACGTACTTGGATCAATATTTTTTCTTTCTTTTTCTATCTACGAATGTACTACTCGTACATAGGCACATGAATAAATAATGTACCTAGACCTACCTAAATAAATATATTAAGAGCTGCAGTACGCAGTAGCCTGCAACCTACATACATGCATGTCGCATGCATGTAGTAGGTAGCGGATACTAAGTATAGACAGGTAGGTAGAGGTACCTCTATGTATTTTCATGCATTTGACTTGTACGCACGTATCGTCTACAGAACGTGTCGCTGTAGCAAGTACCTAAACCTATACCAGTACCTGTACGTAATTACGTAGACGTACGTAGATATACATAGATACTTACACATAGTCCATTCCTATACGATCGACTACCTACGTACGAGTATGTAGGTACATTGTACACTGAGAGAAATGATTGGGGAACTATTATCCGAATTTCAAGAAGGTAAAGCGGCGCCCTCAACGTTGAATAGGTAATTATCAAGTATCTATGTACTTCCTTAGTCTATTCAACATCCGGAAATTCCGAATTTTCAGATTGTCACCACTTTACTGAGATTCGGGTGATAATTCCTCAATCATTGCCTTCAGTTCAGTTTACCTAAAAAATTGAAATATTTCTTTTTTGTTATTACCTATAGTACCTAAATACCTATCTAAACAGCATATGAGCATACATACTTACAATTATCAGGTTTTTCAAATTAAGTAGGTACTCGTAGATAACCGCGATAACGTAATATCCCCTAGTAGACAGTTAAGTAGGTACCTACTCGGCGTCAGCACGTACAGGGTTGCGCGAGCGACGCGGCGACGGGGGGAGGGCAGGCCCGTTGCCAAAAATTTGCTTTAGCAGGGGCAAATAAAGTATTAGGTGGGGCAGCACGTTTTGAGGCTCAGATATTCATGAAACATACCATTCTACTCCCACTCCCTTATAAGCCCTTCTGTTGATTTCAAAACAATTGATTATTTCAAGACAAAACGGCGTACCTACGTAGGTATATTTTATAAAGAGTTGAAAGTACCTAGGTACATAGGCGCGTGGAAAAAAATCACAAAAAATATGTTTTTAGTAGCAAAAATGTGGGAAAAGTGCATTTTTTCGCTCTTTAAACAAATCTTTTCAAAAATTTTTCGCCCTCGCTTCGCTCGGTCAGTCTTTCGATCCTCTTATTTTAAAATTGATAATTTATTAATTTTAGACTGATTTTTCAGTTGAAAATCACCAATCCCTTAATAAATTCTTCGTTTGCCAGAAAAAAAATTGATGATTTTTGACTGAAAGATCAGTGAAAAATGGCTAATTTGACATTTGACCCACCTCTCCCATTTTTTCAGAAATTCTGAGCCCCTCCCTTAATTAATTTCTGGGTGCGCCTATGCCTAGGTATCAGAAAAACTAAAAACTACGCTAATAAGTATATTTGAAGACAACGGGTGCCGTGGTGAAATTTCCTCAAAAATTCTTGAGCTGTAATTTCTTCGGTTTTTTTTTTTTTTTTTTTTTTTTGATTTTGCTAGGCGCCGGCTAACCCACCTCTGACTACGGGCCTGGTAGATCTTAATGCAGACTACTAGATACCTATAGTCTACATTCGTAGCAACAGTTGCACGCTTGCTTTCACGTATAGATATACCTAGTATACTTATACGTATTAGGTTGGTAGCACATATTTGTTATTTAGCACTTGGATGACCAGGTACCCAGTTGAGCAATTTTCCACCTACGATTACGATTAGGTGTTGTAGATATGTGTAGTTGCACTTACGTATTTATCTATCGAGGAGATATTGGTGACGTTTTGTAGGACGTTCCAATAGCAGCCATCGTTAAAATTCGGGTCCCAACCGATAATGAATGGCGGCGCAACCGCAACGGATATCAAGAAAACGTCTAAATATTTTATAGTAAATTTTGAGCCAGCCATATTCCCAACTGGGAGTGCTACCAGCGTAGCGCGAAGCAGTGCAAAAATTACGCAGATATTTGGCAACTCGCAACTACCGATTCGCAAACGTTCGGCAATAACTACATATACCTAGGTATGGCGAAAAAATTCCGGAGATTCGGCCGACTACGTATAGACTACTTATTCGCTGGCAGATATGTGCGCCTAATCGAGATTGAATCTTATCCCTTATCTAACGATAACGCCGATAGGTATTTAAAAACCTTCAATTCTGTGTACTCGCGTAAGTATTTAGTAGATCTAGGTACACCCGGTATAGGTAACCGATATAACCGATATATTGGTTATACCGGGTGTAGGTCTAGGTATGTAGTATGTACTAGGTAGGTGACTAGGAAGTAGGAATGCGGATAACTATGATCCGATATCACTATAGGTACCGGTAACACTCCTTATTACAATTTACAATACGAATCCCTATAGTTATATCTGCATCAGCCAACCAAGCCCCGACTGCGTAGCGTACCTACCCTATCCACATTACCCAAGTAGGTACATAAGATTCACTGATTCAGGTATACTCTCTTAATTTGAATCAGTGAAAATTAGTTGGCTGATTGAAATCAGTAAAAATTTACCTGCTGATTCAAATCAGTGAATTTTCATTATTGAAACAGTGAAAAAAATTTCACTGATTGAATCAGTGAAGTTTTATTTATATTGATTCAGTAGTGAAAATTCACTGATTGAATATCGTACTTTTTTTTTTTTACTAATTCCTACAGTGACTTGGTTTTGTCGATTTTAATCAGTCATTTTTGACTGATTCGAATTAAGAGAGTAGGTACGCATATTTTGGCGAACTTTTATTCCATATCTACTTACCTATGCTTAAGGTGCGTAAAAATCACCTCCGTAAAGGGTGCGCGTCAAGGTAAATGAATAACTTTACAAAGTAATAAAGTATCGATGCTACTGCGAGCGTAATTGGGTGATTCTAAATTTTCGCAGAAAACCATGTAACCGGCCAATATCTCGCGAAATATACACCCTAGAATACTGCGGTTGGAATTATTTGATAAATTTTCATGTCCTGAACATAAATTCCCTTGAAAGAAATGGGGTACGAAACATTATTCCTCTCCCGCAGGGGCGACAAAAATGGTCCAAATGTCCTTCGTCGTGGCTTACAATATTGAAAACGCATTTCAAAGTCGTTTAAGTCGATTTTAAAAGCTGTTTGTGTAACCGCATTTTTAATCCTTTGTAGAGGCCTTTTTACTCGACAGGCAAAGGAGGACAGTTAGTTATTTCAAAATCCGACAATTAGTCTATTCCATACCCTGACGTCATAAAAAATTACAATCCAGCTGTGTTTTCTATATTAGGGTTTATAATGATGAGGATTTCGAGAGAAATATTTACAAATTTACAAATCGGCACACAGAACTGTCCTTCGTCGTGGCTCTCCATTGAGAGGCTATAGCTCAATTTTTCATTTATTTCTTCACTGCAGCTTCAAAATAAGCAGGTGGGCCTCTTTTTGATACAATAGTTGGATTTTTTGCATAATGCAATATTTTCTCACAATATTGAAATTTCTTCAGTTTTGTCCTCCATCGTGGGTGTCTTCGTCGTGGCCTTTTTCATTTTTTCCCCATTTAAATTACATGGGAAAAATCTAGGTAAGTACTATCGTTTTCATGTTGTCTGAACATGTGAATGTTATATGTAGGTACTATACATTAGTATTGACTATTCTGATCGAATTAAAAAAAAAAAAAGAAACACAAATTTTCAAAGTTTTCAAAAACCACAGGTAAATTTCTACGAAATTTTAGAATCACCCACTTACGAATCAATTCTGTACCCATTTGATACGTTTCCATCTTTTCACTTTTCTTCGACAAAAGTTGGAGTACCTATGTACAAAAATTTTTAAAATACGCCAGCACAATTACATCGGCAGCTCGGCACTGTACCATATAGGTACCTATAATTCTTTGAGAGCGTAGGTAAGGTTTGTTCCTAACTTCCTACTAACGAGCCATGTGTTCGAATAATACGACTACCTACCTAGTACCTATACTTATCTATCCTATTCTCATCGACTCACGTACGTAGCTCGGTAGGTAGGTTAGTAGGCGGGAACGAGATAATATGTAGCTACAAATTAACAGTAAACCCGTCAAACATTTCACTGCTAAATGTGTTTAAAAAATAGGAGCATCGCTGCGATTTATGGCCGTAAAATAGAATAATATTTGCCAAAACCCTGTATAAATTTAGCAGCAGCTTCTACCTATTTTGATTTTGAGCCACCTCAGAATACCATTTTGCTACTAAGGCGAAAGGAAGGTACCTACGCTTCTAAAATACTGCTATGCTGAAGCATTCGTGCTGCAAATATATACTTCTACTCACTTCTCCACAAATAGAAGCATTTTGGTAGCATAACTTCTAAATAAGGTTTGGTAGTTATTACTTATCTACTACCAATAAGCTACCTTTGCCTTAGTAGTCAAATGGAATTTTGAAGTGGCTCAAAATAGGAGTTCCTGCTAAATTTATACAGGGATTTAGAAGTACTGATTTTATTTTACTACTATAAAATAATGGCATCAGTGCTTCTATTTTTTTATTTTTTTCAAATTTAGTAGAAAATTGCACTATACCTTAATGGTGAGAAAAACGAGTGGCAGATCCAAGGCAGCTCAGCTACGATAGCTGCTGCTAAAAAAAATGTTGGACGGAAAACGATAAGAAAGCTAAACGTGAATCTATATCATGCATTTATATGTATTGTATGTTGTATGTACCTACGCTGTGTTGTAACATTGGTAAGTATTATACAAATGTACATAAAATAGTATACTTGGAGGCAGGTTAGGTGTACATTCGCGTGCTACCTGCCACGTAGATTTACCATAAAACGCGGGTGCCTTTTTTATACACATGCAATTGTAAATCGGACGGGAAATTAAATGTAACGGTTAGTAATATGCCGAGTTTTTCCAATTCTTCTCGTATCTCAACTTCAGCGTCTCTCAAGCCCCATGATGGATTGGCTTCTCGCAGTCGCTGGTCCAGAACTCTGTTAGATTCGGTTAACGTATTGTTGAAATACTTGAACGGGCCGAACAAAAAAAATAATCCTCTGTGTTTCAAGTATTGATTAACTCCGCGAATCAACGCTGCATGAAAATACACAGAACGTAAGTAAATACGTACGTAGGTGAAGTAAAGGTAGGCACTACGAGTACAGTGTACAATGTGTACATGCTACATAAATCTGTAGGGTAACGCGCGTGGGTAATAAAAGTTGATGGGTACCTACCTACCTACCTACCTACCTACCTTCCTACCGAGCTATATTAGCATTACCCTTCGTTTCACCTCATTCCTATTAGCTACTATAGCTTGTTAGGTAAGTACCTATAGCTACCTGGAGTTACACTACACATACCTAGGTACGCTCACTCGACCACGCTAGAAGCCAAAATACCGATTAATCAAACCTTTTGGCTTCCGCTGCATGTAGTTGGTAGTTGGTACCTACTTAGTTTCTAGACTTCAGGTAGTAAGTTACTAGCTGACAAGAACTGGCAACTAGCGGTACCAGGTACTGGGGCGTACATTTTGTAAATTCAGGTAGCGGCTGAGCGAAACGTCTCGACGTCGCTTAGACGTGAGAAATCGAAACGGAGGTACTCACTACCTACTACCTACTACCTACTACCTAGTACCTAGTACCTACCTTTGTAACATTCGGGCGGAGCGAGATGTATCAAGTACGAATTGAAAATGTAGTCGACGGTTTCGTTTTGCATGGTACGCTTGAACCATTTATTCGAGTCGATGCGCACGTCGAAAAGAAACGGAGCCTTCAAGTTGCCGGCCATGTTAAGCTTTTTGTAAAATTCGACAGACGGTATATTGTACGGATCGTGGTCGCAAGGTACGAAATTTACGGCTGGAAGGTGTTCCGCCAAATACGAGATCAGTTGGCCCGTTCCGGACGTAATCTCCACGAATAAAGTCCCATTTTTCACGAAACGCAACAAATGTTCGCGCATAAGTTCTTTGTATCGGTTGGTCGGTGCAAATTTTCTTGTCGCGTAAATCGGATCCTAGTGAATAGCGAAACAAACACAAGCGATAACATACCCATCGTGAGGGAAGGGGGTGTTGACTAATTTTAGTAGGTAGTAGATGTAGGTACATCTTTAGCAATAAAGTGCAAAAAGGTATAGGTAGGTACTTAGGTAGTAGGTACTTGAAATAATCGACAGATTCATTCAAAATTGCACGAACCGTACGATGCGACGCAACGTACCTAATAACGCAAGAATTATTTTGAACTCCTGAAAATCCGTACGTATAGTCGTAATACCTATTACCTACATACGTGCCTACTGAACTACAGACCAGCTATAATACGTAGATGTACGCATCAGTACAGGTTACAACACCTTATCAACACACGGGCTACACTCGGAGCACCGCGCACCAACCAACTATCCGAGTGTACCTACCTATGTACCACATACCTACCTAGTACCTACAATTCGAAATCGAATAGGGAACCTGCTCTCGTTCCACGTCAGGCCCACACATTGTAGGTATATAAGGTAGACAGTTGAATAATTACGACCACACCTATATGTGGGTTAACGTACGAACATACAAAAGTATGCCGACGCATTGGACAGCGCATTACAGATCATCTACTCACCCTTCCCCCCTCCCCCCTTAGGTTTAGGTAAGTAACTTTAGGTATCATTCATATTTTCGTGTACTCGGCTTTTTTAAACGAATGAAAAATTGATAGAAAGACGTAATAAATTATTTGGAAGGCGTAAAAATTGCTCGCTTACCAATTCCTCCGAATAAAGCGAAGCGTACGAGTGAACCACGAAGTAAAGCTGCGTTAACCAAGTAACAATGAAAAAATGATCCGCTGAAAGAATTTTCATTTCGATGCGAATGAAATAGGCAGGCAGACTGGCTTATTTGCGAAACTGAAACTCGCCAAGAGGCCGCGTCCCGTTCGCAGTGAACTTGGAGAAACCGAATTGGCACTACTTGGTCGTAAGCGGTAGACGGCACGACAACCAAGTACGAATACAAGCTATTTGACCGCAGTATCTACACCCATCAGCATTGAGTTTTTTCTCAAGTTCGAATCGACCTTTTGCAAGTACCCCTACCGCCTATATCTTGACCTGTCCGTGCAGGTTCGGTGCCCTAATCTACGCATACTTGAGCGTGATCCCATTTTTTCTTCGTGCGCATATCTGATTGTCGAAATTACAAATTGCAGATACCAAGGTACGGCGTTTCGGTATTTCGGATTAGAATTAAAATTAGATAAGTAGGTATTTTATCTACTTATTCGAGAAATTCAAGAGCAAACATTTTTTACCAACGCAACGCCAGCTACTTCAGACCGCACAAATACGTGTTAGGTGCATTTTTTAAAGCGCTTTTCAGCCAGATACCTATTACTCGAGAGTCGAGAATCCTTCAGCGAGTAAGTACACACACCACATGGAGATACATGAGCGGCGACTCGTATGCACTTGCCGAAGAAAAAAAGCAAAGCAGATATGCATTACTCGTTAGTCGTTACTCACATAACTAACGTAACTGACAAAAGAACCGTATTTAGATGGGTAGTTCGGTACCTATACTACCAACCTACCCAACTCTCTACCTACTGCACGTAGCTTAGTAAGTAGGTAGGGTATACAGCGATATATAATATGTAATAGCTCAAGTCGTCGAGTTTCGTTCCTCATCGGTGTCCAGATTTTTAATAAATAAACATTCGTGAAAGATACACCGTTTACAAACTACAACTTCACGTACACGTATCTAGATCGGTTTATAAATGAAATAAGCACGAAATATTCATCGAGTTGACAGTACTCGGTACTCGTAGGTAGTTATGGTAATAAGTATTAGTGGTACCTACGTATCTATTGAAAACGTCACAGTACGTGATAATGACAAAACGAAAAGAAAAAAAAAATTGAAAGAACGATAAATAGGCGCACTTGTTGCCCTATGCAATAAAACGACAAAGGTTGGACGTACTTAATGGGTGTATTTACATGGATTTGGCTAGTCTTGTGTAGTTGCTTATAGCTACGTAATAGGCGCGCGGGTACTACATTCGAATACCTAGTACATCGAAAGACGGCCGAGAGAACGAATTTCAAAGAGATGGAAAACGTATCGATATTTCGAAATCAAAATATCAAATTCCAGCCGCCGAGTCGGCTTCATTAATAAAGTTGCTGACATTTAAGCAGCACGAAATAGGTAGCTTGGTGGGCTAGCTAAATGAAACTTGTAGAATGTACTCGTGCGACTGCGTTGCCGTTTGCACGGGTGCCGATAACTGAATAATATCGAGATTTTATCGCGAATTCCAAATGGGAGAAGAAAGTAATAATAGGTAGGTAATGTACGTACGTAAGATGAGACATGAAAACGAGAAAGAAGAAGGAAAAAGATTAGGTACGGCACACACCTAAATAAGAAACAATGATCAACGGCGGAGTAGGAAATAGGAGTACTGCTAAACACCTAACATCAAGACGGCTAACCGAGCCGGATAGGTAACTAGATAGGTATCTACAGTAAGTGTTTCGTATCGATATCGTAAGAACAATGCACATCTACGTTACGCGAACGATAAGGTAATTTTTTTTTTAAATCGTCCAACTTGCGACGCGTTCAGCGTTACCAGTTATTAGTAGATGGAATCGGCGGTTCGGTTACTGTTTTATTGTCGGGAGCGTCGCCATAATCGTCGTCAAAATAGTTATTTTCGACTGCCGCCTGATCGACGGGAATTTTCGATTCGTCCAGATGATACTGAATAACCTCGTCTTTCTTCCATACGAGTACTTGATTGTGGTTCGGTAATTTGTAGAGCATTTCCAGATAAAGACCGACGTCGAAAGCTTCTTCGTTCAACTCTCCCCATACTTCGCGTAAGCCCCACATGTAATTTTTCTTCCTCAATTCGCGATCGAGCTTGACGTTTTCGTCACCGCATATTTGTCCTTGTAATTTAAAAGGTCCGTATATGAATAGGAAGCCGCCCGCTTTCAAATACCTCGCCGCGCCTTCGAATATACCTGAAAAAAGTAACGGCGTACCGCCGTCGATTAGCGCTTCGGTTTCATGGAAAGGCCGCGTCGCGTTGAGTCGCAAGTACTTACGTTATAGTACTCGGGTCGCGAACTCGATTGAAACCCTTAATCAAATGGCTATTACCCAAACCTACTCGTAATTCTCGCACTTGCGCGTAAGGCGATTTTTTTTTTTTTTTCAATTTAAAATAATTAGGTGTCTACTTGTCTAGCAGATATTGTAACGATCGTGTAAGTATAGGTATTCACTGTCAAGTACGTACAAGATAGGCCTACCTGTAGCGAGTTTCAAAGGCGCCGCGTGTAACAAATTGGCGACGAACATGTAATCGACGCTTTCCTCTTGTATATCGCCGTCAAACCATACTCTCGAAGGAGAACGAACGTCCACGTAAGTAGGCTCTATTATGTTGCTCAAATTGTAGTGTACTTTATGCAAACGAATGTCGCTAATCGGATCGCACTCGTATTCGGTCGGTTGAAACGTAACGTAGGGGAAGTTTTGAGCGAAATGCGTAATATGCTCTCCGTTACCCGAACCTAGTTCCAAAAACAGTGTATCGTTGTCCAAATATTTCTTTAGCACGTCCACGATAAGATGCTTGCTGTCGTGAGGACTGATATTTAAAAAGTTATTATCCGCCCATTCCTTGAAAAAATAAAACCATCGACGATAAATAATCGAACGACTAACCTAAAATAATCGATATCGGCGCAGGTTCGCGTATCGAATCGTCTGGAGCGATTTCCGATTGAGAAAAAAAGGCGTAGGCTCCAAGTCGGAGGCTTGTCCGATTTCGTCGGTTCCCGTAACGAAAGTAACTGAGAGAAAAATTACTCACTTCGCTCATAATTGCAGAAGGGTGTGAATCGTAAGCGTTTTCCGGCGTCGCTTGCGTCTTGAGGGATTTTTTCTTATCTTTGGTCTTCTTACCGTGAATAATGTGCGAACAGCAGAAAATCATGTAGGCGACAAACACACTGCACAGAATCGAATATTTCATCGTGCGTTTCTGATTACGTCGCTGCGCCACTCTGTAGTATAAAACGATCTTCGAAGAAATCACGCGTTCTACTGAAACGACCTTATCATTCTCACCGAAAATTAGTCGAGAAATATTCAGAAATATACCGATATCGGTTTTATTCATCTAATTCAATTAAGGCGATGATTACTCGCGAAAAATAAAACTTGAATAACAAAATGGAAATTCGACTATCAACACCGCTTTCAACCCAGAGCTATTAAAAAGAAAGTTACGATTGTACAATTGTTCGAAAAGACGGATAATAAAATAAAAATAATAAATCGAAGAAATAAGAGGACATGCAATAATTTACTTAATTAATTAATCGATAAGTAAATAAACGATAGATGATTTAATCAAAAGGAGAGTGAATTACTTACATCGTAAGATATTCATTCGGATTAAAAATCTATGTACACGTATAACCAAACTGTTTGGATATTTTCATCTCCTACACAGTATTACGATGCCATGCCGTAGTTTCCGAACCTAACGAGATGATCGGATATTAGTAGCTGTTCATGCTTTTATATTTCTTCGAAGAGGAAGTATTGTGTTGCGATTTTTCGCGTCTAGATGGGGTAGATTTGGACGAGGAAGTCGGGGTATCTTGAAGCCATCTGACCTGCGTTGCCGGTCCGTAACCTTTGTCATTTTTAGCGGCTATACGAAATATAATCGCCGGCTTGGTAGTTGTATCGATGTGCGCGGCAGCTAATGACGAATTATACACGATGGCTTGATTCTGAGGACCGCAGTACACACGCACAAACGCTAGTTGACCGGGTACACTAGTAATTGTTTTCGAGTCGCCTTGCGACTGAATGGTAGCATTTCTAACCGCTAAACACACGGAATATTCGATAATTTTACCAGAATTAGCCGGAGGAGGTTCCCAAGATAAATGAGCTCCGTCCACAGATTTGGAAATTTTGATGGAGGATGGAGCCCCCGGAAAACCGGGCAAGCAAGTTTTGAAGGCGGAAACGTCGCTCCACTCGCCTCTTCCGTAAGCGTTAATCGCGCACACTCTGAACTTGTAAGCGGTACCCGGTAGCAGTTCGATCTTTTGGCAATTAGAATACTCCGGCAATTGATCCGAGTTGATAGCGCCGTGTTCGTTGGTATGATTGGTATGATGAAAATGTTTTATAACGCACGACGTTCCTTTGATAATACCAACATCGCACCAGGGCGAACTTTCCATTTTTATAGTAGGCATTTGCGGAACAGCAAGTACTTTGGGAACGTCTTTCAACTCACTTTTCATCGCCTGATCCTGCCCCAACGCCGCCGAAGCTAAAGTCGAAAGCGCGTCCGCTTCGCCAGTCTCGTCTTCTTCGTGCTTGATGCTGGCAGAAAATAACAAAGCCGAAGCATTTTGATGTTCAACATCCATACCTTGGTTTGGCTCGGAATCTATTGATTGTTCCGCCGTTTTCTCGGCGCTTTCCAACGCATCCGTATGTTTTGAACCCTCAGGAAGCGACGCTACTTTATCGATATCATTAGTTTGATCAACGTCCATTGAATTGATATCTTCGACGTCGGCGTTATTTCCACCAGTCGCTTCGTCCAGATCCGCTTCCATGGCGATCCGATCGTAGTTCTCTTACAGTATCAACACTGGTGAAATCTGTAAAAATCATAATTTCGCGAGATGCGTGTTATTGAAGATAACGGCAGGGGAAGTAAATATGTGACAAAAGACAAAAATTTGGTTATCAAATCTCGGTATCATATTCAACAGTGCAACAGTAGTGGGACGTGGGAGTAGTTTGTGCTCCTCGAGTCCCGATGATTTCCGTTCGACCCAACCAAAACATTATAAAAATAAATTAATAACTGATTTTCCACTTACATGTCGAATATGGCACAAAGTCGTAAACTCTTCAGAACTTGCCGGATAGAATCATGAACCATATCAAAACGCAAGTGGACTATTCAACTAGCTAAACTATATATGTAATATCTTCTCGTCCGTGCCGCAGATTTTCCGAACTATTGAACATTAACAGATCAACTTTGCTTACCGGTTGAACTTGTAGGATAGCGTTAATTTAATAATAAAACAGGAAAAATTACTCGCGTAGTAACAAAGGACAACCACAGGCACGGCTAAAATCGCCGAAAGTTGAACGTTTAAAACTTTAAAAGTATAAAAAGTTTACCGAAATGACTTTACACCGAAGTTATGATGGCTGATGGCTGTTCGCCTGTTCAGCTTCAGTCACTGTGGTTTGTTGTTTGTAAACATCATCATGGCTGCTTTGGAATGCTTTGGAATGCCTTGAATGCCACGACCTTTCAATAAAATAAAAAAATGAAGACGTATTGTATGATTTGTATGTAGCGTTGTGACGTCACGTCACATGTCACACAAAAAATTATCCCACTCCACACTCCACTCACGATTGGACTATTTGTGATCGCGCATTTCCTACTGTAAGGTGTATGATACTTGGATACACTATAACCGATTAATCAAAGATCATTTTCAACTTTCAATACACTCTACCTCTACCGGTAAAATCTGGAAAATCACATCATCGATGAAAAAAAAAATGCCTAAACAATGATGACAAAAACGTTCACTTCACGTTGCCATTCGGTGAGATGAGTTGATTAATTTTTTTTTCCTTTTCCTCCTTTTCGAGAAATTTGTGGTGTTGATCGCACGTGTATAGTGTAAAAGTCGGCGAAAAACATGTGCTAATTAGTTTTTTGTATTTGGTCTCGTAAATTATTAAATTTCTCAACAATGGCGCAACAAAGTGAAGAATATTTCGTTAACTCTCTCGTATATGGCTATTTGATAAAAGCAGATCCGAATCTCGCTGGAGTTTTTCAGAAGAAATTTTCTGCCGTAAGTACCTAGTGGTTCGGTATTATTTTTTGCCATACACTAAATTACATTGTGAATTTTGATAATATTTTTTTTGATGTTGGTGTTTAGAAAGCTCTTCACAAAGGATCACCCTCTTTATTGGAAGTAGTATCCCATTATCAAAAGTAAGTTGAAAAGGATAGCTACTATCTTGCCGAGCAGTATAGTTGACGCACTCCGTTGAGCACTGTTGAAATATTTTCATTTCGGTTTCAGGACAGCGCAGAGAAAATTGGAATTGAAACCTCTGCAAACAAAGAAAGCATCGTCGTCGGATTCTAGTTCAGGTTAGTGTTCGCAAGTTGACTCGTTATTGGGTGTTTTTGTGCAGCGGCATGTTGTCAACGCTTACTTTTGCTACGTGTAGCTGTGAAGCAGATAGTTGTTGACCATGCAACATGATTCGTGAAATCCAAGGGCAGCTGTTGTATAGCTTTCACACAGTTGCAGTATATATTTCATACATCCACTTCTCGCTATTTTTGAATTATGGTACTTTCAGCGTATTCACTTATTTATGTTGTTGAAAGAGGAAGAATTATCGCGTTTGACGATGTCTTGAAATTTGTGCATGTTATTCGCAACTGCGTAGAGCGATTATTTCATCCCTATTTATTCTACACGTGTGTTCTTAATGTTAGCAGAATCTGAAGACGAAGCGCCCAACAAAACTGTGAAGTCTGTTTCCAAACCTGTATTAAACGGAGTAGCTACTCGTAAAGTTGGTCAAAACCCCGAAAGCTCCAGGTAATTTCAATATTCGTTGCAGTAACGTGTGGAATGCGTATTGTCGCATAATCTTTTCGGTTATTCATTAATTATGTGTTTTGTTTTTTTGGTTGCGTTCTGATGTTCATTGACGCAGTCTTATATATTCGTTTGTCTTAATGATATTGTATTTTTCATTTTGTAGTGATGATTCGAACGACGATAGCGACAACGAAGCCGCTGTTCCCTCGAAAGCGCAATCTACTATCGTCAAGAAGTCCACGCCTTCAGTTCCAGCTTTATCTGCGACGAAAAAAACCGTAAGCAGTAGCGAAGAATCAGATTCTGATGAAGAAGAGAGCTGCGTAAAAACACCAGTTGTACTCAAATCAACGAACCGACTGGTGGGTAAACTGACAACCAACGTAACAAAACAGCCGTCATCGTCTGAAGCCGACAGTAGTTCCGAGGATGAACCATCTGCGAAGAAACCTGTGACGTCACCTGTGAAATCGTCAGCAGTGCTACCATCAACGAAAGGTTCTAAAACTGCGGTCAAGGCTGAAAGCAGTAGTGAAGAAACTGATTCCGATGACGACGAGCCGCATGCTAAGAAACCTGTAACAAGTACACAAGTGGGCGTTGGCAAAGCTCAATTAACTGCAAAGGCCATATCGAGTGAAACGACTAAAAAAGCAAGCGAAAAGTCAAGTTCTGACGACGACGAAGATGATGAGGTAGCGGTGTCCAAGACGACTACTGTTGGAAACGTTCCGAAAAAAGTTATCGCGACGAAATCGGCGAAAAAACAGGAAAGCAGCAGCGATGACTCCGATTCCGATGACGAACCGGCCGCCAAGAAAGGACTTTCGAAAACTTCCACACACTCGCCTACGAATACGCCAGCCTCCAAAGTTCTTGACAAAACTGTCGTCAACAAACAGCAGAAACAAGATAGCAGTTCGGAAGAATCAAGTTCCGAAAGCGACAATGATGGCGACGCGACTAAGCAGCCGGAAAAGCCTGTTAAACCTGACCCGAAGATGAAAACGCCAAATGCGAAAACTCCAACTTCGACGAAGAAACTTGTCACAACCGCGGCTAATGATAGCAGTAGTGATGAAAGTTCCGATGAGAAGAACGCCACTCCGGTCAATTCCAAACGAAAAACCGTTCAAGGTTCCATCAAAGGAACTCCAGCCCCGGCGTCATTCAAAAAGCAAGTGTCTAAAAAAGAAGAATCTAGCGATAGCGATGATTCTGGTAAGCGGTTCTGTGTTTACTACTTTCAGGTCGTCTTGAAACGTGACAATCGTTATATCACTAACAGCCAACGTTGAAATTGATTTTCAGATGACGAACCTGCCTCGAAACCAATTCCTAAAAAAAGTGTTACCGCCAAGGAAAGTTCCGAAGATGACAGCGAAGACGACGTAACGAAAACGCCCTCCGCAAGTGGTATGTACGCTTCACGTTGAAGCGCTTTTTATTTTTGATATAGAAATTCAACTTGATGCTTGCGTTTGCAATTCAGGTAAAACAGCAGTAATCAAGAAGAACGTTTCAAAGAACCCTCCAGAATCCTCCGAAGAAGATTCTGATGATGATGATGATGATGATGATGAAGAGGACGATGACGACCATGAAAAAAAAGCGAAACAAAATAATTTAAAGAAAAACGTTGTCAACCCGTTAAAACGCAAAACTGATGCAGACAGTCTTTCTAGTCCTGCGGTAAGATTTCCGTTGTTCAGTTGGTTTTCTTTTTTAGAAATCTTATCTCGATGTTTTCATCTTGTGATTCTTTTATTTTTTGTAGATGAAACAACCGAAATATCAGAACTTTGTGAAGAGTAATGACACGTCAAACAGCAAAGAAGTAAGTTGAAGTTCAGAAATCGCTGTCTTGATTGTAATCGAGTAAAACGCGGTAGCAAAGGAACAAACCAATGATTTAGCTTATTGAAATTGAAATGAAAAATGCGATGAAAGAAACTTGTTGCATGTTTTGTTATATTTTTTGTTCCGCCAGAATGACGGAAGTTGGAATAGAAGGCATTCTGAGCCATTTAGACGAGTAAACGCCGACCAAGTTGAAATTGACGAGAAATTGAGAGACCAAAATTATGTAGCGAAGGTAAATACCTACGTTGTTTCGAATAATCCCGGCTATGTCATCTTACAAATCAGTGCATGAATTGGTTACGCTGAAAGCGATGTTCCTCTCTTGGGCGATAGAAAAAAAATGAATCAAAACTGAATTAAATCGTGTTTTTGAATTTCAAGTGGCTCGGGATGCCGATTGGATCGTCTTGAAATCATTGGTTTAAGTACATACCTCTCGCGTTACTGTACGTATACCTCATGCACTGGTTGCATAGCTGGTAGTAATTATAAATGTACTATTTTATCAGGAGGAGAACGGTGACTACGCCGCCGATCGCAAATCTGGCTCAGGAAATTTCAACGATGGTAAAAATTTCCGCGGTCGCGGCGGTGGCTTTAGAAAAAGCTTCGGCGATGACAAAAGTGGTTTTAGAGGTGGATTTAGGAAAAGTATTGGCGGTGATGGTGATGGTAACGAGAAACCCGGTTGGGGTGGTAAAAAGTTCGGTTTCAGAGGCGGGAACGACGAAAGTCGTGGAGGTTTTGGTGGAAGAGGTAGAGGCGGATTTGGCGGAGGGAGGGGTTTCAATAGAAGTAATGATAGAGGAGGTTTCAATCGTGGAGGAGGCGGCCGTGGCGGTGGTTTCAACAGAGGAAGAGGAGGCGGCGGCGGCGGCGGATTCAATCGATCAAGTGGAAGTTTCAACAATTCTTTCGGTTCGGACGGTGGTAACAAACCGCAAAACAAAAAAATCAAATTTGACGATTAAATTCACAAAGATTGCGTAAGTATACTCACAATGGTGAATGGACTGCCCTATCGTATGTAGTCTCAATTATTGTCTCCGTTCTGTTGTAATTATAGCGTATCAGTACACCTATACCTAGACTTATTTTGCACATGGCGTACGTGATGCATTTGTTGTCGAATTCTTTCACGTCTAACCGCACTTGTTCGCGTGTGTATGATTTACAGAGAGGATCTTTCGGTAGTTGGGGAGACAAAGCGGCCAAAATTTTGATCAACACAAAAGGCAAATCATTCCGTCATGAAAAGACAAAGAAAAAGAGAGGCACGTATAAAGGCGGCATTATAACTACTCGGGTAAATTCTATCAAGTTTTGATTAAAATAACCTCATCGTGTGGTGAATTCGGTTATCATTGAAGGTAAAATATTTTTGTCATTTCACCGACGACAATTGGTGACGTTCTTGTACCGTTTTATTTAAATCTATACAAATGTGTATGTATTTTATTCCCTCCCCATCCTCTTTTGCTTTTATTCAATTTCGTTTTTATTATTTTACATTTAAGTCGAGTACATTTGTTTTCTTCGTACCTACCTAGTATCTATGTGTGTAATTGTATTTTTTTTTTTATTACAATCGAGTATCTGCGATGAGGCAGCGATCGTAGTTGATGTTTTTGTCTGATTCTCTTTCGCAATGATGCCGCGTATTGTTCGAGCGTACGGTAACTGTAACCGATGCTCTACATTCATATTTTCGCTGTTCTGTTGGAAAATCACGCGTTACGTTGAACGTTACACGTTGTATGTTGTACGCTCGTGTAAAATGCGTGGCGGATTGCTGGTCAATTGTGGCGATACGATGATTGAATGTTCCAACTTCCGACATCAATATTGATAAGTCGTATCGTGTTCATAACCGCTGTCGTTGCGGATGTTTAGGAGACGTCTGATGCGAAGTTTCTTCTTGTTTCTTTACGTATTGTTTTACCTACCCATTTTGTATAATTTCAAATAAAATGTTTCTACATGATTGGAGATTGAATTACCTAGTCGTTTTCCTTGTACTTACACGAGTATACGCTGTGCCTGAAAATTCGCCTGCACACTAGTTACGGGAGGCCCACATGATCTGCAGCGCCAATTGCTATCTCGACGGCGTAATCCGCCCTTCTTTCATACATTACATCCTTTTCCCCGTATAAATTGCCTTCTTTTTATGTGCATGAAATAAATAAGTATTTTCCCCCAAGGAAGATATAATCTTCCTTGTTTTCCCCCTCAATTTCGTCGTTCATTCACTGTTATTTCATTTTAGATTGGTATTTATTCATATAACTATTCTTTACCAAATTTTACAAGTAGGTACTAGGCCGCGTGGTTACCTTAATTAATCATCATATTATCGGGAAATAAGAGAAGAGTTATAATGAACTGAATAAACTGCTTGCGTTGGCGAGGAGGACGAATTTTTGGAGGTGCTTAACGGCCTACCTAGCTACTTGTACCAATTCGACGTATTATTATACGTTATAGGTACCTATCAATATCAAATGTGATTCAATTTGTAATGATGGCAAATCAATAAATACACGCTACACGAATGATTTTATCTTTTTAAAGTAAATCGCTGGAATGATTACACATAACGCTTTTTATTAAACGGGTACTGGAAAAATGCGGGTACGAACAGTAAGAGAAGAATATGAATAATTCAGAGTTTCAGACTATATATTCGTTTCGTACGTACAAATATAGAGTATATTCCACAGACAACTAAATTAGAATACACCTGGCAAATCTTTTTTAGTAGGAAAGCTTGACTGGGTTCCAGGTCTTTGTACGGAATATTTCGCAGCTTCGCAGGAATATTTGACAATCTTTTCGAAACTCAAACCGTCGAACGAAGACATGAAAAACGCCATTGCTCCGAGAAACGCGTCACCGGCACCCTAATACATATAATAAAAAACACATGTTATGGACACTCTACGTAGGCACGTATAGGCAGTCAGCTAATTACTGGATTGAGCTAGAGAAGTTTCTGAAGTACCATACTAGTTTCCCTTTCCAATATATTTTCCATTAAAAAAAGTAGTGACTTTTTCATTTTGAAAAAAACAATGCTAGCTACAATCAACTAATTCTGCAGTATCTAGGTAATGTAAATATTGGCAAATGAATAATAACGGGGCATCCGCGAGTTAAGGTAGTGGTTAAACGATGCAATACGATAGGTAGAAAAAGAAGCGATTGATATTGAGTGTGAACTCTGTTTCTGTATCATACCGTTGTGTCGACTGCTTTAACCGCTTCGACTGAAACATGTATCGCGCTGTCAAGTTCATTTTCGATAAATACTGCTCCTTGATTACCGAGAGTAATGACGCATCGTTTACAGCCTTTCGATTTCAATTTAACAGCCGCTTTTTTAGCGTTAGATATTGATTCGATTCGTTCATTGAGAATAATTTCAGCCTGGAGAAAAGAGTACAAAAATACTAGCGAGAAATTATACCAAAAATGTACTTTCATTCGCAACGCCACGCCACGCGTCATCGGGTTACAAGCCCGGAATTGCTGAACAACTTTCTTACTTCAGTCTCATTCACACAAAATACATCGGACAAGTGGAAAATTCTCGGATCAAATTGCGACATTGCTGGAGCGGCATTGACAATCGCGATGCCTTGAACAAATAAGCAGTAAAGCAAAGGTAGGCAATGTATTAGGAATTGAAGTTACGGTACAGCCTCCAGCGCATACGTAATCGCTTAACGAATACCTACTAACATCGATATGTTTCACATAATTCCAAAGCTTTGATGGTAGTTTCCAAAGGAGTTTCGAATTGAAACATTACAATTTTAGATTTTTCGATAAGACTTTTTGCTTCAATAACATCGTTACATTTCAATTCGTCATTAGCGCCCGGTATTATTACAATATTATTATTGCCTAGAAAACAGAAAAACGTGAATAATGAGATGATACGAAAATGCATATAAGATAATGAATTGAAAACCAGCCGAAAAAATATATCAAATTCGAATTCCGTTTTAAAGGTAATCCGTTCGGATGAACTCACCGCATTCATCAACGCAAATTTGTGCTACACCACTCATACAATCAACAATCTGAACATTTGTGACATCGATGCTATGATCCACTAAATTTTTCATATAATTCGTACCGAAAAAATCATTGCCCAACTAAACACGATAATGGCGTAAAGGCACTTCGGAATTTTGAGATTAAATCAAGTCAAGCAAACTTGATAAATAGCGTTTTTCCTTTTTCATACGCTTACCTTCGCAACAAGCGCGGTACGTGCTCCAAGTTTTGCAGCCGCGATGCCTTGATTTGCGCCTTTACCGCCAAAACCTATGGTGAATTTGTGACCATGAATGGTTTCTCCTACTATGGGCATTCTTCGAGTATACGCAATTAGATCGGTCATGCAAGATCCAATCACCAATACATCTATATCTTTGGGCATTCTTTTCACGTCGTTTTGTCGGTCGTCGCAATATTTCTGCGCCGCCATCAGGAAGAGCAAAAAACTTTATCGAGAAAGCGGAACCTTACTTCTTAGTGCGGGTCGTTCTAAATAGGCACACTTACGACGAATGCGATTGTATATTGCATATAAATGGCAGTAATCTTCAGTTTGACCTAGTATCTATAACACCTGAAAACGCACCGATTGCATTGATAATTTATAATTTAAAATTGAGTGCGACTGAAAGAAAATATGAAAAAAGCCTTGAAGAAGTAGGGCTAAAGCTATTGCTATAGTAGTAAATTACCTAAACTGATCTTAATAATGGAAATCAGTGATTTGACCCAATCGATTCATGATTCATTAGATCTAAAATGATCCGTATTCATAATTCATCCTCGTCAGGATTAATGTTTCTAGTGTCTGGTCAGTCCCCGTCTCCGTCGTCTGTCACTCTGTAAGTGTCATTTTTGGTGTGATTAATTTTATAATTGTTACTCAATAACCAACAAAAACGGAATGCAGCACGTACCTAGTATCTACCAAAGATGTAATTATAATGGGTAATCACCAATCACTTAAAACTGAAGTCGATTTATTTTCTTTATTCTCTCTGTTCGTTTTATATTATATTGTTTTCACTAATCAAGATGGAACATGAAACGAATGATGAGATGATTCTTACACTCATCTTTTATCTTAAACGTATTTACTTGAAGAGACAGCTGTGAGTGCCCGCCGCGTGTGATAAGAAAGTTCGAATGTGGCAACAGCGGGCAACAGCCGGAATGCGATAAGATTAGGTACTCGTGGGATTAGTTTCGATATTCGATGGTGATTAGTATAGTTATCTTTATCTATGGATTTGATGACCAAGACCAACACAGAAAACTGAATAATAAGTATGTATTATTAAGATACCAAGTTCGTAATGATTTGTTAATTTTGTGTGATAGATAAATTCAAAAATTATTAGATTTATCGAAATAAAACTTGGCGTGGGCATTGATAAATAGTTGTTTTTTTTTTTCAATTTGTTTTGAATAGGTCGATGTTTGGTGCTGGTAGAGTTAAGTTATGGAGTGTGCCGAGCCTGGTTTCAACATTTCACCTGTACGTAATAGGTTATTGTTACCAGCGTCAGCAACTTAGGTTTGCATCGTTACCGGCTGCTAGATCAAGATTCATCATGGAAAACAATTCAGATATTCATCTTCGAGTGATAGAAGACTCAGATCAGTTTCAGCTGGCATTTTTGTATCATTCTTCGAACGCTCGAGTAAATAAGCAGTTGCATTTTACAAGAAAATTATCCGAACCCGTGGGTATCTTTTTGAGTCGATTATCGATGAAAGTTAATGATGCTGTGACTAAGAAACAGAAAAAATGTAAGCAGACTAACACAGGCGATGAAACGACGTCCAGTACTTCCGCCGAGTTTTACGTCGTAAGTTTAATCAGAAACGGCTTCGTTGTTCACGAGGATATACTTTGTAGGGATGTTTTCACTTCCGATACCGATTCGAATGTAACTCTACAAATCGGTGATCAGCGTTATAATATTCTGATCAATTATCCCTGGATACAAACTATAAACTTACCTAAAAGCATTATGGCGGGATACCCTGTTTTCCCTAGTAAGTTCATCTCATATTATACTGATGACAGCGAGTCGCAGTTTGATTGGCACAGAGTGACGCAAAAAGATCACGCGTTAATTTCGTCGGGAGCTGTGTACGTTCCTACTTTTCAAGATATCGGCCATAAATTGAAACTTGTATGCACACCTAAACGAGAGGGCAAAGTTGGTTTGCCGGTGGAAATAACTTCTTCAACAGTGGTGGAAGCCGGACCGGGATTTTGTCCGTTTGAAACGCGACACGCTTTCACCCAAAATTTTTTGACAGGGGATTCGTGAGTATCTTTGACGTTACTTTGTTTCTCAACGATAACTCCATCTTAAGTTCTTAACATACTCTCTACACGCAGTTTCAGAGTCGTGTCCTATAATATCTTAGCTGATCTATACGCGTCTTCGGATACCGGAAAAAATGAACTTTTCAGTTACGTTCCACCTTACGCACTATCCATGGATTATAGGAAACAACTAATCATAAAAGAATTAATCGGTATTTACCTTTTTTCGTGGTGCAAAAAATTTTCTTTTTATAATTATTAATTTCTTGGTATTCAGGTTCGAGCTCAAGTAGCCCCTTCATTTTGTAGTGAATATTTTAATTTGATGATGTTGTAGGTTACAATGCGGATGTGATTGCCTTACAGGAGGTTGATTGTCGCATTTTTGATACAGATTTAACGCGGTGTTTAAAAACAATCGGTTACGATGGCGAATTCGCTAAAAAAGGCGGACAAGTGAGCGAAGGAGTGGCTACATTCTACAAAAAAACACGTTTCAAGTGAGGGCTAAATTTCGCAAACGATTTGTTTCATTTCAGTTTAATATATCAACCGTATTGCTGTTTTTTACGCAGTAGATGCGTACATAAACATAATATATACTTACGTACGTAATGATATACCTTAGATTGATTTCTTCTGAAAAATTAACTCTTGGAGAAGATTCTCATAAATTGAACTATTTATCGCATATATGGGATGCGGTAAGCAAAAATGAATCATTGTACACGGAATTGAAGCAACGAACGACAGCTGCTCAGGTGAGGCCGTAAGTGTAATAATCAGGTGCTGCAATTGAAGTCATTTTTTTAATTGCAAATTATTGATGATTATTTCGTTATTATTTTTTCAGTTTCTCTTATTTGATTATTTGGACAAACCAAATCATAACCTAATTGTAGCGAATACTCATTTGTATTTTCATCCAAATGCAGACCACATAAGACTCCTCCAAGCAGCTATTTGTCTCGGTTACATAAATAACGTATTGAGTCGCTTGATACGCGAGGTGAGACTTAGTCGAATTAAGTAAATGCCATATCTACGCTTAAATTTGCGTAGTTATTATGTCATTCGTTTTTTGTTTCAGAATCCGCATAATAAAATTTCGGTTGTATTTTGTGGTGATTTCAATAGTACGCCGGAGTGTGGTGTTTTTAAATTATTCACTACTAACTATATTCCCGAAAATTATCACGAGTGGAAATATGGTATACCTTCATTTACGTAGTAGTAGTAATTATAATGAATGTCTTCGTTTAAATTTATCGTAAATCAATCTCGTTATTTGTAGAAAACGACGCCGAAAATGTCTTGAAAATATCCTTATGCAATCAAATAAATTTTGATAGTGCTTGCGGTGTGCCCGAATTCACAAATTACACCCCTCTTTTCGCGGGTTGTCTCGATTACATTTTTTATCACACAGATACATTAAAATTGAAGCAGGTAAGAAATGAACGAAAATTTGTAGAAATTTAAAATATTGCTCTTTCCGACGAAACTGCTTCAACTTCTACAACCACTACAATTATGTAACTGCGAGAAACGTTGCATTTACTGAAGTGAAAACCGTCGTGGGAGCTTGGAATGGTGAAATCAGTGTACTCAGTGCTAAATCAAAAGTTGCGAAACTATATTAAGAACGAAAACTAGTGATATTTATGCTCCTAAGTTGTAATGTAATGGTTGGGGCAGTTTTGTTGGAAGAATGTCTCTACGCGTGTATATGTTCATGTTAGTTATGTCTTTTAAATTGAAACTAGAAGATAATTACTTGGTATGCTTAATTTATTTAAGGTGATTCCATTTCCTACGAAAGAAGATGTAATGGAGCACGTCGCCATACCCAGCGTGGTTTTTCCTTCAGATCATATAGCTTTAGTAGCAGATTTAACTTGGAAATAATTTCATTAGTTGTATTCCAATTATTTCTGTATAAAATCAGAAGAGCAGTTGCAAGTTGCAATCTCGCTCCAAGTCGCTGGCCATACTCGTTTTGGCGCGGAATTCCATGGCTCCACTTGACGAGGATTTTGATGATGAGAGACGTTGAATGTTATACAAAATATTTTTATATGAATGGCTGTTTTTTTAATGCTCGCAAAATTCAAACACAGTCATCTTTATTGAACATGATAAATATTCATGATACGGATGTCGAATCGTTGAATCATTCGAACATCGCCTTTTATGCGGACACGTGATCAGTTGAGTGGAGATTGTCCTACGTTAGTTTTATTGTAAAAATTTCTCGATGCGAATTGCGATTCAAGAATCAAGATTAAATTCGGCATGCGAATGCGATATAAAACTGGGGTTATGTCATGATTCAATATGCGCAGGTTTAACAGATTGTGTAAGTTCAGCTTAATTGCTTGTCAATCTCATGATGTACGATCATACGATGTACCCTGTTGTCAAGAATGTTTTGGGCATTAGAGTAGTTAGTAGTTGGTAGTTGATATGACCATTCGCTGTCGATTTAAACCGTTTCGTAATTACTATTATCGTATTGTCACTCATTATTCGAGTAAAATTATAGGAAACATCTTTTTTCAGCAATGATCGAACATAACAAATAGACAGATAATGAAAAATGTTTTAAGTGAAGGACGAGAGAATATTACTACAATACAATAGCATTTACATGCAGAGCTTTGTGCGTTGTACCAGTTGTACTCGGTTGTGCAATTCATTTTTTGGTTTATTTACATCCCTTCATCTTCAATACATGTCAACGATCAGAATCAAGTGTCAACTCATGTCAGAAAATTGTCAGAGACAGAAATTTATGATTTTATGATGGATAAAGCGTCATAGCCTCAAGCGCTTTTTCAGTGATTGGCTGGAGGCATCACGCGTAGCATCACGCTCACGCACCTCACGCATGAAAATATTTTTTGCGTCATATTGCTGCTGGCATCATCCATTATTTTTCACGCGTAACTCCTGTTTATCATACGCTAGCCCTAGCACCGACCACCGTGCCTTAGCACCGCCATTCAATTAATTAATTTTAATTGTATTATGTATTTTTGAAATTTTATTGCATTCTTTACGGCGTTTGTAACGCTTTTCATAATTTATTTATAAATCAAAGATTATTTGTTGTTTTGGTTAATTGTTTGAACGTTTTCGGTTCGTTTCGTATCATTCGAATGAATATAAATTCAAGTTACAGATAATCGCATGGAAGTAAGTACTGAACGAGTCGTTAATGTTTATACCTATAACCCGGTTCTTAATACTTGATGAATAATTGAATTTTTCTGTATTATGTCAGTTGTAGAGTTCCACTCATTCAGTCTGCTTAATTGTAATAGAAACGTAATAGAAATACAGTTATCAAGATGAGTGATCCGGAAAATTCGTCTCGCAGTGATTCTGCTTCACGCAGCGAAAATGGCGATAGAGAAACACATTCTCGAAGTTACAGCGATTCACCTCGACCCTCGGTAAGTCGTAGTCGTTCACGATCTCCTAAAGGATCTTATCGTAATGATAAATATAGATCGAGATCGAGGTCTAGATCTAGGTCTCATTCTCGTCGATCGTATCGTCGGTCTAGATATTCTAGGTCTAGATCACGATCTTATTCGCGGCGAAGAAGTCGCTCTCGTAGCCCAGCATATGGTCGGAAAAGACGAGTCAGCAATGGAGAGCATCCGAAACCTAATAGGTGTCTTGGAGTGTTCGGTTTGAGCATATACACAACCGAAAGGCAAATACGTGAAATATTCGCCAAATATGGTAATTTAGAAAGCGTACAAGTGATTTTCGATGCGAAAACTGGTCGTTCTCGCGGATTTTGTTTCGTGTATTATGAAAACGAAGATGATGCCAAAATCGCCAAAGAGCAATGCAGCGGCATGGAAATTGACGGACGTCGGATACGCGTTGACTTTTCCATTACTCAACGTGCACATACGCCAACTCCGGGAATATATATGGGCAATCCCACGTATACTCGAGACGATCGTAAATGGCGAAGAAGAAATCATTACGACGACGATTACGGGTATCGCAGCCACCGGCGCTCACCGTCGCCGTATCGGAGTCGATATCGATCACGATATTACGATCGTTCGCGATCTAGGTCTTATTCACCTCGTCGCTATTGATTGCCGGTGTTCTTATATCGTTCCGTTCATCTCGTCGGCTGTTATCATCGACATTTATTTTAGCTTTTAATTTTATATTGTACCTATTAAAACTGGAGAAATTATGCCAAATCTTGCATATTCTGAAAAACTAATGATATTTTGACGCAATTTTTTTTGAATTTCGTTTCATTATAATATGTACTGACTTTATTGGCCCACGTATATTATACTGTGGAAAAAAATTTTTGCAGTCGTCGTTCAGTGTTTATGTTCTTCTGTTCATCAATCGTACTAGTATGCTACTAGAATATTGTAGATATCTAAGTATTATGTACTTCTCGTATCGTTCATTCAAATTTCTTGATCAACTGTTACGATTCATGACAGTAACGAGATTCTAGATCGATACGATTCTTTCTCAGGAATGATTTTACAAGATAGTATTATATGTTGTGGCAATACATCAAAATGACTGGAGAGAGAGAGAGAGAGAATTCTACCGATTTAGGTACCTAATTTACTAGGATTTTATGATTATTAAGATTTCCGTAGTAAACGTAGTAGAGTTTATATCACATATTCTAGTATAGATATAATAATAGAGAGACTTTTTTCTATGAATATGACTCTTGAATGTTTTACTTGTCTCATTATATACTTGTCTGTATGTAGTACATGTGTAGATTGTAATGCATTACCGTATTATCTACGTGCGCAGTATTGTAAGGATGGGAAGAAGACTAAAAGAAAACTGAATTACGAGTATTGCAAAAGATTAATGGTATGATATACCTATATTGATGTAAATGTGAGATTTAAATCTAACAAGCGTGTCAAAAAGAATTTTTCATTTTATTTTAATTTAGATTTGTAAGATTGAGTGAAAACTATTAAATTTTGTTTTAATTGAAATTTTTGTTATGCATTGTTTAGGCGCCAGAATTTATTAAACAGAAAGGTGAAATTTCAACAGAAATTTCTCCGGATTTGTTGTTTAAACATCCTTTGGAACATACTTGGTCTTTTTGGTATTATGAAAATAATAAAGGAAAATCTTGGGAAGAGAACCAAAAAGAAGTGACTAGCTTTAGCACAGTCGAAGATTTTTGGTGGTATGACGTCGTATTTTTTGTCTTTGTTGATTGTTTTTTTTATATATATCTGACCGTTTACCTATGTAGTTAATTGCTTAGTTATTATTTATCTGTCGGTCAATCGATTTATGTTGTTGCCAACGCATGTTTTTTATTTCCCGTACTTTTTGGAGAAACAGAAAGAATAAGTTTCAAAATGGGGCGCTGTCATTGGGTGAAACTTGGAAATTTTTCTTTAAGAAAAAAAAAATATACAAATATATAAACGATCAATGGTGTAACACTAACAACTACTTAGAAATTAGAATAGCAAACCTTTGTTACGCTCATCGCGTATTAATGCCTTTTTTTCTCATTTCAAGCTAAAGAAGCCACAGAAATAACAATGAAAGAAGTTACTTAGGCCAATTCAGAAAGTTCCGCGTCAAGTCGAATATAAGACGAGGTTTCAACGAATTTTTTTGTACAAATATTTAAGGAAATTCTCTAGCCGAGTCAGCGGTGCGCTTTTTATAAATGTACTTGAAGAATTGAATCAAAGCTGCGAGTATTCAGTTCAAACGTCGCGTATGCTAGATTACAGATCACACGCAAATTTCCGGTGAAAACATCAAAATTGCATCAGGTTTGCCGAATTTAATTTCTTGTTAGTTTCTAATGGTGTGTTGGTGGCATGAGTTGAGGTGCAAGGGATTTAAAAACCTGAATTTTGATAACCGACTTATGAAAGATATTTTTGTTGTTTCACAATCCGCGTTCCGTTCCCATTTTCAAATGTTTGATTTAGTTAGTGTTACACCAAACGCGACTTTGGCCGAAATTCCGTTTTAGATTTTATTATAACATCAAATTTGCCGCAGAAAGTAAGAGATGATGGAAAATAATTTAAATTCCTCCCTAGCTACGTGCCCCTTTGTATTTTGCCTTTTACTACAACTGGTCATATTTTCTTAGCCTTTATGATCATGTTAAACTCGCTACCGATGTGATCCCTGGTTCTGATTATTCCATTTTCAAGAAAGGTATTCGACCTATGTGGGAGGACAAAATGAATGAAAAAGGAGGTCGATGGATTATCAAATTGGAAAATCGACGTTCGGGTGATCTGAATGAAATGTGGCTTGACGTTGTAAGTATCAGAGCGTGTTCATTTCTCAGAGGTGGCCTTTATTTTATGCTCGGTCGTATATTTAGTTGTGTCTGAGTGCGACGTATATGCGCTATCATTGCTTTCATCGTATCCCCCCCCCCCCAGAGTTTCATTTGTCGTTGAGATTTTTCTGTTATGTAATGATGAATGAAAATTTCGAACGTGAACATTACCTACATTATGAGCTTACAATAATCATACATCTACTATATTTGCATAATCTTTCTGCTTAAAATATTTGTTTGTAATATAAAAATTTGAAGGATGAAAATTGTATTGTAGATTATGCTAATGATAGGAGAACGATTCTATGAAAATGAAGACGAAATTTGCGGCGCTATATTGAACGTTCGTGCTAAGTGTGACAAAATTTCAGTATGGACGTCAAATATTCATAAGAAAGATAATGTTTTACAGATTGGGTAAGGAATGTATTTATTTTGCGAAAAATTCAACAACTTATTACATATTTACAATTTTGTATATAGCGTTTGCTCACTTGTCTAACTCGGCTATTTTTATTTTTCATCTGTAGGAGAAAATTAAAAGAATGTTTGAATTATATGAAAGACTTGAAATTACATTACGAATCTCACGAATCTGTCGAAAAGAAGACTTCGAAGAATCGTTATTTGTATTCGTTGTAAAGAAAGTATAGAAGAAGTAGTCCGAATCAAGTTTTTTTCCGAGTTTTCCAGCTTGTTATTTCGAGAAGACTGTTTTTTCCTAATCGTTATGTTGTTTCTTTTGAATTTTTTTTTCAACTTTATAGTTGTATACTCTTATTTTTTCCTCTTATGTTTAACAAATAACGTCACTTTTTTATTTCTTACTATTACGAAGGTTTTTTCTTTTTGAAATCGTTCTTTCATTTTAAATTCTCAATGTCACGTTGTTAGCTTTTCGCTGCTAGAGTGCAAGGTGGTGCAGAGATGAGTACATTTTCCATTGTACCTACGTACTATTTTTCTCTGTTGGCTTGTATCATAGTACATAATGTAATTTTTACTAACTCCTGCTGTTTAGATGCGACAGTTGATTCGTTTTTTTTTTTACCTAAAATATTTGGTACCATTTTTTAATTTACAGATGAAATTTGCATCGTTAGTTTGACGACACGTGATTATTCGTCATCTTCATAAAAGACGATGGGTAAAAGCTTCCAAAACAGAAAACGAATTTTTTAACCTCTGTATTTTTTTTATGACGATGGCTCAAGAAATGTTATGAATATGCGTACGAAATCTTGATATTGAAATATTATAATTTCAGTGAAAGGAACGTAGGCAAAAATGGACGTTTAAAAATGCCAAAAGTCTACTGCGATGAAATAATTATTGAATCTTTGTTTTCTACGTGATTTCACTCGTCAAGGTTTCATCGTAGTTCACGAAGAACGTGAAGTAGCGAATAAGCGAGTTGCTAATGTGTAGTTTAGTATGAAAAATCACGGTTAGCCGCAATAGTTGGATCTGAAACGTATAACGCGATGCGAGGCGTTTTTCTTGCGATATTTTTAGGTAAATGGGTAAGGTTAAAAACATTTATGGTAAAATAGTATTTCATTTTTCTGAATTAATCAGCCGAATCTGCGACAATATTTATCAAAGAGTGAGCTATGTGTTCGTTTATTTCAGCTGAATTGGGAGCATCGAATAATATCCACTCTTCGTTGCTATTGGTCATTACTTCGCGGCAAACAGGACAAGTGTTATTATTGACATTCCTGAAATGATTGAAAGTAGTTATGTTTCAGATACTGCTCCGTCATCTTGATAATGTACGTATGTACATTCTCAAAATTCGCGCAGGGACGAAGTTGTGTGCTACGTACCACATATTAATGCAACGCTGACAGTAACTATGCGCGCAAGGTAAGGTGATTTCTTGTTTTCGTTCCAAACAAATGCAACATTCAGTGGATGGTTCGTATGTGTTTTCGTTATTACTCGTGACTACTGATGTAACTCTTTGAATAATCAAATCCGCGTGTTCGTTGGTGAGATCGATCTGTTGCGCGGTCACGACTTCATTTTTAATTGTTTTGAAGATCTGTCAGCAGTTGAAAAACTTGGATTAATTATTATCACAATGCGAGTGCACAATGCTGCAGACGTAAAGTTCTCACTTTTAAAAACGCGCCCAGATTTAATAATCTGCAACATTGCGTTTCTTTACTTTTAGGGTCGTATTTTACGCAAGCGATTCGCACGGTGGCTTTCCACAAAATAGACGAATCCGAACCCATTTTAACTGCAAACAACAACTGTTTTCCGTCTGAATCCATGCATCGAAGAGATCTATGTAAATTTTGACAACGCGTACAGATTGCTGATGAAACATTCAGATCAATACGTCTACGATACACCAGTAAAGTACGTACAAAGCGTTGAGTTCTTTTAAATTTTCATTAAACTGGTCGTAGGTGAGGGAAGATATTTCGGATATGCTTTTAGCTTGTCGAATTATTGTGTCTTGAAATGAGTCTACCGCATCGGGAAACGAACCGAAACTTTCCACCTGGCCCATATTATAACCGTATTCTGTACAGACGTTGTGAAATCAGAACATTAGTATAATTTATTGAAACCTCTTCGCCTGAAAGGAACACCAGTTGTTGAATGTGACCACAAAGTATAACGATCATACAGTGATTTATACATTCGACTTCCTTTGAACGCCCGTCACAAATCTCTAGAGGTTTGAAATTGTTTTCCAAGCTTCTGACGTAGCCAGCAATGTTATTACGGTACAGGTTCTACAGTCTTTTTTTTTCCTATCGAAAATTACTCAAAGTGAAGAATTACACTGTTGAATTGAATATTGGTCGGAAATGAGCAGTACATACCTTTAGAGTTCTATACCTTCAACGTCGCGATTTAGCGTTTACTTGTTTAGACAACAATAATTAAAATCGAGATGTTTCGTTAAAATAGACGGTGAACAAACAGTGAAAACCTAAACATTACATTCTAATGTAAGCTTCATTTTTTTCATGTGATATATGTACGTATAATAATTTAATGTCGTTATCGTTAATAGAATAGAATTATTTTTGAATTTTCAACAACGCTTAACGAATAAAGACAATGAACATAGCATAAACGCAGAAATTTCAGGGAAACTTAATAATTATTTTTGAACGATAACTTTTATTGAACTTTTTTTTATTAGGTTGTGATAAGAGGAGGCTGTCGCTGACGTTGTTGTCGTCTTCCTTGTCTCTTCGTTTCGTCGTCATTGTTGTTGTTGTTGTTGTTGTTGGCGTTGGCGCAAAATGCAACATGATGCGATGGTGGGGTGAAGTGACTGGAAAATTCGTAAAAAAATATATTTTATTCTGTATTATTTTTATAGTATGGTTATCTATGGTATGGAATATCGAGCCAAATTATCTAACCTAAAGGTTACTGTTTGATTGCTGTGCTTATATAATGAAAACTAAAAATTATCTCAAGATGAGGATTAAATTTCTTGAAGCGAAGTAATTATCGCGCCGAAAGTGATATACCTTTATCTTGGTTAGTTCTACTACCGGTAAGTGCCTTATTTCCATAGTCCCGAAAATAGAACAGCTCCATCTCTTTGCAGTTCTTCATTTCACGCACGACATGTGCATATAAACTGTCATAAAACCTTATGTTTCAGTTTGTATCGAGTTAATTCAATTTTACGTTGTTTTGTTTTATTTGTGTGTAGCAATGAGTCGTCGAGGAAAGAAATCCAAAATGAATCACGAGATGATCGTTCCGAAAGAAACGAAAATAATCAAATTTTCCCGACAGAAGCACGTCAAGCGCAGCAATTTAATTAGCTCATTATTCATGCGTAAGTAGAATCGAGGAAACAACCGTACTCTTCATTTTGTGTCGCTATCGTTTTTTGTTTTATTCCGATTTGAATCACATTGCGCTACTACTTTTTCAGATGCCAGTTCTTTCCCCCAAAAGATAACCGTATCCGCATTATGGGAGAATCATAAAGTTATAAATGATATCGTTACTCAGTTGATGTCGTTGGAATCCGGTGGGTAATGGTTACGTCATACGACTACTGGTGCTCCTGCTGTGGTGTATGGCGTTAACCATGCATGAAAATTCAAGTAGTTTTTTTTTTTAGAATACGGATTATATTGATTTATTTTCATTTGTTTTTTTTGTTTTTCGTAGAATTAAAAGTGCCTTTGCCGAATCGAACGCTAGAATCGATTCGTCAACTAGAAACTTGGGCGAAAGAAAACGGCGTTGAAATGAACAACGTTGAAATCGCGAAATTCGACGGTTACGATTTCGGACTGCAGGCGACCGGTGATATAGCCGAGGGTAACGTCGTTGTATCCGTACCAAAGAAGCTGATGATCACCGTAGACTGTATTAAAGGATCGCCTATGGGTAATGTACTCGTGATTGGTTGGGAATACATTATGCTTTCGTGCAGAAATGACTGCCTTCGAGCGAAGAAATGATTTTTTCAGAATTCTGCGTGAGTGGCTAATAAGCTAGTCGTTTTAGCTACATACGTAATCGAATCCTGTTGAAAGGTTTATTCGTTTGGTTCTCGGAACGTCATTCGTATCAACTGCTCAGTACATTACTTCATAAAAGTAGTCGCAGTGGCTACATGTACATACATCATACACGCGCGTTGTATAATGATTGTGGTTATCAAAATGAATATCGACGACGATTTTTCCAGAAACCTTGTACAACGAAGACGTCGTTTTACAACAGTTACCCAATGTTGCTTTGGCAATATTTATTTTGGTGGAAAAGTTTAAGTCAACTGAACCTTCGTTTTGGTCTCCGTATTTTCATGCCTTACCTAATTCGTATACCACGTGCGTTTATTTTTCGTTGGAGGATCTGAACGAATTGAAAGGATCCCCTGCTCTTGGTAATATGCCTGCATCGTTAACTACATGGTACATATAATGTATAGTTTGTTAGGAGTGGTCTCTTAGCCAAATGTGTCTTATTTCAGAATATTCTTTAAAAATGTTCAAAAACATAACTAGACAATACGCGTACTTCTGGAGTATATTTCAGGTTTGTAACTTGAATTTATTATGTAGGTATGGCATAATCATTCGACGCAACCTCTCTCTTATATAGGGGCGAAATCCTGCGCACGTGGTTGATTTGATCCATAAATACGTATTATATCAAAATGCTGATTATTTGTAAAATTCATTTTCACGTTTTTTTGTTCACAGAAAAATACGGATGAAGCAAGTAATATTTTGAGGGATGTTTTCACTTTTGAGCAATATAGGTAAGTTTTATCTTTATTCCAACATTTTTCTTCAACGAAGGAACTAAAAACAGGGTGACCCGGTCAAGGTTTGGAATACCAAAACCATGTATCTTCGAATAACTTATAAAAAATCATTTTATCCGAATTTATTTCTCTTCAAGTGGCAAATTGTTAGGACTGTAAGATAGTTGAGTCCATCCTGAGTAATGTGCCTATATAGGTAAATGGTGGTGGCCTAGGCCTTGGTACAAGTTATCGGCGATATATGTACGACTGTACGTATGTCGCATGTGAGGTATCTGATCTGCATATAATGTATGGCTGTGGTTATCCGTAGGTGGGCAGTATCGACGGTAATGACCAGACAAAACTATATTCCTTGTGCCGATCGCATTCCCGTCAATGTTATCATACCAGTGTGGGATTTCTGTAATCACGCCAACAATAAGGTTAGCCAGCTGAACTGTGGACGCGAGTCGAGAAATCTTGGCGTATTTAATAATGTTTTCACGATCAAGATAAAAAATGATTTTTCGACTTGTGTGGTTTATTATTCTTTCACCCGGGTCCTGAATTGCTTTCAATTTACTGTTACCTATGAAAAATAGAAGAACAAACATAACTAAATATGCTTATCCATATACTTATGCGAGGAATGTAAGATTGCATCTTTGATTGACATTTTTCAGAACGTCAACGATACAGAGCCATCGACTACCTACAACGTGGAAAACGAACGTTGCGTTTGCGTAGCGCCAGATAATTTTTCAAAAGGCGACCAGATAAATATTTTTTATGGGGAACGTTCCAATGCCGATTTTTTGGTGCATAATGGTTTTGTGTACGCCGACAATCATCACGATGTCGTCAAGGTTAAATTTGGAATATCGAATTCAGATTCTTGTTTGTTGCGTTTGGCGCTGTTAAAAAAATTGAAATTACCACCGTCGGGCGAATACCTCCTCAAAACCGATCCGCACGACCCGGTCCATTCGAGCGTTTTTGCTTTCGTTAGAATTTTCAAAATGAACGAAGGTGGGTGCAGTCAAATACAGAATATAGGCGTACGTGTTGGTGTACCAATTTGTAGCTGGGAGCTGTAGGTACAACATTACGTACGTTAGCCATTCACCGCGCCGGTGCTTCGGTTCACGGTTTTAAAAGCAGCTGATTGGTTAAAAATGGCCTCAGTTCGGTAGTACGATGTCAGTCATCTGATTGATGGTGATGGTGAACCTGAACACCGAGCCAACGGTTGGCTTTCTCAGTCCTGAATTAAGGACGCCGCATTGTACATACTTTTTTTTTTATCAATTAGTTATATTAAGCAAGTTATCCGATGTCCGATAAACGAGCGTAGCTACGTAGTAGCTGGGTTTCCATTTGTGTTGATTATACTACAGCCTAGTATAGGAACTTCTCTGTTTTATTTACATTTTAAAATCACGTTGCGCAGACCAGTTACGCGAATGGTTGGATCGCGACGATGCCGAGCAAGTATTACTGGCGCCACCCGTTTGCTCGTTAGACGCTCAATTCGACAGTATCGTGTTGCAGTACATTCAAACCAGAATCTCCATTCTGCTCAAAGCTTATCCTACCTCGGTTCAAGTACGCATCTATTTTACTATTTTGGTACTTACTGTCGCCTAGTACGGGAAAGTGGGACAAACTTCTCGATCTCGAGTTCATTTTCAGAGTCATTTTCTAAAATAACTCGCATGGAGTCCCGTGAATAGAATGAAAAGCCGAAATTGAAAATTTTCAAAGTGAGGCGTCGAAATATATGGTACGTTTTTGAAATTCCTTCAACTCCTAACCTAAAACTGCCCACTCTTGGCCTGTGTGATGGGATGGGAACCGAAATAAAGAACTTGTGTGAAATGTCAAAATGCATATTTATGGATCTAGGTACCGAATCCAATTCTACAGATGTTTCATTTATTCAATTTCTAACCTAAAACTGTGACCTCGAGAGCCCCTTTCTCTATTTCAGGGACGCCAGAGGTCACAGTAGCTTAGTAACACGTAGTAGTCTTGTACGTCCATTTTAACAAGTGTATTCGTTGTTCAATTTACAGGAAGACAAGCAGCTTCTACAACGGCAAGATTTGTCAAAAATACTTAAGCTAGTGATATGTCATCGAATCACCGAAAAAAACATTTTGAACAAAGCCGTCGAGTATTGCAAGTTGAAAATAGCGCAAATTGATTTGCAGCAGGTTCAGATCTAATCAAAATTGGCATTGCATTCGCGGTTGTCACACTGTATCGCGCCCGTCGAAAAGAAAAACATTTTCGTAGCTATTGCGATTAACTTCTCTAATGCATTTAGGTACTTCTACTTGAACCTGTAGCTATGCCACTACCTATTATATGTATGCAGGTAGATGCAAACATTTATGAAGGTCTACGTACCTAAACCTGTTATCTACCTGTATATCTGAACCTACATTATACCTAAATACATTTTTTTGGTGCCTATCGATGTATACCATGCATATGTACTTGTTGCATACTTTTAAATAGGTAAAAGTAACATTGGTGGCATCTATATCCCAGCGGTTCCGCGCATGCTGTACATAGGCAAATCTGTGGAAGCTGCCCAAGTAAGATTGTAAATCTTTCCTTTCACCGATTGGAAAGAAACTCACCTCAAAAGGTCATGATCGTGTTCCAAATGCAGTTTAAGAGATACAGAATAAAATTGATTTCGTACTGCTAGAACCCAAAGGACTAGAACCACGAATTCGATTCGGTCATTCGTTCGGCTGTTTTTTGCAATTTAATTACCTACCAACATTTCCAAGCGAATATCTCAAAAACGCGACCTTCTAATAGAAATCCTACCGCGGATTCGTGTTCTGCGACTCAAAATCTACATATTAACTCGATCAAAGCGCGTTCGGTGAATAAAAATTCTCCAGTTTTTTTTTTTGCAAGAAAATGAATGATTTTTGGGACAGGAAAATTTTTATCCATATAACGCCATTTGATTGAGTAATTGACGGATTTCTGCTAGTGCTAGTTTTCTACAAGATGTAGAATTTACTGGAATGCGACGGCAATACACTGACATGCTGGTCAACCTTTACCTAATCAGTGTCGTACGTAGGTACAGCGGTACCACCTACGTACTACGCAAGTATTTACGACAAATCGATTAGGCAATTTTATTAACATGTTTTCTAAAACGCGAAATTTACGGCAAATCGGTTAGGCAATTTTATTAACTTGTTTACCAAAACGTGCGTTCAATTGTATTGCGTATTTACGGCAAATCGGTTAGGCAACTTTATTAACGAGTACTAAAAATCACAATAATAATGTATCTGAAGAATAAATGGTGAAAAAGATTTGTAATACCTGCAAAGTGACCTAAAAGAAGATTTTTTTTGGAGGAGCGCTACAACAACACTACCTACTTTTCGTTTTTGAAAAACAATAACATGACCAAGTGATTGAAGATTGATCCTTTCCATTCCCCGACGCAGTTTTTCGTTACGTAGCTTCTCCCACTTCTCCGTAGAGCAGCAATTTCTTATTTTCCTCGAAATTGAGTTTTCCAAAATTACCCGGGGAAAAAAATTAGATCCAATTGAATTTGAAAAATGGCGCGATCCAATCGGATCCACACAAATCCAAATTTCAAAAATCTGTTAATTGGAATACATTTGTTAATTTCTATCTTCTTCGTAATCAACTGCTGTGACGTCATATTTTTTCAGCTTTATAAAAAAATTTTGGGCATAAAATTTGACTTTAGTTTGAGAACCCTTGTTTGTTTCGTAGGGGTTGGTTGAATAGGGGTTTTTCCCTACATCACATAATACCCTGTAAAATTCTACCTCTCTTTATCTTTATTGGAATTGTAAACATTTCCATAATACCACTCGCTGATTCGGCATTTCTGAAGCATACAAAAATTCGCCTTTTTTTTTCATCATCATTCCTGATAAGGCATTGCGAGTGAGATTATAGTACCACCTGCTGAGTCGGCGTTTCGGAAACCTGAATGTCACACAGGTTGGGTTTATTGCCCTTAAGCCCTTATATGGTACCTATTTTATTGCTTTCCGCCTGTCAGTGAATTTAGTCACCTACGCAAGATTTATGGTCCCACTATTCCAAAGGATCGTTTTATTGCCCTTATATGGATGGTATATTTTTCATTGTTCTGTTATCTACCCCCATTCCAGTGGATTTAGTCATCAGTGGAGAAAATAGCTGTTGTGGGCCTGACAATCTGTTTCCAAATTTATTGTGATAGAAATTCGTCCCTATAGCTATGTTCAGTACTGTTTTAATAGTGGTGGCTGGTGGCGAATGGATGTCTGGTGAGGTGCTATTTCGAATCGCGAGTATTATTTTTACGTTCGTTGTACTCAATTGGTGTAAACTTTTTACAATTTTAATTACTATTATTTGTTTCGGTCGAGTTGGGTTATTTAATAGTGTGGAACTGTGGATGAAGCTGATACCTAATAATGAGCATAGTTGGATGGATTTCAAAGATGAATTCGATTTACTTATTACTTCCGGAATTTTGATTTCGGAATTTTTTTTGTGTTTTTCTTTCTTTCGGAAATATTTTCAATTTTGAATTGTTTTCTATAAGCGAGTGGTTTAATGGTGAATCATCTTGAAATTTTAAAAATATTTTTTGAAATTTTTTGGTAACTAGTGAATCATTGACTAAAAATTTTTATTTGAATTTTAGCGCATTGTAAAGATATGTATGAATCTATTTCGTGATACTGATTTTGTTTCCATTGGTGAAAGTTTTAATGATGAATTCCTGGTAAGTATAAGTACCTACTACCTATTTGAAATTTTACATTCACTTTTTTTGCAAAGAATTGATTCACACATCTGATTATAGCTTTCTTTCGGAGACTTTTTCATTTTCATTTTTTTTTTTCATCATCAGCAAGTGTTTTAAAATTGATTTGCCAAGGTAAATGAGTATTTTTCTTTCGGAAACATTCAAAATTATTTAAAATTTCGAATTGTAATTTTCTCGCGGTGCAATGTTTTTTGAATGTTTTTTTCGTGATTTTCATTCGAATTTTTTCGGTAGGAAACAATATTTCCGTTTTTGAATGTTTTTCAAGTGTTTTAAAATTTTCGAATTGAAATTTTTTCGTGTGACAAAATAATCGCTTACTTTCAATTTTCAGCATATGAAAAAAAAAGTTTAAAAACTAAAAATTGAATTTTTTTTATTCTCTGAGAAATTTTTACTTTGGCGAATATCTCGGACAAATCTTAATCAAAAAAAGGTTATAAAAAATGATAACAGATAGTAAATATTACGTAGATTTTGATTTCGCAATCAGAACTGAAAAAAGTGCACTCCCTCTGAGATACCTAACGTACGATTTCGCGTTTACCCCGGCTACAGTAAATGCTAAACTTGAAATTCCTCAATTTTAAAATTTTGTTTTCTCCCAAAGGGGTGGATAAAATAAAACGATACAAATTTTTCTCTACTGACAGAACACCCTTTGAAGTTGGTGTGACAAAAATTTGAGATTGTTTGATGCCATACGGCCATCTCAGTATATGTGACCTTCCAGGAAAAAACCGACCTTCTGTCCGAAAAAAAATTGAAAAAAAAAGTGTCCCAATCAATCCAAAACAAATGATGATCATGGTTTTGGATTGATTGGGACACTTTTTTTTTCAATTTTTTTTCGGACAGAAGGTCGGTTTTTTCCTGGAAGGTCACAATAGCTCTGGATACAGAAAAATTTAAGAAATAGTCGAGAAATAAACTACCACAAACCAGAGGACTTCATCTTGAAATCCATGCTTTGGTGCGATTTTAAAACATTGAGAGAATACCTTCCTACTTGGAAATACAGTTTAATACGTATTTACGGCGAATCGATTAGGCAATTTTATTAACATTTTCAAACACGTGCAAATGTATCGTGTTGTGTATTTACGGCAAATCGGTTAGGCAATTTTATTAACACGTTTTTAAAAATCAAAACTGGTAAGATCCAGGGTTCTTAAAATGCTTCTGCTTATCATGTACGAATTGAAATTTAATTTACGTACCTATGCTAGGTAATTAAAATATTTTCGTGATGCTGTTCTAAAAATTTATTAATGAGTTTGCCCTCAAAGGCAGATGGTTGTTCGGCTATTGCTTTAATATTATCCTTTGAAAGGATTATTTAAAAATTATTTCTAATTTTTCTCTCGGGTTTATTCGTTGGCAATAGGTGCTTATTTGAAATTTTACTGTCGATTATGTTTTAGAAAATTCTTATTAATTTTACGACCTAAAATTTAATGCCTCATGTATTCCAAAAATTCCGAACAGTTATGTAACATCATGTCCGAATTTCATCATTTTTTGATATGCCGATTCGAACAAAACCCTTTAAAATATTGACTCTGAATTATTTATACATCCTTGGAGTGATTTTGTTGAAATTCCAAAAAAAAAAAAAAATCATTAAAAATATAAATGGCTCTGTACATGATTATAACATACTTTTTTTTTCGTAAAGAAACCTTTGCCGAAAACTAAAGGACAATACGTAGCCGGAAGATATTTTCGTATTGTAAAAAAAAATCCGAAAAGCAAAAATTCTAAAATTCTTCAGGCTTTCCATCACCCAAATTTTACAACCCTCAGATTTCCAAAAAAAAAAAAATAAAAAAAAAATAAAAAAGGAAATACACAAGGCAGGCCATCAAACGTGACACATATGTAGAATGTGTTATCGTCGGCATAATTTTATCAAAATTTCAACCCAAGCGCATCAAAATAAAAATACGTACAAAACCTCATGCCGAAAAACGTATTGGTAGAATTCTTTGGACTTTCCGCCGCCCAATTTTTTTTAGCCTCATACTTCCAAAAAAGGAATAGAAAATCATACAAAAGGCACCCCGCTGGTTAATGTGTTGTAAAATTTTATTACCCCTCCAATCCTGCCATAAATAAAAATTTAAAGGGATGTACGTGACTGCTATTCATTCCTTTCATGTAAAAACCCTATGCCTAAAAATAGACCGGTAAAATTCTTTAGACTTTCCGTCGCCTAAATTTGATAACTCTCATACTTCCAAAAGAAGGAATGGAAAAACATACAAAAGGCACCCCGCTGGTTGAGATGTAGTAAAATTTTATTACCCCTCCATAAATGAAAATTTGAATAGGAAATTACAAAAGGCACCCCGCTGGTTGATATGTCGTAAATTTTTATTACCCCTCTATCCCGCCAGGTGCGAAGTCGTAAAATTTTATTACCCCTCCATAACTTTAAAAAGAAACAATGAAATAAAAATACAAAAGCGAGTACATGACTCATTCCTTTCGTACACATAAAAGACCCCAAGCCGAAAAATAAATTTATTATTCATCGAAAAAATTCTCTTATCATTCAGCCGCCTAAATTTTACAACCCTTGAAATTTCAAAAGAAGGTAACTGGAATTCATTCCCTTTATATAAAAATTGCCGGCAAGTTTTACGACGTCACGTTCCAAATTTGGAATAGAATTTTATTGGATTAATTTGATCATGTGACTCCTCTTCTTCCCCCTCCTTCTTTGGCATTAGATTTGTCGTTCTCTCGCCTCATAACGTTATGAGTGCTCTTAGGAGAAGGGTCGAATTTTCCTGTGACGATTTTTTTCACATTACAATTTGTTTTCGTTTTGATCAGTTATTTCGCGATCTAATATCATATTGAAAATTCCGATATGTTTTTTTCAAATTTTCCTTCTCTGATTTTTAAAATATTTTTTGAATTTTTTTTTCTTGTTTTCTTGAATTTTTTTTGTGATTTTCATTTGAACTTTTTCGTTTCCGGTGTATTTTGGATGTGAAACTGGTCGTCAAGAGTTCTAGATCCTGAGAGATGTTGTGGATATGGAATGCAGCTTCATACTGTGAGTAATATTCGTAATTTAATTTTTTCAATCTTTCTCAATGTCTCAAAATTTGTATGCATTTTAAATTGGATTTTTCGTGATTTTTTTTCGCAGTATCATTACATACATACCTGTGTATCTTGAGTAATTTTACTCGTTTTCAGCTGCAGCTGAAGTTCGGTGATATATTTGATCTGGACTTCTGGAGCTGATGTTCGTTGGCCTGCTTCAAAATAAATCAAGCGAGATGGACGCAATTTGCTTGAAGGAAGCTTTTATGGGTACTTTTTCGAATATGTAAGTACCTAACTACTCTTAATTTTCATATTTTATGGCTCTCTTATCTTGTTTTCAAGGGTGAATTTCTTGTTTGCTGGTTGCTGGAAATGTGCAGGTGTTGTTCAATTATATTTAATAACTGCCCCCCCTCCCAATTTAGATCCGATCAATTTCGTCATTTGCTAAGCTAGTAGTCATCAATCGATACGTTTCATTCCGAGTAAGAAAAGATTTTCATTTCAAAACCCATTATTTTGTGCGTTTCAATTTTTAGAAATTTTCATTTCAATATTTTATCATTCACTTACCACACAGGGGTTCTCCTTAAAAATTTTTAGATCGGCAACTAATTTGACTTGGTGTTTTACCAGTCACATCACTACCTGCTTCATTCTATTTCTTGTTTCAGATTTTTGAAGAATTGCCAACTCCGTGAATACAGTGGGAGATCCAATTACATCGATGAAAAATTCCATTGTGAAAATTACGTAATTTTCATTTTTAAGCGAACTTTCCGAGATATTTTAGTTGAAGAAATCTTGAAAAAAACGTATCAACTATCCTTGATAGGGTGAGTAGGTTATTTTTTTTTTTCAACGCTTTCTCAATTTCTGAATATTTTTTACGTGCATAATTTACTTTGCTTACTTCAGGGCTATTCCATACTAAATCGGGACAAAAATGAAGTTGGGTCTTCGATTTCTAAGATTACGATTATGTACTTGGTTTTTTCATCCGACCCTCCTGAACCCCCCTATAAGCCCCCTCAGTAGAGGTCAAAATTCGAAAAAATGAAAAATAATGTGTGACGTGTTGTTTGCGAAGTATTTGAGGGCGCTGAGTTCGAATATTTGCATATTTTTTTAGATTTGACCCTTCGGTGCCCCTCTGGCCACCCAATTTTAGGGAAAGGTATGTGAAAAAACAAAATACATAATCGTCATTAGCGCCTTCAAATTAGTACATAGAAATCGATGTGCTACTTTATTTTTTTGTCAAAATTGTCAACTCTTGTATCCCCAGGGATCTGGAGATCCCATCTCAAAAATTTTTTGGTTGAAAAGAGGGTAAAAAGGGCATTAATTACTGTAATTTTTTCAGATTTTTAAATGGTAGCTTTCATCTTTTGTTCTTATCATGAAAATTGAGCTTACACCATCGAAGTTCAACATTAAGCTTTTTACAATATGATTATAGATTTTGAATCTCCTATCGATTCTGTAGCCCTGAATTTTGTTTGAGCATTTTTTTTTTTTCATTTCCTTTGAGATGCTGCAAAGAGATTGTGTTTTTTCGAATTCTTCGGGCAGTTCAAATGTTTTGAAGCAATTTTTTTAATTTTTTTCGTAATGGTTTCGGGAATGATGCTTATTATACTTCTGAAATAGCTTGAATGTATCCGACGATTTTTTTTTTAAATTTTCCTCGAGATTCTTTCGAGGATTTAAAAAAAATTACTTAGGTATTGTAAGCCCGTTTCGTTGGATACTTATACCTACTAATTGAATTTTTCTCTTTTTTGAACAGGTCAGTGAATTCGAAGCAGATTATCGTTCTATGAAAATAACTCCAATAGTTCCAAAAAAGTTTTTCCACTTGTAAGTACCTACTATTTTATTAAAATGCTGGTTAAATATTTTTGCGCGGGCTTTCATTTTTATTTTCCTAAAGCTTTTATGAAATGAATGTTGTTTTTTTTCTAAAATTCATTTCGAAAGTTTACTGATTTTTTCGAGAGTGAATTGGTTCAGTAGTACTCGAGGTGTTTTCAGAGATTTTTTACAATCGCTTGATTATTACATAAATATTTATTAATTGAGTTTTTCCCGTTTTTTTTTTTTTTTTTTTTTGCAGGTCAGTTGATTTGGATCAGATTATCGTTCGGTGGCAATGGTTTCAAAAAAGTCCAATTTCATATTGATAGATTGTACCTACCATATTTTTTGTCAGTTTTCGGATGTTTAGTTGAAAGGACCATTGCATAAGATCTCCTTTAACCTGGGTGAGTACTTTTTTTTAATATGTACCTATTTTACTCTCATGTTTTTAGTTGTACATTTTTAAAGTCGTTTTTGCTGATGATTTGTTTCGAATAGGTACCTACCTTTACTTTACATATTTTGTTGCATTATTTAATGTTGCTTTCGTTTCCTTCAGCTAGTTGGGAAGATTTCTTCGTTCCGTTTTATTTCATAACCTTGAAAAATGAGCGTAGCAGCAAGTACCTAAGCTTTTTTCATTATTTCTAGTTTATTCTATCTAGAAAATTTTAATTTTTTTAATTTTTGTTGTCGATTGAATTAGAATTGATTGTATTCATTCAGCCGTTCAAAGTCAAGTACCAGGAGTATGCACTTCGTCTTTGTGTTTTTTTCAATTATTAAATTTACGAGTGACGCTGTTTTTCAACTTTTGAAATCTTGTTTTTCTTTTTCATTTGAAGCGATTGAAAGTGATTTTTTTCAGTGAATAACGTAGGTAATTGAAAGTTTCTTTAAAACTTACTTATAGGGGTTTTCGAACAGTTTTTAGATATATTTTTGGGTTTATCGCTTCCATATTTTTTGTTCATTACGAAGCTTTTGGAATTATTTTATTTGTTTACAGGTGCAGCTGAAGTTGATTGACACGTGTAAAAAACAATGATCCGAGGCAGCCTTGGAGAGGTCTTGCTTTTAAATAGGTACTCGATTTAAAAATTTTTAAAATTTTTTGACCAGGTTTCTAAAAAATTTTTTGTCTTCATTTTTTTCTTTAGTGATGAAAGATTTGTTCGATTTAAAATTCGATAGGTTTTGGCTTCACTTGAAGTACCTAGTGTTTACGAGTAAGATAGTTTCTAAGAACCTCCATCTTTAAACAAAATTCATTTCCGGACATTTTCCCATATTTTTATTGCTGAAAAAAGGTTAATTTTTTTTTATTTGTTGAAAGATGTTATGAGCAAGATATATTTCCGATATTTTTTCATGTTTTTAATGTTAACAAGTTTTTAGTTTGCAATTTTGATGTATTTTTTCAATTCATTGATTTATCACTTTTCCAGTTTTTGATGAGAGTGAATTTTTTTTTGGTTTTATTTTTACCCTTTAATTATTGTTGAAGGTTTTAAAATTCTTGATTTTCTTTTTTTCAATTTTTCGGTTCCTTTTATTTTTTGCTAATTATTGTATTTTTGTGATTTCTTGACGAAGTTTCTTGGCATAATGCAACTTGAATAATTTAATTTGTTTCCAGATGCCGCTAAAGTTCATTAATCGCTGGAAAAAATTAAACAGTACGGACGCAATTCCCTTGAAAGCAGCTTTGGTGAATACTTTTTTTCGAATTTATTTGATTTTACATTTTTTATGGCTCACTTGCCCAATTTTTAAAAACCTTGTTCGCTTTGATTTTACAAGTAATTGGAGTTTATTGTTTGGTGGTTGCTGGAAGTGTTGGAATACCATTCGCTGCCCAATTTAATTTTATAAACTTCGTCCAAAGAAGTATGAGATTCAATCTTGATTGATTAATGAACAACGGGTAAGTTTTTTTGATATAAGTATTTCATGTATTTCCTCGATTTATATCGAAGTTTGCCCTTTTCTAAATTTTCGTTGCATTCTAATTCTGTTTAATTTTTTTTTTCACTTATGCAAATTGTCGATTTGTCATTTACTTACCATCCCAAAGAGAAAAGTTTCCAGACTAATTTTTATGGTTAGTTTATTCCATGGACTTGATGCAGTATTTCTGAGTAATAATGTACATTTTTTGAAATCGTCATACCTGAACTTATGCGAAGCTGTATTTTTTTGAGCAGGGCACTTTTTTTTTCAACTTTGTCCAACATGAATAATTTTTTCATTTCGTGGTTTTTTTTCTTATTTCACGAGAGACACTTTTTAGCATTTTTTGAATTAATTACCTAAATTATTTGAAGTGTCACACGATTTTTAAAAACCAGCAATGTCAGGCTCAGAAGTTGATCTTTGTTTAAAAATTTTCCTATGTTTTAAGTCGATTGTATTATTTACTTTTACATTATGAATAGTTTTTTGTTCACAGGTGGAGGTCATTAACCTCTTTGGTGAAAAATGAACTGCTCAGCCACACCATCGGGAATATTATTAGCCATGATTTCTTAATGAGGTAAGTGAACAGGTAAATTATTTAAAATTTCAGATTAGGTATATATTTTATTATTACATTATAAATAATTCTTTGTTTACAGATGGAAATAATTGACCTCCTTGCTGAAAAATGAACAAGTCGGGCGAACGATCAGGAATACGGAATACCATTAACCTTGGATATGAACCGCTCAGACGCACGATCAGGATTATTATTAGCCATGGTCTCTTAATGAGGTAAGTGAACAGGTGAATCCATTTAAATATTTCTTTGTTTACAGATGAAGGTCATCGACCTCCTTGGCGAAAAATACAACCACTCAGATGCACGATCAGGAATATCATTAACCTTGGTTTCTTAATGAGGTAAGTGGATAGGTAAATCTATTATAAAAGGCCCCTAACGGAAGCAAAATCTCGTAATGAATTTTGCTTCAACTCCTAGTCGCACGTCCACGTCGTAGGGGCTGGGACCTCACCGTAGTCCGGTGTGCTAACGTGACAGGGGGACGTACCGGAGAATCTCTCTGGTACGCTGCTTAAATTTTTTCAAAATTAAAAATTTCGGCTTCGATGATGCAAAATTGGGATTTTGGCATTGATTTTTTTCGGGGTGTACAGGTAAATTTTGGATAGGTTCGGCTTGCCGGGTCGCGTCACAGAGGCAGTCGAATCGCAAGGCTTGCTGACGTAGGGGCCGGTGCCGGTGCCGGTGCATTTTTCTTTCGCCGGATTCGGGCATAGTCCCAATTGTAGTCGTAGAGCACGAATATCATAATCCTTTTTCGATGTGCCTCCCCTGTGCCCCACACCGATCCTTTTCTTGTTGTTTAAAATATGTATTTCATTTTGTGTCAATTACCAGTTGCAATTACTCCGGGGTCGGTGTGGGTCACTAAACTGTTTGTAAATAAAAAATTAGGATTGAAATGACGATGATTTCTTCTTTCTTCATTGGATAATCGAGATGAACGTGTGAAAAAATATTGAGTACCTAGGACTTCAGGGAAAGGATAAATGCTTGTTGAAACCCGGGTTTTCTTGACTATCTTTCTCAAAAATTAGCCCAAAAATTGGAAAATGGTTGAATAAACTCGCTTTATATGTAATATTCCATTGAAAAGGTTCCATTTTTCTCAAAAACTACGTGTTTTATCCAAAAATTGTAGGGTAAATCCCCAATTTTCAAAATTTCAAAATATTTTTCGAAATGACCGAGACTATGAAAGAAAATGTATTCTTCGTTCTGAGCACCTGAATCGTTTTAGGTTTTGATTTTGTTAGCATAAATTACTAAAATTTCTTTGTACGTCGTCGATGTGATGAACTAAGGGGTAACCTGACATGAAATATCGAATACTGAACAATTATTATTCTTCAAGCGGTTCAAGTCTAATAATATATGTTGAATAACTACATCGAGTCGAATTCCATAGAACAACATCGTAATGAAAAAAAGTAATAATGCGTATTAAATTTTATTTATTATTTCGAATGGCCCCTGAATGGGAGTAGGACCTGGTTCCTACTTCAACTCCTAGTCGCACGTCCACGTCGTAGGGGCTGGGACCTCGCCGGACTCGAAAAGGGAAGTTCGGCGTGCTAACGCGACAGGGGGGCGTGCTAGGGATATTCTCTAGCATGCTGGGTTGGAAATTTCAAAATTATGATTCAGTTTTTAAATTATTTCAAAACAAAATACAAAAATATTTAAAATTTGAAACACTTTTTAAAAAATCTAAGTTTTGAAAATTAGAAAATTGTCGATCGCAAATTTTAATGTTGTATTTCGTTAATTTGCGGTTAACAACAATGATTCAGTTTTTAAATTATTTCAAAACAAAATACAAAAATATTTAAAATTTGAAACACTTTTTAAAAAATCTAAGTTTTGAAAATTAGAAAATTGTCGATCGCAAATTTTAATGTTGTATTTCGTTAATTTGCGGTTAACAACAAAAATCAAAATTTCGGGAAACGTTAATGAAATTGAAATTTTGGAATATTTCGTTGATGGTTTTTAGGGGAGAAAAATTCTGATTTTTCAGGCTGAGGGCTAAATTGGTGATAGGTAGGTTAGGTTATCCGTGGTCTCATGCAGGGTCACCCTAATACTTGGTATCGGGTTACCCTGCATGAACTGACCCGGTAAATTGTCTCATGCAGGGTCACCCTAATACTCGGTATCGGGTTACCCTGCATGAACTGATCCGGTGGGTGAATTATGCAACGTCATCGGTGCTCGCTTCGAAAATAGTCGAAACGCAGACCTTCGTCGGTGCATTTTTCCCTTGCCGGATCAGGCTTTAGTTTAAGTGGTAGTCGTAGGATTTTCTTGTGACCTGCGTAATGCGCGAAATCTTGTGGCTTTGCTGAGGGTCTTTGATCCCCATATCTATCTTGGCAAATCCGGGATGGAGGGCATTACGTGGCTCGTTGGGCACCAGGAGTCTAGTCTTTTTCATCGTGACAAGCAAAATTTGAAGATGGTCGGACCCGGACGCTCTTTTTAGTATCCTAAAAAATTCAAAAAACCCAAAATGCGCATTTTGGGTTTTTTGGATTTTTTAGGATACTAAAAAGAGCGTCCGGGTCCGACCATCTTCAAATTTTGCTTGTCACGATGAAAAAGACTAGACTCCTGGTGCCCAACGAGCCACGTAATGCCCTCCATCCCGGATTTGCCAAGATAGATATGGGGATCAAAGACCCTCAGCAAAGCCACAAGATTTCGCGCATTACGCAGGTCACAAGAAAATCCTACGACTACCACTTAAACTAAAGCCTGATCCGGCAAGGGAAAAATGCACCGACGAAGGTCTGCGTTTCGACTATTTTCGAAGCGAGCACCGACGACGTTTGCATAATTCACCCACCGGATCAGTTCATGCAGGGTAACCCGATACCAGGTATTAGGGTGACCCTGCATGAGACCACGGATAACCTAACCTACCTATCACCAATTTAGCCCTCAGCCTAAAAAAAACAGAATTTTTTTTAAATTTTGAAAACCTCTCCACACTCGACTGAAATTTTGATTTTTGTTCTTAAACTGTAATTTGACGAAATCCAAAATTTAAATTTCAAATTGATTTTGTTGTAAGAATTTATGATCAAAAATTTAATACCCAATTTGAAAAAAAATACGTTAAAAATTTGTCCAAAATTCAAATTTTAGTTGAGAAAATGTCAAAAGTTTAATTATATTAATCACCAAATTTAAAATTCAGTTTTTAAAAAGATTTACATTAAAAATTTATTCAAAATTCGAATTTAGATCGAAAATTTTTTCAAAATCAAATGATGCTCCTCTAAAAATCATAAATTCGACATTTTGATTTTTGTTCTCTACTATAAATTAACTAATATAACATTCAAATTTTTTTTAAATTTTACGTTAAAAATTTGTTTAAAATTCGAATTTAGGTCGAAAAAATTTCAAAAATTAAATTGTTTTAACCAAATTTTGCTCCCTTAAAAATCATAAATTTCAAAAACCACCCACGTTCTTGACTACCATTCAAAGTTCAAAAAATTCCAAAATTTCAATTTCATTAACGTTTCCCGAAATTTTGATTTTTGTTCTTAACTATAAATTAACTAATTCCAAATTTTTAAATTGAATTGATTACCACAATTTTAAAGTTTTCGACCCAGCATGCTAGAGAATATCTCTAGCACGCCCCCCTGTCGCGTTAGCACGCCGAACTTCCCATTTCGAGTCCGGCGAGGTCCCAGCCCCTACGACGTGGACGTGCGACTAGGAGTTGAAGTAGGAACCAGGTCCTACTCCCATTTAGGGGCCTTTTTTTTTTCAAACTGTACTTAATATGAAATACATTCACCTAATTACTTTTACTCGTGCAAATACGCGTAGGTAAATAAAATGATCGACTGGTAGCAAATAAATTTCATGGTCTCAAAGATCAAACGCATTATCCGGAGAAGGTTTCGGCTGTGACCTGTAAGAAAAAACAGTTTTAAAAGTAACTTATTAGTGTGGTAGTCTGTTAAACGAAATAATCATCCGAAAAGTTTCTACTTTGTAAAATAGTAGCATTAAATAATCGTACATAATAAGAAAAAAAAGCTAGCAACACGCCGATTCATCGTTTAGCTACGTACATTACATCAAGTATCCAGACTGTTTCTAAATAACCCTTTGATTTCATAATCGATGCGAGGAATTATCAAATTGAGGCTACACCTAAAAAAAAAAAAAAATGAATACCTACGTTGATATTATGATAATTGATAATTAAATAATACGTATTACAAAAAAATCATTTGAACTAAAAACTATGAAATAGAGTGAAATGAGACAATTACCACAGCTTGCGAAATCTCCCATTCTATTTAGCCACATGCTTGCATTACTTCAAGTATCCAGACTATTTCTAAACAATCCTTTGGTTTCACCAACAATATGAAGAAATCGAATCAAGGCTAAACCTGAAAAAAAAATTAAAATTAATTCCTACCTCAGTAATACGATAAATAAATATAATTGGTGTTACAAATAAATCCGTAAAACGAAAGAATACGAAATGGAGGAAAATGAGACAATCACCAAAGCTGTCAAAACCTCCCATTCTTCTGCCAACATTCACGAAATCTCCAAAAATACTGATAACCCTTTGTTTTTGTAAGCATTAAGAAAAGATTACGTCAAGGCTATACCGCAAAAATAAAAATAAATATCAGCGTTACTGCCATTAAATAAAACTAATAGGAATTACAAGTAAATCAGAAAAATTAAAAACTACGAAATTGGAGAAAATAAGGCAGTTACTTAGGTACCATTTCTGGCCAAATCTTCTATTTCTCTGCTAACATTCACCAATCCATTCTGCCAGATATCACGAAATTTCCGAAAACAGAAACATCTTGAAACCACTCCATTCCAACAGGTAAGTAAAACAACGGAAATGAAATCCGGAAACTATCGCATCGCTCCGTACTAATTATCTGGAATGGAAACACTGCGCCTGCAACAAGAAAAATTAAAAATTAAGAAATTGGAGAAGATAAGGTAGTTACCATTTCTGTCCAAATCTTCTATTCCTCTACCAACATTCACCGATCCATTTTTCTGCCAGATTTCACGAAATTTCCGAAAACAGAAACATCTTGAAACCACTCCATTCCAGCAGGTAGGTAAAACAACGAAAATGAAATCCAGAAACTATCGTATCGCTCCGTACTAATTATCTGGAATGGAAACACTGCACACTGCACCTGCAACAAAAAAGAACGATAAAATGAGCTTGGAGCTTGAATATTTCTGCGATATTTAAAAAAAAAAAACTATACGTCTACGATAATTATACAGGTAATAATAAAAAAAAGGCTGAAATACATTTAGCGATTTTCAAAAACAAATAGAATAAGAGCTGAAATGCTTCTTGCAGGTATTCAAAAACTAATGAAAATTTTTACACATGTAGAGAAGGCTCTTCTTTAAAATCCATTAATCAATTTTACTGAAGTTGCATTCGTCTCATTTTCTCGAACAGGCATCTGGAACAAAAAAATCAGTCATGGCCAAATTTTTTTTAAAAAAAAACTAACTTTTCATTACAGGTGATCCATTGAATCATTAATGATTAGCGAAACAGATCAACACAGCACGAAAAACTGTAGAAAAAAAGGTCAAATAATTTGTTTTTGTCGTAAATTCATGGTAGAAGCGAAAAAAAAAACAACTAATAATACTCGCTTCAATTTTACAGCCATCGACCCCATCAATGATCGCAAAAACTCGTGTCTGGAAAAAATATTATGCAAAATTAGTAGGAGAAAAAGCAAATTAAAAAAAAATTGTAAATTAAATTATATCACGTAACACTCATAATCGAAACAAATCTAAATAAAATCTTATTGGTTATTATTAAAGCAGAATTCATACATACCAAAACCAATAGGTACATAGGTACTAATAAAATTTCGCATGCATTTTGTATTTTTCTTGACCTACTCATTCGCAACGTAACTTTGAATCGGAATAATTCTGCAATTGAATGAAACAAAGATTAGGTACCATAAAAAAACTAAGTGGGTATTATCTAAAGTAGATAGGTATTAGTTACTCACTTGAAAACAATATAATTTTCAAAAAGAACGTCCCAGGTACCATGTGAGATTAATGTCGAGTGTCATATCTAAACTTACATTCTGCAACAATATATAGGCAACAAGAAATATCAAAATCAAAAGATACAGGATAAAATCAATACAGTACTGGGGTAGGTAAATAGGTATTACGTACTAGATAAGGTAGACATATTCGATATTTGGATTTGAATTAATTCCAACACCAAACCCTGCAAATCGTACTGCCTATACAAAAAAAAAAAAACCATTCACTTTCTCTCCTAAATAAGGGGAAAAACATGTGAACTGTACGAGGACCAAAATTATTATTACCTATTTCCAGGAAAAAGAATCTATGGAAATAAAAAAAAAAGGAAAATGTTAAAATTAAATTGATAAATCTACTCACCATTTAAGCTAAACAAAATCCACTGGCAGTGTTCCAGGTTTCAGGTCTCCAGGTGTAGGTGCAACATCCTCATTGGTAAGAATAGGTATCTACTCTGAACTGAAGAAAACTCGACGCCTGAAAAAAAAAAATCAAGAGAAGAAAAGATGACAAGAAAAAGGAAACAATATCAATTATTAACGAACAGGTAAAAACTTCTGCCGGATTTTTAAAAAACATTAGAAAAAAAAACTAATATTTATGACTAAAGGGAAAAATCAGAAGGAACTAGATCCAAAATTGGCAAAAAAAAGGTACCTACATTAAAAAAACAATGTAAGTATGCATTAAAAAACGAAAATGTTGAGAATAGGAAAAAGTGATAATACTTGCGGAATTTAAGCACGATGATTCTGATAACCATAGACTATGACAAAATTCGGGCAGAGCCGGTAAGCGCAGCAACTTCTCTTTCCATCGACTGAAAAGAATTTCGCCTCTGAAAAAAATCAACAATAAATATGGATGGGGAAGAAAATAGAACATTACATAAATACTTACAAATAGATAATACAAAAAAAAAAAAACTCAAACAATAAGTTGAACAATCACTAGAAAAAATAAAATAGGTACACTATTTGAATGGAATTACGAAATATTCACTGGAAAACCCCATACCTATCTCGACCAATTATTAATGAAATGAAATTTAAAAAAAAACGGAACTACACAATCAAAATGAAGCGGAATAAAATAATTTAAAACTCGTTAAAGCACTACAAATAAAATAGAAAAAAATTTCACCAGCACAAAAATGTTCAAATTTTCAAAATTTCAAGTTGTGTTTAGATTTTGAATTTAATGGTAAAAAAATTTAAAAAATTGGATCCCATCGCCACAGTTTTGAAGTTTCCAACCCAGAAAGTAGGAACCAGTTTTTTTTTCATTTAAGGACCTTATTTCGAACTATACATAATAAGAAATAAATTATAACAATAAATTATTAGGTACTAGGTAGGTATTATCCAAAAGAAAGTAAGTAGTAGGTAGCTAGGTACTAAGTAGTGGGTATCACTCAAGATCAATGATAGAAAGTTTCAGAAGAATTTTTCACGAACGAAGTGCGATTACCACATCTGAATGTACATTCTGCAACAAAATGAATAATAAAATCAATCAAAAGACGCAGGATAAAATTTCTGAAAAGTACATACACAGTTAGGTACATAATAGGCATGCACACACATTCGATATTTAGATCCATCTAAATGAACAATTTTAACACCGAACTACTCAAACCGTGCTACTTACTTGGTATCTAGTAGATACTTCGTTGTTTTGACACTACCTAAGCAAAAAAACATTCCATTAAAAAAGAAGCTTTCACTTTCTTTGAAAAAGAAATATCAAACTGTTTTACGGCCAGAATTGCTATTTACAGGGGGAAAAATCATGGAAATAAAAAATTGAAATGTTTTTTTTAAAAAGTTGATAAATCTACTCACCATTCGAGCAGAAAAATTCCACTGGCTGTGTTCGGTACATAATCTTCCGGTCTGAAGAGGAAGCAAACGCCTAAGAAAAAAATAAACGAAAATGATCAACAATCAGAATCAGTGAAAAAAAAAATGAATCTCAAAAAAAAGAAACGTAATTAGTCAACAGAAAAAAATCTAAAATAAAGAAAAATACCTTAAGAAACTAAATCCGAAATTGGCAAAAAAAAAAAAGGCGCGTACCTAAGTAAAAAATGAAAACGTTGGGGAAATGAAAATTGATATTATTACTTACAAAATTTAAGCACGATAATTTCAATCATACCATTGAGTAAGCCGAACATCGGACAACAAACAGCTGCGACTTCTATTCCCATCGACTGAAATGAATTTCGCAGGTACCTACCTGAAAAAAAATCAACAAAGTTGAGGATGAAATTGGTCATAAAATAAAACTAACGAAACCACACAATCAAAATAAAGAGAAATTCACAATTAACATAGAAAATGCATAAAAAGCAAAAAATACACGAAAAAACTTGTAAAAATTGTAAAAAAAAAAACATTTAAAAATTGAAAAAATCTACCGAAGGAGAAAATACGAGTAATTCAAAAAAACGTGTAAAAAACTAATTTCACGACTAAAAAACATTAAAAGCCAAACACTAATAGAAAATGAAATAAAAAGCACCAAAAAATACTTGTTGGGAAAAAAAGCAAACTAATTACTGAAAAAACATAACCAAAATAAAAACAGGAAATTAAACAACACATTGATTTAAAAAAAAGTGAAAAAACACCAAACGAGTTGAATGAAATAAAAAATCCAACCAAACTGCACCATCGAAGGGGAGTTGAATAAGTCAATATTTTTAAATCACAAAAATTAAAATAGAAAAATACAAAAGATTTTAAAAATGAATTAATAAAATCCAAGAATAAAAAACATGTAAAACCCCTGCTTGTTTTTAAAAAAACATCACAGCCTAGTAGGCTGTGAAAACATTCAATTTAGCTGTCCCATAATGAAAAAAAACACCAAAAAAAAACCTAAATTTAAAATAAGCAAGTACGTTAATTACTGAAAAATAATAATAAAACCAAAAAGAAAACAGAAAATAGAACATGTTTGTAGAAAAAATGAAAAAAAAATGGATATGGAAAAAACATCAAACAAGTTTGATCAAATATGTACTCACCAGCAAGGCATAAAATTCTACAGGAACCACTGCAGCTTCACTAACGAACCAGACAATCTTCATAGGTACCTGAAAAATAAATGCAAATGTAACAGAAAAGAAAAAATCCATTTAAAGAACACGTAAAAAAAACTCGCTTAAAAACATGAAATAACGCATTAATAAAAAAAATGAAAAAAAAAAACACAAATGAATTGGAAAAAATAACACCGAACCAGTTGAATTACAACAAAAAAAAAACAAACGAAACTATCGCTCAAAATAGTTGAATAGTAAAACTGGTTAAAGTATTGTGATTAGAATATTAAAATTAGCATAAAAAGTAGAAAATACGTTTAAAAATAAAGAAAAATCACTAGTTCTGGAAAATAAGTAAGTGAAAAATAGTTTAAAAAATTACTAGGTCTGAAAAATATTGAAATTCAAACAATGTGATGACAGAAACAGTGAAAAAAAAAAGGGATTTGAAAAAAATCAAGCACATTAAATCAAACACTTAGGTACCATTAATGCATAAAATTCCATGGAAAGCAGACAGCAGCTTTACTAATAAACCAGACCATTTTCAATTTCATGTTATCTGAAAAATAAATTCACAATGCATTAGGCTTAACGAAAAGAATAGGCAGGAAAAGTAACGCTGGTGAAAAAATATTGCAACTTTGAAAAAAATCAACGAAACTACACTATCAAAATTACCCAGGGAAAAAGGAGCCATGTAAAAATATCATAATTAAAATGAGAAAATTCCGTTAGCAATAAAAAATGAAATATAAAAAAGTGGTGAAAAGAACACAGAAAAATTAAGAAAACAGAGAAAATTAATTCAATGTGTAAAAACTCGCTTGTATGTATAGGTACTTAAAAAAAAACATTAATTTTACTAAAATTAAATTAAAACCCAAAGTTGAAACAGAAAAAAATGGCGCGTATATGAAAAAATGAAAACAAAAAACCAAAAAAGCGATAATAATGTGGAAAATTACATTGTAAAAGAAGTTTTTATGAAAAATATCGGATTCTACACGAAAACTAACCACAGTAAACATCAAATTCATTCAATTTCCTAACAGTTATTTCAAAATTTAAATTTTTATCTCTGTTTTGACAATATGTAGCCACTTTTTCTAAAATTACATTTCAACGAAAGGTTTTGGGAAAAAATGGACAGCAGTACCGGATTCCACAAGGAAAATAACTTTTAAACATTTTTTCCGGTGTTTTTTTTTCCCAATAATCAACAGAATCGTCTCGTTTTAGTGCCTGGATATCTCAAAAATGAATGCCATCGTAGATCGCCTTGAGGGGATATATTCTCCAATACATTTTGCCTATGCTTTTGCTTGTCAACGATTTTTTCATAAAATAGTTGATATAACGAGAAAATTGTACGTAGGATTGTAGATATCATCTCAAAGAATAGAGATTTACACATTTCAGATAATTTCATCAATCTTATTACGAGTATTTATAACTTTTAATGAGCTCCCACAAGCGCAATGTAAATTGGCAGACAAAAGCATAGGTACCTAGGTAAAATGTTTTGGAGAATGCCCTCCCTTAATGAAACTTTTCCCAAAATTAAGAATTTTGTTATAAACTTGATTAACGAAATTCAATATTTTAATTTCAATTTCAGATTGACTTTTTAAAAAATTTTATAATTGAAAATTAACATCTAATTTGAAAAAAATTACGTTAAAAATTAAAAATTTGTTCTAAATTTAAAGCTTACAGAGCACAACAATTTTCGAATTTTTAAAACTTCAAGTTGTATTTTAATTTTGGTGGTTGAAAATTACGTTAAAAATTTAACTAAAATTTAAATATTATCGAGCTCAAGAAAAGTAAAAAAAATTTATAAACGGGTAACAGTTTTGAAAAAAGAAATGAAATGTTGAAAAAAATTTAAAATTGAAATAAACTTACTCAGATTGCTGAAATTTCATATTTAGCCAAGATATTTAAACTATAATGATTAAATTGACTGTACTTAGACCACCATTAAACTTCTAATTAGGTACTCGAAAAATAAATTAAAATTTGCTACGAAGTAATACGCGACACAAAAAAGAAAAGCGCAACATCACTAAACTCATCTTGCTGCCTCGACATCTAAACACAGACTGACTCGAGTAAACGTTCAAAACAAAGGGGAAGATAAGATTGTAAAAACCTGCCAATTTCCAAAAAAAAATAAATATTAGCCGCCTAACTATGAGACTTCTTCCATTGTTATATCGAAGTACGTGATCCAAATTCAAAATTTTGAAACCTTGAAATTTATTACCCCTAATAAAATTTTTCAATTTCACCAAATGCTGAGCAGCTGTGAAACGCAATGAGTCAGTACAGTTATCGAGCACGTGACCCGAAAGCAAAATCGAGAACCTTAGAATTTTATAACCCCAATAAAATTTTGAAATTTTACGACGATGACAACCCTCGGAGCAGCTGTGAAATGTCTCAGTCGCCTATGTGACTCGCTCTACCCCCTTGTAAAATCGGAATCCTTTGAATTTTATTGTCCAAATAAAATTTTGTTAAATTTTACCGCCTGCTGAGCAATTCTGAAACGTGAGCTACGGGCATTATTCGCGGCGCCGACCATACATCAACCTTCCGCGCCGGAAAAAAATCAACTTCCGTTCCAATGCTCCAATTTTCATCTTGAAAAAACCATTCGATTCATCTCGACGAAAGGATTCCGAAAATGTATGAGTTTTTGCGTTTTGAGTGATTTTCGACCGAGTTACGGGCATTTTTCGCAGCGCCGACCATACATCGACCTTCCGACTCAACTTTTGTTCTAATGCTCCAATTTGGATCATGAAAAAACCATTCGATTCGTCTCGACGAGAGGATTCCAAAAATGTATTAGTTTTTGAAATTCGAGTGATTTTCGACCGAGTTACGGGCATTTCTCTGCGGCGCGGCGGCGCCGACCATACATCGACCTTCCGACTCAACTTTTGTTCTAATGCTCCAATTTGGATCGTGAAAAAACCATTCGATTCGTCTCGACGAGAGGATTCCAAAAATGTATTGGTTTTTGAAATTTGAGCGATTTTCGACCGAGTTACGGGCATTTCTCTGCGGCACGGCGGCGCCGACCATACATCGACCTTCCGACTCAACTTTTGTTCTAATGCTCCAATTTGGATCGTGAAAAAACCATTCGATTCGTCTCGACGAGAGGATTCCAAAAATGTATTGGTTTTGAAATTTGAGCGATTTTCTACCGAGTTACGGGCATTTCTCTGCGGCGCGGCGGCGCCGACCATACATCGACCTTCCGACTCAACTTCTGTTCTAATGCTCCAATTTGGATCGTGAAAAAACCATTCGATTCGTCTCGACGAGAGGATTCCAAAAATGTATTGGTTTTTGAAATTTGAGCGATTTTCTACCGAGTTACGGGCATTTCTCTGCGGCGCGGCGGCGCCGACCATACATCGACCTTCCGACTCAACTTTTGTTCTAATGCTCCAATTTGGATCGTGAAAAAACCATTCGATTCGTCTCGACGAGAGGATTCCAAAAATGTATTAGTTTTTGAAATTCGAGTGATTTTCGACCGAGTTACGGGCATTTCTCTGCGGCGCGGCGCGGCGGCGCCGACCATACATCGACCTTCCGACTCAACTTTTGTTCTGATGCTCCAATTTTTATTGTGAAAAAACCATTCGATTCGTCTCGACGAGAGGATTCCAAAAATGTATTAGTTTATGAAATTCGAGCGATTTTCGACCGAGTTACGGGCATTTCTCTGCGGCGCGGCGGCGCCGACCATACATCGACCTTCCGACTCAACTTCAGTTCTAATGCTCCAATTTGGATCGTGAAAAAACCATTCGATTCGTCTCGACGAGAGGATTCCAAAAATGTATTGGTTTTTGAAATTTGAGCGATTTTCGACCGAGTTACGGGCATTTCTCTGCGGCGCGGCGGCGCCGACCATACATCGACCTTCCGACTCAACTTCTGTTCTAATGCTCCAATTTGGATCGTGAAAAAACCATTCGATTCGTCTCGACGAGAGGATTCCAAAAATGTATTGGTTTTTGAAATTTGAGCGATTTTCGACCGAGTTACGGGCATTTCTCTGCGGCGCGGCGGCGCCGACCATACATCGACCTTCCGACTCAACTTCAGTTCTAATGCTCCAATTTGGATCGTGAAAAACCATTCGATTCGTCTCGACGAGAGGATTCCAAAAATGTATTGGTTTTTGAAATTTGAGCGATTTTCTACCGAGTTACGGGCATTTCTCTGCGGCGCGGCGGCGCCGACCATACATCGACCTTCCGACTCAACTTCTGTTCTAATGCTCCAATTTGGATCGTGAAAAAACCATTCGATTCGTCTCGACGAGAGGATTCCAAAAATGTATTGGTTTTGAAATTTGAGCGATTTTCTACCGAGTTACGGGCATTTCTCTGCGGCGCGGCGGCGCCGACCATACATCGACCTTCCGACTCAACTTTTGTTCTAATGCTCCAATTTGGATCGTGAAAAAACCATTCGATTCGTCTCGACGAGAGGATTCCAAAAATGTATTGGTTTTTGAAATTTGAGCGATTTTCGACCGAGTTACGGGCATTTCTCTGCGGCGCGGCGGCGCCGACCATACATCGACCTTCCGACTCAACTTCTGTTCTAATGCTCCAATTTGGATCGTGAAAAAACCATTCGATTCGTCTCGACGAGAGGATTCCAAAAATGTATGGGTTCTTGAAATTTGCGCGATTTTCGACCGAGTTACGGGCATTTCTCTGCGGCGCGGCGGCGCCGACCATACCTCGACCTTCCGACTCCCCTTCAGTGCTAATGCTCCAATTTGGATCGTGAAAAACCATTCGATTCGTCTCGACGAGAGGATTCCAAAAATGTATTGGTTTTTGAAATTTGAGCGATTTTCGACCGAGTTACGGGCATTTCTCTGCGGCGCGGCGGCGCCGACCATACATCGACCTTCCGACTCAACTTCAGTTCTAATGCTCCAATTTGGATCGTGAAAAAACCATTCGATTCGTCTCGACGAGAGGATTCCAAAAATGTATTGGTTTTTGAAATTTGAGCGATTTTCTACCGAGTTACGGGCATTTCTCTGCGGCGCGGCGGCGCCGACCATACATCGACCTTCCGACTCAACTTTTGTTCTAATGCTCCAATTTGGATCGTGAAAAAACCATTCGATTCGTCTCGACGAGAGGATTCCAAAAATGTATTAGTTTTTGGAATTCGAGTGATTTTCGACCGAGTTACGGGCATTTCTCTGCGGCGCGGCGGCGCCGACCATACATCGACCTTCCGACTCAACTTCAGTTCTAATGCTCCAATTTGGATCGTGAAAAAACCATTCGTTTCGTCTCGACGAGAGGATTCCAAAAATGTATTGGTTTTTGAAATTTGAGCGATTTTCGACCGAGTTACGGGCATTTCTCTGCGGCGCGGCGGCGCCGACCATACATCGACCTTCCGACTCAACTTCTGTTCTAATGCTCCAATTTGGATCGTGAAAAAACCATTCGATTCGTCTCGACGAGAGGATTCCAAAAATGTATTGGTTTTGAAATTTGAGCGATTTTCTACCGAGTTACGGGCATTTCTCTGCGGCGCGGCGGCGCCGACCATACATCGACCTTCCGACTCAACTTTTGTTCTAATGCTCCAATTTGGATCGTGAAAAAACCATTCGATTCGTCTCGACGAGAGGATTCCAAAAATGTATTGGTTTTTGAAATTTGAGCGATTTTCGACCGAGTTACGGGCATTTCTCTGCGGCGCGGCGGCGCCGACCATACATCGACCTTCCGACTCAACTTCTGTTCTAATGCTCCAATTTGGATCGTGAAAAACCATTCGATTCGTCTCGACGAGAGGATTCCAAAAATGTATTGGTTTTTGAAATTTGAGCGATTTTCGACCGAGTTACGGGCATTTCTCTGCGGCGCGGCGGCGCCGACCATACATCGACCTTCCGACTCAACTTCAGTTCTAATGCTCCAATTTGGATCGTGAAAAAACCATTCGATTCGTCTCGACGAGAGGATTCCAAAAATGTATTGGTTTTTGAAATTTGAGCGATTTTCGACCGAGTTACGGGCATTTCTCTGCGGCACGGCGGCGCCGACCATACATCGACCTTCCGACTCAACTTTTGTTCTAATGCTCCAATTTGGATCGTGAAAAAACCATTCGATTCGTCTCGACGAGAGGATTCCAAAAATGTATTGGTTTTTGAAATTTGAGCGATTTTCTACCGAGTTACGGGCATTTCTCTGCGGCGCGGCGGCGCCGACCATACATCGACCTTCCGACTCAACTTCTGTTCTAATGCTCCAATTTGGATCGTGAAAAAACCATTCGATTCGTCTCGACGAGAGGATTCCAAAAATGTATTGGTTTTTGAAATTTGAGCGATTTTCTACCGAGTTACGGGCATTTCTCTGCGGCGCGGCGGCGCCGACCATACATCGACCTTCCGACTCAACTTTTGTTCTAATGCTCCAATTTGGATCGTGAAAAAACCATTCGATTCGTCTCGACGAGAGGATTCCAAAAATGTATTAGTTTTTGAAATTCGAGTGATTTTCGACCGAGTTACGGGCATTTCTCTGCGGCGCGGCGCGGCGGCGCCGACCATACATCGACCTTCCGACTCAACTTTTGTTCTGATGCTCCAATTTTTATTGTGAAAAAACCATTCGATTCGTCTCGACGAGAGGATTCCAAAAATGTATTAGTTTATGAAATTCGAGCGATTTTCGACCGAGTTACGGGCATTTCTCTGCGGCGCGGCGGCGCCGACCATACATCGACCTTCCGACTCAACTTCAGTTCTAATGCTCCAATTTGGATCGTGAAAAAACCATTCGATTCGTCTCGACGAGAGGATTCCAAAAATGTATTGGTTTTTGAAATTTGAGCGATTTTCGACCGAGTTACGGGCATTTCTCTGCGGCGCGGCGGCGCCGACCATACATCGACCTTCCGACTCAACTTCAGTTCTAATGCTCCAATTTGGATCGTGAAAAAACCATTCGTTTCGTCTCGACGAGAGGATTCCAAAAATGTATTGGTTTTTGAAATTTGAGCGATTTTCGACCGAGTTACGGGCATTTCTCTGCGGCGCGGCGGCGCCGACCATACATCGACCTTCCGACTCAACTTCAGTTCTAATGCTCCAATTTGGATCGTGAAAAAACCATTCGATTCGTCTCGACGAGAGGATTCCAAAAATGTATTGGTTTTTGAAATTTGAGCGATTTTCTACCGAGTTACGGGCATTTCTCTGCGGCGCGGCGGCGCCGACCATACATCGACCTTCCGACTCAACTTTTGTTCTAATGCTCCAATTTGGATCGTGAAAAAACCATTCGATTCGTCTCGACGAGAGGATTCCAAAAATGTATTAGTTTTTGGAATTCGAGTGATTTTCGACCGAGTTACGGGCATTTCTCTGCGGCGCGGCGGCGCCGACCATACATCGACCTTCCGACTCAACTTCAGTTCTAATGCACCAATTTGGATCCGGAAACAACCATTCGTTTCGTCTCGACGAGAGGATTCCAAAAATGTATTGGTTTTTGAAATTTGAGCGATTTTCGACCGAGTTACGGGCATTTCTCTGCGGCGCGGCGGCGCCGACCATACATCGACCTTCCGACTCAACTTCTGTTCTAATGCTACAATTTGGATCGTGAAAAATCCAGTCGTTTCGTCTCGACGAGAGGATTCCAAAAATGTATTGGTTTTTGAAATTTGAGCGATTTTCGACCGAGTTACGGGCATTTCTCTGCGGCGCGGCGGCGCCGACCATACATCGACCTTCCGACTCAACTTCAGTTCTAATGCTCCAATTTGGATCGTGAAAAAACCATTCGATTCGTCTCGACGAGAGGATTCCAAAAATGTATTGGTTTTTGAAATTTGAGCGATTTTCTACCGAGTTACGGGCATTTCTCTGCGGCGCGGCGGCGCCGACCATACATCGACCTTCCGACTCAACTTCTGTTCTAATGCTCCAATTTGGATCGTGAAAAAACCATTCGATTCGTCTCGACGAGAGGATTCCAAAAATGTATTGGTTTTTGAAATTTGAGCGATTTTCTACCGAGTTACGGGCATTTCTCTGCGGCGCGGCGGCGCCGACCATACATCGACCTTCCGACTCAACTTTTGTTCTAATGCTCCAATTTGGATCGTGAAAAAACCATTCGATTCGTCTCGACGAGAGGATTCCAAAAATGTATTGGTTTTTGAAATTTGAGCGATTTTCGACCGAGTTACGGGCATTTCTCTGCGGCACGGCGGCGCCGACCATACATCGACCTTCCGACTCAACTTTTGTTCTAATGCTCCAATTTGGATCGTGAAAAAACCATTCGATTCGTCTCGACGAGAGGATTCCAAAAATGTATTGGTTTTTGAAATTTGAGCGATTTTCTACCGAGTTACGGGCATTTCTCTGCGGCGCGGCGGCGCCGACCATACATCGACCTTCCGACTCAACTTCTGTTCTAATGCTCCAATTTGGATCGTGAAAAAACCATTCGATTCGTCTCGACGAGAGGATTCCAAAAATGTATTGGTTTTTGAAATTTGAGCGATTTTCTACCGAGTTACGGGCATTTCTCTGCGGCGCGGCGGCGCCGACCATACATCGACCTTCCGACTCAACTTCAGTTCTAATGCTCCAATTTGGATCGTGAAAAAACCATTCGATTCGTCTCGACGAGAGGATTCCAAAAATGTATTGGTTTTTGAAATTTGAGCGATTTTCTACCGAGTTACGGGCATTTCTCTGCGGCGCGGCGGCGCCGACCATACATCGACCTTCCGACTCAACTTCTGTTCTAATGCTCCAATTTGGATCGTGAAAAAACCATTCGATTCGTCTCGACGAGAGGATTCCAAAAATGTAAGGTAAGAGCTCAATTTCGGGTCACTTTTTTTCAACAAGCTCTCATTTGAAATCCAAAAGGTTTTGGGAGAAATTTATAAAATAATAGTAAAGAAGGCTTACTAAGGCATAACATACTGTAAGCTCACATATTTTGATGATGATTAAGATACTAAAAAATTGATTTCAAAATTGCTCGTTTTGACCCGATTTCGAATCCCTAGTATTGAAAATGGGTCAGTCGGAGTTGGCCTTCCTAGATGAAAATAACAACTTACTTTTGGGTAGAAAGCCACTATTTGATTGATCCGAATGCAAAATACCGATAATTGATGTTTTTATAACGAAATTCAGAAAACTCAAAAATGGGTCGACCCAAATTAGAGTACTCATAGTTGAAAAACTTCCTTTTCTATGTCTTCACTGGACAAAAAAAGTGATCGATTTTGGGTCACCTCAATTATGGGTCAAAAAAAACACCACGATAAAGACTTTTCTTAATGGTAAATGTGTTCAAAATGATCCAAAACACCCATTCACCTTTCAACAATTCCAAAAAGTTGAAAAAAAGTCGAAATTTCGACATCTCAAAAATTAGTATTTTGCATTTTTCAAAAGTGGCGGAGAAGGGGTAAATGAGTGAAATGTTTCAAATTTCTATGAGAATGGTATATTTGGAACATTAATAAAGGTACTTAAGTAGTTTCGATGTCATTTCCTCCAAATTAAGTACAAAATTTTCCGATTTCAAAATTGGCTAAAATCAACAAGTAAAAATTTTTGGATGAAAATAATTGGATTTGTGAAAATTCGTATTTTTTTCTTCTGGATATGCACTAAAAAGTTTGACCGGATGTTTAATCGATAAAGTAGTGTCTAACAATAAAAAAAATATAAATGTCGTCACTAGACGATTATTCATCTGTGATTTGGAAGGCCTTAAAAAATTGACCCATTTTCAATACGGTGACCCGAAATTGAGCTCTTACCTTATTGGTTTTTGAAATTTGAGCGATTTTCTACCGAGTTACGGGCATTTCTCTGCGGCGCGGCGGCGCCGACCATACATCGACCTTCCGACTCAACTTTTGTTCTAATGCTCCAATTTGGATCGTGAAAAAACCATTCGATTCGTCTCGACGAGAGGATTCCAAAAATGTATTGGTTTTTGAAATTTGAGCGATTTTCGACCGAGTTACGGGCATTTCTCTGCGGCACGGCGGCGCCGACCATACATCGACCTTCCGACTCAACTTTTGTTCTAATGCTCCAATTTGGATCGTGAAAAAACCATTCGATTCGTCTCGACGAGAGGATTCCAAAAATGTATTGGTTTTTGAAATTTGAGCGATTTTCTACCGAGTTACGGGCATTTCTCTGCGGCGCGGCGGCGCCGACCATACATCGACCTTCCGACTCAACTTCTGTTCTAATGCTCCAATTTGGATCGTGAAAAAACCATTCGATTCGTCTCGACGAGAGGATTCCAAAATGTATTGGTTTTTGAAATTTGAGCGATTTTCTACCGAGTTACGGGCATTTCTCTGCGGCGCGGCGGCGCCGACCATACATCGACCTTCCGACTCAACTTTTGTTCTAATGCTCCAATTTGGATCGTGAAAAAACCATTCGATTCGTCTCGACGAGAGGATTCCAAAAATGTATTAGTTTTTGAAATTCGAGTGATTTTCGACCGAGTTACGGGCATTTCTCTGCGGCGCGGCGCGGCGGCGCCGACCATACATCGACCTTCCGACTCAACTTTTGTTCTGATGCTCCAATTTTTATTGTGAAAAAACCATTCGATTCGTCTCGACGAGAGGATTCCAAAAATGTATTGGTTTTTGAAATTTGAGCGATTTTCTACCGAGTTACGGGCATTTCTCTGCGGCGCGGCGGCGCCGACCATACATCGACCTTCCGACTCAACTTTTGTTCTAATGCTCCAATTTGGATCGTGAAAAAACCATTCGATTCGTCTCGACGAGAGGATTCCAAAAATGTATTGGTTTTTGAAATTTGAGCGATTTTCGACCGAGTTACGGGCATTTCTCTGCGGCGCGGCGGCGCCGACCATACATCGACCTTCCGACTCAACTTCTGTTCTAATGCTCCAATTTGGATCGTGAAAAAACCATTCGTTTCGTCTCGACGAGAGGATTCCAAAAATGTATTGGTTTTTGAAATTTGAGCGATTTTCGACCGAGTTACGGGCATTTCTCTGCGGCGCGGCGGCGCCGACCATACATCGACCTTCCGACTCAACTTCTGTTCTAATGCTCCAATTTGGATCGTGAAAAAACCATTCGATTCGTCTCGACGAGAGGATTCCAAAAATGTATTGGTTTTTGAAATTTGAGCGATTTTCTACCGAGTTACGGGCATTTCTCTGCGGCGCGGCGGCGCCGACCATACATCGACCTTCCGACTCAACTTTTGTTCTAATGCTCCAATTTGGATCGTGAAAAACCATTCGATTCGTCTCGACGAGAGGATTCCAAAAATGTATTGGTTTTTGAAATTTGAGCGATTTTCGACCGAGTTACGGGCATTTCTCTGCGGCGCGGCGGCGCCGACCATACATCGACCTTCCGACTCAACTTCTGTTCTAATGCTCCAATTTGGATCGTGAAAAAACCATTCGATTCGTCTCGACGAGAGGATTCCAAAAATGTATTGGTTTTGAAATTTGAGCGATTTTCGACCGAGTTACGGGCATTTCTCTGCGGCGCGGCGGCGCCGACCATACATCGACCTTCCGACTCAACTTCAGTTCTAATGCTCCAATTTGGATCGTGAAAAAACCATTCGATTCGTCTCGACGAGAGGATTCCAAAAATGTATTGGTTTTTGAAATTTGAGCGATTTTCTACCGAGTTACGGGCATTTCTCTGCGGCGCGGCGGCGCCGACCATACATCGACCTTCCGACTCAACTTTTGTTCTAATGCTCCAATTTGGATCGTGAAAAAACCATTCGATTCGTCTCGACGAGAGGATTCCAAAAATGTATTAGTTTTTGGAATTCGAGTGATTTTCGACCGAGTTACGGGCATTTCTCTGCGGCGCGGCGGCGCCGACCATACATCGACCTTCCGACTCAACTTCAGTTCTAATGCTCCAATTTGGATCGTGAAAAAACCATTCGTTTCGTCTCGACGAGAGGATTCCAAAAATGTATTGGTTTTTGAAATTTGAGCGATTTTCGACCGAGTTACGGGCATTTCTCTGCGGCACGGCGGCGCCGACCATACATCGACCTTCCGACTCAACTTCTGTTCTAATGCTCCAATTTGGATCGTGAAAAAACCATTCGATTCGTCTCGACGAGAGGATTCCAAAAATGTATTGGTTTTTGAAATTTGAGCGATTTTCTACCGAGTTACGGGCATTTCTCTGCGGCGCGGCGGCGCCGACCATACATCGACCTTCCGACTCAACTTTTGTTCTAATGCTCCAATTTGGATCGTGAAAAAACCATTCGATTCGTCTCGACGAGAGGATTCCAAAATGTATTAGTTATTGAAATTCGAGCGATTTTCGACCGAGTTACGGGCATTTCTCTGCGGCGCGGCGGCGCCGACCATACATCGACCTTCCGACTCAACTTCTGTTCTAATGCTCCAATTTGGATCGTGAAAAACCATTCGATTCGTCTCGACGAGAGGATTCCAAAAATGTATTAGTATTTGAAATTTGAGCGATTTTCGACCGAGTTACGGGCATTTCTCTGCGGCGCGGCGGCGCCGACCATACATCGACCTTCCGACTCAACTTCAGTTCTAATGCTCCAATTTGGATCGTGAAAAAACCATTCGATTCGTCTCGACGAGAGGATTCCAAAAATGTATTGGTTTTTGAAATTTGAGCGATTTTCTACCGAGTTACGGGCATTTCTCTGCGGCGCGGCGGCGCCGACCATACATCGACCTTCCGACTCAACTTCTGTTCTAATGCTCCAATTTGGATCGTGAAAAAACCATTCGATTCGTCTCGACGAGAGGATTCCAAAAATGTATTGGTTTTTGAAATTTGAGCGATTTTCTACCGAGTTACGGGCATTTCTCTGCGGCGCGGCGGCGCCGACCATACATCGACCTTCCGACTCAACTTTTGTTCTAATGCTCCAATTTGGATCGTGAAAAAACCATTCGATTCGTCTCGACGAGAGGATTCCAAAAATGTATTGGTGTTTGAAATTTGAGCGATTTTCGACCGAGTTACGGGCATTTCTCTGCGGCGCGGCGGCGCCGACCATACATCGACCTTCCGACTCAACTTCTGTTCTAATGCTCCAATTTGGATCGTGAAAAAACCATTCGATTCGTCTCGACGAGAGGATTCCAAAAATGTATTGGTTTTTGAAATTTGAGCGATTTTCGACCGAGTTACGGGCATTTCTCTGCGGCGCGGCGGCGCCGACCATACATCGACCTTCCGACTCAACTTCAGTTCTAATGCTCCAATTTGGATCGTGAAAAAACCATTCGATTCGTCTCGACGAGAGGATTCCAAAAATGTATTGGTTTTTGAAATTTGAGCGATTTTCTACCGAGTTACGGGCATTTCTCTGCGGCGCGGCGGCGCCGACCATACATCGACCTTCCGACTCAACTTCTGTTCTAATGCTCCAATTTGGATCGTGAAAAAACCATTCGATTCGTCTCGACGAGAGGATTCCAAAAATGTATTGGTTTTTGAAATTTGAGCGATTTTCTACCGAGTTACGGGCATTTCTCTGCGGCGCGGCGGCGCCGACCATACATCGACCTTCCGACTCAACTTTTGTTCTAATGCTCCAATTTGGATCGTGAAAAAACCATTCGATTCGTCTCGACGAGAGGATTCCAAAAATGTATTGGTTTTGAAATTTGAGCGATTTTCGACCGAGTTACGGGCATTTCTCTGCGGCACGGCGGCGCCGACCATACATCGACCTTCCGACTCAACTTTTGTTCTAATGCTCCAATTTGGATCGTGAAAAAACCATTCGATTCGTCTCGACGAGAGGATTCCAAAAATGTATTGGTTTTTGAAATTTGAGCGATTTTCTACCGAGTTACGGGCATTTCTCTGCGGCGCGGCGGCGCCGACCATACATCGACCTTCCGACTCAACTTATGTTCTAATGCTCCAATTTGGATCGTGAAAAACCATTCGATTCGTCTCGACGAGAGGATTCCAAAAATGTATTGGTTTTTGAAATTTGAGCGATTTTCTACCGAGTTACGGGCATTTCTCTGCGGCGCGGCGGCGCCGACCATACATCGACCTTCCGACTCAACTTTTGTTCTAATGCTCCAATTTGGATCGTGAAAAAACCATTCGATTCGTCTCGACGAGAGGATTCCAAAAATGTATTAGTTTTTGAAATTCGAGTGATTTTCGACCGAGTTACGGGCATTTCTCTGCGGCGCGGCGCGGCGGCGCCGACCATACATCGACCTTCCGACTCAACTTTTGTTCTGATGCTCCAATTTTTATTGTGAAAAAACCATTCGATTCGTCTCGACGAGAGGATTCCAAAAATGTATTAGTTTATGAAATTCGAGCGATTTTCGACCGAGTTACGGGCATTTCTCTGCGGCGCGGCGGCGCCGACCATACATCGACCTTCCGACTCAACTTCAGTTCTAATGCTCCAATTTGGATCGTGAAAAAACCATTCGATTCGTCTCGACGAGAGGATTCCAAAAATGTATTGGTTTTTGAAATTTGAGCGATTTTCGACCGAGTTACGGGCATTTCTCTGCGGCGCGGCGGCGCCGACCATACATCGACCTTCCGACTCAACTTCAGTTCTAATGCTCCAATTTGGATCGTGAAAAAACCATTCGTTTCGTCTCGACGAGAGGATTCCAAAAATGTATTGGTTTTTGAAATTTGAGCGATTTTCGACCGAGTTACGGGCATTTCTCTGCGGCGCGGCGGCGCCGACCATACATCGACCTTCCGACTCAACTTCAGTTCTAATGCTCCAATTTGGATCGTGAAAAAACCATTCGATTCGTCTCGACGAGAGGATTCCAAAAATGTATTGGTTTTTGAAATTTGAGCGATTTTCTACCGAGTTACGGGCATTTCTCTGCGGCGCGGCGCGGCGGCGCCGACCATACATCGACCTTCCGACTCAACTTTTGTTCTGATGCTCCAATTTTTATTGTGAAAAAACCATTCGATTCGTCTCGACGAGAGGATTCCAAAAATGTATTAGTTTATGAAATTCGAGCGATTTTCGACCGAGTTACGGGCATTTCTCTGCGGCGCGGCGGCGCCGACCATACATCGACCTTCCGACTCAACTTCAGTTCTAATGCTCCAATTTGGATCGTGAAAAAACCATTCGATTCGTCTCGACGAGAGGATTCCAAAAATGTATTGGTTTTTGAAATTTGAGCGATTTTCGACCGAGTTACGGGCATTTCTCTGCGGCGCGGCGGCGCCGACCATACATCGACCTTCCGACTCAACTTCAGTTCTAATGCTCCAATTTGGATCGTGAAAAAACCTTTCGTTTCGTCTCTACGTGATCATTGCTAAACTGTATTTGTTTTTGAAATTTGAGCGATTTTCGACCGAGTTACGGGCATTTCTCTGCGGCGCGGCGGCGCCGACCATACATCGACCTTCCGACTCAACTTCAGTTCTAATGCTCCAATTTGGATCGTGAAAAAACCATTCGATTCGTCTCGACGAGAGGATTCCAAAAATGTATTGGTTTTTGAAATTTGAGCGATTTTCTACCGAGTTACGGGCATTTCTCCGCGGCGCGGCGGCGCCGACCATACATCGACCTTCCGACTCAACTTTTGTTCTAATGCTCCAATTTGGATCGTGAAAAAACCATTCGATTCGTCTCGACGAGAGGATTCCAAAAATGTATTAGTTTTTGGAATTCGAGTGATTTTCGACCGAGTTACGGGCATTTCTCTGCGGCGCGGCGGCGCCGACCATACATCGACCTTCCGACTCAACTTCAGTTCTAATGCTCCAATTTGGATCGTGAAAAAACCATTCGTTTCGTCTCGACGAGAGGATTCCAAAAATGTATTGGTTTTTGAAATTTGAGCGATTTTCGACCGAGTTACGGGCATTTCTCTGCGGCGCGGCGGCGCCGACCATACATCGACCTTCCGACTCAACTTCTGTTCTAATGCTCCAATTTGGATCGTGAAAAACCATTCGATTCGTCTCGACGAGAGGATTCCAAAATGTATTGGTTTTTGAAATTTGAGCGATTTTCTACCGAGTTACGGGCATTTCTCTGCGGCGCGGCGGCGCCGACCATACATCGACCTTCCGACTCAACTTTTGTTCTAATGCTCCAATTTGGATCGTGAAAAACCATTCGATTCGTCTCGACGAGAGGATTCCAAAAATGTATTCGGTTGTGCAATTGGAGCGATTTTCGACCGAGTTACGGGCATTTCTCTGCGGCGCGGCGGCGCCGACCATACATCGACCTTCCGACTCAACTTCTGTTCTAATGCTCCAATTTGGATCGTGAAAAAACCATTCGATTCGTCTCGACGAGAGGATTCCAAAATGTATTGGTTTTTGAAATTTGAGCGATTTTCTACCGAGTTACGGGCATTTCTCTGCGGCGCGGCGGCGCCGACCATACATCGACCTTCCGACTCAACTTCTGTTCTAATGCTCCAATTTGGATCGTGAAAAAACCATTCGATTCGTCTCGACGAGAGGATTCCAAAAATGTATTGGTTTTTGAAATTTGAGCGATTTTCTACCGAGTTACGGGCATTTCTCTGCGGCGCGGCGGCGCCGACCATACATCGACCTTCCGACTCAACTTTTGTTCTAATGCTCCAATTTGGATCGTGAAAAAACCATTCGATTCGTCTCGACGAGAGGATTCCAAAAATGTATTAGTTTTTGAAATTCGAGTGATTTTCGACCGAGTTACGGGCATTTCTCTGCGGCGCGGCGCGGCGGCGCCGACCATACATCGACCTTCCGACTCAACTTTTGTTCTGATGCTCCAATTTTTATTGTGAAAAAACCATTCGATTCGTCTCGACGAGAGGATTCCAAAAATGTATTAGTTTATGAAATTCGAGCGATTTTCGACCGAGTTACGGGCATTTCTCTGCGGCGCGGCGGCGCCGACCATACATCGACCTTCCGACTCAACTTCAGTTCTAATGCTCCAATGTGGATCGGGAAAAACACATTCGATTCGTCTCGACGAGAGGATTCCAAAAATGTATTGGTTTTTGAAATTTGAGCGATTTTCGACCGAGTTACGGGCATTTCTCTGCGGCGCGGCGGCGCCGACCATACATCGACCTTCCGACTCAACTTCAGTTCTAATGCTCCAATTTGGATCGTGAAAAAACCATTCGTTTCGTCTCGACGAGAGGATTCCAAAAATGTATTGGTTTTTGAAATTTGAGCGATTTTCGACCGAGTTACGGGCATTTCTCTGCGGCGCGGCGGCGCCGACCATACATCGACCTTCCGACTCAACTTCAGTTCTAATGCTCCAATTTGGATCGTGAAAAAACCATTCGATTCGTCTCGACGAGAGGATTCCAAAAATGTATTGGTTTTTGAAATTTGAGCGATTTTCTACCGAGTTACGGGCATTTCTCTGCGGCGCGGCGGCGCCGACCATACATCGACCTTCCGACTCAACTTTTGTTCTAATGCTCCAATTTTGATCGTGAAAAACCATTCGATTCGTCTCGACGAGAGGATTCCAAAAATGTATTAGTTTTTGGAATTCGAGTGATTTTCGACCGAGTTACGGGCATTTCTCTGCGGCGCGGCGGCGCCGACCATACATCGACCTTCCGACTCAACTTCAGTTCTAATGCTCCAATTTGGATCGTGAAAAAACCATTCGTTTCGTCTCGACGAGAGGATTCCAAAAATGTATTGGTTTTTGAAATTTGAGCGATTTTCGACCGAGTTACGGGCATTTCTCTGCGGCGCGGCGGCGCCGACCATACATCGACCTTCCGACTCAACTTCTGTTCTAATGCTCCAATTTGGATCGTGAAAAAACCATTCGATTCGTCTCGACGAGAGGATTCCAAAAATGTATTGGTTTTTGAAATTTGAGCGATTTTCTACCGAGTTACGGGCATTTCTCTGCGGCGCGGCGGCGCCGACCATACATCGACCTTCCGACTCAACTTTTGTTCTAATGCTCCAATTTGGATCGTGAAAAAACCATTCGATTCGTCTCGACGAGAGGATTCCAAAAATGTATTGGTTTTTGAAATTTGAGCGATTTTCGACCGAGTTACGGGCATTTCTCTGCGGCGCGGCGGCGCCGACCATACATCGACCTTCCGACTCAACTTCTGTTCTAATGCTCCAATTTGGATCGTGAAAAATCCATTCGATTCGTCTCGACGAGAGGATTCCAAAAATGTATTGGTTTTTGAAATTTGAGCGATTTTCGACCGAGTTACGGGCATTTCTCTGCGGCGCGGCGGCGCCGACCATACATCGACCTTCCGACTCAACTTCAGTTCTAATGCTCCAATTTGGATCGTGAAAAAACCATTCGATTCGTCTCGACGAGAGGATTCCAAAAATGTATTGGTTTTTGAAATTTGAGCGATTTTCTACCGAGTTACGGGCATTTCTCTGCGGCGCGGCGGCGCCGACCATACATCGACCTTCCGACTCAACTTCTGTTCTAATGCTCCAATTTGGATCGTGAAAAACCATTAGATTCGTCTCGACGAGAGGATTCCAAAAATGTATTGGTTTTTGAAATTTGAGCGATTTTCTACCGAGTTACGGGCATTTCTCTGCGGCGCGGCGGCGCCGACCATACATCGACCTTCCGACTCAACTTTTGTTCTAATGCTCCAATTTGGATCGTGAAAAAACCATTCGATTCGTCTCGACGAGAGGATTCCAAAATGTATTGGTTTTGAAATTTGAGCGATTTTCGACCGAGTTACGGGCATTTCTCTGCGGCACGGCGGCGCCGACCATACATCGACCTTCCGACTCAACTTTTGTTCTAATGCTCCAATTTGGATCGTGAAAAACCATTCGATTCGTCTCGACGAGAGGATTCCAAAATGTATTGGTTTTTGAAATTTGAGCGATTTTCTACCGAGTTACGGGCATTTCTCTGCGGCGCGGCGGCGCCGACCTAACGTCGACGGGACGACTAAACTTATGTTCTCATGCTCCAATTTGGATCGTGAAAAACCATTCGATTCGTCTCGACGAGAGGATTCCAAAAATGTATTGGTTTTTGAAATTTGAGCGATTTTCTACCGAGTTACGGGCATTTCTCTGCGGCGCGGCGGCGCCGACCATACATCGACCTTCCGACTCAACTTTTGTTCTAATGCTCCAATTTGGATCGTGAAAAAACCATTCGATTCGTCTCGACGTTTGGATGACCAAACTTTATTAGTTTTTGAAATTCGAGTGATTTTCGACCGAGTTACGGGCATTTCTCTGCGGCGCGGCGCGGCGGCGCCGACCATACATCGACCTTCCGACTCAACTTTTGTTCTGATGCTCCAATTTTTATTGTGAAAAAACCATTCGATTCGTCTCGACGAGAGGATTCCAAAAATGTATTAGTTTATGAAATTCGAGCGATTTTCGACCGAGTTACGGGCATTTCTCTGCGGCGCGGCGGCGCCGACCATACATCGACCTTCCGACTCAACTTCAGTTCTAATGCTCCAATTTGGATCGTGAAAAAACCATTCGATTCGTCTCGACGAGAGGATTCCAAAATGTATTGGTTTTTGAAATTTGAGCGATTTTCGACCGAGTTACGGGCATTTCTCTGCGGCGCGGCGGCGCCGACCATACATCGACCTTCCGACTCAACTTCAGTTCTAATGCTCCAATTTGGATCGTGAAAAAACCATTCGTTTCGTCTCGACGAGAGGATTCCAAAAATGTATTGGTTTTTGAAATTTGAGCGATTTTCGACCGAGTTACGGGCATTTCTCTGCGGCGCGGCGGCGCCGACCATACATCGACCTTCCGACTCAACTTCTGTTCTAATGCTCCAATTTGGATCGGGACAAAACCAAACGCGTCGTCACGACGAGAGGATTCCAAAACTGTAGTGGGTGGTGAAAGTAGAGCGATTTTCGACCGAGTTACGGGCATTTCTCTGCGGCGCGGCGGCGCCGACCATACATCGACCTTCCGACTCAACTTTTGTTCTAATGCTCCAATTTGGATCGTGAAAAAACCATTCGATTCGTCTCGACGAGAGGATTCCAAAAATGTATTAGTTTTTGGAATTCGAGTGATTTTCGACCGAGTTACGGGCATTTCTCTGCGGCGCGGCGGCACCGACCATACATCGACCTTCCGACTCAACTTCAGTTCTAATGCTCCAATTTGGATCGTGAAAAAACCATTCGTTTCGTCTCGACGAGAGGATTCCAAAAATGTATTGGTTGTTGAAATTTGAGCGATTTTCGACCGAGTTACGGGCATTTCTCTGCGGCGCGGCGGCGCCGACCATGCATCGACCTTCCGACTCAACTTTTGTTCTAATGCTCCAATTCGGATCGTGAAAAAACCATTCGATTCGTCTCGACGAGAGGATTCCGAAAATGTATTAGTTTTTGAAATTTGAGCGATTTTCGACCGAGTTACGGGCATTTCTCTGCGGCGCGGCGGCGCCGACCATACATTAAAACTTCGTAAGACTTGAAGACTTGAATTTTATGACGTTCAACCCTTTTAAAAAAAATCAAAACTTTGTATGTAGGTAAATCATTAAATGTTACCATTAAATTATCCGGTGCGTTAATATTCGTCTCGCAGATATTGAATCGATCGCATTATAAAACTTATCTAGTTCTTTTTCTCTCTCTCTGTCTCTCTTTCTCCCTGTATCAAATTAAATTATCATGGACCATATTCGAAGATGAAATCCTAAAATGGCGTTATTAAACACTCAGTTGAAACGAAATAACGATTTCTTGGTGAAGAAAAGTTGCAATATCCTGAGAAGCCTTTTTACCTATTTGTGGAAAATTTTCCCGATACCTAATTCAATTGTTTGAATGCCAAATGTCAGAAAGTCAGGATGAACAGCAGGAACATATCAGAGAGCTAAAAGCCGATTTTTCATTTTTTTTCTCGGGGGGAGGGGGGGGGGGGTTCATTTCAAAATTAGACTCTATTTTGCGTCACAAAAAGTCGAAAGCTTATACATGTTTTTATTTTTAAAATTCACATAATGTCAGAAAGTCAGAAGCTGACTTTTGAAAACACAAATTACTATAAGTATTTTCAATATCATCTTATTATCTAAGTATCAGAAAGTCAGAAGCTGAAAACTGACTTGATATGAGAAAGTCAGAATAACAAAAAAAATATCACAGAGCTCAAATCCGATTTTTAAATTTTAATAAACAAATTTTTATATTTTTGATTTTACAATATTCTTAACTTTCCCCAATTTTTCCGATTATCCCAAATCCAAACTTTGGAAAAATTAGGACTAGTTGAGAAAAATTTGGGAATCTTAACTTTACCCAATTTTTTCCAACTTTTCCTAACTTTCTCAATTTTTTAGCACCTTAGCACCTTGGGATCGTCGGGGCTCCCACCCTCACCCCAATCGTCACGCCTCTGTACAGAGTAAGATCATCCATAGGTATATGTGGCATTCTATAAGAAAAGGGTCCGTCTTGTCGGGGAAGGGGGGGTGGGCAAATTTTTTCCATATTCTGAAACTGGATAAAATTACCTTTCGAATGAGCTATTAGTGACTTTTTTTCATGCAAAATTTCCGGTTTTACGACAATTTCAAACTTGAAGATGAAAAAACGTAGTTTTGGAAAAGTTTGCGTTTTCTCGAAATCAACAACGTTGCGACAAGATGGACCTTTTTCTTATAAAATGCCACATATATGTACCTGAGCAGGTAAGTAAATACGTAGGTACTTGAACCGTGAACCGTGTTACATATCTAACGACAAGGGTAAATAATAAAATAAATACTTATATGTAATGTAGGTAAATGTATACTTAGTATAGGTATTAGGTACCTAGAGCAGTACCGGTACCTATTACATATATATGTACAGACTGCATCGGTAGATGATAGAAGATAGGTACACTTGGTACTATAGGTACCTGAACAACTGCAGTTCTAGGTACTCGGTACAGGTACATAGAGATAGACGTTGGACGGCTAAATAGCTCGGTAGCCGCGCTAATGAGCTGCTCTTTCAAGCGTTCGACCCTTTCGGACGTACGCTGTGCTGCTTTTAACGTTGAATCGAGGCCGGTGGCACGACGTCAACGGCGCTCGCGGCACCGACATTCACACCATGTACAATTGAATCGATGTGATATTTTCGTTGCGGAGTGTAACGAGCGACCGAGATGGTTCTAGCTGGGACGACGGCGAAATCTGGAGATTGGTCAGAGGTTCCTGCGATGGCGGTGGCTCGCGGAGCCGACGAAGCGTAACCGCTATTGGCGACAAATGCGGTTCCAACGGGCGCCGCTCCTGCGACGCCACCAATACCGGCGTAAGCGACTGCATTCGGTGTTACTTGAGCAATTTCGGCGCCACTTTTGCCACCCTCTGAAAAAACACACAACAGATTAACAGATTAAGCAGGTACCTACACCTACTACCTACCTACATTGTTTTAAAAAAAGTGCCACAAATTTGCGCAACGTACGAGTAGCGGCGAAGAAAAGAAGAAATAAAAATTTGGCGAAAACGGTATTACCCAGGGAAAAGTCATCCGGTCTGATCAGGCCTGAAAAATGGCCGTTTATGAGCAGGACAAAAAAAAAATAAGGGTTTTAGTTATGATTACACCTGATCAGACCTGATCAGGCATGAGCATGACTATTAACTATTATACGCCAGACCTGCCCAGGACCGTTCAATCGCGGCTATTTTTCTTTCCTGATCAGAGCTGAGCAGGTCTGATCATCTGATGATTTTTCCCTGCGTAGGTATAGTTTGTTTGTTTTTTCCATCGTTGTACGTAGTGGTAGTATCGACGACAAAACAGGAAGGTCTTCTCGTCCATATTTGTTTCAACTTTCAACCAACTGTAAACGTCTATACCTATTACCTACATATGTATCTGTCTATAGGTGTACTAAATGTAGGTAGGTCCTACTATCGACCGTAATTTTTATCGCAATTGGAACCACATTTCGTAGTACGTCTAGTCGTCTACGTAGTACGCAGTACGCACCCGCAGCGCCGCCAAGTAGGTATACAAATAATGTAGGTATGTACTTACAAATAAGTGTATAGGTAAGTGCTTACTGAAATTCTGACTCAACCTAAGCAGCGGCGCGGCGCCATGCGACGCGAACGGCTAAGAATCGTTCAAAGTTCAACTGTTTCGCACTTCGCACTTGTGTTTCAAGAATAGCGCAGCGCGACGCGACGTTACGTGTGAAACAGTTCACCAGGAATGTTTCAGAAACGCTTTAAATGAGAATAATTGAAAAATGCCGGAAAATTTTGTCACTTACATCGCTGATTAACTCGTATCATTTCAAAACTAAAAGTAAAAATGAACCAGCAAGTACATAAGTAGGTAGAGGTATCTATATACCTACATATATTCGAGTTCAAATCTCACAAATTTTACCGACACGTTTCATTCAACCGCCGCGCCGATTCCTAACGGCGCGGCGCGGCGCGGCGCCATCGCCAGCGGACGAAGTAGGTATGCAGTATGCAGTATGCAGTACCTATGCACGCACGCAAAATTCGTTTTAAATGCTTACCAAGCCTGTATCAGTGCAGGCAGGGCACATTCGTAGACGTATTGACCACGGGCATGGCACCCGGTAAGTTGATAACGATTGCGTAGACAGACGGATAGTAGTTAGGTAGGTATATGTCATAAGATCATATAATATGTACAAGTACATACTGTACACTGTACACTGTACAGATACGAGACTTTTCGGTCTCGGACGAACGACGAACATCTACCGACTGGTACAATACTTAGGTAGGTACTTACACTGGCCAATGACCACTGAGTCAGCACGATTAAATTTACCTACTCGAGTACACGCAAAATGAGACTCGAGCGTTGAATTATTACGAAAACGGAACCACCGATGCAACAAGTACCTATAGAGCCTACCGATAGATAGCTCGGTACGACAATTTCGAGCCCGCGAGCGGTTAATCAAATTTTAGATTTCGCCGTTCGCGCAAAAATTCGAAACATTTTCAAATTAGACGGGCGCCTGTATTTTTACTTTTTACGCACCGTTCGGTCGACTGAAAACATACGGTATCTACCTCCGTAGGTAAGTATGTAGATGTACCTACCTATATCTACGAAATTTCGATTGCTAAGAATCGAATCGTTAATATAGGTACATAATACATATGAATGCGAAATAACGACTAGTACGAAATAGAAGAAATATTTATAGGCTGCGTTACATCTTTAAAAACTAGAAATAAAAAATAGATGGACGAAAACGATGGGCGCCTATTTGGGAAAATTAAGGAGGAATCGGGTTCGTAGAAAAAGACAACAAGAATTTTAAAAAAAAATAAGAAATGAGAAAACTTACAAAAATAAAAATAAAAAATGCGCACAAAAAATTTCAAAATTGAAAATGAAAATACGAATATAGGTAATCAGTCAGATTAAAATCAAGTCGAACTCGAACCTGCGGAATTAGCGGCTGATGGCTCGGGAGAAGTAGCATTGGAGGCGGCGGCGGCGGCGGCGGCGGCGATGGTGGTCGAATTCGAATTCAATTGTGATACGTGTTTCTCGGCTTCGAGTGGCTCCGAAGAGGGCGTCGATTCTGATTTGTTAGCTGGTTTTGGACCATCTTCCGAACGTTGTTTGGAAAGTAGTAAGAAACGTTGGTACGCTATGGAAGCGCTTGCGGGAGTGTTGGTAATATCGTTGAATCTCTGCGAAGAAAACGACAATAACCGAATGAGTCGAACGACCGACGGGCGAAGCAAAAACGAATATCCAAACTTACGGACCAAATGCACTTTTTACTAATTCCTCGAGTAGGTATCGTATAAATAAGCAGGCATGTCTATTTACGTACCTAGCTAGTAGCTACCTACGGCTACATACTTTCTTTCTTAGTGATACCTAGACCTACACGTATATTATACAAATACCTAAATGTATATATTTACATATAGTATGTATATTATATGTACCTATGTATAGATTTATTTTTGGCCATAATAGCCATAGTGGTGCCCGATTTTAACGTTGTGGTGCCTTTCTTCGTAAAAACCATCGTACCTAGACCTACATATATAGATCCCTGGTGAAGTTTTAGGGTGGGCACCAAAATTTCTCTCTTTATATAGGTATGTACCTACTATGTACTATAGTCAAAATTGTTATAAATACGCGGATTATATCATTTAGAGACCTTGTGGTGTCCTGCCTGGAGTCTGGACACTATAACATATTCTGGTTGGCTGATTACATAGGTACCTAATAATTGTGTGTGTAAGGCGGGCCCCACAAGGAATAAAGTGTGCGTATTCATATTATAATTATAGGTATGTATAGCTATCTACGTAAATGGTAAAGCGGGAACAAATACCTCTCTCTCCCCCCCCTCGTCACTCGCTCGGCGTTCACCATTCTACACGTATTGGGTACCAGGTACATATAATGTGTACACTCTGGTGTCTACAAATGAACCGGGCAACATGCGATCGAACATATGTAAGTATGTACTTTCTCATTTTCCTCCCTTTTCATAGCGTCACATCGCTGAAATGTATGATTGAACGGAGCAACGTGACCAGTGACTGGGCGCTAAAACTTCAGAAATTTCTCGCCAACTAATTTTTTAGATTACCTATTTCAATAAAAACAACAAACAACTTAACGTAGGTAGGCGAAAGTATAGGTACCTACCTATATTTTTACCAGAAAGTTACTACAAAAAAAAAAAAAAAAAAAAAAAAAAAAACACAAAAGGCACCAAAGAAGAGTCGCAGTAAAAGAGTGGAATGTCGCTGGTTTAGAACTTATTTGTAGCAAGGAATTTGAAAAGGACATAACACCAAGGTCACTCGTTTACAAACGCCATGCTTCTCGCGGCCTACCCTATGGGACGCCATGCGCCATGGCATTACTTGTTCTGATGCGATGAATGGCGCTTAAAGCCAAAAGCAGTATTCAACCAAGTACCTAGTACCTAGTACCTACACCTAGAACCATAGGTATCAAGTTTAGCCTTCCAGTTACGCCACGCCGATTATGCGCAGCCTTATTAAAAATCCGTGTTTCATTGAATAAAATTCACGTTTTTGAGACTCGAAAATGAGTGGGAACGGTGGAAATGAATTGCGACGCTGAAATTTAGGTCACACAATTATAAGGTACCTATACTTACATATTAGAGCTAACGACGTAGTGAATACCTCCTCCTCTCCCCCTCCCTACAGTGGTAGACATTTCAGAAATGACGATCACTTAGTTCAATTTGAGGTCGCTGGCTAGGGAAAAAGGTCACAGCCGGTATCTACCGGCCTAGAGATGAGCTGCGAAACTGAGAATTTGGACTAAAAATGTTGATAGGTACACGGATACTTTTATCAAAAATTAATGCGGTAGGAGTTGGCGCCGATAGAGAATTTTGGCCAATGAGGAATTGCCGATGGAAAAGAAAAATGATGCGCTCGGGTAAATTTTCGTCGAATACGCGAGGTCTAATGCATGTAGATATGTAGCTAAGCTACCTGTGGTTGCGGCTGCGGTACTATATGCTGGTTTTGATCGTTGTAAAATAGAAAACTAGACACGGCGCCTTTGGCTGCGCCATTCAGCACGGTCGGATCTCTGTCGGCGGGAAATGCGGCGAAATGGCCGAAAAACTGCGGTTGTCCCAATAAAACGTATTGTTGCTCGGGTAATTCGACGGTGACGGCGTTTTTATCGGCGTCCAATTTGGCGGAATCTCGAGACGGATCCGCCGCCGGTGCTGCCTCGGGAGCCTCCAGTTTCTCCGGTTTTACTCTGTTTGAGGAGGCGGACGCTGACGCTCCTGTCTGCGACGACGAGCCTGCAAAAGAAAAAATATTGCTCGGCGAATGAGTACCCGTTACCGTCTAAGTACGTATGTACTACGTGCATACGTAGCTAGGTACCAACTACCTATACTAGGGTGTCCCTTATTTATACTTGAGGGGAAAAAAAATTTGAAATTTTTATCGGAAACCCGAACGCTCTATCTTAATTTGGACGCCTTCGGCGTCAGTTTTAAGCTGCCGAGTCAGTAGGGGTAAGTTTAGCGTTTCGTTGCCACGCACGTGCCGGTAGTGGACAAATATGAGCTCGGGCGCGCTCCGTCAATTTTTCGAAATGGGCTCTGACTCTGAGGCACGGGTTAACATGCATCAATCGGGCTGAAAATTTTTGTGCGTCATTTTCTCATGTAGTGGAACCAAACTGAGGGGGGTCCCCTCAAAAAATCGAAAATTTTTTTTAAGGGACACCCTAACCTATACCCTATACCTATACGTATTGATTCCACCGACAAGTGCATACTGCATAGGTACCGTACGCTGCATATGTGTACCTAAGTACATACACATTTGTAGGTATAGGTGTGTATATATATATATTAATATATATATATATACAGGCATAGCAAAGCACTGCGAGACCCGTTTTGGAAACGGTGCTATCACTGCGAGGCCCAATTTTACACTGCGAGACCCGAAATCGGGTCTCGCAACGTCATGCCATGTAAAGTGGTTTTTCATGATGTATGCATACTCGGGAGGCCGTAGGCGAATTTTTTTTTCGGGCCTCGCAGTGTCATTTGCATATCTTTATATACAAATTACCTCGCCTCTCTGCACACAGCAACACATGGAAACTTTGACCATGCGCCATTCGAATACGAATTGAGCTAGCGGCATGGCGCTTGCGCAGCGAAATTCGTCTCGTTTTCGGCTATTTTTTCCGCTACACACATCGGCCTTAATACCTGACCCTTCATTTATGCCCATTTTTGAAAATTCGGGCCTGACAGTGCCTGTATCATCTCCTTTTGCAAAGCGGGCCTCGCAATGATAGTACGATCCATATATATATATATAGGTAGTGATATCCGGACATGTCAGCCACTTTGTGGGTTAATTCTACATACAAAGTCAGCCACTGTACATCTCAGCCATGGCTGACTTTTCATGGGTTAATTCTACATACAAAGTCAGCCACCTGTTTCCAAAAACTTCCACCAGAGTTCGCAACCCTTAAAAATTGAGGCGCGAGGATGAACGCAGGCCCAATATTTAATCAGCGATGTGTAGAATTGAGAAAACAGGTCGGAATTTTTGTGCCTATACCAGTTTTGAGTATGCACAGTTCAAACTTTAACCCACAATTTTTTAGTCGTTTTATCAATTGAACCAAAAGTTTTTTGTATCAAAAATTTTCATTTGATCCCAGCTATTTTTTTACTAGGACACTTTTTCAAAATTTGTGATAACAAAGAAAATTTTGCAATTTTTTTTCAAAAATCTTTACGTAGGAACGTCATTTTTTTGGTAAAGGTGAATTTTGTGTTGCTAAGAATGAATCTGCAATTGGAATTTCGATTAATCAATTAGCGCAGGAATGAGACAAATTTGAAAAAGTCGGCAAAAAATTGAAAATTTTCGAGTATATATGAAAAGTGGCTGACATAGTAGGGTCGCGTGCAATTATATATATATATAGGTATATATATAGTCAGTAATATCCGGACATGTCAGCATTGTCAGCCACTTTTTAGGTTAATTCTACATACGAAGTCAGTCACCGTACATCTCAGCCATGGCTGACTTTTCATGGATTAATTCTACATACAAAGTCAGCCATCTGTTTCCAAAAACTGGCCTAATTTTTAATTGAGCGATGCGTAGAATGGAGAAAACAGGTCGGAATTTTAGTCATTTTATGAATCAAACCAAAAGTTTTTGGTATCAAAAATTTTTTTTCGAGTGCAGCTATTTTTTTGCTAGGACACTTTTTCAAAATTTGTATTAACAAAGAAAATTTTCGTAATTTTTTTTCAAAAATCTTCATGTAGGAACGTCATTTTTTTTTGCCAAGGTGAATTTTGTGTTGCTAAGAATGAATCTGCAATTGGAATTTCGATTAATCAATTAGCACAGGAATGAGATAAATTTGAAAAAAATTGAAAATTTTCGAGTATACCTACCTATTTGAAAAGTGGCTGACAAATGCAGTAGGGTTACGGGCAATTATATATGCATTTGTGTACAGTGCTCGCAGTTAGTTATGAGCTTGATTTTTCTTCGTCTATGCCTCTGCCTCTGAGACCTATTGGTTGCCTAGCCAGCCAGCTTTTTCGAAAATAAACGTTTGAAATTGAAATAGGTATCTAGGTAGGCGAATGGAAGAGCTGGTGTGCTGTCGCGTAGGTGGCGGCCGCCGACTTTTCTGGCACCGCACGGCACCAAGTAAGAAACGTACAAACGTACATTACATACTTACTACGTAGGTATAGGTATATAGTACATATTATACATATACGTGTAGATGTAGAAGTAGATATACGACTATACGTGGTATCTACTTGTACGCCTGTACGGTGTATCGCGTTGTGTTGCGTTGCGTTCGCTTACCTTGGACGGGAGTTGCGGGATTGGCGGCTTCCGCACTTTCTGACGATCCAGAACCAGGCCAAGAGGGAAAGTAGGAACCCCAATTAGAACCCCACGACTGCCAGTTAGAAGGAAAGTAACTTCCCCATCCGGGTTGACCACCAGACGAACTTCCCTGTTCGTTTCCAGACTCAGCTGGAGCAGGATACCTTGGTATGTAAACCACCGGCGACGGTCCGACAGCACCTGGATAAACGAATTGCTGCGGCGGATAAAAAACTCCGCTGAGCAGTGCGTCAGGTCGACGTTAGTAGGTAGGTAGGTAGGTAGGTAGGTAGGTAGGTACATGCATTCATCCCTATACGAATACGAGTAAGTAATAGGTGTGCCTAGGTGCCTACCTATCAACGGTACTGGCAACGCAACGGCGAGTACGTTACGCCGCGTCGCGTCGCGTCGCGTCGCGTCGAAGCTGATTCGAAATCAAAAGATGGCTACTCAAGTGAAGAACGGACGCTACGCGACGTAAATTCTAACGTAAAATTATCATCGGCATTTATGGTAAGTATAGCTATAGGTATCTTTGCAGTACATACTACATACTTACTCGTATAGGTACATTGTACATACAACTACATACCGTTACCTAGGTACGAGAATAAAATTGGTCGTCTATGGTCAAAGTGGCAGTGGCATCATTTTTCATAACGCCTACAAATGCATCAAATGCAACATTAATGACATTGTGAGATGGTGCACGGAATCTATAACTTGGTAGGTTTTTTTAAAAACGAATTTTAAAAATGACGCCAGTCTATTTGTAAACTTGAAAAAATGATGCCATCTCGACCATGGGCACGAAAAATTTTTTTTCGCTTCAAGAAGTAGAATAATTTTATTATGTACCTAAGCTATACCTGTTTACCTGTAGACGAAAAAAAAAAAAAAGAAAGATGCCATGCCACTTGGACCATACACCTATAGGTGTAGGTACTAGATAGTAGGTTAGGTATGGTACCTACATATGTAGGTAGGCAGGTAGGTAGGTATTTAAGACACTTACGGATAGTATGGATTCGGCGGCGGGTACTGTTTGAAGGCGGAGGCGGCGGCCAAAGGCGAGTATTGCGTGTATTGCGGCGTCTGGTACGGATACGCGGCGGCGGTCAGGTAAGGCGAGCTCGCACCATTGGCCAGCAGCGGAGCGACCGATGTAGGCGCTTGCTTGGTCGAAGGTAAGCTGGATGCGGCGACTGCCGATGCCGGCGAGAAGAATCTTTCAGCCGACGGAGGCACGAAATTGGTGTAAACGTTTCGCTTGGCCGTTTCGCTTGGTAAAAAATTGTGCAACGCGAAGGCGTTAATTGCTACGTTTAGAAAATACAGCCACGGCGTTAACTGAAAACAATAAATGAAATTACATACTATGTAGTATGTAGTATGTAGTATGTACGATGTACGATGTACCATCACGAGTGTTGGCGCGCTTATTAGGTACTTACGCAGGCGTAGGTAGGTGTAGGTATAGCTACGAGTACGAATATGTAAATAATACCTAATACCTATGTATGGTATAGAATAGAGGTAATGTATGTTACTCGTATAAGTATAGGTACTGATACTGGTACTGGTATACCTACTCGACTTATATTGGTGTGCCGTACTACAGTACTACCTACGAGTAGTACCTCTGTACCTACGCAGTGGCGTAGCCAGGATTTCGTCAAGTCAAATTTTCTGTGGTCGTTTTGAAAAATAGCAAGTATTTTTTCGTAGTGTACGTATAACCGAGTCTGAGGTAGGGGGTGTGTAATAAAAAGACTAACACAACTGGAAGTACAAAAATAAGCCTTTTTTCGCACGCTTCTCTCAGAACGTTCATTAAAATTGAGATTGATTGATAATATATGTTTAAGCCCGAGCGAAGCTTTGAAAAAATTAGATTTTTGATGTCTAAAATATACCATTTTCCCCAATTTTTGCCACTTTTCTCCCAATATACCATATTTTTTAAAGGCCATGGGGGGGGGGGGACAATCGCCCCCTTCGCCCCCTCCCTTGGCTACGCCACTGTACCTACGTTCGTCTGCTTGCCTTTGCACGTACCCACCCACGTACCGACACGACGTATCTGGACCTGGACCTAGACCTACTGCATGTACCTACCTATGTGTATGTTACGCCTAATCGATGTAATTGCCTAATTCATGAAATAGGCAAAAAAATTGCCTAATGCATGAAATAGGCAATCCGTTGCCTATTTCATGCATTAGGCAAAATTATTGCCTATTTCATGAATTAGGCAACGAATTTGGAGAAAATTTCATGATTTAGGCAACGTTGATTTCAAGTATTGAAATTATTGTGAATGCAGCAGTTCAAGTCTGTAATGCGAAATATGAATGGATTTGAGTCGTTGGGGTAATTTCAGTATGTTTAAAAAATTTTCAAGCTGTCGTTTTTCAAAGAAACGACAGAAAACGACGGATACAGCATACCTAAAAGTAATTATTTTTTGTCGTTTTTCCAAAATAAAAGAATTTGAGTCGTCGGGGTAATTTCAGTAGGTATGTTTAAAAATTTTCAAACTGTCGGTTTTCACAGAAATGACGGATCCAATATAATATACCTAAAAATGATTAGTTTTTGTCGTTTTTTCAAAATAAAAAAATTTTAGTCGTTGGAGTAATTCTTCATAGGTTACCTCCATTCATAATTCGCATTACAGACTTGAACTGTCGTATTCAACGAGACCTTGTTTTGTAAACCGGAGGCGGAGGGTGCAAATTTTTTTCTCGTTTTTACGCTAAGTCCCTCCGGTGGTTGGTGAGCAATTTTTTTTTTCGTATTCTCTATTCTGCAATATTCCGACGTGTGTTTTTTCAACTTAAAATTTTTTCTTGTCAAGGTCGAAAATTTTGACGTAATTTTTTTCAAATTAAAAAATTTTCTCAACGAGGTCGCAATTTTTTTCAACTTTAAAATTTTGCTGGTCAAAGTCGAAATTTTTTACGAAATTTTTTTCAATTCCAATTTTTTTTGACGTATTCTAAATACTTCTCCAAATTTCAAAATTTTTGTCAAGGTTTCAATTTTTCAACAAAATGTTCTCAACTACACTGCGAATTTGTAAAACACGCCCAGGAGCCCAGGTCAATTCTTCCAAGCCAAAAATTTTCCCCCAACAATTTAAAAAATTGTAACCTGGACAAAAAATTTGAAGTTTGGAAAAATATTTAAAAATTAAAACACGTCAAAAAAATTGAAGTTGATTAGAAATTTCGTAAAAAATTTCGACCTTGTCAAGAAAAATTTCAAAGTTGAAAAAAAAATACGTCCTCGTTAAAAAAAATTTTATTTTGAAAAAAAATCTTAAAAAATTTCGACTTTGACAAGAAAAATTTTAAAGTTGAAAAAAAACACGTCGGAATATTGCAGAATTCGAAAAAAAAATCGCTCACCAACCACCAGGAGGACTTGGCGTAAAAACGAGAAAAAAAATGCTCCCTCCGCCTCCGGTTTACAAAACAAGAAATCATTTCAATGCTTGAAATCAACGTTGCCTAAATCATGAAATTTTCTTCAAATTCGTTGCCTAATTTATGAAATAGGCAATTACATCGATTAGGCGTAACATATGTATGTATGTATGTATGTACGTACTATGTACCATAATACTTATTATGTACATAAAATATGTAGTTGAAAAGTAACGACTACGCAGTACGCATGTAGTCGCAGTCGAACGTAGGTATAGGTACCAGCTACCTATTACCTACGCATACTTATGTAGGTAGCTAGATAGCTAGCTAGCTACTAGCTAGATACTAGGTACGTGGAGTAGGTGTCTGACTGGAAAGTACCGGTGCGGATGCGTGGCATTTTTCGAAAGCTAAAAGCGCAAACGCCTCTTTGTACGCCGATGGAAGAGATAGGAACGGGAACGGGGACGAGGGTGGAGGCGAATGTGTGAATGTGATATTCTTTTTTTTTCAATCAATTCTTAATTTGTTTAAAAAAAAAAAAAAAAAAAAAAAAACAATAATTTTGACTGAAAGAAGAGTAAAAAAATCACAGTTTCGAAATAACGTGAAAAATGAGCGAAAAAAAAATCATCTGTTGAAGCCAAAATTTCAGTTTTTTCAAACTTTCACCAAAAATTTCCGCCCTTGCTTCGCTCGGGCTCAGTATGTTCCCTATTTTAAAATTGTTTGTTATATTTTGACATGATTCAAAGAATGGAAAAATTCTTCCTTCTTGTTTCCAAATGTCACTTCAGATCATTGCTCAAGTTTATTTATGAATGAATAAGTTAGTATATGTAGTTTGAAAATGGATTGAAAAAAAAAGGGGGCCCGCATTTCCTTTCGCCGCGCCGGTCCAGTAGATGTAGATGCTGTCAGCCTCGGCTAGCCGCCTACGGAGAAAAGTTCGCGTACGCGTCTTCCTGGTTAATTCCTCTTCCTATTCATTTCTGCAGCACCGCACCCCACCCCACCGCACGTCCGTGCGACTAACGTATTAAGGGCAGTTGGGCGACGTGACGTCCGCGTCACAAGCGAATTGAGCGGCCCGATAATGACGTAAAATTACCTACATGTTGGAATGGCGGCGTGGCGTGGCGTCGGGTAGCAGCAACGACGAAAGTTACGACCGTAATGAGTAATTACACGTTATTATCGGGGAAAAAATGACATAAAGCAAGCGATATGGTCGAAATAATCAGATATTTATTATTATTACCATTACCTACCCAAGTACATATATCAAATACAACATATGGTCGTATTTTGAGGAAGCATCGCGACGCGCCGACGTAAGCGTCAGCCGCTGCGTAAGTAAGTATGTCAAATCGTCCGCCGTGTTACCGTCTGTTTTGATTTTTGTTTTATTTATAAGTACCTACATATGTACATACGTAATGTTATTTATACCTATGGTGCATTTCTGTGAATGTCTATAATGTAGATATGGATTTTCTTATTTTGTAGTTGTTGTCCGTATTCGACCGCAACGCCACTGGATGTACGAGTACTATCACTATGTACCTTATAGGTACCTATCACCTCTTTTACCTAAAGCGAATAACCGCAGATGAAACAAAAGGAAAAACCGGTTTCATGTTTCAGGTAAAAAAAAAGAAGAAGAAGAAGAAGAAAAGAAAGAAAAAAGAAAAAAGAAATGACTAGGCGGCTGGTCAGTGTAAATACTATTTTCATAATTACAGTTTTATATTTACAGCGAGGATAGGTATCTACTAGGTAGTAGGTACGTAGTGTGTATTTTACACCATTACACCATACGTATAGGTACATAGATGCAATCGGCAGCATAGATCATAGGCATAGCCGGCGTCTATGGTGTAGCGGGTGTAGCGCTCGCTGCACCCGGCAAGATCCAGGTGTAGCGTCGCTACAGCCGGGAAAATGAAAAAAACACCCCAATCAGGAGCCAATCAGGAGCGTAGCTATTTGAAAAATGTCTGTTTTGGACATTAAAAAATCCTATTTTTTCAGGACTTCGCCCTCGCTTCGCTCGGGCATGAATAACATCATAATTAGGTATATAAACTACGTAACGCGCACCCCCAAAAACACTTTGATTTTTGTCTTTGTACTCATTTTGCACACCCCCCCCCTTAAAAAAAAAAGAAAGAAAGAAAGAAAGAAAAGAAAGACATACCTATAGATTTTTTTACACACGCTCCCTTCTTTCCGGCAGGACAGGATGAAATATGCACCACATGTCCAACTGTCTTACGTTAGGTAGTACGTAAGTACCATAGATTAAGAATACTACGAGTATTCTTAATCTATGGTAAGTACTCAAGTAGCTATAAGTACCCAATACCCATCAACTTACTACCTACTGGAGACTGGAGATACTTATATAAATGATACATGTTAGGAATTAGGATAGCCCGGTATACTTGGGGTAGTACACGTGTACACTCGTAGATAGGTAGGTAGGTAGGTAGGTAGGTAGGTAGGTAGGTATATACGTAATATGAGTTTAGGTGGGTAATACGTAGTTGCCTGCAGTTCTAAATTTGGCAACAAGTTCGGGACATTGACCTCGCGGTCGTATTCGCAGCTTTGTCTCCGCACCGCACCGCACCGCACCGGTCTGCCCTCTTTTTCTTTTTCTTTTTCTCTTTCTCTTTCTCCATCTGTATCTCTACCTCTACCTCTACCTCTACTTCTTGTCTGTCGGCGCGAGAAGCGAGCGCCGCTTGACCTTTACCGAACACGACAACTCGCGACGTATACTTACCCAGGTCCCATGTCGCGTCGCGCAACGATAAACAAAAACGACAGAGAAAGGTATTGTCCGCCCAATATATCTTGAGACGTCCGCCTGAGAGCGGAGTAGGCAAAATGCACTACAGGGTTTCGCAATTTAGTGTACAATCAAGAAATAGTTGTCCACCAAACATGATCCTACATAAAATGGCGATGTGGTACCGGTTGGTTTACTTATTCCTTATTTTTTCGGCGAACCTACCTACCTACCTACCTACCTACCAACTTGATAGAGATACTAGATCAAATACCTACACACATGTAACGTGAGTACTTATAGTACCAACGTATGTGCATGTAGGTAGGTAGGTAGGTAGGTAGGTAAGGTAGGTCAAAGTACGGTGCTGGAGTATCACATGCGTCCATTTAGCAAGTATCGCGTCAAATACCTAGGTACCTATCTATTTTCTAATGCCATAGAGGTACCAAGTATCTCTATCCACTACCCAAGTATACCTATTACCTATTATGCATACGAGGCGACGTCGGCGGAGGAAAATGAAAATACGCGTTTCGAATGTTTTTCGAAATGACAGCACTTACGCTAGGTAAGTAGGTAACTGCAACACTTTGCGTAGACTGGATTGGTGAGCGAAAATAACTGGCGAGCAAGCACGGCGAAGCAAATCAAAAATCTCAACAAACGTATCGTATCCACTCCAGCTCCACTACCCACCAAGCAGGTAGGTACTAGGTACTAGGTACTAGGTAGAAACGTAGAAACTGAAATAAATCGTAATAAAGAACGCGAGAATTCTGATAAATTGACTCATTAAATTTGAATTGTAGTTTTATAGAGGCGATTTCTAACCTTTTTTACTTATCTTCGCGATTGCTTCCATTTAGCTCGTTATGTACCTAGGTATGTAATATGTATACATATATGTATTTATTTCCGAGTTCCTCTCTCAGTGAGAGATTTTTATCCTAATGCAGTCGCGTAAGCTAGGGGAGGGGGGGGGGAGACCTGTAAATAATGTAGGTAGATACATCTAAGTACCTATATCTAGGCAGGTAGGTAGGTATCAACTGCCGAATTTGTGTGTGGCTGCGCGTGGCGCAGAGAGGGTGAGCAGGATGTCGAAAATTATTACGAAAAAGAAAAGGCTAAATTCGAATAGAATGGCAACAGGTGGAGCAGATAGCCATCAGTAGACAGGAAAGAATATAGGTACGCGTCTACGCGAGTACCTACAGTAGATTAGATATGTACTTCAGTTAGGTAGGTAGCTAGCTAGGTACCTACCTACCTACCTACCTACCTACTACCTATACTAACATCAATCGTCCTCACGTGTATCGACTATCGACTAACGTAAGTAAATACAGACGGGGACAGATGAGATGAAAGAGCAGCGAATAGAACACGTTAATTTGAAACAGGAATAACCTACATCGCTGGTAAGGACGACAACAAGAACAACGCATATGGCTCGGCACGGCTATCGATACTTGCATACCTACTTCAATAGTAGGTAAGGTACTAGGTACATAGACATACATTAGGTATATTGAAAATGATAACATTGATAGCCGAGCATTCGGTGGGAGCAGAGAGCAGAGTAGGACTTGGCGCGACGCGACGGGCGCTCGCTCGCGAAAAAATGAAAATTTTCCGCCTCATCAACGAGAATCCACTCCCTCCTACCTTCATTAGTCGGAACTGCTAGTGCTATTGCTCTCGCGTTCGGGTATAGAATCAAGAAGCTAAAGAGAGGGGTTTTGCCAGGAAACAGGAGCCTATTTCGTGAACAATTCGCCTGCACATAGATTTTCGCATAAATACGAGGTAAAAAACCTGACGTCTGTTTTTTCAATACTTTGATGCTCGTAAACGCGTTCGAAATATGTAAACATCTATTCCAAAAAAAAAGCAAGCAAACAAACAAACAAACCAAAAAATACCCATAAAAATCTACCGCTCGCGCTCTAGGCATAGGTACGCTAATAACGCTTGAACGTAAATACGACTTTGTGATGTGAATGTACATGCACCTGCCTAACTCGCAGTTATGCCCAGAGACGAAACTTCACTTTTGGATTAAGAATACAAATATTTTAAAAGTTATATGCCCGAGCTAAGCGAGGGCGAAGATTTGAAAAACTGAATATGAATTTCCAGACAGAAAATAGTTCGTTTTGTAATAAGTTAAGTATGTAGTTTGTCTAAAAAAATTTTCCGACTTTATCCAAAACTTTCCGACTTTTTCAAAAATTTGCCGACTGGCATTGTGGAGGGGGGGGGGGTGTTATACCCCAACCCAAAGTTTCACCTCGCACAAACGGTATAAATCAGGAAAGTGAAAAAATACAAATGGTATACTTGAGTCAAAAAACTGTATATTTGAAAAGAGACTTAAGTGTAACTTCGTTTTCAAAATAATAAAGTCTCTTTTTTCATACTTACACAGTTTTTTGACTTATACCATTTATATTTTTTCACTTTCCTGACTTATATCGTTTGTGCGCATTATGTTTCACCTCTGGTTATGCCTTAGGTAATTAATAACAAGCGTGTAATAATTATTCTAAGGACTTTCTAGGTTACGGGTAGCTCCAAAAATCTGTCGAACAGCGTAAAAAATTGCATAGCTAGTTTCAAAAAAAAAGTTTGTTTGATTTTTGCTCTTCATATTTATCATATTTTTCAGGGGACTTGACGACAATCAGCATATTGAATGGAATTTTTTAAAAAAAAATCGATTCTTTTCAAAGGAGAATAGCTCAGTAAAGAATATTTTTTTTTAGAAGTGGAAAATGCAGAACGCAAAAAGCGCAAATCAACGAGAATATTTCAGCTTCTGGATGCCGTTTTCTTCAAAAATTAATGCCCTCGCTTCTTTTGGGCTCCACAAATTTACACAGTGTAAGTAGGTATTTCTCAAAACGACGTCTTTCATTTCAAATAATTCAATAATTTGAAGCTGGAAAAATTTGTCCTCGTCCTTTATCGTACGTGTCTCCGTCTCGGTGGTGATATCGAATCAAGTTTTAAAAAATTGTTCAATTTTATAAGGAATTAGCTTTTCATTGCAAAAGCCAAAAAATCAGTTGGAAAAAACGTGAATTTTTTGTTTTGTTCTATCAATATGACGGGTCGGCAAATTTTGAATTTTCATTTTTTTTTAAAGAAAAAAAAAAACATTTGAGTCTGCAGTGTTTTCTTTTTTCGATAACATTAGCCGGCAAAATTTTCATTTTCATCCTCCTCCTCCTCCTCCTCCTCCCCCCCCCGAGATTTGTACTCAAGTTTCGACCAAAAATCGTATTATACCCTCATCGCATTTTCATGTACCTACCTATATTTTTCACACCGAACGGGAAGTTGAAATTATTGGATTGCATATGTTTGTTCCAGAAGGGGAAAGGGGGGCGAAGGTGACCGGGTGGAGAAAATATTGTAGAAAAACATAAATTTTCCAATCTGATCAGCTGCAAAAAAAAAATCTTACGACTACCTACCTACCTACACTGCGGCGTAATTCTACCATCTAATGTCTACCTACTTCCCAACGTTACCATTTAGTTTGTAATTATCAAAAAGTCTTACCTTGAACATGACGAAACGAGTGCAAGTTCCTAAATGTATCGTAGTCGAAAAATGCGCGACCACTGAAAATGGAAGCTGGAAACTGCCACTGGAAGGTATCGGCGCGGCGTGTAACAGTGTCTGGTATCGGTGGAGCGATGTCCGCGCGTTTCAATAAATAAGTAACTGCGACAACAAGAGCGCGAGATACGGCAACGAGCTACAATTGGCTGTCGGCTGGGTCGCGGTCGCGGTCGTCGATCTTGGATCTCCCGGTCTTCGAGTTGGATGATGCTGTATGCTGTAACAACAATCCGCTTCCGAAGATGGCTTTATACGTATACTTATGTACTCGAACTCGCACTCCAACATTCGAATTATCGTAAAGCTGTGGAATGTCGAGCAGCGCGGCGACTACAACATAAACAATCGAGTCGTTTGATTCTTTGATTATCACTTCTGGGTCTGGGTTCGGTTGTCGTTGTTGCTCGTCGGTCGTTGGTACCTTTGTAGCGCGGCGCGATGGCGCGGAGTGAGAACGGAACGCGATTTGGAAAAGAGCGACGCGATGGGATGCGGCGCTACCACGGAGCACGGACCAGTTTTATATGTAAATAAAAAAAAATTATAAGCATTCGTACTCGTGCTTTTACGTACCTACACTTGCGCCTCGTCCAAGTATCTAGCTTAGCTAACTATAAATAGCTAACCAAACATCGTACAGGAGCCAGGTAGGTACTAAGTAGTAGGTACTTACAGCAAATGATTCGGGTACCCATTTCGTATTTGGTGCGTAAAGGTACCTACTAGTAGGCTAGGTAGTACGTAGGTCTAGGTACCTAACGCGTCAATTGAAACGACACAAGGTGGTACATTACATATCTCGCGTGAGGACAGAATGAATAGAAATGGATACTACTTTTACATGGATGGATCTTACGTAGGTATTACCTATGCTAGGTAATTGAAATATATTCATGATGCTTTTCTAAAAATTCATTAGTGATTTTGCCCTCAAAGGCAGACGGATGTTCGGCTGTTGCTCCCTTCTCTGTTTTTTTGGAAAAAAAATTGAAAAAAAATTTTTCGCTCTCGTTGGACGTGCGAGGTGTCTGGAATGGGGTTTTCGGAAACGGAGAATTCAACGGCGCGGTCGGCTTGGCCCCAAGTCGCTTGGTTTCCGAGAAAATGGCATTTTTTCAGGCCATTTTTGACCAATTTCAAAAAGGTTGTTGAAAAATTGCAAAACATGCGTATTCTCACTAATTCGAGGTCGCTGAACACGAATGTGACGTTTGTTTACAGCGATGGCCTTTGCATGGCTGGAAAACGGCATTTTTGGGGTAAAAATTGGCCATAACTCGAGAACAAAGGCTCGAAACCGAAAACGGACGCCGGATTCGGAATCAGCGACCTCGAATTAGGAAATTACCACTGCTATCTCGAAATTTTTGAAAATCATCGAAAATCGAAAAAAAGCATGAACAACCATAATAAGGGTAAGGGTACCGAATATGGACCGGTTCCCTAATATGGACCGGTGGCTTATCTCGTCCATTGATGATGCGATCTTTCGGGGAAAAAATGTATCTTGTTCATTTTTCACAGAGAAACACAATGAGACCAAAATCAAAGCCCAAAAGCCAAAATTCGCGGAGTTAGAGCCAAAACAAGATTTTGCACTAAGAAAAATTTTTTTCAATCATCATTTCGATTGACAATGTGATAAGTTTAAATAACATAAATGAATGTGGTTTTAATTTTAATTTGTAGTCGAAAGTCGTAAGATTTAAGTGTGCTAATCAGTTTTAGATTATAGTCCAGTGGCAAACTGTAAGTAAACGGCAAAAAATGATAATGGCGTGAAATTTGGTATGATGAACAAGGACACCATAAGGAATTTTTTAAGCCCGGGAGGCCATCGCCAGACCCCATAGGAGGGGGTGGGGGGAGGTTCAAAGGGAGGTTCAGCCTCCCATTTTTTGAAATTGGGTCATCGGTCCTGTTTTGGTGTCATTTCCATATAATTGAATCCCGCTGAGTTCAAAAATGTCATCAGTTTCAAAATTGGAGGCAGAGAAGTCCCTCAAATTTGAGATTTCTCAACCCTTGTTTTCGTATTTTTGCTAAAAACGGCCTAAAATTACGTTTTTTCAACTTTGCACAACCTGTCGACCTCCCAATCAAATTTTTATCAAGATTTTCGAACTCTACGGGTAGATTACTACATTTAATCACTTTTACAACTTCCCATACCCCAACTCTGAGTGAGTGGGAGGGCCTAAAGTTGCTAAAATTGAGCCAAATTTTCACATTTTTGGGTAAAAATCACGATTATTTTATTATGTACGCGAGAATATTTATCGATTGAGGTTATTTATGCGATGTCTGAGTAGTATAGGTCCCAAACAATAAATACAGGCCCAGAGGCACACCGTACACCCCTTCTGGAGGGGTAAGGGGGGTCCTTTTTGACTGCCGTTTTGCCCAATTTCGGCTACTTCAAAAGTTGGATCCGTTTTCCAACTTTTTTCATCACACACTCGAGAAATAAATTGCTGAATAATATTTCTCGATGTACCTGAATCCAGATTGTTTAATAACTTGCCATTAAATTAAAGTGAGAAGGGGTGACTATTTAGGGGATGAAGAAATATTTTGATCTAAAAAATCTATAGATACACATATTGAAATCTGGGTTTTCGGAGACGCTGATTTCAAATACGTTATCTATTTTTCGATTTAAGCTAAGGGATGAGGAGGGGTGAACCTGTTAGGGAAGAGGGATGAAAAGTTCACAAAAAATCGACATACATATCGAAATCTATATATTTGAGGGCGCAGATTTCAAATTCGGTACCAATTTTTCGTATAAATCTAATGGATGAGCAGTGGAGAACCTATTTGAGGGAATGTGTAAAATTTTTATAATAAAAGCGACATTTATATACATACTACACATAAATCTATACATTTGTGACCAAAATTCCGAACTCAACAAAACATGACTGCAATTTTTTTTTCGCATTGATAAAAAATTGGTGCAGTACCATTTCGGTAATATCATACTCCTCATGTACAAAAACCAAAATGTCCACCCCTCCAATTTTTTTACCGAGATGTCACCCCCTTCCCTCAAATAGGTTCTCCACTGCTCATCCCTTAGATTTAATCAAAAAATCGGTACCGAATTTGAAATCTGCGCCCTCAAATATATAGATTTCGATATGTATGTCGATTTTTTGTGAACTTTTCATCCCTCTTCCCTAACAGGTTCACCCCTCCTCATCCCTTAGCTTAAATCGAAAAATAGATAACGTATTTGAAATCAGCGTCTCCGAAAACCCAGATTTCAATATGTGTATAGATTTTTTAGATCAAAATATTTCTTCATCCCCTAAATAGTCACCCCTTCTCACTTTAATTTAATGGCAAGTTATTAAACAATCTGGATTCAGGTACATCGAGAAATATTATTCAGCAATTTATTTCTCGAGTGTGTGATGAAAAAAGTTGGAAAACGGATCCAACTTTTGAAGTAGCCGAAATTGGGCAAAACGGCAGTCAAAAAGGACCCCCCTTACCCCTCCAGAAGGGGTGTACGGTGTGCCTCTGGGCCTGTATTTATTGTTTGGGACCTATACTACTCAGACATCGCATAAATAACCTCAATCGATAAATATTCTCGCGTACATAATAAAATAATCGTGATTTTTACCCAAAAATGTGAAAATTTGGCTCAATTTTAGCAACTTTAGGCCCTCCCACTCACTCAGAGTTGGGGTATGGGAAGTTGTAAAAGTGATTAAATGTAGTAATCTACCCGTAGAGTTCGAAAATCTTGATAAAAATTTGATTGGGAGGTCGACAGGTTGTGCAAAGTTGAAAAAACGTAATTTTAGGCCGTTTTTAGCAAAAATACGAAAACAAGGGTTGAGAAATCTCAAATTTGAGGGACTTCTCTGCCTCCAATTTTGAAACTGATGACATTTTTGAACTCAGCGGGATTCAATTATATGGAAATGACACCAAAACAGGACCGATGACCCAATTTCAAAAAATGGGAGGCTGAACCTCCCTTTGAACCTCCCCCCACCCCCTCCTATGGGGTCTGGCGATGGCCTCCCGGGCTTAAAAAATTCCTTATGGTGTCCTTGTTCATCATACCAAATTTCACGCCATTATCATTTTTTGCCGTTTATGTCCAAAAAAATGCAATCTGCCACCGGACTATTATATCTACGGTAAGTTGAGTAATAATTTTTCTAAAAAAAAGTTATGAGGTGTCCTAATATGGACCACCGGCGAATTTGACATTGTTTACATTTTTCGTGTGTTTCTCTGCAGCGATGTCGATTTCGAGAGAAAAATAAATGTTCTATTGTACTTTTTAAATGTGACGCGCCATGAGAAACCGACCCTTCAGGTGAAAAATGAAATTTCGCGAAAAACGCCAAAATATCAACTTTTCAACCTATTTTTGCGTTTTTCGCGAAATTTCATTTTTCACCTTAAGGGTCGGTTTCTCATGGCGCGTCACAAATGTATTCGACTCGATTAAATGACTTTTTAACGATTTTTTACCCATTATTTTCGTTTTTTTCGACCGGTCCATATTAGGAACCCAAAATTTCGATTTCTGTTTTTGACACTTTTTGGGAAACCCTGTTTTTGGTCCACTTAAACTTAACGGTGGGGGGTGAAATTTTGGGGAGTTAAACTAGATAGATGTGGCTACATTTTAAGCCATTTACCACATTCCTATCTCACTCCTAGCGCCGTAGGCACTTCAAAACAAAAATGCGGTCCATATTAGGGACCCTTACCCTTATTATCCTTTGAAATGATTATTTAAAAATTATTTCCACTTTTTCTCTCGGGTTTATTCGTTTTCGGTAGGTGCTTACTTTTTGAAATTTTGTAATTTTACGTCGATTATGTTTTCGAAAATTCGTGTTGATTTTACGATCTCATATCCGAAATTCATTCACTTTTAGAGTACCTACAGATTCGTTTTTTTTTTCCTTCACTCTAGGACGTAATTTTAATTTTAATTCTACGCCGGCGTTAAATGATTATCTAAAATTTTATGACCCATATGTATTCCAAAAATTTTGAACAATTTTATAACTTATGTCCGAATTTTATCATTTTTTGATATGCCGATTCGAACGCAACCCTTTAAAATATCGACTCCGAATTATTTATTATACATCCTTGGACGTGATTTCGTCGAAATTCCAAAAAAAAAAACAATCATTAGGAATAAAAATGGCTCTGTACATGATTTTAAAAAAAAAAAACTTTTTCGTTGTAGTGTGAGTAGAAGTGCACACTCGCGAATCGCTCGAGTGCTCAGACTCGCCTTTTACTCACACTACAAACGAAAAATATCGTACGCAATGAGGGAGATACACGATTTTCGTCGATTTCGAATTATTTCCCCCGCTTCGCTCGGGCAATAAACCTCAGAGTTCGTCGAAAATCACTTTATCTCCCTCATTGCATAGTATATGTACCAACTATTTCATTTCGTAAAGAAACCTTTGCTGAAAACTAAAGTGATGAAATTCTTCCAACATTCAACCACCCAAAATTTATAACCCTTAAAATTCCAAAGAAAGAGTATAAATATAAATACAAAGGACAATACGTGGCCGGAGTATATTTTCGTATTGTAAAAAAATCCGAAAAGCAAACATGTTAAAATTCTTCAGAAAAAAAAAGAATGGAAAAACGAAATACACCAGGCAGGCCGTGGCCATCAAACGTGATAGAGATAGAATGTATCGGTGTTTATCCGAACGTACCAATTAATAACTGTCAATCTAAATGCACGTGCAAAAAAGTGTATCCGAATCTCCGATGGAAAAAAATGCAACCCTTCCAATAAGTGTAACCGAACCTCCGATTTTTAAACCAACTTCAACAGGGGTTCTCAGAGTGGCAATAATTTCTGATCAATCGTACTTATGATTTATTTATTCAACTACCTTTTAGGAAGTACGAACTCGAGTAGCGTCTCCTTCAAATTTAAAAAGCTTATACTCGTAAGTAAGTGGTAACATTCAAATTTAGGATAGAAAATTTCGAAATATTTGGGAGATTTTCAACTTTAAGCACGACATCTAGGTACTTTAATTTTTAGGAATATTCTAAATTTTCTCTACTTCGGAGATTCGGTTACACTTTTTGGGAGAGTGGCGATAATTTTACATCGGAGATTCGGATACACCTTTTAGCACATGCTGTTCTATTGTTATTTACTGATTGGTACATTCGGATATGCAGCCAACAGAGGCTCAGATCCAGAAATAACTACCAGATTCGAATTCAGCGACCTCATTGAAATTTCAATTATAAATCGTCATTTTTCCAGTTTTCAAAAGGTGTTTAAAAATCAAATTAAAATTGCTTGTTTTTTTATTATTTTGAAATCATTAACAGGCTTGTTGAATTGAAATTAATCTAATTATCTGGGTACATACTACATAGGTAGGTATCTATTGCAATTCATTTTGGCAGACTTTCTTTTTCTATAAAAAATTACTCGTGATTCATTTATACATATATGTAGATCTACCTATTTATTGTGGTTAAATATTTACATCAATTTTTACAGTTATTATTGGTGCCGATGAAAAATGGAAATGAAACAGCCACTTCTAGAAGAGGTTTTGAATTTATGCCACCATGAAGATCCAAGTATTACACTGGCATAGAATTTAATAGCTTTTTTCTATTTTCTGAATTGGCTTAAAATTTTATCGAAAAATTAATTACAACTAATTTTTTTCCTTCAATATTTCAGTTTGTAGAGGCCACATATTTTCATTGTAGAATATTTTCCTAAAAATTGTACATTTACCTCCTTGCTTTTAATTTGGTCGACCCGAATTGTTTTTTTCAATTTATTTCTTCTATATTTAAATTTATGACTAAAATATTATCAAAATCAAATATGTACTTACCTCTTTCAATGTGTTTTTTTCAGTTGAAGCATGGAATTGGAAAAGGGCCTAACTCCCATTTCCAACATGCACTCTTCTTTGACTTCCGTGCTAAGACAATCGGATTAAGTAAAAATTATCGAACTAAAAATTCTATGTTTGGGATGAGCACTTGACTTTATTGAACATCATTAAAGATGCCATTGATGGCATTTTAACGAAAAAAAAAACCACTTTACACCAGTTTGCAGAATTTGTGGAGTTAGGCCCTTTTCCAATTCCATGCTTCAGTTTTTATTAGTGTTTGTAAAAAATGGAAGATAAAACAACACATTCGGTCTTACAGAAAGAGAATTAGTTCATTCGATGTTACACGATGGTGAGTCATGTCTACTTTGGATATGTTTCTCTTTTGAAATTACTCTATACCTACCTCGATTTTTTTTTCAATTTTCTAATTACTCATTTGATCGTTTTTAAAAATGATAATTTTTTCGGAGATCGAACAATTGAGTTGTTTCAGTTTTTTGTGTTTTTGTTTTCCTTCTTCATGTAATTATAATGTTAATTCATCAACGTGAGTATTTCATATGGCCTCTAAATGGAAGCTGGATCCAATCTAGCTTCAACTCAGAGTCGCACACGTCCAAGTCGTGGGGACTGGGACCTCGCCGTAATCAGGCGTGCAAACGCGACAGAGGGACGTGCTTGAGGCGCTGCATTTAGATAATTGGAAAAAAATTTATACCTAATAATTTCGGCTTCGGTGGGACAAAATTCGGTAATTTTGGAATTAGACAAAATTGTAGAAGGGTTGTTTTAGGTGTCGATGTCGCCTCATGCAGGGTCACCCTAATGCTTTTCAGTGTCGGGTTACCCTGCACGATTCAGTCTCGATGAGGGAATTGTCCGATGTCTAGTCTTTTTTATTGTGAAAAGAAAAATTTGAAGATGGTGCGACCCGGATGGTCTTTTTAGTACCGTAAATTTCACCAAAAACCGGAAAAATGAATTGAAAGTGAAAATTTTTGGAAAAAATGAGAAAATTTAAGATACTTAGATACTAAAAAGACCGGGTGAAAGAGAATGCGGGTGCGGTACAATGTACAAACTACAAAGCCGTTTGTGGGCCCCATTTTTCGTATGTACCTACTTGGGATAAACTTGAGCGTAGATCTCGAGTTACATTTTGAAAACAAAAAAAGGACAGGGTGAAATTTTTTCATTCTTCGGGTCAAAATGTAATGAAGGTTTTAAAAATAGGAAAAATGTAATAGCCCAAGCGAAGCAAGGGTGAAAATTTTCGCTAAAATTCCGGAGGAAAAAGCTGAAATTTTGGCCAAAAAATAGGCGAATAGATACCTATTTTGCTATACCTGCCGTCGTTGATTTCATGTATTGTCCAAGCCTGTGATGACCTGATGGCCGATGGGCAATAATAGTGGTTTTGCCGCCACTGAGACCGCGTCATACGTAACGTAGGTCTAGGTATGCACATTGCACGTTGTTGCGGGAATATAGGGAAAAACCGTAACAAAACATGAAAAAAAAAGGATCTGACGAAAAGACGGAGAGATGAGCATGGTAAACAAACATTCGGCATTCTGCAGAAAGAGATCAAGACCTTCTTAGCATGATCCGCTTGTTTATAGATTGTGGATTGTGGATTGTGGATATCAACTCGATACCGCGGGCGCAGTAAATATGCAAATTATCAACCAATTTAATTCGATTCCGGAATCGAAAAGTTGAATATAATGCAAATAAGCGTCTCTTTGAACTCGAGCGCGCAACACCATGCACGAGCACCGCATTTAAGTTCATGTCGGCAAAGATTATAATATTAATATGTAAATAGTAGATCCAGGTACCTGTAGGTATCTGTGTAAGTATCAAGCAACAAGCATATACCTTGTGTCAACTTTCGATCAAAAAAAAAAGTCGTTACCCTGGTCGACGGTCGGTGATCGGCGTCATGCCTATAGATATGTCCTCGATTTTCATTGGAGTGTCTCACAAATTCACAATCACTAAAAAGGTGTAAATATCGATCACGCTCTATGCAGTACCCGATCTGTCTACTCCTATTGAAACCAACTAGATATTGTAGCCTGAAGTCTCATCTTTAAGAAAATATGTGAACTATGGTAAATTCCTTTGAATAAAATGAGTCACATTTTTAATTAGGTACCTAGTAAAATTTCAAACTGTTTTGAATAATGTTCGTTGAAAAATGCAAGTTATGTTACAAGTGTCTAGTTTTTGATGCGTTTCTGATTTTTTTCATGGTTAGATAGATAAGTAAAATAGGAAAATTTTTCGCATGATCAACGCATTTCACGAATTTTGAGGGCCATCGGCTAAATAGGTAATAAAAAAACGTAAACTGTGATTGGTTTTGGTTTTTCAAATTTTGATCCACTTGGTTTTCAATTTTCTTTGCATTTTTTTTTTTTAATGAGGGAGTCTGCTGCTTAGATATGGAAGTAAGCATACAGTCTGTTCGAATTGAAAACAAATCGAATATGTTCCCTCTCATGACCAAAATACTCGTTTAAAACAGGTTTTTTTCCCATTTGGGTTATGGTAGGTGATATGTTCTGGTGAAAAATTGATATTTTTATGTTTCAACAGTATTGCCCAAGTTGTAATTGGAAAAATAAGGGAGGAAAACCGGTTATAATGAAAATTTTTGATAGGGAAAGGGAACATATTCGATGTATTCTCAACTCAAATGGACACTTGAGGGTTACCAAATTCTGTAATACACGATAGACTGAAACACATGCAGTACTAGTAGTAGCGTGTTCTAACAGTTGAACCTGTGTGACTGGTATCGTAATTCGTAAACATGATTACGCAGTAGTAACTGACACGTGACACCATAGCCGGCGTTTACAGCGTAACGTGTGTAGCAACGCTAAAAATCGAAAAATAGCGGGGATGGCGGATGGCCACGGGAGAAAATTTTAATTTTGATAAGTTTATTTTCAAAAATATGGTATAATGGGAGAAAAACGTCAAAAATTGGGGAAAATTGTCTATTTCAGGCATAAAAAATTCAATTTTTTTAAAGCTTGGCCCTCGCTTCGCTCGGGCTTAAACACAATTATCCATCGATCTCAATTTTAATGAACGATCTGAGAGAAGCGTGCGAAAAAAAAAGGCTTTTTTTTTGTACCTTCGATCAAGTCCTACGTCTATTTTACAATAATCGTTGTGTTAGTCTTTTTATTACACACCCCTACCTCAGACTCGGTTATACGTACACGGTACACTACAAAATACGCCATGAAAAAATACTTGCTATGTTTCAAAACGACCACAGAAAATTTGACATGACTCGTTCTCCCCCCCCCCTTGACAAAATCCTGGCTACACCACTGAATATGTAGATGGCTTATATCATACCACAGTACATTTAATCTTAATCATTTTTTTTCACAACTTTCAACACAAGACCACAAGAGAAAATAGACGAATTAGTGGAATTACAATTCATAGTGTTGCTGTTTTGATATTTGAAAATTCTCCGGGGAGATGAAAAATGAAAAAGAAGAATGCAAAAAAAATGGTGTCATCACATGCATTTTTGCTGGAACGAGGTGAAAATCTTTCAAATCTTTGTATTTTTTTGGCTGAAATTGAGTATAAATACACATAAGAACTTGAAAAATAGCCGTTTTCAGAATTGCTCATTTGCTCGATTATCCATAATTTTGGACTTGTTGTGGATAGTTATCGATAATTTGACAACTCTACTACCTATGATACTCGTACTTATGTACAGTTCCATTATTACCTATATACCTAGGTAGCACCTATGCAGCATAAATACATACCAGTCAAAATAAATATAAGTAGTTCGAAGAGGGAAAAAAAGATATAATGATGTAATGAGGCAAAATAATATCTCGATTGTAAGTAAAATGAAAGTTAGAATTTACAAAAATATGTATTAACAATAATATGTACTTAAAACCAAAGGTAAGTAAATATGTATACTAAATATAAGTTTTCATCTGCAGGATGATAGAACAGATTAAGAAGTGGGTTACAGGTGACTGCACTATGCAGTTTCCTAGTGTAACTTTGATGATTTTTTTTTTCACATTTGATTACATTATGAAACTATAAGTGGTACACAGTGGACCAGAATAAAAAAATAAGTGGACAAAAATCATTTCTGACTGGACTTGGAGAGATAAAATTCTAAAACTTCGAGTATTAGGAAATTCGAGGTCGCTAATTTCGTTTTTGAAATTCATTTTTGGTTTTGACCACATCCAAGCCCCAAAAAGGGGATCACAACCCAAAATTTTGAAAATTTTTGATATGGGTGTCGAATTGTAGGTATTTCAAGTCGCCGATTCCGATTCTGATACTTATTTTTTGCTCTGACCAATTTTGAGCCCCGAGGGAGAGGGTCAAAACCCAAAGTTTTAAAAAAAAATTCGATATGGGAGTCAATATCTAGTTATTTGAAAATTGAAATTCTTGATTCTGATCCTGACAATACAGTGAAAATTAAAATTACGGACGTTACGAAGATGTCGATCTTCTTCATCAGCGAAGATAAATAAATTGGACAGGATAGAAGATAACAGATGAGAAAACAAAAATGGGTACGTTGTGTTATCATGTTTTGTAGTCGTTTTTGCATTTTTGAAATACGATTTAAATCACGATTTTTAATTCAAACTTAAATTTTTATGTCGTTATTTTCTAATTGTTAGAAAATAACGAAATAAAATTGATGTTTGAATTGAAATTATGATTTAAAAAATCTCATTTCAAGTGATAACAAAACGACTACAAAACCGGCGGCGGCCATCTTTGTCAACGTACCCAATTGAACAAAATTTTCAAGCATTATAATCCTGCAGTGGCCAATTAATTATGGTGCGAGGAAAAATTATGGTCTGAACACTCTGAACAAATCTTTCGGAAACAAAAAAATCTGATTGGCTGATTTCTTTGTTAATACCTTATAAATAAGTGGGTGTGGTGTATTCATTTTGGATTTGAAATTATGCATTACACAATTTTGAATCATCAACATATTGTGCAAATTCGTTTAAGTATTTAAATTCAGAAATTACTGGTAAGCATTTTCTTTGCCATTTGATTCATTATGAAATAGCATTACCCTCTACAAGATACAGCCGGGAAGCACTGTTTGGCGATGTCGCAAAATTTTTAAGTAGTACTCACGTTAGTCCCATTTTAACATTGCGTTATATGGCGCGCGCGGTATTTTCCCATACATCTCAAAATTTTGAGTGAGCAAATGGGTGGTTTGAGACATGAAAAATAATCTACTCTTCACTGGCTACAACCACGTTTTTTTTTCAAAGCTCTAGTGCAAACCAATCAAAAGTTGTGAAAGCTCAAAGTTCGAACTTTCACAACTTTTGATTGGTTTGCGCTAGAGCTTTGAAAAAAAAACGTGGTTGTAGCCAGTGAAGAGTAGATTATTTTTCATGTCTCAAACACCCATGTGCTCACTCAAAATTTTGAGAAATTTCAATTTGAAATGTCGAACATGAAATTTTTTGAACTTTGATGACTTTTGATCGGTTGAAGATAGGACGTCGGGAAAAAAACCACATTGTAGCCCGTGAAAAGTAGATGATTTTTCATGCTTCAAACACCCATGTGCTCACTCAAAATTTTGAGGTACAAAGAAAAGTAGTAAAAATACCACGCGCGCCATACAGTATGACACAAAAGTCTTGTCCACGAAAAACACTTCATGATATCTCGAAACTGAAAAGAGATATCGGGATTCAAACGGCAATATGCTCCTGGAGACAAGGACATTGAAGATTGATAGTCAAATTTTCAGTTCTACCTACAGGGTGTCCACAAATTGAGAAACCGGTTTTGGTTAAAAAATGGGGGTCTGGGTTTTTTATGGATTTGAAATCTACACACTGAGACGATTAAAATGTGATAATTTTTTCGAAACTGGTTCGATAATTTGCAACCGGTTGTCAAAAATACCTCAAAAATCGAGATTAGAAAAAATTTTCCAAATGAAATTTGTAGAGCTTTGTAAGCCAAACATGGTCAGTGAACTCATTTTTTTAATTGGTTCACTCTCGGCAACTTGACTATTTCAAGAACAAGAAAAGATTTCTAATCTCAATTTTTGGAGTATTTTTGACAACCGGTTGAAAATTTTCGAACCGGTTTCGAAAAAAAATTATCACATTTTAATCGTCTCAGTGTGTAGATTTCAAATCCATAAAAAACCCAGACCCCCATTTTTTAACCAAAACCGGTTTCTCAATTTGTGGACACCCTGTAGGTAGAACTGAAAATTTGACCATCAATGTTCAATGTCCTTGTCTCCAGGAACATATTGCCGTTTGGATCATCCCGATATCTCTTTTCAGTTTCGAGACATCATAAAGTGTTTTTCGTGGACAAGACTTTTGTGTCATACTGTATAACACAATGTTAAAAATACGACCAGTACTTCTGCGTTGCCAAACCATGCTTCCCAGCTGTATCTTGTAGAGGGTAATGGAAATAGCCATTTAATTTCGGTAAGGACGAAAAATTATCAATCAAAATCAGTCAGGAACAAATGCTTATACATAATTTCAAACCCAACGTGAACGTAGCCTTGGGGTGTATTCACATTGGGTTTGAAATCGGTGCAACCCAAATTGAAATTGGGTATAAACATTCGTTCCTGACTGATTTTGATCGATAATTTTTCCAGCTGACTGAAATTAAATGGCTATTTCATCAGAAATCAAAGACAAAGAAAATGCTAACCAGCAGCTTCTGAATTTGAATGAACGAATTTGCACATGTTGTTGATTTAAAATTGTTTAATACCTAATTTCAATTTGGGTTATACCTGATTTCGATTTCAAACCCAAAGTGAATACACCCCTGTAAGCAATTATAATTATGTAGTATTTGTGTGTGAGCAATAATTGGGTATCATCTACCCAATTTTTTTCAGTCAGTGAATTGATGGCGCCTATTTCATTTCTTTAGATGAAACGAACAGCAGGATAGGAACCCACACACCACACCCAGTAATTGTTTTACTTTTGGTTTGGGTTCTACTCTAACCATTCGATTTATCAAGCAAATACTTAACAATGTTTGAAATTGAATGAGTATTTTAATTTTAAAACGAAAATTGTATCCTCATCAGACACACAGACACACAATTATAATTACATGCAATTTTGAGTGAGTATGCATATGCAAGTAGTAAAATGTACGGGAATTGATTTTTTTGGTAACTCAAGTATAATAAGTGAAACACAGAAAATAAAATAAATAAAAAATAAGAATAAATAGGTAAATAAATACACGAATGAAAAAATAAAAATACCACATGGGCAAACTCAAACCGGCCATAGTACAGGTTACAGGCAATATATAGATATTGTACCTTTTGTGTCTATGTACCGACATTGTACCTATGTACTTCAATTGTGGCCCTATATCTGTAAAAAACATAAATGTACCAACCAGAGTTACGGAAACGGAACGGAAACGTTACCAAAAAACGCTCAGAAACGCTGAATTCAGAGAAACGGAAACGTGAAAAAACTCACGTTTCCGTGTTTCCATATTGACAACTCGACGCTCACGGGGAGCGCTAAAGTCGCTGGGGTGATAGAATACATTGGCTTATATGGGAGAAAGGAGGTTTTTCGGTTTTTTATCGAAAACGGTGGGTTTTTGTGAAATGTGCCCATGAGAAGAATTAAAGGCGACAAAATTTCCTATCGATTGATGCAAAAAGTTTTGAATTTCATTCAAAAATAAACATTTTATGGACATTTCTTTTAATTTGTTTTTTGCTCATGTCAACTTTGAATTAAAATAACTCAAAATCGAGATCGACAACACCAATTTTTTATTGCAGTAAGTTGTAGAGAATTTTATCCTCTTTCCAATGATGTATCGACGAGCTTAATCGCGTTAATATTCCAGCCGCTATTCATGGTTTAATGCATTGAAACAAATTCATCATTTTTGAAAATAACGGATCAGCTAATCAGATGTTTTCAAATATAAAGATAACTGTTTCAACGCATTAAAACGTGAATAGCGGCTGGAATATTAACGCGATTAAGCTCGTCAATACATCATTGGAAAGAGGATAAAATTCTCTACAACTTACTGCAATGAAAAATTGGTGTTGTCGATCTCAATTTTGAGTTATTTTAATTTAAATCTGACGTGAGCAAAAAACGAATAAAAAGAAATGCCCATAAAATGTTTATTATTGAACAAAATTCAAAACTTTTTGCACCAATCGATAGGAAATTTCATCATCTTCAATTCTTATTATGGGTAAATTTTACGTAGACCCACCGTTTTTCTTAAAAATTCGAAAAACTTTATTCCTCCCATATAAGCCAATGTATTTTATATGATTGTATCACCCCAGCGGCACGTAGTTGCAACAACATCGGATAGATGGAGCCACTTGTAATCGAGCCGTCAATAGGTATCCATTTTTCTCGACTTTCTGAGTCCTTAATTTTTTACAAAAAAATTTCACAAATTTACAATATTTTTTTCTTTCCTCACTTTTCTACATAAACAAGGTTTGTTTGGGATCTTTTGTTTTCAATTTTTAGTGGGAAATTTTCAATAAAATATTATCGAGCATCTCACTTTTCTACCTTTCCACGTCAAATTTTCAAACATTGGAATTTTTTTCTGTTTTTACTCTGTTTGGAAATTTGTTGACAAACCCAAATTTTTTTTAAAAAAAAATTGGCGTGTTATGCAAGAGAAGAACGAAGAGAAAATGATTTCAATCGAGTAAAAATTGACAAAAAATGAAAGAAAAATTAAGATTTTCAAATAATGTTGAAACTAGTATAAAACTGAAATTCATTCAAGTTCCAGTTCCTAACTTTCAGTTCTCATCAATTCAGTTCCAGTTCCAATTGTTCCAGTTTTCCATCACTGGTAAGGTGGTACCTAGACCTACTTTTGGAAGTCTTGTTTTAAATTAGAAATATTACTTTTTCAGGTACACAAATTGTGTTATTTCAGAAATTCTCATGCTTTTATCACTGCACTACAGTTACTGTAAAAAGCATGAGAGCCGCGATTCGAGAGAGCCGCAAAAATGATGTTTTGCGGTTCTATTGATAACTGATAAGAGAGCCGCGATTGGAGCCGCTGCTCGAACCGGCGGTTCTGCGGTTCTATTAGCGGCTCTTTACGCGGTTCCAACCGCGACATCTCTGCCTACTACCTACTTGACATGAATGCAATGGCTAAAACTCCGAAAAATATTGATATTCAAAACCTTTTTGAGCGGTGTGACAAAAAAAAAGAAAATTTGTGCACTTTAAAAAAATTTCCCTGCCGTTTTTTTTTTTTTTAATGAAAGAAAGAAACGAGTTTCTGGAAACGGAAACTGGAGCGGGAACGGAAATATGTTTCTGGAAATGGAAACAATGAACTAAGAAACGAGAACGTTTTTTTTCGTGTTTCCACATCTCTGGTACCAAAATCAATACAATTGTGAAGAGGGCAAATAATAGTGTGGTGCGAATATCGAATATCTGGGGTGTATTCAGTTTGGGTTTGAAATTATGTTGAACACAAATTGAAATTATGTATAAACATTCGTTCCTGACCGATTTTGATCGATAATTTTTCCACCTTACTAAAATTAAATGGCTATTTCACAAGGAATCAAAGGACAAAGAAAGTGCTAACCAGTAATTTCTAAATTTAAACGAACGGATTTGCGCATGTTGATGATTCAAAATTGTGTAATACATAATTTCAATTTGTGTTATAGGTATTACATAATTTCAAACCCAAACTGAATACACCCTCGCTATTCGAATATCTATTCGATGAGATATTTGATATTCGAATAGTATTCCAATATTTCAAATTGTAAACATTTCAATTGTTTGGATTTCAGCGAAGTATTTTTTAAAAAAAATATTTTTTAAAAAAACGAAAATTAAATTAAATTTTTGGAATATTACAGCTACTAAGTGTTCAATATGTTTCTAAGTGACCAAAAGAACCACTTTTTCAATGTTTCACAGAATTTTAATGCGTTTTAATGTTTTTGAGTATTTTTTCATTCGATATTCGAATACTATTCGAATAATCGAATATTCGATGTTCACACTCCCGATATTCGAATACTATTCGAATACTAGAATATTTGCACCACACTAGCAAATAAGTAGATTGATGATTGTTTATATTTATGAAAGGAATGTGATCAATCTAGATTTAGGTATACCTCATTTATCACGATCTCCCTGCAAACTTGTTAACTGGCTTCAAATATAAAATAGGTACCATTTTAGTAAAATTCATATTACTTACATATTTAACTACTTTCATTAGAAAAAAAATAGAAGAATAAGGAAGTAAAACAAATATAATATAAATGAAAATTGAAAGTGACTTCGGTGTAACCTGAGATGTCCTTGTTCTCTGCAAATTGGAACACATGCACAGGTTTTTTTGAAGTTTTCAATGAGTCAAAAAATTGTTTTCTGCTACATTCATTATAAAATTTTGCAGTTTTCAAATAAATTACTTTTTCCAAGATTTTAGGAGAACTATAATTTGGAAGAACCACAAAATTATGTTGAGCAGTTCAATTGATACAGAGCTGCAATTTTAAATTGTGGTTGGAGCTGGGGTTCTGTGGTGTGTGCTTGCGACTCTTTACAACGTTTGAACTAGGACATCACTGTGTGTACCTAAGTAAGTAAATGAGATGAGGGAAGTAAACAAAGAGAGTAAGAAATGATGAAGAAATGAAATGTAGTCTACAATACAAAAATACAAAAGAATTCAAATACAAGGTAAAAATGATGATAGGATGGACAGGCGACAGAGATATTTTAAATGTAATCAATACTGCAATAACATTTTTTTTTTTTAAAAAAAAGGGGGGGAAGCATTGCTGATTCATAAAATTTCTCTTTTTGCAACTGGTTGAGTAGTTATACATAATGTAACTTGAATTTGTTTAATACCTATAGAAATGGTCCGATTAAAATAGTTAGGAATGGCAATCAATTTATAATCAAACAAAATTATATCTAAGCACGACATTTCTAACAAGTGAAAATTGAAGTAACATTGAGCATGTGCAAGGTAGAAGGTACCACATATTAATTGACTTTATGGGAGCATAAAAAATTAATTTTGAATTGATAATGTAGTGTAATTGTTCATGTTTAGCAACCACAAAGATAACATACTCAATCAGATAGTACAAAAAGAAATGTGGTGTAGTTGTTTATAGAATGTCTGAGTCTAGATTTAATTATGTATATTGTGTGGTGTATATAGTATAGGTATTAGTATAACAACAGATTAAAATGAGTAGAAGGTGCCCTTTACACTAGTTTGTCTATAACCACAGACTAGAGACCAATTTACATGACCCAAACTACTCCACAATTTAGGTGAGTTTCTGTTTAGCACATTCTGGACAAATAATGTCATCACCATCTGTGATAAAACCTCGTCCAACCAAAGAAGTTTTGCAGGAAGCGCAAATGAAACAGTCATTGTGCCAATGTCGATCTTCAAATGAAATGAATCGTGTTCCACCAATACCTGTCACAGCAGTAGGCCAGACTAAAGGGTTGTGCGATATTTAACATTGTAAATTATGCCAGCAGCTATGTAGATACCAGGTACCAACCTATCCCAACAAACCACACCACGAAAAACTGGTACCAATGGATATCAATTTGAGACTGTTTTTTTTTTAGGAAAGAATCGACACACCTTTGTGTCAATTCTTTCATATGTACCAGTAAACCTAGATTAATCTAGGTTTCCTGGTACATATAAGCCGATGCAGACTTTTAAAAACAAAAATCAACATGAATCAACTTGAATTGACACCAATTCAGTTAAAATTGGAATGTTGATTTGTCTCAATATGGTTTGTTGATTGTCGTAACACATTCTTAATAAAAATCAAGCCAAGATGATTTTTTGGACAAAAATTGACATCAATTTGTGTCAATTTGTGTTATATTGATACAATTCAAGTTTAAATTTAAAATCAAGGTGAAGATTTGTCTCAATGTGGTTTGTTGGGCTTTTATATCAAATGTCAAGGATTTACAAAGTAATGATATTATTAATTTCTTTAGGAATTTCCACATAACATAACACTGAAATAAAAATCATTAACTTCACTATTGCGCATGAAAAGGTGTTAACACCATTATACCAACAGAAATAAAGTAATCATAAAAAATTGCATTTCCTTTTGTGCTTAAAGGTTTATAACCTACATCTTTCAGCAACAAAACTTCACAAACAAACTATGCGTCTACTTCATGTCTATCCTTTGAGAGCAGCTTGAGTAATGATGACCTACAACTACTTGATGAAAATGTGAAAATGAACAGTAATAGAAAAAAAAACTTCCTTTTGAACCACAGACAACCAAAAAATATTAGGAAAAATGTGCAAGTAACCTCGTATGCTTAATGAAAAGGTGAAGCAACAGGATGCGCAGAAAAAACCTTTCAACATACATATTTGGTTTTCAACTGTCAACCAGTACAGCCGCATTCAGACATGTCAAGTATACTTGAATCAAGTCACTTGATACTAGGAACTTCTTACACTGATGCAGTAAATCAATTTGTGATTATTTTGGAAGTTATCAATTTTTTATTTAAATAAACATATTATACTCTTTCCACGGTAAGAATAGCATGACGTCAGATACGTCAGACCAACCGATCTGCACAATATTGTGAATGGGGGAGAACGGTTGGTCTGACCTATCTGACGTCATGCTATTCTTACCGTGGAAAGAGTATAACCAGGGATTTAAACCTGAACAAAACCTAAACCACAACCTAATAACTTTTCAAAATTTTGCAAGGAAATCAACGAATAACTTGAGCGAAATAATTACTTTGCATGAGCATAACATAACCTAACCAAATGAAGCACTCAACCCATTTTTTTTACATGTAAAAAAGCCAGATTTGAACTTAACGAGAGCATGAACCGCTGACTGAACGATTGAAATTTTTATAACGAATCAATGCATAACTATAACAAAACAATTTTTGAAGAACTCAACATAACACAAACTTGAGAACAAATCAAACCATTAGGTTTAAATCCCTGAGTATAACTCCTGTTTAAAATAGGTGACCATTTATATTTGCCTATTTTAAAAGGGAATAAAAACAGTCGTTATAAGGTAGCCTACGTAAAACCCGCCTAACTTGATTCAAGTATACTTGCCTGTCTGAACGCGGCTTAATGATAGAACAGAACAAGAATGAGAATCAAAGAACCAGCAAAATTTACAAGAACAAAAAATCTAGACCAGAATAGAGCAGACATAAATTTTTTTGAATATGTTAAAGAAACAATAACTCATAGGCGGATTTAAGGGGGCGCGGGGGGGCTTAGTCCCCAAGAGTGAAATTAGCCGCCCCCCCCCCCCCCCCAATTTTTCGAGTTTGATTGTCAAATTGTTTGACAGTCAAACTCGAATGTACCTACCATGAAAAAAATATTTTTTCTGGGCACTAAGTACAAAATTTTTTCATAGCTTCGCCCTCGCTTCGCTCGGGCATGAACAAAATCACAATTCACAAATTATTTTTAGGCAACATTGAGGAAGGAGGCACCTTTCTCCAAAAATTCCTTCCGGTACTTCATGTCTTCTTCCTCAATTTGTATTTTCCCAGAAAAAAGCTTCCAACGCCACTGACTGCAAATATGTTTTCCCTCTCCCTACTCCTAAAATAACATCAAATAGGAATTTTGAAATCATTAATATACGAAAAAATCACTTTTATGGCCATTAAAAATTCAATTTTTCAAAGCTTCACCCTCGCTTCGCTCGGGTATGAATAAAATCATAATTATTCAAATTATTTGAGGTGACAGTGTCAAAGAAGGCCCCCTCCTACTTCATCATATAAGATTTTTCTGGTATTTGTAGTCCTTGTATCGATTTTGCAGTTTGCATCCTTCCAAAAAATCTTCTAATGCTTTTGATCTGGGGCTAAGCCCCCCAGATCTATTTTCATAAATCCGCCTATGCAATAACTACTAGAACAATTTTTCATTTTTTTCATTTTATTCTCATTCCCATTTTTGCTGAAATCTATAAATAAGTACAATGAAAATAGGATAAAATCTTAACACCCCCTCCCCCCCAAAAAATAGGTAGGGTGTGTGTGTACTAATTGTACTATAGTTTCATAAGAAATATTGAATTTTTTTCAAATTGTTGTCTTTGAAAATGTTGAATACCTATAACAAAAAAAAGTATGTCGGATAACTAAAACAGAAGAGAGAAGAATGGGAATTTCTGTTGAGAATATGAGAATGAAGAACTAACAAACAAAAATCAGTGAAGTGACACTGCTCTGTCATTTAGAAATAGAAGAACACAGAACAGGAACAAAAGTTCCATATTCTATCATCAATGTTTTCAACTCAGCTATTCTGATGTTCATTTCCTTGGTGAAACTAAGGCTACACTCAATGGATTGTATGTAACTAGATTAGCGGTATTGTATAGCGGAAAGATGAAAGGAAAAAGTTGTTGATTTAATGAAAGAATTCTTTACTTTTTGAATGCACAATAGTGAAGCTGATAATTATTTTAATGGCAAAGTTATGTGTAGCACACTAATGTCATAAATCATAAATTATAATAAAACCAAGGAAATGCTATACTTGATAGGTACCTATGGACTGCCAAAGTACATCAACGATTTGTCAATTTTGTAACGACAAATAAATGGGATTTTTTAGATTCTGAGAGGATATGAGCAAAATTTCTATGTAAGTAATTTACACGTCTATACACCATAAATGTTAGAGCAAACAATTGATTCAAAAATTGAAATGTTAGTCAATCAAAGTATAAAAATGGAAGTCGTCATTAAATAGAATGAAAAAAACTAAGCAAAGGCTACTGTTTCATCCTCAAATTTGGATAAAAGTTTCATCAACCTTCTAAAATTGAAATAAACCCGAGAAAAAGCCTTTCCTAATAAGGGTCAAAAACAGCCCTTGACCCAAAATCGGTCAAAATAGGCCCAAAATGTTACTTATGTTCTAAAAACATCCCAAAAAATTTGACCCCCCTCCCTCCTTCCGGAATTATCGCACTTTTAATGTCGAAACTTCAACACGCGATATCTCTCAAAGGGGTGGGTAAAAAATTTTAAATCGCGAATTACCCAAATTTGTACGTACCATTTTAATTTGTTGTTCTCCAACGCTGGAAAAGTCCAAAATTTCTTGAAGGTTACCCTTTGTCTTGAAACCGCCTTTAATCGATTCTGGAGGTCAAAAATATAGGGTATATGCCAAATTTCAGATTTTTCTGTTGATCAGATCCAATTTTCATGATTTACAGAGCGATAACGTAATTTTGACACTTCAAAAATTCGCCAAAATTCGAGAAATGCACGTCAGCACTTGAAATTTTGGAAATGGAATTATTTTATGATGTACTTTTCATTTACTCCTATTTTAACCCAAAATTTTACTTTGGAGTTGGGATACCTCGCTTGTTACTGTGAAAAAGTACTTACTTAGTAAAAAATCACGTTTTCTTTTGGTTTTAATTTTTTATGGATCATGTCGCACCTAGGAAACTAGTTGCACCTAGTTTTGGGGTCCAAAAAAAGTTTTATGTGATGCACGACCACTTGACAGGACTAATAAAAAAATTTCCTGTCATGGCGCTCCCCCAAATTTTTTATTTCTTTTTGAAAATTTCAACGTGAAAAAAATTGGGGAAAATGTGAACCAAAAATTTTCAAAAAATTTTCATCGATACTACCCAGTAAGATATATAATCTGTGAAAATTTCAAAAAATTTTACTCATCCCTTCCAGAGATATCGCGTGTTGAAGTTTCGACATTAAATGTGCGATAATTCCGGAAGGAGGGGGTAGGGGGTCAACATTTTTTGGGGATGTTTTTAGACCATAAGTAACATTTTAGGTCAAGGGCCGTTTTTGACCCTTATTAGGAAAGACTCTTTCATTCAGTTTCATCGATAGCGATCCCGACCACTCGCTGTGTTATCGAGAAATAACGTCAATAACGACCCAAAGACTTGTCAAACACCTTTTTAGGGCTCCTCAGTGAAACGAAACGCTGTAAGAGTTCTATGTAAGATAAGCATCTGTGTTCTGCGCTTAGAATAGTTTGTGGAGCGTGGTATTTTGTAGGCCTGCCTGGGCAGGATCTTGAAAAACCACATTTTGAAACCAGCTGATGGAAAGGAGCAGTTGGCGCATGTGCAGATACCCGATTTCACCATAGATTCTTGTAGAGATTTAAGATGTTTGGAGGGAAATATCAGAACCAGGTTGTTCTATTATAGGTATATACTAGTATCTCCAAGGTCTAACGTCTATGGTCTAGGGTCTACACCCACTTACAGGATAGACATTTTTGTTGGTGTATGTAATGTGATAAATGCACCACATAACCAGAAATTATCCTACCTGTAAGTTTGAACAGCTGCCTCATGAGTAATCGGATTTTTAAAAAAAATCTAAAAAATCTGGTAATTTTCTGTTTCAAATCAATGCTCAATTAAATCAACATTGGATTAGCAGTACATACCTATTATGGTACATCCTTAAATAACACCATCATTATACGAATGTTCATGAGGTTTGAAAACACGTGGGAATTTGACTTTATAATCATAGTAACTTAGTAACTTTTAATAAATCATGTCTTATGCAGGGACGTTTTGAGGGCATATCGCGGGGGGGGGGGGGGTAAAGTTTGAGAAAGTCCAACTCAGATTTCAAATTTTCCCAACTTTACATATACCTACAATCCTACATCAATAAGACATTTTTTTATAATATGTGACCCTGCCGGAAAGAAGGGACCTTGTATTAAGAAAATCTATGTCTTTATTTTTATGTGTTTGGTTCAGATTTGGTGTCATTTGGACCAAAAACGTGAAAAATGAGACATCAATTTTTTTTACATAAGGTCTCATATTTCCAACAGGGTCACATATACCATAAATTATTTATTCCAAATTTGCAATTATTTTCAAATCGAATAATATTTCATCGTACCTATTTAATTTGAAAACACTTCGGTATGAAATTATTTAATTCTCCCGACCGAAGCTAGGGTAAAAAATTGTTTTCGATTGATAAACTTGAATAAAAAGTTTGCAATTTCTACTTTGAAATTATTATTTTTAAAAAAAATAATAAAATAAGGCCAAGCGTAGCGAGGCCAAAGCTTTTGAAAAAATGAATTTTCAAACATCAGAAATCGAGTTTAAGGGAAAATAAAATTAATTTATGTATGTACTTAAAATAATTTGAAGAAAAATCTAAAGAAAATCATTTTTGTAGGTTCAGATTATTTTTCAACTTCCAATGATATAAAAAGAGAAATATAAAAGACCGAGCACAGCGAGGCAAAAATTTTGTTGCTTTTTTGTGTTGAAAAAAGTATATAAAACACCAAAACTGTTTAATTTTCTCAACTTGAAGAAATGAAATTTTTCCCTGGGAAATAGATCATTTTAAAAAAACTATGACAGAAGTGTTGAACTTTTTTCAATCTGGAAAAATATTTGAAGATTCAAATGGTAAGTTTTCCCAACTTAGGAAAATATGAAAATTCTCAATTTGGAAAAATATAATTAGTAGGGCAAGGATTTTATAGCAAATGCTTATTTGAATGTATTGCAGTAGATACCGCTTAACCATGTTTCTTTTGCGATTCATGCAATTCCAAGCCGAACTGCAAAATTTTTTAGCGCTTATAAAAACGCTTATTTCGACTATAAACGCTTAAATTCAGCTTGAAAATGGTCTATAAACGCTTTTTAAGCGCTTATTTGAGGTCGTTAGCGCTTATTTGAGGAAAAATTATGAAAAATTACAAAAATCAACCAAAAAATCAAAATTTTCATTATTTTTGGTCCTTAAAAAAAAATCTGAACATTTTAATCCGTGACTGGATGAATGACCTAATCGTAAATTCTCATTGTTGACTTATCCTATTGAATTTTACTTTTAAAAAATGATTGTTCCTTTTTTGTTATTTTCAGGTTTTTTTTTTTTAATAAAAAGTATTAATCTATTGATATTTTTCTCCATCAATGACTTATGTTCCAAGTTTGCAGTCGATTTGATAGGATTTTCTTATTCAGGTTTAAATTACCTGTATTTTGATATACGACAAGGAATACTTTTATAGCGCATATATTTGCTTTTTTGGACTGTTAGCGCTTATATAACCGCTTTTTTGGCCATTTTAACCGCTTGTTTATAGCGCTTAAATCTTGTTTTTTAGCGCTTAAAAATCCTTGCCCTAATAATTAGTATAGATAGTGAATTTTTTTAAGTAGGGACAACTTGCTATTTTTATTTAGGTATATTTCGTCAAGTTGGAAAATTCACCATTTTGTACTCATATTTTTTCAAGATGGGAAAATATGAGTACAAAACAGTAAATTTTCCCAACTTTAGTATCAAATTGGCAAACTTTCCCAATAAAAATCTAAAAATCCCGTGGTAAACTACCCACCCCCCCCCCCCCTCATCGCTACGTCCCTCGTGTTATGTCACTGCTAAGACTTTGTATCAGTACCATACAGTACCCATGTATATACTTGTGCATACCAGTGATTGGTTTGCTGCAGGATGTGCATCGCTTTGCAAATAATTCTCCAAAGCATTCGGCGCAATATGGTTTATCTTCTCGAGAAGTGAAACGTTGTCCAGCCAATGAAGTATTGCAATTGGTACATGTAAAACATTCTCTGTGCCATGGTTCATTTTTGTAAGTAACGCCTCCACTAGTGATGATCTACAAGGAGTAGTTAATGACAAAATTCATGTTTCTAAATTCAAATCAGTTCTAAATGTGATCCCTTAACATAGGGATGTACCAGTTCTCTACTAATTAAAACTGTTGTTCTCAAAATTGTGGTTCTATGATCTCTGAACAAGAACCCTATGTTTAAGGTTCCTTATGAATCAGAACCTCAGTTCCTCAGTTCTCTCTTTTTTAGATTTTAGTTGTAATCAGCTATCTTTCCGCTGGCAAAAAATACAGCTTTTCCAGCTTTTAGCTTACGGCATTTCGCTTTCAGCGTTTGACTTTCATCACTTCTCAACCGAAGTTTCAATTTTCCATTTAAAAGTAAAACCAAGTTTAAAAGCTGTAAAAATGGAAAGAACTCATGTCAACATTACGTTGTCAATTTCAAACTTTTTCAAAGCATTGAATTTAATTTTTTCAGGAAATTTCCCTTGGAAAATATAATATTTTCCAAATTTCATCTGAAGGAAATTGAATTAAGCTAGAAATATAAAGCTTTTGACTGACTTTTGGTTGCTAAATTATAAAGCTAAGCTGGCTTTCAGCTTTTCAAAAGCCTCAAATCAGTGTTGTTAGAATGAAAAAGAACAGGAACGAAAATGGGAACAAAGACCAATAGGTAAAACAGTACTCTATCTTAAGGATAGAACAGAGCAAAAAATTGAAGAACGGAATTGGAACCAAAAACCAGGAACAAAAAATGATGTTCTTTGACATCTAAACCCAGACCAAGAAACAAAAAATTTTGTTTCTTTTTGTTCCTATTTTTGTCTCAATTCAATTTCTGGAAAGGATCAAACCGAGATTAGATTTCGATTTCCAATTGAATGAGATTTAATTTACATAAAACAAGCAAAAAAATAATTTTCAAAGCACATAAGCCCGAAAAAATGGTTCAAGAACTCATTCAAAAACCAAAACATGAGAGCTGAGACGGAACCAAAATAACCAAGAACTTGAAAATCAAAAGAACCGAAGAGAAACAAAAACTAGACTGTGGTTCTATTTGTGCCTCTTCTTGCAGTTTGAAACAAGACAGCTCAGACCTAACACAATAATCAGTGGGTAAGTAATCAATACTCAATTCAAGATCACCTCAACATAACAATCACATCTTCCATCAGTTGAACACTATTTAAATAATATTAAGGTTTTGCACAAAATTATTGAGTATTAAGTTGGGATAGCAAAACCTTGTCACATTTTTGGATAGTGGATGGAGTATAGGTGTCAGGGATGGCGATATTTTACTTGAGTATCGATATTTGGTATCGATATGGATCGGATGAAAAATATCGATCCATGGAATATCGGTGGCAAAAATATCGATACCGCAAATATCGATATTCGATATTAATTTTTTTATTTCCATCGTATTAGAGCAAATTCAACAAAATCAACACCAAAATTTACATAGGAAAATTAATTACTTTATTAAAAACTAAGAAAAACTATATTTTTGAGACGAGAACACGAAGTTGTAGAATTAATAATATGTTTTTGTTTTTAAAAATTCATAATTCTGCCGATTTCAGGGATCATGAGAACAAAAATATCGGGTTTCGATACTGACCAAAAAATATCGATCCCATTGAAATATCGATGTAAAAATTTCGATCCAATATCGGTATCGATCCACCCAAAAATATCGATACTCGAAAATATCGGATCGGTATCGCCATCCCTGATAGGTGTGCAACTTATCAAAAATGTACCTATTGATTTTGATTCAACCCATACACATACTCATACAGAAATGCACATTACACACCTTACCCATTATTATGCACTAAAATATTAGGCGGTAGATTTAGATCTAGGTCTGGGTGAGTATAGTAATACCTTGCTGCATTTGAAACATCTTGTAGCAAATTTCTCCTCATAACAAGCCGCACAATAAATGTCTTGCTCTCTTGGGATGAAGCTTTTCGTTCCAATTGGAGTTTTACAAATAATACAACAGAAACATTTCTCGTGCCATTGTCTAGTCTTGTATTCCATTTTTTTAGAACCTGTTAACATGGTTATAGAACTGGAGTAATATTACATCCCTTAAACACATATAAGCATTACCTACATAAGTGTACCCATTCATGGAGAGATAGGAGAGGGTACCATAATTTTGCAATAAGACCAAAAATATAAGAAATGGGTAATTTTATCAAAAAAATTTGTTTGCATTTTTAGGCAGGTACAAAAACCTCGGGATGAGCCTGAAAAATTTGACGACTAATATTTTAAAAAAAAAAAGAGAGAGAACTTTTATCAACCAGACAAATTGAAAATAAAAAACTAAAATTTTTAAATTTCTCATTTTTTGTGCGACTTTTTTGTGATTTTTAAAAGAAAAAACAATATTCCTTAATGAATTCGTCTCCTTTTAAAAAATTGAATATTTTTGAAAATTTGATTTGAGATGGTCAGTTGGTCACCAAGTTTTTTGATTTTGATTTTCATTTCGAAAAAAGAATCAATTTTTTCACTTAAAAATATTGAATTTTCTGGACTGGAAAGGAAGAGAGTTTAAATTATTATTTGAAAAATAATTGTAGGTATAAAATATTTACTTTTAAAGAAAACAGCATTTTTAGCTAAAATTTCTTCATTTTAAAATTTAAGGGCATAGTTCGCATAATTTTTTGCCTACTCTTCTGCCTGCCAATATTACATTAGTCTTATGGGAGTTATTTACTTAATAATATTAGTTTACTCATACCTACAAAATGAGACGGATGAAATTGGTTCTGTAAATCTGAAATTATCAAGATGATATCTAAAATTGTACCCATGGTTTTCTCGTTATATAGAATATTTTTCGAAAAAAATTGAATTTGAAAATTATTGGATTTCTGCGTGGAAAGTCCAAGATTTTTTCGAATTCAATTTTTTGGTAATCAGGGCATAGGAGTCAGCAAAAAAATTGACTCCTGACTCCAGCTTGACTCCGGAGTCAATATAGAAAGTTGACTCCTACTCCGGCTTGACTCTGGAGTCAATTTAGACTAAGTTCGACTCCGACTCCTACGCCTTGCCTTGAATAATTGTGACCAGGACAGGAGTCGGAGTCAAACTGACTCCAAATTGACTCCCGACTCCGGTTTGTTTCCGGAGACAATTTCAGAGCTCGACTCTTGAATCCGTTTGACTCCTATTGTAGTAGGTACCTACATATTGAGAGCGATTTTGAATGCTTTTGATAATGTTACCTACCTGGGCGAGGAGAGGAGAAGTTTCTGATAAGAAACTAGCTCTACCTCCTCGTCAAGGTACGTAACATTACATCAGCAACAGTCTTATTTTTGCTGTTCCTGTATACGTTTCGATGTTCGTTTTGATGTGTGGCTATGAGCCTATTTTTCTTGCAAATGTGCTTTTGATTATTTTTTTGTGGTGTTTTTCATTATTTTTTCGGATGTTTATTTTCGATCTTATGAACTTTTATTTTAATACATCGTTTTTAGCCACTATGATGTGGTAACTGTGTTGTTATTTTGGGGTAAGGAGGGGATATTGGACAATGTGCTCATAGGTATGTGTTTTCTCTTTATCAAGGTAAATTATGGTACTAGTTTCTAAATTACGTTTTTTCTGGGTTTTCTGGGTCTGTCAGGGGTAAATTAAATTATATTTTTTGGTTTTCTAGTGTTCTCAAACCCCCTGACACAACATATGGCGCCCGAACAGGGACTAGCCATTCAAATTTTCGAATTTGTCTAGGTTAGGCCATGTAATTTCTTGAAGTTTGGGGTGGCTTGTCTGCCTCAAATGGCAAAGAAAATTCGCCCTGTTTGGTTTTGTGTTTTTGAAATGTCACTTCAAAGTACCATAATCTATCTTGGGTTGTTTCATCAAGCTTATCTTGATGAAATATCCTCAATAAAAGTACCCTGTGTTTTTTTCTCTTGTTTGAATGTGGTTTTTACCCATTCGTTTTCTTTCTTTTAGGAATTTTTACTGGGATTTTTTTCTCTGTGTTTTTGTAATTTTCTGGTACCAAATTACGTTTTGTATGAACTGGTTGAAGTTTCAATCATGTTCAGTTTTGTACATAGGTAGTTAGTATAGGATATGGGATGGCGTGTTTCAGTCTCCTTATCTCTGTAGTGCAGCGTAGCTACGTAGTTGGCGTTATCTTCTGATAACATCTACGTTGGCTGGCTGTGGGTTTTATCTCCTAGTTTTATTTTCTCTCGTACGTAGGATATTTTTAGATTCTTCTTTCTTGTGCGTTTTCGTACATTAGGTAGATAGGTTTTTCTTAGTGCGTTTTTGCCTGTAGTTAGATAGGTATTTTTCAGTTTCTCATTTTTCCTTTAAAAATGAGTGGCGCTCGAAAATTTTTTTTCCTCTTAGGTTAGGTTTAGTGTAAGAAATGCATACCTTGAGTATATTTGTCTGATCCCTTACCTCTCCCCTTTTTTAATGATTTTATCAATTGAAATAAATTGATTTTTTGTGCTTTTTACTTTTCTCATTTAATCAATTGAAATATATTGATTTTGTGCATTAAGTTGCATCAATATTGCATTAATTTGCATATTTCGCATTAATTTGCGTTTACCTTGCATCAATTGCATTAATTTGCATTGCTTTGAAACCAATTGCATTAAATTGCATTGTTATTGCATTAAATTGCATAAATATCGCTCTAACTGAGCATATCGATTTATTCTGTACTTTTTATCAGTTTTCTACTGAATTTCGATTTTAAAATGACAAAAGGAACTGAAACCCCTTTGACTCCTGTCAGTCACCTGACAAGGGAACAGCAAATGGCTTTATTGGAAAATCGTGGCCAAAATGCTAATAATCAGTTTCCAAATACCGAAAATGTAACCAGTACTAGTACTAGCAGTATACCAACTGCTCAGCTAGTAACTATATCACCTACTATGACAACAAATGCAAATGCAATTAATTTTGCTAATGCTAATGCAACTACCGTTGCTAATGTAACTCAAGTTACAAATACCAATGCAACTAACGTTGCAACAACCTTGACAAGTGAAATAGCTAATAACTTGGTTTCTGGTCAAAATAGGCCAACCCAATCGAGTGGAACAAGCTCTGGCTCTGATTCAAATGCTATCATTCAGCCAAATTCAACATTTACAACTGAACAACAATCAATCATGCGAATGATGGTTGTTGATATATATGGAAAAGCTCAATCTTCTGCTTTGAATGAAAGATTAGCAGACATGCAAAGAGATCTAGATGGTCGTTTTCAATTGTTGAGCCGTCAACAAGATCAAAGAGCTTTGGAACAAGAGGCTAGGTTAGAGAATGTGGTGAAAAATACAATTTTATCAGCTATTCAGCTGGGAGGAGCAACTCAATCGCTTCCTATTTCCACACAACCATCTCTACCTACCACTTCTTTACCTGCCATCACAGGTAACACTAATACAGTAGTTACTGATCCTTATGCTTGGCCTATATTTACAACAAGCCAAATACCTATTACAACTGGTATTTTATTTCAAACTCAGGCTCAAGTAACTACTGCTGCGAGTATTTTTATACCTACTTCCTCGCCTATTTGTGCTACATCTGTGCAACCTAGCAATCAAGGTTCAATACCATCTACTGGATATACCAATATATGGAGAAATTCCTTATTAAATGATCCGAGATACAGTACATTCATCGGAGCAAATCGTATTAATGCTGAATCGACTCGATTACCGTTATTGAACTCATACATGCCATTTAATGGAGTAGGTGGTTCAAATACAACGTTTATTCCACCAATTTCTACTCAAACATCGGCAATACCTCTTAATTGGTCAGTAACCACTGCCCATATTCCACAAAATAATTCGATTCCTATCCAATCGGGGCCTTTCGTGCCAAATACAACGATACCACCACCAAATATACCATATTTGGGTGGATTTAATTCAGGTAATGTTGGTATTGGATCATCTCAATCATGGGTAACAAATAATTTGATAAATCAAGCTGAAACAACTGTTAATTTGGTAGATAGCCAGCTATATTCTCCAGAAGAATTACATCCAAGTCTTAATTGGAATTGTTTAGAAGTTACTCCATCCTATACTCAGGATCATGATAAGCTCCGTAAAATGGAACCAACCGTAAAAAATCTCCTCTTCGCAGAGACTGAGGTACCTACCTTCTCTGGTATTACTGATCCTCTATCACCTATTGAATTTATCACAAAAATCGAATTGCATCTAATTCCAGCCTGCAAATCTGATGATCAAAAATCAGGATGCTTACGACGTAAATTAATTGGTGAACCTGCTACATGGGTTAATGATATCCCAAGGTCAACCAAATACCGAGTATTGAGAGGTTACTTCCTCGATAGGTATTATGATCGTCAACGTCAAAACGAGGAATGGAATTTGTTTGTTTCAGCAGTTAAATTTCCAGAAACACCTGGTCAAACTGCTGAATTATTTGTCTCAAAATGGCTGAAACGCCTTGAATTCAATAAACTTGGCGATCAAGCCACAGTCATGAGATATTTGGCTAAAAAGTTACCAGCAGATTATGCCAGTGCCATGCAATTTGGTTTTGGTACTAATATGAGCTTACATGATCTAAAAGCTCAGTTGCATGCTGTTGATGTAATTAATTATTCGAGTAAATCACAATTTTATAAACCAAACTTTAATAAATCGAATAATTCTTCAAATCAAGCTCAAAATCGTACAAATAATCCGATTTCTAGCTCAACTGCACAAGTAAATAATAGAACACCCGCTCCTAATACCCATTTTACGGTGCAAAGTGGACGGGGTGGCAGTAATTCAATGCCAAATGTGCATTCTTCTAGAATAAACAATGTAGAAATCGATAATTCTGCTAATACTCCTGAAAATCAAGGAGATACTCCTAATAACGAAGGAGATAGTTCGGAAAACTTGGCGAACAGCCAGTTATAGGTCCGAACTGCGCTGAGAATAAATTAAATGGACCAAATAATGACAAAAATTCACCCAAGATCATTCCAAGACTCAATGGTTACCAAGTAATTGGCGATAGCATTGCTTATCAAGCAATTATGAGCCAAAATGATAATCAACTGCTCAGTTATTATCTATGCTCTGAGAAATTATACGTTGATCAAGTCATCAAAGAATTAAATACCAACTCATGTATCGTTGAGAAAAATGTTATCATTTACTTGGGTACAACCGATATGTCAAATAAATCCTTCTGCCCTATGAAGTTTAAATCAAAAATGAAATCACTAATACGATTATTACGTAGTCGTGGAGCTGAAAAAATCATCATTTGCTCCATTATCCCAAAAATTGGATCTGAAATCGATCATAATTACTGGAGAAATCTAGAATCAACTAACTCTGGACTGTTCTTCTCAGCTGGTGAAGTTGATAATGCATACTATGCACCTATCTTTGATCGTTTCACAGTTTCTGTTGGTCCAAAAGAGAAATTCAATCGTCATCTCTATTTTGACAGTGTTGGCAAATTAAAATACCAACCAAAGATCTGTTATTACCAGAAAATGAATGGTAAAGGCGAAGTTCTCTCATTATGTCTAAATGAGAATGGAATTCGAACTTTCTCTCGAATAATATCTTCCTATTCATCAAAAGGAACAAAAATTCAAGCAGTAAAAGATATATTGAGTAATACCTCCACAAAGGTGATTAATCAATGTGCTATGAACACCTCAAATAAGATAGGTAAAATTGAGAAAACCTATCAAGTAGCTACTTGCTTGAATGATATTTTGGAAGAAGGGGAAGAAAAGGCCTTCACCAGTGAAGAGGACCTCCCTTTCTACGTTCCTATTCAAATCAAGAATGTTGAAATAGAAGCCATGGTTGATGAAGGCTGTCCTCATGTACTTCTTGACCAAAGTTTATATGAGGAATTAGTTGAGAAAAATCCTGAACTTCGAAAATCAGAATTTCCCGCTCAAGGCATACTTCGATATCAAAATGCCATGGGTGTAAAGAAATGTAAACCAAATAAATCAGTGGCTATTCCATTTAGCCTAGGTGATGGTCTTTTTAAAAATGAGACATTTTACATTCCATGTGTTATTGTGAAAGATCTTAATGCAATAATGCTGTTGGGTCGTCAATGGCGAAGATTTTTCCGTACTGCTACCGATGATAATGAGCATGTTATACATCTATCAAATCCATATACAAAAGAAAGGATTTCTTATGATTACACAACTCGAAGTCGTAATCACACCGATGACAAACGTATACGGTGGTTGAATTGTAATGTTCATTTCAGTCCAGATCTTGACAAAGTATGTCAGTTGAAAGGCTCAGTCGATGAGGCTAAGCAAGAAAGGGCTGATGAACTATTACGAAAAGCTCATGACCAAGTCATTAAAACAGCTGAGGAACAATCTCATTTGAAAGAAAATGTCAGATCTCGTCTAAAAAACATCCTACTCACCTACAAATCAGCTTTTCGAGAAGAAGTAGGTTGTTGTAATGTTTACCAACATAAATTAGTAATTGAGGGCTTGAAAGAGATGCTCTCAAAGGAACGTCAAATGAATTACCATGTCGAAGAGAAAGTCAGAGAGGTAATTCGGGAGTGGCGTCAACAAAACATTGTGATACCCTCAAATTCTCCATTCAGAGTTCCATTAACTCCAGTTGAGAAAAAGAATGGTAAATATAGACCTTGTGGTGATTTTCGCACCCTAAATGAATTTATGATGATGCATAATAACACCGTACCTCGAATATCAGACCTCAGAACAAGGTTGAAGGGTGCTAAATATTTCACAAAACTTGACTTTCGGGAAAGTTTCCTACAAATTCTGCTGGATCCAGAATCTCAGCAATACTGTGCATTTGTCTTTGATGGTCAGCCCTATCAATTCACCAGGGTGCCATTTGGAACAAAGGATAGTATGCCAGCATTCATAAAAGCGCTTCAAATTGTGCTTGAAGGCACAGAAAAATATGTAATGTCATATGCAGATGATATTCTAATCTTTAGCTCCACATTGGAGGAACATTACCAACATGTTGAAGACATCCTTCGTCGTATTGAAGCTGCTGGTTTCACTTTGAATGTTGAAAAATGTAGCTGGTTTAAAGAACAAGTTGAATTTGTCGGAATGAATATTTCTGAAGATGGAATTGAACCAATAGCAGAAAAAGTTGCTGGTATCAAAGATTTTCCACGACCAAAATCGAAGAGAAGTTTACAATCATTTTTGGGAATGATTAATTTCTATAGGCACTATATTCCAAATTGTGCTGATATTGCAAAACCATTATACGATATTACCTCACCATCTGCAATTTATAAATGGTGTGATATCCACCAAGAAGCATTTGACTTATTGAAGAATTTACTCTGTGAAGCGACTATGCAACAACATCCAGATTTCACAAAGCCATTTTACATTGTAACAGATGCAAGTGGTACTGGAATTGCTGGTGCAATATATCAATTTGATGAAGAAGGACATGTCCGTCCAATTTGCTTCAATAGTCGACTTTTAACATCAGCAGAGAGAAATTATTTTACAACCGAGCAGGAGCTTCTAGCTGCGATCTATACCTTGAAGAAAAATTCGTATATGCTTGTTGGTGCCGAGATCTATCTATTTACGGATCACCAATCAATCACAATGCTGAGACAACATCCATATATTTCTCCACGCATTGTTCGATGGTTATTATACTTGGGTAATTTCGATATAAAAATGGCACATATTGCTGGTAAAGAGAACGTCGTCGCCGATGCTTTGTCTAGATATCATCGACATATGATGGCTCAAGCGACCCCCTCTTATATTCAATTCAACCAAGTGAATTATATCAAATATGATGGTTTAAAGCAATATCAAAAGCGTATTGGTCAACTCAATACTGAACAATTAAAAGATGTTCTTGTTCAACAATTTGAAACTATACCGAATAAAGTTCCAAAAATGAAGAAAGATGAATCTGGTCGATATCTTTGGAAATTGAAGAATGAATTTCGTATCTACGTTCCATCCACCCTTCGATCTGATGTTTTAAAACATTATCATGGCTACTATGTGCATCCTGGCATGTGGAAAATGCTGAGAATGATCCGTAGAACTTACAACTGGCCTGGTATCGTTAATGATGTAGCTCAATATCTTCGAAATTGTACCGAATGCTTAGTTGCCAAGAATCGTAAAGTTCAACTCCATGGTCCAATGAAATCGATTGAGACTACCGAACCTAGAGAAATCGTTTGTGTCGATTATTGTGGTCCATTACCAACAGCTCGTGCTGGTTGTAATATGATTGTTGTCACAATGGATCATTTCACAAAGTATACTCGTTTGTTTCCAATCAAGAAGGCTGAAACTGAAAACACCATCCGCTGTGTTGAGAAATTTATTAAAGAATTTGGCGAAATCAAGACTCTCCTCTCTGATAATGGTCCGCAATTCGCATCAAATATGTGGAAAAATCATTGGAAAGAAAGAGGAGTAGGAGTCCGAAAAACAAGTTTTTACAGTCCATCCTCAAATCCAGTAGAGCGAGTAATGTCCACGATTAAAGAAGTAATTCGAATGAAATGCCGCTACAAACAATCAAAATGGATTGATATTTTAGAAGATATTGAACATAAACTCAATCATGTTGTTCATAAAACCACTGAAGCTGTACCTTTTGAACTAGCGACCGGCAAGCCAGGAAATAATCCAAATCCAAAGACAATACCTCTTCCAGAGTTATCCTCTGTTTCAGAAGCACAAAATAAGCTTCATGAGAATGCAATGAAAAGTACGAATGAATTCAATCAAAAGCATTCTCTAACAGAGTTGAAAGAAGGTGACGAGGTATTAGTAAAAACTCATTGCCAATCAGACAAAGATGCCGGATATAATGCCAAGCTAGATTTGAAATATGAAGGTCCATATGTAGTGGTGAAGAAATATCGAGAAAATGTTTATTGTATCAGAGATGAGGGAGATCCAGATCCAGCCAATATCCTGAGGAAGAATATTCGCGAGCTCGTTCTGATTAAGTAGCAGGTTTTCAAGATGATGGTTATTTTGCTCATTGGTTGCTGAAGACGTTGGATTTGTTTTGTTCGCCGGATCTTAGATAAATGCTTCGACCTATGGATGTCACTTTGGATGCCTTTAATTTTAGCTTTAGTTTAGATTTACTTTCAGTTTGTTTTTTTTTTGTTGTTTTTTTTGGTAGAATCACTCTCAATGTTGTAGGAAATGCGGTTTGCATTACATTCACCCTCATTTCGGGGTGGCTATGTAGTAGGTACCTACATATTGAGAGCGATTTTGAATGCTTTTGATAATGTTACCTACCTGGGCGAGGAGAGGAGAAGTTTCTGATAAGAAACTAGCTCTACCTCCTCGTCAAGGTACGTAACATTACATCAGCAACAGTCTTATTTTTGCTGTTCCTGTATACGTTTCGATGTTCGTTTTGATGTGTGGCTATGAGCCTATTTTTCTTGCAAATGTGCTTTTGATTATTTTTTTGTGGTGTTTTTCATTATTTTTTCGGATGTTTATTTTCGATCTTATGAACTTTTATTTTAATACATCGTTTTTAGCCACTATGATGTGGTAACTGTGTTGTTATTTTGGGGTAAGGAGGGGATATTGGACAATGTGCTCATAGGTATGTGTTTTCTCTTTATCAAGGTAAATTATGGTACTAGTTTCTAAATTACGTTTTTTCTGGGTTTTCTGGGTCTGTCAGGGGTAAATTAAATTATATTTTTTGGTTTTCTAGTGTTCTCAAACCCCCTGACACAACACTATGCCTAGTAAAATATTCTATGTATGTAACGAGAAACCATGTGTACGATTTTAGATATCATCTTGACAATTTCATATTTACCAATTTGAACTAATTTCATCCGTCTCATTATGACAGTAGACAGCAGGTATTGCAATGAGCTTATAATAGGAAGGTAGAGGCTACGTTCATTTTGGGTTTGAAACTGTATTGCATTATTTTTTTTTAGGTATGAACAATCTTTCATACCTTGCAAATTTGTTTGCCAGATTTGGTAATTTAAGAATTGGGCATTCGGACTTGAATGGGTAAACGCAACCCGCACTATATCAAAATCTCGCTGGAGATCAAATTCTTTATCAATACGCATTGGGCATTGCTTTACATGGAGTTTGGCTCTTTACATTAAAAATATTCAAAATTTTGAGTGGGCACATAGATGTTTGAGGTAAGGAAAATGATCTACGTAAAATTCTCTAGACGATGGCGTGAATTTGAAAGTTATCCCGGCCACCGATCAAAAGTTACCAAGTTCAAAGTTGCGAAAGTGAATTTTTATTATAAATATTTCGTATTTTTCACACTTCTAATTGAATAACTCGAAATTTCGATCGAGAACATAGGTGTTTGAGGTAAGGAAAATGATCTACTTACGTAAAATTCTCTACAAGATAGGATAGGTTTGAAAGTTTGCCTGGTCACCGAACGAATGCTATGAAAGTTCAAAGTTGCGAAAGTACCTAAGTAGTTTTCTTTTTGCAATTTTTTTTTCATCACTTCTGCAACTTTTTAAGTTTAATAACTTTCGATCGATAACCGGGACAGCTTTCAAATCTACACAATCTTGTAGAGAATTTCACGTAGATCATTTTCCTTACCTCAAACATCTATGTGCTTACCTACTCAAAATTTCGAGTAATTTTAATGTAAAAAGACAAACTCTATATAAAGCAATGCGTGTTGGTAAAGAATTTGACCTCCGACGAGATTTTGGTGTAGTGCGGATTGCGTTTACCCCTTCGAGTCCGAATGCCCAATTACCTACTTGTTGAAAAGTTAGATTCCCCACTGAAGAAATTGTTTTGTATCCCGATTAGAAAACTAGTGTGGGTGAAGAAATGGGAGGGACTGTTTTTTATCATCATTATTAGGTGCTGAAATGGAAGTACTAGGTATGTACTTATAAGTTATAGGTACACAAAGATATACTTATTTTGTAGGTACAAGTGTAGGGCGATGTCCTACCTGCTTTAAATATATCTCCGCAACCATCACATCTTGAGGCGAATTGAGCATCATAGCAATTCCCACAATAGATTTTTTCCAATTTTGATCCAAATTGTTTGTCAACTAAGGATATGTGACATTTGGTACATAAGAAGCAAGCCTCATGCCAGTGTTTGTCTTTGTAAGACAAATCCTATACGCGCAAACATCACAAATTATTTGTAAATTTGGAATCTTCACCTACACATATAACTACACAGTGGCAGATGCCAATACTAAAGTTGAACTTTCAAACATACAATATATGTACTAGGTATACAACAGGTCAATAGGTCATAGGTAATCCTTCGAAAAACTGTTTAGTTTTGGATTTGGTTTTCGTTTTTTGACACATTGCACAGTTTGTGTGTGAAATGGGAATTTCCCTAAAACCTCTAAATCTTGAATGTTCCAACACTAACAAAATGTTATACTTACAAGATTCTAATGAATCTCATAGGGTGTTAGGTTTTTGATTTGAAATTCGGTTTCGCCCTTTTAGGATGTTTTGCTGGAATAAACTTATTTTCCTTTTCTAATCCACTCTAATGTATACATATTACATAAGGACCTTACATACCTTCGAGTCAATTCCAATGATTTTATTGCACTCTTCACAAGAATTTGCAAATACAGATTCATAACACCTAATACAATAAGGATGATCGTCTCGTAATACATATCTTTGACTAGTTAATGATTCATCACATTGCCAGCAACAGAAATGTGTCGAATGCCAGTCTTTGCTCATGGCTTTTGTGAATTCACCGCTGAAAATGAGCTGCAAAAAGTACGATTTTGATTTTAGTCAGCTTGTTGCAGAAATCTACAGCTTTCAAGTATGCTAACACATAACACTTGCAACTCTGGAACTACCTAATTCAGTTGTCCATTTTAATGGAAAATTTTATTAGCTGCAAAAGTCACCATTTATATTTTATTTCAATGCATTGCTTTCCAATATCATAAGTCTTATCTAGGTGTCCATTAATGCATACCATCTGAATCTGAAGTCTTCCATTTGCACTTCACAATAAGTAAGCAAAATAGCGAAATTTAGAAGATAGGTATGGGTAAGCATGCTTCTTTTTTTTCAAACATTCGAAAAAGCATTTCAAGAGAGAGACACAGCTTTCAAAATGATTCTCAATTGAAAGATATTTCAACTATTCTTTCAAAATTAATTACCTACTGTATGCTGAATCTCGCAATGTACAACTGAGAGTGATCAAATGTAAATAGTGATTTTTGTTAGGTACCTATCTAATAAAATCCCTCATTCAATTGAAATAGTTTCGGAGGTTACCATCCTTTGTTGTATGTAAGTACAAAGTACATATTACAATAATTTAAAATGACATTAGTAGGTACCAATATTATTGACGATGTTATCAATATGTAGTTTCATGTTTTCACAATAACTAATATTCCCTACCGATAGTCACAGGTCACAGTAATACATCAATATTTCCAAATTTACCCATAATTAGGAAATTATAGACATTTTCTCGAAATACCAAGTGCGCAACACACGCAGTGGTCCAGGAGACTCCTCAAAACGCTCGAAATGATGAAAAGGATAATTTTGCAACATTAGAAACATAAATTGGACGAAATCTATATAAAGTTAACCGAAGTTTGATGAACTATAAGTATGGCCAGATTGATAGTGTTGGATGCCCCAAACACGTCTGTGGTGTTAGTTTTCGCGGAAACTTCGAAACTTGCGGAATGAAGGTCTAGAAAAGAAAACGTAGCTCAGAGTGGTCCAAGAGACCTTCAAAACACTTGAAATTCATTATCTAAAAAATTTGAGATGCACGTTGGTGAAATATATTGTAGGTGTGGTTTTCGAGGGAATACAAATTTAATAGGTAGTAAAAAAATTTTCCGAGGTAAAGCAGCCTGGGCGCTGAATTCTTATCAGCTTGTGACGTCACGCAACAGTAGGCATAACAAACGAAAAAATATAAAAATAACATTGGTTTAAACGGGAGAATACAAATTTTTGAATGTTTTTTCATTATTGACTCAATATACCTACTGAAGAATTGATTGAAGTTTCATGTTTGATCATTGATCGTCTGTAAAATTCAACGAGCTTTCCGATGGTGTAATCATTTTTGAATTTTGGCGATAGTTTTCCTTGTAATTTTGCGATTAACGAACTGTAAACCTGAAGGTATCGTCTAAATGAAAAATAAATGAAAACAAATTCATCATAGAAAAAAAAAACAAATACACTATCGGAAAGAGCATGAAAAATGCTACATTTCACTCATTGGAAACATTTTTCCATATGCGTTATACTTTTTGAAATATTTCAACCCAAAACTTTGGAATAGTGTACAATAGAAACAATAATACCTACGTGGAAAAAAACATTTAATGAATAAAATGTAGCATTTTTCATGCTCTTTTTGATGGTGTATTTGTTTTTATAGGTAGGTAGTAATAGCCGGACATGTGACATGTCAGCCACTTTGTGGGTTAATTCCACGTACAAAGTCAGCCACCGTACATCTCAGCCATGGCTGACTTTTCCTGGGTTAATTCTACATACAAAGTCAGCCACCTGTTTCCAAAAACTTCCACCAGAGTTCGCATCCATTAGAAATTGAGGCGCGAGGAGGAACGCAGGCCCAATTTCTAATTAACGATGTGTAGAATGGAGAAAACAGGCCGGAATTTTTGTGCCTATACCGGTATGGCTGAGTTAGTATGCAGAATTAACCCACAAAGTGGCTGACACGTCCGGATATTACTACCCATATTATTTATATATTGTTTTCATTCGTTTTTCAATAAAATGACGACACCTTCAGGTTTACAGTTCGTTAATCGCAAATTACAAGGAAAACTATCGCTCAAAATTCAAAAATGATTACACCATCGGAAAGCTCGAGGAATTTTACATACGATCAAACATAAAACTTCAATCAATTCTTCATTACATTGAATCAAAAATGAAAAAACTTTCAAAAATTCGTACCCTCCCATTTTAACCAATGTTATTTTTTCGTTTGTTATGACTACTGATGATAAAGTCACAATGTTTGCTCTCCGGCCTTTTTAACTATAGGTGGTGTTGGGTAAAGGGGAGAGGGAAGGGAGGTGCTGAAAATTGAATTCACTCAAAATATCGTGTAGCGTATCGAAATCTATGTTTTCGAGATCGTAGATTACGAATCTGACGATGAAATTTTTTTGGGGATAATGGGGAGGGGTGGGGGTGAACAAATTGAAATTTACTTAAAATATCGTGTAGCATATCGAAATCTAGGTTTTCAAAGTCGTAAATTACGACTGCAACGAAATTAAATTAGCAGTTCGAACTTTTTTTTTTTACAATTCTCACGTATATTTGAGTTCATATGGCTACAAACACACAGTGATGATGAAAAAAAGGCTCCAACAGGTGTAATTATTTGAAAATCGACAACGTTTTTGTTTATAAATCGTACTTCTGTAAGTTTTGCCAAAACGTAGTATCACACTCACATGTAAAGCCATACTTCTCGCTATTATATAGTTAGATTTACGTCGGTGTACTTTGCATGGTTTTGGTCCAATAAAATTACCAATTTTTGACAAATTTAAATTTGTACACCCCACCTCCTTCCCATTGCCTCAAAAAAAATTTTCATCGTCAAATTCGTAACGAAAACCTCGATTTTGATTTCGAAATACTACGCGATATTTGAGGTAAATTTCAATTTGTGCAACCTCACTCCCTCCCATGGTTTCAAAAAAAATTTTTATCATCAAATTCGTAATCTACGACCTCGAAAACCTAGATTTTGATATGCTACACGATATTTTGGGTAAATTCAATTTTCAGTACCTCCCTTCCCTCTCCCTCTTAACTTAGAACAAATTTTCATTGTGAAATTCGTATTCTACGCCCTCAAAAACCATACCTACACTACATTTCACCAACTTTTATTGCAAACTTTTTAAGATAATGAATTTCGAATGGAGGTTCCCTGAACCACTGTGCAACATGACCTTTTTGAGATCATTTACCTAATTGAAATAAATTTTTTGTTTTTGAGACCAAAATAATTCTAGCGATTCCACCTGAGAATTCTGAATTTAATTTTTAGGAACGAACAATTTACAAAAAAGAGGCATCAATAATACGGAAATGGATAAACAATAGGGTGGAGTGAAAAAAAAACATACCTTGGATTTTGACCAATACAAATTTGGTGGAGTTCATGTGGAGTTGTTCACTTTGAGTGATGAGAATTTGAAAAAAATGAGGAGAGGGGGTCAAACTTCAAATGAAGTCAATTTTCACTAATCTTTCAGTCAAAAATCATTTAATTTTTTCTGACAGAGAATTTGTTGAGAAATTTGTGATTTTTGACTGAAAACTCAATCAAAAATTATCAAGTTTTGAAATAATAGGTTCGTTCGAGCGCTTTACAAGATATGAAAAAAAAGATTTGGAATTCCAATGAAATTCATAATTTTTTTGTTTGTTTACGTCGACCAAAGGTGCGTTCTCACTTCTCACATGATTCTCACCAAATGCCAATGGTATAAAAATAAATGGTTACTAATCATAATATCTCTCAAACTTCACATCTTTTAGAGTAAAATTGATAAAAATTGAAAAGTGTAGTTTCGTGCATTAATTTCTAAATGTTTAAACAATAATTTTATCGGCAATGAACAAATTTTGCCACAACCTATCATCGAAAAAAAAGAAAAAATGGTAATGAAATTTTACGTACATAAAGTGAATGGTAATGGGTAGCCCTTGTTAGTGGAGATGCACCCTGAGACTTTCAAAAAATTATGAATTTCAAATCTTTTTTTTATCCAAGCTTAAGGGGGGGGGGGGAGGAGGCGGCTCGAGCCCCTTGAGCCTCTCTTAGGGGTACCTATGAATGAAAATTAGGTACGTTGAAAACTCGCTATGGTTTCCCTTCCGGTGACGCGCGACGCGACGGTATAGATAAATTGCCAAAAACACTGTCGCGTCTGGGTAAGTAAAGTCATACATATAACGAACGAACAATTCGATGGATTCAGATTCGAATGTAGCTGTAGGTAAACATCGTCGCTTGAAATCGTTAAAATCAAGTTAGGAACTCGATGATACGGTATAGCGGTAGGCGCTAGCTGTGTGTGCCATGCCATCAGTGAGCTCGATTGCTTATCCTAAATTTGCTTTCACCGGCCGAACGTCGTGTCTACTCGTCCGTCGACGAGTCGTCTCAATTCTTACAATTTTTTGCACACGCTACCAAGCAGGAACGAATGAGCCAAAAATTTTGCAATAATTCGTAAAATACACAAAGTTACGTTACGTACCTACCTATAGGCGAACATTGGTTGCCATTTTTCTTATTACATCCACCTATTTTCGTTTCTCGTTGTGCATTTTTTTCCTCACATACCTACTCAATTATTACCTAGTACTTACTACCTAGCTACCTACTATCTACATTCGCGTTGACTATTATGTGAGTAGTTCTCCGCAAACTACACATTTTGGTGTGCATGCAAAAATTCCGCGTACAACACATAGAATGACATGTTTGAGCGCAGCTGGGTCAATCATTGTGACCCCCCTCTACCAATACCATACATGATACGGTGTCCAGCCCCCCTTTCCTCTGGTGTAAAACCCACTTTGAGGGCCAAATTTCCCTCATCGTGGCTGTAGCACACCTCGATTTTCAATGTATGGAAGTTGTACAAACGTGACTATGGTTAATTCTATTCTGCGCACTTGTAAGCAGACCAAGGTCTAAAAAAAATTTTTTAGTGACAACCTCATGGACCTTGAGACCTTCTATGGACAACCTCGAGCGAGCTCTGTAGCAGGAGTTTCAGTTTTATTTCATGAACGCGGTCAATTTTTGTTGCTCGTATATGGCTCACTGTTTGATTACGTTCTAACGTGAACAGGTACGGGGGGCGGGCGTATTAACCAGCAAGCGGAGTAAGCGACGCGTAGGGCGCAGAAATTTTAAAGGGCGCAACAATTTTGGAAATGCATAATTCAGAATTACATGACGATGACGGTAAGACTTTTTTAAAGCACTGAAATATGAAAAAAGTGCTTTTTCGGACATTAAAACCCCACTTTCTTCAAAGCTTCGCTCGGGCATAAACCAAATCTTCAATTATAAGAACTGTTTGAGGCATCCGCACGAAAACATGTTTCTTTCGGCCCCCTCCTCCGAAAATCCTTCTGGAATTCCAAGTCTATGTACTTATTTTATACATTATACCCTCCAAAAAAAAAAAAAATCCGACATTTACAATCTGGGTATCAGCTCGCCAGTAATTTTCAATTAGTCGAATACAGAAAAAATTTGAGGGGATGTTCAATTTACCCTCGCTTAGGGCGCGAAATTTCTTAATACGCCTCTGACAGGTACCTATTTCAACGTATGAGAGGCCGACACGTGTATATTCGGCGAGGGTTTTTACTTGCCTTTCATCCCTCGCTTCGCTCGGGCATGAATAAAATCATAATTAGACATATGAACTATGTAACGCGCACCCCCAAAAACACTTTGATTTTTGTCTTTTACCCATTTTGCACCCCCCCTCCCCACCACCGAAAACCACTGGTTCTGACCCCTCCCTTTCAGAGGTTTCTGGCTACGCCATTGAAAATGACATGACATAAAAATTTGAGTGTTTTTTTTTCGCTACACCCGGGAAAAATTCAAGTCGCCGGCTCGGCTCTGACTACGACTACGCCTACGCCCACGTAGACGTACCGCGCGTGTACCTAGACCTACCTATAAATGCACAAGCGCGTAAATACTAAATAGTACCGATCCACCTAAAATTTTCGAGAAAAGAGAAGAAAAGAGGGAAGAAGATGAGATACAAATAAACATTCACGCCTCTACGATCTCGGCATTAGGACCGGCCGGCGGCGCGGCGCGGCGCGGCGCAGGGGCGATAGTGATTTACGTATTTAATAAGTTACAGCAGACGTCGTCGCGCCGCGCTTCGACGTAATTGTAGAGACTAAAGATGTGCGTTAAATACCTACCTATGTATTATATGTATTATGCTACGGTACGGTACGGCACACGTACGATGCGATGCGATACGGCGCGGCGCGGCGGTGTAAGGTAAGAAACGTAAGTACGCGATACGCTATGCCTATGCGGTACGATTTACGCAAAAATTAGGCACATAAACAGGTACCTACTACCTAGTTGGTATAGGTAATGTAAATGTACCGCATAAATGTAGGTATATTAGGTACTTAGGTAGTAGGTACCCCTACCGGGCAGGTGCCGCGCCGTGCAGGGTTATAAATTTTTCGTATAGAGCTGTAAATGTCCATTATTGCAAACAAGCTTACTTACCTACCTACGTCTATTTTGTACCTAGCGCCTACAATCTGTATAACGCAATATGCAAAACGTAACGCGTTCAATTCGCACGCGCCCGTGTTAATGAAATTGCATGCACGCGTCTTTCGAAGGTGAATCGCGTTCGCGTATGTAGCAGCTGCATTCCTAAAACTGCGCTTTTGCACAGTGCACGCAAGCGTGACCCCCGTTACGCAACGCCAACCTACTTGGATACCTACATTAGTTATTTTCTACTCAAAAATGACCAACACTGACACTGGCTTTGGCTGAAAAACATGATCCGAACATTCATTGTCCGTCGCTGCTGCCAGACAAAACAAAACTTGCGACGCGACGCGACACGACGAAACGATTTTTTTTCTCGATAAAACGTATCGTTGATTCTCGTAAATAAGTTATGTAACCTATTACGGTATCGGTATCGGTATCGGTATCGGATCAGTATATCACGAGTATACCATACCGTAAAAAATACATAGATACGTAAACACAAGTTCCAACATGGATCGATTCTTTTACTTGCTTCCAAATTTAGATGCAACTCGAAGAAAAATTCAGAAATCGTAAAACACTCGATTCGATTTCCATCGTGCGAAATAGCGACGAAAGCAAGAAATTATTCCAAATTAATGCTTCTTGGGTGCAAAGTACATATTACCTACGTACAATTAGGTAGGTAGTCTAACCGTGAGATTCGTATTTCGTACCTAATATGTACGCCTACGCATATAGGTACCCATTATCTTTATCACGTCCACTCGAGAAGCTACCGTTTTTTTCGCTATTCATTCGCAAGGCAATAACTTCACAAGATCCTCAAAAAAGATCGAGCGAGGATGAAGAGGAGGGAGGAAAGAACGAAGAAACCGTCATTTGACCATTTTTGAACAATTTCGTTGTTTAATGCCTGAGCTGGTGTGGTAAGGGAGGGAGGGGGGGGGGGGGTGTATTCAGCCCTTGGTGGAACTTTGACAAAAATTTTTACGCCATTCGACTTGCCTATGACTATGTACAAGATGATTTTAGAGCGCAAAAACGAATTTTTATCACGCCACCCGGGAGCAGGGGCCTCAAAATACGCGATTTTCAAGCCGGAAACTCTATCTTCTCGAGTTTTCAACCAATGTTTTTCAAACTTGGCACCTAGATAGATAAAGGTACCGGAGGGGAGTATCTTGGAATTTTTTCTACCACACTAGCGATCTGAAATTTCACCTAGAAATTTTCAAATCGCCCTGGGAGCACCGTTTTACCGCGGGGTATGAAAAAAGAATTTTACGTTTCTTACTCTATTTTACTCCATTCATCGAATTTTTTCGAGTGGTGGCCTACATGTAGCGTCCGAAAAACTGATAAATCTAAAATTATGCCATTCCCATAAATTCCGTATTTTTCATTTTTTTTTTCTCGCTAAAAATACATTCATACTCGCTTTTTATCAAATTTCGACCAATATTCACCCATTTCCCAGAACGAATTAAAAGCAATTTAGTCCACAGTCCCACAGTCCAAGTGGCAAAAAGTGTTCACTGTTCATTGAGCGTGCTTTTCTGGGACGCAAAAAAATTGGTTGGCCTATTGTTGACATGGGTCTCCCATGGTACCTAGACCTACCTATGAAAAAAGTGCATTTTGGATTTTTGTCCTCGCACAATAGGGAGCTGAGGTCTAAAAACTCTTCTTTTTTACCATTTTTTCAACTTGACCGGGCGCAAAAAATTTTTTCACAGTGTGTTATTAGACCTCTCCCCTCCCCTCCCCTCCCCCCCCCCACTCCAAATATATGTCACAACCCTTGGGCCACTTGCACAATGCAAAGTGCGAATTTTTGCCAGAATTAACCATTTCTGTTACAATAACGCCTCTGTATGCGACATGCGGTCTGGAACCGTGGGACGAAAAAAAGATCAAATGTAGTGTATACTGTATACTGTATAGTATATACCCACCCACATTCATTCTGCACGTAATGAGCCTTTTGAAGAAAACTGTTTGCACAACAGGCCGTAGCAAATTTTCAAAGTTGATTGAGAAAATAAGTGATTATCACCCCTCTTCGTCATAAAGAAGTTCTAAAAAAAAAAGTAGTAATGAAACTTGAGTTCCAACCTATCAAAATGTTGAAAAAATTGTAAAAAGAGGTACATACTAGTCGGATATGCAAAATTTTATGGGAGCCGTAGCAACCCCGTCTAAATAGGGGGGGGGGGGGGGAGGGGCAGGTTGAAAAAGGGTATTTCTTATCAATTGTTCGTTTACGCATACCTACGTAGAAATGACTAGATACATAATAGATGTAGGTGTAGGTGCATCAGCAGCGAAAAAATATAATAGGTGCATACAAGATATATACGTCTTTTAGCTAGCTGGGTGGGTAGGTAGATCGGTAGGTTAGGAACAGGACGCGACACGCGCATCCGCACTCACACGTAAGCAATGTAGTGTTAGTGTCTAATGAATAGGTAGTACTTATTAACCTCGTCACATGCGGCGCATCTCGGCTTCAATTGTTCGGCATAATGTCTTTCGCAATACAGTTTGTCATTATGAACGCAATACGTCAAGTCCACCAACAGCTGATCACATTCGGTGCATACAAAACAACTCGGATGCCAAAGCATAGAGTCGCCGAATTTCGGCGCTAAAATAGCCAAGGCTGGCGTTTGCAGAGTCTTCTCGCACTTAGGACAAATCTGTAAAAAATTACAGGTAGGTAATTAGGTAGATATATGTAAGTCTAGGTATAGGTACGTATATTTACTGCCCAAAAAAGCTTTTCTTTTTTTTTTTTCATTCCTCTACATGCTTCGAAAATTCTTCTCCGATGTAATTTGGGGGTGGGGGTGGTGCGAATGATACTTCGTAGTTCGTATCCAACCGGATATTTTTGGATTTTTGGCAGGGGCGGAGGGGACGCAACGTACCACTTGAACCATTGTACTTACTTTGTACTTCTTGTACTCTTACTTTCCGACGCTTTCTGCGAAAAAAGTATACCCCCTTTTTGACAAAAAATAAATAAAAAAAAAATACGAGTACATAATTGTACATTCAAAATCCAAGTTACAACTCACCCGCAGTGATGGAAAACTGAAATGATATTAGTTCCAGTTCCAGTTCTCAAAATTTCATATTTCCAGTTCCAATTCCAGTTCCAATTCCAAAATTCAATTTTTTTTTTATTTTGAGAGACGAAAAAAATATAAAGTTTTTCGCAAAAATTGAACTTGGTTGTTTTTCCTTTCCTTTTTTTAAGGTAGGTACAATTTTTTAATCTTTCATAAATTTAAGCTTCACACAAAAAATTTCTGAAAAAAAAAACTGGGCAATAAGTAATCTTTTTTAGAAATTTTATGACTTCTGGTCCTGATTTCTTGAGTCCTGAATAATTATTCAATAAAAAAAATTGAAATTTGTAGAATGTGTGCGAAGATGTTTTTAATTTGATGGAATATTCAAAATTACAGGACATTTTTTCTTTATTTACTTTTCTATGTACATCAATTCTTGAGGTTCGTTTGAAGTCGTTTTTGTTTTTCAATTTTTATTAAAATTTTTTTAAAATTTTGAATTGGATATTGTGCATCCTGCGTCTACATTTTTTACTTTTTCACTCAAATTTTCAAAAATTTGAATTTTTTGTGTTTTTTATTCCATTCTGGAAATCTTTATTGACAAAACCTTGAATTTTTCGAAAAAAATTTTGGTGTAAGATGTAATGTTGGAGAAGATGATTTTAATTGAGTAAAAATTTCATTTAAAAAAGTCGGCAAAAGAAAAATTGCAATTTGCAAAAAAAATTCTGGAACTGGTATAAAACTGAAATTCATTTTAGATCCAGTTTTCAGATTTCATTTCTCATCATTTCAGTTCCAGTTCCAGTTCCAGTTCCGCAGTTCCAATTCCAGTTCCAGTTTTTTTCAAATTTCAGTTCCAGTTCCGATTCCAGTTTTCCATCACTCTTGAATGCGTTTCTGCAACTCATTCCAGTCAAAATCCAAAAAAGCTTCTTCCGAGGAAGGAGGACGCAATTATAAAATTTTTCAAAATTATGCGCTTTGTAGGATATCAAAAGATTGGAACCCCTTTCCCCCCCCCCTTCCATAAGACCCCATCTTGAGTTTTTGGTAGAATTAGGAGCAGAAAAACGTGTCTTGGAGGTTCCAAAACATTCATTTTGATACCCGACATGCCAATTTCAAAAATTATGAAATTTCACCACCCATCCTCCTCTTCCTGAAGCCTCTCTTAGATTTTGCGTAGAATGGTTTGCAGAAACGTATGTAGGCAGGTACATTTTATTTTGATACCGTTCACAACGATTTCGAAAATTCTGAAATTTCACCCCCTCCCTCGGAGCTTCTGTTGGCTATCAAGATGGCTAGTCTATTCACGTTTTTCGTCAGATTCAGAAGTGTGGCCAAGGGGGAGGTTTTTAAAGTTTCGAATTTTCCCCCTTCTCCGGAGGGTGTGAATTTACGCGGAAAATAATTATGCTTTCTTGGAGGATTGAAACTCCAAATTTTTTCAGACGCTTCGCTCGGGCACGAACAAAATCCCAATGTGAAAGCGTTCACCTCAAGCGAAAATCGTACATAAGTAAAGTACGGTACCTACCTATAGTATAGCTACTTAGTACTTAGCACCCGCACCTACCTATTGGCTGAAGCTGAAGGTACATATTTCATACGACATTTTTGCAGACTTACCGTATTTGCGGAACATTCTTCGACGTAAGCGATGTCTAAAGCGATCTCGTTGCGCGCGTTAATGAAATCTTCGTAACTTTGATGATCTTTGGATTCGACGTTTTTGCAGTAAGACAACGCGAGGTCTTGTTTTGGTAACTGGTAAACCAACTGTTTGTCTCTATACTTCTCTCCGGGTGTGCCGATTTTCGGTATCTTATTTTGCGGTAAACAACGAAAATACTGTTCAACCTGTCAAGTGCGAGTAGGAGTGGGTTAGATACATGCATTGAAAAACGGTACTTAGTTATACAGAGTTATGCTTAAGTACCGTATACGCATTTTCGCGTGAGTGAGTGAGTGTAGACTGTAGACATACCTAGGTACCTATATAGTTATAGGTATCTACTATCTACTACCTAGTACCTACTACCTACATCTACATACGTATTACGTATTACGTATACAGTGCGTACTACGCCGTCAATCGCGCCGCGGTGCCTAATTGTCTACATGTATGCAGTAGATACATTACATAATACATACGTATGTATTGTAGGTATGTACCTCTACCTGCATATTGTACCTATATTTATGTAGCAAGTACATACCTACACCTACTACCTAGGTACCTACCTACGACCCACTGCCCAGTACCTTTTTTTTTTTTTTTTTTTTTTTTTAATTAGTCCGCAATCCCAAATGGGTGCGGTAAGTTTATTACATGATTAATTAACAAACGATTCAATATTTAAAGTTATATACAATGCTGCTTCAACTTAGAATAAAGAAAACGAACGTAATTAGGATTAAACAGACTGAAAAGTAAAGCAATGGGATAAGTATATATTTAAAAGTACGTTAATTAAGTAAATGAATAGCAAAAAGAAAAGTGTACAAGTTGACGAATTCAAAACGAGTAGAAGGTATACGGTTGCATTAGATTAAAGTTTACATCGAGGGGATTCGATCGCCGCGGCTTCGTCTTGCCAAAGTCTTAGAACGCAGTAACGAAGATAAGTGCGATGTGAGGAGTTGAGTACATCGAGGTCAGCAGGTCTGCCCTTGGCAAAGCGGGAACAACGAAGGAAGATATGGGATGGAGATTCTAAACCTAGGCCACAGGGGCAAACAGGAGACTTTCTGCGGCGTCGTCGAAATAGGTATGTGCTAAAACAACCGTGAGCGGAGATGGCCTAAGAGGAGAAAAAATCGAGGATAGGACGAGTATCGATCCAAGGTTGAATTTCTGGGATTAATTGATGAGTCCATTTTGCAGTTTTGTTGGAGGACCAAAGTTCCTGCCAGCGAGAAATAGAAGCTTCGAGAATAGCTTGTCGTTTTGCGGGGGGTTTCATACCCGGAGTAAGAACATTCTGCATGAAATTAAAGTCATCGATTGGAAGATTATGAGCTTGTAACCAAGCTATGGATCTCGCAAAGACCGTGATTTGTAAAGGAATCCAACCAGCAATCACACAGGCGGCTGCATGGCCGGTAGACCTGTACAAACGAGCTATATTGATACAGAGAGAACGTTCAAGTTGTCTAATTAAGGTGGAAATCTTGGTGTTAGTTAAACGCTTGTAGAAAAGAGAGGAGCAATATCTGAATAGAGATCCTATAGTACCGATATACATAATTCTACGAGAGGCAGAGCTGTAACCAAAAAGGTTTTGAGCAAGGGCTGTAATAATCGGAAGATATTTACGAGACTTATCGATAATATAACGAAGGTGTTGATCCCAGAGAAGTTGATCATCAATTATGACACCTAGGTAGACAATAGATTTGGAGAATTTAATATTTACGTTACCAATTGGAAGGTAGTTGCAAGGATAAGAACGTTTTTCGGGACCAGAGCGTTGATCAAAAAGGATGGTTTCGGTTTTGGTTACATTGAGACGAAGACCTTGAGAGTCGAGGAAGTTAATGATAGAATTTGAGACTTCTCGAGTACGTTGTCTGAGTTGTCTTGGCGAATCGGCTCCAATTAAAATAAAAAGATCATCGGCAAAACAGAAAGTATGAATGTGAGGGAAATTTTTGAAAAGGTCGAAAACTTTATTAAATTGTATGTTCCAATGGTCAGGGCCTGAAACGGAGCCTTGTGGGCAACCACGTTGAATCTCAACGATAATATTTTCGAAGTCCTTGAGGCAGTTCCGTCTGTTAGAGAAGAAACTAAAGGCAAGGGCTATCCAATGCCATGGGAAGCCATTATCGATCATAGTTTGGAGGATAATAATCCAACGAGCATTATCGAAAGCAGCTGCGATATCATGGCTAACGCCAGCTACAAGATCATAGGAATTTTGGAAATATTTAATAGCGGCTAGAACGTCGTGAATGGCTATTTCTGTCGATTTCTTAGGACGAAAACCGTATTGATTCGGATGGAGAATATCTTCGTACAAGGGGCGCATAGCTTTTTTGATTAGACGTTCAAAGATCTTGCCGAGGATTGGTAGGAGAGTAATGGGACGATAGCCATCTGCTTTGAGCTCATTTTTCCCTGGTTTAGGGATTAAGACTACGAGACCTATTTTCCAGTCTAATGGAAAGTAGTTGAAACAGAGGCATTTGTTATAAAGATTGGGTAAGATTTCAGGAAATGATTTATGAAAAATTTTGACGGTTTTGGCTGTAATGCCATCGATACCTGGTGCTTTCTTGTTGTTAAGTTTCTTAATTAAGAGAGTAATTGAAGATTGAGTGAACTGTGGGGTGGGGCCAAAAGCACCAGTGGGGACAAAATCTGCCATATCTTCGGGTTGGGGGTCAGACGGAAATTTTTGGTGAAGAAGAAAAGAGGCAATTTCGGATGGATCCGTGAGTAGGACATCATTTTCATCGAGAATAGAGCTCGGCACAGTTGCTCTGCCTTTGCCCTGAGAAGAAGATTTGAGAACATGATACGGTTTTCCCCATATACGGGAGGATTGGGTAAATCTAATCCATGCTTCTGCTTTACTGCGTTTGATTTCAGATTTATAGTGATTTCTAAGGATTTTAGAGGCTTCGAGAAGAATTAAGCGTCTGAGAGGATGAGTAACTTTGGATGCACGTCTGCGAGTTTTGTTAAAAATTTTCTTCAGATTTTCTAGATGGGAATTCCACCAATAGGATTTTTGAACCACTGGAAGGACTGAGGAGGATTTGTCAAGAGCTGTTCGGATTTCAGTAGTTAGGATCGTGACGTAATTATCAATCGCATCAGTCGAATCAGGGGGAAGTCGGGGAGTTTAATATCAAGAATGTTGGAGAGTAATAAATCAGGATTGGTGACGATGTGAGTGGGAGGGGAGGGTTTATTATCAATTATGACAGTAAAAGCAATAAGTTTGTGGTCAGATAAGAAGTCTCCACTAACAACTTCCCACGAGGGGGCGATTGTTAGGGATGAGATCAACGTATAATCAAGTGTTGATTGCAAAGTTTGTTCAAGGAGGATTCGGGACCAGGTTGGCGAGTCGTCGTTCAGAATAAGTAAGCTATTGTCAGCTAGAAATCGTTCGAATACCTACTACCTAGTACCTAGACCTACCTACTTACGTGTTACGTACAGGCCAGTGTTCGGTAGGTATATATTTTTTTCTTAACTTCTTATTAACCACATACCTACATAGTACATACATACCATGAAGATGTGATACAGATGCATGCTTTTACCCACCTTATGACTAGAAATGCCGGGCGGAACCCAGGTGTAGCCTTCAATCAGATGATCTCGCGATAATTTCTTCTCGCTTTCTTGCGATTTAAAACCAAGCCGGTCTTTAACGTTAACCCAATCTTGATGGTAAATATCGTGCGCCTCTTTCGGACATTTGCAACTGGCGCAAGTTTTCCTGCGAATATTAAACGTAGGCCGTTAAAAAAAAAAACAAACAAACAAACAAACAAACAAACATAAAAGATGTATAAATCCGTCACCTACAACCTACACATACGTAGGTACATAGATACACCTATACTAGGAAGGATACTTGTTATACACGAGGGGCAGGCAGACCTACATTGATAGTAGGCACGCGGGCACGGGCACAGGCATAGACATGAGCAATTGAGCATAGGTAGGTACCTACTACCTACTACCGAGGTGTAGATACGTAGACGTACCTACCTACCTACCTACCTACCTACCTACCTACCTACATATATTGTGCGAAATAGTATCGGTATTATTATAATGCACTGAAGCCACTGATGCAGGTACTAGGTAGTAGTGTTGTTGGTAGATGGTAGTAGGTCTAGGTACATAAGACCATCGCCAATCGGTGATGGATTTCGTTATAGGTACTCTCTAAACTTGAATCAGTCAAAATTCACTGATTAATAAGACAAAAGTGTGCAACTGAAGAAATCAGCGAAAATTTTACCGATTTAATCAGTGAATTTTCATTTTTCAATCGGTAAAAATTTCAATTTACTGATAGAATCAGTAATTATTATTATTCACTGATTGAATTAGTGAAATCAAAATACTTATTTTTACTAATTCATTTCATGTACCTAGTGAAAAAAAATTTGCTGATTCAAAAATGAAAATTCACTAATTGAATCAGTAATTTTTCACTGATTGACAGTCAAATTTCACTGATCAACAGTTGCACACTTTTCGCTGTTTAATCGGTGAATTTTCAGTTTTTTGACTGATTCAGATTTAGAGAGTATACATACTTACAATATACATGATAGCCTACCTACATTATGGGTGGTCGTTATATTCATACTCGATGAAAAATCCCCCCCCCCCTGTTCTTTTTTATAAGAAAATAACGCTGTAAAGATTCGACAATTTTCTGTCGATAATAACACGTAAATCAAATTAGTACCTACCTACCTACCTACCTACATATAAGTATATAGAATCGACATTTCTACAGGAAATATTGAGGTGGCAAGCTGAATTTTTGTATGCTGAACCATTTTCATATCCCATGCTCCAAACACGAATCCAAGGTGTCCGGTCTTGTCCGGACTAGACGTTTCCCCGAAATTGTGGATCTTCATTACCCCCAAATTACGTAGGTTTGTAGCCCTATTCATTTGCGAAAATATTTGTTCTAGAAGAGCAAAAATGAGATCAACGAAACCTATTCTTGGTCAAATTTTCAAGCGCATGACTTTTGAATGGCATTCAAAAACCCGAGGCGGCGACCTTTGGTTGACCAATGAGAGGGGAGTTTCTTCAAAAGCATGCCGTTTTGCTTGTAAGTATTTACAATGCTTGAAATATCGATTCTAGTGCAAAAGTGGGGGCTACAATAGTCTACCCTGTACCCTCTACCTCAAATTCATCATCAAGTGACAAATGAATGATTTGCACGAAATTCAGGGGCATCGGAGAAAGGGATTAAATTTTAGTGGAGGAAAACAACAACCCCACATTTTCCATAAAGGGAGCGACGGAGGCCTTTTAAGGTGTTGGCCCCAACTCCCTAGGTGATAAGATCGAGCAAATGAATGGCCGTTTTTTGAATCATTTTCACGTATTCCGGGGCCTTTCTGAGCACGAATATTGAGGGGCTTACAGGCACGTGTTCGCATCAACTTGTGGGGGCGAGGGGCTAACATTTTAAGGGAATAAGTTTTCCATAAAAAGGAGCCGTTTTGAGGAGAGTACCCGGTACGTGAAATCGCTCAAACTTGAAAATAACGACCACCCTAACCTACATATCATACATCTACTCTACATACGACATACGACATATGTACGTAGTGTACCTATGCCGTATGGTACTGTATCAACTGTATGGTACATACATGTCGTTGTAGGTACTATACGTACCAGAGCTGGGCACGATTATTTACAAAAACAATACCATATCTTTGATCTTGAGGTGAAATTATCCAAGTACGTAGATCATGCAAACACCACCACCACCACCACCCCTTTCCCCCCCCCCCAGCTCTGGTAGGCATGCACATACGTAGCAACTGCATACTGGCGCGTAGATCTACATATTACATACCTAATAACCAATTCGCAAAGCTCGGTTTGATCGAATACTTTGCCGTATAACTGTAACACCTTCACGCAAGCGAACTTTAATCCCGGCCACGGTATCAAGCTCGTATCGAAACCGTTCACCAATGCCGGACAGTGATGGAACGACGGTCGATTATCCAGAAGCACTTTCATAGCCGCAGCGTAGCGCCGCTCTACTACATACACGCACGAGTAGGTAAGTAATAATTATGTAAGTAGGTAAGTGCTAAAAGTACCTACCTACTACCTAGCGTAGATCTGTCAGTCGTTTATTTCGCGAAGCGGTTCGCGATCGAGTTGCATATATACCTACCTATCAAGTACTCAGACGTAGACGTTTCTCATTTTTTAATAAGCAAAAGCGTGGCGCTGGCATGGCGTTACCATACATTTATGTAGGTACATAGTAGGTAGTAGGTACACAGACACGCATACATCCATCATAAATTTAGGTAGGTACCTACATAGTTACCTACCTACCTACTACCTATGTAAGTATAACGAGACGCACAGGACGCGACACGACGCGAGGCGAGGCGACCGAAAACGCGAAATGCGAGCGCGATACGGGGGCACTGGCACTGGCGGTGACGTCGATCTCCGCAATTTGCCCAAAATAAGGATGAAAACCGCCGTTGCGCTGGCTTGTATCTTATCTCAGGTTCTCAGGTACTCGTATCGTCGTGTCAATCGTCGTTTCGGTATCGCACTGACGCTGGCATATTATCGACTAAGTATACCTAACCTTTGTCAGGAAGCATTTATGGTACGCATTCGGAGAAGACGCGGCGCGGCGCGGCGCGGCACGACGCGGCGATAATTCACACAATACCGATCTGATCTGGTCTGATAAAGAGTCCACGGTACAACTATTCATAGGTACCTAGCTACCTACCTAGGTAGATAGTAGGTACATAAATCAAGTACCATGTCTACCTACCTACAATCTACATCTATGTATGCAATGCAGGTACCGTAGGTGGTATAGGTATATATATACTACACTACATACAATAATGACATGTACGTTAGGGTGGAGTGAAAAAAAAGCATATGTATCTTGGATTTTGACCAAATTTGGTGGAGTTGTTCACTCTGAGTGGGAGACCTACCAAAAAAATTTTGAGCCTCCCAGCTGCAGAGGGAGGGAAGCAGGAGGGTGCTCAAAGTGCACCACTTTTTGAAAAAAAAAAAAACGTCGTTTTTCGATAGAAAATCAGAATTGTGTGGGAAGCCGTCACAGCACTTAAAAGATGCAATTTGAGTTTCTACATCTCCCTAAACCATCGCCACGCGCCATCCTTCTCCGATCGAAATTCAGACGGCTACCAAGAGGTTGAAAAGTTGCAGATCGCAATATTTCAATAATAGGTACGAAATTTTCACCCAGCTGAAATGATTTTTTTTTTCATCGAGTAATTGAACCAAAAAATTTTTTCACCTGCAGAAAGTGAATTTAGGGGGGGGGGAAGAAGAAGAAGGAAATTTTATACACCAGTGCAGCCAACAGCGAATCTTGAAATTCCACAATACGGAATTTATAGGTATCCACATTGAATTGATTAGGTATGGTATATTTTCAATTGAAAGTGTTATGTAGGTAAGGTTTTTTTTTATTCACTAGAAGTATATTTCGGAAATTTTCTAGGAAAAGTTTGTATGTCAGTGCAGCCAGTTACAAATCGTGACATGCTACACTATGAAATTTATACAAATTTCAAATTCATTTTTTCATCGTATGAAAAATTTACAATAATTTTGTTTTCAATCGGAAATGAAAAATTTTTAAGTACTCTTCGAAAATTTTGTGAACCAGTGCAGTGCAACAAATTGCTAATTGGGATAATTCAGATATTAAATGTATTAGACATTTTTTCGTCGAGTAACTGGACTAATTTTTTCTCCTCATCAATAAAAGTATGGTTTGAATTTGAAGACATTTTTGAAAAGTTACGCTGGGTGGGCACTAAGCAGTCGGCTGCATTGCTGTATAAGAGAACGCTAGAAAATTGGAAAGATGCGGAACAGAAAAACACTTTGTACATGACTACACTGACGTACAAAATTTTTCAAAAAAATTTCCGAAACATCCATACTTCTAGCGAGTGAAACAAATGCCTACGTAGGTACATAATATTTTCGAGCGAAAAAATAATCAATTCAAAGTCGCTAGGTCGATACCTATGTAGGTAATAGGTATAAATTCCGTATTTTGGAATTTCAAGATTCGCTGTTGGCTACACTGGTGTATAAAATTTCCTTTTTTTTTTTTTTCTTTCTAAATTCACTTTCTGCGAGTGAAAATTTTTTCGATTCAATTACTCGACGAAAAAAAATCATTTCAGCTCGATGAAAATTTCATATTATTGAAATATTGCGATCTGCAACTTTTCAACCCCTTGGCAGCAGTCTGAATTTTGATCGGAGAAGGATGGCGCATGGCGATGGTTTAGGCCGTTTAGGGAGATGTAAAAACTGAAATCGCATCTTTTAAGCGCTGTGACGGCTTCTCACATAATTTTGATTTTCTAAAAAAAAACACACACACACACAAAAAAAACGACGTTTTTTCAAAAGGAGATGCACATTGAGCACCCCCTGCTCCCCTCCCCCTACACCTGGGAGGCTCGAAAGTTTTTTGGTAGGTCTCCCACTCAAAGTAAACAACCCCGCCAAATTTGGTCAAAATCCAAGATATAGTCTTCCCCCCCCCCTCCTTCCCTCCGCCCCAATGTACGTGCCTATCTACGCAGTATGCATAGTAAGTAAAGTACGCACCTACAATCTGTACCAATAGTCCACAGCTGCGTACCTAATTACCTTCCTACAAATGCATACATAGGTATCTAATCTACCTAGATAGCTATTACCTATTAGCTACTATACGTATACTTAAATCTAGATCTACATACGAAACGACCACTACACTACTTAGTACTTATATGTACTTACCTACGAGTACGAGCTAGAATTTGCTCGACCTGTAGGTACACTTAATCGCCCATAGTTCAAGTAAGTACACTACATACTTATTATTCGCGTACGAAAAATTTCACTCGCTACGTATTCGTGCGAAAGCGCAAAATTAGGACACATTTTCATCATTTTTCAATATTTTCCATCGTCCATTTCCTCCCTCATTCGCCGCTTCTCCTAAAGCGTCGAACGTTTTCGTTTTCCAAAGTAAACCTAACTATTAACTGTCCCTATACCCGGTACCGTTAGGTAAGTAGGTAGTAGGTAGGTAGGTATAGGTATTAGGTACCTTATACCTATCTATACCTATACCTATACCTATACCTATACCTAGATCACCAACCTACTGGTATGGTTGCGCTAATCTACTGTTAGCCATGTTTGCTCATTTTTGCGTTCGTTTTCCCTCCTATGCCGATGCCGCCGGCGCGGCGTTTCAACCTCCAACTCTCCTCTTAAATCTTTACGACGACGATACGTCAGAGTTGCTCGTTACTTTAAAACGATTCGACTCGCCTCGCGATAACTATTGAGTAGGTAAACATACTTTATTCGTCGTCGAAGAACAAAATCAATGCGGCTTGATATAATATACGATACGATACGATACGAGACGAGACGAGACGAGAGTCGTTTATTAGGTACCTAATACCTATACTCAAATTTCAATGAATACCTATTGCGTTGCGTGTCTATGTGTGGTATATATTTTTATGTATTATGTGCCTATTAAATATCCGTTGAAGAAAATTTCCAGTTTCGAAACTTTATACCTATTACGGTGAACGTGGCCTTTTTAAATTTGTCACCAGTTACGTTAGATTACCAAGACAAGATGTAAGTATTAGGTACTTCAAAAATTAGGTACTAGGCAGTAGGCACCTATAAAAAATTTTTGGCTCAATTTCAAAGAGTTGAAAGGTAATTTGAATTTGGTACAAGAAAAAAAAAAAAAAAAAATTGAATACATTCGCAATCGGTAATATTTTTCAACTCTCCTTACAGAGGCCGGGAAGCGGCACGTAAGCGATTTCGAGTTGAATGGCACACAGGGTCAGGGAGGCGTAGGTACCTCGTTAGACGACTACCTACCTTACCAATTTTTAGTTTCTTCTCGAACCATTCTACTGAGAAAGTTAGTACCTAGTACCTACCTACAATACATGGGTACACTTACCTACATATGTAGATATTCGTAATGTCTATTTAGGATGGACGGAAGCGGGAGAGAGGGAGAGAACAAACCTTGCATGATTCGGATGAAAATTGGTGAGATGGTTTACTTAGGACTGCGCAGAAAAAACGTATCGCGAAAACGGATGGCCGCGGCCGCGTCGCGTCACTAGTAGTTAGCAGGTATTAGGTAATAGGTATAGATCAGATACATATGTAGATGTATTACGTAGATAGCTACTTACTTAGCTAGGTAGTAGGTACTAGGTGTAGGTACTAGATAGGTAGACGTAAGCGTATAGTCGTAGTCGCATATATATAATATAGGTATAGATTTGTCTATGGTCAAAGTGGCATCTTTTTTGGAAACTGGCATCATTTTTCGGATGCCAGTTTCCGTTTGCTGTTATTTGGCTAAGATAAGTGCTATATACTATAAATGCCAGAAAACCTATCGGAAACTTGATGCCACTTTACCACTTATATTCTACTCTTTAAAGCAAAAAATTTTTCATGCCTACGGTCGAGATGGCATCTTTTTGTGAAGTTTACAGGTAAAGTGGCATCATTTTTAAAATTCGTTTTTAAAAAAACCTACGAAATTATAGATTCTGTAGTCTGTACAATATCACAATGTCATTAATGTTGCATTTGATGAATTTGCAGGGGTTAGTATGAAAAATGATGCCACTTTGACCATAGATGACTATTAATATATATATATACTTACCTATATATAGGTAGTAATATCCGGACATGTCAGCCACTTTGTGGGTTAATTCTACATACCAAGTCAGCCACCTGTTTCCAAAAACTTGCACCAGAGTTCGCAACCCCTAAAAATTGAGGCGCGAGGATGAACGCAGACCCAATATCTAATTGGCGATGTGTAGAATGGAGAAAAAGGGTTGGAATTTTTGTGCCTATACCAGTTTTGAGTATGCACAGTTCAAACTTTGACCCACAATTTTATAGTTATTTTATCAATCAAACCAAAAGTTTTTGGTTTTTGGTATCGAGAGCGCTGCTATTTTTTTACTTGGACACTTTTTCAAAATTTGTAATAACAAAGAAAATTTTGCAATTTTTTTTCAAAAATCTTTACGTAGGAATGCCATTTTTTTTTTGCCAAGGTGAATTTTGTGTTGCTAAGAATGAATCTGAAATTGCGGAATTTCGATTAATCAACTAGCACAGAAATGAGACAAATTTGAAAAAAAAAATTGAATATTTTCGAGTAAGTAGGTATACTTAATATATGAAAAGTGGCTGACATAGTAGGGTTACGGGCAATTATAAGTATTGTACCTATATATGTACTTACAGGCATTGCAAAGCACGGCGAGACCCGTTTTAGAAACGGTGCTATCACTGCGAGGCCCGATTTTACACTGCCGAGACCCGAAATCGGGAATCGAGTCTCGCAACGTCACGCCATGTAAAGTGGTTTTTCATGATGTAAGTATGCATACTCGGGAGGCCGTAGGCGATTTTTTTTTTTTCGGCCTCGCAGTGTCATTTGCATAAATACCTATAGCTTTATATACCGTAAAAATTACCTCGCCTCGCTGCGCACAGCAACACAAGGAAACTTGAACCATGCGCCATTCGAATACGAATTGAGCATGCGGCGCATGGCGCTTGCGCAGCGAGATTTGCCTCATTTTTGACTACTGTTTTCCGCTACACACAACAACCCTCATACCTGACCCTTCATTTGTGACCATTTTTGAAAAATCAGGCCTGGCAGTGCCTGTATCATCTCCTTTTGCTAAACGGGTCTCGCAATGATAGTAGTAGTACGATCCATATGTATACACATATATACATATATGTAGGTATTAGGTAAGTATAGGTAATGTATCGTGAAATACCGTAGAATATGGTATTGCGACACGTCGTTTATTGTAATATGCCTGCATATTATCTAGATCTACAAATACGTAGGTAGAAGGTATAGGTGCAGGTAGGTACTCGTATGTACGTTTATTCGATACGCGTGAATTCGGTCGCGAAACGCCATTATTGATACTTGACGATAAGTAGGTAGGTAGGTAGGTAGGTAGGTAGGTGGGTGATAAGTATGTTATGCACGAGTACCTCTACCTATACCTAACCTATACTGTACGAACACTTGACGTGTATGAATTCTCGCACTACCAGCACCAGCAAGCAGCAATGCACCTTGACGCAGCGTAGCGCAGGCAAGTAGGCGAAGTAATTGATAATTGATAATTGATAATTGTTTTAATATTTAAATACGTGTGGGTTATGCGCGCGGCAAATGACGAAGGAATCGAACTTACCCGCCTACCATATACTACCTATAGGTACCTATGTAATGTACATCTACATACGTATTACGTACATAGATCTGGTAGGTAGGTAGGTAGGTAACTAGGTATCTGTTAATGGAACCTCTGTCGGTGGCCGGTGGCCGGCGGTACCTACTCGTAAACGTAAACGTAAACGTAAACGTAAACGTCGTTTACGTACCTATACATACATATATACCTACGTTAGGTTCAAGCAAAAGCAATAGGTATAGGTATAGCTTTAGAAGGGCGAATGAGGCATCCGGTAGATCGTTAAAAGGATACTCGTAAATTGAACGCGGGATCGGGATAGAATATCGCGTGACCGTTACGTATTTCGTCGCGACTGCGGCTGCGGCGACGGCCGCAGCTTTTCTCTTACGCCTCGTCGTACGCCCGCCGCGCCGCGTCATACGCATAACCTGCTGTCTACTGTACCTACTCTTATCTCGGATCGGCTAAATTTGATTAAAGACCAAAAAATTAATCATCGTTGTTGGGACGTTAATGCGACGCGACGGCGACGGCGACGGCGACGGCGACCAAGACGCAGACGCAGCCGCAGCCGCGTCGCGTCGCATCGGCAAAAAGCTGCACGAAAATGGGTAAGCTCGGGGTATGTCTTTGGCTTCGAAAAGGCCAAGCACATAGGTACACTTACGAGTACCTACATCTATCTACCAATTATTGAAGTAAAAGTATAGGTAGGTAAGTATTGGATTTTAAGTATCAATCAAAGGCATCAAAGCATCGGCATCGCAACAACGAATAAAAAATTACGAAGCCGCGCCGCGGACAAAAACGACAGGCATCTTCTATATATGCTCTCTTAATTTGAATCAGTCAAGAATGCCTGAATTGACTGATGAAATAGGTAGTGAAAATCAAGTCACTGATAATCACAATCAGTCAAATTCCACTGATTTCCCAGTTAATCAACGTCATTTTGTCATTTTACTGCCAATCAGTGAAAAATTACCGATTCAAATAGTGGATTTTGATTGTTGAATTAGTGAAAATTAGTTCACAGATTGAAATCGGTAAAAATTCACCGATTCAAATCAGTGGATTTCCATTATTGAAACAGTGAAAAAAAAATTTCACCGATTGAATCAGTAATTAATTAACGATTGAATCAATGAAATTTTATATTTACTGATTCAGTCGTGAAAATTCACTGATTGAATCGTACTTTTTTTTTTACTGATTCCTACAGCTACAGTGACTCGATTTTGTCGATTTTAATCAGTCATTTTTGACTGATTCAAATTAAGAGAGTGTACATTTATGGTTCTACCTTTTACGTAGGTATAAGGTACCTACTACCTATCTACTTACCTAGGTAAGTATTATCTACGTGTAAGTTGGGAGTACCCATTCATGCACTGTCCTGTCGTACACTATTGTCGTCCGTTATTCGTCTCTATTGCGGACAAAAACTGAAAACAAGCGTTCTGGAAGTCGAACCGTAGGTAGTGTGGCGCTGGCGCTGGCGCTGGCGCGGCGTGGCGTGGCATATCAACCAAAAAACTCGACTCATTCCCAAAATGTGGACCATTGAACGCTACCAAGTAGAATGCAACTTCTCCCAGAAAGCAGAAATTACGTACTACCTAGTACCTAGTACCTACTACCTACTACCTACTACCTATACCCATTTTCTTACACCTACCTATACCTCGGTTAGAATCCTAAGGATAGGCAGGTCTAGGTAGTAGGTAGTAGGTACTTAGCTACTTACTGCGACTGACTGTTGATTCACTTTGGACATGGCATCGCATTGTTTATCGACAAGTCCGATAGTCCGCAAGTCCTTAATATGTACTCCCTAGTCGGCGGTACCTAATGAAATTTAGTCCCAGTTCCAGTCCCATTCCGAAAATTCTGAACAGACGACGCGACGCGACGCGACGTACGTTCCAGCTATTGTATATTATATGTACTTATGTACATTGTACTTGGACTTACCTACAGACTTTTACATACTAACGGTATGCATTAGGTATAGGTATTAGGTACATATCTACTATCTACTAACGCACCTAGCACCTGCTCAACCCTTCAGTCGCTTCGTTTTGTACACCAACACCGAGGTACGATATCTAATGTATTACGTAACGATGCGTACCGCGACAATTAATACTTACTACATGTACAATGTACATAGTACCTAGCTGGTGACTTAGTAGGTAGCTCTAGCTACCAGCCAGCTACTAAATGTAGATACTAGATACGGTACCTATGTAGTATGTACTTGCGGAAGAAGTACATGCATCGCCAAATGCCACATTAGGTACATTCGTGCGGGTGTAGGTAGTAGGTAGTAGGTACCAACACGTGCTTAATTTGCGGCGAGTCGCGACGCTGAACCACGTCACGCGGCCGCGATAAAGCTTGCCCTGCCAGCCGTTTTGAGCGGCAATGGTAACATGCCAGTACCTAACCCTAATAACCTATAATATGTAGGTACTTACAATTAGTTTAGGTCCAGGTCTAGGTCTAGGTCTAGGCAACTGTTTGCTGCTGACTAACCTGACCATAAGTTTGGCGCCGCACGTGCTCTGCAACTAACAGCAAATGCACAAGACGTGTAGTAGTGTATGCACATCCGACATCCGCACATCGGCTATCTCATTCTCATCATTACCTCCGCCTCCGCCCCCGCCCCCGCCCCCGCCCCGGGTATCTACGCAGTACGTACAACGCAACGGTTCCGGCAAACAGAGCGACTGAATAGGTAATCCGCGAAAATTACGGGTCAACCTTTTTTTTTTTGTTTTGGTTTTTTTTTTTCAAAATCACAGTTTTGAGAGCATTTTGAAAATGTTGAGCTTCAGCTTGAAGCTAGAAAAATGGGCTTTTCGATTCCGTTTCAATTCAAACTTGTCCTTGAACTTGAAGAACCATTTTTTCCTGTCACACTTTCAAATCCATAAATGTGACCCGCTCCGACAAAACGTACCTTATGGAAGAAAATAAGATTTTGAGAAAAACGCATTTTAAAGTTTGAACTAATATAAGTGGCGCGAATGTGGGTGAAATGGTCTTGTAAGCCTTGCTATGAGTGGCTGTGGGTGTCCTGACGTCATGTCATATGAAAATTTTCAGCTTTTTTTTGCCGGTAAGTGGCGCTAAATTCAGGAAATTCAGACACAAACGTAATGCTGTAACAAAGATACATTAGTCAATTCATATCTTGGGAATCGATTTACGTCGATGTTTCGAGACGTCAGGTCGCCAAATTTCGGCTGTACATTAAAAAACAATTGATTTTTAGGAAAAAAAAACAAAACAAAAAAAATCAAATTTTTTGTCATTTTTGGATTTGTTGGTCATTTTGGCATACGTTATTTGGCATGAAAAAATTTTTTTTGAAAAAAAATACCTAGCCCATCTGATTCTACATACTTTTATCTACCAGAATCCGTAAAAAACTCAAAATTCATTTTTTCTTCCATAAGGTACGTTTTGTCGGAGCGGGTCACAAATACTTTTTATCAAAACGTGTGACCATAAAAGATGGAACCCGTTGGATTTCAGTTGAACCGTTTTCTCCGTGTGGTCTTCAATAATTGTTGTCGGTGAAATGAGCGAGTGCGAGTGCGAGTCCGGGTCCGGGTCCGGGTCCGGGTCCGGGTCCACTGCTGAACATGGCGCACGCCGCTGGCGATGGCGATGGCGTGGCGTACTCAAACATCGAGATTTTAATTTTTAATACTTATTGCAGGCATACGGTAGGGTAGGTATGTAATACCTAATACCTAATTCCATTTTTACGAGCTTTGGCAATTGGTAATGACCTAACCTTGCGGCGCGGCGGTATGTGACACACAATCAGTAGGTATAGGTACCGTACCTACTGGGTAAGGGTAAGGGCATCTACATACATGCATATGTAGATAGCTGACCGCGAGTAGCTGAAGCGGGGTACCTAACAGACATCGCATCGTTAGCTGCAAATACAATATAGTTATAGGTACAAGTACAAGCACCGAGCAGCTGGATCGCGTACGCAGACGCAGACGACGCAGACGGTAGACTGTAGAACAACACTTTTGGAACCTAGCTATAGCTGTACACTACAATATGTAAAGTTGGTAATGGTAATGGTACTTACACTTATACATGCGACGCGCGCGCGTGCGCGCGCACCATATACACACACAGAGGAAATGGGCAGACGACTCAGACACTAAAAATGAAGCGACGCGACGCAGATAAAACGGCGATACGACTGAAATTAGGTACTCAAGTAAGAGGATTACCAAGTACCGTTTTAGCGTTGATATTGCGCGGCGCGGGCGCGTTAATGCGAATACGAAACCAAGTATAGGTAGGTAGGTAAGTAAGTAAGTAAGTAAGTAGGTAGGTAGGTATACCTACTACAGTATTTTACCTACTTATACAAAATACTTTTGTACAGGTAGGTACCATATGTATTTATATTATACAGTATAGGTAAGTTGACGAAACGAACCAACAACTCGAATTGAACAACGCAACGTATGTACCTACCTACCTACCTACCTACCTACCTACCTACCTGCTACCTAGTACCTACTGGGCTACTACATACTACCTAATCTCAATCTCAATAGCAAAAACTACCGCATCGACAACAAATCGACGATAGGTACCTAGTACCTACTACCTACTCAAGGTACCATACATGTTATAGGTACCTATTTAGGTATGCACGATATTTGCAGATACAGATACAGTTGCGGTTGTACTCGTACTCGTAGTTGTTATACGTTATACGTATACGTTCACTCGAGATCAACAGCTACCAATGCCAAACACTAGAACACTACAAACGATAGACGAAAAAACCGTGGAAACAAGCGCAGATAGCGATAAGAAGAAGAGCTCGAATTAGCGATAAGAATACAAACAGAAATAAGTACTTAGATACGTGAGTGAGTGAGTGAGTGAGTGAGTGAGTGAGTGAGTGAGTGAGTGAGTGAGTGAGTGAGTATAAGTAAGTAAATAAAAAAAATGTAAACAAACGAGAGGTCGAATAATTGTAACGAAGAATATTCGTAGAATTTGAAGTACGCGGCTTTTCGCACCATCAGAATTAGAAGCAACTAGAACGAGAAAAAGTTGAATTCGCGATCGAGGCGCGTTAATGCTAAAGCACGTGAATATGGCGCATTCTAGCGGGAATACACCGGTACCGAGAGCGAGGGTACCTAATATTATTAGGTATCATTATTTATATTTTCGCGGTCGACCTACCAATAAAATGCCGCCGCCGCCGCCGCCGCCGTCATCGCCATCCCACTCCACCCAAAAGTCGAGCACCACACTTACCTTTTCTCTTCTCTGTCTTCCCCACTCCGCCATCATTTTCCTCTTTATTATTAGGTACTTTTTTTTTCCTAATTCGTAAGTCGCGTCGGTCGAGTCGTGCCTCTAAACTTTTACGTAGGTAAGTATGTCTATGTATCACCGATCACGTAATTGGTACACCTTAATGTAGGACTTGGTAAATACCTATTACCTATTACCTACTCAGTACCTATGTAATGTAGTGTACTCACTCACCTACCTAAACTACGTACTCGACTCGACGACGTAATTAAAACGAATCCACTGTCCAGGTAGAAGATAGTAGGTACAGGTACGCCTACGTACATGGATCACGCAACTAATTGCGCGAATCGTCTACTTACACGTGAATTCCCCAGCCCCTGGCCACGGCCGCGGACCCTGCGAACTCGACGCGACGACATCGACACGAGTAAACGCGAGTGATAACTTGGAATGAGGTACCTGATACCGATACTGGACGGACTCGTACGTATATCGTACGGCAAACGGCCAACGACCAACAGCGAAATATGCCATCTATTTATAAAAATACACGCTCGTCTCCGGAGCGAAATGATGACGATTTCAGTATTTTCTACCTATCTATCTATCTATCTATCTATCTATGTAGGTAGGTAGGTAGGTACTTGGTTGAACACACCGCCATCTACCTTACCCCCTCCCCCCCATGATATCATAATTAGTGCTACAGCAGTAGGTCTAGGTAATATAACACCGTAACCTATCCTCCACCTAATATAACATGACAGACTCCCTGTCTCTTTGGTTTCCAGCTCTCCACCACACCAGCAGTCAGTCTATGTGTATTATTGTAAAGAAAAAAAAAAATGCCGCCAGACCCGAATACTCGCGCGCAACTGCCGTCTTTAACTGCCGCAGCATAGTAGCGTGATTATGGGAAGATTTTAGAGACAACCCTCCCCACCCTCCCCCCCCCCCCCTCGCCCACAGATAATCTTCAAGCATGAATTATTCGGATATTATTAAAAAATTAAAAATACAATTTCTTTTTCTTTTTAAAAAAAACTTTGCTTAAACTAAACTATAAGGTTACGACTACGACGGTCATTCGATCGACGTAGTTGGCTTGAATTGCCGCAGATTTTTGAGAAAATTTGCTTTAAATACGAAGAATTTCACTATAAACAACCTAATTACTTTGTGAACGATTCTGATACATACGTATTTCGTATTTGAGGTGACAGTAGATACGATGGAAAGCTCCTTCTTTATCCTCTCTCCCTGAAATGCTGTCGGTATTTCAGATCCTTACACCCATTTAGCACGCTCCCGAAAAAATACCTGTCACGCCTTAATTTCTGCCTGCCTGCCTGCCTCGCTTCCTCCCCCCCCCCCCCCTCCCAGGGTAAAAGGATGTCCAGTTACGTACGCTGCCGCATCTACACCGGTGTTACGTTACCATTCCAACAGCAACATTACAGATAAGTTTGAAATGATCGACGCGTACTCGTTTTGTCGTTTACGGGCTTACGTTAGCGACGGCAATGAACTTGACGAGCCGAGATAAGTGAAATCGTACGAAAAAAGCACGGATTCGAGGGGGGGAAAACCAGCAGTAGCAGCAGCAGCAGCAGCAACGTCAAGTAAAATAAACGAATATTGGCGGCATAAAACGTAATGCGTTCTAATACGAAGGTAAGGTAAGGTAAGGTAAGGTACGTGAAGAAAATAAAACAGATGTCTATAAGTATGCGAAGGTAAACCCCGAAACCCCGTCGCGTCGGTCGGCAATCGGCAATGCACCGAGCCGAGCGAATACGAAATAATAATTTCAATACTCGCGCTTATAGGTACCTAGCTACCTACACGTGTGTAGGTAGCTAGGTATCTAGCATCTAGCATCTAGCATCTAGCATCTAGCATCTAGCATCTACCAGTCGCATGTAGTAAAGTGCCGACGCCGACGCCGACCGCGACCGCGACCGCGACCGCACAGTAAATAGGTAAGCGCATAGATAGATATTCAAAAAGCGGCGCGGCGCCAACTTTAGGCGGCACTGAACGCGAATTAACCTGATGGACGTCTGCCAAATTTTGTAAAGTTACCTAATTTTGCGTGGCGTGGGTGGCGTTGTCGAATAGCACAACTGGTAACCGGAAACGGTGATGTGCGGACGCGGACGCAATAAACGATACTCGCTACGATCGGTAAGCAATGCGGCATTGACAATGGCAATCGCAAAATTATTAATGGTTACACTCGTACACGCCATAGGTAAATTAATAGGCATTGCAATTTGCAATACAAACATTTAATATAGGTACCATACGGTCGTATGGTACACACACTTGTGATAAATACGAGTAACACACTGCAATTCTCGAGTCATCACTCATCAGCAATAAGCGGCCAGATCATCTTACTGGTGATCTTGAGGAATTAATAATCAAGTCTTCTGATCTCACAGTAGATAATGAATCTTCCGCTTATATGCTTACTAAGTATAATCGACAATAATGAGCGGCCCGGCCCCTCCTCACCAGACCCAACTTTTGTCACATTTTATGTAATCAAGTAAAGTAATTCCTTTCGATTCAATCCTAGTCTGTTTGGGATTGGGAGTCAGCCTCTCAGCCTCTGATCATCGTTACATCATCCGCAAGCTGCAATGCAGACCCTCACTGTATTAACCCAAAAAATGAAATATAAAATCAATTAAGTATAAAAAAAATACTTGAAAAATGATTTCGGGGTGCAACTTTCCGGAATTGAATCAAGATAATGTCAGCCAGGACTCGATTGATTCTTATGTAGAAGTAGAACTCATCGCAGCCAAACTGACATTTTGTCAAGAGAGTTGCAGTGATCCTGTGAAGCATTCCAGACACACGTGGCGGAGGCGGAACAATTCCCTTAAACAGCTAAGAAGCCTGGTTGACAAAATTAGGAAGTAGGTACCTACTGAGATCGCATTCGTCACAATCCAACTTTCCAACAAAGAAGATTATTCATCCGTTGTTTGTGGCAGCAAAGTAAATACATAGTATAACACCGTGAGACTGAAAGTGCCAAAGAAATTGCACGGAGAGAATTTCGCTCCTCGACCAAACCACGGGGTTTTACGTACAAGTGAGCAGAAAAATTGAAATTTAGCTAACCAGGCCGTTCTAGTTCTGGTTTCTGGTCGACGCAGCTGGCAACGTTCATCATGGTGTAACAGAGTTTCAACATCTTCTGAACATGGATTTCTTGAAAGCTCCAAGACCATCAAATGTTTGGAGAGAACAAGCCACCCAGTTCAACATCTTCCAGTCAACTCCAGCAGCCTTTTTCTGGGACTTTGTTCATTATGATGTACTCCCCAATATTATCGTCAAAAGGTTAAAGTCAAAAAAGGCCGCAGTCTTCGACCTCATTGGTAACTTGACGATCGAAAATATTCACAAATACCTAACGTCCTGATATTCTTCCAAATATATGTGCTTGGTACTTTCAAAAACCATGGAAGATATAGGACACGTCGGCGTCGCGTCGTCTTTACTCCCGCAAGCCTGGTAAACCCAGAAATACAGCAGATGGTTATACCTACCAGGGTAATACGAGTAATAACCCTCCCACCAGCAACTGGTGAAAGTGTTTGAAAAAATCTATACCTAATCTCCAAATTTGGCACATTATTAAAGAAAAAATATCAACGTGAGTTTCAACGCTCATTTCGCTCATTGCTCAAGCTAAATTGAATGCAAATTTCAAAAAAACAAAAAAAAAACGTGATTTTTTGTGATTTGTTTTCAAAAATACATATAGGTACATATTTTTCCTTTTTTTTTTGTATTTTTATTTTTAAGAAATTTATTAAGTAAAAATGTATATTTTTGAAAGAATTAATAAATTACACATGATTAGGTAGGTTTTTTTTTATAGATGAATGTATGTAATGAGCGCTCTGAGCGTGAGCAAAAAAAATTATTGAGCGGAGCGTTGAAAATATGCATGAGCGAGAGCGCAAAAACATTTGAGCGGCCCATCACATCACTGCATTAATTTCACAAGAAACTACACTGGGCTGGGTAGCACTCGTGTCTCTGAATGTTTTTTAGGCTGCCGCTGCCTTTGGCTCACTAGACTGGGCACTGGGCAGACTTGATGGCCTATATGAGGAAATGTGGCTAAATGTGGCTTTCCAGGGGAGATTAATAGATTATACTTAGCTTTGGTGCATAGGTAGCTCTAGCTATTGCTTTCATCAGAATCATTTGGATTATTCCTTATGAGGAAATTACCTATACGTAGCTGATGTATCTACATAAATAAAAATATCGTATCCATCAGCAAACGTTTGCAGATGGCCCAGTATTTGCTGCCGGTACAACAAATCTACCTAACTAAACTCGGAAAACTAATCAATATCCAAATGGAGCTGATGGTGCCTATGACCCAAAACAAATACGAGTATAACCTACGGCTCAATATTGAAAAAACTCGAGATAGGTATGGTATGGTATACCTACTAGGTAAGTACTAAGTAGTTATCTTCTGGAAATAAGGCTCTGGAAATGTAGGCCGAACATTCAACTGCCAGGGAATGTCACTGCGTCACTGCCTCACTGGTCCCTAAAACATCTTCTAGAGTACCTAGACCTACCTCTACCTACCTATTTCTAGAATAAACATTTGGATCAAGCATGCCAAAAAGCTAACTCTGTCTCCTATTCATTGGAAGTGTCGAAGTGATACATCTTACGAATAGCTAACGCCTACGGCGGCTGGCTACATCAATATATGTAGGTACTTGATTAGTGTAGAAGAATCATGTATCGGGGCGTGCGGTAGTCTTACGAAGTATTTTTGTACCAAGCTTGAAATTTTCTTATCACAGACTGTTCCAATGTGGTATACAGAGGAAACTTATACTCTCCGTTCAATTCATATTTACCGGGCTATTCAGATTTCAGAGTACCACTCTCGATAGTTTATCGCAAATGAAAACGGTAGGTAGGTAATTAAGTTAAGTACAGTACATACATAGTAGGTAGTAGGTACATACAATATATGTACATACATACATAATTATGTATGGCTGCCTAAAAATGTTTTCATTTTCCCAACTCGAAATAATGCTAGGTACATTACGTACTGTACATTACATAGGTACATAATATGCCAACATAGATACGTGTACGCCACGCGGCGGGTACCTATATGTCATTGTTTGGTTTTATGGCAGGCATGACACGACGACACGACGACACGTATACTTATAGGTACCTGTACCTGTACCTGTACCTGTACCTATACCTACTACAGCTAATATACTTACCTAGGCGAAACTGCGTGCGAATCGAATTGGAAAATGACGCGACGCGGCGCGGCGCGCGGCGCCATTATCACCACTTAGGCACTTACCACATGCTTGGGTTAGGATGCAAGATTAGATAGGTGGAGCGTGGAGGTACAGATCTGATACAGAACAGACTGCCGACTACTCGATGCGAATATGAGTTGAGTAGGTATACGTCTATGATATGATATTCGATGAACGAAGCCGCAAATAGGTAATTCTGACATTCTACAGATTCCCATCATTTCCGCCAGCACGAATCGAAAACACTTTTGGCGACTGAAAAGTGAAAACGGCTGCTGCAGCTGCAGCACAGCCGAATGCAAACAGGCGGCGCGGCGTTGGCAAGTGTACACGTACAGGGCCAAGTATAAAATAATATGTAGGTGTAGGTGTAGGTACTCGTACATCTACGTGTGTACATAATAGGTACCTACCTAATATTAATACCTACCAATATAGGTAGGCATAATATAATATGGTATACCTATTGTAAATGCAGGAGAACGAGTACCTGGCACCTGGCACCTGGCACCTGGCACCGACGCGCAAGTACCTAGACCTACTACGAGTATTACAACAAATTTTATAGTTGTAGTTGGGTACACCAATACGATAATAGGTAGGTATGTAAGTAAGTAGGTATCTGCTGGTATAGGCAAGCCGATAGGTAGGTTAGGTAGGTGGGTAGTTCTTTCGGGTCTCGGGTATCCAATCAAAACACCAAAACACTAAAAGCAACGCAACGACGCGACGACCTCTACAGTGTCCAAGCAGGTAGGGTATGGTTATGGGGACAATACTTTTATAGGTAGAGGTACACTAACGACGATAATTCGATACCGCGCGAACAGAATACGTCATTTAGGTAGGTACCTATTGTAAATTACGACTACGAGTACCGGTAGGTAAGTACGAAGACGACGACGACGACGACGACGACGAAATTGTAGTTGTACATTATTCATTAACTACCTAACGCGAACGGTATTCGCAATGAAGCCGCGAAATTTTTGAAAATCAAAGCACTCGGTGCCGCGCCGCCCGATTAAATTGAACGAAACGAAATCGATATCAATCGACGTCGCGTCGCGTCGCGTCGCGTCGCGAAGTAGGCGCAAAATAAGAGGCACAGGCATATACATACCTACCTACCTACCTACCTACCTACCTACCTACCTACTCGAGTAGCGACAAAAACCAGGTGAAAAGAAAGGTCAACTGCAAAGGCGTCGGTATCGGCATTGCGCGGCGCGGCGCGGCGCGGCGCGGCGGCGTCTCGTGAAAAAAGGCTGCGAGGAAAAATGAAAACAATATACAGTATAAGGCGAGGTAAATACCGTAAAAGGTCGACACGATGGCGCAGAAAAAGAAAACGAAATACGTAGGTCTAGGCACCTACGCGACGTTGAAATAAGTACTTATGGTATAACTAAGTACCTAGTACCTAGTACCTAGTACCTACTACCTACCTTATTGTTGATAGTTGAAAAACGGGCCGGCGCGGCGGCACGGCAGCGTCGCCGCGTCGCGCCGCACCGCGCGTACCGTACACACGAAAACAGATTTTAGAAAATAGAGACATATCCCGATCCCGATGCGACATCGGTAGGCATATAGATAGATAGGTTAGGTACCTACTACCTACTATGTACCAGTACCTACAAGTAATCGGCTGCCAAGTAAAATAACAGTCACATCGGAATCGGAAAATTTCTTGGGCGTTGGGCGGCGCGGCGCGGCGCGGCGCGGCGCGGCGCGAAGGAGAGTAGGACATGGGCATGGCATGGCATGGCAGTGGCACGAAGAAGACGGATTACGCATTTCACCCCGTTAGGTATAGGTGGTGTAGAACTGTAGATAGAGGTAGATACTAGATACTACCCTTTCCCCATGTGTGCTACCTTACCTACTACCTACTACGTAGTTTTCCACTCGAGGGTAGCGGGTATAGCCGGGTACGGGGTACGGGGTACCACTGATATCTAACCTAGTAACATTCAAAATGACGGTACGTACGGTACGTAAGTAAGAAAAGGCGGACTTCAGCCGATAACTAACACAAGTTATGGTACCGTAAACCGCCGTACACATACACATCGCATGAAGTACCGAAGACATTTTCCAGGAGGGGGGGAGAGGGGGAGGTCTCATGAAAATCCCAACTCGAATTCACGAAATTCCCAACTCGAAATGGATGCAACTTGGAATATCAGGAAAATTTTACGAAGAATGAGCAAAAGGGAACCTTTTTTGACGCTATCACCTCAAATAGTGCATAAATTATGATGGTATACGATGGTTGGTAGGTAGGTAGGTAGGTAGGTATATTTATAGCCGAGCGCAGCGAGGGTGAAGCTTTGAAAAAGTTGGATTTTTAATGCCTAAAGAAAGCCATTTTTCAATATTTCAACGCTTACAAAATTCTCATTTGATGTAGGTAATTTAAGAGGGAGAGGGTAAGAAGGTAGCCATTATATATTCACAATCAATTAAGTACGTAGGTAATTAATACCTAGGTATCGTATCCATCAGAAATTGATTGAAGAAGAATCGTCAGCCAGTCGCTAACAACAATTTACTTAATCAAAAATCGTGCGACTAAAACAATGGTGAGCGCTGAGCGGTGAGCAACAACTAACAACTCCCAATAATCGTAAGTTGACACTAGAGCGACGACTAGAGACTTGTTAGTTGCTCACGACTACGACTCACCACTGTTTTAGTCGTACGAGTTTTGATTAGATTGTTGTTGTTATAGCTTATTCGAGGCAAATTTACGAAAGAACGCTCCTTTACCCCGAAACTCTTCATACTAAATATGTATCTACGCTCTACGCTCCCAAAAAACCGAACGTCACTGATTGTGAATAGATATGCCCCCCCCCTTCCCCCCCCCCCCCCCACCACCACCAGAAAAAATAACAACGGAGACAGGAATTTCGAAAGCATAAAAATGCGAAAAATAACTTTTTTCGGCATTAAAAATCAAAATTTTCAAAGCTTTAACCTAGCTTCGCTCGAGTATAAAAAATCGCGATTGTATGAATTATTTGAGGCGACATGACAGTGTCAAAAAAGGTTCCTTCTTACTGCTTCTTTGTGAAATTTTTCTGGCATTTCAAGACCTTGTACACACTTTGCAATTTGTACCTTTAGGGCGCTGCTCCACCAAACCGGCGAGCGACGGCGCGATGAAAAACGTCACGACGCGATTTTTCCGCTACAAAATGAATTTTTTTAAACAAAAGAAAATTTATAACGAAAAAATCGCGCCGTCGCTCGCCGGTTTGGTGGAGCCGAGCCCTTGGAAAAAAATTTCCGATGCAATCGACCTGAGGCTTAGCCCCCCCCCCCCCTCCCTCCCATCCATCCTCCTAAATCCGCCTATGCATACAAAAGTAGAGATACCAGATAGGTAGGTAGCTAGGTATCTTATCTATCTATTTTTTGCGCAAAGAAGTAAGGTCGCGTTGCGTCGCGTCGCGTCGTCGTCGATCCACCCCATTCAATCAGCGCAACGCAGGAAGGCATTTTGTATCTACATAATTGAAAGCTGAGAAACGTGCGTTGCGAACTGAATTAATGGGTAAAAATGACAGCTTTTAACCTAAATCGGAATCGGAACACGAGCCCACGCGATATCGGTCCTCGATATCTGTAAAAACCACGCCCGGCCCGACGCGGCGCGTCGGGTATTTTTGCATTATTGGGTAGCGAGATTTGGCCGACTCGAAAAGTAGGTACATCTACATACCACGCCAAAAAACTAAAAGGTAGGGGTATTAAGTAGATAGCAGGTAGGTAGACGCTTAGGTAGATAAGTATGGTAAGGCATAATTCTAACCAGGTCCAAACTCCGAAGTCGAAGGCTATGTTATATGAAACATTGGGAAATAATTTCGAGTACTTATTCAACATTTAATCAGACTTGGGGAAAACTGAAAAGAAATAAAGAAGAAAAAGCAATACCCACCGACCGACCGACCTACCTATAATTTCAAGACATCAATACCTTTACCAATATAGGTACGTCTTGCAGAAACATTTTTGAAAAACAAAACACAAATTAAGTATCAAGCAATACGAGCCGATTGTTAAGATATTACGTTGTAGAGAAAACTGCACATAGTGTACCTATGTAAGTAGATGAAGAGAAGATAGGTATGTAGTGTACCTCTACCTATACGTATACGTATACCTATACATATTATGTCTGATTTTTTTCTGCTTTGAGAGAAAAACGTCTTACTAGACTTCTTTAATGATCTACAGTACCCGCGTAGGCTATCTATACGCTACACAGTTTCACCTATGATGAAAAGCCCGTCGCGTCGCGTCGCGTCGCGTCTCGTCGTCTCCCAAGTCTTGCGCTCCTCCGCACCCGAATGAATCATCGAATCGAAGCAAGTCGACCGACGAATTACCCGCATGGCGCATATGTACCAGGATGGGCAAAAGTCGAGTTACCAATTTGTACATTTAAGAAAAATTGCGACTTTCCGCCATTGATAACACTAATTATAACTGCGTGCAAATGACAAAAAATTGTCCAACCACACTCGTGGACATCCTTCGAGAAACCGAGATTATTGAAGTAGCACCGAACCAGATTTTACTATGATGGACAATAAGTAATTCTTGCATCGTTTCTAATAGCGTAACCTGACTTTTGATGTATATGCAGATGCACTCATTTTCCCGAATCGAAAAGAATTCCCCAACTCTGAAAAGAGTACCTAAGTAAAATCGAATCTAGGCACTCGATTACGGTAATTTTTATAAAATCTATAGGTACCTACCTAGGTACTAGGTAGAGACTAATCATTCCATTTTTTTTTTACTCGAGGAGCGTAAAAATAGCCATTCGGGAAAAGTACGATATTGCACATAGCAGGAATAGGTCACGACCGACCTTGATGCGGTATCAGTGGCGTTCCTAGAATCGAAAATTAAGAAGGGGGCACAAAAAGGGCTGTGTGTTGAATAACTTTTTTTGAGGTTTTTTCAAAGTATTGGGGGGGGGGGTGTAACTTTTTTGTGGCTAAAAAGACGCATATCCAGCGGTATCTGAAGCTTTTTTGAAAGTGTACGACTATACGTACAAGTGGGTGTGAAAGACTTGAAATTCCAGATGGATTTCAAAGAGAAGGAATGAAAAGGAGCTTTCTTTTGCATTTTATCTTCCTCAGATAGATCATAAAATTGTAAACTTATTCATGCCCGAGCGAAGCGAGGGCGAAGCTCGGAAAAAATTGGGGTTTAATTGTCAAAAAAGGATTTTTTCACCTTGTAATGCTTTGAAAATACATACTTATTTTGATGTACATAATTGTATAATTCTTGAGTACAACAAAAATTTTCCGATGTCCAAGCAAGGACTAGCATTTTTACCGGACGGGGGGGGGGAGAAGGCTCCTCTGTCGCCCCCCTGATGGCGCCACTATGCGGCATTCGACGGTGCAAAATGGCCAGAAATTTTGCAATCGACGATTGCGCAAGGCTTCCCGCATGGGCAATATGCTGGACCCGTAGCTTCTTCTCCTATTGTGAATATCACGACTGCGACTGCCTCAAAGGATTCGAATGAATCGCGTGATCAGTGATCAAGATACAGAAGGGATGCGCACCGGGCTCAGTCGCAGGATCCGAATATACCGTCACCGTCTATCGCATACGTCCGCGTCCTCATCTTCGATCTTCGATCGTGGGCTTTGCGGATACGGATATGGTAACTTGTTCATCCTCGTATAGGAACAGGAACAGGCTTGCTTCAACGTCGACAACTACCTATTGTACCTACTACCTACGTAGACGTACCCGCGGAAAAATCAAACACGGTGATCTCTTTTCTCGCTTCTAACACAGCTTTCCAATGTGGCTTCCTCGCTTCCTCTCCTAATGTACTTACTTACGGCTGCTCGTGCTCGCTTTTTCTCGTTCATCCGGTCCAATAGGCAAATTATAGGTAGGTAGGTAGGTAGGTAGGTAGGTAGGTATTATTTCGAGGATTCTGGAATTGGTGATGTGCCAAGAGCGGCGGGCGCACGGGCGCACGGGCGCAGTTAAATGTATACCATGTAGGTAGCCTAAGTACTAGGTAATAGGTAGTAGGCAAGTCAGGTAGTTTACGGTACGTGCTACGTAGTACGTCTACGTACCTAGGAGCTAGGAGCTAGGACCTACTATCTACCGCGTATCAAGTGCCGCGATCGAACCCCCAAAGAGTCAGAACGGAGCCAACAACGAACAGTATCCAGTACCGAATACTTATACCTATACCTATACCTATTTACCTACACAGCACAACACAGAACAATATCTTTATCTGCCTACCTATGCAGTTCCTGATACCTAGACCTCTATACAACAGCTACGTAACCAATGTAACGACGCGACGCGACGCGACACGACACGACACGACACGGTAGGACAGCGAAAAAGAAAGAAAGAAAGAAAGAAAGAAAGAGAATTGCAGAATGGCAGAATTGCAAAATTCTAATTATCACGGTGCCTACTTGTATATGTACATGTACATGTACATGTACATGTACATGTACATCTATATGTACGTAGTCGGGTAAACCTAACGAGTATAGGTATGCAAGCATAGATATATACCTATATGCAGAAACAATTGATACGACGACGCGACGGATCGCAATGAAATCTGCTTAAATACGTACGTACGTACGTACGTACGTCTATGGTAAGTAGGTAATAGGCATAGAAACGTAAACGCCCGTGTAACGGTAGCGTACATTCTACATGCGTATAAAAAGTGTGTAATTGCTACATTGTCGTTCAATCACCGCCAGTAACCAGTAACCAGTAACCAGTAACCAGTGACTAGTGATTAGTGATTAGTGACCAGCGACCAGCGACCAGTGGCCAAACGCGAGCGAGCCGAGTGAGCCGAGTGAGCCGAACCCTTTTTTCGAATTCGAGTATACCGAAACCGATACCTATCGACTATCACCCATCTCGGGCGAGTAATTCGCGGGTGCGTACACCGACGACCGACCGAATTCGAGTTTCTACATATAAAACCTACGAAGACGTAGGTTAGGTACGTTCACGTACGAAAAGCTAATTCCATAATCGAATCGGCGCATCGCACGAGTACAACTGCAACTGCACCTGCACGCGGATCCCGTATTCTACTGCTATCTGTAACCGCGCTCCGTCGGTCGTTCTATCGCAATCGGCGGCGATCGAACAAAATGAATTTCTTCCAGGTAAGACGATTCACGTTCCACATGTTGGTTTCTGTATGTACAAATGTTATTGGCAAATTTGATGCACGAGGCTACGGGCTACGGGCTACGAGCAACATCAAGTATATGTACTTAGCAAATCGACAATCGACAATCGACAATCGGCCATCGGCCATCGGCCATTGGCCATTGGCCATTGGCCATCGATCGCAAACAGATGGAATAGAAAACCTATGGCAACCAATCAAATCGCAAATTTTTCGCTTTAGATAACAAGATAGTTAAGGAACCTTTCTGAAAAAGAATTCTCACATTTCGAAATCGTACCGACAAAATAAAGCTAATCGTCAAGAAAATCTTGATTTTCGCTTCAATCTTTTTCCCTGCACTCATCGCGCCCCCATTCCAGGGTCGCGGTCGATTCAAAATTATTCAAGAAATCAATTCCACGGGTACAAAATTCGCCGCTTTGAACAACAATCTCTAACATTTTCAAAAAAATTTATACGTTCCCTTATACCTACTCAAGTAGTAAGTATCTACTTAAGTACTTATCTCTTGAGAGCTCTGTTTTTCATTTGTGCGGTTTTTGAACAGATTGAATAGGTTATCTACATAAATATGTAGGTCTAGGTATCTAGTGTTGAAGCTTGAAGCTGAATCTATGACAGACGAGACCAAAAATTGGCGAGCAAAATTTAAAATCAAAAGAGCTTGTAATAATAAGATGGTGAAATCCGCACTTTTTCCGTTGGGGCTGAAACTCACCCAAAATGTTAGTCTTGATGTAAAACATCCCCAAAAAAATTTTTGGCTCGATCCCCCCACCCCAACCCGAGTAAAATGGCCGTAAATGCTCAAAATTCAAAAATTCATAGCTTTGAAGAGGGTAGTTCAAAAATTTTGAAATTTTCACAAAAAATAGTTGGTGGATAGGTGTATACGTGAGAATTTTTTCAAATTTTTTTTCGCATATTTGGGGGGTTTTGGGGGGGTTTGAAAACTTCAAAAATTCGTAGAAAAAAAAATAAGGGGGGAACCATCGCAGGAATATTTTTTCAAAAGTTGGTATTACCCGTAGGTATAACATATATTTTGTTCAGACCCCGTGAGGGGGTGCAACATGGTCAAAAAAATCAAAAACTATGAAAAAACGTGTTTTTTGACGTTTTTTTCGCCATTTTTACACCTTTCAAGGTCAATATTTCGAAGATCAATTAAAATTGGTTTAATAAGGGTCCACATATACAAAAATTACATTTTTGAATAATCGGGCCAAAAACAGATGATAATAGCATCGCGGCGCTTCTGATTTTTAATGAAACATAAGTCTAGTGCAATTAGACTAACAAAATTATAAAGTACTGAAAAATTCTGATCAAAGTTTTTTTTTTCTACCATACCGAACAACATGATAAGACTTCTTGTCCCCTCTCCCCTCCAAGGGTGTCGGAGGCCCTAGAGAAGGGGTTATAAATCCCCAAAAATTGGGCTTCGTCTTGTAACTCGGCGAAAACGTAATTTCTAAAAAAAAAATATAGTTCGTAGAATATTGAGTTTGTTATAAAATGGATTTTTTCACTTGTTCGTGTAAAACGCGTACTAAGCCTACTCCCTGAATTTGAATCTGTCAAAAATAACAACACTGACTGATGAAATAAAGGAAATCAAGTCACTGATAATCAGCAAGGATCACCGGTTATGTATGAAAAAACATACCTATTTTCCTATGAACATTCCTATCGCGCATATCAATAGTTTCTTTGCAATTCAAAAAATTCTAATTTTTTTGAGGTCCATGATCGCGCATTTTTTCGCATATTTTTTGGTATGAACTCATATTTTTACATATTTCATCATTTTTGGCGCCTAATTGGTCATATTTTAACCATTTTTCACGTTTTTAGGCATATTTTACTCATTTTGTTTTTTACCCCTTTATTTTATACTTACCACCCAACATTTAATTTTTTAATTTTTTTTGTCTGAGAAATGAAAATGCATACCGCAACTTTTTTTTTTGATAAAGTAAATACTTTGGACTTTAAATCAAAAATCACTTTTTATTAATGAGAAATTACTGAAATCAGTTAAAATTGCCTAAAATTAATTATATTTCAGCAATTTGAGAGGATCAAAAAAAGCTGTTTTTGATACCCTTGACCCATATCGTATTCACATATTTTCTCATATTTCGAGTTTTCAACTCATATTTTTACTTATGTCACCCTTTTTTAGCGCATAAAATATGCACATATTTTGCGTTTTTTAGAACATATGTACATATCCGGTCCTTGATAATCAATCAAATTCCATTGATTCTCCTGGTAACCAGTGTAATTTTACTGCCAATCAGTGAAAAATACTTATTCAAGTTCTATCAATTTTAGCTCATTTTTTGTCTCAAAGGCTTAGTACGCGTTTTACACGAACAAGTGAAAAAATCCATTTTATAACAAACTCAATATTCTACGAACTATTTTTTTTTTTTAGAAATTACGTTTTCGCCGAGTTACAAGACGAAGCCCAATTTTTGGGGATTTATAACCCCTTCTCTAGGGCCTCCGACACCCTTGGAGGGGAGAGGGGACAAGAAGTCTTATCATGTTGTTCGGTATGGTAGAAAAAAAAAACTTTGATCAGAATTTTTTCAGTACTTTATAATTTTGTTAGTCTAATTGCACTAGACTTATGTTTCATTAAAAATCAGAAGCGCCGCGATGCTATTATCATCTGTTTTTGGCCCGATTATTCAAAAATGTAATTTTTGTATATGTGGACCCTTATTAAACCAATTTTAATTGATCTTCGAAATATTGACCTTGAAAGGTGTAAAAATGGCGAAAAAAACGTCAAAAAACACGTTTTTTCATAGTTTTTGATTTTTTTGACCATGTTGCACCTCACGGGGTCTGAAAAAAATATATGTTATACCTAAGGGTAATACCAACTTTTTAAAAAAAATTCCAGCGAGGGGTCCCCCCCGATTTTTTTTTCTACGAATTTTTGAAGTTTTCAAACCCCCCCAAAACCCCCCAAATATGCGAAAAAAAATTTGAAAAAATTCTCACGTATACACCTATCCACCAACTATTTTTTGTGAAAATTTCAAAATTTTTGAACTACCCTCTTCAAAGCTATGAATTTTTGAATTTTGGGCATTTACGGCCATTTTACTCGGGTTGGGGTGGGGGGATCGAGCCAAAAATTTTTTTGGGGATGTTTTACATCAAGACTAACATTTTGGGTGAGTTTCAGCCCCAACGGAAAAAGTGCGGATTTCACCATCTTATTATTACAAGCTCTTTTATGGCAAAAATTTTTAGAATAGGTAATGGGTATTTACTAATTAGGTATCCAAAAACCGCAGCGGTATTAGATAGTGCTGTTAATCGTTAATGCGAAAAAAAAGCTTATTTTTGCCCACTCCTTCGGAAATACTTCTGGTAATCTAAACAACTTTTATACTTACTCGCTTTGTAATCTACTGTACTGAAGAGTCTCCTCCCTCCTCCCCCCTCCCCCCCCAAAAAAAAGTTGGGTCAATTTAGGGTAGTGGTTTTGGGTTGTGTTCAGGATGGATTGTGTATACACATACAAAAAAATATTCGGAGGATATGCGAATTCGATCCTTTCAAAAATAAAAAATATAAAAAATTGATGGTTAGCAAAGCACCCCTTTTGCCTTGAATTTACATTGAATGATTGCAGTTTTATTTTCTTTGCATGTTTTTATCACTATTTTTTCTGATCTAAATCTTTTAGGAATGAAAACAATCTGATTGGTTAATTTTTGTATCATGTATAAGTACACCTAAAAATGACGTCGTTTTTGTGTATACACAATCCATCCTGAACGCAACCTTGAAAACGTGCTGATTTTCGCCTTCGAACTAACACAGCAGCAAAATTATTCCTTGAAGACCCTAATTTTTGATGAATTTCGCTGTTTTACTAGTTCGGAGGCAAAAATCAATACGTTTTCAAAACCACTACCCTAATCGACAGAAACGAACGAGTTCCAACTTCTAGGATAAGACTACTCAAGTGAGGGGTGGTACAGATGGGAATAAAATTCATTTTTACAATTTGAAGGAGAAAAAATCTCAAATACTTAGGTAGTTCGTAAAAATGGATAGTCGCTAAGTCGAGTCAGTACTTACCTAGTACCTCCTCCCTTGGAGCCGTCGGTGCAGAGAAAATTTGGACCCCGGAGGAGAAATTTACAAGCGAAGAAAAAGTCTGTCGGGGATTCTGAATGTCGATATCCGACGTAATTACGTAAATTTACTAGTTGCAGCCTTGCAGCGAAGAAATGAAGTGATGTGTCCGGGGGGAAGGGGATGTATACCTCAAATTCTCCCAACTAATTTCCATGAAAATTCCCAACTATTTTTCTTTTTTTCCCAAAACCTTACCTAATTTATATTAAATTTTTCTACTTCTTGGAAATTTCCCAGCGTGTCAAAATTTTCTAATTTTAAATTTAGTAATAAATATTGGATTTGACCGACAGGGCGTCGCGTCGGAAGCATTTTTGGGTGTAGGTGGCAAGATGAATTTAAAAAATTTGTAAAACCAGAAGGATTTCGGTAGAGGGGTGCGCGCAAAGAGGAGTCTTTTTTTGTCCTTTCACCTTGAATAATTTATATACAGGAGCGGGCAAAAGTCAAGAAGTCAAGATACAAATTTGCACATTAAAAAAAATTGGGCGATTTTCTTCATTTGAAAATATTCATTTGTTTGAGCTACATACAAAGGATGGGGATTTACTCCATCATTTTGAAAAAAAAAAAAAAAAATGTGCAAAGACAACTTACTGAGCCTGAGCGAAGCGAGGGCGAAAATTTCTTTGATATATTTTCGGATTTGCCCAATTTTTTAATTTTTTCAACTTTCCGAACTCAAACTTAGGAAAAGTGGGGGGGGGGGAAGTTAGAAATACCAACTTCACCCGACTTTTTTCATTTTCTCAACTTTTTGTATGTAACTTTGGGATAGTCTGGGGGAGTGTCACCCCCTCCCCCCACTCCCTGTCGTCACGTCTCTGTCCATTTGCTCTAACATCCTTCACAGTAAGAAGACCAACATGGCGAGTCTTGAGGAGCCCCTTAAAAAAAAAAAAAAAAAACGCAAGTTTCGGGGGACCCCTTCTCTCTACGCAGGCAGTCCCACGCCCCTTATATTTCTCTTGAATTCTAACTCTAGTCCCCACCTAAAAAAATGTTGTGGTTGCGTTCCTGGTCAAGTATACGTAAACGTATGCGTACAAGTAAGTATAAGTACATATGTAAGTAAGTACGTACAATCGAAATGAAGTCTGATGGATATAAATAATGTATGTAGGTACTAGGTAGGTCGCATGTACATACGTAACACGTATATGAATGCGAATAATCACTTACTGTAGGTCAGGTACTTTACTCGTGTAATTGTACGTAAGTATACATATAAGTACGCACAATGTAAAACGTAGGTAAGGTACATATTATATTGCGTATACAGATACAATACACGTATACATTGCTTCAGTTTTACTCGTACTGACTGGGCTACTGACAAATTACGCATTCGCTTATGTATTAGATAATCGGCACGACGATAGTTTTTACGATGATGGTATTGATCAGCGAGATGTTCGCCTCGCCAGCGCCAGCGCCAGCGCCGGTATTCGTAAATTACGACAACGAAAAAGAAGGAACTTCCGACGTCTACGTAAGTAATCAAGCGTTCACTGTTCAATGCCCTAGCCCTAGCTGCGGTACCTCGTATCTATAGTTCTATACCTTCTACCTATTACATGAACGCAGTTAATTTCACTTCCGATATAGTAGGTCTACGTTCTACGTTCTACGTTCTACGTTCTACGTTCTACGTTCTACGTACTACGTAAGTACATACTACATACTAGGCACTTAGGTAATGCAAGCTACAGTGCGACATCGTCACTCGTCAGTGCCTTTGCGCCTCCGCCTAAACAAATAAACGTGTGAGTAGGTACTAGGTAGTAGGTAGTAGGTAGTAGGTAAGTATATATGTATGTAGGTATTGAGTAGTGAGTAAGTATTTACACCACCTACTTACCACTTACAATTGGGTATACCATACCTAATAGATTTGGGTATGAGCGATGCGTTTTTTCGTATACGAGTAGTACATTATGTAAACCTACTAGGTATCCGCTGCATTTGAGGAACACACATGCTTCAAATTAAGACTGTATTCCTCTTATTTTTGAGTACACTGGGGAGTGGAGTGGGGATATTTGCCTGCCTGTATACCTACCTACCTTCTTTTTTTTTCCAAATGTATATTTGATGAATATAGGGTACAATTCTCCAAAGTTCACACTACTCCCTTAAATGCCAGCGGTTTATAAAGAGAGAGGTGGAACATTTGGATTGTTGATAGGAATACATAGTACATAATTAAAAAATAAGGAAAAGTAAATTATGTACAACAGGAGAAATTATAGACATGAAACCTACCTACTGACTGACTGACTGACTGACTGACTTACTTACTTACTTACTTACTTAATACGTACTAACTTAATCAATAAATCCGTTAAATCTGTCACTTACCCAGGTATACGTCGACAATTCGACATATTTATGTAGGTACATTTTGGCGTATGCAAAATGCAAAATATACGGTTATTTTAGATTTAGACAATCATTTTCAATTGGAGGAAACGCGGTTGTTTTTTTCCACTTTGCAGACGCCACCTCAATACAAATACGATTACGCGGTACACGATCCGGAGACCCACGATATAAAGAGTCAATGGGAACATCGCGACGGAGACCTCGTAAAGGGTGCTTACTCGTTGTTGGAACCAGACGGTAGTATGCGACTGGTCGAGTACACGTCAGACAAAGATGGCGGATTCAACGCCGTCGTATCCAGACAAGAAGGCGCCGACGGTGGTGGTGGTGGCGGCGCCAGCTCCAGATCCAGTCCTAGCTTTTCGTCCAACTTCAACGAATACGGTTTTTAATTTTGGATCATGATTACGATCACGAATCACCATCCACCATCACGCACACGAATACGAAACGCTCATCACGTCTCAACGTTAACGTACGCTATATTTTTGTATATTTGCAGACCTATACCTACATACCTACCTATGTATTGTGATTATGCAATTATGCATGCACCGCACCGGGTAGTAAACCTCGGCAGGTACAGGTAGACAGGTGCTAGGTAGTAGGCACTACCTACGTACTTACTACTCGTACCTCGTAGGTAGTACATCTACATAGGTACGTCTACGTACTACGTAGACGTACCTATTACGTATTAATTAGGTAACTTTGACCACAGTTCCTGGCGAAAAACTAAACCTATCACCGTACGCGTACGGTGGGGTACGGAAAGTCGCGTCGCATTGTCGCATTGCACGTGTAGGTATATGGCACCTGGTATGTGTATGTAGTAAGTAAAGTACCGTGTATTGTAAATGTGTATGGTACCGTATATGTAATGTAAGTACATACTAAGTAGTAAGTACCGGTACGGGTACGGGTACGGGTACGGGTACGGGTACGTTAACCATGATTCGCACTTTTTTCAACCTGGCAGCACAGATCGTTTCTAGTGAGGTTTAGATTTTGGGTATCTGGTATACGAGATCCACGGGTAGGTGAACGACTACACGTAGGTAGGTTGCGTTAAAATTTAGGTACCTACCTACCTAGGTACCTACCACCTACAATCTGGGCAGGGAAAGAAGAGTGAACGCAGTGAAACGCACAAATCAAATGGATGTAGGCGTAGGCGAACGTCCCGGTGCGGTGGGCAAAAAAACTTATGCTCAACATCGAGAGAATCGGCTTCTTATATCCCCTTTCCTATCGATGTGCTTGCCCACTTAGTTACTAGGGATGGCCATGCTCAAATGCTCAAATGCGCGAGAACGCACTTTCTATATATGCGCAAGCATTTTCTAATAAAAAAAAATGGGGGCGATTTTTTAAATTTTTTTGGCAACTTCGTTTTTTTTCGAATCCGTCGTCCAATTGGATTTTTAAATTTACTTTTAAGATATTTTTATTCCTAAAAACTTGATGATTTTTTAATTTTTTTGTCAACCTTGGTTTTTTTTCCAAATCTGTCATCTGTCTACTTAGTTAAGATGTTAAGAATAACGTAGAAGTTCGCTATATGGTAATGTGGTCCGAATTCACTTGTTTTGTGTCGGAATATTCATTTGACTTGCTAACCATGTGTATTATGGAGTAAGGTACAAAATCACAGAAAATGCTCGCGTGCTTGAGCATATGCGCGCATATGCTCAAGCACGCCCACGCAAAACAAAATGCGCGAGCATTTGCCATCCATATTAGTTACTCATACGCTCGCTCATTCGTTCGATGATACAAAGGTAAGTACCTAGACCTACGTACCTACCTACCGAATACCTAAGTACTAGGTCGCTAGATACTAGCTTATAATTCCTTAATTTCTCGTCACTTCTTACCGGTAGCTTATTTACAGTCGAATTTGTGGCTATTTAGCGCATAAAAAGGACAAGTGTTTCATTTACCAAAATATACTATATTCCGTTGCACATCGTATTTCACTACAAGTACATAGGTAGGTAATTGGTACCTACTAACGTTTTTCTCTCAAATGAACTAGGTAGTACATAGGTTATCGGTACACCTACACACACCGTCACATTTATACAGTATCATAAGTCTACCTATAGATAACCCTAATAGGTACTCTTAGCGGCATTTGCCTGAATCATTCGCGATTTTTCCATCACTCTGAAAAAATATTTCTTCGGAATTTTTGGATTTTTCCCCTTCTTTTTTCAACTATTTCAGAAATCATTTTATGTCTGTTCAAAGGGAATAATCGACTATAGGCGGTGGTTTTTTCTGGATTCTGCATCACATTGTATGCGCGATCCAGGGGGGAGGGAGAAATTTTTTAGAGCATTTTTGATTTTTTTGCCTTTTAAAAATATCGTCAATTCCACTTACTGAACTTTGAAGAGTGATGAAAAATTGGTTTTACGTGAGAGCAAAAAATCAAAAATGCTCAAAAAATTTTCTTTTCCCCCTATTTTTGCACACAATCCGATGAAAAATCCAGAAAAACCATTACCTAGTCGATTATTCCCTTTGAAATAGGAAAAAAATGATTTCTGAAATAATTGAAAAAAGAGGGGGAAAATCCCAAAATTTTGAAGAAATAGGTAAGTATGTTTTTCAAAGTGATGGAAAAAGCGCGAATGATTCGGCCAAATGCCACTAGAGTGTGCCAAGGTCACATAGAACTGCCGGGTGCTCGATCAATTCTGGCCTCCCCGATACCCTTTCTCGTGCGCGACGCACCTATAGCCACCTATCTATGTGTATATGTAGCTGTGGTGTATATGTAGTATATCTATTTCCTACTTCCCTTTTTCTGCTTCTAAACTGAAAACCGGCACAGCCCAAGAAGAAAGGCAGATCGGATTACATGCATATCGCATAATGCATAGGAGGTACCGAATAAATGCGCATACTGACGCATGCACGTTAATCTCAATTCGTAGGTAAGTAATTAAGTATACATTAGCTGTCCAAGGACGCAGAAAAATTCGTAGCATCAAAGAAAATCCGAGGTGAGTTGCCGTACAATAAATCGGCTCTGCAATATTTCAATTCAAATGTTGGTAGGTAGGTACCTACAAACTACCTAGGATACCACTATAGGGACACCCGTAAAAATAATGATCTTTACACGTGCCCAGGGGGAAGGAGGTGCTTATGGATGAGCAGGATTTTTCAATGACCAAAGTCCAACAAAAAGTTGCGAAAGAATCAAAATGACCAAATAAGGAATCTAAGGCACGGCGGCGACGATCACATTTTCCTAAGTTTACGTAAATGCTAATATGTATAGTTAGGTAATAGGTACCTAGTACCTACATACGCCTAGCTAGTAGCTACTAGCTACTAGCTGTAGCTACCTACTGCCTAATGTGCCTCGTGTCGTGTTTCAGCGAATTTTGTTCAAAGTAGGTAGAGGTACGGTAGATGTATGTAAGTATGTAATTTAAGGAAAACGATTATCTTCTTACCTCCATTTATGAAACTGAAATCCTGGACATTTCGCTTCGCAATGGAGGCACGGCTGTCCTTCTTCAATCTCCGTTATAACCACATTCTGAAACATTAAAAGTTTAAACCAAGCTTATCGTTGGGCAAAATTTTTTAAATACAATACCGTGCTTACGACTGAATTCGACAATTACGGTTCAAAATCAATAGGTGCGACCTATATGATGCGATAAGTCGATACCTGAAATACTCATACCCACTACCTACTCGACGCGACGTACAGGTGTTATTTTAATTAGATCTACTTATCACACCTAGAGGTCTGCGCCACCGATTAACGCCGCCGCCGCCGCCACCGATTGATAAACGGCGGCGTGTGGCGGCGTCTGTCATTAAACATGAAAAAAAAATGCCCTTTTTGGACATTGAAAATACAATTTTCTCAGAGCTTTGCTCACGCTTCGCTCAGGCATGAACGAAATTACCATTATAATATGAAAGATTTGAAGCTTCGTTCATCTTTCCAAAATAAAAGTGGGCAAATTTTGTCAATTTTTTCTTTCACGCCGTTGATGCCGCCGCCACCGCCGATTCTTCCTCGGCGCAGACATCTAATCACACCCAGGGTGTCTACCAATTTTGAAAAATCAAAATTCGCGACTTTTCAGACTTTTCACACCGTGCTCTAAATTTGTCCAAAAGACCCCCCCCCCCCGCGTATACCCGTTTTAAAAGAAATTTCAAGCACGCTTTAGTCTCTCCCTCGCAAATAAGAAAATTTTTAGAAGACTTCGAATTCAAGAAACCGGGTGCTCGAATAATTCTGGACTCCCTCTGCACTTTTTGGTGTTAAAAATCGTAAGTTGGTAATACTTTGTTTACATTGTCCAATCATAAACAAAATAAACAAATACAAAGTATTGCCTACTCACGATTTTTACCACAAAAAGTACAGGGGGAGTCCAGAATTAATTGAGTACCCGGTACAATAAAAAAATGTTTTAAATTAATATAAGTTTGTATGCAAATCAATCACTTTTACTTTAAAATTATTGGAAGAAAAATACAATTGGGCCGAGCGCAGGGAGGCCAAAGCGTTTAAAAAATTTGATTTTAAAACTTCGAAAATTAGTTTTAAAAAAAAAAGTCAAGAACGAGTAATAAAATTGGCTGAATAGACCTGATTTGATAAAATTTCCAAGATTTCGCCAGATTTCCAAAATTTTTCTGGAATTGCAGGCTGGAAATTGCCTGGTGGAATTAACCCTCCCCCCCCCCCCCATTTTACTGCCTCAGAGTATAGGTACCTACATGAATGATGTAATTATTTGACCCGAGCGAATTTTTTTTGGAGAATTTATTACAAAAACGACCAAAAAAAACCTATTTTTCAACTGATTTCTCCTTCTAAATTTTTAAAAAATCCTAATAAAATTACAAAAAAAAAATCTACGATTTTTCCAAATTTTTCAAAAAATGAATACAAAATATCCATTTTTCAAAAAAAAAAAACCAAAACGTTTTGAAAATTTCAATCGTGAATGCTAAAGTCTCCCTGAAGAATCCTATTTTCTCTTCAGAATATTCAATTTTCTGGAATTGAGGGAAGGTTTGTAATTTAAAAATGATAAAAATTAATTTATGAGCCCGAGCGAAGCGGGGGCGAAAATTTTTAGAAAAATGTGTTCAAATGAATAATTTGGAATAAATTCGCGACTTTGGGGCCAATGTCGCAACTTTCGCGACCGGTACTGACACCGACAATTTTATCATTTTATAGAAACCAACCTAGATGTTTAACATTAGTGATTTTTCAGTACATATGTATGTACTCAAGTACTAGGTAGGTACTAGGTATGTATGCTAATACATACGAGTAGGTACGAGGGGCAATTGTAAAGTAATGTTCCCACCCCTGTAACTTTGGAATGAATGGTCTTATCCAGTTGGGGGTGGTCTCTTTGTGTTCGTACAACATTCCGCAACACAACGGTTTTTTATTCGTGTCTGTAGCTCCATTCGTTCGTGTTTTACGCGATAAAAACTATGAGTACCTATGCGCAACCGCCGTCCAATTTAGAAGTACTCATGGTTTTTTTGAACTTGACGGCTCAGGGAGAATTTTGATGCTGCCACTGCATCGATTGTCGATTTGTTTCCGCAATGTTATTGTGGACCCATGTTTCATCACCGGTCACAATTTTTGCCAAAAATTCCTCCCCTTCCTCTTCGTAGCGGCTCAAAACGGCAGAAGAAGTCGATAATTTCTGAGATTTGTTCTCTGCTGTCAGCATTTTTGGAACCCAATGAGCACACAGTTTACAATATTTCAGAATTTCGACGACGATTTTACGTATAGTGGTTAATGACACATCTGGGAATGCATTTTGGAGGTCCTCGATGGTTTGACGGCGATCAGAACGCAATTTTTCGTCAACGCGCGTGACAAGATTGTCTTCAATTACTGAAGGTCTGCCTGAGCGTGGTAGGTCGGTCAACTCTTCGCGGCCTTCTTTGTAAAATCTGCACCACTTCCGCACATGCTGTACAGTCATAACATTACTCTCTAAACTTGAATAAGTCAAAATTCACTGATTAATAAGACAAAAGTGTGCAACTGAACAAATCAGTGAAAATTTTACCGATTCAATCAGTGATTTTTCATTTTTGAATCGGTAAAAATTGTAATTTACTGATCGAATCAGTAAAAATTTCAATTTACCAATTGAATCAGTAAGTAATCACTGATTGAATCAGTAATTATTCACTGATTGAATTAGTAAATTTTAATTTTTACTGATTCATTTCAGTAGTTGAAAAAAAATTACTGATTCAAAAATAAAAATTCACTAATTGAATCAGTAATTTTTCACTGATTGACAGTCAAATTTCACTGATCAATAGTTGCACACTTTTCGCTGTTTAATCAGTGAATTTTCAGTTTATTGACTGATTCAGATTTAGAGAGTAGGGCCATATGAATCTAATATTGTCCAACCCTCATTTCACAATTCCCAATTCCCATCCGGCGTATTCTTTCATTTGCCTTTGCCCTTTTTGGACGTACCGGGTGCTCGATTAATTCTGGACTCCCCCAGTACTTTTTGTGGTAAAAATTGTGAGTTGGCAATACTTTGTATTTGTTTATTAAACAAAGTATTACCAACTTACGATTTTTAACACCAAAATGTGCTGGGGGAGTCCAGAATTAATCGAGCACCCGGCATCCTTCAATCTGTGATGAATTTGAATCGGAGAATTTTTTTCTAAATACAAAAAAATGGATCACTGACCTCACTTCTAAATCGGACGGCGGTTGCGCATAGGTACTCATAGTTTTTATCGCGTAAAACACGAACGAATGGAGCTACAGACAAAAATAAAAAACCGTTGTGTTGTGGAATGTTGTACGAACACAATGAGACCACCCCCAACTGGATACGACCATTTCTTCCAAAGTTACAGGGGTGGGAACCTTACTTTACAATTGCCCCTCATATGTTGACCAACGCGTTTAGCTGGAAATCTTTCAGGGATGGACGTTAGCTATTCAGTCAAATTTGATATACTTGACGAAATGAAAACGCGACGCGGGGAAAACGAACAAACACGTCTCCCTCCCTCCCCCCCCCCCACACACACACACACACACTTACATACAAATACTTGATTGAAAGTTTGCGCGAAAAACACGCCCGTAGAGTTCAGTTTGACACGAACGCGTGAAACAAAGACTTGCCTACGGTAATAATTGGTAATGTCTCGCAATTAGCCCGAATGCTCGACTTGGGTGTAGGAACTTGTCGTATGAAAATATCCGATTAGGCTAACATCCTCGATATTTCTCAAACTACACGACTGAGAATGCTTAAATTGAAAATTGATCATGGGTTTATAATGGCCGAAGAATAACGGAAACATTACCCGCAGAAAAATGAAAATGGAAAAAAATACGTTCACATTATTTTTACCTACTCTTCTTCAATTTGCAATTCTCATGGCCATTACCTATACGTGAGTACGTTACCAAAACCGAATTGTACGCAACAGAAGCGACGATGACATCAGTATCGGTCTCACGGTCTCTGTAGACCGCATCGAATAAAGTACAAACAAAATGAACTAACCAAATAACACATCGCTCAACACAGACATACCTAGATCTACTCACACAGTACATGCACATATATGGTAATGGAAACACGGCATCCAAATGAACGTCGAATGCATTCGAAATGTAGTTACGTGTGACGTATGTACGTGTACATATCTAATCTACGTATATGTACCTAACTAGATGTAGGTACCTGTACGTACACGTACGTAGAAATAGGTACGAGTATACAGAAATACACTTCATTCATCAATACTGCATCAACCGTTACGACAGCACGAGAACAGTCACCTTATCCACAGTACCTATCCTATCGTATGTATCTACTATACGTAGGTCTAGGTACTAGGTACTTGGTACGTAGCTACGTACCTACTTTGTTAACAGTCAAACAGTAGTTGTAGGTAATTTATTAGTACGGGAACCTGGGAAGGACTTGGACATGGGAAGGTTATGCACAACACTAATTTTGAAAAACTTCCCTTGCTCTCCCCCCACCCACATCAGATAGAGATTTGTGAAGCATTAAAACATGAAAAAAAGTTTTGTTTTTTTTTAGCATTAAACATCCAATTTTATCAAAGTTTTGCCCTGTTCGTTTCGCTATGTGGTAGGTAATAGGTATATATGAACAAAATCATGGCCACGGTACGAAAGAATATAGTATATTACTGTACAGGGTGCGAAATGTTCACTTCGCACCCTGCATCAGTAAGATATTTTTCTTTATAAGTACATGCTACGAAAATATAGAATTTTTGAAAATCGACGAATAATTGGTAACAAGAAACGATATGAATCATTATATTAACAGTTTATAAAAATCATACCGAAGGAAATGATTGAATAACATTAGGTACCTATCTACCTAGTATACCTACCTAGCTACCTATACCTAATAGATTTATATTTTCGAAGAACTTTCGGTTTCAAAATCGTGTAGGTCTACGTAGGTACGTGAATAATTACCAATAAGTAATGGAACATTCAAAAGTTGAAGAAGGAATGATTTCAGAGTAGTTACTTACTGTAAGTGTTTATAATATTATCACCATTGTATAATTCGCTGTTCTGAAGTAAAATAATAATGTTTCAATTCGAAATACGCATAAATCGTTTAAAAATATTCTATCATCATTTGTAATTAATCACTAGGTACTTCAAAACAACGAATTGTACAGCATTGATAACATTATTAAACATTTTCGCTAGCAATTACCATAAAATCCGTACCGATTTTTCGTCACAGTATGATGAAAAAAAAACTTTTCGTCTGTTTTCGTCACACTGTGACGAAAAAGTACGCTACAGTGAAATCGAATATTTTCGCACTCCATCGAACGGGAGAAAAGTTGGGTTTTCGTAGCATGTACGTACATAAGTATAAAGAAAAGCTTCTTTTTTGACTCTCTCTCAAACATCTCTCTAGCTGATACTTTTCCAAGTCTTTGAACTCGATTTAAAAAAAGCTTCCGCCGCTAGTGTGTGTGTGTATCCCACACAGGGGAGGGAACTCGTTTACTTACACAAGTTAGCCCACTGGTGGTAAGTAGATAATATTTTAAGTTATTTGTAAAAGCTTTATAGTAGCATATTCTTTGTAATAAATTTTTTAAATATCGTAGGTTCGTAGGTAAGTATCAAGTAACTATGCACATTGTACACTTGAACGTTAAACGTTATGTACCTTTAAACATGATTTTGGTAATTTTTAAACGAAATACCAAATTCAACAAATTTTTATCGGTCTCGTATTTTTTTCTCAACATGCTAATTTTTGTTTCTGTTCAACAATAGAAATAAGTGAGTAAACCAAAATAATAGTTTTAATTAATTTCTTCAATGATACGAACGATTGATGTCTGTACTAGGCATTCGAAGCAGAACCCGAAGAAGAAGGGCTTCTTCGGAATTTTTTTTTAGAACCGGAGGCACTTTTTCAAACGTCTTGAGGCCAGAGCAGGAAGCACTTTAATCAAAAATCGTCAAGTTGGAGCAGAAGCCGCAGAGGAGAGGGTCCCTCGGGATTTCTGGGACGGTCAGAAATTTGGAGCGAAGCCAAAGGGAGCAGGGCCCCTTCCGGACGATTTTTATGGATCTGGAGACGGAGGGACCATACACCCTCTCTCCGGCTCCTTGATCTATAAAACTACGTTCAGTACGATTAAATGTCGGAGCGTGGGAGTAAAACAATCAAGGGCATGAAGGCACCATCATCACAACTTTGCCGCCTCTCATGATACTCGGACTTACCTACCTAAACATCTACGCCTGAAGTGAACACATATGTATGTATTGTATTATGTACATAAAACAGGAAGGTATCTATGTTCTATACCTACAACCCAAACTTTCCAACAAACGTACTATATATACCTACCTAAGGAGCACGCAGAGATTACCTACTATCGTTGCATATGACAAATTGACAAGACAACCACAATGAACGTGCGATACTAGTCATTTATACATAAGTAAGGTACTAGATACATTCTTTTTTTTTACTTGATAAGTTAATACTTGAAGAGAATAAGACCACATTCTTTCTGTTGTTATCGATATAAGGTAATACGGTATACGGTGGGTAAACCTAAGCCTTGATTATATATGCTAGACTCGTCTCTCGTCACCATTTAAAACAGCATTTTTGGAATACTGTGTTAAAATCATTAAGGAATACTTAAACCTAGGTACCCAGGTACCCGCACCTAACGCAAATAAGATCAGAACTTTCGTAAAATACTTGATAATCAAATCAACTTACAATTCTATCTTGGGAATTCTTCAGATTTCTTTTAACGCCGATCATTGTGGCTCCTGGCTGTGACAAACAAGTTAATCGATCCCACTGCACACGCAGAATAATTTCACATTCACTTCCATAGTTTCGTGCGATTACATACGTTTAGTTTTTCAATACCAGCATCAGATACGGAGTACATGAACTGCAGACTGCAGAAATGTGGCAATACTACGAAATAATATTCATACAACAAGCATCGAACTAGGTCTCGACATCGGCGCACCACGCGTTTTGATCAATTCAAGACCATCGTTAAACTGGTGAATTTACACACCATGACAAAACACAACACTACTTCTCAGCAGAACACTCTTCTCCTCTCAACAACGCATCCAGTTTTCATTCAAGGTACGCGCACTTGTGGAACATCGAAGAGTAACGAACGAGTTGTCGGTTCCACAATCAACAGGTTATTTACACTTTCATTACAACCATACTCCATACTTGACCATTATACACAGAACGAAAGAGATTCGAGTTGGGTCGCCTGCGACGGTGGTGCGACAACAAACGCGGTAAAACAATCGCTATAGGTGATCGAATCGATGACTAAATCGAAATGTTTGAGTTATGAGTAAATAACAAGAAACTTTTAGTAATTATACTTACTTATGTGGAGCAGATATATGCAGAGGTTTGAATGCAATGTACATGGGTACCGATCTTCCATATTTAACCAACGAGGCATTTGGCTTCGGCCTCCATGACACAAAAATAATATTAATTTGACTACAACAATTTTTCATTCAAATGAACCGAAGCGAAGTAGTAAAATTTCGAACAAAATGTAATGATACCGAAACATAACCGGATTTTTATAATTAGAAAACGCGTAACACACTAACACAGCATCCGTTAAAGGGTTGTAAAATTTAACAGGAATCCGAAACATATTACTCATTGAATTATCTTTCTTCACTAATCAAAATCAACTTTTAACTCGACACTCGACATTACTACGCCATCTTCATCCCTCTCACGTAACTGTAACTCGTGCATACTCGTACTCTGAAATCAATGATTTTGATTGGTTTTTTAACGGTATTCTTTTGTTTACATTCCAATGTTCTAGTGCGAGTAATGAATTCTGATTGGTTCCTTTTTTTTTTTTTTTTAATCCTACGCGATGGATAACTGCAACTGGTATTTTACAAGACACAATGAACATAGAACATACTCATTTATTTTTCTCTTGGCTACTTGGCTCTAAATATAAACTGTAAAACGGTGTAGGTATTCGCTTGAAAAAAAAAGGACATTTGCGCCCAACACCAAAACACTAATGATTATAATAATCATCTACCTATTGTATGATACTGATGGTCTCGGTCAATTATGCTGATTCCAAATTTCGTCGGTACAACCATAAAAAAAAATCATGTTCATTACCGATTTTCCCAAGACACGACCAGAGTTCATGGTTCAAGCATAATAATATAAGTTGTAACGGTACAAGATAGAAATACTTACCAAAAAATAATTATAATCATGCAAGTTCAAAAACTGTACGTAAGTAAAGCGGCTGAAGTGTAATGAATATCAATAGACCTAAATAAGTCCCTCTCATCATTATACCTATAGTTTTAGGATTTTTATTATTTTTTTGGAGTTTATGAAATATACCCATACCGTAATAACTAAGTAAATATGCTTCACTTAATCGCTATCGTCGAATGTTTGATTATGGAAGTCAATTGAAGATAGTTTCATATTAAATGTAGAAGTTCAAAAATTTGATTATCAGAGACCTACATTCTCTGGAAAAAGTTACATTTCGTCCCTCTAAAGCTAAAAGGTCGTAACTCCAAAACTTTACTTTTTACAGGAGAGAGAAAAAACTGTATTACTTGAAAATTTTGAATTTCGTAGAAGAGGTGTTGATTTTACTAAGCTTTTTTAGTGTTGAGAATGTATTTTCAACTATTATTTTTTCAAAATACCCATTTTTAATTTTTATAGTGGAGTTACGACCTTTTACACTTAAACACAAAAAATTTTTGGAGTTACGCCAAGTTAAAAATCCGTATTTCGAAACAAAATGATTTAAAAATTCATTCTGAACACTGCAAAAGCATATTAAAATCATCACACGTTTCCCAAAACTCAAAAATCCCAAGTAACACCGTTTTTTATCATTTTTGTAAAAAGTCAAATTTTCTATTCATGACCTGTTTGCATTTTATGTGGAGTTACGCCCAAAAAGTTTCAAAATTTTCAGAATATGGAGTTACGACAACATATCTTTTTTCTAATTCTAAGGATTTGTTTGATGTTTAAGCTGAAATTTTGTTACTACTAGGTGGAGGACGTCCCATTGTTGCCATTTCAGCAAAAAAACAAAAATTCCAAAATTTTGGAGTTACGACCTTTTAGCATTAGAGGGACGATTTGGGTCTATTTTTCCATGTAGAGTTACTTAATATTATTCGATGTCGTTGACTTTTGTAGTAAAATGAAACTGTCTTCAGTTTCAATAAAAAATTCAAAATGTTCAAATGAAATGTAGAAGTTATAGTGTAGATTAAGCACAAGTCCCTTGCTTGTTTACGAAAGGCATTTAATTATTTGTAATTTTAGATGGAAGTAGTTACAGTTCGCACTATATGAATAGTAATGTACTTATAAGAATTCGTTCATCAATTCCATCGAGCCAGTGTACACATTCTCTTCATAACACAAAAAATTATAATAATAGTAACGTAAAAACGGAAGTGGAACAGAAATCCACGTAACAATGTATGTGTAGGGACTACATATACATATATATTTTGAAAAATCGTTCGATTCAACACGAGAATACTTCCATCATCGCAACGAATGGTGAAATCAAGGTTCACGTTTTAGAAAATCGAATAACGGGCAAATAGATACAAATCAGACGGAAGAAATTGTAGATTTCAAACTTGAATAATGTTCATCGTTACGTAAAAAGGCAAGATACCGACTGACTTTAGATGCTTATTTGGGCACAAAAAACAACGCACTGAATCCGAAGTTCAAATGTTATCTACTGTTGGTATACAATTAGATCTATATCTACTCGAAGAAAAAAAAAACATATAAATTAATTAACAACGTTATAGCTCTTTAAATCAGGTTGTCACTTCAGAAAAGTAGTCTCTCATCTTAACCATAATTTCAAACGTAACGCATCTACGCCATTCAAATAATATCTGAATAATCGTTTATCACGTACAAATCCTAGGTTTTCGTAAAGTCGTAAAGCCGGCTGATTTGTAATTTCAGTCTCAAGTACAACCTACAACAAACAGAACCACATTCTAGGAAGATCTCCACAAAAAATTTATCGAAATTTTACAAAACTCACTTCGTCAGCACCTTCTGTAGCCATAACTCTAATTGCTTTCAATACTAAATTCGAACCTAGAACCAAGCAAGATCTGGTTATTGTTGAATTGAGGTAACATTTTTAAAGGTAATGGATGGATGATGGTTCCTTTCTTCACAATATAATAACGTATAAAATTATTACCTATGCCTTTTTTCCTAAAACATTCGTCAACTGCCAACATTGCTATGTACCCGCGCTTGATGATTTTTCTATGAAGATCCAATTTACAAACGATTGCTCCAACGCTTTCACCTTTGCTCACGGCCTAAAAATCATCAATAACAGAATAAAACTGTGTTAATAAAAACAAAGTACCCACGAGGATAAAATAATATGAAAAAAATTATTCACTATACCAAAAAACATAAATGAGGCCAATTATGAATAAAGTAACGATACGTATATATGGAATAAGGCTCCGAGAGATCTTTTTGTATTAGTTTCATGATGTCCGGCATTTGATTCTCCGATTCATACGAAATATAAGTGATTTCAGAGGAATCTTCGAGCTGTTTTTCAATATTACATCCAGCGTTAGACGATTTAGGGTCTATGATGTGAGTCGAAGGTGTTTCGTTGGGTAAACCGTTTATTTCATCAACGGTTCGTTGACTGGTTGAGATTTTTGATATCAACCCGCAGAATTCAGAACACCGATCGACTGGACTATCTGACGTAACAGATTCGTGTTTAGATTTACTCAAAGATAGTAATTCATCTTCTACATAAGTACAACACGAATTTTGAGAATTTGCGTTAATCTGACTAGAATTTGTCTTCGAGATATTACGGGTGCGACTATCGTGATTACAGGGCAAATCGTCACCATTCACAGCGCCCGCAGTTTCCCTGGAATAATTGCTTTCAGCTTTATCAGCAATCGTAATTTCTTTACAATTCGAGAAATTACTTCCTGAAACGGGCGAAGCTTTGGTGGTAGTCATCGATATACTACTGTCAACATTTAGAAATGCCACCGTAGAATCGGCATTGAAACAAGAATTAACAGCCTTGCCACTAATCACAATAAAACGATCAGAATCTGTCGACAGATCGGTCTGAGGATCCATTCTTCCATTTTCCATGAGGACGAGGTTATTTATACTACGAAAATGAAATTTGTAACATGTTTAAACTTATTTTTAAAAAACGCAACAACACAGCAAATGAACGATTCCTATAATGCAATACCATACACAAGTTGAACTGAATTACTTCACTTACTAAGCTTCAGAAATTTGTTATTCTGCAATTGGATTACATCTTACATCTATTTGCACTAATTTACAGTTTTGCACTACTTCATTTCCTAGTTATTCTTCGCAATTATTCACTATTTACTTGGACATACTTTTTATCGTCATCACCAAAAAACCAAAAATAAAATAATAAATTATTATGTATTATAATTGTCATTATTTTTTCGCTTCCAATATTTCAAATTTATCCAGCTATTCACGATCAAGAAATAATCTAACCAACCACGTTCTTTTATATTATCATTCGTTACCACGATTGGTTCATTCCATACGGCACAATGCGAGGAAAAGAAAAGTTTTATTTTTTTTTTAGTCGCCGTCCAGCGTGTTTCCAAACTCCAAAGTTTCCATTTTACTATTTTTATCTATGCGTGGTTCCAAGAAAAATTCACAATTCAGTAAGGAACCTCGAAATGTCGAAAAATAAGAAAATTGATCAACCAGTGTTTCTCAACTAATTTATAATGGGTAAAGTGCGAAAGTTGAGGAAGAAATATAAAGTTTTATGCCGGAGAAATGCAACGATAAGTAAAACATCAAATTTGAAGAAGACACTGAAAAATGCTACTATGCCCGAGAAAAAAAACGCTTCTCAATTCGATAACAGTAGTACTGCCTTAATTCCCGAAACTATGAATGAATCAACACGACGAAAACCACAACACCTTTCCAACTGTAAGTATATAGTATGTTTCTTTCGCTACTATCATTCGTAATCATACCTAAATGTACATTATGATTGATGAAATATATTTACAGCAATCCGTCCTCTGAATCGTGTAAGACTTTCCGAAAGTACAGCAGAAGTATTAAAACTCGGTGATAATCTGCCCGTCATTAAGAAGCACGTTGGTCGGAAAAATAATGGTAACATACGGATGAAAATGAAAAGGAAAACTGATCACTCTCGAAAGCAAATCTCTAAAATACACCAGAATAATTTGTTCGTTATTTTTATAGAAAGACAGATGATACAGAGCCGTAGCAACTTCGTATAATATGTAAATTATGATTTTTTTTAAAATAGCGTGCAAGAAATTTACGTTTTTAAAAAAACATTAAATGAAGAATCGTTTCATAAAAATCCGCGAACTATGGTGATGAATCAGACTTTGGAAAGACTCAGTACAGAGTGTTCATTTCATTCGAAAAAATGAAGTAATGTCCCGAAACAGGTATTCTTATTACGGTAAACGAATTTATTTCATTACATTATTTTTAGTGTAAACATGTCATCTCTAATACTGTTTGCAGTGCATTAATACATAATTATAATTTCAATGGAACTTTTCAATTATTCGTCGTCCTTACTCCCTCCAGTCATCGCTTTTACAAAATCTCGAACCTGAAAAATTTTATTGAATGATGAGTCGAGGATTTGACAACCTTGTAAGTAAGTCCTTAATAATTGATTGAAACTTTTAAAAGAATGCATACCATTTGAGAATTTTCCATTGTACAAACCATAAAATTATAAGATAATTCGCAATGTTTTCCGGGAACTGAAACAGTTTTTTTTAGCTGAGTTTGCTAGTAGATCGTTCATACCTAACTTATTCTTATTACTCACTATTCGCGCATTTTTCTAATATATTTCTTGCTTCCTTTTGCCAAGTTTCATTATCTAGTTGAGCAATGTATTCTTCAAATTTTGACCTTACACCGGCTCCATTTTCATCCATCTGTTCAGACGATTTACGCCCAATTTGAAAGGAAAAAGCAAATGAAAACTTTGTTTTGATTAAAAAGATTTTTAGTGGAGTTTAGCGAAGAGGGTGCTTGTGTTCCTCTCTCTGACACCCTCGTCCATTTACATGCTATCTGCTGTACAAATTAGTTACATACTTTTGATTCACTCTTTTTGCTATGCTCCACTACAAAATGTACCTTAGTTAGCTTAAACGTCACGTTGTACTTACTATTCCCAATTTTTTGGATGTACAAGCTCCGAGGCACTAGAAATAGAAAAACAACTGTGAAAGCGAGAGAACATGCATAAATGCAGATTTGTAAATAGGTACGCAGTCCAGAACCTTATACAAAAAAACTTTTTCCCCTTGCAAGTCTCTATGTCTTTAAAAAAGAAATTCTGAAAAGTTTTTTTCAAACGGGACGTATTTAGACTTACTTTACAAGAATCGTATTTAGTTTGCGTATTATCATTTCCTTCGCGTACCATCTCTTGACAAACATCTAAAAAGGAATAATCATATTACGTAGAGATACAGTACAATATCAGTAACATTAACTGATTTGGACCTCTGCAAATTTAAAAATCGTGTAACTTTCAAATAGATGTAGTTCAAGGAAAGCTTTTCAATATTTTTACGTGGGTATCAGCGAGACTCATTTCTGTTTTACTTTTGCATGGTGTATTCAACTAAAAAGTTTGAAAAAAAAATAACAACGTACCCAATGAAAAATTCTCTGGGGCTTGACTTATACAATCCATGAATGTTTCCACCATGGTTGCCATTAGCTTATTTTCTCCCTAAATTTGAAAATGAAAAAAAAAGTAGTTCGTAATCTTATTGAACTACACAAGTAAGCGCAAGCTTATTGACGTAATTCCATTGGATTTCGCGGGATTCCGCAAATAATATATGTAAGCCTAGATATAGAAACCACCCTTGGATGTCAAAAATTGGTTTTTGGGTTGAGGTTTTTACATTGATCTACCGGCTTCCCCATTTGAAGGGTCCAAAATCAATGTCAACTCAAAACATTTTTAACACCGAAGGGGGTTTCTAATACGTAGGTATCCGCGAACTACGGTTCCGCGGCATCTTCAGTCATCTAAGTAGTAAGTACCTACCACCGAGTATCACAACGATATAAGGAACGGTTTCTATGTTCAGGCTCATGTTATAAACTTTGTCGTCAATACTGATGAGTAGGAAGTACACGTAAGTATGTGATTTTCCAGGAAGAAATCGACCTTCGGTCCGAAAAAAAATTCAAGTTTCCCAATCAGTCCAAAACCATGATTATTAATTATTATTTATTTGTTTTGGATTGATTGGGAAACTTTTTTAAATTTTTTTTCGGACCGAAGGTCGGTTTCTCCCTGGAAGGTTATATACATAATACGTTTATCGTATTTTAGTAATACGACAATTGTTGAAAATTTGTATTTTAAATTAACTACTTACTTTAACCACAAAAGTTTGATAAAAAATCAGAAAACTTAAAATTTTATACATTTTAAAAAATTGAATTGAAGCATTCAAAAATAATTAGGACGTCGAAATTGAACAAACACGATTTACGTTCTTCACAATAAACTTAAATTTGATTTGTATGATTTTTTTTCGTTCGGGCAAACTAATTTCTCTTTATTTATAACTTTTTCTATTGTAATTAGTGCGTATTTTTCACAGCAGAACGGAAATTGAAGTATCGTTTGAAAGACGGAAATCAGTAATTTTGTCATCGTTAAATCAAAGTATTACTATTTCATGCGAACTTGATGATGATCCGCATCAATGTCAAAAAATAGTATGCTGTAAGTGTACTTACCTATTATTATTTCGTTACCGACCGCTAGATGAAAGATTGATTCAAAGGACGCAGAAACATGATTAGTGATTTTTTTCTTATACACTATTTTAATTTTGTATTGCATACCGCACAAACTCGTTAGTTGTGTATCTAATGAAATAAATTATGACTGTAATAACTACCTTAACATTTTATTCACACAACAAATTGGCGAAATGATGATTTGTTATCTGGTTAAATGACATCAATCGAAATCTGGAATACCAATGCATAACTATATAGTATTCATTTATCGGCTAAGTAATGGTACATATTTCTAACTTCAAAAATGCTGAAACTCGAAGCGACGCGCGAAAGATAATAGGGGGTTAGTTTTCCTGATTCTCACGTCACTCGAATTGTACAGTCTGAATCGTAGACGACAATAATAATTTTCATTAAAATCATTCAAATAATACATACACACAACGTATTGGTTTTAGCCGATGAAAGCTCTGAATTTTATTCTAAGAAGGAAAAAAATCATTTGTAAAAAGAAACCTAGATTAAGTATGTATATTAAAAAAAAAAAACATTTCGCGTAGGTAAGTAGTAAGTACTATGTGATACAAACTCTAAACTCACGAAAAACTTGAGAGTAAAAAATCATGTCTTCAATTACGCGGTAATAATAGGCGCAGTACTTGATGTAAGTTCAAAGAAATGTAGTTATCTTACAGTCAAGGGTAAAGAAAAGTCTCGTGAGTAAAATTTTCAGGCAGACCAAAAATATTAAACGTAATGGAGTTTTGTACTTATAATCCGAATACACTGTACCACCCTCCTGTGAGGGACTGGGAACTCAAAAAAAAAGAAAAGAAAAGAAAAGGTAGACAGGTACTTATTCTACTTATACTAGAGACAAAATATGTTGAAAGAATGAATTTTGGTTTTACAGTAATTTTATACGTTCCAAATGATCTGCACAAAAATACAACTATACTTAAACGAGCACTCTCTATCTATATGTTACAGCCAATGTTGTCAATGGCTAAGGATTCTAGCTAATGTCGTTTTCCTGCTAACATTGTCTAGGAAGTGACAACAATGACGTCAATGGCTAAGATGTTTAGTCAACGATGACTACAACTTTTTAAAACTATTTGCCTAATGAGGATTGTGGAAGAGGAAACAAGAAATATTTCGGCAATTGTACCTACCTACCTACTATATCTGTACAAAATGACCTTCTGAAATTTTTTTGTTGCAGTCTTATGGGAAATATCATTTTGGCACACTGATCTTTAATCTTAAGATCAAATGATCTAGATTATGCCCAGCCCTGAATGAAACCAGCGAGTTTTTTCGGACATAGTTTTTAAGATTTTTTGAGTAAATTTGAATGGTACAAGTAATTTCCAACATGAGCAGTAACTTTCATCTCAAATAGATTAATGGTCTGCGGTTTGTTCTATCCGATTTGCCGTAAAATTTTTCAAGACGTAACAAAAAAAATTCAGAAGTCATTTGGTACAGATATAGTAGGTACAATTACCAAAATATTTTTGGAGTTTCCTCTTGCCGAATCTACATACGGTATATGCAAATAACGTACATAAATGCATGTAATATGGTTTTAAAAAGTTGTAGTCATCGTTGACTAAACCATCTTAGCCATTAACGTCGTCATTGCCTAGACAATGTTAGCAGAAAAACGACATTTATTAGCTAAAATCCTTAGCCATTGACAACATTGGTTGTAACATATACAAACGAAACGTAATAATAGTGGCAAAAATAATCAAGTACCTATAGGAAAAAATTATGATGCCTTCAAGACGAATTAAATAGATGAGTACTTAGACTTACTAGATACTAGTACTACCAAACAAAAATTTCAAAAAGTAGAAAACGCTTAAAAATGGAGTGCAAAATCGCTTGACAGGCGTAATCAAAGAAAATGCACGATAGCTATATCAGTCGAGTGAATAAAACGTGAAAGTAGAAAAAGAACAGAAAGTCGCAGCTATGAAAAAAGATATCAATAACTTCGAGAGCGACCATCGTTTCGCATTTGAGTGCAAAAATATTAAACCATAAATGAAAAAAAAAAAAAAAAAAAAAAAATAGAAAACAAATATAAAACTTATATCACAAAGATTTTTAAAATTACAACTAATAACACAGCATTACAAAAAAAGGAAATGAAAATAAACGGGGGGGGGGGAGGCGATAGAAAACAGTAAGTCCTTCCCTACTAATCAATTTTTCAAATTTTACATAAATTTTTTGCAATATCGCAATCGTTTATAGCAGTATAATTAACATGAGAAAATAAAATCAGCTCCAACTAATGGTTGATAAATAAATGATTTCTTGAATACCTATGTTGATAATAATGGTTATGAAACCGAAAAATTGGTGAACGATAACGAACAAATAATCAATAAAAAGAGCCTTTCGACTTGACCCAAGAAAATACATTTTAAATTGTGACGAAAACTAGTTTTAGCTCTGCCAAGTTTATAAAAAAAGAGAAAGAAGATACTTAGTACTACTAAAAATGGACTGGTGGTCAAAAACTCGTAGATATAATTATTTTTAAAGAAATCAAAAATGATTATGGGTAATTAGGTATAGGTATTAGATACGTATAAAGTACCGTAATATGGTGAAAGTTGATTAGCCAAATGAATAAATAGGTATTACAAAAAGACTAAACTTTAAGAAAAATACGATCAATTTGGAAATTCGGTCAAGATTTGTGTTTCTTTGAACGTTTGTGCGAATGCCGTCTATTAGACGTATTGCGATTAGATCTCATCTTCATTTCATAAAATTTCTCCAACGTTAAACTTTTCACATGTAGCACGTGGCTGCAAATATGTTTACCACAAGTGAAGAGATTTTCAATAATTTCGGCCGGAGTCTCGTATTCGTTTGGTACGATACCTTCGATAGAGGATTCGAAAAAGCTAAATAATGGAAACCAAATACGAGTGCGAGTTGAATCACGTTGCATTAAAGCTTGATTATTAGCCAGCGTATGATAGTAAAGAAATAGGCGAGAAGTTATATAAAATGCGATAAACACATCTATCGAGTAATGTTCGTGACCAGAAAGAATGAAGAAAATACCAAACATATTCAAGATCCACGTGAAAATATGGAGTAGATGTAAATCTCGCGGAGTATCTGTAATTACAAAAAGTACGTAAACGAATTTTGAACCATTGTCACATCCTGAACGTTGGTACAACCAAAAATACATTTACTTTTCCAACTTACATTCTGTAATGAAGAAATTCAACATGGTTAATACAACGCTATGCCCACTGAACATGTAATCTCCACATGTCCGCACACCTCGAATTGACAAACCTGCATTACGCCAAATCGTATATGCCTGAGCCACCTTTGCGAAGATGTCACCTAACAAATATTCTAAAAAATATTAAAAACTTGTAAAAAATTTGTTCTCAATTCAATCAAGCTAGAAAATTAAACAATGAGTGTAGATACCAGAGGTATACGTCGATAATCGCGGGCTGCATTTCAAATGAGACCCGGGTACGGATAAAGATGTAATCAGCATCGTTATGCATCTTAACAGAAAAACAGTTCCACAAAGGGCAAAAAATCTTCGTAAAAGAATAAATCTGAAAATGAGACGAACTGTAGACTAGAATTTTTCGAATAAAAAAAAATAACCGAAAGGCATTTATCAACGAAATGTAATTAATTGCCACAATTACCTGTACTTATGAAAAAGTAATACCACTACCCATATGACAAGTAAAACTGTGGCCGTCCATTCACACATGTGAAACGCCCATGGAATGTAAGGAACATTATCTAGAAATATATCAGGCAACGGTGGATAACGTTTCATATCAGGAACACGGTCGTGTACTATCACCATTACAAAAGATGTAATCCAAGTAACCAGAAATAAGTAAGCTAACGCAATAACCGCTTTAGTGAACTGCAAATATACTTTCGCTTTAATTATATCTAATGCGATCAATTCGAAAGATATTGAACTAAAATTACCTCTGGCTTTAAACTAACGATATGACCATCTTCCGATGATCTGGAAGATTGATAACTGTTGTCACGCACAGATGAAACATAATCTCCATTACAATGATGCATTATACTTAATGGATCGATCACCTGAAATCCAATTTACACCATCATCATTAACTTCATTTATAACAAGAATCATTTGACAAGTGCAATTAAAAGTTAAACTTCATTACTTCGGTTTTAGAATTCAGTCTTTTATAATAATCGCTGTTATCCACATTAGAAACCCCCGTTGAACGAAAGAACAATTTATTTGGAATATGAAGTAAGCTATTCGGATCGTATCCTTTTTCAATCAACAAAGGCTTATTGTCCAATTTTAGTTGTTGAATTTGAAGAAATAATTTTTTGGCCAAACCAATGGGCTGTAAACGGAAAAAATAGGCGTAAATCGTTTTTTCAACTACGAACAATTATATATAGTGTATGTAAGCTGGGAAAAACACACGGATAGAAATTTGCGTTTCATAAGACCCTGAAAAAAAATAATAAAAAAAAAAAATTATGTAAAACTCCGTAATTTTTAACAATCAAGCTGAAAAATACAGTGAAATGATTGCACATACTTAAACACTTACCCACAACCTACTCGCTATGTTCTTTTTGTTGCAACAAATGCAAAATGCAACTGTGGCGAATTAAAAATATAATTGATCCTGTATCCCGTGTAATTTCATTTTTTCATATCCAAAGATCAGCTTTATGATTACTAATCACAAAGCTACTCATTGAATATAAAAAATCCAGTTTAAAGCAGGAAGAAACCGTTAATTAAAGTTTACAATTCACAACAGTTGCTTCTGTAGCAGCAAAAAGAAATCGCGCGCGAGTTTAGTTTTTTTTTTTCAGAATTTGGAACGCATCAGATGGAGAAAAATCATTTGTAACGATGTATACTAGGGTCTCTAGGGTGTGCACGTAAAACTAAAAAATAATTCCATACACATCGAAATCCATAACAGAGAGTGGCGATGAAACGAATATTACATAGTTTGTAGGATTTCAAAACTCATATGTAATTTCTATCCATATGTTTCAACCTCCTCATGTATGATCATCGATCAAGTTCATAATATACTTTATCTATGCTTAAGATCGCCGATCTTGATATAAACTACCTATTTGTATGTTTATAGGATGTCTATATTACGTACCAGGCATAGCTAATAAACCACATAATATTCAATTACTTATTTATTCAAAATCGGATCATCGCACAAGTAATAAAATGAAAAGTTTTTGGAAAAAAGGCAAATTGGAAATAATATTAATGATGAATTGCGATAGAAATTACTTCATTACCATTTTCCGTCAATTATAGATGGTAATTTTAATGCTATGCCCGGAGCAATAAGAACCCTCACTACTTGGCATCTCACATTTTTCGACACCATGTATTCTACATCGTTTTCAGTCAGTAGAAGCAAAGCTTTGCCGTCAATACGATGTTGTCTGAAGGTTCCCACCGCATAAAAGAATTTATTTTTGGATAGCCATAAGCCAACATCGTCTTCGGTCCAACTGATAGCGCATGTATCATTAGAATGCATTTTCAATTCCTGTGGAAGAACACAAATCAACTTGAAATCAATCAGCATTTCACTTCTTCCTAAATAAAGAACTTACTTACTCCTAAAGCCATTCAGATTTAGTCGACTGTTGCAACAGAAACTTTGGACACCTTCATTTTTTCTTACTAATAATTAGGTTATGTTCAACATTATCATTTCCGATCCCACCACATAGTTATTTCATCCCGAATTCCCGTATGACAGTTTCTTCAAAAACCAAAAACGTTCACAGTACAGAGATAATGTCGTTTGTCGTTATCAGTGTTGGGCGATAGTTACAAAGATCAATTTTCAGAAATGGATACTGGATAGTGAAATTTCAGATTTCATACGCTGCTATACTATACTACGTCCTTGGTCATTCATTGCGTCTTTCGACGTATGTCTGTTTTCATTGATCGAAAGTGTATGCGGGGGAAGTACGATTTTTTTTTTCCAAGTCCACGCAAACGACTGAATTATTTTGCGTACCTTGAAGTTCGACTTCGTAAAATTGAACTTTGTATATTTTTTTTTTTACATTTTTCACTTACCTGCGACCTTATGTTATTCTGAAATTTCTTCCGTCTCAATTTTTTTCTACTATAATATATTTTTCAAACACTGAAATCTTTTTCTGAAAAATTTACAGACTCAATTTTTTTCAACTCTCGAATTTTTTTCTGAAAATTTTTCCTATTTTTTCAGCTTTTGAATTTTTTTTCTGAAATTTCTTCCGTCTCAATTTTTTTCTATATATTTTTCGAACACTGAAATTTTTTTCTTAAAAATTTACAGACCCAATTTTTTTCAACTGAAACTTTTTTCTGAAATTTTTTCAAATTCAATTTTTTCAGACTCAATTTTTTTCTCAATTTTTTCCATGAAACATGTTGCAACCTGCGCAAAATGTCCTATTTTTCGCCCATGTGACGAAGTAAAAAGTTGAAAAAATTACATAGATGTAAAATTTGAAAAAAATGAAGTATGTTTTCAAAAAATTGGAAAAAAATGAAAGATTATTATTATAAAAATTTATAGGAAAGACGTGAATGCTGAATGAAATAAAAAAAATTAGAAATTATGTTACAGAGGGCGGGAAAAAAAACATCAATGCAATTTAGAAAATTTAAAAAAATGTTATTCTTATTTTTTCAATTTCATCTTTTTTTTCTGCCTTTTGTGACATTTTTCCAATTTTCATTTCTGTTTTGCCTGTCTTTTGTAACATTTATTTTGCATTCTTATTAATTTTTTCAATTGCATTATTGTTTATTTGTTTTTCCAGTCCTTTGTAACATATTTTCTCATTTTTTAATTTAAATTTCACCTTTGTTTCTTTCCTGCTTTTTGTAACATAATTACACTTTTCCCCCATTTTTCTAATTTTTTTCTGCTGTTTTTGTCTTTTGTAACATATTTCTCTCTTTTTTAATTGTTTTTCCCGCCTTCTATATCTGTAACATACTTTCTAATTTTTTTTATTTCATTCACGTCTTTCCTATAAATTCGTAATAATAATCTTTCATTTTTTTTCCAAATTTTTAAAAACATGCTTCATTTTTTTTTTAAATTTTACATCTATGTAATTTTTTTCAACTTTTTACTTCGTCACATGGACAAAATATGGGACATTTGCGCAGATTGTAAGTGTAACATGTTTCTTGGGAAAAATTGAGAAAAAAATTGAGTCTGGAAAAATTGAATCTGAAAAAATTTCAGAAAAAGTTTCAGTTGAAAAAAAAAGAAAAAATTGGGCTTGAAAAAATTTCAGGAAAAAAATCGAGAGTTGAAAAAAAAAAGGAAACAAAATTGGGTTTGAAAAAATTTCAGAAAAAAATTCGAGAATTGAAAAAAAATTAAGTCTGTAAATTTTTCAGAAAAAGATTTCAGTGTTTGAAAAATATATTATAGTAGAAAAAAATTGAGACGGAAGAAATTTCAGAATAACATAAGGTCGCAGGTAAGTGAAAAATGTTAAAAAAAAAAATATACAAAGTTCAATTTTACGAAGTCGAACTTCAAGGTACGCAAAATAATTCAGTCGTTTGCGTGGAGCGTGGACTTGGAAAAAAAAAATCGTACTTCCCCCGCATACACTTTCGATCAATGAAAACAGACATACGTCGTCTTACGATGCAACAGAGTGAGTGAGAGAGATGTCGAAAATTTTTTTACGATGTTGGCGTCAGGCGTCAGGTCGCCATTTTTGGCATTTCTTTTTTCTTATTCTTTGTTCGTTTTCTGTCTTTTTTTCTATTCGTGTTCATGTTGCATGTTCATGTTTGCGTTGGCGTCTCGTGTTTGTTAATTCATACTTCGTAATGAATTTACGGTTCAATTTATATGTTCAACGATTATTGATTAATATGTAAGTATTTATTTCATATTCTTTGAAAATGAGTTTTGACTACGTCGTAGTGACGTGCAGAAAACAAACAATCGCGTCGAAACTTTAGGTTCTGCAGGAGAGGACAGAATGTATGAAAGCATTTTTTGTCGAATTCGTGTGTACCTATACCTACGTACAAAATTACAAATCTGCGGTGCCGGTGATTGATGTAATATTTTTGCGAAATGCCAACTGCTTCAGTGAGCCGGATGTCTGCAATAATTCATTTGAAGGGGATGGGTGAATACGTTTATGAATTCTCGATTTGCCGAAAGAATTTTTTAATCATTCTCAGGAAAACAGATATTTACTGCACTTGAGAATAGATTTTGCTTTCCCTCGAATCTTCTGCAACTGTAATGCCTGTATCATGTTTTTATTTTCTTTTTTGTATGTATTCCGCATTTCAAGTTCTAATCTGTAATCTTTTAACTATTGTTCATTATGTTTTTCTTGTGCAGTGAAATTTACAATACCAACGCGAAATGAAATAAGCTAATTAGCTTGGATATGGACTTGTTGATATTATACTGCGTACGCTACCCCGTTCGAAAAATATCGCCGGAAATCCTGAACGAGTAAGTTCTAGTTTTTAGTGTATTCTATTTTTTCATGCAATTAGTGAACCTGATTTTTATGTCTACTGTTGTGGGTGTTTTATAGTACCGTTAGTACTGTGTGACATTTCTTTTCTGTTCGAGACTTTGTCGTCCTGCTTGCGTAGTAGTGTAATGAATGAATGCTGAATATGTTACTCCAGGTAGGTATTGAATTGATTTATTTGACCAATTAATTTAGGAGCAAGTTTGGAAAAGCATATTGTTCCGATTTTTTGAATTTGGTAGGTATTTTTATCGCCCTAAAATTATTCATTATTTTATCGAAAACTTCAGAAACCGTGTTCACAATAATTTTGATTTTTTTTTTTTTTTAATTTTCTCGCAGTGAATTCCTTCCTCTCCGTGTAGTAATTGTAAATGTTATATGTATCTTATATTCGTTAATTTCTGGTTATTCATTTGGGATCTCAATGAACGCTTTTATGAGAATAAGGCTGCAAAACATGAAGGTTGGATGTGAATTCTGGAAAAACTGGATTTATCGGCCTATCGGGTGGAAATTAATTTGTTAATTGTTGGATACGCATTGAAAAGTTGGGTGCTGCCTACGCCGAATTTATTTACGGATACCTAGGTACATACTACGATTATTTTCCAGTTGTTTGATTTGAGACAGCCTGTTTAGTTTTTTTATTATTTGTAACGTAGTCGCACCTCCAGTGCAATAACAACACATCTCAAAATTAAAAATCGTGAAATCAAAAACAACACATCTCAAAAAACTACCAAAAATAACAGGTATTGTAAAAATCTGTCGCCGTCATTGGAAAGAGCGTGAAAAATTACAATGGATCTTCACAAAAAAATTAAATATAAATTTGTCTTCAACGTTTAAAGAACCAAGAAATTTTCAATTTTTTTGAGATGTGTTGTTTTTACTTTTTTTGAGATGTGTTGTTATTGCACTGAGGGTGCGTAGTTGATTTCTAGCGTTCATTTGAATGTGTATTTTTAGTAATTTATACTTGTAGCACATATGTGAAAATAGTTGAATTTTTCTTTTTTCCAGTTTCTTCATTCGTTCTGGTTTATTTAGCGCGCTGGTTTTTTTTTTCAGTTTTTTAAAAATTTCAATATAAATTGTTTGTTTTGATTCTCACTATAATGAATTTTCTCTGAAAAAAATTATCAACCAAAAAACATCAACAAAAACAAACAGAATTCGGTTTTCAAGTCCTTCTCTGCACCTATTCGTTTTCTCGCTGTTGAGAGCTCTGTGAAGCAGGAAACTAAAAGAGGAGAAAATGGTGGATATATCCGTCGAATTGATAAATTGATACCAAAAATCATTCGTAAAATTTTGTAATGAAAAAGTGACCATTATTTTCTGCATTATAACTAAAATTCAATTTTTTGAAGAGGATCTTCCCTCGTCATACAAAGTATTTTATCCTATTTTGAAGAAATAAAACACTAGTCAGTCACCAACATCTTTTTTTTTTTACGAATTTAGAAGTATGATACTTAGATATAGCTATTGGATTGGTACCTAAATTATTACATAATGCTGATGAAAAACGTTTACTCGATTTTCAGATCTTTCATTGATTCTTGAAGATGTTGAAGACATGAATAAAATGATGTGAAAGTCCATAATCCGAACGTTGTTGAAGATAAAATAATGATCCGATCTTCCAGAATGGAAAAATTACATTCGGAAGAAACATCCAGAAATTGTAACATAATATGACCAAATGATAAAAACAATGATGACGATGTTTTCATCTTATGATGAAATTGACGGTAGAATCGTGTAAATGTCAACGTACCAGCTCTGAAATGAATGATCAACGTACAGAAGACTGCAAATTCACCGCTAAGAAATCAACGAAATCGTTGCTTGAAGGTAAAACTGCTGCGAATTTTGTAATATTGTGTACATTGATTTATGCATCAGTTGTAATGATTTTAAATTCGAAACGTTTGGAAATCGCTGCTGAAGAGTGCACGCTACACGACTTGGAAATCACCCTACGTACATTCACATTTAATTTAGTATTCAGTCCCTTTGAAAGATGCTGATGCTATCCTACTCTCTTCAGTTTTATTTCGATTTTGGAATTCTTGGAACGAAAATACTTGCATGTTGATTTTTTCATGTTTGAAATTTTATATTATTTATATTCATTTGCTCGTAATGTGTAATTTTTTCATCTAGAGATGATCCGACATTATGGAGAACAAAACTTGACCATTTTGCTCATTCTGTTTGAGATATCAATTTCATGGTGTGAAATGATTGAATTTTATCTACAATCCTAGAATTCTCTCACCATCGGATACTACTTAGACTACTAACACAAAATTTCATTTTTTTTACTTTGATTTTTATAGTTTTTCATCAGTTTCATGAGAGCTGTTCTGTTGTGAATCGCCGATTTTCTGTCTCATATTTGACAATTATTTATAACTTTTTTTTTCAGTGATGCGCTTGGAAAAATCGAGTGAAATATAACGTGTTGCAATATTGGACAATCCTCACCGAAGCAGAACCAAATTCGCGGCTGAGAATTCGCTCCGAGATGAAATTACGACGATCGAGTCTGGTTCGTGTATTTATATTTATGTTTAGTTGATTTTATTCGAAACTACTTGGGATTGATTGTTGACGAATTTAATATTGATACGCTTAAAGGCGAAGTATTCTAAAGGGTTACGTAAGGAGGGGGGAAGAAACAAGTCTATTGCGTATTCTGGGCAAAGAAGGATCAGAAAACATTTCACGAGCAATGTGATTGGAAAATACAAGAAAATTTTCGACTATCTATTGAATTTGGAAATTTTTAAACAAATTTTACCGTTGGATTTCCATTTTATACAGCTGGTATTGAGCAGAAGCGTGATCGAATGCAGATCGTATTTTCATAGAGCCGAAGAAAATTTTATTCGCTGTTTTCGTCGACGTCGCCTAATTTTTTCTACATCCATGTCACGATATTTATATTTACTTAATGTATTTTATATTATCTATTTTACCTGGTATTATTTTTCATTCGGTTGATGGTACTTTCACGTTTAGGTTCTGATTTCCATTTTTTTTTTTCAATTTGAAGGATTGATTTTCTCCTCTGCGGTGTCCTGGGCGGGATTAGGAAAACGACTTTGGCAGATGTGAGGGTAGAGGGTCAGTGGATTAGATGGAGAATGCCAATGTCGAAAGACTTGGTGAAACCTTCGGATTTTGATGGTGCCCAGAGCTCCAAACATGGATCGGAGGTGGCTGTGGTCTCTTGATCTTTAGGCACCAGTCCTGCTTTATTAATCGTTGTGTGTCTGGTCTGTTCTTGTCGCGTGTCGCCGATCGATCGTCGGATAGGTACTCGATGTCGATACTCTCCACTCGATAGTTTATTACAGTGCTTTCAATTTTTTACTTATAATGCTTACATTTATACATTTTTGTTAGTTTGTTTCTTAAACATTGTGTTATGTGCGCTGCCGCTACTCGTTTGATAAATTTAATTTAATATTTTTCAAAATATTGAAATTTTTCTATCGAATTGACGTGGTTTTCTACCCATACTAGCATTTTTATTATCCTTGTCAGTGATCTGAATAAGTAAGATGGTATATTTCGTTACTTGATACTTTTTTTCGCTTAAGGTCTCTCATGCATGGCTCGTACTAAAAACAGATAGTGTGAAAATGTGTGAAATGTACGAATATTGAGTGAGTCGGTAATACGCAAGTGTTTCGAGAAAATACAAATTAGTGTAAAAAATACGAATTTTCTAATAATAGCTGCAAAAAGTAGGAATTTTGAGAAAATGTGATCTATTGAAATTTGAAAACGATCATTTCTGTTCATTGAGAAATTATTGAATCTACAGCAATACGAGTTTTTGGGTTTTAGTACAATCCCTGCTTGTGAGAAGAATTGGTGAAATGGTTGTAGAGCTGATTAAACTCCGTTAGAGCTAATTTTTTTTTTTTGAAAAATTAAAAAAAAAATATCGTCTAGGTTGGAATATCTTCTCCCTCTCTTCAAAAAATTCCTCTTGTCGGTTATAGTTTTTTTTTGCTCAATTTGCGGTAAATTATCGTATTGCAGTTTGCATGGAATCGGAATTTGGCTATGCTAAATTGCTAAATATGAAACGAAAAAGAGATCATGAATACTTAGTTGCGTTTTGAATTTCGTATGTGAAAAACTATCGAGTTTTGAGATGAATAGTGATTTTGAATTGTTATGATTTGTTTTATTATCAGATTTCCTGATTCTTGACGCCTTGAATTGTGAATGATGACGTCGAATTGTTCAGAAGTTTCGTAGCATTTTTTACGGTGGATATTTTCTTTCAAGAACTGAATCATCACAGCGTAGTAGGTGAGTAGATACTATGTAATTTTATTTAGGTTCTATACTTGATTGCGTAGATACGCGTATACTGTTATAGAAAACATGCGAACAGAACGAAAATGTTGCAATTGATCTTGCATCAAAATTTAATTGAAATTAAATAAAAACGAAAATTACAAATTTGCAAAATTCCAAATCAAATTATGGGTTTATTTTTAATTAAAATACAATGGCGTGAAATTCGAATAATATGTTAAATAACATTTCCCTCAACGTTGAATATTGTGATAACAATTTCGCAAATGCGCATGATTATGTCGTAATTCGCAAAAAGTAGTTCCTTAGCAAAAAATAGTGCTACACAGTTTCCAGTTAATCGGAAAAATCGGAAAATCGGTTAATCGGAATCGGATTTTCCGATTAATCGGCTCAAACCGGTTAATTATCAGTGATTATGTAAATGAAAAAAGTGTATTTTCATAATTATTAAATTCTCTCTTTTCATTTTTTCTATCATTATTTTTTCATTTACGTAAACACTGATAATTAACCGGTTTAAACCGATTAATAGGATGCTATCCGATTCCGATTAATCGGGATTATCCGGTTCATCCAAATAACTGAACAGCACTAGCAAAAAAAGTAGTGCGATTAGTGCGATGGCCGACTATGACATCGACGACGTTAGTCGTTAATGCCAATGCCAGATATTTTAATTTTTATTCAGTTCAGATAAATTCTATGTCGTTACGTCTCCACATAATACAATACGCTAGTGTTATTGTGTGTTGTGTAGTCGTAGTCAGTTTCACCTGTTAGTCGCGTGTCGCCGATCGTCAGATACTCCAGAGGTAGTTTATTACAGTGCTTTCAATTTTTTTGTAATGCTTTTTTACATTCATGCATTTTTGTTGATTCATTTCTTTTTCTTAAACGTTGTGTTATGTGTTGTGAATGTGCGGTTCAAGGACACTGGGTTCAAAGCTTAGAAGCTTCGAATTCTCAGCTCAGGTAAATGACGCATTGACGCGACGCCATTTTGTAATGTTATGTAACTTTTTTTTGGAAAAGATTCTTTCAAATTCATTCGTGTTGAATATTGTCGAATTGTTTAAATTCGATTTCAAGCTCATGTTTGCACTTTCAATTAGAATGCGTTCGTGGTTTACTGGTTTATTGACTTCTCCGGCTCGTGTAGTTCTGTTTTCGTGTCGAATTCAGCCTGAAACAACAGTATTATATTTTCCACTGTAAGTACGGAAACTACTAATCCATTTTTCCGAGTTGTTTTTTCTGAAATATTCTGGAAAATTGCGTATTTGTTAATGATGTAGTGTTTGTCGTGTTTTCAATATTCGATGTTTCGTTTCGTATACGTACGTATATGTACTATACATAGGCGGTAAATTCGCTTGGCGAGTTAGATGAGTCCTGTTCTGCCACTTCAGGGGTCAAACTGGGTTACTTTTTAAGTAACTTGGTCACTTTTTTCGAGTTTGGTTACTAAAAGTTACTTTTTCCTTTCAGAGGTTACTATTGGTTACTATTTTCAAAATTTTTCCTCATTGGAAAAGTCGGCAAATTTTTCAGACAATGAACCATTACGTTAAATTTTTCAAATCTGGCACACCTGCCTCCCCGTAAAACCTAAAATACCAATTAAAATGAAGAAATTCTAGTTTTAAATGAATTTTTCTTCAAAAAAATTTTCGCCCTCGCTTCGCTCGGGCTCAGTAAATTTATATATGTAGTTATTTTTTAAAATAATATTATGCGATTCAAACTTTCTTCCTTTTCAGCCCAGAAAATTCAATATTTGCTAGTGAAAAAATCAATTCTTTTCGTGTACTTATAAAAATCAAAAAAATTTTTAAAAGTATTCAACTTTTTGGAAGAAGTTTTGGTTTTTTTCCTAGAGATATTGGTCGCAAACTTTTTTATATTCACCCCAAGGTTTTTGTCCATGTTTTGAGGAGAACTTTGAGTTCGGCAAATTTGTGGACCCCCCCCCCAACCAAAAGTAAAGTTTCGCGTCTGGTATTTGAAAATTGTAATTTATTTTTGAAGTGCTGGAAAAAGTAGAATAATGAAAATGATTCTTCTTCCAAACGTGCAAAAACTTTCAATTCTTCAAAAATTCCCAAAAATTCAATATTTTCTAAAATTGCTGAAATTTGCAGAAAAAAACAGAATAAATTTTTGGGTTTTGCACCCCCTTCCCTCCCGATTCCACTGAAACTCCTAAAAATTAAGGATTTTGAGGTTACTTTTTGGTTACTTTTTTCATGAAAAATGGTTACTAAAGTTACTTTTTTTTTTTCAAAATTTGAGTTTGAGGCTTGCCACTTCTTTGTTCGTTTCATTATTTTTTTGTAGTGTATTGTGCGCTAATAGGTAGGAAAAAAAATTAACGTGTGCGGAATTCCGAATCCGCGTTTATTTTAAACCGTTTATGTAAAAATCAAAATTATGTAACGAGAGTGATTATTTGGTGCCATTTTTCGGCAGTTCGTTGTCATTGTGATTCTGGCATTTTTTCCCGTCGCTTTGGGGAATAATTTCGTTATTTTCGAGTTTCGAGCTTTTGATTGACTGATGAACTTGTGAAAAAAATAATTACGTAGTACATTCCTTTGGGTGGTGTGTTCATTATTGGATAATCGTAGTTGTTGTGTTGAAACGTGACTGATGTGATTTTTCATTCTTTCACCTAACAAAAAAATCTCTAACATAGAGATAAATCATGTAGTAAAAGTGTTTTCTTTATACTCGTTTAATTATCAATTTTCTGAAAAATTTCGTCCTTGCTCCACTCGGAGAAATTGTTGCTTTTTTGACTAATTTGTTATCATTTTTTTTAGTTGATTGAAATGCCCAAAAAATTGATATTTTAATGAATTATCGTCTTTGTCCATTGAGTTATGAATTTTTCAAATATATCTCACTGCGCTCCAAAAATCCATTTAAATCTTTATTTTCTACGTCAAATTTTTGCTTCGATAATTATTTTGATTTATAGGTAATGGATCCGCAATTTCCTGATAAAAGAGTTGGTTTTCAAACAATAATTCTAGAACGTTGATTCCGATTACGAGGTTGAAAAAAGTTTTGAAATTATGAAGAAATTCGCGACCCATGGAAAAATTATTTTTAAAGAAATTCCGATTACGTATACTTATTTCAATCGGATAATTAACTGAAACAAATTGATTATCTACCGCCTTCAGAAAAAAATGATCACTCATGAAAATGAATGTTATCTATTCAGTTTTTTTACTTAGGTTTTGAATCGATTGAAATCTATATATGTAAATACCTATTATTTTCAAATATGAATTTTCAACGTTCATTTTTTAAAAAAAATTCATCATTATCCTTAAAACTGGATTTCCTGAAATTTTTCCGTAATCAATTCAAATCCTCGCAGTTTTGTGTAAGGGAGAAGGGTGTCTAAAAATTTCAGAATTGGATTCGATTCCATTCCATTTGTGATCTTTAAACTATGATCAAAATTCTTCAAAACGACATGCAGTTGAAAATCATTCTTCTGCACCGGATTAGAGTTCAGCGACCTCGAATCTGCCTACAGACCTTTTCCAAGAGAATTTGGGCGGTAAAATTTTCCGATGACTTTTTCCCACAAAAATAGCCGTTTTTCTTTGAAAAAAGTCATCGGAAAATTTTACCGCCCAAATGCTCTTGGATTTCGTCCATAAGTAGATTCGAGGTCGCTGAACTCGAATTCGGTGTCGGATTTTTGATTCGACCATTTGTTGCAATTTTATTGGCGTTTTTCTTTTGAGTTTTTCCGATTTTCATTCGCGAATATCTACGAATCTAAACCTCTAAATGAAAATCCGACACCGGATTCGAGTTCAGCGACCTCGAATCTGCCTGTAGAGCTTTTCCAAGAGAATTTGGGCGGTAAAATTTTCCGATGACTTTTTCTCACAAAAACAGCCGTTTTTCCTTGAAAAAAGTCATCAGGAAATTTTACCGCCCAAATTCTCTTGGATTTCGTCCATAAGTAGATTCGAGGTCGCTGAACTCGAATCCGGTGTCGGATTTTTGATACGACCATTTGTTGCAATTTTATTGGCGTTTTTCTTTTGAGTTTTTCCGCTTTTCATTCGCGAATATCTACGAATCTAAACCTATAAATGAAAATCCGACACCGGATTCGAGTTCAACGTCCTCGAATTTGCCTGTAGACCTTTTCCAAGAGAATTTGGGCGGTAAAATTTTCCGATGACTTTTCCGCCCCAAAACCAGGGGTGTTAACCGAAATCGAAAAAAATAACGGTTACGGTTTAGCGGTTTCGGTTTTCAACTATTTTTTTTCGGTTACGGTTACGATTACGGTTACATTTTTTTACTCATTTCGGTTATCGGTTTTCGGTTTCCGGTTTCGGTTACAATGGTAGTAAAAAAATTTCGGTTACGGTTAAAAATAACAGTTTCGGTTAAATTTTTCAAAAACTGTAAAAACAGACCAGATACTCAAAAAAATTGCCAAAATTTTTCCAGTCTCCAAAATTTGACCATTGGCGTTCAAAGTTTTCGAAAAAAATCGTAAAATGATGAATAAATTAAGACCTCAGACCTGATTCAGGGCAGATATTTTAATTTTTTCATTTCTTTCTCTATTCTTTATTGAAAAAGAATGGCTGAAAATCACAAAATCAATTAACCGAAAACCCGAAAAATCATGGAACACAGCCATCCAAGCGGCATGACAAATCACCGGCACGCCAAATTCTCGGCAAGACAGCGTCATTTTATCGGCACGACATATTAGCGGTATAAATTCAAACCATTGCAAATGCCATCACAGCGGTATGCCAAATCATCTGTACGTCATATTGTCGGCATGCCATATTGTAGGTACGCCAAATTGTCGGCATCACTGTCATAATTGGTGTAGGTACCTTCATGTATAGGTGTGGTTTAGGTAGGAATTGATTTTTTTTTAATAAACACACACCTACTTATGTATTTTTGGGGATCTAAACAACCCCCAAAGTACATAATTGGTGTCGGTACCTTCCTGTATAGGTGTGGTTTAGGTAGGAATCGATTTTTTTTTTAAAAATACCGATTAAAAAATGGCATGCCGCGATTTTGTCGTTTGCTATTTTTTTAAATTGTACCGCTAAAATGGCGTACCGATAAAATGACGCTATCGTGCCGATAATTTGTCGTACCGACAGAATGTCGTACCGCTCAGATGACTATCTACCAAAAATCATTTCGGTTACGGTTAAGGTTACGGTTACACAATTTTAATTCATTTAGGTTACGGTTTATGGTTACGGTTTCATTTTTCCAAAATTTTGATTTCGGTTACGGTTAATCATAGATTTATAGCGGTTAATTTTGGATTTCGGTTACGGTTTCGGTTTCGGTTAACACCCCTGCCCAAAACAGCCGCCCGTTTTGCATTGAAAAAAGTCATCGGAAAATTTTACCGCCCAAATGCTCTTGGATTACGTCCATAAGTAGATTCGAGGTCGCTGAACTCGAATCCGGTGTCGGACTGAACACGAATCCGGCCGGATTTCGGTTTGGAATTCGCGTTTCTGAGATAATTGCCCGGAAAAGTGGGAAAAACTCGATATAAAATTGCAAATATTGATCAAACAAATGGCCGAATCGAAAATCCGTCCCCACATTCGTGTTCAGCGGCCAAAAATCTACCTATAATATGAACCCAAGCGTATCTGGAGCCGGAAAATTTTTCGTTTCACTGCGTCCAGAGAATTTTCCGACTTTTCCGAGCGAAAACATCGAAAACTCAACCATGAAAATTTTTATTCATTCAATGCGCCTTTATTCACTTTAAAGGCATAAAATTTTATTCGTTGTACGCGGTCAGATTGAGTTTATAGATAGGTTTTGGGTCGCTGACCACAAATCCGGGTATTTGACTGAAAATGTTGAAAGAAAATTGAAAAAATGTAAAAGAAAAATGCGAATTCTGGCTCTGGCATAGGATTTATTCAAGGAACGTTGCTGACATTGACTATGCGCTTGGTACTTGCATAAATAACAATTTCACATGATTTTGTTGCCATCTGCGTTGTTTTTTTTAATTGGAGGAAATGTAAAAATTCTAGCACTTGAACGAAGGGAGAAGAAATTTTTTACTTCTTGAAAAATTTTTAAAACATGTGTGAAAATTTTGACGTGCAGAAAAATAAGAGTGGCAATTTGAAAAGTGTAGGAAGAAAGTCTAAATCGTAAAAAAATACGAGTAAAAATTTTGACGGTGTTGAAATGAGTAATTTTCCATTTTGTATGAAAAACCCGGATTAAAATAAATATTTGATGCGTCCATTTAGAAAACAACCATGGTCCGACTATTTATGAGAGTAGTATTATTATTATGCAATGAGGGAAATAGAGTGATTTTTGACGAATTCTGAGGTTTATTGCCCGAGCGAAGCGAGGGAAATAATTCAAAATCGTCGAAAATCATTTATCTCTCGAGTTGCATACGATATTTTTCGTTGTAGTGTGAGTAAAAGGCGAGTGTGAATAAAATTGCACTTTTACTCAGTGGCGTCGGAAGCTTTTTTTTTGGGAGGGTACAAAATGAGTACCAAGACTTCGAATATCGGAAGGATTTCCTGGGGAGGGGGCAAAAAAAAACATTTTTGGGCTCTGTTGTCTCAAATCATTCATATAATTGTAATTTTGTACAGGGCGAAGCTTTGAAAAAATTGAATTTTTATTGCCCAAAAAATCATTTTTTCCCACATTTTAATGCGTTGAAAAGTTTATCTCATACGATTGGGGGGGGGGGGGGGGGGGGGTACAAATGATACTTTGTACCCCCGCCCGTATTTTGGGGGGTACAATGTACCCCTTGTACCCCACTTTCCGACGCCACTGCTTTTACTCACACTGCAATGAAAATTTCTTTATTTTTTCAGTACATGTATGTTTGTGATGTACGTCCCTTATCTCACATAGTTTTTTTAACGGAAGCTCCATTTGAAAATAAATCAAGAAAAATTTCAACCGTACAAATAAATAAACACACACGATTATAATAAAAAAAAAATAAAAAAAAATTGCAAATGGAAAAAAAATGTTGAAAAAAAAAGTCTGTAAGAAAGTATTGAAAGATAGAAAATTCGATTCAGTGACGTGTTTCAATTTATCGTAATTTTTTGCGTCTGTTTATTCTTTATTACTTTTTTAAAAATTACTAATATCTTTCTGAAATTCTTAAAATACCTAAATGAATTAATGTTGAAGTTGATGAAAAATGAAAAAATAAAATAAAGAAATAAGTAGGCAATGAAAATAGGAAACAGAAAAAGTAAACAAGTGAACAACCAATCAGGTGAAAGGAACCTCGTGACCTGTGCGTTGATCTGTGAAATTTTGTAATTATTCAATTCATAATTTCGTTCGTAAGCGGCCATTTTTATTAGTCATTTCTTTCAATTCGGTGCTTGTTTACTCATCTCGTGGCGTCGGTTTTGAGTTTTAACGAAATTATAATCAAATTCGATGTAAGTTTTTCATTATTTTAATAAATTTTTCATTACGATTCGTCGTAATCGTTTTGCTTCTTGTAATCGTGGTTCCTCGGTTCGGTTTATTTTAATTATACCGTTGGTCTTCGGAATTCGTGTTTCTTCCGTATCTGTAGTGTATACTAAATTCTATTGGAATGCAAAAATATATTGAGATATTTATCGTATATTGAAGTGCGTTTTTAATTTTTGTTCTTGCAGTGAGAATACCTCAGTGAACCTGAAACCGAATTTTACAATTGTTACGAACGCCTATACGTGAATTGGTTTATACCGTTGCTCGTTGATATTCGATTGTGTCTGCGTCCACCGCAGGTTGAATTATGTCACCGGAAATCATAGACGAGTAAGTTCACAAATCCAATATTTCTTCAGACGCGTTTATTTGTGCTCTCGAGTAGCCTGCTTCCTAGTTCCTTGCAATTGTTCTTCTGCTTGTTTTGAGTTTGAATAAAAATTTCATCGATCCGATACAAGAGTTTTATTTATCTAATTAATTTTTTTTACGTCGATTCTTCGTGGTCGTTTTCGTTCCAATGCTTGGTCGGTTCGTTCAAATTTTCGTTGGTTTAGTTATTGAATCGTCTTATTCGGTGTTTTTTTTCTGAAATTTGAGTAACAATTTTGGTGAAAGCTTGCTTGTAATTTTACTGACTGCCAATAGCTAACTAAAATGAACGCATTTTTGGTTATTTTGAATTGCATTATTTTATTCTTGCTGCGTATGTAGAACAGTACATTTTCGCCAAGTTCAGTCAAAAATTCAATCCTCGTTTGCTGACTTCGGCTGTTTTATGCATTCTTCTCTTCCTTCGTGTTTATTCTAGATTTGTGTACCAAATTCTAATAGACTGCAATATTATATGAATTATTTGTCTTGTATTGACATTAACGTGGCTTTTTTTCTTGCAGTGAGGATACCTGCGTGAACCTGAAATCAAATTTTACACGTTCTAACGTCCATGGAATAATCAACTCACCAGTTTGTTCGTTGATATTCGACTGTGTTCATCTTTGCTGGATAAATCGCTGGAAATCATCACGAGTAAATTTGCAAATCTAATATTTTGTACAATGCATTTATTTGTGCTTTGAAATAGCCCGATTCTTTTCAATTATTTTCCAAGTTGTAAAGTACTAATTTTTCCATTCAAAGTACATTGAAACAGTGAATTTTACCTATTTTTGAATAGTATTAGTATCGTATAAAAGCGATCTGCGAGTTCGATTCGTTGCCTATTTACTTGTGTTTATTTTTTTCAGAATACTAAATGCTGCCAACTTACCGAATACTTTCTGGTGTTATTTACCTGACTGATCATGGCGGAATTGTCAAGTACTCATTGGACGGCTGACGTTAGATTACAGGAGATAATTCGATCGAAAAATTATGATCCTGATTCCATCTGCAAATATTCTATAACCCTATGTTATGTAAGTAAACCTAGTATAATCTCGTGCGTTATTACGTATGTGTTGTTTAATGTCTCAGCTTTTGTACAATCTGTACTTATAGTTTCGTTACGTTTTTTGGAATTAAAAACTGAAATGTGCGTAGTAACAAATTCGATCTTGAAATTACCGCGGTGTGTTAGTGTATGAGAATGAAAAAACACGTCGAAATTTGCAAATCATCGAGCTTATAAAAATTACGAAGTTTTGAGAAATGAAATTATCGGCCTGAAATTCACTTTTTCAGTCTAAGTTGCTGTTTTTCAATAAAATTCCCCTCGATGAACTCGCAGTTAATGAATGTATTATGTAGGTATTCGATTGTGATAATTTTCTAAATTTTCAAGACAGAAATTTGAGCTATTTTATTGCTGAGCGTTGAATTTTCTCCATATTGTACCTCCTTAGCCTGAGAAAGGTGAGAAAATTTATGGTATTTTTTATCTTCTTGGAGATTAGTGGTTTGATTCAAATTTTTCGTCCTAAATTCTCATTGATGATAAGAAAGAAGAAAGAACACGATTCAAATTGATTGATGAAATTACAAAAAAAAAAAATACCATTTTTGCTATTTTTAGATTCCAGTAGATAGATAACCTGATTACGTTATTTTATGTAATGCATTTTAGAATTGAAATTTTCTACTGAACTTTTATAGATGATTCCGGTATTTGAAGAATGACTTCCGATAATCTGACGCGTAGAATCGTGAATATGGCGGAGAACGTGCAGAATGATCGATATTTCATTGGATACTGAAAAGCCTGCGTAACCCATGGCGTTGGAATTTCATATTGTTCAGTCGTGCTGTGTAAGTAGGCTTTTTTTTTGCTTTTCAATGATTTTGGAATTGTTGGAATCGTTTAAAACTCCAAACATAGAGAAAAATCATCTAATACATAGTGTTTTCTTTACTCATTTAATTATCAATTTTCCGAAAAATTTCGTCCTTGCTCCACTCGGAGAAATTGTTGCTTTTTTGACTAATTTGTTATCATTTTTTTTAGTTGATCGCAATGCCCATAAAATCGATATTTGAATGAATTATCGTCTTTGCCCATTGAGTTATGAATTTTTCAAATAAATCTCACTGCGCTCAGAAAATCTATTGAAATCTTTATTTTCTACGTCAAATTTTTGCTTCGATAATTATTTTGATTTATAGGTAATGGATCCGCAATTTCCCGATAAAAGTTGGTTTTCTAACAATAATTCTAGATGGTTGATTCCGATTACGTATATTTCAATCGAATGAATAACTGAAACAAATTGATTATCTACCGCCTTCAGAAAAAAATGATCACTCGATAATAATTCATGAAAATGACTGTTATTCAGTTTTTTTTACTTAGGTTTTGAATTGATTGAAATTTATATGTTATTATTTTCAAATATGAATTTCCAATGTTCATTTTTTAAAAATTTCATCATCTTTAACTTTAAAGCTGGATTTCCTGAAGTTTTTCCGTAATCAATTCAAATCCTTGTAGTTTTGTGTAAGGGAGAAGGGTGTTTAAAAATTCCAGAATTGAATTCGATTCGATTCCATTTTGTAGCCCGAACATCTAAAATCTGATAAAGTTTGTGATCTTTAAATTATGATCAAAATTCTTCAAAACGACATGCAGTTGAAAATCATTCTTCTGCACAGTTACGAGTTGTGAATTCATCACACACAAAAAACTACTTCCTCCTCCATGCTTCGTAAATATCATATGGAAAATCTCATTGTCTGAAAACCCTTTGAAAAATTGGTTTCGGAAATTTGGAGCAGATCGTTTCTGAAAAAAAAAAGAATTTTATTTGGAATTTTTTTCAATTTCATGTACTTTGGTATTTTTCTAGTGAAATGGTAATTAATTTGGTTCTTACGTACTTTTTTATTTTTTACAGCAGAACATGACGAAGAATCATCCAAGAATCGAATAAACTTATTACGAAAACGACAGCGAAGACCTGTTTTTCTTTCAATGAAATGGATGGAGGAATCGTGTACAATTCAACTCATCCAAGCTGAAATATGATCAACATTGCAGTAGACTACAAATTCATCGCTGAGAAATCAACGAAATATTTGCCCGAAGGTAAAATTGCAACAAATTTCGTAATTGTGTGCCTTAATATAATCGTAAGTTGTGATGATTTTTTCCGAAATCACTGCTGAAGAGTACAAAGATCGAAAATCGTAGGAATTTATCATTCGCAATTTCGTTAGAAGCTGCTGATGCTATCTTATTCACTTCAGCACGATTTTGAGTTAGCAATTTCTCAATAACCTGTTTGCAAATTGATTTTTAATTTTTGAAAGGTTACATTCGGTGGTGCTCGTAATGTTAGAATTTTTTTATCACAGTCCTAGACGGGTTTTTTGTTCATTTTGTTCGATTTTTCCACGGGTATTAATTTTGTGATCTGTAGTGTTGAATTTTGTGACCAATTGTAGAATTTTTTCCATAGGATATTGTGCAGTATCTCTGCGTTTTTGTTATTGTTTTTCTCCAAATGTTTTTAGGGAAAAGAATAAGAAAAAGTTGGACAACGTAGGACGGGATGAAAAATCGTTGATTTATTTAGTATTGTGATTCATATCTGATTTTTTTTGTAGTGATACAGGTGGATGAAAAGAGCGATCGGAAAATGTAAAATTTTCCGTTGACTCAATTTCTGGACAAAAATATTTCTATTGTTGAAAAGCGCTCGGATTCCGTTTAGAGATGAATTTTTGGTCGCCGAATACGAAACTGGCGTCGAAAGCACCGTTTTCCGGTTATTCGATTGAGAAAATTGAAAATATTTGAAAGAAAATATTGAAAAAATGCAAAAGGAAATGGCGCATTACAGCAAGAGGAGTGTTCGAATCGAAAATCTGACGCCGGATTCGTGTTCAGCGGTCAAAAATCTATCTACGGACAAAATCCAAGCGCGTTTGGGTGATGGGATATCTCGAAAACGATACTTAGTAATCAAAAACGGACACCGGATTCGTGTTCAGTGGTCAAAAATCTATTTATGGACAAAATCCAAACGCGTTTGGGTGATGGAAAATTTTCCATGTACTGTCCTATCAAAATTTTCCGACTTTTCCGGAGAATATCTTGAAAACGGTCGACGGATTCGTGTTCAACAAACGAAAATTTATCAGTGGACAAGATCCAAGCTCATTTGATTAATATAAATTTTCAAGGTCCATGGTCGCATTTTCGAGATATTCGCTTGGAAAATTCGGAAAATTTTCAAAAGACAATGACGCGGAAAATATTCATTCACCGAATGCGCCTGGATTTGGTCATTTGGTAGATTTTGGGTCGCTGAACCGGAATCTGGCATCGGATTTTCAATTCGGCCACTCATATGGTAAAAAATCGCAATTTTCCTTTCAATTTTTCCGATTTTCCAAAGCGAATATCGGAAAAACTAGACTTCCAGGGCAAAATCCGACGCCGGATTCGTCTTCAGCGTCCTGCAATCTATCTATGGATCAAATCCAACCGCATTTGGGTGATGGAAAATTTTCCATGTCACTGTCCCAGTGTCTTATCAAAATTTTCCGACTTTTTCCGGGTGAATATCTCAAAACCATAATCTGCAAACGAAAAACCGACTGCGGATTCGTGTTCAGCGGCCAAAAATCTATCTATGGACAAAATCCAAGCGCGTTTGGGTGATGGAAAATTTTCCTTGTACTGTCCTATCAACATTTTCCGACTTTTTCGGAGAAAATCTCGAAAACGACGCTTTGTAATCAAAAACGGACGACGGATTCGTGTTCAGCGACCTAAAATCTATCAATGGTCCAAATCCAAGCGCATTTGGGTGATGGAAAATTTTCCGTGTCTTTGTGTCATCAAAATTTCCCGACTTTTCCCAGCAAATATCTCGAAAATGTAACCTCCAAACCAAAACCGACGCCGAATTCGCCGAACGCGCTTTGATTGGGTTTATTAGTAGAATTTGGGTCGCTGAACACAAATTCAGCGTCAATTTTTGGTTCGGAATTCGCGTTTTTGAGATATTTGTTTGAAAAAGTCAGAAAAATTGTATGAAACGGTGACACGGAAAATTTTTATTTACCAATTTCGCTTGGATTTGGTTCACAGGTAAATTTCAGCTTGGCTCGAAAAATGCATTGTAGTGCCGGTTTTTTTTTTGGTGGTCTACCTAGGGTTAAAAACGGTTTAAGTATATTTATTTTAATCATTTCTATTTCCCAATAGGTACATTGCAATTTATTGACTTTTTGATCACTAACTTGAATGTATTTAATCACTATATTACTAAGTATTATTGCGATTGGACCATGTAAATGCCGATGAATGCGAGTAAAAAATCGTACAAAATGAAATGTTCTTATTTCAATTTTGTACGTGCCAAATTCCGAATTTCTGTATTCAGGCGATTCGATAGATCGTAGTTCGGTTTTTGTTAGATCGTTAACCCGTAACCACCCGTAACGTAACTTTCAACAATGCGCGCATGCGCAAATATACATTGGCGAGTGACTAGCATAACGAAGTGGTGATTGAGAGGGGTGGAATCATTCGTCGCCTCGTGGACTCGTCCGGTTCTCCGGTTTTGTTGTCAGACAATGAGCGTTCAGAGCGTTGAGTGATGAGTCAGAGCGTAGATAACTATACTATAAGCCTGTCGCACAGTGGGATAGGAAAATTTCTAGCTGGCGAAAAATCAGAGACCACCGGATTAGGGGTTTTTGGGTACGCTGAATCGATTTCTGAACTCGGTTTTACCTGAAACCCCCGGGGGGAGTGGGGGGAGGGGGTTGAAAAGCCAAATTCATGAAAATTTTCGAGTAGGGTGTCGAAATCTATGGACTTTTTCCTCCTGAATCCGATTCCGGCAATATTATTGCAAAAAAAAGTCAGGGGGAGTGGGGGGAGGGGGTTGAAATCCCAAATTCATGAAAATTTTCGAGTAGGGTGTCGAAATCTATGAACTTTTTCCTCCTGAATCCGATTCCGGCAATGTTATTGCAAAAAAAAGTCAAGGGGTGTAAGGGTGGGGGTTGAAAAACCAAATTTTCGAAATTTTTTGAGTGGGGTGTCAAAATCTATGGACTTTTCCCTCCTGAATTTGATTCCAACATTATTTTTGCAAAAAAAAAAAGTTGAAAGTAGTGGAGGGGTGGAAAATCAAACTTTTGAAAAGGTCTCAAAGAGGATTGAATAACAAAGAAGTGGAAACCAGTGTTTTTAATACACTATATTGATACTTTTTTACATGTTTTCTGAAAATTAATAATAACTAAGACTTCTCGTTTTCATCATCAGCAAAATCAAAATCAAAATCTTCACACGCATTCTCGCCTTTGGGGGAGGTTACTGTTTCTTCTGCTTCATCATCTGTGACCTCATTGTTTTCGATCAACAATATCTCCATTTCTGAAAGCCATTAAATGTCGTTAGAATGAAAATATCAGGTCGATATTTGAATTCGATTACCTCAGTTTAGCAATAATCAAGAAGACACATGTTATTTATATTTTATTGCAAACAGTTTTTGAAAATTGGTGAGCTAGAGCAGGACAGAAGGGTCTAATGCAAAAACTAAATGCATATTCGAACTAAGCGCCCTCAAAAACCTAATAAACGCCTCGTCACACATTATTCTGCACTTTATTTTTCACTTTTTTGAATTTTGGCCCTATTAAGGGAACTGTAGGGGGGAGCTTAAAGGGGTTGTATGAAAAAACTAAATGCATATTCGAACTCAGCACCCTCAAAAACCTAACAAACGACTCGTCACACATTATTCTGCACTTTATTTTTCACTTTTTTGAATTTTGGCCCTATCAAGGGGGCTGTAGGGGGGGGGGGCTTAAAGGGGTCGTATGAAAAAACTAAATGCATATTCGAACTCAGCACCTTCAAAAACCTAACAAACGACTCGTCACACATTATTCTGCACTTTATTTTTCACTTTTTTGAATTTTGGCCCTATCAAGGGGGCTGTAGGGGGGCTTAAAGGGGTCGTATGAAAAAACTAAATGCATATTCGAACTCAGCACCCTCAAAAACCTAACAAACGACTCGTCACACATTATTCTACACTTTTTAAATTTTGGTCCACATTTTTTGAACCACTAAAATGCCGCTATACCCCAAAGTGGGTGGTAGTGGGTAAATGTTATTAGCACAAACGATAGTACACATAACAAGGAAAAAAACTACGCAAAGCATTTTCCGGGACTTTCCGGGACTTAGTTTCTACAACAACTTAAAGATAATTTATGCATAGATATGATGGCATAAAAGTACTTACTTTAAAACTCTGATAGCTCCATTTGGTAATGATCAATTTGCAAAAATGAATACACCACTGAATTCGCAACAAAAAATACTACAAAATAACGTGCTCACATTCCACATACACTGTAGTTTAACCTTAACCGTGAGCGTTTAAAAAACACACATGATTTCTAGGAACCAGTTGGGCATATACATCGCGAGGTTTAAAGCGTTGCCATGACAACAGGTTTGCGTCCCAACGCATGAAAAATATCACAATAGATGCTCTAAATATAGTAGAACATCGTACCTTAGTTTTCGCGACTTTTTATTGAAGTTGAAATTTGAGGTATTTTTGAATTTCCGCCAGCTAGAAATTTTCCTATCCCACTGTGTGTCGTCCTTCATTTCGAATCGATTTTCGATGCAAGTATCGCAAGTTTAAGTTTGCTATCAGATTTTTTTCTTTATTATTTTGCAGTGTTTCTTTGTGTAATGTGCAATGAATGAATGATGGAATGATGAACGTGAGTCAATGCGACGCCATTTTAAAAATGTTCTTGAATTACTCGTTCGCGTTATTTCGTGCGGAATAGTTTTCGAATGATGAGAGTTTAGTAATGAAATAGTTTTCTCGTCTTGGTTCGAAATCGAGTTTAAATTTCTCATTAATTCGCTATTATTATGATTTGTGTTTCTTCGTTTCTCTTAATACCAGCAACAGCAAAGGTAGTGTATTATTTTGTGTCATAAATCTCTCAAGTTTGATTGAAATATTTTTCTATAATTCGTTCTTTGTTCGTAATTCAAAGTTATTCGTATTTTATTAGAAAATTCATTCGAAATGAGTCGTTTGATTCCGACAATTGTTAGTTCAACGCTTTGAATTTTGAATTCGAAATTTTTCGTATCATGCTAAATGTGTGGTATTATAGTAGTGTTAGCGTTAGATGGATAGGGTAAGTTTGAGTTTTCATTTTCACTTTCACACGATTTTTTTTCGGAAGCTCGACTTATTCGGTTCTCGGTTCGACTATCCTCATTGTCTTTGGTATTGGGTTTTGATTATGGAAAGTGGAAACAATGTTCACGAGTTATTATTTGACGCCATTTTCTGCATCATTATTATTTTCGTGTTTAGTTGTTTAATTATTCATGTTTCGAAACCGTTGTAATTTTGAGATGTGATGGCATTTTTTGTGTTGAACCGTGTTGAGAAATCGCAACCGAGTGAAATTTTCCGATTAATCGACTATCGGGACAGTAGCCTCCGAAATGTTGGTTCTGGTAATTTTTTTTCACGTTTTTTTTGTTCGCAAATTCGAGCTTTTTTCTCCGGCTTTTGGTAGGTTTTCTTGTTTGGTTTGGTTTCAAGTTTGTGATTCTAGTTTATTATCTCAATCTTTCGTTTCTTTTTGACATTCTGTAAATTTTTTAATTGATATGAGTATTGCTATTGACAAAATTGATTCATATTGCAAAATTTTCTCCCCATATAATTACTTCCGTTCCGTGATTAACTGTTTGCCATTATTAAATATAACATGTTTAAATATCGAAAAGCTTGTGTGTGATGTTAATGTGTATTGTGTATTTCTTAGGTTTTCAGAGAAGTGTAACCGTACCATCTGTACTAACGTAAACAGCTTTCAAATTCAACCGGAACATGGCGCTCGACATCTCCAAATATGTCCTTATTCTGCTCAAGGTAAGAATATTCATACCTGTGTTTTAAATATTTTTTACTTACCTAATCACGAATTTACTCGATGTTTGCAACCCTTTGTTTTGCAATTTTATAGTATCATGAGTAGCTTTAAGTATGTTGAATTGGAAATATTTTCCTTCGATGTTTCGCAAGTTTCCAATTTCAACGTCTGAAATATCTTTACTCTTTCAGAAATGGAACAAGATTATTAATTTCGTTGATGTGATTTTATTGAATTTTTATTCGAGTGTATTTCTGTCCCACCCGAATCTGCACTGCGAAATTTTTGTCGACTTTGTCTGAGTTGAACTTTTCTAGAAATTATCACAGATGAAAATTTTCTTTTTTCAAAAAAAGTTGTTTTGGCTCATCAAATTGAATTGAAAAGCGATTATGTACTTTTACGTCTCATTTTTTACCTAATACTTGATGCTGACTTACAGTGTATTGCTTTATTTTCAGATTCCTTGTTGTTCTTTCGTTTATGCCTCGAAGTTTGCAGACAGTTGTTTACAAGTTTCATCTTCGGACCTGAAATTGCCAAAAGTGAGTAAATGAATATTTAATATAAGAGCGTAGATTCGAAGAAATTGAATTGAATGAGAGCAGAAAAGTCGCTTATTTAGAACTATTGAGAACAACGACTGGCGACTGATAAGCTGAAAAATACGTGTGTGAAGAAATTCGAATTTGAGGTCATTGACATTGTCGTTATTATCGTTTATTTTCATGTCCATCATTAGAAGTATTCTCATTTTGATGGTCAGGATCGATCCTGAAGTATTCGTGATAATAACGTTGATCGAAAAGTTCGATTTGATGATTGATATATAATTTTGGAAAATAATTGCTAACTGTGATCTTATAATTTGTTATCAGATGTATCCTGAACCGGTTACCAGTGGGATGCTGGATCTCGATAGTCTGAGTGCTGGCGCTGCACATCGTTTTGTTCGTTTTGAGTCGTCGAGCTTGCTGACACGATATAGTTTTCATTTGTGATGGCGTTTTTATCAAGATTTCATGGATCAGCGGCTTCAATTTATTTCCCATCTGAGGAGGAAGAAATACCTAGTTCATGTTGACAACCGGTGTGTATTTATATTTATTTTCGCGGGTATTTTCCGTCGTACGTATTCAAAGTAGGTGGCATTACAGTGTTGAAGAATGTTCTTGAATGTTTGTTGCTTCTTCGTTATCGGTCAAAATTTATATGTGCGACAGAATAAATTGATTGGAGATTTTTTTCAATATGGAAAATTTTACCTGAAAATCAAAATATTTCTCCATCTGTAGTGCTGTTCTACTTCTGGAAATCCAATTTTCATTAGCTACGGTGTTGTCAAATTCTGTTTTATAATTTCTAATTTTATTTTTAAAAAAATAATGATGAATTTGTTTTGATATACCTAGACGATTTCTCGGTTTCATTTTCGCTTCGTTCAGGTTTCGTTGGTTTTTCCCTCGATTTCATCGACAATGATCAAATGTAAGAATTTTTGGGAAAGAAAATCATATTTGTGAAAAAGAATTGATTAATGTGACAATTTTTGGCTGCCCTTCTCATTTTCCCGGTATAAAATGAATTTAGGACAGTAAAAAATTACGTATAGAAGAGAAAGGGGTCAATATTTTAGTTTATTCATAGAAGAATGATTAAGTATTCAGTATTTTTCATCTGCATGTGTAAAGTTGATAATTTTTCCTCTGTAAAACGTGATTACCAAAATTTGATATCTTTTTTGTAATTTTTGAGTTTGATGCTCTATATTTTGAACGTAATATCAATAAACTAGAAATTCTTTTTCTGTAATACTCAGACGACATCAGGAAGTTTTGAAATTTTCCCTCCAGTTAATGAAATTTTTCACTTAAAATATCGAAATAATTTTGATTCGTGGGTTAGGACTTAGCAGCCCTTTTCGTATGAAACTTGGAAAATATTTTGTTGAAGAAATAGTTGAGATTCCAAAAAAAAGAAATTAGGAAAGTATTTTTCTCTGAACAAGTCGATTCTAGTTGATTTTTTTCTCAATTTCATTGTGAAATTGTTCGTGTTTAATATTTGTGTCCCTTTCCCTAACAATGTCCTACTTTGTCGATCCTAGTTTCGGAGATACAGGCGTTTTTCTGAAGTTGGGTTGAAAATGTCGATTTTGGGATTTTTATCGTTTCTTATAGAGTCAACCCTACTCTTTCGAATGCCGCAAACCGTTTTCAATTCCGACCTTCCGTTTACGAACTATGAGTGAATACCACGACTGAGAAAATGAAAAAAAGTGAAGGCGAGACTAAAGTTCAGGCAAGGAAAAGTAGAACATCGAAAACTGCCCCTTCCACCCCCCTCCCCCCACCCATCGTAAAACCCGTCGAAATAAGTAATTCACTACTTATACTTATTATATTATGTTGTACTTCACATTAAAGGGATTACTTTTGTTGTGAGTTCATTTTTTCAATGAAAAAAAGTTGCAAAACTTTAAACGCGTTTTTCTCAAAACTTTGTTTTTAAATACCTCAACTTCAAATGGCCATAACTCCGAGGGTTTTGGACCCAGGAGGCTGAGGGAGGTCTTATTCGATGGGGAATTTTGTCTACTATAGCGTACTGGTCTTAACTCCATACCGACAATGTGGGACCTTGTTAGGGAAAGGGACACATTTGCTTATTATCTAGTTAGTTATAGTAATTATAAAATTATCTCTATTTATTTTAATTTGGCGTTGTTTTTTTTTTACAGTGAAATATAGAAACGAGCAAAGCAGAAATTATCACGCTAAAGTATCCAGAAATGAACAACCGTGGTGAGTGTCCAGAATATTCATTTCTAGCGTCATTTTTCGTTGGATTTTACGACATGAATTTCGCTATCCTGATTTCGTCGTATAAATATTATTAATTACTATAATGGAAAGATCAAAGAAACCATTTTATTGTGTTGAAAAATACATACCGGAGCGAAGTACGTATTTCCGAGTATGAATCTGTGGTAGAAAAATATTCTCAGACTAAATCGCAACCATTGAAAACATTCTCAAATTCACCTAACTCATTATTATAGTCCGTGCAATTTACTTAGGCGGCTGACCTTGAAAAATTTTTGTGCCTGCTGGCCAACGAGCGTTCATTTACGCTGCGCGGACCTTTATAAAATGTCTTTCATTGGCTGTCGCGAGGCAACGCTTGCGGGGTCATCGGAGTTCACCCGCCTAAGTAAATTGCACGGACTATAAGCAATATTATTTGGAATTTCCCAAATTATGCAAATTTATTTTACCAAGAGAGGAATTTCGATTATTTTACCTAAGCATTTAGGATGTTGAAATTTGAAAATTTCTGCTCATTTTATTCGTAGATTTTTGTTGATTTTCGTTATTTTCTTGTTATACAATGCTGGGCTCAACTACGTACCTATTGAATTGTTTTCATTGTTTTTAACGAATCGGACTGATTTTTGGCCTCATTACTTGTTCTCTTTCTTTTTTTTTCGTGATAAAAATTGTGCCAAGTTTATATTTTTTTGCATTGAGATTGTATTTTTTTGTCCTGAATTTTGCATTCGAAAATCGCGTTCAATATTGTACACTACTTTAATGAAATCATTATTCCCTCTCTGTGTTGACGTATAAAATACCTTCAACTAGCGTTTTTAGAAAATCGAGGAGAAAAAAGTACTTGAATGTGAAATATTTTTTTTTTGTAAATTCACTCGAGGTCGTCCTTTCTCCTGTATTTTCCTTTCTGATATTTGATGTTACGAATTCGAATGAATTTGACATTTCATCATGTCATGAAAATAGTAAAGACTTGAAAGATTATGTACTTGTGTGGTAGGATTCGACAGTTGAGAGCACTAACTGAAATTTTCTATCAATCTTTACCTCCTTTGATAGATTTTTATTAGTTTTTTTGAAATACGAATGTGTAATGGAATAAACAAAGGTACCTACTCGAAATGAAAAAAAAAAAGAACTTAGTTCTATGAAGTTCAAGGTCGACAGTTTCGGTGCATTTTACTTAACTGTCTCATATCTGACGAGTGACAATTAATTATTTGTGTGTTTTTTTTTTTTGCAGTGGTACAATTGGAAGAAATCGAGTATATTTTAACGTGTTGCACTTACCGAAGCTACGAAACAGTTGACTGAATTCACCGCAGAGAATTAGCTTCCAGATGAAATTACGACGGATCGAGTCTGTTCGTGGTGTGTACATATTTTATTCTTTGATGATTCTATTTGAAAATGCTCGGAATTGATTGTTGACGAATTGAATATTGATACGCTCGAAGGCGAAGTATTCTAAAGGGTTACGTAAGGAGGGGGAAGAAACAAGTCTTTTCTAGTGAAATGATAATTAATTTGGTTCTTACAGCAGAACATGACGAAGAATCATCCAGAAATCAAATAAACTTATCTGAAAAAAATGACGAAATTGACAACCAAGACATGTTTTTCTTACAATGAAATGGATGGAAGAATCGTGTGCAATTCAACTCATCCGAGCTGAAATATGATCAACATTGCAGTAGACTACAAATTCATCGCTGAGAAATCAACGAAATATTTGCCTGAAGGTAAAATTGCAACAAATTTCGTAATTGTGTGCATTAATATAATTGTGAGTTGTGATGATTTTTTCCGAAATCACTGCTAAGAGTACAAAGATCGAAAAATCGTACGAATTTATCATTCACAATTTCGTTAGAAGATACTGATGCTATATTAATCACCTCAGCACAATTTTGAGTTGGAAATTTCTCAATAACTTGTTTGCATATCGATTTTTAATTTTTGAAGGTTTACATTCAGTGTGATGTGTAAAACTTGTTTTTTGCTCGTAATGTTAGAATTTTTTAAATCATAGTCCTAGATGGGTTTTTTCATTTTGTTCGATTTTTCCACGGGTGTCAATTTTGTGATCTGTAGTGTTGAAGAAAAATCGCTGATTTATTTGGTATTTTGAATCATCTCATTCCGACATCAATTCATGATTTTTTTTGCAGTGATACAGATGGATGAAACGGGAGTGAAATTGAACGTGTTGCAGTGCTGGAAAATCCTCACCGAAGCAGTTGACGTAATTTGCCGCTAAGAATTTACTTGGAGATGAAATTACGACGGATTGAGTCTGGTTCGTGTATTTTATTTATGTTTAGATGATTTTGTTCGAAACTGCTCGGAATTGATTGTTGACGAATTGAATATTGATACGCTTGAAGGTGAAGTATTCTGAAGGGTTACGTAAGGAGGGGGAAGAAACAAGTCTATTGCGTATTCTGGGCCAAGAGGGATCAGAAAACATTTCACGAGCAATGTAATTGGAAAATACGAGAAAATTTTCGATTATGTTTTGAATTTGGAAATTTTTAAACAAATTTTATCGTTGGGTTTTCACTTTCTACAGCTGGTATTGAGCAGAAGCGTGATCGAATGCAGATTGTATTTTCATAGAGCTGAAGAAAATTTTATTCGCTGTTTTCGTCGACGTCGCCTAATTTTTTCTACATCCATATCGCGATATTTATTATGTATTTTATATTATCTATTTCTATTTTACCTGGTATTATTTTTCATTTGGTTGGTGGTACTTTTACGTTTAGGTTCTGATTTCCATTTTTTTTTTTTTATTTCAATTTCAAGGGTTGATTTTCTCCCCCCTCCCCCTGTGGTGTCCTGGGCGGGATTAGGAAAACGACTTTGGCGGATGTGGGGGTAGAGGGTCGGTGGATTAGTTAGAGAATGCCAGTGTCGAAAGACTTGGTGAAACCTTCGGATTCTGATGGTGCCCAGAGCTCCAAACATGGATCGGAGGTGGCTGTGGTCTCTTGATCTTTAGGCGCCAGCCCTGCCTTATTGATCACAAGAGAGTCAGCGAGTATTCTTCCATGGTAGGCTTGGTACTATGGAAAGAAGCGTCTGCTGCGGGTTGAAATTTTGTTCGCGCCGGTGTCGGTATCTGTGTGAACCTGGAAACCTCACGACACCGGAAGAGACTCGGAGTTTTGTACGATGCCTGGTGCGATAGTACCGAGAACACTGAGAATATTGCAGTTTGATTCTTAGCTCGGGTAACGCTACATGCCAGGGTCGTACCTAGCGAAGGGTATCGAGGATTTGATCAATTTCGTACCATTTTAATCGTCACCAAGCACGGTAGTAAATCGCAGATGAAAGTTGGTGGGTTAGCGATCGAGTGGGCCCATGAGTGCATGTGTGTGTATATGTGAGAGGGGTAGTTAAGAGTCGAGTCTTGTAGTGTCCCGGTGCCTTTTGTCGAATTTATAAAAGTAGGATTTTCAGGGTAGGAACACCCCAGTTGGACTCCGTTGAGCTTCTTCTGGGGGTGCCATTTTCGGAAAGAATTCAGAATTCTGTCCGGCAGGGCTTCGGTCGGTGGTGTTACTTGAGCTTACCGGTACGGGAATTCTCCGCAATAGAGATAAGCTGCTAACCTCGTCGTTTGCACTCAGGCCATCTAGTGATGACGGTCCCACCACCTTTGGCACACGATCCTTCCCGCCTAGCCGGGAGTCTGTTAGACGTCAGCAGCGCGACTGGCTTTGTTGCGACCGCTTTATTTTTAATTTTTTTAGTGGCAATGTCCAGGTTGCTGATGAGGGTGTCGGCCTTATCCTTGCGGATGTAGGCCGGCATCTCTGTGGACGGGAATGGCTAAATACCTTGCCACAAGGAGAAGGCCAGCCTGTGTATGAGGTCCCAATGTCGCGTTCTGGTAGGTAAGGAATTTTTGGCGCTGCCTTTGCGACATCCTGCGATTTAATATTCGTGTTTGATTGACGTTAAAATTACGATTTTGATCGGCTTTTCATTTCAACAAACGATGGCGTTTGTTACGAGTGTAAAATTACCGGCGGTGAGTGTGAGTGAATTTTAAACACCCTTGTTTCGTTGTAATGAAGATGCGTCGTCTTGTCCCCTCTCTTTAGCGTCTTATTATTTTCGTTGCGTTTTTTGAGCCATTTCTAAATTTAAAAACGTGATAAAATTTTTGGGTGTGCGAAAAGCCATATTTTTTTGAAGTTTCAATGTTTTTCTTGAAATTGGGAACTGGGTGATTTTATAAGTTGACGAAAAGTATTTAGGCTGAAATTTTGGTATTTTTTGGTAGAAATTTGGTAATTTATAGGGTTATTTTTCGATAATGTATTATTTTTATTAATCTTACGTAATTGTTTTTAAATGTATTGTTTAATTTCTAAGATTGTAATAACCGATCACGGTTTTTTCCAATGTCGAGCGGCCGGCATTGGTTTTTTTAACCCAGATCGGTTAAAACTTACCTAGATATTAGTTTGTTATTTGTTTTTTTGCCGCTGTGTCAACGAATAAAATCTTTGGTTTTGGTTTTTGTTAGTTTCTATTATTACCACTGAATGTTTTTCCACCAACAGTGGTATTATCGGTGATTTTTATTTTTTTTACTCCCATGTATTTCGTTGTATGTAGTTGTAAATTTTTCATATTGAGCAAAGTAATACGAAAAGATGAGTGAAGGAATAATCACACCCATTCTATTATTTTGGAAAATTCGTATAATTGAACGGAAAAGTTGAAAATTAGTCCGTGGAGTACGATATGCAACTTGAATAGCGTAAGAGAATACCAATCTGAGAGACTTCAACAAACTGAAGAAATATCACTTCCCCTTCAAAAATCAAGTCGGTAACTTGAATAACATGAAAAAAAAAACTTAATGCCGTATTGTTGCTTTAACGAATAGGAAAAGGAACGAAAAAAAAAGATGTAAAAATATCAACTTCCCCTTCGAAAATAAGGTAGGCAACTGGGTTAGTATGAAAAATTTGATGCCGTTTTGTCGCCTTAACTATTAGGAAGTAGAAAGAAAAAAGACGGGTAAAAAATTATCAACTTCTCCTGCAAAAATAAGATAGGCAATTAGAATAACAACCCTATCCATGCCGTTTTGTCGCCTTGACAATTAGGAAATATGCTCCGTGCCGTTTTGTTACCTTGATGATTAGGAATCCGATTGATGCCGTATTTGTCGCCTTGACAATTAGGAAATATACTCGGTGCCATTTTGTCGCCTTGACATTTAGGAAATATTCTTGGTGGCCGTTTTGTTACCTTGATGGTTAGGAATTAATTCGGTTGATTGTCGCACCTGGTATTTACAAAAACCTGACCATTTCCGTTTAGTTCTCTCATTATTCCGAGAGATAGCGCCACGTATATATCTAGCTTTCGTTCGATTTTTTATCGATCAATTTTTTAAATACAGAACAAAACTTCATGGTTTTTCTCACAGATAGCGTAACTAATACTTTTTTTTCATTTATTTTGAATCATTTTTTACTGGTGTTATTTAAGTTGCATATCGTAATTTTCAAAGGAGCAATTCATTTTTATATCAGTTTCTTCGCTTTTCAGCGTACGTTTTTCAAAAATAAAACAATTTTTCCGGTTTTTTTCCATTAGTAGCGTTAATTTTTACGTTTCTCTCTCGAAACTGATTATATTACTTCAACAATTGAGTATTCATGTTTTTAATCATTAAAACTCGTCGATTCCATCAAATTAGGATACATTGTGAAGTCGTCGATGCTGGACCTCATCGGATGCAATGTTTTTCGTAGGTGACGATCTGCGGAAAAATAAAACGTAGAGCATTTACACATATTCTCCTAGCTGTTGGCCAGTTTGCTATTCAGTGACTTCTATCTCCTGAAATGGAAGGCATTTTTGTTGCACAATGAAATAATTATGCATTTTCTACGTAGGTAACTACATATTCAAAATCGTAGATGTAGTTTCTCAAGTGCACGATGTATTTCCAACATTTTCATCGACTTCTAAAATTATTAGCACATCAAAAAGCACAATCTGTACAATTGCTCGTCGAAAAGCATTCAGCAGCGATAGAAAAAATTCAAAAACCAAACATCATATGTATTTTTCAACACGACGGCAAAAAAACAAATAACAAACTAATATCTAGGTAAGTTTTAACCGATCTGGGTTAAAAAAACCAATGCCGGCCGCTCGACATTGGAAAAAACCGTGATCGGTTATTACAATCTTAGAAATTAAACAATACATTTAAAAACAATTACGTAAGATTAATAAAAATAATACATTATCGAAAAATAACCCTATAAATTACCAAATTTCTACCAAAAAATACCAAAATTTCAGCCTAAATACTTTTCGTCAACTTATAAAATCACCCAGTTCCCAATTTCAAGAAAAACATTGAAACTTCAAAAAAATATGGCTTTTCGCACACCCAAAAATTTTATCACGTTTTTAAATTTAGAAATGGCTCAAAAACGCAACGAAAATAATAAGACGCTAAAGAGAGGGGACAAGACGACGCATCTTCATTACAACGAAACAAGGGTGTTTAAAATTCACTCACACTCACCGCCGGTAATTTTACACTCGTAACAAACGCCATCGTTTGTTGAAATGAAAAGCCGATCAAAATCGTAATTTTAACGTCAATCAAACACGAATATTAAATCGCAGGATGTCGCAAAGGCAGCGCCCAACAGTCCTTACCTACCAGAACGCGACATTGGGACCTCATACACAGGCTGGCCTTCTCCTTGTGGCAAGGTATTTAGCCATTCCCGTCCACAGAGATGCCGGCCTACATCCGCAAGGATAAGGCCGACACCCTCATCAGCAACCTGGACATTGCCACTAAAAAAATTAAAAATAAAGCGGTCGCAACAAAGCCAGTCGCGCTGCTGACGTCTAACAGACTCCCGGCTAGGCGGGAAGGATCGTGTGCCAAAGGTGGTGGGACCGTCATCACTAGATGGCCTGAGTGCAAACGACGAGGTTAGCAGCTTATCTCTATTGCGGAGAATTCCCGTACCGGTAAGCTCAAGTAACACCACCGACCGAAGCCCTGCCGGACAGAATTCTGAATTCTTTCCGAAAATGGCACCACAAGAAGAAGCTCAACGGAGTCCAACTGGGGTGTTCCTACCCTGAAAATCCTACTTTTATAAATTCGACAAAAGGCACCGGGACACTACAAGACTCGACTCTTAACTACCCCTCTCACATATACACACACATGCACTCATGGGCCCACTCGATCGCTAACCCACCAACTTTCATCTGCGATTTACTACCGTGCTTGGTGACGATTAAAATGGTACGAAATTGATCAAATCCTCGATACCCTTCGCTAGGTACGACCCTGGCATGTAGCGTTACCCGAGCTAAGAAAAAAACTGCAATATTCTCAGTGTTCTCGGTACTATCGCACCAGGCATCGTACAAAACTCCGAGTCTCTTCCGGTGTCGTGAGGTTTCCAGGTTCACACAGATACCGACACCGGCGCGAACAAAATTTCAACCCGCAGCAGACGCTTCTTTCCATAGTACCAAGCCTACCATGGAAGAATACTCGCTGACTCTCTTGTGATCAATAAGGCAGGGCTGGCGCCTAAAGATCAAGAGACCACAGCCACCTCCGATCCATGTTTGGAGCTCTGGGCACCATCAGAATCCGAAGGTTTCACCAAGTCTTTCGACACTGGCATTCTCTAACTAATCCACCGACCCTCTACCCCCACATCCGCCAAAGTCGTTTTCCTAATCCCGCCCAGGACACCACAGGGGGAGGGGGGAGAAAATCAACCCTTGAAATTGAAAAAAAAAAAAAATTGGAAATCAGAACCTAAACGTAAAAGTACCACCAACCAAATGAAAAATAATACCAGGTAAAATAGAAATAGATAATATAAAATACATAATAAATATCGCGATATGGATGTAGAAAAAATTAGGCGACGTCGACGAAAACAGCGAATAAAATTTTCTTCAGCTCTATGAAAATACAATCTGCATTCGATCACGCTTCTGCTCAATACCAGCTGTAGAAAGTGAAAACCCAACGATAAAATTTGTTTAAAAATTTCCAAATTCAAAACATAATCGAAAATTTTCTCGTATTTTCCAATTACATTGCTCGTGAAATGTTTTCTGATCCCTCTTGGCCCAGAATACGCAATAGACTTGTTTCTTCCCCCTCCTTACGTAACCCTTCAGAATACTTCACCTTCAAGCGTATCAATATTCAATTCGTCAACAATCAATTCCGAGCAGTTTCGAACAAAATCATCTAAACATAAATAAAATACACGAACCAGACTCAATCCGTCGTAATTTCATCTCCAAGTAAATTCTTAGCGGCAAATTACGTCAACTGCTTCGGTGAGGATTTTCCAGCACTGCAACACGTTCAATTTCACTCCCGTTTCATCCATCTGTATCACTGCAAAAAAAAAAATCATGAATTGATGTCGGAATGAGATGATTCAAAATACCAAATAAATCAGCGATTTTTCTTCAACACTACAGATCACAAAATTGACACCCGTGGAAAAATCGAACAAAATGAAAAAACCCATCTAGGACTATGATTTAAAAAATTCTAACATTACGAGCAAAAAAACAAGTTTTACACATCACACTGAATGTAAACCTTCAAAAATTAAAAATCGATATGCAAACAAGTTATTGAGAAATTTCCAACTCAAAATTGTGCTGAGGTGATTAATATAGCATCAGTATCTTCTAACGAAATTGTGAATGATAAATTCGTACGATTTTTCGATCTTTGTACTCTTAGCAGTGATTTCGGAAAAAATCATCACAACTCACAATTATATTAATGCACACAATTACGAAATTTGTTGCAATTTTACCTTCAGGCAAATATTTCGTTGATTTCTCAGCGATGAATTTGTAGTCTACTGCAATGTTGATCATATTTCAGCTCGGATGAGTTGAATTGCACACGATTCTTCCATCCATTTCATTGTAAGAAAAACATGTCTTGGTTGTCAATTTCGTCATTTTTTTCAAATAAGTTTATTTGATTTCTGGATGATTCTTCGTCATGTTCTGCTGTAAGAACCAAATTAATTATCATTTCACTAGAAAAATACCAAAGTACATTAAATTGAAAAAATTCCCACTGAAATTCTTTTTTTTTTTCAGAAATGCTCTGCTCCAACTTTCCAAAGCCAATTTTTTAAAGGTTTTTCAGACAATAAAATTTTCCATATGATATTTATTACAAATCATGGAGGAGGAAGTAGTTTTTTGTGTGTGATGAATTCACAACTCGAAACTGTGCAGAAAAAGATTTTCAAATACCTACATGTCATTTTGAAGAATTTTGATCGTAATTCAAAAATCACAACTTTACGAGATTTGAGATGTATTTTTCCCGGTTACAAAATTGAATCGAATTCAATTCTGAAATTTTTAGACACCCTACTCCCTTGCACAAAACCACGAGAGGATTTAGTTTAAATTGATTACGGAAAAACTTCAGGAAATCCAGTTTTAAAGATAATGATAAAATTTTTTAAAAATGAATATTGGAAATTCATTTTTGAAAATGATATTTACGTATAAATTTCAATCAATTCAATACCTAAGTAAAAAAATTGAACAATCATTTTCATAAAATATTATCAAGTAATCATTTTTTTCTGAAGGCGGTAGATAATCAATTTGTTTCAGTTAATTATTCGATTGAAATATACGTAGTAATCGGAATTTCTCCAAAAATAATTTTTCCATGGGTCGCGAATTTTTTCATAATTTCAAAACTTTTTTCAACCTCGTAATCGGAATGAACGATCTAGAATTATTGTTAGAGAACCAACTCTTTTATCAGGAAATTGCGGATCCATTACATATAAATCAAAATAATTATCGAAGCAAAAATTTGACGAAGAAAATAAAGGTTTAAGTGGATTTTTTAAGCGTATCGAGATTTATTTGAAAAATTTATAACTCAATGGACAAAGACGATAATTCATTCAAATATCAATTTTTTGGGCATTGCGATCAAATAAAAAAAAATGATAACAAATTAGTCAAGAAAAGCAACAATTTCTCCGAGTGGAGCAAGGACGAAATTTTTCGGAAAATTGATAATTAAATGAGTAAAGAAAACACTATTACCTATTAGATGATTTATCTCTATGTTAGTTTCAAACAATTCCAAAATTCCTGTCACTCCTAGATTTTCAAAAAATAGGTATTTCGTCAATCATTTTGCATGTTCGTCAGAATTCACACTACCCAAATTGACCAACATTTTAAGATCAAAGGAAAATTGAATGATATTTTTCAAGTTTTAAATATCCAGTAAAAATAACATCACTGTTTTTCAGGTCGACTGATTCGAACCTGCATAACTCAAATCATTATCGAAACCTATTCACTATCAGAATCACCATATAAAGTTGAACTAAGGAATTATAATCGTGAAAAGCAATCACAAATTGAAAAAGAATCTAGACGACGGAACAATGAGAAAATAACGAGTCAAGACGGTTATTATGAACTGCCGTTACGGATAGCGAACGGATAACGAAAATTTTGCATCTTCATTTTTGGGCTTGTTTTTTGTTAAATTTCATCCTACTCTATCGAATAGCGTTGAAATAACGAAAATAGATAGCATAGCGACTGGTCCCGACCACTCGCTATGTTATCGACGCAAAAAATCGTCAAACAAAAGTGTCGTTATCCGTTCGCTATCCGTAACGGCAGTTCATAATAACCGTCCTAAATTCGAAAACTACGCTATAATAAAATTACAACAGTCGCGATTCTGAAAGTCCAAATATACATTTTCTTCAGGTAAAAGAAACTTTAAAAATCTCATTTATCGGTCACATGTAATACCTAATTATCCGTGGCTTCACAAAATCGTGTAAATTTCAATTTTCATAATTCATACAATTTCAGTCGAAAGTTACGAAATACATACACACACACACACACACACACACACACACCATGACACATACCAAATTCAACGAAGCGACAAAAAACCCTCAAAAATTTAAAAACGATACCATGTCAACAAATAAACCGTTGAAAAAAGCCGGTTCACACATATTATTAAACAGACGAACAAAATATCCGCACGAGTGAACCGAGGAAAAAAATCGAATATAGCTCGAGTAGAAACTTGAAACTTCACTCACACTCATATCTACACAACACCAGGTAAAAATTAGTACAAAACACCGAATTATTGAAAACACAGGAAAAAACACATGTTTACGCGTAATTTATACGTACATTTCGAAAAAAAGAGAAAAAAGCACCAAGAGATTTCATACTTACAGTGAAATACACTGTTGAACGTTGAATTCGACACAAAACAATATACCCTGCACTTTTTCTTGCTCTGTACTGTATGTCAGCGATAAAGCCCGAAATTGCAGGAAGACTTCAGGAAAAACGATGCTATTCTGCGACGAATGACGAAAACAGTATGAAGTCAGTGAAGTCACAACAAGAATTCGAAGTCGAATTACATAAAATGACTAAAAAATACTCGATAATACCTTCGAAAGAACATTCTAAAAACGTTCGAAAATAATGACAATCGACACCAACAATAAAATGACGAACGCGTAAAGAATGTAAAAAATAACAAAATGGCGACGCGTCGGCGTCATGTACTGGAAATGCGTACCCTTTTGCCCTTGAATACTGAAAAACGCAACGTACGAAAGCGAATGACAATATTAGACGAACACTAATTCTAGGACTAATTCGAATACGAACTATGAAGATAAACTAAATCACTGGAATTCGTAAATCGTGATTCATCCCTTGCGCTCGCACTTTCGCAACGCATACAACGACACCAAGACCAAGACCAACGATTACAAAATTGTTAATATAGTTCATAGTTGCGACTAGTTCATGGAAATCTGCGCATGCGCGACAAGGTTGCCAATTTCATTTGCCATACGGAAACAACGTTAAGGGTACAAACTACAAAGTACTTACAAGCACTCGTATTCTACATTTATATGATTGTATTTTTTTATTTTTTTTTTCAAATGTGCACAATTTTCAATTTTTAACCGCAAGACAAGTATCAAATTCAATTCCCATCAACTCACATATGTTTTCTTCAATATTCAAAATTGACCATAATACAGTGCAAGCGGGAGGGGGAGATGAGAAGAGATCCTCTAGGAAAATTAAGTTTTACGAAATAAAAATAATAATAATCATTTTTTCGTTTTAAAAATTTCAGGAATGATTCTTCAAAATAATTTTTTTTGTCGAAATCGAAATTACCCTCCACCTTCAACCCTTCGATTTAGTTTTCTGCAAGCAACGACGTCGACGAAAACAGCGAATTAAGTTATTGGCTTCATGAAAATACGATCTGCATTCAATTACGCTTTTGCTCAATATCTGCTATAGCGTTTTCGATATATTTGCTCGGAAAAGTCGGAAAATTTTAAAGGGACAGTAGCACGAGAAATTTTTAATCACCAAACGCGTTTGAATATGAGTTTATACGTGGATTTTGGGGCGCTGAACCCGAATCCGGCGTCGTCGGTTTTCGGTGTGGAATTTTCATTTTCGAAATATTCGTCCGGAAAAGTCGGAAAATTTCTAAATTAAATTGTAAAATACGGCGAAAGGCGTGGTCGAATCGAAAATTCGACGCCAGATTCATGTTCAACGACCCAATCACAGCGAGTTTGGTGGATTAAAATTTTCCAGCTCATTTTGCAAGAAAATGAGTGATTTTATTGACGAATTTAATACCTAATTATTGATACGCTCTTAGAGAGTAATGTAAGGAAGGGAAAAACCGTCTCTCTTATGTATTTTGGCAAAAAGGGATCAGAAAACCGATTACACATGCAATATAATTGGAGAATTAAGAGAAAATCGTCGACTAATGTTTAAAATTTGGAAATTTCAACGAGTTTGATCATTGCTTTTTCATTTTCTACTCTGAAAATTTTATGCGCTTGGATTTGGTGCATACATAGATTTTGGATTGCTGAACACGAACCGGCTTCGATTTTCGATTCGGAGGTTGCGTATTCGGAATACTCACCTGGAAAAATTGAAAAATTTCGATGGCACAGTGACATAGAAAATTTTTATTTCTCACATGCGCTTGGATTGAGTTTGAGATTTTTAGTCGCTGAACACGAATCCGGCGACGGTTTCCCTTTCAAAGGTCCCGTTTGTGAGATATTTGTCCGGAAAAACCGGAAAATTTTCATGATACGGTGACACGGAAAATTTTTATTCGCCAAATGCGCTTGGATTTGGTCCAAAGGTAGATTTTTGATCACTGAGCATGAATCCGGCATCAGATTTAGGTTTGAAAATCTCGTTTCCGAGATATTTGCCCGGAAAAGTCGGAAAATTTTGATGGGACAGTGACATGGAAAATTATTTATTCATCAAATGCGCTTGGATTGAGTTTGTAGGTAGATTTTTGGTCGCTGAGAACGAATCCGGCGTCAGTTTTCCCTTTAAAGTTCGCGTTTCCGAGATATTCGCCCGGGAAAGTCGGGAAATTTTGATGAAACAATGACACGGAAAATTTCTATTCGCCAAATGCGCTTGGATTTGGTTCATAGGTAGATTTTTGGTTGCTGACCACGAATCCGGCGTCGGTTTTCGATTTGAAGGTCACGTCAAATTTTTTTCGAAAAATGTGTTTTAAAAAGCTGACTTTTTTTTTTCAAAAAATGTAATTTGGGAAAATTTTGCGACTTTTGGGCCAATTTTGCACAATTTTGCGACTTTTTTAACCGGTAGACACCCAGTGTGGTATCAAATATAAATCGAATTTTGATTGTTCAAAAACTATCATTTTTCAAGAAATTTTGAACACCTTCCCTTGCACAAATTCATCAGTTTCCATAATACTGACGTGAAAATTTCAATTAAGTCGTCAGCTTAAAAAATTTGGAATATGTGAAATTTTCATGAAAAAGTCATCATCGAATGACAACTTTTTACGAAAATGGAAAATATTAATTTCGTTTTCATTACATTTTTCGATTCAAATAATACAAATGTAATCGGAATTTTCTCAAGAATGGTTCTCCTATTCTACATATGTCACTCAGACAAAAAGTTTACAATGGACCATAGATTTTTTCATTATTTTCAAACCCATATCGACCTCGGAACCGGAATCAACGATATAGCATTAATAGAAAACTATTCTACGACCAGTAAATCGCTACTCGATTACCTATTAATCGAATCGAATTTTACATAGAAAAAAATTGTTGATTTCTTCGTAACAAAAATCAAACACCGGAGAAGTACCTCAATTGTTAGATAAGATACGAAACCAGCATCCTCGAATGGTCATATTCGACTCCTATTTTGAGTTCTTTCACTTTCGGAGCAGGCGAACTACGACTTGTATCACATAGTGAGTAGGTACGAAAAAAGAATCATGATGGTCAGAATTCAATCTATAAGGTTCGCAAAACACTATTCGAAAAAATCAAGAAGTAATTCAAGTTGAACGTTAGAATATAATAAAAATGAAAAACCAAAATGACTACGAATGAAACTACCAATCTACATAATTTTTTGAATACTTATTTAAAAAAAAAAAAAAGTATTTTAGAGAAGAAAGAAGAAACCAGAACAGAAAAAATATCAATTACATTAAAAGGAAGTAATCTAAAAAAATTTTTTAAAAATGAAAAATTATACTAGAAAAAACAATGCAAAAAACACTCACCATCGTGTTTATCGTTTCGTGGCAGACAGGTACGTCCATTCGATTCTTGGCAGCATTTCACTGTGGAAAAAAACAAAATAAATGAATTATAATTACTTAGATTATTAGATAAGGACAATACACAACGAATTTTTTATACAAATTGTGAAAAAATTTCAACAAGACGTCTTTCATTTTCAGAAATAAATAATTATTCATCATTTATCTCGATTTTTCTATACTTACGTTTTCCAAAATCCAGGTTTTCATCAATTCAAGTAAGTATCTTAGATAATTTCATGTAATTCTAATCATTCTGCTTAAAATTTGGTTGAAAAGATTTTTTCATTTCAAAGATTTCAAAATCACCACTGTTTTGGTTTCGGTCTTTCACGGGATTTCGAAAAAGTAATCGTCGCTTTTTTTTAAAAAAATACTCAACTACGATGTCTTCAACTTCGAAGTGAATGTTTTTTGGATCAAATAACGTAGCTAAAAAATTGGAAGAACGCACAGAATTACTGATAACTGAAAATTTTTCAAGGATCAAAGTTGGCAAAAAACTTCATTTTCAGCGATACCTAGTCCGAATTTTACAGGAAATAATTCAAAGATCAGCAAAAACCATTATGCTAATTCGATTTTTAATAATTCAAATGTGGTATTGTTCTCGATAAGATTGAATAAATTTATCCAAAAATTTCAATTTCAGAACTACACAAGACATTAGAAAAAAAAAATGGATCGTACATGAGATTCAAAACGAGAAAAAAATCACCAAATTCTACAAACAATTGAAAACATCAGATACTCACCGTCGCAATTGTCATTTCTAGGTAGGCTAGATACTCTATGGTCTTCAATTTTACTCCTTCATAGTCAGCCATTTGCCAGTCAAATCGCATGACGCTAGGTGTTGGAAATTTTCTGGTCTCTATGTGTATTTCTTCGATTCAATTTCAACTTATTTTTCGCTATGTGCCTGGGTTGGGGGAAAATATTATGGACAAGGTTTCTATACACTAATAGAAATCTGAGCTGTAACAAAAAATAAATAAATCATCAAACTCGAAGCTAGGAAACGAAAATAAAACCAAAACTGAGTAAAACGAGTGAAATTATTCGAAAATTTTCAACTCAGTACAAAATGATTAAACACCGACGAAGGATGTAATACGCAAACAGATTCCGTATCGAAATACTTTTAGAAATAATTTCGCAAATAGGTAAACACACGAACAAGTCGAGAAAATTTTATTTGAAAATAATACTCAAAAATAAATTTTTCGGCAGCGAATTCGTAAATATATGTTCAATCCTGGCAATTTGAACGTAAAATATCGTTCAGTTACGATATGCTGCTTTGTAGAGTTTTCTTCATCTTTTCAAACTATTCTAGATTTTTCAGAATCTAGACTATACAATATACATACTTACTCAATGAAAAAGTACGTTGATCACTACATAGGTATAATTTCAAGTTTCAATCACTTTTCGACAATTGATTAACAAATAAATTTCATCAGAGACACTTCAAATTTACAGAAAAAACCATGTTTTCTCTTTGTCAGATTACAACTTGAAAAAAATAATTAGTTACACGACTTTCTTAAAGCCGAAAACACAAATCGGATCGAGGATCAGTTCGAATTGCAGCACTGTCAAACTGAAGGCATCGTAGACCGCAGATGATTCAAGTAGGTACTAGGTTACTAGGTACAACCTCGAATTCAAAATATACGCTAACTTACTATTTTCAAGCTTGCGGTACAATTCACAATTGGCCAAAATCGGTTGTGAGTCTTGTTTGATTTCTACAACACTCAAGATTTTTCTTCTATCTTGCTTAAAAATCGTCGGTCTCCGTATTTCAACTGCTTCGTGATAACCTCCGGTGTCTTTCTCGTCGACTGAGCTCTTGAATGGTAGGTAACAAATCGTCATGTTTTTGCTTATTTTCTGATGCTCCCATTTCGAGTTTTGCTGCTTTATGTTACACCTAAAACAAGACAGCAAAAAGCGAGTATTACCATAATATTGTAAGTAAGATTCAAATAAGAGCAATTGACATAAAGTGTATCTACAAATGAAGTCTATTGGCAAACATGAGTCAAGATTTTTCATACAGATAATCAGAAGTTGCACAGAATGTTACCGTCTTATTTAACTTTCAAAGAAATACAATTTTATATCAACGCTCGGAAAAAATTTCGCAATTTTCAAAAAAAATTTTGGTTTTTCAACAAAAATATAAAAACCCCATTCTCAATTTTTCAAAAAATTAACGTCCAGTCTATAATAAATTCTGGACAACGCAACAAATGAGCATCGCACATGAAGTAATAATATTACTTTAATCGCACTAGATCAAAATTTTCAAAATGGAAAAAAATCTGCAATATCCAAATTTGATAACATCTTACTGAGGTACATGAAAAAGAATTGAAAAATTTTCAATTTCAACTTTCAGGAAAAATTGTCCACGTTCTTCTGAAATTATTCGTAGTTCTTATACTAAATTCTACAGCTTATCGGAATAAATACAAATATTCGCCTTCTACCTTTCCTGCCGTTTTTACAGATTCAAACTCGTAACGACCATCGTCATCAGGCAGAAACATATCAAACATATCAACGTATTATTCACGATTCGATGGAATTGAAACTTTAGGTACCTCCAAAAAATTTCAATCGAAACCACTTAATAAATTAAAATTTACAAAAAATGAATTTGAGAAACATATTTTGCTTACCCACGCAATATAGAAGCGTGCAGCATAAGAAAACGTTCGATTTCTGAGCTTTCGTCAATGCAAATACCTATAAATTGAACTAATCGTTAAACTCGCAGAGAAAACAATGCAACACAATTCACTACGAAATTTTTAGACCATATGATTCATAAACTCCAAAGTAAACAATAAATTTAAACTAAACACTGATCGTGATAATTCAATCATTTTCAAATTTCAAAGTCAGGTTCGTACTAAAATGAAAAAGGATAGCCTTTTCCAAGTAAGTACATAATATGGAGTCTTTTTTTTGATTTCCAAAAAATCCCAAATCGATGTCGAAACAATAAATAAATCAAGATACTGATTTCTGCTATTGCAATAATTTTGAAAATCGTAAAACCGCGTGGGAAAAAAAACCATAGATTACAAACCTAAATCTAAAGCTGGTAACCGTTGCTGCCGACAAAAACTTCGAGGCTTCTCGAATATTCAAAAACTTATATATTCCCAACAGCGGCATGGTATCATAGTTCTTCGGATGAATAATACAGATCAGAACAAAATTTATGTCATGACTGAACGTGAAACAGAAAATAGAACAAACAAAAATTAAAACAATGAATTAGGGATCATTAAAGATAGGGGTCAAAATTTCTTTCGATAAACAGAATTATCTATAGGTAATTTCAAAAAAAAAAATCACATTATAGCGTAGGTATTAGTAAGTTGAATATTGTAAGAACAGGATTACTCAACACATTTGTAAAAATTACCTACTTCAGCAAAATGAAAATTCGAGTAACACATAAACACAACGCACGACAATAAATAAACGAAAATTGAACCTCACGAGGCACATCATAGTGCCTTGTTTACTCATTCCTTTCCACGTCTTAACTGACTATACAAATTTAAGAATCAACTTGCAACGTTGCAAGAGTAACTAAATAATGCCCAACAGTAGTCAAATACTAGATTTCAATCTGATGTAAATCTAAATTACTGAATAAAACCGTTAAATTCATCGACGAAATAACAAACAAAAATTCGGTATCTGTACTGATAGAAAAAAGCCGCAACAGGTACTCATTATAGAATGAAATAACACTCACTGAATAAATATAACTCGAAAATCACGAAATTTCAAAATTATAATCAATTACTACTTAATATTTAGTCAAAAATGAAACACATACGACGGGCGACGAAGGACGAACTGATGCCAGCCATAAGAACACAAAAACGTACAGTCGTACAATGACTGACAGCTGACCAATTTCTCCAACGCAGTAAATTTTTTTCCGAAATGAACAAGGACAGGAGGCAGGAGACGAAAATGAAAAAACTTTAGCATAGCATTAGCATTGAGCTTCGGAATCACACTACAACGCACAACCTATGCCTATGCACCTACGACGCGTTTTGCGGTACCTAAATAAACGAAATTAATTACTTACGGAATTCAGAGCAGCAATATAACAAAATGACTTACAACACTACTACAAGTTACAATGAGAATTCGGTTAAATTCACCGAAAATAATTCAATATAATTCGATTAATTGAACAGAAACAAACACAAAAAAAGGAACAAGAAGTGCAAGCAAGAAGTGATTCATTTCGTACACAATGCGACAGCAACAACGTCTTTGACTTTTGACATTACTCATTAGACTCAATTCATCGGGGTTCTCATCGATGAGACCTTTGATGAGACTGTGGCGTGGATAGAGCTACCGTAGTTGATGCGATGCCTCAGCTTTTTACACGTTTTATTTTTTGCCTGTGCCTAAGCCTAGTGCCTGTACTCATTGATTTTTGGATCTCCCCCCTTTCCCAGAAAACTTTTGAAACCAGGGTTGAGCGAAGTGATGTATTTTGATGTCTAGAATCTGAATTTTGGCATTATGACTGAGACACAGAGCAAATAATTTTTTTGTTAACTAGTGTACTGTAGTTCACGCACCACTGTTTCCCCAGCTTGAAAATTTAGGTATGTTTTTTCTCCTCAAGTTGACTCAACAGGTGAATGAACTTCTGAACTGACTTTGAGCTGACAGCTGACACTCGACACTCAACACTCAACTCGAGCTTGACATGGTTAATTAATTTAATTAATTACTTACAGTATTCCATTCAGGTCTTGGTCCTCTTGGTACTAATTTTGTACCCTCCCAAAAAAAAGTTTCCGACATCTCTGCTTGCAAATAAATAGACTAGTGCACAATAAACATCCAACAAGTAATAATCATTCATTACTTACTAATTTTTTTTATTTAATTTTGAAGTAAAATAAATCTTTTCAATAAATTTGAAACCAACAGAATAGATTCAATTAAAAATATTATTATCTACTTATTCATTTCTTTTTCAATTTTCAAAACTCGTACGGAAATTCAATAATTTCAACCATACAATGACTACTCATACCGCATTCAGTTGCGCAAGGCGTAATAATGGAAACGTATTTCTTCTCACTACTGATTACTGAATACTAATCTCAATCACAGACATGCCCAAAAGTAGCTAAAATAAGAAAACAAAAACAAAAACACTTTTAAAACAAGAAAACAAACTTTAACGTAAACATAAATGACTAGTTTACAAAGATAATTATAAAGAATTCAAAGCTTAATATTAATTGATCCTGACATAAATTGTTATATTACTCGACACAAGGACATACACAAATAAAGCTTAAAAGTAAAAACGACCACTGAACAAAAAAATCAACTATCATAATTAAAAATTATTTCAAAGTGGAATCATTTGTATTAAATTAACAATCTAATCTAATAAAATTATAAATTTTTATTCATCAAACATAGTTTAAAGGTGTCCCCATGGTTCACAGGATCAAATAGATATACAAGTTCGAAGTTCATTTGCTCTAGTTAACGTTAAGACTATCAAAAACTTTGATAGAAACTCAAACAAGTAAATTTTTCAACTAAGCTACGAAAGTATCAATTTTACTACGAAAACCAACGTCCAAAAGTAATGCAGAAGTGATAAACGCTTGAAACTTTAATCGAGACGTTCAAATTTTCATACTGATCTATGTATACCTATTTTTATGAAAATGATTTCCAACAAGAGTTGCGACGACAAATTCATAATGCTCAAATAATAAAACCCAAAGTTGGTAGAATAATAAATGCTTCATATTGGAATGGTTATCAATTGAAATTGGGGGAGGAGAGAAGAGAATCAGGATTTTCAAAATAGGTAACAGAACTTTTCTCAACTCAAGAGTTGCTTCGAATACAAGGAATAAGTTTCACAAAAAAACACAACAATTTCAACTTTTCCATCTACATACATTTTACACCTTTCATGATTCGCTCGTTTGTTATTCATCAGGTACATAATGTATTAGATGTAATAGTCATATGTGTACATGAGCCAACAATATGCATTTCAATGAAAACATTTAACGAAACTTACAAAATCCATCATGACGATGGGAAAATACCGAGAGTATCTATCAGAAACACAATTGACTTTTACATTTTTTTGAAGTTGAAGATGTGACGGAAATTGTGAAATTTTCGATGAAAAATTTACGTAGGTAGTATGAAATTCAAAAACCATTCTTTACACAAAATTACCTTTTTTTTCATCCTTATCGTTCGATGGTAGGTCAGACTGACAATTTTATCTAAGAGTAACAACAAATAAAAATTGTTTTTTACTAACGCAATAAATGTTACCAAGATGATTTTAGGAACAGACGCAAAAAAGATAGGAAATAAGCTAGCCACCTGGAAAAGAAACAAGAAAACGTAAAAATTATGAAACATAATAACTAATCATAAGCAAAGCCGTAAAGATCTCGAACAAAAATCAATCTTGACGAATACTCAAAATGCCTCGATTCTCCAGTGACTCCTTCAAAGCATAAAACAATTGCAATTGTTGTTCCGGTTTTAAGGCGAACACCTGATTTTGCATATGAAAATAAGTTAGCATAAGAGTAAATTGCTGGAACGTTCTTCGCAATATACATATATAGATACCACAAATCAGATACTAACTTGTTGTAGCAGTTTTTGCGGAGATGGTGAACGAATGAAACTGGAAATATAAACATTGACAAACGTAGCCATGAGGAATTGGCAATCAAATCGATCCATAATTCCACCGTGACCAGGTATAACATCACCAAAATCCTAAAGTTGCAAAAAATGTGACGCATAAAATCCAAACTCAATAATACATAGTACATTACCTACTACTAGGGTAACTTACTTTGATTTTGAACGCGCGTTTGAATCCACTAGCGAAAAATCCACCAAACGGTCCAATTACCGAACTGAATAAAGACATGGAAAATGAATGCAAAACAAACGGATACACAGTAATTGTCTTTTTCAAACGTAACTGAAATGCATATAAAAATTATTTGACGTTCCAAATCATCCTTGACACAAAGTGACACGAATTATTTTTGAATTTTACCAATTGCAAAACTGACGAGAGAAACTGAGGAAGAGTGTATTCTTGTGGCCGGAATAAGGGAGAAGGTTCGCAATCCATAGTCATACGACCTAACGTTTCATTAAATTCAATCGGACAAACGAAATATTCGAATTGACAGAGAAAGTACGACAACTAGAAAATGCGCGTGGATTATTAACAGATTTAAATACGAAAAAAAGGATAATTACCCGTACGAAGGAAATTACAATTACTCACAAGTACTCCGAAAAACACGGTAGCAAAGCCTCCTCCGATAAACCCTTCCCATGTTTTTTTTGGTGACACTTTGATGAGAGGAGTACGTCCGAAGAAGAATCCAAAAATATAGGCACATATGTCATTGATGATGATCATAGTTACAGGAACGATAAACCTAAATTAACATACACATACGCGATACGCGCGAGTGAAAAGCGCAACACGCCGTAATTTTCAAAATACCAATTTTGACGTCCTCATTATACATTGCAACTATCTAGTTTCAAAAACTCACCATATTAGTCCTTCGAATATATTTTGTATAATTAGGTAACTCTGAGTAACGACAATTAAAAGTGCCACGTGAGTCCAGGCGAATAATGAAAACTGCTTCATATAATACTTGTGTACGAGTGACAAAACGAACCATACAAATCCGATAATATACAAACAAAATGAGATGAAACGGTGGTAGTTGACCAGAAAACGCAGGAAGTCCTGAAACAAAAATAATTGGAGCACGTATGCAAGGACTGGCGTCAGAGAAGACAAATTGATTTACATAATACAATGTTGATTAGAATTTCATGACTTACAGTACGATTTATTACAACACTGAAATAATCGATCAAACTTTCGCCGTAAAAGAAGTAATTGGACGTGATCAGAAAATACCATGAAAGAGATCGGAACCACGGTAAACCGTGGATTCGATAAACGGAGTAGCCAATATTGATAATTTCTTCGAAACATTTCACTTGAACAGCCAAAGTCTGAAAAATAAGTGAATAGGGCAGAGAACATTATTGAATTACATTAGCTGGATGTGCGTGTTTGCGAGTGCGCGCAGAAAGAAGCTTTATAAAAACGACAAAATCAATTCTTGAATGCCAATATTGAGATGAGCAAATTTTTCGACGTCAAGTACTTCTTTAAACAAGATATTTTCAACATGAATACGCAACACAAAAAAGTAGACACAAATAAAACGAACCGCTATCATAAGTGCTAAAGGTCCTCCATAAATGATCATCAAAAATACCACCGTAAGCAATACAGTTGATATGAATCTAATAATCCAATTTCGCCATCTATAAAAAAAAAAAACAGAAATGAATGAACGAAAAATTACGTATACATAAACGAAGACGCGCAAACATGTATACTGCTCTTGCTACAAAAAATATGATACATGCGTTTTTGAATTAGTATATTACCGGTGAACCAAATGCTACCAAATCGCTAGCATTTGGTCCAACGCGTTATAGCGATACGATGTTAGTGCGACTGTTAAATTGTAAAGTTGAAAGGTATACGATTCAATTTTGTCCACATCTGCATTTAAGAGACAGGAATAGGCAGTAATTATTATTTCATATTCATACACATTTCTCATCAATTAATTTCTGTATCAATCGAAATAGAAAAAAACTGACGATTACGGGAGTCAAGTGGACGATGCATGACTCATGCAAACCTTCATATCTACTCGTCACATAACATCTACTTTCCATATTGGTATGGTAAGATTATAAATGCATTTGCTAATGTAAGAAAGGCTAAGAATCAATTCATCAAGGTAACCAACCTATTCCTCAACTTACCGATCAGATAAACCATTCAACACAGATTCCAAGATATGAGGCATTTTATTTGTACCGGAAGGTATGGTATTGGAAAGGTCAATGTTTTTATCTTCTTCCGAATCCACATCGTCTCGCTGCAACAATTTAACTTTAAAGATGTAGTGTTACGACATGACATGTTCATTTTAAACTAAGCAGTTAAATAAGCTTTAGATACATCGTGACACAAAAAGAAATCTTGATCGAAGCATCCGGAGTTTCTTATATGTACTTTGACAGAGGAACCGGAATAATTCTTGTCGAAAAAATAAGCTGAGTAAAGAAGAATCGAAATACCACAATTTAGGAACCGCGTTCACCTTTCACCGATTAGTGTGGCCGAGAATATCATGCATTTTGCAGTGATTTTTTATTAAGTAATTTTGGTTTATTCCCCGTACTCACCGCATTGATATTTCGATGGGGACAACCAACGTATCCCCGACACAAACAACATAGCGCTTGGGGTTTTGAGATTAAATAAGAAACATTTCTATCAGAATTTAATAAATTTCTACTCTTGAACCGACGTACATTATTGTGATAAATACTAAAAATCTTCTTATTATTTTTTGATCGTTTAACAGATATACTGGATACCTGGAATGTAGTCACCATTAATATTCCATCCTTAGGATTAATTTACCATCTGCCGAAGTGATTAATTTCATTATTACAACTATTTTCAAATATATACTTACATGATCACCATCACTAAGTAATTTATCTGTTTCATCTTCTTGTCCATTTCGACGTTTGCGAACTTCCGTCATGTTACAAGCTTGCAAAAATCAATACCCCAAAGAGTTTCAAAATGAGCGACGCAATTTCAACGAATATAATCTGAAATTACCATTTAAATTTGCGTTTTACGATTGGTAATTAGTAAGATATTATTTTACGTAACGAATTAGTAATTTTTTAGCGTCGCTAGCCGTACGCCTATTAATTTTGCAAAACAACAAAATAGCTACTGAGTAATCACCTGATAAATTGATTGATGATATATTGTTTCGGTACACTATGGAATGCATATAGAAATGATTGAACAGTTGAAAATCTTCAAGAAGTCTGACAAAGAAAAAGTATCGCACAAAGAACAAACGTTGAAAAATTGAAAATTTCAAAAGTTAGATAAATAATATTACAATTTACAATACAATTACAATCATAACGCGAAACAAGCAAACAAGTCCGACCGATGTCAGCAGTCTCAGTATCGACCATCGACCATCGACCATCGACCATCGAGTACGAACGAAAGAAAACGAAACGAAACGAAAGACCACTGTTTATAACGTTATCAGGAAAACTGATCGCTATTTCAATTCATACCCGATAGTTGCGCTAGAAACGCGAAAATGTAGGATTGAATGATAATTATTTTTTTTTAAATTATTTTATTTTATCTAATGAAATCACAAGTTGAAAATTTTATATTTATAGTGATCTAGGCAGTGGGAAGCCTAGCAAATCCATATTAAACTTAAGTTATTTGCGACACTTTTTTCAGAACACATCAAGCAATATGAATCTCAGAGCTTCCGTTTTCCGGTGATTCTGCTTCGACGTTATAATTTCTCAACTCAAGGCACTAAAGTGGAGGGTTAATAGCTCGAAACTCCAAGGAGTAGTCAAACATTAAACCAAAACACGAACACCAGTACATAATTATAATCAATTTGTATTTTGTAAATAGAAATACATATAATGATTGTGGAAAATCCGACTAACGTCGACGCTTTCAGAAATACGATTTTTCGAACTTCTACTTCCAGCATGAAAACGAACGATTATTATTCGAACACATGCAAATATTATATTGATGTATCAACATGAACGAAAAAGTAGGATAAGCGAACTGCTACTCAATGAATGATTATCAATCTAAATATCCCAGCTTGAATGACCAAGTTTTTAAACAAGTTCTATTTTCGTTTAGGTATCTACGTACTGCAGAACAAATGAAGTAAGTATGAACCTATGGACGCATCTCACAATTTTCATCAACTTATTTCAAATCTTAAGAGGTCAGAAACGTTGAGTATTTTCAAAATTTTCTGATTTGATGAGTGATGACCATATAAATTGGGCTGGGAAGATTCAATAAAATTGATTTTTCACTGCACTTTTTTCTTTTTCAACACCCACCCCACCACCTCTACAAAGAAGTAGAACATGAATTATTTTTATTTTTAAAAGTTTATTGGTTTTTTTTATTTTCTTTCTTCGTTTGTTTCGTGAATATTTTCTTTCTACGTTCTTTTTCTTTCTTTTCTCGAATTTGTTCGCCAATTTTCTTTCTGTTTTTATATTCTTTGGCGCGATCCTTCACTTCACGTTTTAGTTTTCCTTGCTTATCTTGATGATTAGTTCGTACCATTCTTAATAAGGACGAAACCTGAAATAAACAAAAATGCGTTTTTTCGAATACAGAAGGAAATTCGAAATAGTTATAGGCGGGCATGGACAATATGTATCAAGTAATAACAATAAATATTCGTAGTCATGTACCTTAATATCGTGCGCATCTCTAACAACCACCAATCTTTTTTTCGTATCATTGCTTGGTCCGGTTTTCGCAACTTTAGGTTTATACTTGTACGGTAACTGACTTTGAAGACGTTTTGGAATTCTTATTTGTTTGAAAGCTTTCTTCTTACGATGAACCTCCTATAGGAATGCCGTATTTTCAATGTGTATTTTGAGAATGTCGAATAAAGGTATAACCTTACGTAGACCACCAAAAAAAAAAAAAAAAAAAAACAACCTGGTGCCAAAAACGGCAGTACAATGCTATTGTTTTTTTTTAAAAAATGCATTGTAGTGCCGTTTTTGGCACCAGATTTCTTTTTTTTTTTGAAAAATGCATTGTTGGTGCCGTTTTTGGCACTGGTGGTCTATATAGGGTTTATTAGCGAATTTTTCGCAATTTTTCCATACCGAGTATAACGAATCTATTTGCGGTTCCACTTTAATGCCTTTTTCACGTTTCAATTGACCGGTGGTTTTTAAACTCAACCAATTGGTTTTCTCATCACACGAACATAAAAGCGATGTCACAGGATTATAAAATTTCGGAACGTCCACATTACACCAAGTGCGACAAAAGACAATATCTAAATAACATTAAATAGGAGGTTATTGTTTTCTATCACGTACATTTTAACGAGATCACTTTCATACATTTAATACATATAATAGTGATAAAAGTTATACAAACCACTGAGTTTAATTACGTCTTCAAATGTAGCCCTAAATACTCCTTCAGGTTTACTACAAGCTCGTTTGATCTGCCCCCTGACGCCGGACACTGTTTTGATTTTGGCACCTTCGAACTTGGCCACTTCCAAAGCTGAACTGAACATGTTCTTGATGAAAGCTGTTTTTCTATAAATCTTTAATGGTTCTCCGACTAGTTTTAATTTTTTGGTAATCCTTACAGATTGGTTGGCATCCACCACTGTTCCAGTGGCAATGATCCGAAATCCTTCCTTTGGAACAAAGTAGTAAGTTCATTAGCATTTATTCGAATTATACTGAAAAAAAGAAATACAATTACGTTCGCATACTTGTCTGTTTGTTACATCTTGAATCGCTAAAAAACCTGACCCAGGTTTAGTCAACGGACCCCAAAAATTCAACATACAAGTAACATGTTCGGGCGTATATTTCAGCATTCTGAAGAGCAAATAGTAATAGTTGTTACACATTACGATGTAATTAGAAATGGATTGCACGAAGTACACTTACCGTTGTCTAAAATTATCTTCCAATTTATAGTAAACAGGCAGTGTTTGAAACCTGCGCCAACCCAACGAAATAATGATGGGATCTTTAGATTTCAATATTTTGTTATACCATCTGTGTTTTTTGACGCGAGCCTGTAAATATTACCATCGAAAATACAATAGACATATGAGAAATTAGTTTTGCACGCGAATCATCACGACAAATGAATAAAACTGAACCTACATTTACATATCCTACACTTTCTTCGCCGGTTTGTAAGCCCCCGACAATAAGTGGATAAGTAGCATCAAAATTAACGACTAATTCGCAAGGTATTTTTTCTAATTCCATCCTAACGTACATGCCAGGTCTGTAACCTTCCAACCGAACGCGGATTTCATCGTCCAATCCTTCGAATTCGATCCGATTTAACTATAAACAATGCATAAAACCAGTCGAGTCGAATGAGAAAAAAAGATACGCTTCAGTCAATTTCTCAGTAATTACTTCAGTTTGCTTGATAGTTTCTTGTTTCAATTCTTCATAATAAGAGTTTCCTTTTTCTGCGTCTTTATCGTCATATTCAGCATCGAATTTTTCTTTCAATTTTTGTTTCTTCTCTACTAATTCGGCTTTAGTCAATTCGCGTTTAGGTTTTTCTGTGAACAGCACCAATACGTATTTGTCAATACAGGGTTTTTAAAAAAATCACGCGTTTCCGCAAAAATAAAAATACCAGAAACAGATGTTTCAATTTTTTCGCTTTCGTGCTTTTCTCCTGTTTCCAAATCTTCGAAATCGCCATATAATTCATCTTCAGAACCTAGGTCTTCCTCGCTGTCCAATTTCAACAACTTGTTAGCATCTTCCGAACTATTCCATTTACCAGTGATGAAGTAATTTCGAATGATGTCGCAATTCTACGAATTAAAAGACATAAATTATTAATGAACATTGTTAAAATGAAACCATTCAACTATTTTAAATGATTGCGTACTCGCTCATCCAACCAATCTCTAATGTATGAAATGGTAAACCGACTGCTGTCTTCCGAATTCAAGGTATCTTTTTCTTGAAGAATTAGCTTTTTCTTGGCACTAATTATTTTGAATAATCCATCGGCTCTTTCTTCGCTTTCTTCGTTTTTTTCAGTGCATTCGTTTTCTTCGAAATCTAGCAAAAACCACATGTTTTAGAGAAATTATAACAAACACATCAAGCCAAGCGCTGAAAAATTACCTACCATAAACTAATTTCCATAAATTGGTGGACGTGTTTTGCCTGGATATGAACGCATCGGAAGCTTTTTGAGACAAGTTGGTTTTCCATTTAATATTACCAATATCGTCGTCATATGTGGAAGAATTTTGGGTTTCAAAAGATTCGTCGAGGTCGGCAACTTCTTCATCCTCTTCGCACGCCTCATCTTCGTCACCAGTTTCCTCTTCTTCGTTTTCAGTGTCATTATCATCTTCATCATCATCATTGCTGTTGGCGCCAATGATATTCTCATCTAATTCATCATCAGTAAAAATGACTTTCCGTCTTGTTCTTCCATCACATACAATATTTTCAAAAGATTGCTCGTTTTTCGTGTCTCTAAAATTTAAAACGTCAACTGCAAAGATTATGATGAAAATTTCAAAATAATAAGTACCATGATCATTACCCATGGAATTCTCGAGAGACGATGGCGGTAGCATTAGAAAAAATCTGCAATTCACTTTGTTCCAGTTTAGCATCTAGTGTTTGTTTTGTATCAACCAACGACATGACAAGTTCTTGTTCAGGTCGTTCTTCGTTAATTTTCTAGGCAATGAATCAAACAAATAGAGACTTGTAAAAGAAAACATAAACACAACTCAGCGAAAAAATAAACCATTACCTCTTTATGCGAATGACTTCCACCTAGTTCAACATAAACAGCATCTTTATCGTATACTACACCACCGACTCCAGAGAACGGCGCGTAAATCAATCTTTCTTTATCAATCAACGTTCGTTTCTTCAATTTTTCGGGTAAAGGGCAAGGATCCGCCAGAAAACAAATACTAGAGATTTTAGAATCTCCGCATCCTGATGTGAAATGAAATAATTGAAAAGTGGTCTTTTAAGCGATTCGTATGAACTGTCAATACTTCAATATCAATCGAATACCTGGTATGTGAACGTTGTTATTCTCATTGAAAGGTATTCCTCGCACATATCCGTACAGACTTATAGTTCGATCGCATTTGGGGTTTTGACGGATTAATTCCTGCGACGTGAGATCTTCTATTCGATCGACTAATACATAAGAATGAGATGTTTGCCACGATAACGGGCGAAACTTCATAACAGAAATGAATCTCGCCAATCTTTCAATTTCGTTACGAAGATATTCCCCTCGTAAAATACCAGATAAATAGAAAAGTTTCGCTCCGGCATATACTTCAGTCCAGAATCGATGTTTCAGAAGTTTTTTGGTATGCTTAAGCGTTTTATTATTTTTAAACATGTCTAAATGAGTGAGAATTCCCATAACTTTAGGCATACCATGAACCTGTGGAAATCAAGAAAGGTTTAATTTCACATAAAAAGGTGATTAAAACAAACGTAGAAATATAAGCAAACCTGACAAATATTTAAAAATTCAAATATTTCCATTTCAAATCCAAAAGACCCATCAATCATCAAAAATACTAGATCAGCAATTTTAGAAATATCAATCATACTGTTGATGTCATTATTACATTCGATCAATGTAATTCTTCTGTGTTTACCTGGATCGATCAACAATCACCAAATTAGACTATTCTTCTTCACGGCAGTACGAGTAAATATTAAAATGATTACCCGAGACAACAGTTACCGGTCCTTTAATTGTGGAAAGAGGCTGTCGGGTGAAATTTCTAATCAAACATCTCATTAAAGTGCTTTTGCCAACTTTCGGGGGACCCACGATTGCGACAACAATAGGAGGAGGCTCCACAGGAGAACGATCAACCAACGGAATGTGTTGTTTTTTAGTGTCTAAATCTTGGTGCCTGCAAAATTAGGACGTAATTTCAGTATTCACTTATTGAATACCATGAAAGAAGCCGATTCAGTTACGTACCTTCTAAATTTCCTTTCAGCGCGAACGGCCGAATTGATCGCGAATGCTTTCGGATTACGCTGCTTGGCAGTCAGGTTTTGAACGTCAGAACCATTATTAAGTTTTTTATCTGCCTTTCGTCCTGTAGATTGACAAAATTAATTGAATCGACGTCATGAAAAAGTCGGTGGTAAATAGTTACGAAAACAAACCTGCACGAGGTTTTCGATGTGCTTTTTTAAATTCGCTTTCTCTAGATTCGTCCGGAGGAGCCATGGTAGAAATTGAACATCTGCAATACCCGATTAACAGTAGAATTAATTAAACGGCACTACAATGTTATTATTTTATTATCATATTATCAGTGAACATTGAAACTAAATGAAAGAAATGAGTGAAACACGTGCATTCGGTTTAGTTCATCTTTATTTATATAGTTACGATGACTACCGTGAACTGAAAAAAAAAGAACGGAAGCAATGGAACGGGAACAGAAACAGAAAGTCAAATATTTAATGACCGCACCGACCAACGTACCGTACGTACGAACGTACCGAACGTACGCCATTGACTCTAATGGGGCTAAGCCAATCACAACGTCAAACAACGTTTTATCTTAGTTTTTTATCATTTTTTTTTATGATAGACGTGATAACTGATAAACTTGTAGTGATAGCAACAGCGATGCTCGATGTACCCTAGTCATAAACTCATGATGCTGTCTGCTGTGTATCGAAAGTAATGAATTTCTTCTCTATTTTCTACAGTTTCATTTCATTATATACCAAGAGCAAATCGCGTTCAAGAATATTTTAAAATGCATTGCAAAGTTTTGATCGCGGAAGGTACGCAAAACTAAAATTTAAAAGGTAATGATGCAATCTACTGCAATAGTTAAAATTGTAACTTTGACATTTTAATTACTCACCTGTAATCGCTTCAGTTGAAAAACGTTTCGATATTCATAATAAAGAAGATCGAACTGTTGAAAATGAACAGGAAATTCCTACGATCCATCTATCCATGTGATGTAATACGTCGGCATTCTCACGTTAACAAGCTCATCGGTAATGAAAATACTAATGTTTTTCCCGAATCGAACCTCATTCTGCCGGAATCGTCCAAGACACCAACCGAATTGAATGCACTGTTGCCATCTTCTGAGGATGCATTTCAATCTGATTCCAATTTTCGAATCAATGATCTGAACATCCAGATGTTATCTCGATCACTATTCGAACAGATTTTCGGTCAAGTTGAGCATCGCGTTAAATGCGATGAAAAATTGTTAAAAAAATCGTTAGCGGAGTTGAAACGACATGGTTTACCCGGAACGCTTCAAAAAGTTCCCGACGTTGATTTGAAATTACCGGATATTTTAAATGGTAATATAGAAGACCATTTTTACGAGCTTGGAAAACAGCAAAGTGAATCTTACAAACTGTTGACCGATCGTTTAATGGAATCGATTCCGCAAATGCCTCGCGAATGGAATTTTTGCGCCGGTTGGACGAAATATGTGGATGGGAAAGCGGTGATCGTTGATTATCCGGAAGAAGAATGTTTGATTTTTGACGTAGAAGTCTGTTGTAGCGAAGGAGAAATTCCAGTTTTGGCGACCGCGGTCAGTCCTACGTATTGGTACAGCTGGGCGAGTAAAGATTTGTGTTCGAAAAGGAAATCTATAAACAAAAAGAAAATTTACAGTTATTCAGTCGATGATTTGATACCCGTTGAAAGTTCGGCTAGTGTTAAAGGTTACAAATTAGACGAAAGATTTTCTAAACCGAAAATAATAATAGGTCATAATGTTTCGTTTGATCGAGCGCGAATCAAGGAACAGTACTGGTTGGAAAGAACTGCACTACGATTCATCGACACGATGTCTTTGCACATCGCTATAAGCGGCGTAACCAGTTATCAGAAATTGATGTTGAAAACCGGTGCCGCTAAAAATGAACCATGGTTCGAAACAACATCATTGAATAACAGCTTGAACGAAGTGTATAAATTTTATAGCGGTTCGAATTTGAAAAAAGAAGATAGAAATGTGTTCGTGACCGGCTCGTTAAAAGACGTGAGAGCCGATTTTCAAAACTTGATGACGTATTGCGCTAAAGATGTCGAAGCGACACATAAGATACTGACTCATTTGTGGCCAGAATTTTTGAAACGATTTCCTCATCCAGTGACGTTGGCCGGCATGTTGGAATTGAGCGTATGCTATCTTCCGGTGAATCGCAACTGGCGTGCGTACATTGAAAATTCCAAACAAACATACGACGATATGAACGTCGAAGCTAAATTGCTGCTTTCTCAGGTGGTAGATAAAAACTGCCAATTGTTGCACGATCAAAAGTATAAATCCGACCTATGGTTGTGGAGCGAAAACTGGCAATTGAAACCGTTCAAGCTGAATAAAGAGAAGACGAAACGCATAAAGAAAACTCGAATAGGCGATACGCGGATCACCGAAGAGACGAAAAGCAGTTGTCTTGGCACGAACAAACGTTGCGATGCTACAGAAAACGAAATTGAATTCGATCGAGCCAGAATCGAAAAATTACGAATGAAATTCTCTGCAGCGATTCAAACTGCCGAAAGACTACCCGCTAGGATACCTCATTTAGCCGGCTATCCAGAATGGTACCGTAAATTGTGTTCCCCTCCACGGATAATCGATTGGAGTCCGGGCCCGCAACTGATCAGCACTTCGATGAAAGTGGTTCCTAAATTATTGTCGCTTACTTGGAATTATATGCCTTTACATCACGTCAAAGCATCCGGTTGGTGTTACATCGTGCCTTATGAAACTGAAATCAAACTACCCGAAGAAGAAACGGTTATATTTCCCATCGACGAATTTGTTCAGTATTATTTGAAGATGAATGAAGCTGGTCGTATTCAAGATTCTACGACAGATATAGAAAAAATTGTGGAAAAATTGCAGCGTCATATGAGCGGTGGCGCCGACAACAGCCAACAGAAACTCGCCTGTGGTCTAAAAAAATTGCCTCATAAAAACGGAGCCGATTTAAACGTAGGGAATCCGCTGGCCAGAGATTTCATTAACAAGTTTTCAGACGCGGAAATGAAAGGTAGCAGCGAGAACGCGGTAAAAATGATAGAAATTAGCCGTCAATTGTCTTACTGGAAGAACAATAGAGATCGTATAGAAAATCAGTTTATCGTGTGGTTGAAAGATGAAAATTTACCGACGAATTTACGATCGTCACAATATCACTGCGAGCTGGGCGTTATTTTGCCAATGGTGATTGTTTGCGGAACGCTGACACGAAGAGCAGTAGAATCTACGTGGATGACCGCTTCAAACGCGACCGACGAAAGAATCGGTTCTGAACTGCGAGCAATGATACAAGCGCCAGCGGGTTATTGTATCGTTGGCGCGGACGTCGACTCGCAAGAATTATGGATCGCTTCGTTGTTCGGAGATTCATATCAGGCTAAAGAACACGGTTGTACGCCATTCGGATGGATGACGCTCAGTGGTCAAAAATCCGATCAAACCGATATGCACAGTGTTACCGCCAAGACGATGGGTATCTCGCGTAACAACGCTAAAATTATCAATTACGCGAGAATTTACGGCGCCGGCGAGAAGTTCGCCAACCGACTGCTTAAACAGTTCGTTTCCGGTATAGAAGAAAAGCAAGCTGCGCTAATCGCTCGCAAAATGCTGCAAAACACCAAAGGCAGACGTATTTATGAATTGAAATCAGATGCGCTGGTTGAACATCGACAGAGAACGTTCACTTTGACGAACGCCCGTCAGCTGTGCACGCTTTACAATAAGCAAGTTGATGAACTGTTTGAGCCGCCCAAATGGAGAAATGGTAGCGAATCGGCCATGTTCAACAGTTTGGAAGAGATCGCTTGCAGCGCAGAACCTAGAACCCCCTTTCTAGGCGCTCGTTTAACAAAAGCGTTAGAACCGACGGCTAATGATGATCAGAAATTCATGCCGACTAGAATTAATTGGGTCGTTCAAAGTAGCGCCGCTGACTTTCTTCACTTGTTGCTGGTCTGTATGCGTTGGCTTATTGGTCCACGAATCCGATTTTGTCTCAGTTTCCACGACGAAGTTCGCTACTTGGTACCGCAAAGCGAAAAATACCAAATTGCTCTGGCCTTACACGTTAGCAACTTGTTAACAAGAAGTTTCTGCGTTCGCAGATTAGGCATGTGTGATTTACCGCAATCCGTAGCTTTTTTTTCTTCTGTCGAAGTAGATACGGTGTTGAGAAAAGAAGCGACGCACGACTGCATCACACCCTCGAATCCACACGGTCTGTCCAGGGGCTACGGCATCTCGCAGGGAGAGTCGTTGAATATTTTAGATTCCATTCGGAGAGCGAACGGAAAAATCGGAAATACCGAAACGAAGACTAACGACTAAGAAGCAAACGAGGCAAGTTGAATCCGGCATCGTGGCCCTTTTTCTGTTGTCCGCCGTCTATTGTTCCACAACGTTCCCCGTTTATCCGCGTTGATCAATGCTCGTATATGATATCTAGAACATCAGTTTGTGATACTCGAGTAATATGTGCTACTTTTTAAATTTCAGATTCACGATGTCGAGTTGTTTGAAAAAGAAGCACGTTTTCAATGAGATTTTAAGCGGCGATTTAGAAATCAAAGATGATAATAAATTAGTTGAAGTAATGAAGACTCGAGGTAATCATTTATACGAAGTTCGAACCTCCGACAGTGATCAATTTTTAGTGTCGATGCCATCAAAGTTCAGAAATACCATTTGGATAAAACCAGGCTCGTTCGTAATAATTGAGTTAATCGCAGAAGGAAACAAAGTTAAAGGAGAAATCGTTAAAATTTTGTTGAAAGAACATGTGAAAGAAATGAAAAAAAATTCTCGTTGGCTTCGCGAATTCGAAATCTTTGATCAAGCTGGGTCGAAACGAGAAAACTACGAAGAATCGTCGGATGTATCAAATACGCTTTAACGAAAGGTCTATTGACGAATTATATTATAACTGAAATGTACGTATATTTTGCGTTGTTGTTTTGTAATTGTGTTTATTTGAATACATTTTGTTACTTCTAGAATTCACTGTGTTTTAATTTCTCCCACCTTCATTTAGAGTCTAGTTCGCTTTGCACAATACAATGGTAATAGAATTATTTGCGTTACATGACGTATTATACAATTTAAATGAAATGTTGGCGAAGATTTCAAATACTTTCAAGCAGTTTGAACATTCTCACAAAAAAAAAAAACAACATCACAATGCGATACATATTTAATATAACATGAGAAATTCAAATCCTTACAAACGTTATGGAATAAGTTTTTGAAATAGTAATACCGATATTCGCATGTGATTTTAAATAACGTGTAAAAATCGGACCCTGGATCCGGTTTTATTTTGCGAATCCAAATGTGTTTCGTAAATAACTTTCATTTCAGACGGTAATTGCAAACAATCGAACTTGAATTTTTTTCTACAAGAAAATTGAAAATTGAATTAGGAACAGCGTAACGTATAGTCAAGTTGACTAAGATACATAAACACAAACAGCATTTAATCTCACCCTATCTCAAGTATTTCATTTTTTTTATCCGCATTCGCTGTCCATAAACTAATTTTATCTAATTTACGAACGTTTACGAAGGCGCCACAGATTTCATCGCTGTATTCGTCAAAAGATTCTCCGATCATGAAAAGAAGCTGGAAAATAAAATGGACATTTTGATAGCGAAAAACTCATATTGAACATTTTATATATAACGCATACTAACCAAATTGAGCCATTTTTCGTGTAAATCTGCTCTGTTCATTTTGCCATCCATATTAAGCAACCATCTACCTCCTTTTTTATTGCGGTCATCTTCCCACATCGGTCTGATTCCTTTTTTAAACAATGAATAATCATTTCCCGGGGACACATTGGTCACAGGCTTAATATGGTTAAACAAACTGTAACATACGTAAAGCAATCACGTTCACATTATTTCGTTGCTAAAAATAACTTCCTTTCAAAAAACCAAACATAAATTTGAGATAAAATGATAATTACCACCAAAAATCTTCCACAGTGCTAAATGTGTAAACTTCGTGTAAATTTTCCAACCAGTCTTTACTTTTATTATTATCGTAATACCACAAGGTCCATTCGTGTTCCAATGGATGATTCAAAGCAGTCTCTAAGGACAACTCGTTGGTGGATTTCTTGTTAGAACCGTTTTCTTGATCTTGGACAATCTGAACAGTTCAAAGCAGCATGTTAACCAAATACTTTACCGGCAAATAGTTCTCGATCGACATTACCTCCATTTCAATTAACGTATCTTTCATCAATAAAAAGCAAACTGGAGATTGGAATATTTTTTGAGCACAACGAATGGAACAGCAGTGACGAGAAATAAGTTTACAGTTTGTTCAACAAATGATGAGGCTTTGTTTCAAACAGCACAAATGAAATAAGCATTTACAATCACTCGCCTATATCATTTCATCACTTGTTCATTTTAATTTTAATCGTTAGTTTGCCTTTGCTGCATTTACTGCAATAATTGAGTTGAGTTCAAACTTAAAATCTGAAAATCATTTCCGAAACTACCGAAACTACACGATCACACCAAATCTACCAAATCACAAAAATTTCTTTGATGATGATGATGATGATGATGATAACAACAAAGCCCGCAACCACCGCAACGTTACGACCGTAACGAATTATTTATATAGTTACATGACAATAGGCGTCATTTTGCATGACAATAGGTAATAGACGGGAGTCATGGTAATTTGAGGGTAATTCAACTTTCCCTCTCTTCTCCCAATTCGCAATTCGCAAGCCTCATTTTATTATCAATTTTGTTTTTGTAATCAAAAAATTGTCATGATGTAGGTCGTGATTGTGATTTTTCAAACTTTTGTTAATATTAATTTGTTTCAATGTATTCGTCCATAATCATCGTTTGGAAATTGAAAATTTTTCATATAAGTGGATGCGAAAATGATTCGAATTCTGTGTATTTGTATTCGCTCAACTTGAAGTAATTGTATTTCGTTTTTTTTTTTCAATCGAAGGATTGTTTTCCACTTGCAGTTGATTGACCAATTCCAAAGAAGCAGTTGTTCAATCGTCGGTAATAGTTTTTTTTTTCATTTCATTGTACTATATTCAATTAATGCATGATTTTTGTGTATTTAGCACAGTTTTATCTCGATGTCGGAATCGTCATGTCTCATACTACGAAAAAATGGGAAGTTTTTCCTGGCAGAAATAAATTCTGCTTAGATGGACGCATAATTATGGGACCAGATGTTACTGTGTTTTACATCAACGTATTTCTAATTGTTGGAACCACGCTTCTGTTTTTAATTTTTGAGTGAGTATGAAGGTGCGAATATCGTTATATGTATAAGGTTTTGTTTTGATATCGATGATAAAAATTGAAAATGCGATTTTTTACAGTTGTCCGTATTTAACAAAAGAAATAGGAATTTACATTCCTATCATCACAGTGATATTTTTCATTTTCGTAATGTCAACGCTCCTTCGAACCAGTTTTACGGATCCTGGAATAATACCTAGAGCTACCGCTGACGAAGCCATATACATAGAGAAACAAATTAGTGAGTACGATAGGCGAGTTTATCTCTTGATAAATTTTGCATTACTTCCTTCTATCACGGGCAAATTTTATGCAGAGATATCCGGTGGCGGTGAAATGACTGCTGAACGCCCTCCACCAAGAACCAAAGAAGTTGTAATCAAGGGTCAAAGTGTAAAATTGAAATATTGTTTTACATGTAAGATTTTTAGGCCTCCGAGAGCCTCCCATTGTAGCCTCTGTGATAACTGCGTGGGTAAGTGCGAACTTCAGACGCAAAATCTTCATATTTCATTATGTATGTTTGTTTAAAAACTGATTCTTCTAGAATCCACCGTAATCTGATTTTGAATGATCCGAAGATTTTAGTTGGATTTTTTGTTGGAAAATCCGAAAAGATATAATCCATCATCATAATCCAAGGTGCAACCAACATGTTTTCCCAGATTTTGAGAAGTTTAAACACGTCGTCTTGATGAAGTGAATGTGACTTCTTCGTAAATTTAAAAATTAAAAATGAATTTTAACAACAATTCTAAAAAAACAAAACTTTAATCTTATCAATCTTCACTAAAAAATTTGAAAGTTTGTTCTGTGGTTGTTAAAATCCAAAATCCTTTCCCATAAGCTACCACCCCAGTAGATTATGAATTTTCGATTCGGAAATTAATCTGTTCAAAATCGAGTAAAACTGATTTTGGATTCGTGAAAAAAACAACAGGATTTTGGTGGATTTTCAGAATCCGTGTAAAAAAAAAACAGATCTTATTGTATTTATGGAACTGACAATAATAATGAAATGCGTGTTTTTTGTGTGATTCAGACCATTTCGATCATCATTGCCCTTGGGTTGGCAACTGCGTTGGCCGGAGGAATTACCGTTATTTTTATTTATTTACAGTTACGTTATCTTTTTACATAGCATTTGTTTTCATTTGTACCTGTACTCATCTGTATCTTCGTAAGTATACATTAGTACCCATAACCTTCAGTTTTGAAAAAACCTATTTGACTGTTTTCATTTGTTTTTATTTTCAGTAAGTGAAAAAAGAATGATGGTTGAAGCTATCGCAGATTCTCCTGCAAGCGTTGTTGTTATTTTGATTACATTTTTTAGCTGTTGGAGCGTTTTTGGATTAGCTGGATTTCACACGTATTTGGCTGCTTCGAATCAAACGACCAATGAAGATGTAAGTTCAACTTTATTTTTTGTCTCAAGAGCCAATCAAGAGCATAGATAACCATACTATATGACGAAACAGATCCGATCTCAAATGCTGTTTTTCTTTCAGATTAAAGGTTCATTTTCTAATAAACGAGGCGGTTTCAATCGTAATCCATATAGTTTTGGAAACGGATTTTTAAATTGTTGTTACGTATTGTGCGGCCCATTTCCTTCAAGTTTGATTGGTAAATTACTAAACTTGTTATGCATTCTGCGCTTTTGTTGGTCGAAATTTACTAACCGCATAGAACGTTTTTTACATTCCATTTAATTGTTTGCGCTGTTTGTTTTTAATACAAAATTAAGTTTCGTATTTGCGACATTTTCTTAATTTGCCCAACTTTTCAGATAGCGAAGGTTTTGTCATGCCAGATTTAGTGAATAGAAACGTGATTCAAGAGAGACAACCGACTAAATTTACCAACACAACTTACACGCCGTCAAACGTCAACGGATTAACTTATCAAATAGTAATGATTCAAATAGAATGAAACATCTTTCTATTGGGATGACATCATTGTATATTATTTCGATTATGTTGTATTTCAGAACGGGGTGAAATCGCAACTGAACGTCAATCAAAATAAAACAAAACAGCATTCCTCTGTGATACCTAACCAACAGCTCGGAAAATATCCTCTTCAAAACTTGCCACCTTCTTTTTCATACGGTTTGTATTATGACAGTCAGGGTATCAGTACGAACGAAGATGTTTCTAATACGAAAAACAATAATTCATTGTTTATACTCAATCGCAATGGTTTCAATCGACGTAGTGTACCTTATCCTAAGTTTAAAATCGAGTCTGATCGCCATCGGTTATCCTTACCCGTGAAATTAGTACCTTATTCGTTGTCTGAATTTTTCATATCTGCGTCGCCTTTGAACGAACGTCAGTCCATTCACAATGGCATAAAACATGTTACCATGAGTACGGTAGCTTTTGTATCGCCGAGCGCTGCACCAGTTCATGACGCTTCTCTTGTTTCTGAAAAATTTGCTGAAAAAACTTGAAAGGATGTCGGCTTTACAATACCACAAAACTATCATATTTGTAATGTTTCTGCTTTTTCTCTACGTACTAATTACTTGACTATTTATAAAATTTTATTTTATACGCTTCCTTTGCGGCAAGAATACCATCTCGCAGGTAATACGTGAATGTTTTATGTAATCGAACTCGATCGCATTTATTTCAAATTTACTGTGTAGTATCTCGTGACAATGTAGTATTATAGTGAGATAAGCTATGTAATTTTCATTTTATTGCAGGTGAGAACGAAAAAAATGCGTCCTTTAAAAGCAAGACTAATATAAGCGACGACAATGTAACGGAGCGTATTAGGTTACAAACAGCGAATGAGACCACTATCGATGTGTCAAAAATTGATTTAGATTTGGATGACGTCGAAGTGCTGAGCACCGATAAAAATACGCTTTCACTGGTGCCTTTGAGTGCTAGTAAATTACAGTTGCTTTATGATACGACAATGATTGAATCCGCACTCGACCTTGATTCTCTGGAGGATTCTACGTCTTCAATTGGTGCAAGTAGTCATGCTGGTTTAATCAAAGGCAAACGTACTCTTTAACCATAGTATTTTTCTTAGATGTAGTCATGATATCGCTGAACGAAAGACAACCATTCGCAAATTTGAGTCATTTAATTTCACTCTTCAAATTTATATTCATTATTTAAGGACCCTTGTGTTGCGACCTGATGCGTCAAAGTTTTTTCAGACTGTCTACATAGTACATGCTAAATCAAAATATCGATATATTCAAGTTTGGTTTATTTTTAAATTAACATTTCAACACTGTAGATACGCAAACTTATATCGAACCCCATTTTTCAAAAATAATTATGTAATCCAATTCGAAGAGTATTCTAATTTGGGTGATACTCAACGGCGCAGCGTTCGGGCTGAATGTGATTGTAAACTGATGAAGTGATGAGCCGATAAGTCAGATGATGCTGCATGTACCTACTTACCTATTTACCTGATACTTGTCTGCATTCTACATTACCAAAATTCAAAAACTTCCTCTCGAAATTGTATGGTTTCTGAGTGGAATGAATTTGTTAAAGTGCTCCTGTGTTGTAAGGCCGGAAAATAGATTGTGTTATTTTTCTACCGCACGAACGTATACTTCATCAAAATTCGTATACATAAACAATTTTCATTTTTCAACATCGCAGCGATTATTCAATACGTGTTTTCTTACCTTACTTATTTAGCTGTTTTGCCATTAAGTATAATTTTTACAAATTATTTGAAGTAAGCTCAAACTATGAATTTGTGGAGTGTGAGATCTCATCATAAAATCTGTACTGCCGGTTGTTTAGTATATTGTTTTCATGACCTACTCGCTGGTTACTGAGGAGTGTCGTTGCAAAACGCAACATCTCTGAAGACCTGATTTTTGGGAAATCGCAAAAAAACTGTCATTCAAAATTGGGTGGGGGGTTTTGGCTCGGGGCGGTCTCATTGGAAAGCTTAGGACCCCAGCTACATGTTTTGAGGTCATTTCGCACTTGTACCTCAAGGAGGGTTGGAGGGGAGGGGAGCAAAAAAAAAAGATGTTGCGTTTTGCAACGAAACAAATTTTTTGTTGCGTTTTGCAACGACACTCCTCTACTGTTTATAATTATACATTGCCGTTCATAGCTCGGCTAAAAAATCATGAAAAAATTGTCTCAATCGCGGAATTTTGTTGATTAAAGAATACTTCAAACTTTTATCGCTTATCTAAACTGTTACGGAAATACTGATGTATTTATAAAGGCATTGTTGTTTGGTGTTTTGTAATATAAATGACTTACTTTCTCTTTATTAGACCAATTTCAAGTATCCGCCTAAATTATCTCTATGAATGAAAGGATTGAGAAAAGGCTTCACTTCAGTACGTAATGGTGTTGCCAGATGAATTGTTTTCAGTGCGGACTCAAATCGCTCATGATACGTAGCTAGATGCTGCGATATGTGATTGAAAATTCGATTCGAAAAAATATGTACTTACACTTTACGTATACGTATAGTAGGTACGTACTACGTACTTTAAAAATGTATCCGAGAATTCCACGTTGATTCGTGAAGATCGACATCTGAAACTACATTTTCGCATTACAAAGCAATTTTTGAGCCACCGATCAACAATATTCATTATAAACGCAAACAATTAAACTTTCAAAGAGTTGACTATCACCAAAATACGAGGTTGCAACTTGTTAATCTGGTTTTTATTTTTGACGTTCGGTCCTGTAGATAATTGAAAATGAACGCTCAAAACGGTTACGAAATTCGTGATCAGCGATCTTAATGTACGAACAATACATTTATACAAATCCTGATTCTAATTCAAGCATTTCCCGGCCCTATCGTTTAAAAATTTCTCTACAAAACTGGACGGTATCTCGACCCCCTGTTGTAGTTCCCTAGGTACCTACATAAGTATTTCCAAAAACAAAAATTCATCGTTGAAAATGAACATTGAAAACCGAATTCGGAATTAAAGATCACAAATTGATCATAGGTAGATATTTGACTTCGTGTATCATGTATTTTGCATTTCAAAGAAGGTTTCAATACGATTTTGAAAAAACTTGCTGTTTTTGGAAGAAAATCTTTAGGCATGGTGTTTTTTTTTCTAAATTTGATAATTGCAAATTTACATTTTGATAGTTTATCTATTTTTAAAGCTGTAAGTAGATAAAATGTAAATGTTGTACATTTTCGAATATGATTTACATATTTCAAGGTCATTAATCAGCGACTTTCTTCAATTATGATGAAAGGCGATTTCGAATCAGGTGTTTATTTCTGGCTTCCAGGGTTTTGTTCTCGGATATGATTTTTTCGTATCGAATTTTATTTTGATTTCAGGTAATACCTAGAGCTGTCAAAAACTCAGAAGAATCGACGAATCAATGACGAAATCGCGGATTCCTAATTGGGTGTTTTTTCTATGGCCTTGGTTTCTTATACTTATGATAATCAATTTTTTTATAAAACAATGGAAATTGAAAAATTCCGCATTTTTTAAAATTTAAAACTGAAATGTACCGACATAGGCTACCTATCTCTTTGATTGAATTGGTACATTTTTCATTTCAGTTTAACAAAAAGTTACCTCTTGACATTTCAAACGTGAAGATAAATTGCGACAGTTTGGACGATTTCAATTTTTTGTCTGTTCTCTATTGAAGTATTTTTATCCAATTTTAATTACTTCATAGAAAATAATTTTACTTCGAAAAATGGAAATTGTTCAGTTTTTTGTCTATTACCTATTAAAATCGAACGAGCTACAAAAATTCAAAACATAATAGGTGCCTAAGTATGAACTTGGATTTTTGACGAAAAATTTAATCTTCATCATATACCTTTTGAACTTACTTAAATTCTGGAAAGATTTAGGTACCTATTGAATACAGAGTTGAATATCCATGTTCGTAAAAAGAGGTAAGCAACTGTTTTGAGCATGAGATTGGGTTCGTGTTTCCTTGGAGCTAATGTAGTGTTTTATTTTAAAAATAAGAAATTCTAAATTTTTTAGTACATCTGATTTTATCCAGCCGAAAATGTCAATGCTAGGACAAAAAAATTATATACGCAGGTAGGTACACAGATTTTTCATCGTAAAATACTCGTAAATTGATGAAAAGTATGTCAAAAATTTATAACTAATACCATCTAATTTCTTCATGTTTTTCTTAAAAAAAAAAAACAAAAAACAAATAAAACGTATATGAAGAAAAATTCTCAGAATTTAGAGAAATTAGCCCAAATTTTTTTATAAAATATAGAAGCTAACAGTTCGAGAAATTAAAAACACTAGGTATTTATTATTCATTTATTATTATCTATGTATTATTATAATAATTACCTATCATAGGTTTTTTTTTCGTTGAAAAACAAATCTGAATTCGAAAAAAAACAACAACTAAATAACATAATCCATAAGATACCTAAAACTATAACAACATATACATAAACTTTCAGAAATGTCCATTCATTTACAATTTAGAATTTGATTCCTGAAAGTTCAACTTTTTTAAAAACTTCAATTCTCCTTTCCTGAATTTTCAAGAGATGAACAAACTCTAAACTCGATTTATACTCGGAACTCGGAATCATGTTCATGCCGCATTGCCGCTTGGTTGCTTTTGAGTTTTGGCATAACACGGTTCAATTGACAGTAAAATTGAAAACATTTTATCTCGAGTAAAAACTAACAATAACCTTGGTTTTAACAAAGTAAAGAACAGGAGATCACTAAAAAAAATGCAAGATCGTATAATAATATAAAATAAAAAAATTCATGAATAGTAAATAATTATAATTTAACGAGGAAGGTCAAATGCTCATCAATAAATAATTTTTTTTAAGTTTTCAATTCAAATTTTCAGGATAGGTCTACCAATGGTAATTGGTATCCCATTCCCATACACACACACACAAAGAACCAAAAAAAATATTGATGTTAGAGTAGTAGTAGGTAAACGGTAAACTGATGAAGTGAGATGTTGTAGATGATAAAACTAAAAGTGATAAAACTGATAACCGCAGAACATATGGTGTGTGTTTCGAATTGAAATTTGAAATTAGAATACGTAAATTGTCTGAATTGTTGATGAAAATCAATCGCATTGTATAATGTCGAATATTGTCCTGAAGCATTCAATAAAAGTTCCCAGATTGTATAAGTCCGCGGCAATTGTATTGACCAAAGTGAAGGCTGGAGGAAATGTGAAAAGTGTAGTGAGTCAAATCAAACACCCAGTAAGTGTTTTCAATCTGAAATTGAAGATATATTTAAATATCGAGGATTTCTGTAGAAATTAATTTGATTCAACGTATTTACTTTGTTGAATTTAGAACAAAAAAGGTATCTTAGCTTTGGTATCGAAAACAATGCAATACAATAAAGTTATCGAGAATATTTTTGAGAATACGAAAATTCTGACGAAAGAGGTGAACATGGATCAAAACTTGGCAGCCATTTTAGTTACCGAATTATTATGGGGCAAAAAATTGCTTCAAGGAGATTCCAAACCAATTCAAACAATCATGAAGTATAAAGAAGAACTTGCGTCAGCTGTCGAAACAGATGAGTTGATGGAAGATGAACAATGCTTGCAAACCAGTTTGTACTTAGTAGCCGAACACATTTAAATAATGTGTATTGAATCCTCATTTTACAATGCTTTTGATTTGCAATTCCACTTTTAGCTTGGCGCCCGCGATATATTAGAATAAATACAATTCGACAAAACCCAGAAGCCGTGATCAATTATTTTAAAAAAAATGCGTGGACCTTGTTGAAAACGCCCGATGTATACGCCGACTACATCAACTTGATTAAGACGAATTTAAAAGACTCAAACTTTATTCAAGACTATCATATAGAGGAAATACTGCTCTTTCCATTTGGTACTGTGTTTGCAGAAAATAATTTGTACCGTAATGGTAGTTTTGTCCTACAGGATAAGGTATCTATCTCAATTATATTATAAAACAAGCCGAATACAATTTTCACTTTTATAAAAATTATTTTGATTCCAAATTTTTCAAGGCAAGTTGTATGACTACCCGCATTCTATCTCCTGAACCAGGTTCCACTGTACTAGACATGTGTGCTGCTCCTGGCATGAAAACCACTCATTTGGCAGCTCATATGAAAAATCGAGGGTTAGTAAAATGGCATTCTGTTGTTATACGTAAGTGCAACACATGTTTATCGATTTAACACTTTGATACATTTCGTAGAAAAATTTTTGCTGTGGAACGTGATCAACACCGCTTTGCAACGTTGAAAGAAACAATACATCGTTGTAAAGCAAATTGCGTTACTCCATTAAGATCCGATGTTTTTCGAGCCAAATTGGATCGTTCAAAAATCGAATACATTTTATTAGATCCATCCTGTTCAGGATCCGGTAAGTTTTAATTAAATTTACTGTTGCATGCTATAATGTGCACATAGATAATGATGAATTGACTCGGATCATTGTATACAATTATTTGCAGGCATGTTGACTCGAATTGATCACGAAGGAAATGTTACAGAAGAAAAAAAATTGAAAAAGAGGTTGAAAGGATTATCTAATTTGCAAGCAAAATTATTACGTCACGCTCTCACGGATTTTCCATTCGTAAAACGTATCGTCTACTCTACCTGCTCCATTCACGCTGAAGAAAACGAAAAAGTAATTGAAGAGGCTTTGTCGTACGCACATAATTTTCGTTTGATGAATTGTTCAAATTTTTTCAAATCATGGCCTAGCACTGGTTTACCGGAATACTCTTTTGGTGAAAATTGTATTAGAACGGTTTCAGATTTTGATTGTACGAATGGTTTTTTTATTGCTGCCTTCGAACGCAAATATGACTGAACTCGTTGCCATTGATTTATTAATAAAAAAATTCGTATTTTGAAATAGTCATGTCTTAAGTCTTATCAATAGATACCTGTATATGATGGAAAATACCATTTTTCGAATACTGCCATGAAACGCAGAGAAAAATATTTTCCTGTTTGTAAAATGATTTTTTTTTTATCGACTACCGAAATTATATCTCACCCTATTATCATATGTTCATATATGATATTCATTTTCAGGGTGAAAAAATTTGTGTACACTTGACGGATATTCTTTATAGAATTAAACCCTGTATCGTAAACGTTACATTGAAAAATAAAAATAAATAAAATAATTGAATAAAATTATAAAAGGTAAGTCTTCAATGTACACAGATTAGTGGTTTTCAAAATGTTACTCAATGACATACAAACTAAGCCATCGAATGTTTATAAAAACTTGAGTTTCAAGTTATGTACCATTGAAATTATATTCACGTTCTCAACTCCTCAACGATAAAAATCGCACAAAGCGTTCCCGTTTGTGAACATACCAGCCAATGAAAATATTAAATTTTACATTTGAAATCCGGCTCACGCTAGAAAAACATTACATCGTTCGCGCATTGGAAACATTAAATGAAACATGAACACCAGTTATGCTGCTATTTTGAATGACGCCAAGTCTCTTCGATGCTGCTCTCTGGATGGTATCTGCGCTGCCTCAAATTTCACACGAAATGAAGACTCCAACATATCAGATCGTTTTGGTTACAAGTACAAATTGCTTCAGAATTATGCCAATTTACTCTTTCCTATTTCTTACGTCAACCATGATTATGAATCTGGCAAAATGGTATCTTGATTCGTTTGAATCCAAACGTACAATGTTCCGGTATTTTCTCTATCGACCAAGTCTTCTTCTCGCGAATAATTGTATAAGCCATCTTCAGCTGTTTGCGCTGGTTTGACGTTCAAATTAAGAGGCGTCACTGTCTCGGAGACGGCAGCGACAACTGGTTTGGAGGTTTGATCTGATTCCTGATCCGATATCGTATTACTGTTAACTTCTTCGTGTTTATCGATGACATTCATTTCTTGATTATCGACAAGACATGACATACTATTTCTTACATCTTGAGAATTATTATCGGACGTACTGTTTGATAAGTCAGTCAGAACACTGACGACGCTTACGTCGCCGTGGGTCTTCATGTGCCTTTTCATATCTGAACGTACTCTGAATGGTTTACCGCATACTTCGCACATGTGAGGCTTTTCACCTTGACAATAAAATATACATACGTTGGGTTAAATTTTAAAAAAAGTGTTTAGTATCGGCATTATAATTGCACACTTACCGGTATGTATTCGTCGATGATTTTGTAAATAGGATGCCGCTCTAAATGTTTTGGTACAAAACTCGCAGATGTAATTTTTCTCACCGGTGTGAATACGTCGATGGACAACCAAAGAATACTTTCTGGCAAAATCTTTTCCACAATATTCGCATTGGAACATTTTTGTATTCGAATGTATCGAAGTTATGTGGTACTTCAAGTCGCCCCACTGACGGAAAAATCTTCCACAATATTCACATTTGTAAGGTTTGTCGCCGGAATGAAGCCTCATGTGTATCTGCGACGTCCATTCAGAACAGTAACGTCAGTACAAGGGCACGGGAAACGAGTACGTAAATAATTCGAGCAAATGTGGCAGTACTTCGGAAATAGCTTCTTACCTTTAACGCACCCGCAGCAAAGAAACTCTTACCGCAGAGTTCACATTGATGAGGTCTATGACCTGTATGGGATCGTATGTGATAAAGCAAAGAGTTGCGATGAATGAAGGTTCGCTCGCAATGAGGACACGATAATTGTTTTCGTGTTTTAGCAGCATTTCGTTCGTCATCGAAGTCATCGCCTTCCTCACTTTTTACTTCGACAGAGATTATTTGCGATGTATCGCTTTTGATACTGGAAGGCTGAGTCGACTGAGGTGTTTGATGAATGACGCCATTTTCAATTTTGGGCGATTGCCACGGTCTAGGCAAAAGTATGAAAATGAAAAATGCACTGCAACTGCTACTTGAATAAATTGTACACGAGAAAGAAGGCGCAAGCAAGGCATTATAAACGAAACACTCACTCAAAATTTTTATCCTCTTCATCTCCCGCTGGTACCATATTTACAACGTGCCGAATTCCCTCCATCATGTCTTCAGGTTCAGAAAATTCTTCAATATCTTCTTGTTTCGGATGCGATAAAGACATGTGACAATCGAAAGCTTTCTGACGACGAAATACTCGTCCGCATTTGCCGCAAGTAAGGTTCGATTCACCACCGTTAAACACCGCACTTCCATCGCAACTCTCGTTCACTTGAAGCTCATCTATTTTATCCTTAAATAGAAGAACAATACAATCATCATTATGAAAATCAACAAATACACATGAGAATTTATAATACAAGCAGATCACTGTCCAAGATTATAAACATGCACAAATAACACTATTTACTTGGTCGTTGGTGTTTACATCTGGTTCATAATCGTCTTTTGATGATGAACCATGATTGTTATTTTCAGCGTTCATTGATGGTTCGTAATGACTTTTCAAATGTTCAAAAAATTTAAGCTGATTTGTGCAAGTTTTGTTACATAATTCGCAAGAAAAGTTCGTTTTTTTGGAAGGATGTTGTTGTAATTTATGGGTCTGAAAACGATAACGGAACATTGTACACATCATTTCGTACAAACTTCTTCAAAACTGTAATTGAGTCATAACGTATACTTACGTTAAATGTAGCTTGATTTGGAAATTGTTCCCCACATTTAGTACATTTGTAACATTTGGCGTGAATGTTACGAGTAGGTGTGGCAGTTAATGCTCTTTTCAGTTTATTCGGAATCCTTTTTTTATGAGGCAAGCTCTTTTGCGACGACCGAGCATCATCAACTTCGGAATCATAATCATCAGTAATGCCCATTTCATTATTATCCGAAGATGCATTCAAATCCGGCGACAAGTCGCATTCAGCCTTGACAACGTCGGTCATGCTTTCGGAAATCTGCAACAATTCAATTCCTTGTGGTTAGAGAACTCAGTGAATCTTATATCAGTGTCAAATTCACATCATGAAAAATATTACTTGATGAGAAGACCGTTGAATAGCATCGAGGCTGGTATTAGTGATGAGCGTATCGGCATTGGAGACATGAGAATGATCATCTGCAGCGGTGTATTTAGTACTTCTCGATGGCAACGAATGGCTTATCTTTTTAAGCGGCGGTAAAGCGGGCGTTTTATTTTCCTAACGAAAAAAAATTGAAACAAATTACAATCGTAAAGTTTTTTTTTTAACAATTTGTGATGCTAAATAAATCTTAGAAATGAGTACGTTCATTCCTTTCTCAGACTTCACCTTTGTTATAACAATGAAGATTTATAATCGAGATTCCATTGAAACTAGGCAGAAAACTCACCGATTGTATTAGAGGCTGATACAGTTTGATTATTTGGTTATTGTGTTGATCCGATTCTTTACCTAAATGTTGTTCAGTGGATACAGAAGAATGATTGTTAATATGCATACTCAAAGCAGATTGATTTCTGGATTCCACGGCTTGAACATAATTCGGAACAATAGAAGAGATGACTTTATCAGTAGATATTGAAGAAACCGAAGGTAGAGTTTGTTTATCATGTAATATATCAGCATTTAATGATGAATTTGATGAAGAGCTTGTAATATTTTGATGTATAAATTTAACAGCGATTAAGGCAGCATTCAATCTACGGTCTTCATCAGCGGTAAAATTAGTAGAAAGGAAGTCAGAGCCTTCATAAAATTGTGTATTTGCGACAACGTGCTGCGAATATTCGGGATTGGCCTCAAGATCAACAACATGATGAGACAATAATTCAGTAGGAATAGCGTCTGCAGCCAGATTTTTTGTGAGATCTGAAACTCTTTGTATGTTGAGGTATTGCGTTTCTAATAAGTGCTGAGAATCGGAGTTTTCCAAATTCACATCCGATTGATTATCCACCATTTCCATCTTCGAAACAAGATCCATACTTTGTTCGCAAGCGGTGGACATATCAATTTTAGCGGTATTCAATAGAGTTTCGGGTATACCAGGTGCAGTGATGTTTTCCATACTGTAACAAAATTTTAAACTCGTCAAGTAAGTACGTACTTTCGATTATCATTCACGTGCAATACCTACAATTTAAATACAATCCCCTGGTTGTTAATAAATAAATTACTTCGATACTACAAGGCAATTGAGACATATCCATAAATAACATACATTGCAGTATTTTAGAAAATACAGGCGATACAGACTTCGATCGCTCATTTTTCTTCACGGCTCATGTCATCAAAATTATAACGTATTGACAAAACTTTGTCATTATCTTTGAAATTAAGCTCAAAATTCATCATTTTGAAACGAATTAGCAATTAATTTCGCGCCTTTTATACAAATTTAATCAAAAACATGGACGCCACTACTACCTTAGAGTTATTTTCATCTGAATATTCTTCGATGTCAGAACAATTGTACCACGAACTTTTTCTAATGAAACTGTTTCATTGTGATTATCTTCCGCAAAATTTCAAGAAGCACATCATATTACACAAATAGTATCGGAATATTTCATTACAATTAACAAAATTATAAGTAATAATATGTGACAACAATGCTTATACTAACTAACTTCATGCTTCAATGTGCGGTAAGGGTAAGGGATTACGTACGGGTGATATAGGGATGAATACAGACACAGACAAAAAAAAATAATAAAGAATCATCATCTTCTGTGAAATTTCATCGCGACACCCCGGACACCCGCAACCACTCTACTCAATAACTGAAACCAAAACCGATTGGGGATACGTATGGCCCGGAACTCTACCCGGAACGGCAGTCGTGGAACATTTTTTTTTTTTGAGGATGATTTATTTTTCTAATTTTCTTTGATAATTAATTTTATTTTTATTGTTTTAAAAATTTTTTTTTTTTTTGATAAGAAGGGCATAATGCGTTATTTTACACTTTACAGTCAGCTGTGGCAACGTACCCGTCTCACTTTTGGTTTATAATCAACTTTGACTGATCAATTAATTCAAATTTCGAATAACTGCAAGCTAATATTGCAAAAGCCGAAGTACTTTAAATATTCAATGCATAAAATACTTCATCACTTATCAAACTGCCGTGTGTTTACTGTTTCAGTTCGTATGAAAAAGGCAGCAATGTAAGAATTCAAATATTTTGCTTCAATTATTCGTTTGCTGTTTCCAACTACTCCATGTTTGGTGGAAATTTTCGATCTCATTGTTCAGTCATTTTCTGTCCAGTTTTATCGGTTCTTGAAAGTTTATGATAATGGAAGGTACGCATGATTGAAGTAGTTCTCTATCTATTTGCATTGGTTTTGAAAATGACGTTTCGATTTCAATTTCAGGATGTGGATTATTAAATCTCTCCAATAAACAAATCCGCAAATTGGATAAAACCGTTTTACCTACCGTTCAAGCTGGTCCCGTGATCTCGCTCAACATTAGTGGAAATTGTTTACAGAGATTGGATAATATAGATTTGTTTCCGGAACTGATTGAAGTAAGTGAAAATAATTTTTTTTTGCTCTTCAAACAACTTAAGCATACGACTATGTATATGTTAATACCTTGACATGCTGTACATTCGTATCTTCGTGTTTGTCTACCTACATGTATTATTTGTGTTTCAGTTGAATGGCAGCAGAAATCAGTTGCTGCGAATGTACAATTTGATTAAATTACATCAATTGGTGAAAATAAACTTATCTAACAATCACATACTCAGCATAGAAGGTTTAAAAGAATTACGTAACCTGAAATTCGTGAATTTGTCTTATAATAACATCAAAGTAATTTAGCGTATACATCTTGTTTACGTTGTAAATAACTATCCTATGAAGTTTCTACGATATTTTACACGTCTGTGTGTATGTTATAGGTACTTGATGCTAATCATTTACAAACAAACATATTTCTGGAACACTTGGATCTTTCTCATAACAGCATCGTTCACATTACCAATATTTCTCATCTTACATCGTTAAAGGTATGAAATGGTACCAACGTTCTTGTTCACTGCAAAAATATATTCTTTCAATCTTTATTAATTTACCTACAAAAATAACTAACAGGTTCTTCATCTGCATAAAAATCAAATCGGCAATTTGCGTCATTGTGAAATGTTTCTACCAGGGAACTTGGAAACGTTAACTTTGGCCAACAATAATATAACCGATTTAAACGAAATATCTCATCTAGTTCAATTATGCAATTTGAAAGAATTGTCAATAAATGGAAATCCTTGCGTTTCCATGACTGGAAATAATCTGTATCCTTTGTTACTATACCTATGTATATTTCCGTGTGTATTTTAATGAAATCGATTCGAAAATTCGATTTTTCCCTTAAGGATCAATATTGTTTGATTAGAGGATTTGATTACAGACCGTTCATTCTCAATTGGTGTATGAGTCTTCGCTCCATTGACGGGTTTGCAGTTGACGATTTAGAAAGGTATTTCGTATTTATTTTATATTTGAAAAGTAATGAGAACAAACTTGATTGTATTATTTATTGAAATTAGCTTGAAAGCTGAATGGCTATATTCCCAAGGAAAAGGTAGAAAGTTTAGGGTGGGAGAGCACATAGCATTAGTTCAGTATCTAGCTGATACCTGTCCTATTTCCGGTAAAACGCTGGAGTCAGAAAATGAACGGAAGTTACGTTTAATTTTAAGCAAAGCTCAACAACATCAAAAGCAGCTTGGTCAAGAACAGCCAAGTAAGTTTCCACGGGACACGAACTTCCGCTATGTTTGTCTTGTCTTCTTATCTCGCAATTTGGTTTAGATTCGGGAGTTCTAAGATCAGCTAGTAGACGTTCTTTGGGGACTAATTCAGTGATGACGCGAAGTCTCGATCCGGGAGCATTGAGCAGAAAAACGTCGACAGTTGTGAGCGACGACTGTAGTTCTCGATCGGAAAATTTCGACGAATTTTCCGGTAATTTTTTGGTACTATAAGTATGCATGTGTTACGCCTAATCAATGTAATTGCCGAATTCATGAAATAGGCAATCAATTTTAACGAAATTACATCATTTAGGCAATTTTGATTGAAGCATTGAAATTATATTTGTGGATGCAGTTATGTAAGTGTGGAATGCGAATTAAGAAAGAAGTATTGGATGAAACGACATCGTAGGATTTGAATCTTTTCTTATAATCACTGAAAAAAGTGTCAAGGAAATCAGAATTTCAAAATGTCGATTAAAATTTGTAAGCTAGTGTGGGAATTTTCTTGAATCGTTGCAAGCTTTTCGACGAAATATTTCTTTTCTTTTTTCAGTTTTGCCTCTGCGGATGTTTGATTATTTTGATCTAAAAAATTCCAGTTTCCCTTAGAAAGATCAAAATTTCTGTTGGGATGAAATTGAGAAAAAAAAGATGAAAATATTTCGTTGGAAATCTTACAAAAATTCTGGAAATTTTCGCACTGGTAGAGAAATTTTGATGGACGTGTTAAAATTCTGTTTTTCTTGTTACGTTCAGTGTTTTATTGATCATAAGAAAATTCCACACTTGCATACATAGCTGCATCCACAAATAATTTCAATGCTTCAATAAAAATTGCCTAAATGATTAATTTTGTTAAAATTTGTTGCCTATTTCATGAATTAGGTAATTACATCGATTAGGCGTAACATGCGTATGCATAAATGAATACGTTAATATACATGTGATTACATTTATAATTTTAATTTTCTGCAATTATGCCGTACGCTGTATGTGTACAACTGGGTACATTGTGTGATTTGTATCTCTGTTTTGCGGAATCTCTGAAAAACGAAAAATCCAAGTAATGCGTTTATTAATAGGTAATTATTTGTACGATACATAATTTTCAGAAAAGCGACTGACTAGAAGTGCTTATTATACGGGCACTCAAAGATATTACGATAGTCTACCGCATAGTATGAAAACACCATTCACCAATACCGAGCCATTGCCAGCATCAACAGCATTAGTTCCTGCGCCGGAATCTCTGATAAGTCCATCTTTGGCTTCATCTTTACCCTTTTATAACAACCCGATGTCACAAAAAACAATCGAAACTGCTGAAAAAGACGAAGAACCTTGTCCGGCTAAATTAAAAACTATTCGAACAAAAGCTCATAAAAAGCAAGAGCAAGCTATAAATTCAAATTCAAGTACGCTGTTTGTATCGTTGAAATTTAAAATGAATTGCTTTCACGTGCAGAAATCATTGTAATCATTTTATACGTATAGGAAGTGATCCGAATGAGGCGGCAACGCGTATTCAAAAAATGTGGCGAGGATATCATACCCGTATACTAGACAGGCGGGTATCAAATATATACCAACAAATTCAAACGACTCGCTTCAACCAATATATTAAGTAAGTTCGTAGCAAATATACGAATTTTCACGTCTCTTCATTTGTTTATCGTACTCAAACTCAATTCTTTTTTTTTTAGGAAACTATCTGTGGATATGGAAGCTACCAGAGCTGCTCTTGATAAAGAACATCAACTGCAAGTATTACAAATGGAAGCTATCAATGCATTGTGGAAAAAAGTACTTTGATTCATTCTCCATTAAATTGAGTTTTCTTTTCGTTAATTTGAATTTTTACCACTTTTCGTCGTCAATTTCAGATTTCAGCCCTCCAAGCAAATGCCGAAGTTGATCCAAATACGGTGAATTCCTCAATTACCGATAAAGTAAATTTGAAAGCTCTAGCGACTACCTGTAGTCAATTGGATGTTCAGGTTTCGTAAACACTTTATTTAAATGCATTTTTAAAACGTGTTGAAAGTGGGATCTAAGCTATTGTTTCATTTTATAGGTGCAAAAATTGCAAAATTCTATGCAAGAGGTGTTGCGACGAATAAATGTTTTATCGAAAGCTGAAAGTAACGCGGTCATATCTACTCAAACTGAAATCATTGCGGTGCACACGCCGAAAGATGAAAGCAGATCGTGTTTTCCCTATCAGAAATCGACACCCAGGCCGTCTTCTTTACCTTTAGCGACAACACACAGTCAATCAAAAATTAATTCCGCCGATCTACTTTCCAAGCAAAATGAAGATGCACTCGAAAATAATTCCAACAAAAATGGTAACATTCAGCCGATCAAAAATTGAATCCTTCCAAGTGATATGCCATTTTCTAGCAAGTGTATTTGTAAGGCTCGTGTGCGGATTACACCAATTATCTCCAAAAAAAGTAAAATTCAGGGACCAGTAAGTCTTCACGAACAAACTATTGTTGTTGAATCATTATATTGTTTATTAGTGTCAGTTGAAAGGCTCCCATTACAAAACATTATCGAAAACAATTTTCAAGCATAACGTTGTTTTCGTGGGTACGATTGAAATTTCAAAAAAAAAAAACCAACACGTTTTTCTCAGAAGAAAGTCGAAAGTCGAAAATGTTCTACTTGTACACCTAGCAATCTAGAAATTTCGAAACCAATAATCATCTCCGCGTTGTTAGTGGCTATCGTTTTCACGGGGGAAAGTCTTAGCAATTATGAACCATGCTACACCAGTTGCGAGCTTATTAATATTTTTTGTACAGGAATCTTACTGTATCTAGTCGTCTGGCAATAATTTATTTTGCAAAATTGAAACCATTCTTTCATTGCGTACCTATTTTTCTTTTTACTATTGATTAAAAAATATTTTTGCGATGCATTTATACACATTGTATTATTCATTTAGTGTAATTTTACTGAATTTTTATAACACATAATTTTCTAAAAATATGTATGGGTTTTCATCATCTAGTCAATACTTTGATAAATTGAAAAAAATGTATAATTCATTGTCTGTCTATCAATCTTCATGGTTATAATTCCGTTATTTCGTTTCTCATAATTTCACTATTGTAGGTATTAATTGTGTGTTCAGTGATTGTTGTGACAAACAATTTTTACACGTTTCTGAAAGTTGTACATATTCAATTAAAAGTACTCATTGTTACCCTGCACTGAAAAAAGTCTCAAGTTCTTCATTCGTTATGTCATTTCAAGAAATGAAACTGGGAAATGTTTCAATTTCTCTTTTTCTTTTTTAAACGCTTTTTGGAACCTTCTTCCGGTATTTTAACTTCGCTTAACTGTCTTTTTACACCGCTGTTGAATTGTAAATACACAAATTACTGGGAAAAGTAATTTGAAAATAAATTCAAGCTGTCAATTTTTTACTTACCTCTTAATGGACACGATTCCCGTATTTTTCTGCAAAACTTCAGTCCAATCTTTTTCAGCACCTTTCACAACATATTGTTCAAGATTCTCCAACTTCAATTTTTGTAATTCTTTCTTCTGTTTTTTTTTTAAACCCTTATCCCAGAATAAAAAATGAAAATGAAAAAAAAATTAGAAAAACTCATTCCACGAGCAAGTAAATAAATATTAGACCATCATCAGATAGGATCGATCAAATATGCTAACAGACACTACTAGTATCTACGATTCTCACCTTTTCAACTTTTTCCAAGTCATCGTCGACAGTTTCAGTCAATGGTTTCATGTCTGGTACTTGGGAATCTTCAAATGACAACTCGATTGCTTTTTCCAACACTTCATCAAGATATTGTACAATGCGTCTAATTGTTCGATTGAATAAACCAAGTAACTGTGACGAAATTAATTCTAATTCGGTAGTTAAATTATCTACAGTTTTGCACTGTAGTCCAACACCCAGTAAAATGGCCTGAAATTTAAAATTGGAAACGTGTAAGGTTAAGGATAGAGTGTGTGTAATCAGTGTGACACTGAACCGACCATAGCAAGTGCAGAATTGTAATTCGTTTACGACTGCATATAAATTATATTATGAAATACGCGGAAATTAATGTTTTGTTTCTTTTTTTTTTTTTTTTTAAATGCTGTTCAAGCTTCAATATACAATGAAAATTCTTGGTACAGCAATCTCGGTAATCGCTATGATCGGTCTACACAGTCAGAAAAACTGAAAAAATACTTTTATACATACGGCTTGAGCAGCAGAAAGATGAACATCAGCGAACTTATTTTGAAAATATAGTTTTGCCAAAGTCGGAACTAGATCTACAATCAAATGGTAATCGACTAGATTTCGGCAGTACATCTCTAAACGTTTGACATCGTGCATAGTGAAATACATAAGTAATTCTTCCTTTGATATACCTTCTGAAAAATAATTTTCTGTCGGTAAATTGACAAATCAATTCATTCAAGTGCAAAGAGTCAATCAGATCGGTAACTCACTTTCGCTCTTTTCAGGAATGCTGCTATTGGTAATTATACTAAGAGCTAAAGAAGGGTGAAAGGAGCTGAACTGAAACGACAATAATGATATAAATCGTTTCCTAAAATCTGTAAAGAATTCTGACAACCATGCTCGATGTTCGTTCACTTCAAGAGAGGCGGTATTCAATGTATTCAACATTATACACGAATATTCTCCAGTCAAGTCATTCGCCGTTTGTCTGCAATATTTCGCATATTTCAAATCACTCTCACTAGTAACTATGAAAGTTTAAATAATAAAATCAAAAACTCTCTTACTGACCTCAGGTAAACTGGAACGAAATCCAGTTTCTTCCAAAATTTAAACAAAGGTGCTGTAACACCGTAAGAAACCCCTATATAATCCAAACGCTCGGCAGGACGTTCATTCAATTTTAATAACAGAGGAGGTAAGTTTTTGCGAGGTTCTGATATGTAAAAGAAATCAGTATAAAATTATTCACGTACATGCACGTATAGCATAATTGCATTATTTTCTTATTTTTGATACGAAGAATCAAACATCATACCGATTCTCTCATGCAATAAGCCAATATTGGAGTCATCAACGGTTTCGATGGTTTCTTCGAATAATCTGGTTTTGTCATCTAAATTTAAAATTTGACCCTCGTAATATGATTTTAATAGAGTCATCGCTCGTTTACCGTAGCCCATCTAAACAAAAATAAAGTCATTGATTACATAACAATGCCATCGAACGAACGAGACGTCGAATTAATAATTGATGAAATATAGATCGGTGTAGGCGAGAAAAAAACGATATTATAACTAACCCCTTGATAATCAGGGTGTGTGGCGATACGAACAACTCTAGCACCGGATAAGGAAGGAAATTCTTCGTCTTGAAATTGCTGCGCGAGAGTCCAGGGAATTAAATCGCCAGCTGCACGTTTGCCGCGAGCCAAGCCACTACTGACGGAAGATTTGGACACTTGGCCTTCTAAGCATATCTAAGACAAAATATATTATCGTTACAACCGAATAATGATGTAAAGTATCGCACTGAGGAAAAATCTTGAACCAATTTACTTGAATAACGCAAAGTACTTCAGGCAGTGACTTCGAGTTGACGTTTATCGGTCCCAGAAGACAGAATAAATGATGAGCTGGTGCATCCGACATCATTTGTAAATCATTCGGAGTATTCTATCGAACGAAATTGTTGACATTGGCAATTTATTTTAGCGATACGTCGCATTTATAGCTATTAAATTCTTACTTTGTAATGAGACGCGACGAATAGGGCAACGATACGATGCAAAAATGCTTCGGACGCTTTATGATAGCAAAACAACGTGTCTCTAGAATTAATTTTAAATAGAAAAATCAGAATTGAGAAGTTGTACGAAAAGAACAGAACATTACCGGTATTTCTAAAAGACATCAAACTATACACACTCATTTAAATACCCAAAATTTCTTTTCCTTTTTTTGTTTTCTTCTTTATGTATTACCTTACCTCTATCACTATGAAAATTAATTATTTATAATTTATATATTTTTGCATGTTACTTAATGTTCTTGTTATTGTAAGTAGAATTGTAGACGCTAAAGATATTTTTGTTGGGTGTCTTTAAATAAAACATTTCATTCTTTCATTCATGTTTTTATAATACCTTACCTATTGATGTAATACAGATCGCAGGCTTCTGGCGAAGGACAACCACTCAGAATTGGCTGTACAGAGGTTGCATCTAAACACAATAAATCACTCAACCATTTCTCAATCGAGTCATCATTTCTATATCGAATGGATTCGCTCAACGTTATCTATTGAACAACAGAAAAAAAAAGATTTTATTTCCCTTCGAGATTTAAATTTTCAAACCAGCTACCTCGTACAATTAGCCTGCATCACCTCGTGTAAAGAACGACCACTCGAGCATTGAGAGCTTTTATGGGAACTCGTGTGGTGTGGTGTAATTTGATTTCTCAACTGTTGCAACAATTTCAACGACAAAGAACGACCGGTGCCTTCATATCTGCGATAACAATGAATTCGAACAATCATTTTTCTTTTCATTAAGAATAAAATGAAACAATTGCGAACGTACCCGTTTATTGTAGAAGACAAAAATATCAAATACGGTCCTAACATGGATTTCACATAAGGCAATGGAATGGCCGCGGCTTCGTCTATTACTACAAGCTCGGCATGACTCAATTTTTGGGCATCACTGGGATGAATATACTGAAAAAAAGATTATCGTTACTATAAACAGCGTACGAGTGTAAATGTGAGATTAAAAGGAACGCTACAAGAAAACAACTTAAATTCTACCTGGATCGTTTGACGATGATCTTTAAAAATATTGACTCGTACCAAAGCTTTATTATACTCGGGATTAGTTGACTGAACTATACCGTAATCCAGATGCTCCTGATACCCTAATGCGTCGAAACCTTGGTTCAGTTGCAATGAAAACAAATTATTTTTAAACAAATGAATAATGCGAATTCGGTTTGAATTTGTAAATGAGAGAAAAAAAACCTTTGAAGACGAATTGAAAAAATGTACTGAGATTTTCCGGAGACGGAGATGTAACGAATATGTTTGAATAACCGTATGCAACAGCCGCTGCTACTGCCAAACCCAAAGCAGCGGATTTACCTCGTCCCCTAGAGGCTGTCAAGGAAACGGTAGAACCCAACGTTTTCTCCGAAATTGCGTCGGTAAATTTCAGCACAGCTTTCGCCTGAATGAGAAATATTTCAAAGTCGATTCATACAAAAATTACAAAATATATTACGACGTTAGATTCAGTAGTCCATGGTATTTCGCAATCTATATATGTATACCATTTCGTTATTTTTGTACTTATTTAGGTGAGCAGCATCCCTTACCTGATCAACAGTTCTACAACAATTCACCAAAGAACAAATCGGTTGGGTGTCTTTCAAACTCTCTTTCAATTCACAAAGTTCTTCTTCACTTTCGTAATATATATTACTTTTATCAACTGGTTCAACGTTCAGCGCTTTGGACGCAATCGGTAATACGGTCAACTGGTCGTCAATAACGAGGCAACGATCGCAGGATGATAAAGACAGCAGAAATCTGAGAAGAAGTTTGTTCAATAAAAATAGAGAAACGATTTTGAATAATTTCAAATCCAGATCCTGCGACTACGATACTGGAACCATACCTCTCGTTAAATCTTCCAACAATATCAGTATGTACGTCAGTTCGGTATCGTTCGTGTACATCCATGTTCATCGTGTACAGCTGTTTTAAAGAAGTCAAGGAACGAAGAAGTATGACAATAATGCCACCACCTTCAACGGTTTCGATTGTACGAGCTAGCAAATTCGGCGTAAGGGCTTCAAAGTCCTAAAACAATACAATCATTATAAAATTACACATTTTTGATGGGACGATGGAATAGGAGAAGTAGAAATGGCTGATGAAACAGCTGACTATCCACAAAACTAGGTTACAGACGCATGGTCATATAGCGCGAAATAGCATAAGCATGTTATATCGTTCATTACCGTGTTATATGCTGAACGCACATCACGCAACTTTTAGTCCACTCAGTTCTAAGAACATAATTCGACAGATTCTGTAGATTATTAAATGCTTGAAACTCAATTTTTGTGTTTTTTTTTTTCGCCCTCACTAATCGGTATCATGAACTACGTTTCAAGTTGGGAAATCAAATAACGCGGAAGCATTAGTATAAGACTATGAAACATTCAATAAAATGAGAAATTTTCTCTCCGTTGTTTGCATGTATTCAGTTGTCCGTTATGAATGGTATTTTCGTAGGTAACCAGATGACAAAAATTGTTTTATCATACTTACTTGTAAAACACACATTCCGTATGTATTACCCAATACTTTTTGCGTCTCCGAGTAATAACAATAACGTATAGATGTAGATGCAATGAACAGTTCAAAAGGATCATCGTCATTGACGTTTACTCTGCCAGCTTTAATTTTACGTTGCAAGTTTTTCATTTTGTTCTTCCTATGACTACAAAAAATCACAACTAATGAATCTACATTTCAAAAATTGTCATCAGTAAGTATAAGTTTTATGAAACAAACCTGCTAAACCCGAGCTCTTTTTTGTAACACCATAAGACATTGGGGCGAGCTTTGACATTTGATTTTGATAGCATATGATGAAGAATAACCACCTGTTCGAGAATTATACTTGGACGATTAGGAAGCAATTTGAGCCATATTTTTTCTAAAAAATTCGACAGAAACTTACTTGGTCTCTACCTTTATCCCCAACAACGATAAACATAGTCCGATGTCCAATAGTCACTCCATTTTCAATCAGGACTCTAATTCGATTGTCAATTTTTTTGCGAACCATAATTATTTTCCACCAATTGATGAAAAAAATATCAAGAATTATGAACAAAATTCCTTGTCAAAAAGGAAATATTACGAAATGCAATGTATAACGCCCAAACGAATCGAGTAAGATGAAATTGAAAGATTTTCAATTCAATTAAATATAATTATTCATAAGGAACATGTATCCGAAATAATTGAACGGAGTCAGTATAATCCTTCCTATCAAAAATCACATGAATCACAATCACAATATTATCATTTATCAATCATGTCCACCAGCCACGAGTAGCACGTGCAAAAAGTCTATGACTTCTTCCTCGCATACTGGATAGCATGAACCTGAGCCTGTCGACCCGTAAGGGCCGTAAGGGCCAGGAATGCCGGGTACGGCTAGGGCCACTGCGGTAGTGATAGGCGGTATCTAGCGGTATCGTTATTGTTTCTAATAATAACAGATTATATGACTATGAGCATTTGCGTTCATGCGTTCAAATTCAATCACGATCACGAATCACTGAATCCTGAATCAGTAATTAAGTTTTGTAGCGTTCTTATCAATAAAATAATAATAAAATGAAATTTATTATTAAAATAAAAAGAAACCAACCTTTGAAAAAAATTTGATTTGAATTTTGTTGAACTTGATTATAAAAATTAATAAAGTGATAATATAGTAGTTTTGAACTTGGGGTTTCCAATAATACAGAAGAAAACAATAGAATAGAAGTAAGTTGCGATTTAAATTGCCTGTTTCAGTTGTTTTAAATTAGTTTCATGTACCATTTTGGTTATTCGTGCACTTTCAATTATTTTTACTTAATTTTTATCAAGTTCATGAAAAATACCTGTGTATTCGTTTTCGACATAAAATTGACAATAACTTTTATCAACTGCGATGCAACTGTACCAATTTTCATTCCATTTTTCCAACTGTAGCAATCTCTTTGGTTCCTGGTATCAATCGGGTTTTATTTTGTTGAAAAAAAAATGTAATTCCAAATGAATTGATTGTGAAGTTTTTACGCATTCTTTGCACTCTACTAATATAAATCTTTCGCTTTCATGTAGTTATCCTTGATCCCCGATTGATCGTTTACGTTTTCGTTTCATTATTCTATTTTATTGTTTCCGTTGAGTATTACTATTATTGTTCTATGAGGTATGATACTTTTACACTGTATTCATTTGTTAATTGTTATTTTAGATTTACGGCTATGAAGAAAGTAGAATAATCCCGAATCCATTGCATTGCTACTGTGAAGATTCCTATTGAAAGGGTGAGTAAGTGTGGTATAATAAAATTGTTTTACGTTATAGAGGGAATTAAACGCTACTTTATTTTCTCCAGCACGTAAAATATCGTATGCAACTCAGGAGATAAATGATTTGCGACAATTTTGAGTTATTTCCCTCGTTCGCTCGGGCATTAAACCTCAAAGTTTGTCGAAAATCACTTCATCTCCCTTGTTGCATAATACATATACTATTACATAATGTACACATTATTTCCCATCGATATTGATAGGTATAATATTTTTACTTCATTGAAGAGTCGATTTCCATACTTTTTTAAGTCTGTTTGAGAAGCATTATGTCATTTTTTCGTTTTCAAAATATTAAATATTTGTTGTACCTATATGAATCGACTATACTTTGGAAATGATTGTAAGAACAACTACCTCGAGATTCATTTCGCAATTAATTTCACTGATACGTAAGATTCACTTCACATGTTTATAATTTATATGAGTTAAGGATACCTACCTAAGGTTTTTTCAGAAATGGCAATAGATAACGTCAATGAAAACATTTATTTCTTTTTTTAATAATTCCTTGCTGAATTCCGAGTATTTAATTACACGTTAGGTACTGACGATTGGATTATAGAATAACCAGTTTCGTTCATTAGCGACACCGCGCAGGGTATCGGTTTCGATTTTTTTTTTTTTTTCGTTTTGTCCAACGTCAGTCTAGGTTTCTAATCTTCTGCTGTTAAAATGTTATCGCATTGAAACGCTCGTATTCATATATCGTATCTATTACTCAAGTAGGCTATTAATTTTCATATTCGTATCATTTCTTTGTCGAGTGTTATTCGTTGCGGTTCTGCGTGTTGGATTAATTCTTTCTTAGCAGTACCAGTAAGTGTGAAATATTCTCGCTTTTCTTTAAATATCTAGACAAATTTTACGTTTATAAATTGCGATTTGGTTCGGTTTGTAGGTGTAGTGTTCCCTATTTTTAGATTTTTCGTAACATTTTGCGACATTTCACTGTGATTTTTCTAACCGAATGATGAAATTTTATGAATAAGATTTGATAATAAATGAAAATAGGAATATCGTACCTACCTTTCGATCTTTGTTAGAATTTTCTCTCGATTCTGCTGATTCTGCACATTTACGAAATTACTCAAGTTTTTTTCCCTTGTGTGTAGTTATTGCTTCCCTTCGGTCATTTTCCTGCGAATCTCAGAATTTTCCAAACCTTCTTTCTCGATAGGAATGTACGTACGTGTATTGCGTTATTTTATCGTCATTTGTCAATGCATTCTTGCAATCGAGTTTTTCTAAAAAAAAAAAATCACCATAAGGTAGTAGGTAAGCTGCATAGTACATAGGTACCACACTTATTCAGAAAATCTGGTTGTAGATTAAGATTATGCACTTCAACTTCGTGGAAAGAGCTGAACAAAAAAGAAATTAGCGTGTATTGCACGTGTTTGAGGCTTTTTAAAGAGAAATTATGAAAAAAATCACTGGGATGATTAATAACGCGTAACAAATTGATGTTGAACGTGAATTTTTCACCCCTCAGCGCGTGAAATATTCATACGATGCGATGAGATGAACTCAGTATTACGTATTCTTACTTATGTACTATATGTATGTATGTAGTATGTAGATGTACATATGTTTTTCAAACGAATAGTTACACGCTTATTGTCTAAAATTAGTTGGTCATTGTACCTTTATTAGGTATTCGTCTGTTTCGTACGGAACGTCTTTTGGCTGTCGCGGCACGTGTGTTTTTAACAACATTACGGCGCGGCGCATCAAATGTTTTTTTTTTTTTCATTTTAGTCGAGTTTTCGTATTTAAAATTTATACCTTGTCTCTCCTATCGAATTACATTGTTACTTACCTATATGCACTATCTGCATGCTTGCCTATCGAAAAGATGAAAGGAACGAATTTCGTTAATGTGTCAACGTTTCTATCCTTACGAATTGAAATCTTCATTGGTCGCTATAGATCTATGTAGGTAGCAGGTACCTGTCGTATAAGCTCGATTACCTATCCGATTTAATTGGGGCCCGAGAAAGTCGGATATGTTGAGAAAAAAAAATCGTAGTTATCAGAGAAATGAAAATAAATAAGAATGGCGTTAAAATTTTGTTATAAGTACGAAAAGTAAGAAAGTAGGTATAAGTATAATAGGGTGGATCGCGAAAAAAAACATACCTTGAATTTCGACCAAATTCGCTGGGGTTGTTGGGTCACCATCGGAGACTACCCAAAAAAATTTGAGCCCACCAGGTGAAGAGGGAGGGGGGCTAAGGGTCCTCAAAGAGCACCTCCTTTTGAAAAAAAACCGCGGATTTTTGTGTTTTTTAGCTCGAAAATATGGCGTGAGATTCATGAAACAGCACTAAAAAGGTGCGATTTGAGTTTTTAACCCCCCCCCCCCCGAACCATCACCATCCCTCTCGGGGTCTCGGATGAAAACTCAGGACCTCTACCAGGGGGTCCAAAAGCTGCAGATCGCGAAATTTCCATATTGTGAAATTTTTGCTAGCCCTTAATTAATTACTTTTGTGCCGCTCTGAGTAATTTTATTTATTTTTTTTTTTACATTTTTGAAAAAAAAAATTAAAATCTTTTTCCATCAGTGTAGCCAATTGTGAATTGTGATGTTCAAATTTCTGGAATTTGTATGATCTAATCATGAATTTGCTAACTATAGGTATATCTTATTGCTAGAAAACTCCACAAACGTTTTTTTCTTTTTTCAATGGTCATAAATAAGTTATAGAGAAAATTTTTTAAAGCAGCGCAGCTAATTGTTAACCATAAAACGGTCATATGTATGTAGTATGTACGCGATGTCTACTACAGTACACTTCTAGTCGTATGTACGAGAGTACATGTGATGTACCTGTTGATGTGTTCAGGTCACCGATTGACGCTCTAGGTTCGCGACACGCGAGGTGCGACATTATTATCGAGTTCTAGTAGGTACTGTTCTAGTAGGTACCTAGTACCTACGACCTATCTCTCAAGAAGAGGGTTCATTTGTCGAGTTGGGTCTGGTTTTAGGCCCTGGCTTGGGCTAAATGGCGAACTTGGTTCTTGCAGAATATTCTGCGTAGGTAGATATACCTAACCTACCTAGTACCTATTATACTTGTTACTACTTATTCTTGAAGTTGAAGTACATACTTGATCCAGTGCTAAGAGCCGCACACCTCAATAGTCGATACCTTTTCTAATTACTACTGGCCAGGTACGCGTGGTCGTTGTCGTTGTCTAGTATCTAACCAACATTGTAAATAATATGTACTTGATATTGAACGGATGGATGAGTCAAAAACGAGTCGTCGCAGTCGCAGTCGCGTACCTTTATTTACTTTCGAACGCGTTCTTATTCTTGCCCGTACCCCATAACCCGTGTCCCATACTTATGTGTATGTAATGTATGCCAGTGCCAGCGTATAATCTAGGTACTTCTACGTACCTGTCGTATTGATATTAGATAGGTATACGCGCCGGTGTTTGTGTGTATATCATACGTTACTTACGTTATACCCTGTAAGTGTACCTAACTACCTATCCACTTAATTACCTTCATATCCCTCTACGTATTTGTATTGTAAGTAGAAGTACCTTTGTAAATACGAGCGCTGCGCTCGTATTAGTTTTTGGGCCGTACTCATAGACGATATACCTACTTGAGTATTGCTTAGCCAAGTAACGAATTTTACAGCTATTTTTCTGGGTTTTTATTTGAATCGAATAGGTAGGTAGCTAATTAGATTCTCAAGTATCGTTTTATGATTGGAAAATCGTAACATTGTTGTTATTCGATTGCTCAAAAAATTGATTTGAAATTCGTTACTTAGCCAAGAAATACTCGAGTAGGTATCGTTTATGAATCAGACTGGCCTTTAGTCTTGGTTTGAATGCCATACCTATACCTATTAGAGTGGATCGCGGGGGGGGGGGGAACACATTCCTTGGATTTCGACCAAATTTGCTGGGGTTGTTGGGTCACTATCGGAGACAACCCAAAAAAATTTAGAGTCTCCCAGGTGCAGAGGGAGGGGAGCTAGGGGTTCTCAAAGGACACCTACTTTTGAAAAGAAATACGCGGTTTTTTGTGTTTCTAAAGACAAAAATATGGCGCGGGACGATTTGAGTTTCTAAAACCGCCTGAACCATCGCCATTCTTCTCGGATGTAAATTGTAAACTCAGACCTCTACTAGGGGTAGGGGTCCAAAAGTTGCAGATCGCGAAATTTCCATACTTATTGTGAAATTTTTGCCGGCCCCTAATTAATCACTTTGGCATCGCGCCTAGTAATTGAATTTTTTTTTTTACATTTTTGAAGAAACGAAGAAAATGTTGAGAATTTTGTTCTATCAGTGTAGCCGACTGCGAATTGTGATATTCAAATTTCTGGAATTCGTTTCGATCTGATCATGAATTTTTGCTAACTAGGTATATCTAATTGCTAGAAAATTCCACAAATTTTTTTTTTGTTTTTTCAATAATCAGAAATGAGTACGAGTTACGAAGAAAATTTTTTTACACCAGTGCAGCCAGTTGTCATCCATGAAACGCCTATGTATGGAGTTTACGTTAATTTTGAACCATTTTTTCCACGACTAAAATTGTTTACACCTATACCTATACCTATACGTATACAGCATCTATCACCGAGATCTGTAGTAGTATGTAATGTACCTACCCTAGTAGCAAGTACCCAGCTACCCCTAGCCCTACCCGTAATGATGGCTCGAGTATTGCGATTTATTAGTAATTAGTATTACCGTCTGTTTACGTAGGTAAGCTAGGTAAGTAGGTCTAGGTACCTATACCTAACCTACGTACTACGTAGCATACGAGCTCTACTAGCTACGTACTTTACTTACGTAGCAGGTGCCGGATAGAGGTAGGAGAGAGGATTTACTTACGTTATACTTACCTGATACTAACTGCAGCTCCAATACTTTTACCCGTCTACGTATCGCTGTAGGTGTAAGGGTTAGGGGTTAGGGGTTAAGGGTTAGGCTTGGGATCAACTCTGACTGTGATCTTTAACTACGTTCGCTGGGACTATTAATGGTTGGTGAATAAATCAAATCCTTTTCTTGCGGATTCTGGCCTTCTCGTTCTCGTGGTTGTACTGTACAGTGTACAGTTACATTACAGTACTACACTACAGTACAGCGCCAGCGGTACGTTAGCACGTATGGCCGAAGGTTGAAGCTTGAAGGTTGATGGTTGACTGATATGTCGTCAAGGTCGTCGCGTCTTTGTGCTAGTCTTGTACGCTGTACTCGTATTTTTATTTTTCAGATTTTTAGTTTTTTTACTCGATCTTTTTTTTGGAGTGTGCGTGTGTGTGTGTGTGTGTGTGTGTGTGTGTGTGTGTTTTGTTCCTACTTCTTATTCTTATAATAATATAGCTAAGTATAGGTAATAGGTAGGTAATTAGGTATATATTTGTAGTACATATATATGTATAGACAAATCTATCAAGGTGAGATCCGACTATAAAAATAGGCAACGTGAGATCCGACCCGTATTTTGGGAACCCCTTTAAAATAAATAATGTTCGCTATTGCATCTTCTTCTCCACTAATTTAGGCGGGATTAAAGACCACGAGTTCTTCAAAATATTTATTGCATAATTTTATGCGCGAAAAAAATGAAAAGTAGGCCTATGTTGTATAAATAGGATAAAAAAAGAGCAAAGGTGAGATCCGACCGAAAATTTATCCGCGCACTCACCGCGCATTCACGATATCTAATATGATGTTGTATTGTTCAGGCAATTTACGTGGAGATGTGAAAAGCATTCCAGACCAATAAGGAGACGTCTCAAGGTTTAATGGGCGGGCCTATACACATGAAGAAAGGTGAGATCCGGAGTCGGATCTCACCTTTCCAAAACGGATCTCATCTTGCCCGTATTTTTTTATTTTGGATCTCACCTTTCCTGATTATAAATCTATATATAAGTACCTACATTATAAATAAACCTGAACACGAGTATAACGTCGGTGCTGTCTCTGTCTGTAGGTAATTGGTATAGGGTATTAGGTAGGTAGCTAGGTACTAGGTAGTAGGTACTATACTACGTAGCGTAGGTTTAAAATCATATTCGAGGTGGTCGCAGCGGGTACCGATTAATTTAGTTTTTGGGACACTGGTTCCGGTGTCGCCAATGTTACGTTATATTAGAATTTATACGGCAGATGCAGATACCTATTACCTACGACCTACCTCGCTAGTACCTATCACTTAGGCAGAGCTTGCTAGGTACTCTGGCTAAGCAAGGTAGGTGTAGGTACTAGGTAGCGCGTAGATAGTAGGTAGTAGGTACTCGAGTATTCGTGATCGCGATCGTGATACTGTTACGCGGTCGCAAATTTATATACTTGATAAATTTTAAATTACGATCTAGAGAAAGGGAGGTTAGATACAGATTCGCGTTCGTATTCGTATACATCTACGTATATATGTACCTATGTGTAGGTAGCCTAGGTAGGTAGGTAGGTAGGTATGTGTATGTAAATGTCGATCGCGATTTGTCGTGAATTTACCGTAGTTACAGGGACATGGGCAGGGACAGGTACATACGCGTACAACACCTAGAAAGAGTGCCAATCTTGAAAGTTTCGCATTTGAAAAAGTATGTACTGTACTACATATGTACCTAGAAACTAGAAATGGGCGATAGTGCCACGCGCCTCGCCATCGGTGTCTGCTGTTCGGTTTCGCTTTTCGCGTTCGCGGTGCCATGCCATGCCATGCCATGCCATGCCGGTTAGTTAGTGCTGACTATGACTAGTGAGAAGCAGAAACCGCCGCCGCCGCCGCCGCCGCCGCCGCCGCCGCCGCCGCCGCCGCCTGCCTGCGCCCGCGCCATACGCCACAGATGCGGCACGGCGCCGCGGCGGAGAATTCGTCCGCAGCGTTCCGGGTTCGAGTAGACGTCGCGTCGCGTCGTTTTTGAAAGCAGTAAAGGGTCTTTTCTTGGGCCCCACGCCGCGCCGCGCCGCGCCGCGCCGCGCTGCTTAGTTCGGTAACCTTTTCCGTTTTCCTAGTGAAAAGAATAGGTATTCGGGCAATTAACAGTCCCTTCCAACCGGATCATAACTAGTTAAGTAGGTAAGAGGTACATATAGGTATACGCGTACTTCTACTTATCTACTTAGTTACCTACTTACTTACTTTAATTCGATTTCGGCCGAGTTGTACCTAATCCTACGCAGGTATTCAAAATCCAACCTCTTCCGTCCTCGGATTCAAGTATGTACCTTTCCTACGTAGACCGGTAGACCTACACTATACGAGTGGACTTGATAAAGTTGCGAGCCACGGTTTTGCGATAAATTTATCGCCCAAAAAGCGTTCTTAGTATGTATGTAGATGTATCTAACTACCTGTACCTAGTACCTACCTACCTACCTACCTACCTACCTACCTACCTACCTACCTACCTACCGGGTGCTCGATTAATTCTGACCCAGACCTTCCCCCACCCCCTCCCCACCCCGGCGATAGGTACTTCTTGTTATTGAACTCGCAAAACGAATCAAGTAAGTATTACCGACTTACGATTTTAACAGAAAAAGTATCGGCGCGGCGTGGGGGTGGGGGACAGAATTACTTAATCGAGCACCCGGTGCGGTGGTTCAGTTCAGATACGTTCACGTTGTTGTCGTTGTTGAAGCGAGTCTGAGTCGATTATAGTTTCTATTGAAATCGGCTAATCGTCCGTGGATATGGATACTGGATAAGGATTAGATAATAGGTACTTATACGAATGAAAACGCATCCGCAAACGCGAAAACGAAGCGAATGTCGAATGTTACGGTTTCCCATTTTATTTCCATCGTCATTTTACGTTACATTACGACTACGTTATGGTCTTACCTTACGGTACGCTCTGCTCGCGCTCGCAGCTCTTGGCTCTTGGCTCAACCGGCTGGGCTCAACGATATTAGCCGTAGCAGATTCTTAAGCTGTTGTCGCAGGCCAAGGCCAAGGCCAACGCCGACTTGCTAATATTACTTATCGTTTTATTGAACCGTGATTCGCGATACTGCGTATTATCTTTCTCTTATCAGTTACGTGTACGAGTACCTAACCTATGCTACGTACTTTTTCTTTCTACCGAGTACCTCCAACTTCACCCTCGCCTCGCCTCGCCTCGCCTCGCCTCGCCTCGCCTCGCCTCGCCTCATTCATCACATGTATAGGTGTAAAACTATAGATATAGGTAGAGCCAGGTACTAGGTAGGTAGTAGGTAGTAGGTACTCGTACTAGGTACTTATTTGACGGATAATGGATGAAAGATACTTGTGTACATATTTTTTCAAGCATCCGCACTTGTAAACTTGAGCGTACTATAGGTACTTGAATACCTATAGGTATTCAAGAACGTAACCAATGTCTATTGTAGTCTACGTTTACCTGTAGTATGGTATGTAGGTAGTAGGTCTAGGTAGTAGGTACATTGTACACTATACCTACGTGTACTTTTCAACTTTCAATTGTCCAATATGTAGTACATATAATAGTGATTCGACTCGGCGACTTTTCAAGTTATAAAATTGGCGCGACCGACGTGGCGTCTCGTTCGTCGTATCGTCGAATCGTATCCAATTCTAATCGTAATCGTAATCGTAATCGTATCCATGCAGCTTATGTATTGTATACTTACCTACTACCTAGGTACCTACTACCTACTACCGACTACCGACTACCGACTCCCTACACCACCGTACCGCGTCGTTTCAGGTTTCAGTTTGATTCGATAGTGTTGTGTTATCGATGAAAATTACTGGCTGAAGCTGAAGAGTAAAAAGACGTTGCTTGATATTTCGATGAAGTGGGGAAGGAGGGGGTGGGAGGGGGGAAGAGCGAAGGAACGAAGGAGCGAAGGAGCGAAGGATTACGAAAAATGTGCCAAGGTTGCAATTTTCTGGTACCCGCACCTATGTGTAGATTACCACTTGCGTAAAGACTGACTAGGCGATGAATAAACATTGGTCATTCGCGCTGGTCGAGTTGCGTGACGCAGCGCGGCGCGGCGGGACGCGCGTGGTGCGGGCATGTCTTTATTTTAGGTATTTTAAGTATTATTACGCGATTATCATTTTATGAGACGGATGGTACATTTTTTTTTTTTTGCAACCGCGCGTTGGCGCCCATCCAGCGCTGTGCGAGTTGAATTTTTAAATCGACTTTGGGGAAGGACGAAGGAACGAAGCCGTCGCGTCGCTCCCATAATCCCGTATCCGTGCGGTTACCTATATCTTGACGATCGCGATCACCTGCGCGAAAACTAAAGGCACGTGTGTTTCAGGCGGCAATTGAATTTCTATGCCGAGTATCGACGATAATTATTAATTAATAGGTACTTGATAATCAACGCAACGGTGATACGCTGATGCCCGAGATAGGTACGATACCTACTTTCCATACTTATAGGTACCTGAATGAACGTCTTTGGTTTGGAATTTTCCCTATATAGTTAGGTATCTGCATCTACCGCCTCTTATCTCGTCCTCACAGTATCGTATCTACTTCTTTTGTTTGTTTGTTTGTTTGTTTGTTTCAAGTTTTAAATTACTGTACCCAAAAGTGCGAGTAGGTACATCTACACATGTACACGTAGTACCTTTGGTACTAGGTACTGGGTAGTATATGCGCGTCTACAATCTACATACATAAACAAGCAAGACTAGGTATAGCGTTAGTTAGGTACTCGTATGTACAATTCAGTTACAGTACCTTATTGATTGATGATTAAGGCCTACCGATTTTTGTTTATTTTTCAACGAATGTCGAATGTACCGTATCTAGTATGCTTATGCAATTATGCACTACCTTCTCTCCCGTTTTTTCATTTTTCTGTTTTCCTTGTATTCTGAGTCCGTGAAAAATCACTGATATACTTACTTATTTACAGTCGGAATCGCAGCACAGGAACTACCTGCGAGATTCACTGATTTTAGGCGAATTTTCGCCGTTTTTTTCGATGATTTTCACTGATTTTTCAGCTAATTTCATAGATTTCACCGACTTTTTACTTTTAGTGAATTTTCGCCGATTTTCCGGTGATTTTTTCACTAGGTAAGGTCAAGTGGGGTAAACGTAAATGTTTCTAAAAATTGAATCTATTTTGTGACACTCTTCTTCGTTTTACTCTGTAACTATAAAAGCTAGGTAATTGATTGAAATTTTTTCCATGTGTCAATGAATGTATGAGGAGTAATATGACGGGTTGTTTTCGTCGATTTGATAATTTATTCAAAAGTTATAGCTGTCGTTTACATTTGCACCCCTCATTTTTACATTGCCATAAAAAACCCAACTATCGTTTTTTTTTTTTTTTTTGCACAAATTGGAGAAAATTCATATGTAGATTAAATATTGTGACAACTAGAAAAACCCGATTGGCGAAAAAAAATTAAATTGAAAGAAATTGATTTTTTGAGTTGAAATCCGTAAATCCCATTTAAAAACACTGTGTTTACATTTACCCCACACCTGGAAAATTCGATAGGTATTTGTAATCGCTGCAGAAAATTAATTTTTTCAGCTTCACGAACCATAACAACTGAATTTTATCATTTTTGCATGTCCGTAGAACTGAATTAATGCATCAGACAACAACTTTTTCTCTTCCTTCTATTTTTTCTTGAATTTTGAAAATTACTACTTGAAATACGTGAAAATCAACATTTAACATCATGCTTTTTTCTTTCGCGAAATTTTTCATCAAAGCTTCCACCAAGAACCTCAAGTTCTTTATTATAGTGAGGCTAAATGTTCAAAATTTTTATTGTTGGAAATTCCAGCCCGCTACATGCATTTCGGTGTTCACAGCGCGACTTGTTTACATTTACCCCGCATTTACATTTACCCCACTTGACCTTATATACCTATATAATTTGTTTTCAATGAAAATTTTTTCACCAATTTTCTCTTTTGCTGCAATGTGCGCGGGTGCGGACGCGTATCGTAAAAAAAAGACGCCAAACAAGAGAGGAAGCGTTAATAAAAAAAAAAAAAAAAAAACGAAAAAAGAACACAGTGTTGTCGTGCTTGTGCCTGTGCTACTGTTTGGGCCTGGGCATTGGGGCTAGGGAGTTGTTTTTTTTTAAACAACGTTTAAGGCTAAATTAATGTACGAGTGGCACCAAGTACCGAGTATACCGAGTACGTACTCGACGTAGGTCTAGGTACACGCAATTACGCGTACGTGAACAATAAAAAGAAAACTCGCGCTGTACCCTCGGATGATCCCACGTTCATTTAAATGAATTCAAAACGCGAATACCAGCTACGAGTACGTAGAGACAAGTATGCGATGCGAATGCGGTGGCGATAGCGATACCTACTTAATGTACCTAGTTACCTACTCTCTAAATTTGAATCGGGTAAAATTCACTGATTATTAAGACAAAAGTGTGCAACCAGGGGCGGTGCGGTGGGGGGGGGATGGGGGGGGTGTAATACCCCCCCCCCCTACCCCCAGACATATTTTCAGTCGGCAAAATCGGCAAAATTTTGGAAATATAAGGTGAGTCGGCAAAATCTCAGAAATGTCAATTGAAAAAGTTGTAGAAATTTTGCAGCATAATCAATAAAAAATCGAGCCTTTCTACAAGTTTGTAGTCCTCTTTCATAAAACACAATCCAACTTCAAAATTATTTACTTTCCAAACCGATATTTTCCAAAAATTTCGGCCTCGCTACGCTCGGCCTCATTGATTTTTTTCTTTCATACTTTTGAAACAATCCAAATTCAACAAAAATGATATTTTTCTTCAAAATTATTTCAACTTGTTTTATCAGATTTTTTCTCATCAAAACTCATTTTTGAAGTCAAGAATTTAAATTTTTCAAAAGCTTTGGCCTCGCTACGCTCGGCCTTATATCGTTTTTCTTTTTGAACATTTTTTAAGTAGGTACAAATGGTCGGTTTTTTTTTTTACTCAAGTTAGATAATCATTTTATAACATTGTTTTATTGGACTTGAAATTAAAGAAAGTATTCCGCTCAAAATTTTCTCCCTCGCTTCGCTCGGGCCAAATTTATTTCCCTTCTATTCATATTAAAACTATAATCTTCGAAGTTAATCTGTTGCAACAAAAAATTTCAAATTTCAGAATTCTTACTCGGCAGTTTTGAATTTTTTAGTCGGCATTTTTGAACATCATTACCCCCCTAAAAGTTTATGCTCGAACCGCCTCTGTGTGCAACTGAAGAAATCGGTGAAAATTTTATCGATTTATTCAGTGAATTTTCATTTTTGAATCGGTAATTTTTTTTTTCACTAGGTACCTACTGAAATGAATCAGTAAAAATTTTAATTTACTGATTGAATCAGTAACCAGTAAGTAATTATTCACCGATTGAACTAGTAAATTAAAATTTTTACCGATTCATTTCAGTAGGTAGCTAGTGAAAAAAAAATTACCGATTCAAAAATGAAAATTCACTAATTGAATCGGTAATTTTTCACTGATTGACAGGTGCATATTTTCCGCTGTTTAATCAGTGAATTTTCAGTTTTTTTTTGTTTTTTTTTCGACCGATCCAGATTTAGAGAGTATTACCTAACCCTAGCGCTAGCCTACTTTCTGAGCGAGAGACTTGACATTTTTGCGTTGGCTAGGTACATACGTGTAGTCGCGTAGTCGCGTATAACGGTCGGCATTTCCTCGTAAACTAGCTAAAAGGTACTACTAGGTACGTAGGGTGTCCCAGGAGAAACAAAAGTTGGAATTTCGGGACGCATACCCTCTAAATTTTTTATGTGGCACCCCAAAACATTTTTAAAATTTTTCCCGACTCGATTGAAGCACGTTTACCCCTACCCGTGCCGCCATGCCCTCAAAGTTGAGGACACGACGCGAACTGCGAACCACCAACCACCCACAATGTACGACTACCTAATTATTACCTACTTATTAGTGCCTAGCTGCCTACTGCGTACTGCCTATAACCTATAGGTTTAGAAGGATATGACTAGCCTATGGGTACAGGTAGAGGCTGTAGCGTTCGCGCCCATCTGCCATAATTACCTATACCTACACGATGCGTTTCACTGTTCATCCCATAAGTATGTAGTAAGTAAGTTCTAGGTATCATTTGTGTAGGTATTTTCGCCGCGTAATCGTCATCATCACGTCATCATCATCATCATCATCATCATCATCATCATCGCATCGTAATGCTTGGTCGGTCATTGCGTACTCGTAGAGGCCAAGGCGAAGCGAAGCGACGCAAAAAGAAAATAGTTGGATGCCAAAATTCGTCTATTTTTGATAGAGGGATCGGGGGCGGCGCCGGCGCAGCGAGATGGTCGGCGAAAATCGCCGTATCGCGCCGCGCCGCGCCTCTTATGAAAACCGAAATCGAATTGACGGCGCGGCGTTGCGATGCGATGCGATGCGGACTTTCGAAAAGTCTAAAGATGAGCAAAATTTGGTCGGTATGGTTGTTGAGGAGCGCGCATATCCGAAAAATACCACAACTACTTACGTTATTTATCTGCCTGCCTGCCTGCCAGCCAAAACTGTAACTTTATATATGTAGCTGTAGTTACCTTGGTTGCTTGCTAGCTGCTATTAGGATCTACTTTTACCTACTTATACCTATACGTACTGCAAGGCGGGCGAACCAATACTCGTATTCGTACTTGGCCACAATCCGAGCTTTAAAATTTTAATCGTCTTTCGATAAGACGTCTCGGCGACGACGTGACGAGAAACGAGAAACGAGAAACCGAGTCGAAAAGTAAGTTTTAACGAAAATTTACGATCATCGCGAGTACCTCTACCTACCTACCTACGAGGACGTATTATCTTCTCCAACGTCAACTGCTTCGAAATTCGTCATAATTTTCAATTACACGGCTTAAATATGTACCGTTGTCACCGATACCGAAGATAAAGCGTACCTGGGTTGGTAATTCTTCGAAAATCGGCGAATTTCAGCATTCAAAATTTTGGAAAGTAAAAACTCTTTTTTTGTGAAATTTTTGAAAGGATATCATTAATCAGCTTACCCAGAATACTTTTATGAAAACGGGGGTCAATTCATACCTCAAAGGGGTGGGGTGGGACGATTAAACGTTTCCATCATTAAGCATGCTTAATTTTCAATAGGTTTTTAATATGTTCCATCGTCGTGGTTCATTATTTCTGCGCTTCAAAATGGCAGATATTCCTGAAAATTGAGAAAATGTATTTAAAATGGTGAATATCTCATGATAACATATCAAAAAATTTAAAATGATCAACAATATGATCTATACTGCAGATAATTACTCAATTTTTTCCGGCTTCGCCACGACGAAAGAAAAAACTACGCCATCCACGACGTAGGAAAATTGAGTAATTATTCGCAAAATAGGCCATATAACTGAGTTTTGAAAAAAATTTTGAGCCACGACGATGGAACATTTTTTTGTAAACAGTGTAATTTTCACACATAATCACTCACTGAAGGGCTTCCTTCATTAAAATCCAAAATTTTGACCGAAAGGCATAATTCTTTGGTGAATACGAACCAGCCCAACCACTTGACGACATAAAATACTGCATCAGTAAGCCAGGAAAAATTATTGAAAATTATCCACGACGATGGAAAGAAAATCGTAAACACATCTTGAGGCTTCAAATATCGGACTATGATGCAATTTTTTTGACCTTTATTCAGATCATCTTATACTGTCACATATGTAGAATTGTAGAATTGTAGATGATATGTAACTGTCAATTTTTTCAAAAAAAAACTCATTAATTTACATCATTTGCAACATTCAATTTTAAAAACGTAGTGAAAACAAGCTACGGCGATGGATTTTTTTTTGAGGGGGGGGGGGGTGTTTAAACGGTCTTGTACCCGAATTGAAGGGGGTGGGACGCATAATACTTAGTGGGAGAGGTGTAGGAGATGGTACTCATCCTGATAGAAAAAAAAAAATCAAAAAAATAATGCAGGTAACTTTTGAGTAATACACTGACAACAGAAATTTGTCGATTTTCGAAGAATTACCCACCTACTTTTTTTTTCTTCTTCTTTTTCTTCTTTCTCCCTTTAAGGTTACTTACCGTATAACCCGTTTATTATATGATCAGACTCAGAGGCGGTTCGAGCATAAACTTTTAGGGGGGTAATGATGTTCAAAAATGTCGACTAAAAAATTCAAAATTGCCGAGTAAGAATTCTGAAATTTGACAATACGAGAATTTTTTGTTTCAACAGATTAGTTTCGAAGATTATAGTTTTAATGTGAATAGAAGGGAAATAAATTTGGCCCGAGCAAAGCGAGGGAGAAAATTTTAAGCGGAATACTTTCTTAAATTTCAGGTCCAATAAAACAACGTTATAAATTGATTATCTAACTTGAGTAAAAAAAAAACGACCACTTGTATTTAAAAAATGTTCATAAAGAAAAACGATAAGGCCGAGCGTAGCGAGGCCAAAGCTTTTGAAAAATTTAATTTCTTAACTTCAAAAATGAGTTTTGATGAGAAAAAATTTGATAAAACAAGTTGAAATAATTTTGAGGGAAAATATGATTTTTGTTGAATGTGGATTGTTTTAAAAGCATGAAAGAAAATATCAATGAGGCCGAAATTTTTGGAAAATATCGGTTTGCAAAGTAAATGATTTTGAAGTTGTATTGTGTTTTATGAAAGAGGACTAGATACAAACTTGAAATTTAGAAATGCTAAATTTTTTATTGTTTATGCTGCAAAATTTCTAAAACTTTTTCAATTTGCTGACATTTCTGAGATTTTGCCGACTCACCTTTTATTTCCAAAATTTTGCCGACTGAAAATTGTCTGGGGGGTATTATACCCCCCATACCCCATCGCGCCGCCCCTGTATATGATCAATTCAATACAATTGCAAATTTTCCAAAAAATTATACGTGGTTGCGGTTTCCACGTCTTACCTCGGCGCGGCGCGGTGGTGCAACAAATCAAAGATAGCAACCGAGTAAGTACAAAAATCTCGGAGGGACATGGGGCTCACTAGTCAGTCTCAGTACCTAGCTACCTACTCGCATAGCTTTCGGATTCTAGCCACCAAGCCACCATGTTTCACAAAAAGGGAAAACGAAAGCCAAGAATTACATTTATGGTACGTAGGTTTGGCGCGAGGGTGCCCTACTCGTGGTCTATCCGACCATCCTACCACGCTAGTCGCTAGGAACCTTTTTTTAAAACGCGAGTCGTTATATAAATTGGCAGCTACTCTATTTAGATCCCGAAAAGCGCGAATTAAATCAGCGAATAGAAAGTTCAACTAGATATTGTACGATTTTGTTTTGGCCATCAGCAACGCCACGCTGCGCTGCAGCTGGACCACCCTGTCAGCGAAGAAAGGACACTCAAAAACTGCATGAGAAAGGCTCGTGACTCTCCCTTGCCCGTCACGTCACGACCTGAAAAGAGAAACAGTTGCGCACAATATTGCGGTTTTCGTTTTCCATACGTTCATCTATCGAAGGGAATACATAGGTTCATCCCGGGCGAAGTGGAAACGCTTTTCCCATTCGTTCGGCCACAAAGAAACGGTACCTACTACCTACTACCTACTACCTACCGTCTCTCGTCAACTCGTCAACTTGTGATACGGAGAAGGATTCGCTTGAGGTGTGGAACTCACCTAAGCCCTGGTCCTACCCAAGTATACCTACCTAGTACCTAACTACCTACCTACCTGTTTGTCTGTTTATTTATCTGTCTGCCTATTGACTTGGTATGCAATGCACCCTCCACCTATGCAGTGTACCTATAGGTACTCAATTATCTACTTCATTCATACGAACGGCGCGGCGCGGCGCGGCGACGCTCGGAGAAAGTCGTCGAATTGAAATCAGAACCTTGTTGTCCCTTGGGTACGTGCCTACGTACATAACATACGACATACGTTCTTAAAGTAAAATTCGTTGATTCTTCACTGCGGCCAGGCATCGGTATACTTCGTATGTACTTGGTACTTGGTCAGGATTTTCCCATCAAAAGGCCAGTTTTGGTCATTAAATTTTTTTTTTCGCGAAAATTTTTTGCCCTCTCTCGAGGTTCGCTCAGACTTGACGCAGTGGGCTACACCTAGTACATACACCTTGGCTATCTGCGCTTTTCAAGACGAGTGGTTTTTGTAGCTGAATAAGGGGCAAACGGACATCTAAAAATCTCGTAACCTAAAAAATAAGTAAGCAAGAATGAGAAAAAAGAGTTGGGACACCCATACTTCACGCGGCAAAAATGAAGATGCTTCTTTTTCCAGCACTTGACGAACTGGGACGAATCAGTATTGCCCGTCCAAAATAGCATGAGCCGAATTAGGTCAGTTTCCTTATCAAAAAGCAAACAAAATTTCAAAATATTTGGATCTTGCTATTTTGGACGGACAATGACAATACCGTCTATACCTACCTATTAAATTCAGGATAAGTGGCGATGGTGGTGGTGGTGTTTTTTTTCTTTTTCTTTTGGTAACTTTTCCATTTTTCCAAAAGTCAATGAAGCGAGAAAGTGAATTTTTTCCCGTAAAATATTGTCTACTACCTACATCACCAACTTGCCTAGATAAGCCAAGACTGCCAAATAGGTATGTACTATGTACATGTACATGTACATGTATGGTAGTTTTTGATCGTTTTTTCTTGACGCGTATTTCTGCAGATACCCTGCGACGTGCGACCGCGAGCAAAACAATTTGGGAATAAAATTTGAAAACGTTAAAAAACGTACAAATTTTCAGATTTAATCTCGCGAATTGGTGTTTTTCTTTTCTTCTTTCAAAAACTCAACAACACTGAACAGTGAACACTGCCATGTATCAAGTAGATAATAAGTACCTACCTACGTCTATGTAGGTATAATAGTATATGTAATGTAGGTATAGGTACATATGTATTAGGTAGGTACCTGGTACCTAGCTACATAGATAGGTACGTCTACTTGTACTTGTACCTACGTATAATGTAAAGTGTATGGAATGGGATGGCTGATTGGCTATACGCTATACAGCACTACACAGCAGCTACATTAATTTACTCAATTATGGCGATGTAGCCGAGTTCGTATCATCTTTCAAGGTAATCGTCTCATTTAAGAGTAGGTACCTAAATACTACGTATGTCTATGTCTATGTATATGTACTCGTATATTATGATGTCAAAACTTGTTCGCTTCATCCGCTTCGTGATGTGATGTGATCACATCACATCACATCGCATCGCATCGCATCGCATGGAAGCTGATGGCGTCGCGCACTCCACATGCGTACACAATATGTCAACTCGAGAATATTTCCCATGCTTATTCATATTCGCCAGTTGCGGTTGCCTCTACAAATACTTAGTTCAAGTATTCATAATTAGGCGTTAGCGCAATAATTGCTTGCATATGCGTATGCGATACCGGTATGCGTAACGTAATGTGCGAACGTAAAATTTGTAGTAGGTTAGGTAGTAGGTACCCCTTCCCTAGATGGCTACATATAATGTAGGGGAAGGGATTAGGGAAACGCGGATAGGGATAGAGGCGCGAACTTGAGACGTACCTACGAGTATTTCTGTAAGTATATACCTAGTAGGTAGTAGGTACCTATGTAGTACCTAGTACCTAGTACCTAGTACCTAACCTACGTACTATACTTTTACGTTACACTTGGTACCTCTAGCTCTAGCTCTAGCTCTACCTACTACCTAGTACATAGACATATCTAGATCGGTTCGCGATTCACATTTTCACGCGGTATCACGATTCGAAAACTTATTCGACAGTTATCTTATCTACGTACCAGAGAACCAGACGACCGACGCGGGTAGTCTAGTAGGTATAGGTACTAGGTACTAGGTAGGTCTAACGTATAAAAGTATACTAACTTACTGGGTACTAGTCAACTCCCTGACCCCAGACTCGCCCGCGCCCGAGTACCTAGCTACCTATAGGTACCCTGAAGAAATAATAAACAAATTTCTAATTGCTACTATAAGGTAATGTACCAGTACCCAAATTTTGTACATAGGTACGCATACTTATACCTAAACCTAAACGTACGTATTACGTACACGTATAAATATGTATAGGTAGTACCTCGACCTAGGTGTAGATCTAGGTTCTAGGTACTGGCACTACCTATAGTACCTACGTTAATCGGTGTTACAACTCGATCAGGTACAGTAGAATAAAAAGAAAAACTCGAAATGGCCTTCTGTCTTCGGCTTTTCGCCTCTTCGCCTTCATTGCAGATCGAGTAAAGTCGTCCTCTTACTCTTAATAAGTACCTGCTACCTAATACCTATACCTATAATGTTAGGTAGTTTCAATTTTCGACCTCGAAAGTCGAGAACGAAAAGGAAAACGTTGCTAACGCCGACGCGACGCGACGCGACGCCGATAATAGGTGAACAGGTGCGCGGTGCGGGGTGCGGGGTGCGGGTGAGTGCTAGAGTAAGAGTGTTTCTACATATATGTACACGTACAGTCTGCATCTTTTTCTGTACTTAGACTTACGTACGCGTACGTGCTACATAGGTTCTGGTTGGGTAGATGGGTACCTACTACCTAAACCTACCAACTAACTAACTAGCAAGTAGCAACTACGTAGTTACCTACTTATCGTGCTTCGCTGTGAAATGATTACGATTCTAATCGATAAGTATTAAGTAATTACGAGCGGATCAGCGCAGCGTCGCGTCGCGTCGATTGATCTGAGAATAATTATTTTCAATTTTTTAATCGAGTGCTTTTTTGCTATTTATACCTCCCTACCTCCCTACCTACCTACCTACCTACTTACATATCTACGTATGAGACGTACATTGTACATGACATACACATGCCTATACCTATTTGTTTTGTTTACTTACAGAAATTGCAAAATGTCGAACCCGGTGTTGACGAATTCGCCTAATGCGGCCATCAACAAAAACATCCTCGCCAGGTATTTCCAAATACCCGTACCCGAGAATAAAGTGCAAGCCATGTACATTTGGATCGACGGTACCGGTGAATACGTTCGCGCCAAGACCAGGACCTTAGATTTTATTCCGAAGAAACCTTCGGGTAAGCGTGTGCTGCGTCGCGCCGCGTCGCGCTACGTAGTTCATCTTTTAATGTACCGTACCTGTACCTATACCTATATACCTAACCAAAACTACCATTAGCATATCTGCTTTTTTGCGCCAGCAAAATGTGTAACTGTGTAAGTATAGGTAATAAGTATTAAGTATACCTAGTACGTGTACGTAAGTATATGTATTGTAGAATCTCGATTAACGTTTATTTTTTTTACCGCGGGATCCCCTCCCCGCTTGCATCTTCACTTTCAGCTTTAATCTCTCGTTTAAATGACTGGTAGGTAGGTAGGTAGGTACTTTCGAATGCCAACTGCCAACTGTAAACTGCGAACGGCAAATTTGACAACAACATTCGTTCGTTTCTATAAAAGATCATCTTACGACCTTTCGACTTTGTGTAAATGACTAAAAATGTAGAAAAATGCGTCTCGCGGTATTATACGCCAGTCATCTCTCTAACAATAAGTACGTGTAGGTCTAGGTACTTGTAGTACGTTGAACGTAGGTATCTATCTATGTACTAGTACCCACTACCCACTACCCACCTATTAGGTACTTGATATCTACTTCTACGTACCTACATATTATGTGAGTCTGGCTATAGAAACCACCCTTAAGGTGTAAAAAATTGATTTCTGAGTTGGGCCCACTCCTCCTCCTCCCCCCCCCCCCGTTTGATTCTATTTCTTTTGAGAGGCCCAAAATCAGTGTCAACTAAGAAATCGATTTGTTACACCTAAGCGTGGTCTCTAAATGTACCTATCCAGGCTCACATTATGTAGAATATTCCTGACGTCTAGGTAATAGACGGTAGGTAGGTACCTAAATAAAGTATGTACGGTACCTGTACCGACCCGCGCGTTTTCTCCCAGCTACGCTTCATTACTATACCTAGCCAAGTAGCCTAGCCACCTATCTACTCTACCTGATAGTTTTAGGTAGGTAGCTAGGTGTAGGTACCGTAGACTACAAGTCGCGTCGCGACGCGCCACAATTCCTAAAAGGAAAACGAAATTCAAAGCTTTATTTCATCGAATCGTACGCGTACGTCTACGTACAAATTAAAAACTGCTACACATTCGTTGAAACTGTAAAACTGTAATTTCGTACGAATACCGCACCGTATGGAATGATCAATAGCGTGAAATGCTGTAAAATGTACCATATTACTACCACCACCGCCACCAATGTATGTGTATTGCGTAGGTACCTATGTGTTTGTGTTTGTGTTTGTGTGAATAATACATTTTACATTATATTGTATACAGTACGAACATAAATGTAAGCATGTAGATAGATACGTATAGTATGGAATAGATGAAGGAGAAGCGCGAAACAGTATACCCATATACCCATATACCCATACCTACACCCACTATATTATGCAGCATCGGCACAGGAAAAAAGAAAGCAAAAAGGCGAAATCGTACACACGCGCGCACACACGCACACGCTCAGTCTTGTCATTAGAAACGAAAAATTTAATCAAGTTTTACGCGGTATCGGTGTTTTTACCATCGATACGTCACGTCGCGTCGCGTCGCGTCGCGTCGTTGTTCTTGTTATACACACAACACACGTGTAATTAAAATTGCCTATACCACAAAAATTACATTAACAATTTCAATTTCGCGATCTTGCGAGCTGTCGTCTCCATTTTAATTGGTAGGTGGTAGGTCTAGGTATCTATAGGTACTTGGGTGGGTAGTTAGTTTGTAGTTCGTAGTTCGCCGGTCGTACGTTTCATCAAAGTAGGTAGGTATCTATCTACCGCTTTGAATTTTGCTTCATTTTTTCACTAACCTTACACGAAGTACCTGCTGCGTCTACCTGACTGATCGCTTGATCTACCAGGGATCCCGGAGGGAGGGGTCTGGTCCCTCCGGCTCCGGCTCCGAAAATTTAAAAAAAATGCCTCCGACTCCAAGCTCCGGCTCCAGCTCCGACTCCGGCAAGGTTAAAAAGGCTTCGGAAGGCCATCCTGAAGGGGAGTTCGAGTTGAGAATGAACCGCGACTTGCACAAATACGAGACATGGTAAATTTCAGAAGGCTATTTTTCTGTTCTTTCTTTTTCGTAAGCGTGATCGATTGAGCAGGTTCCAAAATTACAAATTTGTTCGGTGCAATGGAGCAATGAAAATCACGCGGCTATACTTCCATCAGCATACATATCTATAGGTATAGATATAGATATTAGGTATCGGTATTACGCTGATCAAAGTTGGTCGATTGCCCTATCTGCATACTACATTGCCCAGATTTTAAAATTACATTTTACAAATGTTAAGTACGTTACATAGGTTTAGGTACCTACCTACCTACCTACCTACCTACCTACATAACATACATTTATAATACGTATGTAGGTAATAGGTATAATATAGAGGTACGTGACGTGCATGTATAATGATAATGATACGAGTACCTAACCTAATACCTATATCTAAGTTGGTATGCTTTTGATAAAAATAATTTAGATATGTGAAAAAATTTCAAGTAATTTTATTAGAGTTCTTAAAACTTTATCGACTCTTTGATGAGTGCGCAGTTCAATCGGGTTAGGTACATTACGTAATTACGATTGGTGGCCGCTTGGTATTATGTAAGTGGAAGTACCGAAGTACTACTGGGGTGGATTGCAATTTGATATGTCATGTATTGTATGTACCATGTAGTTTTTGAATTAAAATTCTATCAGAAAATTTTTTGCCTCCCTTCACGGTACCTGATATGAAGCTAGGGTTCTCATTCTCAAAGTGGGACAATTTTCGGAGAAAAAAATCTGTTTTTCGAGTTATTCCCTTCCTGATGTCCAAGTAATCGGTTCGAAAATTTGAATCTGACGGTTAGGTGTGGTTCTTAACTGATGATTCTTTGACCCCTCCTCCTTCCCCATTTTTCTCCGAGAAAGTGTTACAAATTGAAGGTTGTTTTTCAATTAAAATAAAAATAAAAATCAAGCGAAAATAACTCCCGCTGTTGTGTCAAGCTGTTGAAACCACTCCCTTTTACACTACTTGAGCGATCAACGCTCAAAGTTCAAAATCGCCGTTTCTTTCTGAAAAAAATAGACTTTTCATTCGATCTGTGACCTATCAGAAAAATTCAAGGTGTTAAATGACTTTCATTTAAAAAACCAAACACATCGCGAAATTCGGCATCTTAAATCGCATTTTTTTTTTTTTTACTGTTGTTAAAATTTCAAGTAATAGGTACCTAGGTAAATAAGTTTTAGTAATAAATAGGTATGAGGAGAGTTCAAAGTTGAACCCGAAAGGCAGCGTTTTTCTGCAAATTGGCCCTGCTGTAGAACTCCTTGTTTGAGATGGAGGTTTCAGATATCGTGAAGGTCGAGTGGAGGAGAAGCGATCCAAGTTTTTTCACGCAAGTTTCAACACAAACTACGTCATGTACCTATCGGTAGGTATTCAGATTTTGAAAAATCGAAAATTTCTTAGCGCTCTGCCGTATTTATTTGAATTTGTGCAAAATTTTATTTTTAAATTGGCACGAGAGGGTCGAAAGTCCTCACAAAATCTGTCAAAAACTCAGCACGTCGATTCGTTACCTACTTCGGTGCGTGTGCAGCGGGAGGGGGATGGAGGATTGCATCTGCGACGTCAGCGTTGCGTTTATTTACCGTATTTATTATTGCGTATTATGTAAATCGATATTGAATTGAAATCTATTCTCAATTCTACTATAGTCAGTTGAATTTTCATTTGTTCATGAACGTTTTTTTCCCCCCCTCTACAGAATTGCCGATTTGGAATTACGATGGAAGTTCAACCGGCCAGTCTACTGGAATGAATTCCGACATGTATCTGTATCCAGTTGCCATATATCCGGATCCATTCAGATTAGGCAATAACAAATTGGTACTGTGCGACACTTATAAGCACGATAAGAAACCAGCCGGTTAGTAAAACAACTCCGGCGCGGCGCGGCGCGGCGTAATTTACGATACGGAGTAGGTGCCGTTTTCGCAAATCTGAATTTTTTCTTAATTTTCGAATAGAAACCAACAACAGATATTCGTGCTTGAAAGCTATGGAAGCGGCTGCCGATCAACATCCGTGGTTCGGTATCGAACAAGAGTACACGTTATTGGACATGGATTACCGTCCGTTTGGTTGGCCAAAAGGCGGTTTTCCTGGGCCACAGGTATGTGCGCTGAATTTAACCAAAAAAAGCTATAGGTATAGAGGTTCCAATTGCCCCGACCTATGTAGTGCGTACACGAGTACCTACATAAATACTTACATAATTTCTATACCTAAGCTGGCGACAACACAGACGCAGACGTACGTTTCAGGCAGGTAATCGTCGCGTCGCGTCGCGTCGTCATTACTCAATTTCCATTCCGTATTCGGTTTTCATTTTCACAGGGGCCGTACTATTGCGGCGTAGGAGCAGACAAAGTCTACGCTAGAGAAATCGAAGAAGCGCACTATCGCGCTTGCTTGTACGCCGGTGTCAGCATCGCTGGCACAAACGCTGAAGTCATGCCCGCTCAGGTGAGTCTTTTTTCTTTCTGGCTCTTTTTCGCGCAGCGCCGCCTTATTCAAAGAGTCGTTTTGTTGATGAATTTTCCTCTTATCGCATCTGTGTGCAGTGGGAGTTCCAAGTTGGACCTTGCGAAGGTATTTCCATCGGCGACGAATTATGGGTAGCTAGATTCCTGTTACATCGTGTCGCCGAAGAGTTCGGTATTGTGGTAACTCTCGATCCGAAACCTATGCCGGGAGATTGGAACGGAGCTGGCGCTCATTGTAATTTCTCCACCAAAGCAATGAGGGAAGCGAATGGTATCATGTAAGTTTCTATTCAAAATTTCGCGCAATCGAGCGTTACCGTTGACGCGAATCACCGCCGCCGATAAGTCATCATCGTTTAATACGAGTAATTATTTCGATTCTATTTCGACAGCGAAATTGAAAAGGCCATCGACAAATTGTCGAAACAACATGTCCGCCACATCACCGCTTACGATCCTCATGGAGGCAAAGACAACGAACGTAGATTAACGGGTAAACACGAAACCTCGTCAATTCACGATTTTTCCGCCGGTAAGTGAACTAATTACGTGGGGCGTATTATGTTTTATCGATAATTAGGCATTGTTTGCGTCAGCAATCCAAGTCGCCATCAATTATTATTATTATTATTAGTAGTAGTAGTAGTACTACTACTGTTATTATTATTGTTGTTTTGTAAATTTCTTAGGTGTCGCTAATCGCGGTGCGAGCATTAGAATTCCGCGCTCCTGTGCCGAAGAGAAGAAAGGATATTTGGAGGATCGTAGACCTGCGTCGAATTGCGATCCGTACAAAGTGGCCGAAACAATTGTTAGAACCGTTTGCTTGAATGAATAATAAGATGCAGTTGCTGCATATTATATTCGTACGTATGTACACTTTACGTAATCATTGACATTGCGTATTTCAAGGCGGAAAGTACACTTCAGAACATTTTACCTTAATTCTTGATGAATTTAATATGTATGCAGTTTATTGTCTAAGCGTAGTTTTAAGTAAATTTTATAGTTACCTCGAATATTTTTACACGTGCAACGAAAACCGTAAAAAGCTACCAATTCATTTACCCCTCCCCTCCCCCCCCCGGTTTTTAAAATTTACGACATCAGGAACTTCACACGAGTGTGACATATTTTTCTATACGAAATTGGAACATCGAAATTTTTAACGGAGCTTCATTTTGTTCAGCGAGTAGCAACTAGCGAGTGTAGGTAGCTGAATAGCTGATTCCTACTTACCTTTTCACTAGAAAAATCAACGTTGTGTTCTACTTCGTTGAAGGAATAACTTGGGTGATATTTTTTTGTCTTGCTAACGAAAAAAATGGATTAAATGTGTTCAAGATTTGTACTTGTTTTTTTTTTCTCAAAAAAGAAGTTTTTATAAAAAAAATTCTTTCAATAACTATTTTGTAAAACCATGGGCCTAAAATTTCGAGTAATGCGCCTGTTATTCTCTGTACGTACATTCTTTATCGTTTTATTTTTGTTTTGTTTCTGTTATTGTTTTCATTTTTATTTCGTTTATATATTTTTAATTCATTACCTGTTATTGTTTCTCCTCTCAAAAATTGTTTTCTATTGATTTGCATGATTGTATTCGAACGGTTTTCAGTCTATATGAGAGAATAATTTTATTTGAAGTGTTATAAAATTACTATACCAATGTAGCGTGTGTATCTTATTTCGACATGTTATTAATTAAAAAATCAAGCAATCGATTATGACTTTTTCTTTCGTTTTGTCAACTTTCACGTTTATTCTTTTCTATGTATGTATCTGATAGGCAGGGTACCTACCTTTATTAATTAAGGATAGGTACGTAAACCTGGCTTGTAACATAATAAATTATATCTAAAATAGGGGGGAAAAAAGTTACAAACGCTTCAGCGCGTTTCCCGGATTCGTATATTTTTGGAAAAAGTGATCTCTGTTGGAAAATATTAAAAAATCTCCGAAATTTTCCAGAGTCACAGGTTTGATTGAGGTATTTTTGAGAAATAAAAATAAAATGAAAAGAAAAACTAGAAAAGCTCGAGTACCTATGTACTGTAAAAAAAATTATCCTGGACCCCGGTCCAAACAATTTGTAAAGTTGATTTATATCAAAACTGACGACTTTTTTTTCTGAAAATTGAAAGTTTTCATCAACTAAAAATAGTAATTTCCAATTACTTAAAATGATCTTTTTTACTAGTTTTACCTAAATGTTGCTTTTTATCAAAAATTACAATTATTCCGAATATTTGCAATTTCTTTCAAAAATACATACATACAGTATGGTCAAAAGGGTGACATCTCATGCAAACATAATTAATAGATTGGCCCATTCTATTGAAAAAAATTGAGCCAGCTGGTATGAGTATGAATTTTGAAATTATGCTGTAATCGATCAAGTAGGTAGCCGGTATAGTATAGTACGTTTTTAGTCAAGTTCATAAAAATAATAAAATAAACCATTTTTAAAGGATTTTTTCAAAACTAAAAAAAAAATTGTAGGTAATTGTTTGGATTTGGAGGCTTAAAAAAGTCTTAAAAGTTGAAACCGCCGTTGCTCAATAATTCTATAGGCCAAAAAAATTAGTGTATGTAGTATGTACCAAATTTCAGCGTTTATTGTCGGTGATTATTGATCATATTTTTATATGATGTATTTTGCCGGATCTCGGAGGAGGCAGGTAAATAGTAATTTTAAATTTCCAAATAAAAATTCGTCAAAATTTGAAACATCTACTGCACTTGTACTGTAGCTTTAGGTTTTTTCAATTATTACCTACCAACTATTAATCTTATCATTCAAGTAGTATTCGGGTTCATTTTACTAGTGAGTGACTAGTGTGTAGTGTGTAGTGAAATCTTCGGCCACCATACAGTGTATTATACAAAATATTACATAGGTGAGTATAATTCGCTGTATGATGTAAAATCGAAGAGTAATTATTACACCTAATTAAAGGAAAAAATGTAAAAAATGGAAAACGCCAGAAAGATTTTTCTTCATCTTTCGCAAGTCTGAGTGATGTCATTTTGAATCTTTACAAAAATCGCAATCATTGGATGGTATGATTGTGACGTAACAAGTAACACGAAAAATTCTATCACCGTAATTTTTACTTTTTTCAACTTTTTATCATAATTATTATATATGATAGAAATAATTGTAGACCAAAGAATAGGTGAAATCAGAAGCGTAGTTACATCTGAAAAAAAAATATGTATATAGTAATAATGGTAATGGTGTCGAAAATATTGTGAAGGTACGGTACGTATCAGCATTAGCGTATTGCTATTGCCATTCCTCACTATAACCATAACCCTAAGCATTATCTCTAGTGGAAAAAAAGTTGTTACTTTTTTGTGTATAGCATAGCATAGGGAATAGTTTCATTCTATTTAATTTGATAAATACTTAGGTGATTTAGTTCACCATGTTCACTGTAAAATCTTATCTATGTTCTACCTAACCTTGCTGATATTTCTTCGAATTTCAAAAATACGATATAGCGATTGTTTGTCACCTGACGGTAATTCTTATTCGCCGAACAGTTTTGCTGTAACAGTTGAACCGTTTCAAGTACTAAGAACCTACTAACTATATATCATTCATTATTAAACTTGTACTGTTTCCAAGTTGATGAACATTCGTGATTTTGTTGGAGTATATCGTTGTTATTTTTTCTCTAGCTACCTTTATCGTTTATTTGTGATGAAGATTACATTGAAACAAGGAGAATTAGTAGGCCAAGAAGAGAGTTCTTTTCCTTCTGGCAGGACTTATTACAGTTATTGTGGAATACCTTATGCAGAACCTCCGGTGAATTCGCTTCGATTTCAGGTGAGCTACATATGATTTTTTTTGTATGTATTTAACAAACACGATAAGAAGTAGAATTACACACCTGTATAAAACCTGGATTTTTCAATATCATTTCCACAAGTATATGTTCAAGTTTTAAATCGCATATATAACTGCTTTTATTCATTTTCTGTTGATGCGCGTATGTATGTCCATGTTATCGATAATGCTGTTAGTATTGTAGGTTGCTTTGATTGTTTTTAATAATTAGAAGTTGATTTGATATGAAAATACTTAACGATATTGCAAATATTTTGTGCAGACGTATTTTTTTTGAATCGCTCGACGTAGACACGAATATATGTCGGAAAGTAATATTCAATAATGGATTCGTCGTCTTCGTCAAGTTATCCATCAATAAAATATGATTGGTACCAAACTGATTCGAAAATTGTTATCAATGTACTGGTTAAGAATGTTAGTCAAGAAAATTTCAACCTCAACTTCGAAACCAACGTTATTTCAGTAAGCATTAAACTAGCCAACGATGAAAGATATAACCTGAATTTAAATTTACTAAACGACATCGATACGAGTCGAAGTACGTATAAGTTATTACCTTCAAAAGTAGAAATTACTTTGGTAAAAAGCCACGCTATTCGTTGGGAATCGTTGAAGAAAAAAGAATCTATCAAGAAAGTAGAAACCAATAAAAAAAATTGGGACGCTTTGGCCAATCAGTTGACTGACGATAAAGATGCGGAATCAGTCGAAACCCTTTTTTCTAAAATCTACAGCGATGGTACTGATGATCAAAAAAGAGCGATGATAAAATCGTTTTATGAATCCGGAGGTACCGTTCTTAGTACGAATTGGAATGAAGTGGCCAAATCTACCGTAGAAGTCAAACCTCCTGAAGGCGTAGAATACAAACCGTGGAAATAGATTGTTATCATACGTGCAGGTCATCCGTTCGCTGTTGTTGATCATCTTCATTTATAATTCGGATAAACTTACTGACAGTCGAGTTTTTTCCCGCATGTTTTCTTGGCGTTTCATTTATATACATATGTTATGTACCTACTGTATAAGTATGTGGTTGCGTACTGTGTATTTGTATGTATTTTTTTTTTAAATTAAAATTTTAAAAGTAATCATGTCTTATCGTAATTTCATTTGTAATATTTTCGTAATTTCTTTGTACTTACACTTCACTTATAGATTAGTCTAGTTACGAATTAAGCAGATTATTTTTGTTATTTAACAAGCAAGTCAACTTCTATAATTACTCAAGAGACGTTGTCGATGGAAGCTCAATAAAATCGTATTTTGTTTTACTTATTTACCTTCGATTATTTCTTTTGTTCAATTTCAAAACTTTCTAGGGAATTGTGTAGCGTCTTATTTCCTAAAGATGATGATTTTTCCCCTACTTTTAGGACGCAAGACCTCATAAAGGTTGGGACGGTCTCCTAGAAGCCACCAAATACGGAGAAGCCTGTCCGCAAAAAACTCCTTACATAAACCCTGCACCATTCGGTAGTGAAGATTGTCTGTTCATCAACGTTCATGTTCCTCAAGTAAATATTTATATAGATGCAATTCTACCACTCAACAATTGAAACTACGATCCACATTTAGTGTCAAGTACTTAACGTACCAAACTCTTTGCTAACTACAAGTCAATTTTCAGTGTGAAGATAACAAACCGATGCCTGTTATGGTGTACGTACATGGGGGTGGATTTCTTTCCGGCAGCGGCGATTTTTACGGACCCGACTTTCTTATGGAATACGATATAATAGTCGTAACGTTCAACTATAGGCTTCATGTTTTTGGTAGGCTCAATAGGTCACAATAAGCCAAATATCCTCGTAAATTCTAAAAATCGCGAGAAAAACTAGCCTCAACATAAATATTAATATGTCAAGGTACCTACCTGTTTGGAAAATCAATCGACGAATGCATACCTATCAATTTTTGTTTCAAGGTTTTTTGAATCTCGGATTACCCGAATGTCCGGGAAATATGGGACTAAAAGATCAAGTATTAGCTTTCAAATGGGTACGTGACAATATCGCCGCGTTCAAAGGAGATCCGAATAATGTAACAGCTGTTGGAGAAAGTGCTGGAGCTGCCAGTGTCCATTATTTGATGTTATCTCCGATGGGTGAAGGTAAGCTTGAAAATTATTTTACAAATCGACGACTGGGGCTAATATTGTATTTTATAATTCTGCGTGATGTTTAGGTTTATTCAATCGAGCAATTATTCAAAGCGGATCAGCTTTTTCGCCGTGGGCGTTTACTACTCAACAAATCGCTCACGCCTTTGAATTAGGTAAAATTTTAGGCTGCGAAACGAACGATAAACGCGAATTGTTGAATTTTCTTCTGGAAGTTTCGGCAGATGATCTCTGCAAAGCTGCTAGAAAAATAACCGGACAGGTATTGATGTTTTCGTCGTTCTCTAACATATCAATAATTTTCAATTTATGTACGCGTATTATGTAGTTAGATGAATAAGTAACCTATACAACTTACCTCCCCAAAGTCATTATTTGAATGAGCAGATATTGTGTTTGTCACTTTTTTTTTACGTCGATTTGTGTGTTAAACAGGTTGTTAAGAAGAAAATTTTGGAATTACCTTTTGTTCCATCTGCAGAAAATTCGATTCTGCCTTTGAAGTTTTTACCTGCACATCCATCGACACTGCAAAGTGTTCGAACTATTCCCTTGCTTACTGGAATTAACGATCTCGAGTCTTTAATATTCGTTACTGGTATAAAACATAACAATTTCTCAATATATGTCTACTTCTCAAGGCAATCAATTTTTTTGTTCTAAACCGTTCACAGATATATCAATGGAAGCATTAATGAATATTCACAAAAATCCAAACATTCTACCTCAAGAAGTAAAATCAACCGAACATAGTTTAGAAGAAATCTTGAAAGAAATCGAAGATTTCTACTTCAAAGATAAACAGAAAGATGAAGACCTTCTCCCTACCGTAGTTGATGTATTAAGTATTTTTTGTATTCTGTAGCAGATCAATTTATTAGAGGAACCTATTGTAGGCAACGACATATTATTTTTACGCTCATGAATATTTTGTGATTTCGATTTTATAGTTACTAACCGACGTTCAATTCGCTTATCCTTTTGACAAAATGTATTCCGATTTGATGAAAAAAGACCCACAAACTCCAATTTTTCTTTACCAGTTCAGCTATGAAGGCGCTTTAAATCTTCATAAAATGTTAATTAGAAGATTATTCGATCTCGATCTCAAAGGTGAAATGTAGCCTACCAAAATGCCGATTTTACGAAAATTGACAATGGATTATGTATTTACTCGTTAATTTTTTGAATTTCAACCGGATTTACAGGAGCATCTCATTCCGATGAACTATCGTATTTATTCAAATTGCATTTGTTGTTCCCAAAATTACAGTATGACAGAGAATTGCAGATGATCAATACGATGTGTACTTGGTGGACTAATTTCATCAAATACGGGTAAGTTTGAAGTTTCGTTGCATGAACATGATAATGTATTTTTCAGAGGGTGCGAATTCGATGTTAAATTTCATTTTCAAAAACTTTTTAACCAGTGCGCCCACTCGTGCTACTGATTCGATACAATGGCATCAAACTACGTCCAACGACTCGTGCTATTTGCACATTGACGAAAAAATTGAACTGAAATCTGGCCGAGTAAATGAAAATCGCTTGACATTCTGGAATTCTCTGACACAGAAGGCACGATTACGTAACGATTTGCACCATAAATTATGATTTAAGGGTTTAACACGATTATTTAAGTACCAACATACCTATCTACGTATAGGTATACTTATGCTCCGCCAACATTTCAATGCGTTGAAGATACTAAAAAGTATCTACTAGATTAAGACATTTTTCACGGGTAAAGAAAAATGAACCGAATAATCTCAACATTCCATTTCAGAAAGAAGGGTCGAAGTGGAAGTTTGATGGGTTTCCATTTTTTTCTCCCAGTCTTTTGCCAACAATAATTTAGCGTCACTGCTTCAAGTTTTTTCTTCTCAATCTTTAACATATCAATTTTTTTTTAGTGACAGATGAAGGTCATGTGCCGTATACCGTAATATGAAAATTTTTGCACTATCCACGATGAAAAAACAAAAAAGAAACAAAAGAGCATAAATTTACAATTGGATGAATTAATATTCATCTAGTCCATCGTTGGTTCGTTATCCGCCATGTCCGTTAATTGGCAAAAATTATAATCCGAACTAAACGAGTTTGAATGCAGATTTCAATCTGCCGTAAACCCAACTTATCTTGCCTTCCCAAGTACGATTGGACCACGGCTTTGATAAAACAATCATTTAATTGTTGTTGTAAACGTAAGAAAATTAAATAAATGTTTAAAACTACCTACATAAATAAAATATGATTTAGCAAAAACATCGATATCTTTGTAGAAAATGAAATAGGTATTAAATAAGATAAATTCAATTCTGATGCAGATTTCTTCAACAAACGAACGAAAAAAAACTTTGGAGGATTCGATATAGATACTTAGTTTGATTACGGTGATTTCAAAATTCCAATTAAGCATAATATCTATAATAACGAGAAAGGCTTAAAGAGCAAACATTAATTTAGTAAGTATATAAGTCGACTATGATCTGAAAAAGTGTTTACCGTGTTTGAATTTAACTCGGGGGTACTTTTATTCATAAAGAAGTTTTACTCAACTCGCAACAACCAAACAAATGGATGCTCACTTTCTTCCGAACTTTCATCATTAGGACGAATAGGTACTTCATGCAATAAACGCAATCTGAACTTTTGGATAATGCGTCAGATTCATCTCATATTTCATGAAAATGATTTTTTTCTTTCATTTTCGAAACATAATCGTATTCCTTGGGACGTGTAAATTTTCATTCAAAATGAGAGAATACATAATTCGTTAACCCTTACAAACTGTTTTCAAACAGTTAATTTTTTCAGAGGAGTATATTATGTTCTTTTATTTTCAAAAACTTCAGAAAGGTGATCAAAAATTCTTAATCCTGTCAAGTTTACGTTAAATATTCGTGAATTCTTCATTCTGTGTAGGTAGGTATGTAATGTACTATGAAGTACCAATAAAGTAGGATATGGTGTGATATTAAACATATTAGTTTTTATAATTTTACTGATGAAAATTTCAACCGACACGCCATTGCTAAAGTTGAACAAAATCATAATGATAGCAATTGAAACCCCGTTCTTAAATTTAAATAGGAAATAATAGTTTTACGTAAACAAAACATAACAAAACATATTCAAGAACGATGCATCGAAAAACAAATAAAATATCACAGAAACATTTTTCATTCGGTTGCAAATATATTTCTGTTTCTTCAGCAAATATTCGCTGTAACAATCTGAAATGTAGTGAAAGCGTTGAAAATGAATTTATAGATACATTAATAAAAGTCGAATAAAAAGTTTAATTTACCTTTGTTTTACTAGAACTCTGCGCATCTCTGTGCACAACGTGGACACCATCTCCTAGTTTAAAATTGTCGACTAGCAAGGGAGACGATTCACTTTTATTGCCATCGTCCAACAAATTGTTCACGGACGTGTTGCTTCTCGGTTTAATGTGCCTGGATATTGAAGTACCTGCAGAAGTCAGAGGTGTACAATAAAAAATGAGTTATTTTGGACAAAATTACGATTGATTAAAAATAATATGGATACACTAACCGACGACACCTAAATGCTCTTTAATGTCTGCTCCCACGTCAGAAAAGTCCCATAAAGCATACAATGCTTCCTTCCAAGATTTTCGACTGCACAGCATTTCAGCATATGTATCTACAGTAAAACTGTAATGATGTCCGACAGCCGCCAAAAACATTTCAATACAAAGCAGGAAATTCTAATAATTCAAAAAAATTTCTTGAAAAATCGCTACAATTTATCATTTGCATTGCATCATTCATTTCGATTTTGAATCGTTCAATACCTGAATGTATTCTGCTATATCACCTCCTCGATCATTTTTCATTTGAGTGAAATTTAAAAACGGTTGCAACATCCCGGTCCATACTAGAATGGTAATTATCACACTTTGACTAAAACAAAAAAAATTGCAATCGAACAAATTTCATTCGTGTATCGTTCGATCAAATCAATACTGACCAGATAACTTACAAGAATGAAAAAAAAATTACAGCTTTGATGCATAAAAATTTTCCCACGGGCTTCATAGGAGCTAGTTCTTCCTTGGTAGCACAATAAAATAATACAAGACAATACATAGCTACGAATTGGGATATATTATTTACAATGAAAGTTAAAACAAAACCTAGTTGTTTTTGTGTTTCGTCTTCACTCCAGTGACACAATCTGTTAATTGAAACAAGCAGGCGTTTGAACAGAATAGAATTCAACTGCTGTGAAAAATAATATAGGTTAATAATATGCGCAAACACTTACACAGCTACGATTGTCATCAAAGGTCTAACAACGGTGTACTGTAGAATCCCATGCTTGCATCCGTGAACCAAGTCTCTGGAATTCATGAAAACGTATTCAATCTTACATGATTCATAACCGCACACTGAATTGTTTCAACAATTAACTGCATTTACCTGCCCATTTTCCAATCAGTTAAAAAACACAAGGGAAATATATGAGATACTTGAGGTTTATTTTCTAAAGTTTCCTCAATATTATCAAAACATTCGTGCAGATAATTGAACAAGAATCTCATAAAGCTATAGATTACGTAAGCTTCGTAACATTCTCGAAAACTGTTCAAATACATCACGTTGTCTGGATACAGTAAGCTGAACCACTGTAAAAACAGAGAGCTCCTATGAGATAATTGACCAAATTATTGAAAAATTAATCCAACTTTGGCAACCTACCGCGTTCAAAGAATATATCGGCACCATCCATAATACTCTGAAAACGTACAATTTCAAGATGATAACGTATTAACGATAGGAGAATAAAATGATTTGTAAACACACGTACCGTATTATATGTTTCTGCAACTTCGGTTTAGAATAATAGAGCATATGTTGAATAATTAACCAAAATGACATAGGTAACGTCATGATAACAAAGACGCCACCGATGAGGGGAATCGAAATTTTTCGCTGAAATCCATCTTTCACTGCCCTTGTTATCAGAAGTGGTAGAATAACAACGATTAAAATTAGATAAAACAGCAAAATTAACAGTCTAATCCAAAATCTCCAACTCTTCAGCAACTTGAATATGGGCATTCTTGGACATAAATCACAATCACAACATCTGAATTTTAAAATCATTAGTTGAATTAATCAATGAAACTTTCAGTTTTACATTAGATAATTTTCAATTCCGCTCAGTTGTTTTTGTTGTGAACATTGATTTGATAGAGCTGAGGAAACTACGTCATCCTTATCAAAAAGTCTAGTGACGGTGACTGATAACGATGCATAATAATAATCAGCCAATCAGTGATCAGGAAAACAGATCGTAACCAACCTGTAACTCTACCCGAAACTCGTCGTTAAGAAATCCACTGTTACGCGTGTTATTGTTATGTTAGTTGGTTACGGTATTTGACTATTTATGTTACGGTCAAGTTAGTTATGCGGTCAAGCAGTGCCTTGATGATTCACTGTCTTTTTTTTGTTGTGTGAAAACGAAAAAACGATTATATTTATCAGAAATTTTGAAATAGAAGCATCGACCATTTGCTCTCTATCTTTCTTTGTTTATGAGAATCGGCGAATTACGCTTGTAGTACAGACTTTATGCGTGTTTCATTGGTGATAGAAATTTTAGCCAATCATTAGGAAACTGGCAAAAAATATCCAATGTAAGTTCGTTACTTCTAGCTGTTGATATTATTTGAATTTGAATTTTAAAACAATTTAAACGTAAACTAAAAACTATTATACGTACAGAGTGCGATATCGTTTCATTATTTAAATCGAGTGTTCCTTTGTTATCAAACTGTACCTTATCTTATAAAAATTCCAGAAGCCATCGTTTTAAAATATGTTGGGATTCGCGAGATTACGTTTCATTTACAGGATTTTAATGATTGAAAACTCGATGGCGAGTTTACGTAAGATGCTTGCATTATCATACTTTTCCCGTTTTCCAAGTCAATATAATGCATTGAAATTTTTGCTGTGAAATCTTCTCATTAATTTGATTCTAAGCCGTACCGCCGTACCCTTTCACTGTAACCGTTGTTCAGTGAATAGCATTCATATTGGTATCAATTAAAATTGAATATTCATTTCTTTCAGACAACCTAATCAATTTTGCAGACAATGGATCAACCAATGACCTCAGACGGACAGGTTACTGTAATGCAGGCAATTCCAACCGGAGCTGGTAGTCAACAAGTACAGGTACAAAAATATTGAAAGATATTTCTTGCGGAATGTGTATTTACGAATAACGGTTAATTGACAACTGAAACGAGTATCTTAGGTGGTTCAAGCTGGTCAAGTTATTCAGGGACCTAATGGTCAACATATCGTAGTACATGCAGTTCCTCAAGCCAATCAAACCATTCAGTTAGCGGCACCAACTTCTAGTCCAGCTATTCAACAACTTCAAGTTCTTCCCATGTCAACTTTACAAGTACGAATATTTTCGACTTTGTTATTATAGGATTAATTCGAAATTGATGTTCGAGTGTATTTTCTCAGACCGGTGGTTGTAGTCAGATTGTGATACCTCAGCAAGCTCAAATATTGCAAACACCCGATGGCCAAACATTCATTTACCAACCTTCTGCAGTGGTAGAAAATGCTATTCAGCAACCAACTCAACCTACCCGTAATAAATGTCTCTAGGTCGTCGAGCTTATTTCTTGATCTCAGTTTTATGGACTTTCGTACTAATGTTTCAGTTATCAATTTGAATGGAAATTTAGTACAAATTGCAAATGCACAAACAACTTCTGTCACGACGGCATCAAATACGTCTTCAAGTGGCCATAATTCCAACTCTAATCAAAATATCGTTATGGTATGTTTCTGTCAGTCGTAAAAAATTGAAATCATGTAATATACGATTCGCGACTCGAAAGAAATGAATTGTAATTTCAGGTGGTGCCCAATGGCGGAAGTGGCGTTCAGCAAGTTAAAAGTCCAGAATTTTTGGAGGAAGAACCGTTATACGTGAATGCTAAACAGTATAAAAGAATTTTAAAACGTAGGCAGGCTCGAGCGAAATTAGAAGCCCTTGGTAAAATACCAAAAGGCAGACAGGTACCCCAAATTTTTTGTCAATACATTTAGTTTACGTAGATGTTAATCATTTTTTGTCATTCTGTTTTCAGAAATATCTACATGAATCTCGACATAAACATGCTATGAATAGAATACGTGGTGAAGGTGGCAGATTTCATTCGGGATCTGTAAAAAAATTGGCTGAGCAGCAACAATGATAGACTATGGATAAAGGTTGAAGTATCTTTTTTGTATGTACAGTATATAATATGTACCTATTATGTTTCTGTATAGTCGTATTTAAGAACTCTTGTCTCGTCTTTTTTGTGACTTACGATCGGTACGCGCGACGTCTTTGAATTCCTAATACTTTTTGGCGATCGGAAACGTTGATTAACGATAATTCACGCAGGTTTTCCTAGAAAATGCGTGTGACATTTATAATTTTTAAAGTGCCTAATGCCGAACTGTTTACTCCGTTCACTTCATACCTATTTGTACGCAAGGCCAACACTATACACACGACATTTCACTATCTATTCGCAAACGCTTCGTTCTTTTTATCCACATATCTGTTGTAGGTTTTAATATTATTAATAAAAGTTGACCGTATCAGCGCCTAGGTTCCGACGATTCATAAAAAAAAAAGGAATCGATTCACGATTCATCATGGCCTGTATTCATAGACAATACTTGGGTATCAATGAACACTTCAGTACACAAAAACCTATACTAATCCTTTGTTAAGTATAGGTTTTTGCGTATGAAGTATTTCTCGGTACTTGAGTTTTGTCTATGAATACGGGCCTATATTTTTCATTATGATGAACGATTCGCAAGTAGAGCCTTTCGCGAGTCCAATTAATGGATTCGTAGAGTCCGTTTCGAGTCCAAAAATTTGAATCTGCGATTGCTCCTCTCCGGCGTCAAAATCAGGGGTTATATAGAAAAAAGGTTTACTACGGACGCAGAAGAACAAAAAATCGTGCGAATTTCCAAAATATTTTCCCGATTTTTGGGCATTACAAAATTTAATGGACTCTGGTCAACTGGACTCGGACTCGTAAAAGGACTCGTTTCCAAATCGTTGAAATTAAACTCGCAACGTCGCAAGTCCATGATGTACGAGTCCGAGCAAAATAGAGTCGGACTCGGACTCTGACTGGAAAATCACGAAAACCATATCCATGCTCGGTCCCAATCGGCGAATCGTGAATCGCGATTCCTTTTCCCGATTCAAATTGTAATCCTTTTTTGCTCAAAAATCAGCACTTTTTTTCATTTTTAAAATTTTTCTCAAGTTGAAAAAGAAAATGTACAATCTATAATTTGATCCGTCAAAACGAATCGTCTCTCTTGAAAAAATAGATCGATTCACGGATCACGGATACCTAATGAATTTTTGAATCGATTCATGAATCGTGAATCGTGAAAAATGAATCTTGCGGAATCCTGATCAGCGCTTTATAAATCAATGGGAAAAAAACTATCTGACGACGAGGAACCGCGCTGAAGAATTATGGTCCAGTATTAGGTGTTGCAATGGATGTTTGAAATTTTTCTTTAAAATATTTGTATTTTTTACCGTTTTTGTAATGTTTAATTATGATGTGTTACAGTTGTTCATTTTTAATGTAAATTTATTATTTATTAATTTTTTGTTCCTTTGTTTTCACTGTACAGTTTCAAAATTATTTACTTATTCAGTTTGTTTTTTCAAATTAGACTCGCCATGGTCATGATTCAATAGTATTTCAACCATTTTTTTTTGTTCTCGAAATGATGCGATAAGTAAGCAAGTATTGCAACCTTTGAATCCTTGCTAGTTACCATCTGTGTGTGATATTTGGACGTAATTCGATCGTCGTTCTCAAGCTCGCAAGTTTGCTTCAAGCTGATAAAGGTAGATTGCTAAATGCTAATACCCCAGAAGCTTGCGGAATGTAGGCATAAGCTTCCCATTACAGAGGTGACCAGAGTCCGCTCTGAAAATGACTCGAGGTCGGACTCTTGGACTCCCGAGTCCGAGTTCATTTTGAATGGATTCGTATCAGTGATTTGGAAACTAGTCCTTTTACGAGTCCCGAGTCCTTTTGACCAGAGTCCATTAAATTTTGTAGTGTCCAAACTCCAGTAAAATATTTAAGAAATTCGCACGATTTTTTTTTCTTCTGCGTCCGTAGAAAACCTTTTTTTCTATATGACCCCTGATTTGGACGCCAAAGAGAGGAGCACTCGCGGATTCAAATTTTTTGGACTCAAAAACGGACTCTACGACTCCATTAATTGGACTCGCGAAAGACTCCATCCGTTATAGGCTCGTAAATTTGGACTCTAAGTCACCTCTGCTCCCATAAGACATAAGACAACCCATACCCTTTCAAACCGGAACCAATATATGTTTGAAAAGAACCAAGCATTGCCATAGTGTAAATGATTTCCTTACTTATAGGAGTTGCTGTCGTTACATAATTTACCTGCGAGAAAATAATATGGAAATGCACGTTTTGTTTGTGAAGGGCGAAAGTGTCAAAATATTGACAAGGTGTCTAACAGGTCCTGTTGATCCTGTTTTGGGGCTTTTTCAGTGAAAAGTCCTGTTTTATAACAATTTTGAGATTCCATTCATCAAAATAAAATAATAGTTAATATCTAAAATGTCGTCAGTGACGACACTGTGTAACATGATGAAAGATGATAATAGGGTGTCTGAAGAAATTTCAACTTTTGAATGCCTTTTTCTTCGAAAATTTTCGCCATCGCTTCACTCAGGCTCAGTAAATTTATATTTTTTCATTTTAAAACTTGAAGTACCTACAAAACGTCTTCCTTTTCAGCCTAGACAATTAATATTTCAAAGTAACAAAAATCGTCCTCATTTATCAAAAAACTAGTAACGATCTCGATTAAAATTTTCAAAAATGTTCCTTTTTTTAAGAAGGAAATCAGAAAACGAGTCTTTGGATATAGTTTTTTTTTTTTTTTTTTTTTTTTTTTTAAATTCAGAGCAAAACATGAAAAAAGTACGAATTTTGCCTAACGAAAAAATTTCAGATTCTGGGTGTCTTTTTAAAAAATTTGTGCTCTCGCTTCGCTCGGGCTCGGTGAATTTACTTAATTTTTTCTTTTCAATGTATTTTCCTTACTCTTCAATTTTTAAAATAAATTTACGCTTACTTATTTCTTACAATCGCTGAAAAAAAAAAGTTTCAAAAATAGTTTTCTTCGTAAATTTTTAAATTTTTTGGAAGGGGCGGGGGGGGGGTGTGCAAAATTATTTTAAAAGGTCCTGTTGAAGGTACTGTTAAGGTCCTGTTTTGGGGTTCTGAAAGTTTGTTAGACACCCTCATTGACCTACCTGGTGTTGTAATGTGCAGGTGATATTCTAAACGTATGTAAAAATTATAACCCCCCCCCCCCCCAAAAAAAAAAAAATAAAAATACCTTGCAGCAAAAAAGAGGAATTGTAAAAAAAAAAAAAACGCAAATCAAAAATTTCCAAAACACAAAATTACTGATATCAATTTCGAGGTGAGTTGGAAATTAATCCAATAGGTTCCAGGTTCCTACATACTGCAGGATAGACTGTTGAATTCAAGTGAGAAAATGAAACACTCACTTTGAAAGAATAAGTTGAGGGAGTTACAAAATTTTCAACATAGATCAAACAAATTTCCCAATTTCCGATCGCTTTCAAATGACGACAAATGAAATTTGTTCACTAATAATGCGTGAAAAAAAAAATCTGAGAAAGCGATCGGAAATTGGGGAATTTTTTTGATCTATGTTGAAAATTTTGTAACTTCCTCAACTTATTCTTATTCTTTCAAAGTGAGTGCAAATTTCCGAGTTTGTTGGTCTCAGAATAATAGGCGTTTGCGGTAGCGGCGTCGTTCTTTTTCCCAATCCCCTCGCCGCGCTACCGCCCGGCCTGATGAAACAAAAAAAACATTTTGTGTACCTAAGTTGAGCTAAAAAAACTTTGAAAGCCAAGTAAAATCCATTGTTTGGAATTTTTTTGATTACATGGTTTTATTATTTTATCAAGTTGGAAGAAATTTTGAAAAATGCGGAGTTGAAATTTTTTTAACCAATTTACAATAGGAAAATTTTAGTATCTATTGTTAGGTATATTGTTGAACGAAAATCGAAAAAAACTTGAAATTATTCGAATCTAGTCTAGTTATAATTTAGTTGAGAAAACATTTAATTATTCGAGAAGCAGAAATGCTCTTTAAAAAATTTGAAAATGTGTGAATGTGAACATAACATATCGATTCGTAATTCAAGTCAATTTGAATTTAAAATACGCATTTAAAGATCGAATATGCACTATTATGTGTAGTAAACTACCTGCGTAATATCATAATATGCAATGTATGTACTATGTAGGTAGAGGTACCTAGCTACCTACCTATCTAGTACTTGGACTTACTTATCTTTTCTAAAACCGTGTTATATGTTCGTCTAGTTCTAACATAGAAAAGTAACTGCAACTGCAAGTAACAACACATTAGGTATATTTACATATGTACCTACAATTGTACAGCACATGGTACAGGTACATATAATAAATGATACGTATAGGTGGTACATCTACATATTATATGTAGATGTACGGTAGGTCTAGGTATCTAATTACCTAATTCGCAAATTTCAAACGTGCGTGAACGTATTCGTGTGCTACACTCAATTCTTTACGGCTGACGTGTAATTTTTTATTTTCATTTTTTGCTTTACGAGATATCTATTATACTCGGATTGATCTTAATCGTTCGTAAGTAAGTTTTTTTCCTGCAATGTCGACCGTCGCGTCGCTTAGATGATTTTCTGAAAGCTACATCAATCATATTAAGTAGTCGAGCGTGTTGAAAAAAGAAAAAACTGTCAAGTCGACGACGCGACGATATAGCCACATTTTTTTACTCGTATTTATCGAAAAGAGTACCGCATATTAAGCCGATGCGATGGTTCGACGCTTATTCATCTGATGATCCGACTCACTCCGTAACCTTACCCTTTTCAAGTACTTTACCATGCCCGTTACTATTACCTAATACATACCTACCTACCTACCTACCTATGGGCGTCGCAGATACACCTATCCTACTCGATAGTATTTGAATCGCAGTATCGGAAACGGCTGCGAAGTCAGAGAAATTAAAAGTCAAATTAGGTAGGTAGGTGCGAATGTATTCGCGCACAAGAATACTTGATCAAATTCGAAAAAAAATGAAGATTTCGGATTTTCGGCTGGAAATCGCTGGAAATGTGAAAGGACTTTGAGCTAAAAATTGCAATGTTTCCCCTTGATATGTTAAATTTATACCTAAGTAGGTAGATCTAGATACTTACGTTAGGTGGAGGTGTACCCGAATTGCCGAATGTTCTGTTCGTTCGCGTGATTTCTTGATGACGAATTTTCGTACAAATCAAAAGCTGAAAAAGAATTACGTACGAATAAAATGGAAATGAAAAAAGAATAGAACGACGAAAGCAAAAGAAAAAAAAATGAAATTAACAAAGCGAAAAATATACGGCTCCGCATTACTTTTCCGCTTCGTTATGCTGCGGATGTATTACTTACCTATGTTGTATTAGGTACATAGATAGTAGATAGTAGATACTGTCTATAGGCTACCGGCAAATTTTATTTTTATTTTTCGTCTTGCTTTGAAAAAGAAGAAAAAAAAGGCAATCAATCCGAGTAATTTACAAAGCAACGAATCGAAGGAAATTTTTTATTTGCACAGCTTTTTCTTCCCGTTCATTTCCTTTTGTTTGGGGGGGGGGGGGTATTATTTTTTTATTGTTTCTTACGCGTGTTGTTTTTTTTACTTTTGCTCGTATATTTGTTACCCATTTTTTGTCTACCTACTTAAAAAATGCGATGTGAGAATGTTGTAAATTGTACCATACCGTATAGATGTTTTCGGTATAAGCCATAAGGGTATAAGGTTACGTATTTATTGACATACCTATGCAAGTACAATGTTTGTTTGATCGAAATGTTAACGAGCAGTGAGAGTGAGAATAAGTAGAGGTGGGCATTTGAGAAAGAGAGAGAGAGAAAAAAGTTGAATCCTATACCTAAGGCTCAAATGTAAAGTTATGCCTTGAAACGCAATCCTTTTCATTTGCTTGCGATCTTGGTTAAAAAGTTGAAATGCGAATAGATACCTTTGAGCTTCGAGGTACCTAAACTTGTTAGCTCTTGAGGTATGATGTATGATTCAACATTCGATTCTTGATTTGTCAGGACAGAAGGCAATGCATAGGTATCAATAGATACCAGTACCAACTTGGACTCGTCTACCAGCTCAAAAGGTTAAGGAAGAGAAAGAGAAAGGAGAAGAAGTAAATTTGGAGTTGAAAATAGGTAGTAGGTACCTACCTAGGTACATACGTAGAGTTGAGTAGAATTTGAAAGTACCGAGTGGAGGCGAGGCGATTTGCGACGCCGAGTCGCAAATGAGCGAATAGAAATAGAAATGGAAATAGGAATAATGTACGCGTACAGCGTAGTACGGCGTATGGCGCGGCGGTGGAATAGCCTCGACGCGACGTGTAGTACGATACGAGCTGTTGTATGCGATGCGCGCTGTTTTCGCCTCGTGCAAAACCTCGCCGAAATTACGTTCACGTTCACGTTCACTTTCGTAATTTCGCGGGTATAACGAAATTTTTGTCGCCTCTTTTTCGGATTCGGTTTTCGTATTTGCGCGAAGAACGTGTATCATGCGTAAGTGTACGTGTGCGTAGATGTGTAACAGCAGACGGTTATGCGAAAAATAGGTACCTAGTACCTACTTACTACCTAGTTATTCGTGCCTTCCTAATTATGTACGTAGCGTAGCGTACATTACATACGTACATGCGTTACGCGTTTGCATATCGTACCGTATAGTGATGTGATTGCCATGAAAAAATATCGCCGGTACGCCTCGACCTGCCAGTGCATGCCCGACAATTCTTATTAGGTACCTACCTAGTAGGTACATTACATATACTTACCTATTTTCAGTAAATCACCCGTACACTCATCTTATAGGTAGGTACTAGGTAGTAGGTACCCGACCTACGCCTTGTTTTCTTCTTACGAAATTTTCGTACCTAATATGTTAATGTAGTACCGGTGGATATTTTCGCCTCGGCGCAGTAGGTTAGGTAATAGGTACATAATTATAATACGTATAGGTAATACGTATTATGCAGGCTAGCCGAGGGGTGGGGGGGGAGTACAGAGGTACATTTGTACCAGGCTCGCAATTTAAGAAGGGGCCCGCATGCGGGGCCCTTTGAAGAGGACTCTGTTCAACTACCTACAAAATTGTAAAAAAAAGTGCAGTATTTATTGAAAAATTTTCACCCTCGCTTCGCTCGGGCAGTAGATAAATATTTTAATCATAGGTTTGTTCGAGCGCTTTGTAAGATATGAAAAAAAGATTTTGAAATTCTAATTTTTTCGTTTACGTTAACCAAAGCTGTGTTCGTTCTCACCAAAATGCCAAAGGTGTAAAAATGAATGGTTACCTATCATTATTTTTCTAAAACTTCACATCTTTTTAGAGTAAAACTGAAGCATAATTCGTACAAACGCCCAAACGGTATAAGTCAGGTAAGTGAAAAAAAACAAATGGTATAAGTCAAAAAACTGTATTATATGAGAAAAGAGACTTTATTGTTTTGAAAACGAAGTTACACTCAAGTCCGTTTTCAAATATACAGTTTTTTGACTTACCTATACCGTTTGTATTTTTTCACTTTCCTGACTTAAGTACCTACCTATACCGTTTGTACGAATTATGATGCTTCAATTGATACAAATATTGAAAGGTGTAGTTTCGTGCATTAATTTCTAAAATGTTTGAACAATAATTTTATCGACAATAAACAAATTCTGCAACAACTTATTATCGAAAAAATTGTAATGGAAATTTCACGTACATAAAGTGAATACTTAGTAATGGGTACAGCCCTTGTTAGTGAAGATGCACCCTGGGACTTTCAGAACATTACGAATTTCAATATTTTTTTTCAATATCTTATAAAGCGCTCGAACGAACCTATTATTTTGAAAACTGATTGATAATTTTTCACTGACTTTTCAGTTAAAATTTTTTTTCCAATCACATATTTCTTAATTGGTCTAAAAAAATCAATAATTTTGACTGAAAGCTCCTTGAAAAATTACTGTTTTGAAATAACGTGGAAAATGAGCGGAAAAATCACTTACTTACTGAAGCTAAAATTTCAGTTTTTTCAAAATTCCACCAAAAATTTCTGGCCTCGCTTCGCTCGGGCTATAGTATATTCCCTATTTTCAAAATTTTCATTCAATTTTGACATGATCTAAAGAATGGAAAATATCTTCTTTCTCGTTTCCGAATGTCACTTCAGATCATTGCTCAAGTTTATTTGAGAAATGAAAAAAATGGACTGAAGAAAAGGGGGCCCCCGCGTTTCCTCTCGCCTGCCCTGCTATTGTGGTATTATGTAAGTACATTACATACATATTATGTACTGTAGGTACATAGGTAGGTAGGTACTTGGTTATCGTAGATAGGTACTACATACATACATACATACATTACATATACATACCTATATAGACAGATACGAACGCGTGTGGCGAGTGCATGGTAAATGTTGGTACTTGGTACCTAATCAATCATGTTAACGAAGGTATTTGTCATTTTCAATTTCAATTTGTCGGACGACCTTTATGAATTGAAAAGTTACACAAAAGTCGCGTAATCGTTTTTAATAAGTATGTAACGTATGTACCTAAGTATTTGTGTTTCGGTATCACCTTACCTACGAGTAGGTATCGTCGGCTCGTTACCTAATACCTATTACCTACGTCTTATTCGATAGGTAATTTGCGAGTTTTTCCTTTCTTTCTTCTTGTTCTTCTTCTGGTCCCATTTATTTTTAATTTTCCGGTTTGAAAAACGCCGGTTCCTCATTTTATCGCTTCGCGTACTTACTTAGTACTGCTACTTAGGTACCTATTCTGGTGAGTGGTATTCCTAAGCTACGACTAGATGATTACTCGACAATGCGACGCTACGGTTACGTGCATTTTTTAGTTACGATGCGAGCATCGCGAGCACACTGGCTGGCCATGTGGTCAAATGCCCAACACCGCGTTGGCTGCGACTGCAACCGGTTCCATCGCTTACGGACCGACGCGACGCACGAGCGCCTTTTTCATTTCAACTCTTCGCTTCCTCCTCCATTCTCGCTTCTTTTTCTTTCTTCCTTTTCCTTCCTTTCTCCTTCTGTCATTTCACTTCACACATTAGCCACTCTTGTGGACGGCTTCCAAAACTTTTTCTCGCAAGTTTAAAACAGCGCTGAAAAGATGCGACAATTTTAGTTTCCACATCTTGTTTGCTGTGTGCGTAGAAAATCGGGGCGAGCGAGGGAGAAAATAGGCACCTACGAGTACAAGAGTAGAAAATCAAAAAAAGGTTTTCTGAACGATTTTTTTTTTTTTTTTTGTCGAAAGAACTGAGCAGGCAAACCTTTTATTTCTCGAGAGCCGCGTGAAAACTTTAGTCCAGAATGGAACGCTGCCCTCTGCACGAGCTTGTCTTGCTGGACCGAAGTCAACTGGACTCGACACCATTTTCATAGTGTTAATCCTACAAATGGGATGGATGATTGAGAATTTTCGAGTTGTTTTTTTTTCTACGTAGGTACCTACTCAATACATATTTCGAACCGTTTCCGTTTCCGTTTCCGTTCTCGTTATATAGGTATTAGGTACCTCGACCTTCTATACCTATCGCGCTCGTATCATTAGTAATCATTACTCATTAACATTTGTCTTCGGCGCGACCGAAAATAACAACTTTAATTGGTTTGATAACTGGTGCCCACTTGCCTAGCTAACCACTGGCTGGAGCCTAGCGCCGAGCGCCTAGCACCTTCGTACCTACCTACCTACCTACCTACCTACTTGTACTTGGTCGTTAGTATCGACATCATCTGTGTGAATTCTCTCTCAGAATTATCAACGTAGGTACCTCTACCTACTTGCACCGAATAAAACGGTAAATTGAAATAGGTATCGCCGGGCCGCTTCAGTTGTTGTTGTTCAAAATATGTGTAGTAGAAAAATTACGATTGCTATACCATACCTGCGCTGCGGTATTACATGAATTATTATTATTTTTTTCGAATGATTCGTATTCTTTGACAAATTACTTTGGAAGTAGCGATTAGATAGCGAAGAATCTCGACACCACATCAGACACCGAGTACATAAGTTGAGTAAATAGTGCTGCTGTCGCCGCCGCCGCCGCCGCCGCCGCCGCCGCCAAACAACGCGGCAATTTTCGCTCGTCGCCTCTTTATCAAGTTTATTGGTTCGGCATGTACATATGTATAATGTACCTAATTACCTACTACCTACCTGTACCTACCTATCTGTGTTGTATGCACCTGTAACCAAGTAGATGCCGGTGAAAGCTTGAACTTGATCGCCTGGCCCCATAAATTTAATAGGGAATGAGAAGGGAATAAAATTTGATGGGAAATGGGCGGGGATCGAAGGGGAGGGGGAAATAAAAATTCGAACGAAAAGATTACAGAGATACCGTCAACTTACAGGTATAGGTAATGTCGAGTAGAGAGCTAGAGACTAATACCTACCTAATTACCTACCCTTAATTTTTTTGTTAATCTCGTCGCGTCGCGTCGGAGTGACGCACCAATCCGGAATTGCACGTCGAGTACCTAGTACCTACTATCTACACTGTACCTATATTTGAGAGTGGAAGGACGCAGCGCGCCGCCGCCGCCGCCGCCGCCGCCGCGCCATCACGCCACCGTACCCCGTACCGTGTGCGAAGAAAATGAAAACGGAAAAAAGGCTTAAAATGCGCTCTCCTATACGCCTAGCGCTAGCAACATAGGTAGAGGTCTAGAGGTACTTGGACTTACCTATTTTTGTTTTTAAACAGCGCAGCGCAGCGCATCGCATCGGAAGAGGAGAATAGTTGCGAAACGACAAATTTCGCTTCATTATTAAAACGTATCGCGTTTGGCTTTGTCGTCGTATAATCCGTCGAGCGTATAATTATGAAACTTTTATCTGACTTAATTTGTTTGCCAGGCGTAAGTATTATAGTTCTTTTTTCGTGCAACTTTGTTTTGCGAATGACACATCTAAACGATGCTCGACGCGCGACACGATCAAGGACCGACCGCATTTTCGCAACGTCAACGTCCAAGTACAAGTACACGCCGCGCCGAGTATATAGGTAGCTACTAGCTAGGTACCTAGCTAGTAGCTACCTACTAGATACTATACCTACCTAGTTTATTTGTCGCGCGGATAGTCGACACCTGCTCGCTAACCAAGTAGTTACCTACTACCTACCTTCGATACATTGTACACGTTTTGGCGCTCTCTTTCTCGCCCCTCCCCTCCCCTTCCCTCCCCCTCCCCATCTCATAAAAAGACGGAGCTGTTTTTTGTCACTTTTCGGTTCGCGCGCTACCTGCCTGGAACCTCGGCCACCCTTCTCTCTCTTACGTATTCAAGGCGTCCTCCGTCCGTCCGATTCGAGTTTTTAGAACTCTCCGAATCATTCGTCGAGAAATTGAACACCGCTTTCTGGTTTTGCATTCTGAAAAAAAGAGTCAGAAAAGTTGCAAGTCGCCAATTTGAAAATTTTTCGACTTTTATACCATCGATGTTTGAAAAATTTCACAAAAAAAAATCTTACACTATTACCTTTTTATGGAATTTTACGCGGATGGCAGAAAAATTTTCTGGTTCCGTTTTGCAGTGTAACGAAGCCGTGACAATTTGAATTTGGCAAAGATTACAATGTATTTTCCTATTTTCTCGCGTGCGTGTTTTCACGAGGTGACCGGTGACCGTTGACAGCGCTGACTACGAATTGAACAAATCTACCATCTCAGAGGCCGCTGCCATGCCGTACCTACCTATTACACTTTACTCGTACAATGTACTCGTAAACTTTATACTTACGCACGCACGGGCAGGCAGGCAGGCAGGCAGGACTTTTTTTTGCACGACGAGCTTTCTTTTGCATTTTTTTTTTTTTTGCCTCAGATGAATCATAGAACTGCAAACGCGAGGGCTAAGCTCTGAAAAAATTGGGTTTTTAATGATTCAGATTTAGAGAGTACCTTGTGGTTGTGTTGGTGCTTGATAGCACCTACCTATCTAAACGGTATAGACGTAAAGATGACTTTTAACCTACCTACCTACTCGTAGTACCAGTACCCGTCGCGTATGCGTATTACAATTACGATCTGCGACGGATGGGGAGCGAACGCAGGTTGCAGGTCGCTGTTGTAGATACGGATACGGATACGGAGATGGAAATAGTACCAGTACCTATATCATCAAGCTGGTCCTTCTTTCGCATTGTGTGACGGTGACATACGGCGTCATTTCAAAGACCGCCGACCGCAAATTATGTATTGGCAAAATTTACGAGCGACGCGACGCGTCGCGTCGGACTCGTGTTGTTGTTGTTATACAGTACCTACCTACCTACTCTGTGTGTAGGTAGGTAGGTAGGGTAGTAGGTAGTGGGTATTACATAGTAGGTACGAGTATATTGTACCCAGCGGATGAGCGGAACAGGAACGCCAACAGATTAAATAACCATCGGGCGTGGTAAACCGTCTGGTGGTGTCGCGAACGACAAAGGTTCGCCAATAAATTATTATCGTACCTATTCCTACTACCGACACCGAGTACATATAATATATAACTATACAGCGGCAGGCGGGTGGGTAGGTACTAGGTACGGCTTATTTTGATTTTCGCTAAATTGACGTAGACGCGAACGTAAACGTAAGCGTAAATGTAAATGAATTCGGATTCGGATTCAGATTCAAATTCAGCGCACACCATTCATAACGCTCGTTGGCGAGTGCTCCGTGCTCCGTCTTCCGTCTTCCGTCTTCCGTCTTCCACCGCCCTTTACCTTCGCTCGCTCGCTTTATACACATAGACATAGGTACCTAGTAGCGGGGTATCACACGAAAGGGGTAGAGACAGAGACTAGAGACCGCTCTCTCGCATTCCTCCTCGCCGTCCCTTAACTCTTTCCTGCGCACCTCTCGCGGGCGCCTTTTTTTTTCATACGGTCGACGTAAATCACGCACAATGAAAATACAGTACAGATGCGAATAATGAGCGAGTCGGTAGATACGAGTAGGTACAGGGTACCCATAGGCCATAACTGCCTACTTACATATATGTACATTACATACATAGGTATACCTAATAATGTGAGGTATCGGGTACAGTGATGCGAAATAACGTCGCGTCGCGTCGCGTCAGTACACAAGTAATCTTTATCTATGTAATACAGTCCCTATTGTACCTATACCTTGACTAAAGTGCCGAATAGGTACATAAAATAGGTATCCCTCCCCTCCTAATTTGTTTCCCCTCCATGAGAAAATAACTCGCAAAAATTTCCAGCCCGATTGATGCATGTTAATTGTTAACCGGGGTGCCTCAGAGCCCATTTCGAAAAATTGACGGAGCGCGCCCGAGCTGATAATATGCATTTCTCCACTACCGGCACGCGGCAACGAAACGCTAAAATTACCCCCGCTCATTTTGACTTCAAACTATATTCATGACCCAAAATGAGCCCATGTGGGGAGGGGTCAAATTGAAAATTTTTCATAATTATCGAGTGTGGTATCAACATTCATGTTTTTTTTTAACCCGGAGAATTCGTTTCCGACAATTGATGGCCCGAACTGGGTCCATGGGAAGGTGACGGGGAGGGTCAAACCCCAATTTTTCCCCCCAATCATCGAGTGTGGTATCAAAATCATTTTTTTTTTTTTAGGTATATCATCCGCGGATTCCATTTCCAATGCCATTTCATCGAAAAACCCAAAATGAGACCATGAGAGCGCGAATGGAAATAAATGATTGTGAAAAATTTTCCATTTGCAGCTCCTCGCAACCTTCGTATGTGGTTTTATTTTGTATTTTTCGATGAAATGGCATTGGAAATGGAATCCACGGATAAAAAAACTTTGATTTTGATGCCACACTCGATAATTATGGAAAATTTTCAATTTGACCCCTCCCCACATGGGCTCATTTTGGGTCATGAATGTAGTTTGAAGTTAAAATGACCTCAGAAATGGGATTCGGAACCTCTGATACCTCCTGGAATTTTTTTTCTTGGAAAAATCTGTTTGAAGTATTCTGCATCAATTTTGTTGGTTTGTCATTTTCAATCACACTTTTTAATATCCTATATCCTCGCGCTTTTCCCCCGGCGGCGCAAAAAATTTGAAAAAATATTTTACGATTCAAAATTGTATGAAAGGAATCGAATGCCGCAAACCCGCACGCTCTATCATTATTTGGACGCCTTCAGTTTTCAGCTGCCAGGGGCGGCGCGATGGGGGGGTTTGGGGGGAGGTAACACCCCCCCAGACAAATTTTCAGTCGGCAAAATTTTGGAAATATAAGGTGAGTCGGCAAAATCTCAGAAATGTCAGCAAATTGAAAAAGTTTTAGAAATTTTGCAGCATAATCAATAAAAAATTGAGCCTTTCTAAATTTCAAGTTTGTAGTCCTCTTTCATAAAACACAATCCAACTTCAAAATTATTTACTTTCCAAACCGATATTTTCGAAGAATTTCGGCCTCGCTACGCTCGGCCTCATTGGTTTTTTTCTCGTTCATACTTTTAAAACAATCCAAATTCAACAAAAATGATATTTTTCCACTACATTATTTCAACTTGTTTTATCAAATTTTTTCTCATCAAAACTCATTTTTAAAGTCAAGAAATTAAATTTTTCAAAAGCTTTGGCCTTGTTACGCTCGACCTTATTGTTTTTCTTTTTGAACATTTTCTAAGTACAAGTGGTCGGTTTTTTTTACTCGCGTTAGATAATCAATTTATATTATAACATTGTTTTATTGGTCTTGAAATTAAAGAAAGTATTCCGCTTAAAATTTTCTCCCTCGCTTCGCTCGGGACAAATTTATTTACCTTCTCTTCTCCTTAAAACTACATAATAATAATCTTCGAAACTAATCTGTTGAAACAAAAAATTCTCGTATTGTAAAATTTCAGAATTCTTACTCGGCAATTTTGAATTTTTTAGTCGGCATTTTTGAACTTCGAAATGTGCTCTGAGGTACGGGTTAACATGCATCAATCGGGCTGAAAATTTTTGTCAGTTATTTTCTCACGGAGTGGAACCAATCTAGGGAGGAGGAGGAGGGGGGGGGGTCCGTCAAAAAATTGAAATTTTTTTCAAGGGACACCCTATTGTACGTGCGGGTAGGCTTTGTACGTTAAATACGTAATACATATAATGATCGAATACCTACGCGTAAGCGCCTTTTACGACATTTACGAATAGCTATTAGCTACACCTACATGTGCAATTGTGCATATGCATTATGCAATATGCATACATAAAGTGCAAGCAGTAAGCGACGCGTATGCGTATAGGTACTACTTACGTACCTATATAAAATACGTGTACCGTACCGTACGTAGAATTACTGGGTACCTCTACCTAGTACCTATCTATTGTTGCGCGACCCGTAAATGAGAATATGTAGTTGCGGCGCGTTTGTGTGCTTAGACGTTGGTGTTGGTGTTGATATAGCGAGTAAATACAAATACCTACGCGCTTCCTTATCTGCTGGCGAGTGTGAGATAAGACACAGCAGCTCGGATGCTTTGCCGTGTGGTACATCTACTTCTACATACTACGTACCTAGTTAGTACCTAGTACCTACCTATACTACATACTTGCCAGTTTCGATTTCGAGTGCAGAGTCGGTTGTCCCCAAAGGCTCGGTCCTAGGTCCAACTCTATGGAACATTACTATTAATGAGTCGATTGTTCACCTTTTTTTAATAGCAAAGTAACAACGGCTAAAAATTAAACTTATTGCATATGCAGATGCGCAGATGCGATATTTTAATTATTATCTCTGCTGAATCCTTAAAACTTTTGGAGAAAATTACTATAGGTACCTACCTAATAATGTCTTGCAAATTAACTTATTCCCTTTTTACCAAAGTTGACAGGAAATACTGGGTTAATTTGCTCAATATAATTATGTAGTAATAAACAACATTCGATCATCTCCAACACGTCACCAGTTTCAAATATCTTGGTCTTGTGATAGACAACAAACTTACCTTTAAACTTCACCTCGAGTTCATTGCTTCAAAATCTCTCAAAATTATTTACAAACCCTCTAAAATTCGCCGTAGGTAATACAATATGGGGGGGGGGGGGTCAAAAAACTTGGGCTATAAAAATAATGGTTGGAGCCGTCATTAACTCACTACCTATTTAAATATTGTTCATCCTGTTTTTTGGCATCTAATTTACTCCCGTGCTTATCTTAATAAATTTCTTATGAAAATAAGTAAGTACAAAGAAAATACTGCATCAACATTTTTCTCGTGCCCATAGTGATATTTCATAGGAAGCAGCAATTGCTTTGTCAAAATCAATCTATTTCATTACACCTTGAAATTATTGTTACTAGAAATTTAAGGTATCGTACCGTAGACCGTACCCAAAATAATCTCCCCATTTCTTCTCTACCTATTAAAAGAAAAACACATTCGCTCTCTCCCTCTAGTCAATAAACTCTCTCCCAAACGATTCAACATTGAATATCTACCATCAGGTTATTCCAAACGTTCACTATAAGTATACTTATACTCATTCTCAATTTTTATTGTATTTTGTTACTGTCGACTGTCGACTATAATCTACCACTCCTCACCCCTAATAAGCTCACGGCATAAGGGATGATGGAGTTAGTATCCAAATAAAATAGCCTCACCAAAAAAAAAAAAAAAAAAAGTTAAGAGTGGTATAGGTACGTCTACATGTAAACGTACAACGCAACGTATCTATAGGTACGAATAGCACGAATAGCTGGAGTTTGCCACATCGCCACATGTTACATATTATTACCTTTACCTATATTATGTAGGTAGGTAGGTAGGTAAGTCTAGGAAAGTGGTACGTAGACGTACTATACGTACATGTACCTATGTACTTGGCTTACGTAGGTAGTAGTAGGTACCTATACCGCGTTTTACAATATGCGACGATGACGAGCATTAGTTGGACACCGAATACGGATGGAGCAAAGGGGACGAGTTGACTTGCTTTTTCGATTTCCATCTATCGCTTACACTTAGTTACGGAAATGCAATTTAAAATTGAAATTGAAACGGTTACAATTGACGTGAATGCGAACGCGTACTTGGGCATACATAATTGAGTGGAAATACGGACTCGTTTCGGTTTCGTCGAGCTCGAGTTTCAAATTCGAGCCATCGAGGTAAGGTTGGGTCGCGTCGCGACGCGCTTCGAGATCGGGTTTCGTTAATTTGATTTCCGATGGGTCGGTAAAAATTACTCGGATTTGATTGCTTGGTGCCTGGTGCCTGGTGCCTGGTGCCCTCTGCGTAGGTACCTAGTGTATCGCGACGACCATGTCTACCTACCTACCTTCCTACCTACCTACCTTCCTACCTTCCTACCTTCCTACCTACCTATGTAAGGTAGGAATTTCACTGCTGCGGCGCGGTGCGGCGATGTGATGCGATGCGATAGACTCGTAAATGTGTGTAGGTGTAGCTATACATTACATATAGGTACCTACCTACCTACCTACCTACAACGACCTACATGATAGGTATTTCGTCTCTGTAATGCTAAAAGGTCATAACTCCAAAATTTAGAAAATTTTGTTTTTCTGCTGAAATGATAACAATGGAACGTCCTCCACCCGATAATCACAACATTTCAGCTCAAACATCAAACAAATCCTTAAAATTGGAAAAAAAATATGTTGGCGTAACTCCGTATTATTGAAATTTTGAAACTTTTTGGTCTTAGGTAACTCCATCAAAGATACAAAAAGGCCATAGGTAAATCGAAAATTTGACTTTTTTCACAAAAGTGATAAAAAACGGTGTTATTTATGATTTTTAAGTTTGCGAAAGAAATGTAGAATATGTAGAATAAAAGTAAAATATGTAAAATATCATGTAAAATCGTAAGATCTAAACCACTAAATGTTGTAAATGTAAATTGTCTCAATCAAAAATTCAAATAAGAATATAATAAAATAAATTTTACAATTGATGGAATGACTCATTCCATCAATTGTCAAAATGGGACAATCAGAATATAAGTTGAAAATTCATTTTGTCGTCAATTTGCCATTATTTTGGGCTTATATGACGTTTTTTGAGTCATCATCGAGTAATTATTTGTATTTTTTTGTCATAAACATAAAATCTAGCCAATTGGAAACGTTTTTCGAATTATTCTACATTTTACATATTCTACATTTATAATTTTACATATTCTACATTTTACACATTTTTACGTAAAATGTAGAATAACATATTCTACGTGTAAAATGACAACTCTGCCTAATACAGTTTGTTAGCTTTCCTGTAAAAAATAAAGTTTCAAAGTTACGACCTTTTATGTAGGTACCTAATATACTCGTAGGTATTGGTATACGTTCTAGGTTCTAGTACTTGGGTACATATGTACAGTGCACACTGCACCATGTGTATTGTTGTAAGAGTTTTCACCGATTAGTCTTTGCCGTGCTTGTTTCGGATTCGCATTTGGGCGGAAAAGGCCAAACGCCGACGCCCGACGCCCGATGCCGACGCGACGTATTGAGCTACATGTAACATGTTGTGTTTTTAGGCACACATTGCGAGATTACCTACAACCATTACAAGTCGTCTCTTCCTTTTCGCATTCGCATTCGCATTCGCATTCGCATTCGCTTTCGCAGTAGAGACCGCGTTCCATACACCAAGTACATGAGGTATTTATCTCGCGCTCGCTATGTATGCACTTGTACATACATAGGTACTTGCTACTTACATGCGTACTACCTACTTAGTACATATGGTATATATACCCAAATACCTACCTATCATAGCTAGACCCACGTATGAAATTGAAAGCAAAAATCGCAAAAGGTTCGTCATCTTTTTACTGTAGGTACCGTATTTCTACCCTTCCCCCAATTCGCAGTTGGCGCAGTTAGTTCAATCTGCTTGATAAATCGATACCTTCATCCTTGCCGACGCGACGCGACGCGACGTGACTCGCCTCATTCGTCGTCTCGCAGGTACCAATACCAGATACTTGATCTATAACGTATGTAGGTAGTAGGTAAGTAACTACAATTACATATTGTATCACGAGCTAAGATACCTACCTACGTATGTACCTATCTGCTCTACTTATTCTCATCCTATTTCCTAGTACCGAAATACCGCGCATACACATACACATACACACGCACAGGTTCACATAATTTACGTACCATACCATACCATACCATAGTCTACCTATACAATCACTCATTCAATCCGGACATGACCGCATGACAACCGTCGCGTCGCATCGTCGTCCAACGTCCACATCTACGTGACTACGATATTTCCTTTAGGTACCTACCTACCTACCTATTTATTTATTTCTTGTCCAACTACCCTACTTCTTTGCCACCTCTTGCCTTCGGGTCATCTCCTGCACAAAAACAAAATAAACTGCTACGCCGAAATCGAAATCGAAATCGAAACGTGTAAATTTTCGATGGCAATAATAATGAAATGTAAATTGGCCGATTTTGTCGTTGACGAAGCGGGCACGAATCGGTACTTGTATAGTTGTAGTTGCAGATAGACAGACGGGGTGCTACTGTACATTTTACATTTACATAACGAATTATTTTCTTTTTACTTCTACTTTCCCCGTTCCCGTTCCCGTTCCCGTTCCCTTTTTTTGTTTCTTTGTGTTTTTCGTGGACAAACGCGAAATAACAGCGCATGCAGCGCAGCGCGCTAAGCGGATTAATTGGCGCGCCCGACCGATTAATTTGCGAATCGAACGAGCGCGAGCGGCGAAATACGACGAGTAAACGGAAAAGAAAGAGCGAAAAGGGGGGGGGGAATTAGCTGGGTTATTGTTAGGGCGACTACCAAGTATCCAACCTCTGAATGAAGAAAAAGCGAAAAAAGCAGGTGCGACGCGACGGTGATGGCGAACGACGAGCGGTGCGGAGTGGAGTGGAGTGGAGTGGGTAATGTGCCATAGCGATAGCGACATCGGGCGATAGCGTGCGTTGAGTTTTAATTGTGTTCAACGAAAGTGGCGGCTTTTATTACGTTTGATTTGATTAAAGGTTCCCGAGACGAGAGTCAAGTACGAAGGTAAACGTCGCGTCGCCTAAAACCTAACGCATCGCGCGAGTAGTGCGAGAAGAAACGGCCAACGGCCATCGGCCATCGGCCATAATGGCCAACACGAACGGGCACGCCGCGCCGCGCCGAGCTGGAGCGCGACCCGAGACTTTTTTCACTCTAGTAGGTAATTATTGTCGAACGAAGAGTGTTTTACTTTTGCTTACCTACTTGTAAACGCTCTGCCATGCCACCGGTAAACGACCGTTTGTAATTTTGTATAACTATTTAGTACTAGATATAGATAATTGCGTACGGTATGGTATTGGTTCGAGTAGGTAAGGTATGCGAGTTGCCGCTGCCGCAGGTCTGCGCAGGTAATTTTGTAGTCGACCGACCTACCTTCACCCACGTCTCCGTCTCCGTCTCCGTCTACGTCTACGTTGTCTAACGAGCGAGCTAATGAATTTTCAGCGAAACGTTGACGTTCATTCTGCTACAAAATACAGAAATATATATACATAACCGATCAAAGAAATTCGCGTAGGTACGCGTAAATTTTCCGGTTAGCTTGGCGTCGCGTCGTTTCCACTTTTTTCAAACGACAAACTTTAATTATTGTTATAACTAAGGTGGGTACCTACCTATTAAAATTATTATTAGGTATACTTATCGCGATTCTCGTCTGCATCGTTTTCAATTTTCTATCCATTCGTTTACTGTACCTTAGGTACTCGAAATCGCCAGGGGCGTAAGGACACGAATTTTTGTAGACACTGAAAAATCTAATTTTATCAAAGCTTCGCCTTCGCATCAACAAAATCGTTAAAAAAAATATGCCTTTTTGGGGCATTAAATATCCAATTTTTTCTAAGCTTTGCAAGACTAATGTGCGAAAAATGGTTTTTTTTTTATCCCTCTTTTATCCCTCTCCCTCCCACCAAAAGTTGCTCGTTTTTCAAGTCTCTGCATTTAGGTACTAGGTACTCATTTTGCAGCGACCGACTCCAAAAAAATCTTGCGACGCGACGTCACTCTGGCGAGCATTTCTCGCTTTGTACCGTGCACTGTAGCCACCGCACCGTAGGTAGATACTAAGTAGTAGGTACCAGGTACCGGATACGGTGCGTACGGTATCGCGCATTAAATTCGAAATTGCGTTTCGAGTCGCCAGCCGTCGGCGTGACTGTAAAAATGAATAATTTCGATATCGCGCCGCGCCGCGCCGTATTTACGGCGAACCGAGTATGCAACTTATTTAACGTGTCCACGGTACGCGCAGCGACGAGTACACCCCGCGCGCCGCACCGCACCACACCACACCGTATACATGTAGTCGACCAGACGAAATCTTCGTACCGCGTCGCGTCGCGTCGGAGTAAAATAGCAAATAGCTGATTAAAAATATCAAGTGCATCCCGTACATTGGTACGATGCGATGGTATCTCTAGTTCTCTACCTGCACCTGCTATGTACATATATAGATGTAGGTACATAGCATGTATGTAGGTACTAGGTACCATCGCATCGTATACTCGTATTGTAGGTAGTAGGTAAGATACCTATAGGTATAAATAATGTTGTGTATGGCCGCAGAAACCAGAAACGGTACACGTAGCGATGACGGTTGAGGGTTGAGGGTTGATTGTTGACTGGGGGAGGGAGGGAGGGGGGGGGGTGATTGGGGACGGACGAAGAAAACGTTAAACGTGTCGTGCGACCGCACAGTGTACCGCTAGTGTACACGCTATTCCGGTTTCGGCCTTTCAGCGCGTGATGAATTACTGATGCGATGCGATTCCATGTTTCCATGTTTTTGTTGTTGTTTTTCGGTTTTCGGTTTTGTTTTCGCTGACGCTGTCGCTGTCGCCGTCGCCGTCGCCGTCGCCGTCGCCGTCGTTTACGTTGCGTTGTCGAGTTTATAGTTTTTCGCCTACCAAACACAAGTAACGGGGTATTACAGGCCACAGGGGTACGCGAATACCGCACAGAAATATTGTACACAGACACAGGTATACCTAATTAACCCGACGCACTTTCGTATTGAGGGGTCGATAAGCTATTAAAAAATAAATACCGTACGTGTATGTACATACTACATACTACATACCTCCCTAATCGCGGAAAAATGATAAACAAATTGCTAAATTGCTAAATTGCTAAAATTCGTTAAATTCGTTACTTACCGAACGAACGGACGAATGTATTGTAGGTAGAGGTACTTGCCTCTACTCCGCTCGCGCTCGTAAGAACGGTAGGTACCCCACCCAATGGATCGGAGACAATTGCGCTTATAGTATTCGACTATTCGTATTAACTACCTACATTTTTACCATTATTGCCGCGTAATTACGCACTTACTTACCTAACCTAATGTTTTGTATGTACTTTTGACGCAGGTAACGATCGAGGGCGACACCGTACCACGTCCACGCGCATTTTGCCATCGCAACTCGACTGCGAGCAATCGCATGGATTTGGATCGCGAACCAAGCTCGACGAAGAAATTCTACAATCCGCATTCGGTCGACGGCAACGGCAACGGCAACGGCGACCGCCGTGACCACCATTACTCGCGGTAACTAGCGTCCAGCGTCCAGCGTCCAGCGTCCAGTGCTCAGTGCTCACTGTCCAACTCTTGGAGTAAATTGCCCGAGTGCCAAGGGTCGGGAGCGCACGCCTAGGCGTGAACGCGTCCGCGTATTTATGAAAGAGTTTGAAAAGAAAGGTCGGCGGCCGACGCCGCCGCCGTAATGGTCGCGGTCGAGCGGCGGGTAGCTAGCCGTAGCCGGAGCCGGAGCCAGAGCCGGAGCTGGAGCCGGAGCTGGAGTGCTGCCGGAGTGCGGGCGTCGTGGTCGACGTCGACGTCGACGTTGTGATTGCGTGCATAATATGGACGGAAACGGAAACGGAAACGGCGACGGCGACAGCGACAGCGAACGCAACGATAGCCAAACGTTGCGCCGATACGAGAACGTCTCGCTGGACGAGTATCTGCTGCGGGAACTCGGTCCCAAGCATCTGCCGCTCAACGTCGTCATACCCATCACCGTCGTCTACGTGGCGATATTCGTGACCGGCGTCGTCGGCAACATCGCCGTCTGCGTCGTCATCGTTCGCAACGTCTCCCTTCATACCGCCACCAATTACTACCTTTTCAGCTTGGCGTTGTCCGATTTAACTTTGTTACTGTTAGGTGAGTTTACCTAAGTACGTAGTACCGACCACATTTTATTACTTACATATCTATAGGTAGAATACCTACCTACCTACCTACGTAGGTAATTGTATTCGTACCTACTTAGTCAAGTACCTAGCGTATACATATGTAGGTATAGGTAGTTTCTCTGTAGGTAGTTAGGTACCGAGTTATTTGTAACTGTAACGCCAATGTAGCCCCACGCCCCGCGCACTACCGTTTGCCGAGTCATCGCGCGGTAGTTTATACGTAGGTACAGGTACCTATACCTATACCTACCAATTAAGTGCCTACATAGTACATACATATGTAGATGTACGAGTGCAACAATTAGTACATTGTACATTGTACAGGTACTGGGTACTGGCTACTGGCTAGACGCTACATGTACCGATGTACGTATGTACTACGTAGGTACCTATTATAGTCTGTAAATCGCCGCTTCGTCTCGTCTCGTCTCGTCTCTCTCATCAAGTCATCATTCATGTTCCAGTCTAGAGTTATCTACGGCGCGGCGGTTCTCCCTTCTCCGGTTGACACTGACACGTTGCGCGTGTAATACCGTACGCACCCAGACCCCAGACCCCAGACCCATTAGGTACCTAAACCTATACCTATTACCTACGCTACGCTACGCTACGTGACGTGTACCTACGTTAATAAGTAAAAGTACATAATAAATTTCTCGCCAACAACGCCGCAGATACCTAATGATTGGCGTTGGCGAGTTCGTACAGCGGAAAACGCCACCGGAGACCGGACGGACGAATGTGGCGCGATTTTTATCGAATCGCCATTTCCGCAATTCTTTTTACGCGTCCATTTTATTTTATGCGATTTTGTGTTTTGTTTTTGGTTTTCTCGGGAGGGAGGGGGGTGGGGGGGAGAGGAGATACGCGCATCGCCCATCACGCGTCAACCTTGTTTTGTATAGCGGTAGGTAGGTAGGTAGGTAGGTGTATTAGGTACCTACTTACTTTATTTGTCTGGTGAAAAGGATGAAATGCGCCGAAGAGAAGACGCAGATTATAATATGTAGGTAGTAGGTACACGTACCCTCGGTGCGGTACGAGGTTGCAAGGAACGGAACGGAACGCGTGCGATTCGCGTCGCGTCCAGTGAAAGAAAAGTACATCTATATACGTATTATACATATGTGACCTTCCAGGAAAAAACCGACCTTCTGTCCGAAAAAAAATTGAAAAAAAAAAAGTGTACCAATCAATCCAAAACAAATGATAATCATGGTTTCGGACTGATTGGGACACTTTTTTTTTCAATTTTTTTTCGGACAGAAGGTCGGTTTTTTCTTGGAAGGTCACATATATAGGTATAGGTATAGGTATAGGTATATAGGTACTTATACTTACTTATAGATATGCGCGGCGAAACATAATACAAAAAACCGCAAAAAGACAAAAACGAAAAAACAAAAAGCTCGACGGCGCGGCGCGACGCAGAATAAAAAAGATTAATTGCCGCGATTATTTTGGCGAAAAAGGCGCGGCGCGCTGCCTCGGATAGCTGAAACATGCAGAGAAAAGGAGAAGGGAAGACGGGGGTCAGAGGATAAGACTGTGCAGTGTCCCGTATCCCTATCGTACTCGTACATTTACGAAAACGACAACGGCGCGGCGCGTCGCGTCGCGGCGATGCGAACGAGTAGGTAGAGTAGGTACGGTACGGTACATATATCTAAGCGCAAGCAGTATAGTATACGTATACATACGAGGCGAATGGAAGAATAGAGTACACTAGACTAGTACAGTACAATACAGTACAGTATAGTATACGGGGGGGGGGAGGGGGAGGAAGACGGCGCGGCGTAGCTCGTAGATATAAAAGCGTGCGTGCGTGCGTGCGTGCGTACGTATAATAATATGCGACGCGACGCGACGCCGACGGCTGCCGAGATGCGGTTAAATTTCTTTCTTGGGAGGGCGGTCGGGGTGGAAAGGGGTTGGGGGCGGGAGATGAGGAGGGGGGGAATAACGCGCGCTGTGCTCTCGGTCGTTCGTCGTTCAACGAAACGTTAAAATGTCGCTTGACACGTTCGAGTGAATAAGTATGGAAATTTTTTGCTGCCGAAGCGTTGATTGGTTTTTTTGTTTTTCAGACGCCGCACCACTTACCTATTTACCTACGGTATGACGGCGAGCTACATTTTTTCTTTCTTTCTTTTCTTTCTTTTCTTTTTTTTTGGTAGCTACCTAGAGGTAGCGCCAGCAGCGGCGCGGCGACGTGTCACCTAAATGTAACCAGTTACCTACCTAACTAGACGTAGATAGCCGCTGGCATGGCGTTGCTTCGGTGTATGGCAGCCTATCTGCCTGCTCGATACTTACCTACTGTACGGCCATACGTAGGTTTACCTACTACCTAGGTACCTAATTAGGTAGCCGTAGTTCTGCTTTCTGCTTTCCTGCCACCCGTAATGCTGTCGCGTGTTCGCCAATACCCTGCGCCAGTCTAGCGGAGAGCTCGTGTATCCCGTATCCCGCTTTTTCATTCTCTTTTATGTAAGTATGTCTACGTAGTACGTACAATGTTGGTACATACTACCTACGTACTGTATGTGTATACGTGGAACGTGTACAATGTACCTACCTACCTACCTACCTACCTACCTACGTAGGTAAGTAATAAGTATACCTATAAGTATGTATACCTCTACCTCTACCTCTACCTATACCTATACCTATACCTATACGCGGTCACCTTTTCAACACTCGAGTAGATAAAAGATGCAGCTATTTTTAGCGGCGCGGTGGCTTCTTTTTTCGGTGCCGATGCCGGCCGGTTGAAAAGATGACCCTTTCGCACGCGACAGCGACACCGCACGATACGCCTCGCCTCACCTCGCCTCACCTCGCCCATTCAAAGCAAAAGCGAAAATGAAAGCGAACGCTATAGGCGCCGCGCCGCGCCGTGGTCATAAATAAGTCAAGCGTGAAGTGTGAAAATCTTTTATTGTCGCTTACGCGGTTACGCGGCTTGCGAGAAAAAAGGGGTGAGTGAGAGGGGGAGGGAGGGAGGGAGAGAGAGATGGGGAAAAAAATGAAGCAAAGTAAAAAGCGATGCGATGTAAGTAAAGGGACGAAAAGACGAGCAAAGGGAAGCGAAGGAATAAAAAAGAAGGAAATTAAATTAGGAAAAGGAAATTTGGCCGTGTTTTTTTTTTTTTTTTTTTTTTGATACGCCACCTATCCGTGTCCGAGAGAGTGCTTTTCGCTTTCGCTTTTCGCTTTCACAGCCGAAGCCGAAGCCGAAGCTGAAGCCAGTGACACCGTGACACGACACGACACGACACGACATTAAAGTAGGTAGACGCGCGCGCGAGAAAGAATATCGTCGTCGCTGGTATTCACATTCACATTCACATTCACCTAATACTGTAATACAGTGTACTTGTACCTTTACACGAGACGTATTACGTAATGGTAATCAGCAATACGAGTGTGTTTGCGTTTATTTTCTACAACGACGCGACGGCGACGCTCGTATAGACTGTATAATACCTACTACATACGACTATACGAATACCTACTTACGCCACGTCATCTGTATAGAGGTAAGTACGAGTAAGTATAATATAGGTACGGCCTCTTACCGTACCGTACCGTACCGTACCGTACCGTGCTACTTTACGCACCGCGTTGCGTTGCGCTGCTCTGCGCTCCGTAGGTGGCTGCTGGCTGCTGGCTAGGTAAAAACAAAGGCGCGCTTAAGCATTTTTATTTATTCATCAGGAATGCGCGAATTTGGGTCTTGACCGCGCCGCGCCGCGCCGCGCCGTGCTCCTTAGACCTGAATCATAATTCATGAATCGAAAACTAGGTAGGTGCTAGGTACCCGCGTATTTACGATCGGTAAGCAACATAGTAGGTACCTTATACGGCTTACCTACTACCTACGTAGGTTAGGTATTTAATTGTTCGTTTGACTCATTGACTTGAGTGGTAATTGGTAAGGGCATCAGCCATCGACACCGCCGCGACATGCCGTGCCGTGCCTACAACATGGAGCCTCAAATACGTATGTAGTACATACTACATACATACACACACTAGGTACCTACATAGGACCATAGGTAGAGGTAGAGGTACCCCTACCAACTACCCAGTGACCTACCGGCTACCGCCAACGTTCTACTAAATTGTACCTAGTCCGTAGTCGAATTCGAATAATATTTATGGTACCTTTGGACGGTAATTGCTAATTTGTAATTACGTAGGTAGTAGGTACGCGTACCGTACATAGGTAACTAGTAACTACTTTGCGAAACAGCTCGGTATTACGCGGTAGGTATAATTATTACGTATGCAATGTATGCATGGTACGTAGCTACGTACCTGCCTTGACTTGATTGGAACGTACCTAGGTAAGGTACCTCTATCCGGATACCTAACACCTACACCTACCTACCTACCTACCTACCTACCTACCTATTGTACTTGTAATATACGTTACGTACTTAGATCTCTATCCAAGTACGAATACCTACCTATTACCTACATATATACGTGCAGTACTCGCTTAGGTGCCGAATTTTTTCCCATTTTCGTTGCCTAATCATTTTTCAGCTGCTAAATCACTTCTTTTTTTTTTCTTGCTTTCGTTTCATTTTTATTTTTTATTCATCTATTTAGGTACCTACCTATTTATTTTTTTCGGAAATGAAACTTGACAAAATCGGAATTGGTTGTGTGAAGAAGAACAGAACTGTATAGGTACTTATATTATATGATGCAGATACCTACTATAAAGGGAACGAATGAGTAAAAAAAATACAAAAAAAAGAAAAAAAATACTCGTCTCCTCTCTTGCCGTAGTTCGTCCTTTGGAAAAAAAAAAGCTAGAAGTACGCTGTAATGATGCTCGTTTTCGGACGTCGACGACATTGAAGAGCGGCGACAGATATCTATACGTAGACGTAGGTACCATCTTAGGTACACTTGCTCCGCTCTCACCTTCAGCGCCATTCCCTCTGTCGCCATTATGAAATGTCACTTTTTTCGAGAAGGTGATTAGGGCTACGCAATTACAGTACCTACTACCTACCTAATTACCTATACTTACCCTTACCCGAGGTACCTACTTTGCGCAGCGAACAAACGCTTTCAACTTATACGTACGTAGTAGGTATAGGCAAAGGCATAGGTAGTATTATAGGTAGCTAGAAAGTAGGAAGGAACCTACGACTTGCGATGGTAGTCTATGTCTATACCTAGTGTGACGCTGACGTATAGGTAATTAGGTACCTACCTATACGGTACTAGGTGTCGGTTCTTCTACTTACAGTATATCGACGCCAAACTCGCGATGAGAATTTCGGGCTAAGAGTTTTTTTTGGTGTTTTTTTTTTTTTTTTTTTTTTTGGTAGTAGCTACAGCTGCAGCATCAGAGTAATGGAAATTATTATGCGGCTAAAAGTTGAAATGAAACGATCGAAGCAGCAGCAGCAGGGGTCGCGTTTGAAAAGGCTGCTAAGTACCTCATCAACGTCTCGTCGCGACTCGTTTCGTCTTTTTATCGTCGCGGCGCGTGGCGGGGGCGGCGGCGCTAATATTTATTAGCCTGCGAATATCTCTAACGAAACGACAGTCAACGTTCGGCGTTGTTGATCGCCGACATTGTGAGCTAAACCGCTGAACGAGAAATGGGTACTTATATATAGGTATATACATATATGTTCTCGACTCGGTAGTTGGTAGGTCGGTCGGTACCATACAGTACGATATGTTGCGTTGGTTGCCTTCGCTAACGGCTAAACCATTAAAAACTCCTCGCCACGCCACGCCGCGCCGCGCCGCGCCGTCGAAAGAAGGAAAAAAAATACATATTTTACGGCGCTTTCGACTTTTTTTTGTATACTCATACTCTCTCCTTCGTCCTTCCTCCTCTCTCCCCCTATCGTATGATTCAAGTACCTACATACCTATAAAATAGATAATTACAATGCATTGTATCAGATACCTATACGATATAGCTACCCATACTTGCTCGTACGATGTACGATGTTCGATGTTCAATGTAGGATGATACGGCGTGTCGTATAAGACACTGGTCAAGTTGATGGCGATCATTGTCTGGCGTGGAACAAGAAATTAAGTAAATTATCGCAACGGCGTGAAACCCAACGTATTTAAGGAGACGAATGGTGGTGGTGGTGGTGGTGGGAGGGAGAGAAAGAGAAGAAAAAGGGAAAAACGCCGCCCATATAAATGTAGATGTAGATGTAGATGTAGGATATCTATACGCCTGAAAAAATGATGGCGAGGTGGCGGCGGCGGCGGCGGCGGCGACGACCATTTTATAAAATGAGAAAATTATTTTAATTAAAACGCATTTTTCGGCCGCGAGTGGCTTGGGCGGGGCGATCAACAGCGTTTAACGCGTACGTGTACATCAAGTGAAATGCATACATAGGTACTCAACGTAGGTAGGTAGGTAGGTCTGTTACAGAGGCGAGACGCGGTAACTCGCAGCCACGTGCGGCTACTTGGAATTTTGTATTTTGTATTTTGTACCTATTTTGCTGTTAATAAACGAAAAAAAAAAAAAAAAAAAAAAAGGGTAGGTCGGTCTAGGTATCGTATGAACATGTGAGATGTGCGATGTGCGATTTGCGATGTATACTGTGTAGGAAGGAGTATAATGGGAAGAGCCCGATTGGCGAACCAACGCAACGTATGAACGTATCGTACGAGTAGCGAGTATGTGCCTCGTAAAATACATTACATACCTATAGCTTTTGTAATTGTAACGCAGCGTACAAAGGTCGCCGCGGCGCGTTTATATGTAGGTAGTAAAAATATCGTATCCGGAGCTCGCTCGCTCGCTCGTTCGTGCCGTGCCGTGCCGTGCCGTGCCACATCGCCATTCGCTGCGCTGTGGCGAGCAAACGAGAAGCGGAAAATGCGGCGGAAATACTTTACCTACCTTATTTGATATTGCGCGCCAATTATTCGTCGTACGTACTTTTGAAAAACAAAAAGGCCCGTTTGCTCGGTTTTGTTCCCCCCCCCCTCTCCTCTCTAAAACAGATAGCTAGGTAGTAGATTTTATCTACTTTAGGTACATATTTGTTTTTATTGCTTGGAAGCGTGATGTAAACATAGGTAGGTAACTTACTTGGTCCTCCTTCCCTCGTCCCCCCTCCCCTCCCCTCCCACAAGTTGAAAGACGAGACTGCTCGAACGAAAACTCGTACTTTGGCGGGTACTTCACTTTTTCGGTATCTATACGTACTTATACCATATATGTACCTATTAGGCGAATGAGCGATCGTCAAAATTGTTTTGAAAATTTTACCTGTGAATTTTCTTCTCGTCCATTTTATTGCCGCCGCTGTACGTGGTACGTTTACATAAATAAAGTCGAAAAGTCGCCCGTCGTCATCAACGAACGAACGCCGCCGCCGCGCCGTGAAAATTTCCAACCGAAGCAGAGGAGGAGGAGGAGGAGGAGGAGGAGAAGAGGTAAGATTCGACGAGATGAAATGAGATGAAACGCGAGAAAAGAAAGAGGTGGTGGCGGGGGTGGAGGAGGAGGAGAGGGACGGGGAGAGAATCGCAATTAGCTGAGAAACGTTGATGCCGCTTGATCTCGTCGCGTCGCGTCGTTGTCTTGTTGTGCTCGCCGCGTCGCGTCGCCTTTCGCCTCTTTTCATTTTCCAGCGTTAGGTACCTTACTGTAAATTGGCTTGTTTTTTCCGTCTAAAAATACGCCGCTTATAATAAATTCTCGCGACTAAAGAAAATAAGACTATAAATAACTATCTGGTATCTACCACCTTAGCACGCGTTGGATAGTCGGCCATCCGAGTTGCTATTTCGTCGAAATTACGAGTAGGCAGAGTAGAGCGAATTAAGTAGGTTTATAAGTATAAACTGTTTCAGAAATTGTTTCGTGCCGTCGAATACGCGGTGCTAATTTAGTCCTGTTTGAGTGCCTCATCGTCAGCTAGTCAGCTAGCTACGTAGCTAGAGGTAGGTAGGCAGGCAGGCAGGCACGAGAATAATTATTGTACCTAGTCAATACCTAGGATAGTACAAGTACATAAATTACGTACATACCTATTACCTACGATCTGTGTCCGTATTCGTAAGTCTGCAGTTACGTACGTGTAGTCTTTCATTAGAACGTTGTTTCGTTCGATGCGAAGCTTAGCAGTGTTTTTCTTCTCTTTCATTGCCTTTTGGGCCCGGGTGCGAACGCGGGCGATACCTTCGTTTCACCGTTTTCCAGTTTCTGCTCGCATCTATTTGGTCGTTTGTGCTCATTTTCCGCATCGTTTTACGAGTAATAGCGGTAAGCGACAGCGATAGCGATGACAATAGCTTTTCGCGCTGTTAATTTTTCAATACCTACCTACCTACCTACCTACCTACCTACCTACCTACGACAATTGAGTAGGCACCCAGGGCGATGATGACTGCGTTGCCGCATTAAATAGCTATGGTGTGGGTAGAGGTATGTACGTGCCTACGTGAGTAACCTAAACGTAAGACAGAGATATCGGCGTGACGCGACGTAACTCGAATTTTTTCGACGCGACGTACCTATGTAGACGCCGAAAGGTGAAAGAGAACTACATATAAAATCGTAAAATCCCAAGATGAAAGCGGCACGACATCGACATCGACGACAGCGAGATATGTATCATACGGAGGTGTTAAAACGAGCAGCCAAAGTGAATAAAATGCCAACTCGTCGGTAGTAGAGGGTGTACCCAGCTACATTACATACCACATAGGTACCTAATACGTACCGTACCTACCTCAAGCGACGGTACCTTAGATTTTTACAATGTACATAGGTAGGGACGGCAATTTGAATTCCTTCTCCCCCCACCCACCCACCCCAAAAAAAAAGAAAAGAAGAGGAAGAAGAATACCTATATAGGTATTGTATTATTTATACGCAACTCATCCGGTCCTAGTCTTTGATTTGATTTGCCCACTTCGTGCAGACTCTTCTAAGCCTGGCAACTGTTAACTATGCCGCCGTGTGCCTGTTTTCACGCGCAGCACGCTGCACTGCACTGCGCTGCGCTGCGCTGCTCCTGCGATTGCCACTTGCCAGACGAGAAAGTGTGGCGGGCAGATGAAAAATGCGAAATGCGAGACATATGTGGTATCCACTATCCAGCGCCTGACTGAAAAATGAAAAAGCTAAAACGACGACCGAAACCACTAATCGAAGCCACAAAAGGTACCTACGTGTAATTAGGTACCTAATCAATGGCGTAAATACGGGGGGGGGGAGGGGTGGTGGGTACAACCCCCCAGACACCCTTCAAAAATGAATTTTTTGGACATCAAAAATCAAATTTTTTCAAAGCTTTGTCCTCGCTTCGCTCGGGCGTAAGTAAACGACATTATTATTAATTTTGGCTAGTTCGAAAGTTCAATATGTAAGCCTGTGGCGTAAATGCCTCCTTTAAAACCCTCAAAACCCTCAAAAATGAATTTTTCGGGTAAATTTAGAGACAATGTTACCAATATTTCGCAAAAAAACATTTCTGTAAAATTAATTTTTTTAAAACTTTTTACCGCTTTTCTGTAATTGGCCTAATTACTTACTTACCTTACTTTTTGAACAGACCTCTTATTTAAACCGACATCGACAGTACCAAAGAAGGTTCTGTTACCCCCTCCCCCATTATCCGAGATCTTTATGCCCATTTAGTATATACCTAAGAAAAAAATTTTCACCCTTCGACTTCTGTCCCCCCCCCCCAGAGGGGATGTCAAGTTACACTACTGTACCTAATACCAACCGGTTACCTATTTCACCTAAATACACACACGTTAACGTACGTACAGGTACTGCGCGGGCTCATATCTTTTAAAGGGACCTAATTTATGTAATTGTAGGTACTAACGAATATAAACGGATAAACGTAGGTACATTGCGCGACGCCACGCCACGCCACTCAAATTCGTGGCCGATATTCGAATACGCGACTTGACCCTCCTCCCGCCTTCTCTCCTCCCCACCCCCCTGGTGGACCACCGAACGACCGACCGACTGACCACTGCTATATAGCGTGAAAAAGATTTGGTGGTAAGGTTCACGCATCTCGCGTATAGTGGTTGTTACGTCGCGTCGCCGCACCCCACGGCAGTCTTTTAATTTTATTCACGTCGAATCGGGTCTGCTTTTCTTTTTTGCGGTTTTGTCTTGGCCTGCCACAATTCAATTCATCGTCATACAACCTTGTCACGCAACGTAATTCGATCCAGCCCTACGCTCGCTCGCTCGCTCGCTCGCTCGCTCGCCCGCCCCCCCCCCGTCCATTTACTCTCGTAACTTTTGGTAACATTCATTGTTCGTCCGTCAGTGCTCTACTGCTCTACTGCTCTACTGCTCCATCTTTCTATTGCTCCTCGGATTCCGGTCTCGTTTCTCTTCTCTTTTTCGAATTTCGAATCCAGTACAAAATTCGGAGCCTCGTGCACGTTTTGCGAGATTCGCAAAACAAAACAAAACAAAACAAAACAAAACAGTATTAATTCGACTATCCGACGCGACGCGATGACCGGTATTCTCAATTCAGATTTAAAACGCCTCCTTACGGTATTCGCTTTACTGCTGTCGCAATTTCGTGACTCTTCAAAATTACAAAATTCGCCGGATCGTTTAGAAAATTTTAATTATTGTTAGAAATACATACATACGTGCTTGTGCTACGTAGGTATGCGAAGGAGAGGGCACGTGCACGTGCACGGTTTCCAAACAGGTACATCTTTATTTGTGTAAGTATTTACCTAGGTAGGTAGGTAGGTAGGTAGGTAGGTAGGTAGGTAGGTAGCTACCTACCTACCTAGGTACTTATTTCATTATCAACTACCCAAGTATTATTACCTTTCATCATTATCATTATTATCGAGTATTTTTTCCCCTTTAAATGTCAGATTCGATGCCAGGAAGAATCAAAAGTCGGCACGGAGGATGTGGTGGTGGTGGTGGGGTGGGGGGGAAGGAGGAGTTGAAAATAGATGCCTTCGCCATCCATATGTATACCTATCGAGGATTTTTTCGATTAAAAATTGCGACTTTTTTTCAACTTTTCAAGCGCTGGTAATTTTTTCGTATGAAATGCCTTTTCCTACCTGACATCCTCGCCGTTGTAGGTAGGTAGATAGGTAGGTAGGTAGGTAGGTAGGTACCCAGCATTGATCAAGTTGTAAAATGCATTGGGCGAAAAGTACAGCAGATTCGTTTCGCGATCCGATACTGAAAATTACACGGCGCGGCGTTCTAGTACATCTAACAAACATAAATATACTTAGAACCCCATCCTCGGGTTACCTAGAGCTACATGGTAGGGTGAGATGGAGGGAGGGAGGGAGGGAGGGAGGAAGTGAGGTTGGTCTAGTTTTCCCCGAAGTGAAATTAGTAGGCATAGCTAGGCAGGTACTTTGTAGTACCTGAAATCGTTTACGTAGGTAATCAATTAGCAAAGGAATTAGACAAATTTGAAAAAAATGAAAAATAAAAAATTTCCGAGTACCCATGTAGGAAAAGTGGCTGACATACTCGTAGTAGGGGGACGGGCAATGGGCAAATCTATATCTAGATTTACCTATATGTACATGTAGGTAATGACGTATACAAATACAAACTACAAATACTTACATACCTACACGTACACGTACTAGGTAAGTATGTACATGTAGGTATATGTAGGTGTAGATCTAGATAGGTACCTAACTACCTATATAGCCGGTGAAAGAAATTTGTACGTGTCGCGTAGCGTCGCGTCGGCGTCGGCGTCGGCGTCGCCTCGAGCAATAAAAGAAAAGAATTCTTCGCGTTTATCCCCCTTAATAGAGCTTTAAATTTTCTACACTTTTGGCAAATACCTAACACGCGCGTAAAAATACGTTGCGTTGCGTTGCGTTGCGTTGCGTTGTACAGAAAGCCGATTTAACAACTTTAATCTACGTAATTTATCATCGTAAATTTGCTATAGGTAACGGTAACCTAGGTACCTAGTACGTTACCTCTACCTACGAGTACGTCTATATATGTATTGGTAGGTATGTATTGCGTTGTAGCGGCAGCGGCAGCGGCAGCGATTAATGCTCCGGCCATTACGCGTACGCATACGTCTTTACGTATGTAGTACCTACCTACCTACCTACCTACCTACCTACCTACCATTACACACGGTAGGTAGCACTAGCAACTAGCTAGGTAGTAGATACGGTACCTAAGTAAGTGTAAGTACGTAACGTACATTACATACGTAGACGTACTAGGTAGGTAATAGGTATATGTACATATGTTATGTACCGCGATACTGCCATTTCTTCCCGTTGCGTTGCACCTTATCTTAAACTGCTCTGCGCTGCACAGGACCTTTTGACTTTTGCACTTGATAGATGATACCTATTACCTATTACCTATTACCTATACCTACGTGTACCTATATGTAATCGTGCACTCTACATCGCATCGTATTGTAGTCTGTGTGTACGTGCTACGTGCATTGTACAATGTACATAGGTACCTACATATAACCATTAAATTATATACCATCCTCCATCCACCATCCACCATCCACCATTCACCAACCATTACGCGCTGTACGCAATTAGGTCGGTACCTGGAATGGGCCGGGTGCCTATACCTACTACCTACTACCTACTACCTACATCCGCACGTACTTACGCCTATTGCGAATAAATCAAACGAAATCCATTTTATACGCTGCGCTGTTACCTGTTTTATCAATACTCGTGATCCTGCCGATGCCGGACCCGGAAAGAGCCAGGCCGGGCCTACGGGCCTAGTGTAAAAAAAAGTCGATGTCTTCGTTTTCGTGTGTTTGGTCTTTATGGTCCAGATTCCAGATTTGATGCTGAACGTATAGGGTACGGGGTACAACGGCGAAGGCTAACACTAGATATACAGGTACCAAATAGGTACGTATTAGCGAGGTGGTATACTGTATCATCATCATCGTCGTCATCATCATCATCATCATCATTATTATTACAAATTATTAGGTACCTATAATAGGTGTACCTATTGTTTTTTACAAAAATAATAGATAGGAACTCGAGCGCGAATCGCGTTAAATACTTGATGAAATTTGCACGGCCAACACTTTCTCAACAGTTTGGTGGTCTACTATATAGTCGTTCAGTTACCGTACCGTACCGTACCGCGCCGTGTCCAAGTCATTTTACGATTTACACCTTTGTGGATTTAGGTTTTAGGTACCTATGTACTAGGTAGTTGGGGATTTAATCGTTGGTACCTGAAGCCTCTGTAGCGTCTACGTACACAACTGTACGCGAGCGTTAGGCAGAAATATGTATCGGCGAAAATACCACCAACTTTGTCGGCCGCCGCGTCGCGCCGCGCCTCAAGTCGAGTTATTCAGGTAGATGGGTTGGGTGTGGAAAGGTATAGGTGGCGGTAGGTAGTAGGTAGTGGGTAGTGGGTAGTGGGTACCTAATTAAGTAGGTACGGTATTCGGCTAGCCGCAATTTTGACGTTAAATATACCAGAAGCTACTTAACGTTACCTACCTTTATGTACATTGTACTTGGATGCTGGATGTAGACAACAGTGTAGGTCTAGGTTGTCGGCTCCTGCTCCTAAATGTAGGTAAATACACGACACACGAGTACGGTACATATTACATACGACGCGCGACGCGACGTAGCCGATGTCGATGTCGATACGATATAGGGTAAGGAAAAGGATATGCAAGGTACGCGGGGCATGAAGGGTGCGAAGGGTGCGAAGGGTGCGAAGGGTGCGAAGGTTGGAAAAACGAAACCACCTCGATTCTCGAAAATAGTGCAATACATATAATATGCGACGTTGAAAAGTACGCACGCCTAAGACGTAATGAATGTACGAGTAAGTATACGTATTGCGTACTGCGTACTGGGCACGGGCTGCATTTAATCGTACAGTGTAGATACGCTTATCTTAATTATTCGCGTAAGTATCTTTAAACGACGCGCGCGGTGGCATGGCACCTGCACCTCTATCCGTCTACCCGTCTACCCGTCTATCCGGCTATCTACGACTATACCTACCGAGTAGTACATCTACATACCGTAGGTAGTAGGTACATGGATAGCACCCACCGTCGCACCACGCCGCGGCGGCAGCGAGTACCCTATTAAAAAAAAGAAATAAATTTTATCGCAACACGCTACATTCCGAAATCCGAAGCATTTGGTCGAATCGTAATCGTTTTCGCCAAGCAAGTTCATTTTTTAGTGTAGGCGCGCGTGCGCAGTGAAACAATTGCTCGGCGTTAATAAAATTGCATAACTAGTTTGCCGTAAATGTAGGTCGCTTCGGATCGCGTCGCGTCGTTTCGTTTCCGTTTCCAGCTTAACCCCTACCGTAGTGTACGCTAGGCAATCTCTTTCACTCGCGATCGGTGCTGATAAAATTTCATAAAAAAAATACATCCAGTTTGCCGTAAAGTAAATACATATTAAAGAAACGCTTGTTCGATTATACGCGTTACGCGTACGTGGTAGGTAGGTAGGTAGGTACGGATACGAATACTGCAGGATACTGGATACTGGATATACTTAGACGTTGAAGGTTGAACGCAGCTCTTCAATATCTCAAACTCAGCCTTACTTACATAAACATAAACAAACGTAGAACGTAGGTATACAATGTAGAAATGTAGTAGGTTTGTGGTATGTATCTATCGTACATCTACTTGTAGGTTATAAACGTACGAGTACATATTATAGTTACAGTTTACAGTACCATAATCATACTAATAAGTAGAAGTACATGGGTAATCGGATGCTTGATAATAGTATAGGGTATAGGGTATAGGTATCTTACCATCACCATCAACGATTCTACGTAGTGTGTATAGTGGGCAGAGGTATTTGCACAAATGTAAAAATGTAGGTAAATATAAGTAAAAGGTGTAAAGTGCGCGAATGATTGAAATTTAAAAAAAAAAAAAACCGTAACGGTCGCGCTGCGAAGGCAGCAACGACGACGACGCGACGACGATGATGGAGAAATCGAGTAAATATATTTTACGCGTTTTCAATAAAGAATTCGTTGGCGTTTATGACGTTTTGTTTTCTTTTGAAAAGTTCACCAGAGACCATCATTAATCACGCAGAGAGAAACAGAGTCAGAAGAAGAGGGAGAAAGAAAACGTTATAGCTGCTGTAAATACCTAACGACATCGTCTTCGCTTTCACTCGCCGCCCCCCCCCCCCCCGCCACCTTACCCCTGACCCCGACCACGAGCGCGGAGGACCGATCTACCTACCTTGAAAGAAAAGGAAATTGTAGCATTTCTCGCGTACTTATCTCAATTTCTTACTTCTTACTTGAAAAATTTTCGCGCGCCAAAACTTTAAAAAAAAAAAAAAAAACAACAAACAAAACAAAAAACGAGTTCGTTTCTAAGATTTTCTTCCTAACGGCAACCGACGAGATGCGATGCGATGCGATGCTGCGGTTGTCGCGCCGTCTCCAAAAAGTCTCTTTCGTAGTTTTAAAATTTTCTCATTTTTATAGCGCGCTCGATAGTCCACTCCTCCTCCTCCTCGTCCTTTTCTGTTTTAGGTACTTTATTTTCCATTCGACTGCTCGTTCTCCTTTTCTCCTCGCCCGTCTCGCCACCGCCACCGCCGCCGCACTATCAGCGCGTCGATGTCGCGTCGACTTTTCATCTTCAGTAGGTATAGGTACTTATATCTACCGTTACCGTATTCATATTTTTATTTCGCGAATACATACCTATTTTAATGATAATGAACGTAAAATTGCCGAGCGATGAGCACGTTTGTTTACGTAATACGTAAAACGTAATACGTAGACGTATACGACGTACCTCTACTAATACCGACTGCTATCAATAGGTATCCGAATTGTACGTATAGGTACCTACTACCTACTACCTACACCTAGGTAGTACCTATAGGTACCAATACTTACTATTTTTAATCTCGAATCCTTACTCGTCCAACACTACGTACATACATATTCGGTTGTTTGGTATCTACATCTACCTAGGTACTTTACGAAAATTGAAGACGTAGTTCGCGTGCATGTAGATGTGCGGTACCTTAGGGTGTTTCATTGTTATATATATGTAGGTATGGGGATTTTTTTTTTCTTCTTCAATATTTTTAACGTGCCGCCCTCTAAAAAGGTTGGGTAGACCTACAAAAAAAGAAATACCTACCAAAAATCAGCTCAATAAATAATATCAAGCGGTGGCGCAAGAAAAGTAAAATTACGAATATGATGTGCCCGATGTTTGCATGAATCGCCACGACCAACCGTGCGAATTTAGTGATCGTACGCGCAATGTTCAATAAATCTGTTTAATGATAAATGTACTCGTAGGTACATAAATACTAGGTATATGTAAAATGAATTTCGCGTACTTACTTAGGTAATTCTTTTGAAAACGTATTTCACGTTATTTGTTGTTAAAAAGTTTATTGTAGTACATGTACATAGATATCCTATAGGTACTTTCAACTTGAACGTGAGAAATCGACACACCGAATACTTAAAATGTCGAATTTCAGAACATTTTTTAGTACATTGTGTTATAGGTAAGGCAAATTTTTAGCTCCGTTGCGTTGCGCCACCACTTGAAATACCATAATTTTTTGGGGGTAAAATTTTTGTGGGAGTCTCATTTCATCAGAAGGAACAAGACGAGAAAGCGGCACGGCCAAATTTCGAAAAAAATGTTACTTGAAACACCCTAATATACCTACTACCTACCTGGCTAAGTACCAACCTTCATTGAGTGCGATTATTTTCGAAAAACACGGTTTTGTTGTTGTTGTTGTTGTTGTTGTTGTTGTGATTTTTGGGTAGCGCCATTTGCTGGGAAGGGGAACCTGTACCGCTACCATTCCTCCCCTCCTTAGACGGTGCGATTCGGTAGTTGGTTTTGAACCGCCAACATTGAAATGGGATACCACTGTTTGTCCTACTTACGCGAAAAAAATTGCAAAATACCAAGATTTTTGAATTTCTACCAGATCCAAATTACTCGCGCAAATAATTGAAAATCAAGCGAAAAATTCTTCGTCCTCTTGGAAATCTCTTATTTTTCAACCTCTGAACTTGGGACCTCTTAGTATCTCTTCATACTTATTCCTCTAATGAACCCGCTGATTTTGTAGCGTAAAAATTAGTCCAATCGAGATTTGGATTGTGGCAAATCAGTTGCCTAGCAACACAAATTAAAGGGCGGGGCGACAATTTTTTATTCTTCAAAATACTGAACTTGGAACCTCCTCAGTATCTTACATTTTTTATTTTTCGAATAAAATTGGTGATTTTTGACGTCAAAATTGGCTCAAATAGGTATAAATTTGGGCTTGTACCCCATGGGTATGGTTACAAAAATGGCCGCCGCGTTTCTTATCAAGTTTGTAGTCGTTTTTTCATCACTCGAAATGAGATGTACAACAAGATTTCAATTCAAACATCAATTTTTATGTCGTATTGATGTTTGAATTAAAATCTTGTTGTAAATCTTATTTCGAGTGATGAAAAAACGACTACAAACTTGATAAGAAACGCGGCGGCCATTTTTGCAAACGTACCTACCCATACGTTGAACTTGGTACTGAAAAAAATTTGCAGTGAAAAAATCTTTTTAAAAAACGAAATTAAAATGTCGACTTTTAATACGTAGCCACGGATCGCTCGATAATTTTCCAAGCGATGATGATCGAAAATGAAAATTTTCCGTTTCATTTACCTATAGTTTATTTTTTATTACATACGCATACATACCAATACCTAATTAATACTAAATATTAGGTAGGTACCTATTTTTCTTAATCAGAACATCAGAAGAAGCGCATTTTTTTTTTCACTTTTTCACCCAACTTTTTTTTGTTTGCGTATTTTTCATTTTTCTGAATCCGTTGTTCAATGTTCAATAAGTACAATACACATTCGAATACTGAATAGGTATTGAAATATTCGCACCATAACCTATATAAAATTATGTACCTAATGCATGTACTTACCGTTACCATGTAGTAATTATTTTATTAACGCATCGATGATGCGGCGCCGCGCCGGCGACAACTGGTTGTGCAACTGTTTTGACATCGCTTCGTTACCATCCACGCGACTGTTGCGTATTCACGGCGAACTGGGTATGCAATTTTATTAACGTCGCGTCGCGCCGCGCCGCTCCACTCCACCACCTATAAAAGTAAAATTATACCTATGTAGGATTAGATGTACATTGCGAGCGCGTGGCTAATAATCAACGTACCTTCTTTTCTTTTCTTTCTTCGTTTTTTTTTTAATTTTTTTTTTTTTTCATTATTTACCATGATACACGTACCTATGTATATTTATTCCAAGTACGTAGAATACCATAGATCGACTTAGTAAAACTTTATAAAAATAGAAAATTGCTTAAAAAGTCGGACGTATTAAGTCTGTCTGAATTCGAAATCGAATTAACCGCATTAGATTCGTCTCGTTCAGGCGAATCCAAATACCTGCGTTCTTGTTTCGATTTTGACCATTTCCTTCAGAAGTGACTTTATTACATATTATTTTTGTTTAAATGACCATAATATGTTAGGTGAGTACCTACTTGTTCAGAATATAAACTCGCCCATAACACTTGTAAAAATCGAATACCTATACACAGGTAAGTATGTATACGAAGGCGCCATTGGATAGGACTATGTACATATTATAATGTGTATGTATACCTATAGTACGTAAGTATTATATACATCAAGTGGTCTTGCGTTGGTAAAAATTTTTCATCTTCATAATAATTACCGCCTCGAGACAAGTTTACTCCAAGTACGTGGTGCGTACCTGTAGTGTACCAATGTACGTAGCGTGTGCCTACAAATTTATGGTACGCTCTATCGGGTGCTCGATTAATTCTGGACTCCCGCTCCCCCAGCACTTTTTGGTGTTAAAAATCCTAAGTTGGTAATACTTTGTTTAATAAACAAATACGAAGTATTGCCAACTCGCGATTTTTTACCACAAAAAGTACAGGGGGGAGGGGGGAGTCCAGAATTAATGCAGAAGTATAGGTAGGTAGGTAGGCAGTTATGACGCGATGTAAATTTCGCGACGCGTTCCTTTAGGGGCCCCGTTTATCCCCTCGCGGCTCGCTCCGGTACGTACGAGTATGTAGTACATTACATATGTACGTAGACGTACATAGGTACCTAGCTACCTACCATTAGCTTTGGTAGATAGGTACGTCGCGTCGCGTCGCGTCGCGTCGCGTTGCATTGCGTTATTTACGTAGATAGGTACACATTTTCTATTTCTATTCGCAGCGAAATTTTTCATTCAACAAGGCGACGCGACGCGACGCGACGCAACGATAGAAATTCCTTGTTTGTTTGTTAGTATGTGTATGTAGTAGGCGTATGTCTATGTATATACTGTATGTAGGTATTTGGTCGACTTTTACGAAAAATATTCGCACTCGCAGCGTTCCTTGTTCCTTGTTCCTAGTTTCTAGTTTCTAGTTCCTACTCGACTCGTACTTTGTAGGTAAGACAGTTGAACTTTGCGTTAGTTTGGTAGTATAGCTATAGGTACTTGTTTTACGTACATACGAATACGAAATTCGAGAGTAGGTATAGGTACACCTAATGATACGTACCTGCACCTGCATACTTATGTATACGTATAGGTTTAGGTAAGTACATCTACATATATAGGTATAGGTATAGGTATAGGTACCTTACCTAGCTACTACCTAGACCTTTAGGTATAGTTAGCCCTAATGCTACTTATAATAACAATAAGCTACCGTTTAGTTTGGCTTACAAATGGATGGCTGCGGGCTACTTGGTATTTTGATGTTTTGGTGTTGCTGTACGAGTACGTAGGTACGCTTTGTACAAAAGCGTAGATATATGTATGTAGTACCTTTACCTTTACCTATACGTAATTACGTATACGTCTACGTCTACGTCTACGGAAGCTCTAGCTACCGAATTACCCTGCCTCCCCAGTCCTCATACGGGTACCTCTACCTACTGCTACTGCATCGTAAATTCGTAATACGATGAGAGACCGGTATGGTATATCTACGTAGGTAGTAGGTACGTACTTGGCAGATCAATATATCTACCGTCGGGCCGGACCGGGCCACGCCGCGCCGCGCCGCGCCATCGCCAACTCTCGCGAGTGTTAATCTCGAGCATTAGTTATCACTCATCATCATTAACACTTGATACCAACCTGTTGTTATTTACCTATAGATATTTTCGGCCAAGTTTAGCAACTGTTATCTCGCCAACTACATACCATATACAGATACTCGTACCTACCCTACTTGGGTACCCTTTATTTACCTCAAATTACTAAATTGCTACACACATGTAGGTAAGTAAGTACTTGTACTTGTACTTGTACTTGTATCTAACATTGCTGGTGGTGGTTGGGTGGTATTCACTTTGAAGTAGGTAACTAGTTTCGCGATCGCCCGTATACCTATGTACGAGTATTTGCATTTGCGTTACGTACCTAGCCAGTAGCTACCTACCGCGTGCGTATACCACCTGACCTTCTAACTAAAACTAACCTGCATACCAGTGTACTCGACAAGTTCACCCGTAGAATATACCGGTAGGTATCTAGATGCTTAATTGCTTAGTAAGAAAACCACTAAATACGGCGCGGCGGCGTCTAGACCTACCTACCTACAGCAACGCAGTGTTCTGGTTGAGATCAATAAAAGGGAAGACCCGTCTTGTCAATGTAGCGCAGTTGTATTGTATTCGAATGTCCTTTCTTCGCCGACATCGTAGATCAATGATCAATCGCAACTAATCGATCGACAAAACCAAGAAATTGTTGAATTCTCAGAGAAGCTGGGTCTACTTTTTGCCCAATTGGTCCATGGTTTAGAAAATCTCAATAAAGTAGCCACTAACGTTTGCGATTCGATTCTCGCTCATCTTAGATTTATTTGTGTTCTCTTTCCGTTGTGTTAAACGTTAAAGAATGGTAGGCAAGTACATATCCGGAAGCATTTGTTAGTAGTGAGTAGTGAGTCCCATGTCCCTCCCCTATTAAGTATTATTACTGTTTCTGTTCTCTAATTTCACATCGCGGCAAGTCGCGTAACCGCAGCCACGTGTGTCAAAATGCGTATACTTATTCTGTAAAATACCTAAAAGTTTTTCTTGTTGAAAAACAAAACAAAACAAAAGGTAGGTAGGTAGGTAGGCAGGCAGGCAGGCAGGCAGGCGAAAGAAAACTGAAAACGCTGAAAAAAAAAACCAAATGATTTTACGGACTCGTAGGTCGGTATAGTTATTCTATTAGGTAAGAGTAGTAAGTACATAAGTACCTACGGCTATTTACAAGAAGAGCGAGCTATGAGCAATGTGAATTGTGAAATGAGTTGAAAAGGCGAACGGCAAATCAGAACAATTTCGATTTCGTATTTTTCAACGCAAAACCTACCTTTCAACCAACCAACCAACCAACCAACCAACCAACCTACCTACCTACTTACCTACTATTGCTGTCGCAGAAAGAAACGAAAGAGTGTCGTTCAGACGCGGTCGCGCAATAAAATCGAATCGAATTAATTAAAGAGAAAAAAAATAATCGCGTAATTAATTAGGTATACTTGTTCGAATAGATTTCGATTTAAATGGGTCCGATATTCGAGGTCTCGGTCTAATGGTCTATTCGCAATTCGTATTGGTACCCTCGAAAATGAAAGAGCTTGCAGAATGAAACAAATAGGTACCTATAATAGGTATATATAAGCTTTTTCATGGTAAATTTAAATTTGCGTAGCAAGTGCGAAATTACGACAAGATACCTACCTACCTACCTACCTATTTTGGCCGCCAAAAACAAGTGGGACGGCGCGGCATCGGCATCGGCATCGGCATCGGCATAGAATTTTATAAAAGGCGTTCGCGCGTCTGTTGGTCGTAATTTTACAGTTTTTACGCAAATTTAACTTGAAAAGCTTATTTTCATTCGATATTAGCCTTTCATTTCTTTCATTTCGAAAAGTACCAAGTACAACATACCTACGCCACCACCGCGCTAAGGCGAGTGCAAAAATAGGCCTTGATTTTGCGATAGAAAATTTCAGCGCACAATAAAGCCGAGCGCAAGCCGGGGTTGCGGTCGTTTTTCACATTCGCCCCTTTCTCAACAATATGGAAGGAAGAAAGAAAGGAAGAAAGAAAGAAAAGAACTGCCACGACGAATACCTAGGTACTAGGTAGGTAGGTAGGTAGGTAGGTAGGTAGGTAGGTAGGTAGGTATGTATACCTAACTAAATGTTTTTAGACTGATAAAAAGAAATGGAAAGTAAATAGATACCTATCTACCTATGTACTATGTAAATTCTGTACTCGCGATACCTATACACGTGTACCTAGCACCTAGCACCTACTAATCCTTATCGCCGATAAATAAGCTCAAGTTTTCCAAATAGGTAGGTAGGTAGGTAGGTAGGTAGGTAGGTAGGTAGGTAGGGAGGGAGGGAGGGAGGCGAAACGCGATAACCCGCAGCCACGTGCGGCTACTCGGAATTTTTTGTATTTTGTACTTTGTTGTTTAAAAAAAAAAGTAGGTAGGTAGGTGGTACCTAGAAAAATACGTAGTAGGTACAAATTTATTGCCTTTAGGTACCTACACAGCAGACCAGTAGACAGTAGACAGTAGATACATATGTACGTATCGGTATAGATATAGGTATAGGTATAGGTATAGGTATAGGTATAGGACTAGGAACCTATAGGAACGTATCGCGCGTAAGTAGGGCGAGTAGAAAAAAAAATATCTTGTGGACTTGAACGATAATCGACGCAGTAAGACCCGCGAAACATTTTTGAGCCACCCCTAGTCCGAATGTAGACTGAACTGACAAAACTTGAAATACCTATTGGTTAATATGGGAAAAAAACGAAACGGGATAGGTACTTGTACTTCTTACCTACTATTGTAACTTTAGGTAGGTAATGTATTACCTGTCGTAACCTTCAACAGCCCCCCTCCCCTTCCTCCTCCCCAAAAAAGAATGCGATATCAGTTTCTCAATTTTTATGTAGGTATTAGGTACCTACATACCTATCTACACTTGTATTTTCCCGAGCGAGCCATTCATTTCGAAATCGCAAAATGGAGTATTTGATGGCGTCTTCCATAAGAGGAGGGGGAAGAGGGAGAGGGAGGCGTGTAAACTGCTGTTTCAAATGACGAATTTTGAAATTTTGTGATTTTTAAAAAAATTCAACTAAATAATAAATACCTAGGTACATAGTACTAGGTGGTGGCTGGCGCTCCACCTTTTACTCGTCTACGTCATCTTGATCTATATACGATCTCGCGCGAATTGCGCGATGCTACGGATACGGATACGGATAGGTACGGCGCGGCGATTCATATTTAATGCTGGTTTTACGTGGGATATTTATGGCCGACTACTCGTGGCTCGTTTATCACTGGCCATGGCTCGCAACTGCATTCTGGTCAGTTTGACCCGAGCTCGAGGATGAGTACCTACTATGTACTTCCCCGGCCGCGGCCGCCCATCGCGTTTTCTTACAAACTGACCGCTACCGTCAATCACCATTACCATCAATTTCATTTCGTATCTCGTAGGTATCTATACCTACGAGTACCTTATGGCGATCTTCGCGCGTCGTGCGTCGTGCGTCGCCGCCGCAGCGCCTACTGCCAAACTTGCGCTATGCTACATACCTGTTTATCGTATCGCTGCTCTCGGCTCTCGGCTCAGCGCGTAGCTAACGTAACAGTGCCTAAAAGGGGATGGAGGAGGTATCCGCTGCAGTTGCCTTTTGCAGCATACGTTTACGTACGTACTACAGCTACGTGGGTAGACGCTAAATATGTATCTACTTAGTAAGTAAGTAACTAATTAACTAACTAAGTACGCTATAAGTACGAGTATATATGTAAAATAAACATTCCGGCCAAACTCGAAACGAACCGCTATCTTTATCTATGTAGGTGTATACGATAATAATAAGTAGTAGGTAGTAGGTAGTAGGTACCTCTACCTACCCAAGTATGTACATATCTTTCCAACTCGAATGCATGCGTGAAATATTTACGTAGGCATACGAGTACTATGGTAGGTTACGTCGTGTCGCGTCGTACGGGTGTCCGGATCAGCGATGTAATTTTCCGGTCTAGGTACCTAGATGTAGATAGTAGATACCAACGAAAGGTACTGCGGGTACTCACTACTCGGTAACTCGCTCTTTCTTAACCGTTAGATACCTAGGAAATTGAATTTTTAAACCGCTCGTCTCCCCCTCCCGTCCCGTCACGTTCCGTCGCTGTTTTTTAATAAGCGCGTACTTCTGCTGCCGTTGTTGCCGCCGCCGCTGCTACTATTACGTAACTATACCAAAGTACCTACTCGTATATGGTACCTACCTACTACCTAGTACATACATACTCGTACCTAATACGAACGTACACTTCTCACCACAACCACTCACCTACTCACCTATTCGCATACTGCTTCCTTCCCCCTTCCCCCTTCTCCTTCCCCCTCACCCTCCCCCTACCCCACCGCCGCGCCGACTTGTCATGTCATCGCGTCAATTCTCTTCTACGAGTATTCAAGATGGTAGGTAGCAGGTAGTAGGTACCCTACTGCTAATCTACGGAGAAGACGCCGCGCCGCAGGACCAGCAGAACAAGTGAGGCTGACTAGATGACCGAAAAACTACACCGAAACCGATGTTTCCGACGGGATGCGGCGCGGCGTGGCGCGGCGATAGCGCGCCCAGGGACGGGGGACGGGGGACGGGTGAAGTAAACCCACGTTTTTCGAGGAAGCCGACTGTTAAAAATTTTCCCAACTCGCTTAAATTATCGGCCAAGTTTTTCTGTTCTCCTCGCCGCGCCGCGCCGCGCGCCGTACACCGTACACGACACGAGCGAACGTTTCTAGAAATATACGCGCGCTGTGTTGTTCCCGTAATGCGGCTGCTGCCGTGGCCGTGGCCGCTGCCGCTGTAGGTACACACTTGGACTTGGGGCGATGACGAGAAAAGAGCAGAGGGCTTAACGCGCGCGCGTATTTTTTTTTTAACCGACATCATACTTTACTTTATCCGACACTTTGCACTTTGCAAACTTGCAACTTTAAAAGAGAATTGGTCAAATTTTTTAGTCGTGTCTTACGAGAACTTATAATAGGTAGCTGTAGCTGTAGCTGTAACTGGAGGTTCGAACGAAGCCGGCAGCGAAAAGTAATGGAAAAAATTTCGCGTTGCAACTGCGTAAGTAAGGTATCTCTATTTCTCTATCTATTCGTGCCGGCGGCAGCGGGCGCCGATATCAGCAGCAACGCGTGCTTTCGACTTTCCGGCAGGGTACGTTGGACGGGTGCGCGCGAAGTGTGGGCTATATTGTAGCTGAGGTATAAGTACACATAGCGTACGTACTTATACGTAGATAACTATAATTCTGTTGGTTAATTACATACACGCGCGCGATAAATAGGTAATAGGTATTCGAGACGCTGACGCTAACGCTGCGCTGCGCTGATTCAAAGCATCTATTACTATTACATGCACATAATTATGTACGTACATTCGAGTTGTTTCCACCAGTCCGCACTTATGTAGGTACCTATGTACTGAGCTAAACGCTCTCGTACGTCGTACCTATTTCAACTCGAAGGCGATAAAATTGCTTTTAAAACAGTTTACGCCGCGCCGCTCGAATTATTACCGAATGCCTAGTGCGTAGTGCCTAGGTGCCTACCTACAAAAGAATAATCATCTTCGTAGCTGTTACCTGCGCTACGCTGCTTTGGTTTATAGCCTTATGTAGGTCTAAGTACCAGCGAATACCTTCCTATCTATGCTTACGTTATGTTATAGTGGCAATGGTAAGTAATAAGTTGGCACTTGGGCAGTAGGTGCATAACTGCATACCTACGAGTGTGTAGTCGAATCTCCTGTGCTATACCTAGACCTACCTAGGCCATGGTCACTCACATACTTATATCTGGCTACCTAATTACCTACCTAATACCTACTTTTGCCAAGTAACGAACGATTTGAATTTGATAGTTATGTAGGTAGCTCATTCGTTACTTACTTACCTACCTACCTACCTACCTACCTACCTACCTACCTGTCTATATCTATATCATTTCAATGTTTCGCTGCATCGGTTATCGCCATTTCCATAAATGACTAACGGGTAATGGGCAATGGGCAATGGGCAATGGGTATACTACATTTTTGATACATCGTTTATACTTAGGTAGGTATAGCCTTCACTAGTCGTAGTCGTACCTTACTTTTATTCTTCGTTTTTACAAAGCCCTGCCGAATGATGCGCTGCGCCGCGCCGTATTTTGTCGCACTAATCTTATTAAGTAAAGTGTAACGTAAACTTTTCCATTTCGATTGAAATTTAATCTCGCGTCCGTTGATAGTCGCTCCGGTACGGTAACGCTTCTGCTTCTAGGCTTCTACAATACCCACAAAAGGTTCTCCAGTTTTTTTCTCTCCCCCCCCCCTCCTCCCATGTACCTAAATATCTCGTTTTTTCCCCCTCTTCTTCTTCTTCTTCTTCTTCTTCTTCTCCTTCTTCGCTTCGACGATAACTTTTCTTTACATTTGTTGATTGTATTACGAGTGTATCTATTAATCGTCGTATTTCGGCCCTGTATTCGAGCAGCGTTTTTCTCATCTGGTCGACGAAATCGTTCAAAAAAAACACAACAACAAAATAAACAAAAAAAAAAAAAACGCGACTCGGGAACGGACGTTTCTTTTTACTTGAAATAAATTTTAAATAAGAGACTTACTTTCTGGTTTGTTATTTTATTACGGCTACAATTTTTTATTTCCATACTCTCGCCGTTATAGTTTTGGCATCGGGTGCGTCGGGTCGCCGGGCCGGGCCGGGCTGCGCCGCGCTCACGTCGCGTCGCGTCGGTCGCTAGAAATTTCATTAAAACTTGAAAGTTGAACGATGTACATAATATAACGAAGCTGCGTTTTTCGCAAAACGCAAATTCATCGCGTTGTGAATTATAATTGCGCTCATCGTAATCGCTATTCGCCAAATGCTGGCCCGCAGGGTTTGTTTTTCGTACGTACTAGTAAAACTACAAGTATATGGTACCCTATCCCTATCCCTATCGACTATCGTTATACCTACTTAGTTATGAAATTATCTACTCGCTTATTCGGAGAATTTCCAGTTTTAAATGTCGAAAACGGACGTCGCGGTCGCGTCGGGACGTGTGGCGTCGGAGCGGAGGTCGGACGCAGATCGGACGTGGCTGTGCGAACAATAAAAACGACACCAAACTTGGAGGAAATACTTTTATATGTATGTCGCGCCGCGCCAAGCACGTCTTTGTCTTTACATACCGCACCGTACCGATACCACACCACACCACACCACACCACCATACCAGATATTTGTATTTACTATTTAGCATATAATTATTTTTTGCGTCGCGTCGCGTCCATCTCGCTTCTCAACTGCGCGGTAAAACTCTTAGTAGTCCAGTTGTTTTAGGCCAAACTTGTTAGAAAACTCGAATTGACATTATTCGATTGAGTGTTGCGTCCCCCCCGCCTCCCACCATCCAATCACGAATCTAAACAATTTATTCTTCGGTATCTATCTAGATAGTAGGTAGGTAGGTAGGTAGGTAGGTCTAGGTACATTAGCGCGAAAAAAAAAACACCTCGGATTTCGACCAAATTTGCTGGGGTTGTTGGGTCATCATCGGAGATTGCCCAAAAAAATGTTGAGCCCCCCCCCCAGGTGAAGAGGGAAGGGAGCTAGGGGTCCTCAAAGGGCACCTCCTTTTGAAAAAACGCGGTTTTTTGTGCTTTTTAGCTCGAAAATGTGGCGTGAGAAACCTGACACTGTGACACAGCACTAAAAAGGTGCGATTTGAGTTTCTACATCTCCCAAGACCATCGCCGCGCCGGCGCCGCCGTCCTCCTCCGATCAGGCGATCAAAACTCAGACTGCTACCATACCAGGGGGTCCAATAGTTGAGGAGTGTCGTTGCAAAACGCAACATCTCCGAAGACCTGATTTTTGGGAAATCGCAAAAAAACTGTCATTCAAAATTGGGTGGGGTGGGTTTGGCTCGGGGCGGTCTCATTGGAAAGCTTAGGACCCCAGCTACATGTTTTGGGGTCATTTCGCACTTGTACCTCAAGGAGGGGGATTGGAGGGGAGGGGGGCAAAAAAAAGATGTTGCGTTTTGCAACGAAACTCCTCAGTTGCAGATCGCGAAATTTCCATATTGTGAAATTTTTGCTGGCCCCTAATATAATACATATAGGTACGTATACCAACTAGGTGTAGATACTACCTACCTACCTACCTACCTACCTACCTACCTACCTACCTACCTACCTACCTACCTATATAACTAGGTAGCTAGTCTAATGTATTGAGGTACCTATATTACGAGAGCGAAGGCGCGTAGATTCGAGTAAGATTAGTATTTGGTATTAACATACCTCTGGAGATTTCGTTCAACTACTTACTTTCAGTCGCAGTGTTTTCGTCGAACAATAATTATTCACGACTAAAAAGTCGCAGCGAGCGCCGAACGCCGCGCCGTGCCGTGCCGTGCCGCGCCGCGTCCATGTAAAACTTTCACGTAAAACCGATTCATTCTTATTAAATTAGTAATTGAAAATAGGTACCTGCTCTACCTACTTCTACTACCTACCAAGCAGAGCGAATTTGTGTTTAGGGCGTGTTCAATTTTCAACTTTCGTTTCGTCAAGTACCCAGTTGTCGTTGTCGTTGTCGTTGTAGATATGGTAATGTAGGTAGTAGGTACATATACCTATAGCTATACCATACCCAGTACTTTACATACCGTACACCTACACAGTACCTACGTAGGGGTAGGTGGTAGGTTCATCCGGATTTGGATATACCTATTACCTACCGATACTCTACCTGTACCTGCCTAATTTTGTCTACGCAGCGCAGTTCGCCTGGCGTTTCATTTCAACTTTTTAGTTCGCCTTTGCGCTGTCGTCGCGACGCGACGCGAAGTGGTGGGGCGGAGCGGTTGCCAAACATTATGCCACTCTTTCCTTTTGCTCATTTCTGTAGGTAACCCTAACCATTTTTATCTTCGACTGTAGGCCAGATTTTGGGCCTTCCAAAAAGGGGATATAAAATCAATGAGGAATCTCAATTCAAAAGTCTATTTTTGACACCGATGGCTGGTTTCTATGTATGTAGGTAACCTGTATGTATATTGTATTGTATACCTATCCTATCCGCATGCAGGCCCGCATCGTACGATACGATACGATTTTAATTTGCGTTCGGTTTGACGTCGCGTCGTTTCTGATTACAGGTTTACCCAACGATCTTAGCGTGTACTGGCAGCAATATCCGTGGATATTCGGAGAAGACGTTTGCAAATTGAGAGCTCTGGTTTCCGAAATGTAAGTACATACCTACCTAATTTTGAATTTTAAGGTATGGCACGACGAACCGAACCGAGCCGAGGCCGCGACGCGTGAAATACATAAATAGGTAGGTAGAGAGCTCCAGCACCGCCAAATAACTGTGCGGAATGCGGCTGAAAGAAAAACAAAAAACAAAACACAAAACACAAAACAAAAAAAAAGGTAGGTAAGTTTAGCGGTTGTTGCAGGACTTCGTACACGTCAGTCTTGACCATAGTCGCTTTCTCGATGGAACGATATCTGGCCATTTGTCATCCGCTCCATTCGTACGCCATGTCCGGCCTGCGAAGAGCTCTACGCATTATCGCCGCCTTATGGATCATCGCCTTCGTGAGCGCTACGCCGTTCGCCGTCTACACCACCGTACACTATATAGATTATCCGCCGGGTAAGCCTTAGTCTCTAGTCTCTAGTCTCTACTCTACTGTCTAGTGTCTAACTGTCTACAGTGTCTAGGCTGTCTACCCATACCCATACCCATTATACCCCAACAACTACCGTACGTACTACAACTACGTAGGTATAGGTATGTACATACTTCATATTTTGCCATTGCCTGCGTGAATACAGACGTGCTCGTACTTTTTAAAATTTCAATCGGTCAAAAGTCAAAAATGCCAAAATCGACTGCTGAAATAGAGAAATCATTAGTCGAATTCTATTGATTCGTCCGTTAATCAGCGACATTTTACCGCCAATCGGTAAATTTGTTCACTGATTCCTACAATACAACAACGCAACTAATCAATGTCCATTCTGTCGATTTAAATCGGTCCTTGTTTGTGTAATAAGTACTTCAGTAAAGTAGGATACGTTGAAAAAAATTTGCAGCGAAAAAATCTTCCTTTTTAAAAAACGAAATTAAAATGTCGAATTTTACAGCCACACGGATCGCTCGATAATTTCCCAAGCGATGATCGAAAATGAAAATTTCCCGTTTCATTACGCATACATACCAATACCTACTTACTAAATATTAGGTAGTTTTCTTAATCAGAAAAACCGCATTTTTTCATTTCTTTTTTTTTTTGCGTATTTTTCATTTTTCCGAATCCGTTGTTCAATGTTTCAATAAGTACAATACATATTCGAATACTGAATAGGTATTGCAATATTCGCACCATACGTACCTATATAAAAATTATGTAATGCATGTACCAAGTAATTAACGCATCGATGCGATGATGCCGCGCCGCGCCGGCGACAACTGGTTATGCAACTGTTTTGACATCGCTTCGTTACCATACACGCGACTGTTGCGTATTCACGGCGAACCGGGTATGCAATTTTATTAACGTCGCGTCGCGTCACGCCGCGCCGCGCCGCTCCACCCATCCACCTAAAAGTATATACCTATATGTATGCAGAAGTACATAAATGTACGTACGTCGCGTCGCGTTATTGCGAATTGCGTATGCGCGCGTGGCTAAACATCTACTTTCTGTTCTTTTCTTTCTTCGTTTTTTTCTTGGCCAACATTTGCTGTAAGTACATACCTACCTATACAATTTGAAGCATGGAGTTGGAAAAGGGCCTAACTCTTATTTCCAAAATGCATTCTTCTTTGACTTCCAGTGCTAAGACAGTCGGATTAAAAATTATCCAACTAGAAATTCTATGTTTGGGGTTTGGGATGAGCACTCGACTTTATTGAACATCGTTAAATTAAACATGCCATTGATGGCATTTCAACGAAAAAAAAAACAACCAAAAACAAAAAAAAACACTTTACAGTTTACACCAGTTTGCAGAATTTGGGGAGTTAGGCCCTTTTGCAATTCCATGCTTCATTTATTTTTCGTACTCATACAGTCATACTTTCCACGTATGTGGGTACCAGACCAGCCAGCTGTCTCGAGCTACCACCAAGTACCTAGTACCTAGTACCTATAGTGCCTAGTATCCAAGTAGGTAGGTAGGTAGGTACGTGTAGTAAGTACGTAGTGCTTACCTACGCACAAGTGCGGCATGTTTTGTTGGCAGGCTCGGGAGAGACGGCCAACGAAAGCGCATTCTGCGCCATGTTGGTGGACAACGTGCCGCCCAACTTTCCCATTTACGAATTGAGTTTCTTGCTGTTCTTCCTCGTGCCCATGCTGGTGATAATCGTGTTGTACGTGTGCATCGCGTTGCGCATCCGACAGAGAAGCAGACATTCGCTGGGGAAACGGGTCGAAGGAGTCATTCACGGCGAATCGAAGCATACGAAAACTAGAAAATCCATCATTCGAATGCTAGGTACGTAGTACGTAGTACGTAGACGTACGTCCTACGTGGGTGTACGAATATCGAAATACCTATTACCTACCTACGTACTTATTTATTTATTTACTTACTTACTAAACAATTATCAATTATCAATTAATTATATGTAGGTAGGTAGGTACCTTTTACCTTACCGATACTCCGAGTACGCAGTACGCACTACGCAGGTACCTGCTTACCACTTGATACTTGCATAGGTAGAGGTACCTACACTATTTAGCTACATACCGATACGTATGTAGGTGTAGATGGTACCTACCTACCTACCTACCTACCTACCTACCTACCTACATATACCTGCGATACGATATCACTACGCTGCGCCAAGTTATGTACCTAGGCTCTGGCGCCGGGCTATCACGTACTCACGTCACCGGTCACCGTTCATATGTGTTCACAGCTCGCTGCGCCCTCTCCTCTCCTCTCCCCTCCCAGCACAAGTATCGCTAATCGCTCATCGCGCGATCGCCTGTTTTGTGTTGTCTGAATTACGTATCTACGCGCGATTTTGATCAATTTGCACGCGCGGATAATAATTTAGCAATCTCCATCCCCAATTGTCTCATGTTAGGTAGGTAGGTAGGTAGGTAGGTAGGTTATTGTGATTCTTTTTATTTACGCGGTTCAAGAATGTAGCACGTTTGAGAGTTTCGAATCGTGAAAAAAATGCATCTTTATCGTGTTTTGATATCTACATAGAGTCATAGATATGTAGGTAAGTACGAACGCACCGCACCGCACCGCACCGCGAACAAATCACACCGTCCAGAATTGTCACGAAGCGCAGCCAGCATTCAGCAGTCAGCAGCCAGCCTGCGCCGCTCCTCCGCCCTTCGTCGGTCTCGGTCGGCTACGATATCCGTTTGCGTTCGCGTTCGCATCCGCGTCCGCGTTCGTATATTGCGTAGGTAGCCTAGGTACCGTAAACATGAACCATCGAGTCTCTTGAAAGTTTACCCTCGCACCGAGTTCGGCGCGCCATGCCATGCCATGCCACTCCTCTCCTCGTCCCCACACGTCCCATACCGATATCAGCAATCCTACGTACGCGTACGTAGGTAGGTAGGTAGGTACACATAGGTACCTATATGTATTACCGCTTCTTTGCTTTCGCTTTCGCTTTCGCTTTGCCAAAAAATATCGTTTCGACTTTTCTAATAAAGTTAAACGGTTAAGCGTTAAATAAATCGTCGTTAAAAAACAATTTCGGGAAATTTTTCGTGCGTTTTTCGCTGGCCGTTTTCGTTTCATTCGTCTAGAGGCGCGGCGCGGCGCGGCGCGGCGGTTGTCGTCGCGTCTTTTCTGTCGAGAGCGGGCTTCCCTTTTCCTATCGCTTTCTAGACTCTTCTCATCTGCTCATACCTACTATACTCGTAGTATGTGTATTGTGTACATCTCAGGGGTCGGTGTGCTCTTTTCGGCGCGGCGGTTTCATTTCTAAAACTACCGAACCAACATCTTATCAAGTACTCGTACCTATACCTACATTACATCGCCTATATTTTCGCGTTGGCGTTCACGCCGCGCCGATTTTTTTATGCGCTTACCAACTGTCCCTCGGCGCTACTGCTGCTGCTGCTGCTGCTGGTATCTTTTCTATTGCAATAAAAATAAAAATAAAAATAAAAATAGATACCTATCCGACAACTCGAAAGCAATTTGGCAAAATGATATATGTATGTAGTACGATGTACGATGGACGATGGAAGGCGCTTACGAGCATTTAAGGCATCAACCTACAACGTTAAGCGTACTTGTATGTACATTTTAGGTACCTATATGTATGTCTATGTATACAGTATACACCTTGTAGGTAGGTAGGTAGGTAGGTAGGTATTTCTCTTCTTTTCTTTTCTTTTCTTTTCTCTCATGCTCGATCCTTACTATCCTTATAATAGGTAAACTCGACACTATCCTTTGTTAATACCTACTGTTATAAACTCGCGAATTATTATCCCACTTTGTAACACTCCATCCTTGTTATTAATAAATTAAGGTGGGCAGGCAGGCAGGCAGGCAGGCAAATAGGTAGGTAGGTGAGTTTGACTACGTTTGATTAATTATTGTTTTTCTTATTGTTTGCCGAGTTTTTATTTTATGATAATGTAAAGAATACCTACGTAGGTAGAGGAACGACTAAATCCACCCCGGCGGTGCGGTGGCGCGGTGGCCCTGTAAGTAGGAAGTACCTTACCTACCCATTACTCATCCAACATCCAACCGTCCGAATGAGAATGAGAGCGATTATTAATTTAGTTTATGCGTAAGCTACGATGCGATGCGATGCGATGCCCGGTTATGCCTTATGCCAGCCTACAATTACGCAGGTAGCCGTAGGTGCCTAACTGCCTACCCTACCCTACCCGCGTACTCGTACTCGTACTCGTACTTGTAAATTGTAATTGTATACTTACCGTACGTAATAGGTAATGTAAATGTATGCATAGCTCCACCTCCACCCGCCAACCTAGACCTACTCATACCTCGTCCTCGTGCTCGACTTTCGTTCTCGAATCTCGATGCACGTTATCAAGTATATGTGTACATAAGTAAACGTAGGTACTTGGCTTACTCGTACCTATTATGTAGGTATAGGTATAGGTATAGGTACCTAGTTTGATAGTCGGTATCGGTGAAAAAAACAAAAAAAATCATTCATCGACCGCTTGGGTATGGGTATAGGTCTAGGTGCATATTTATTGACGCGATGCGATGGCGCGGCGATAGCGATTTGTCGAGCGCGCGTATTGCGAAGCTTATAGGTACATTACATCGGTACGTAGGTAATTAGAGTAAGTAACTGCGCAGGCATTTACTAAGTATACGCAAGCCGCAGCTTTTGCCTTCTGGCAATATTGGCGAGAAAACGACGCGAGGCAACGCGAACGCGATACAGCGAATCGCTAATAGGTAAATGCCGCGCCGAATAACAATAACGACGCGTAAGTGTAAAAGTAGGTACCTACACCTAGGTACATAGACATACATACATACCTACATGTACATACTACATACATATGTACCTACGTAAATAATAACTGCCTAAGGACGAACCTACCTATACTTACCTGCCTATCTATATCGTATGTAGGTACCTATGCTTCCCTAAATTACGTCTACATATTAAGTACCAATGTAGAGTACATTACATTATGTGAATGTGACGTGAGGTGACGTGACGTACCGTACGTGAAAAGTATACCTATACCTAGTTAGTGATCCGGGAAATGGGCGTAGCGCGGCGCGCGGCGCGGCAATTTTCGCTGATACTCGTACTCGTAGTGGTAGTGGTGGTGGTAGGTGGTAAAATAAAATTGCCGGCGTTGCGTTGTGTTGTGTTTCAGCGGCGGTTGTGGTGGCGTTTTTCTTATGCTGGGCGCCGTTTCACGCGCAAAGATTATTATATCTATACGCCAGGAATACCGAGTACTACGCCGAAATCAACGAATGGGTGTACTACATAGCCGGCTGCTTTTATTACTTTTCCTCCACCATAAATCCTATCCTGTATAATTTAATGTCGGTAAAATACCGGCTGGCGTTCCGCCAAACCTTGTGCGGCTATTCGAGGCACGAAAGGAATCGCTCCAGAGATTTGCATTCCAGCTTTCGCGATACCATTATACACGCGGCCAACGCCAACTCCAACGACACGTCGCACTGGCGCCGATCGCTCACCTGGCGGCAGGCGTCCAAAAGATCCGTCAAAAGCAACGGCACCGACGTCGTCGTCATGATCGCTCCGGCCGCCGCCGCCGCCAATCAGCGGCCGCGTCGCTCCCAAAGAGCCTCGAAAAATTGGAGGAAAACTTTTTTACGAGTCGCCAAGGCGTCCAAGTTTTCCAAAAAGTCGGCCGGCTGCTCGTCGTCGGTGACGGACGACTTTGTCGCGCCTGCAGCTGCGGCTGCCGGTGCAGGCGCGGGCGCGGGCGCGGGCGTCGACGTTGACGCAGGGGCCATCGTTCCCGATTCGCCCACCTCCAACAACGAAGACGAGACTCGTATTTGATTGCGAATTGCGAAAATGCGATCGGCGCGGCCAACTGCGAGAGCGAGCTAATATAGCCGAACGATCGCGATAAGGCTAGGTGTGGGGTGGGGGGAAAAAGTGTAAATGTTTTGCCTTTGGCGACGCTTTTTCCGTCTCGGTTCATACTCGTATGTACAGTATATCTAGATCTACGTATGTAAGTAAGTAGGCCTACCTATACTTATACATAGGTACCATACCTCTACGTCTACATGCACGTAAATCTGTATTCGCGTAGCTGTAGCTGTAGCTGTAGGTACCTTCGTATACGTTCCCACTCGGATACCTATACCAGGATACAAGTACCGTAATACGTACCAAGACGTAAACGTATGTACTTACTTACCTACCTACCTACTTTGGTTTTCGGCGATTGTTTCGTCTTGTCGCGTGCCTATATACGTATGCCTATTGCCTATGCCTCCTCCAACGATACAAGTCGTTTTTATATGTAGTTGTAGTTGTAGTGAAGGTGTGTGTAGTGCGCGGCCCTTTACCTAATATACATAGGTACCTACATATTATGTACCTACAGAATAGGTGTACGTGTACGTGTCTCTTGGGCAGGGGGAGCCAAGAACGAGAATGAAAACGAAGTAAGTAAAAGCCATGAAACGATTACCGAGCTGCTGCAGTCTGCGGAAAAGCTAAAAAGGTAAAGGTAAAGGTAAAAATGACGCTACCTACGTAACGTTGCGTGATGGTGGCTCGAGCCGAGGTAAGCCCTGCCCTAATCTGCGAGGGGAAGCGGCGCGAAACAATCATCGAGATTAGTAAACGCGCGTCGCGTCGTGTATTTTCATCGAGTCATAAATTAGAGGCGAACTTCGGAACTTGTTACGGGAAAGCGGTACACTACAGATTGGGGTAAGTATAGGTAGAGAGAGTGAGAGTGAGAGTGAGAGTGAGAGTGAGAGTGAGGAAGATCCCCACCTAATACCCAACCCATCGCCCTCACCGTCCGGCGTCCGTCGCGTCGCTTCGTGTCGTTGAATTGGCAAAGTGGCCAGGCGAACCGACAACGTCGAATACTGTCATAAATTATTTCTCAAATTCCATTCAACATGCAATCAGTCAACCATTGTCGCCAACGATAAAGTGCCTTCGATAAATTTCAGCTAGGTAACTTGAATAAAATGAGCCGCACCGCGCGCCGCGCCGAGCGGCTCTCAACTGATCGGCCAAATTGAGGACGACGACGACGGTGTGAACGTAAAATGTAGGTACCTCTGTGAAGGTAATATACTTGATGTGAGTACCTAGGTACATAGTATGTACGTATATAGATATACCTATACCTACCTACGTATATACTTACCTACCTAACAAACTGGTAAAGTCAGTATTGGATGCGAGCGAGGATCGAGGATAGACGTAAAAGTGAAATTCTAATGAGGTACCTACCTACCTACCAACCAACCAATACCATACACGTTGCGTGTACGTAATGTGGAAACATTACAGGAATTACCTAATGTCGTATTGTACATAGACATACGCGTAGACGAAGAAGACGCAGCGCGACGAAAGGCTACGCGTACGTAGTACCTAATACCTATGTTGATGTTGGCGTTAGTACCGCAACCGCAACCGCAACCACCATCAGTCAGGTATATGCGGCATTGCGGTCGGCCGGCCTGCCGGCCTGCCGGGCCTAATGTGTAATGTACAATTGTACGTGTACCTACCTTGAGTACCTACCCACTACCCACTACCCACTACCCACCTATCTCAGAGTATTAAACCGATACCCCCTCCTCATCGGTTACGATACTTCCACTGCCATGCCAGTCGTACCAATACCTAATACCTGAAACCTGATACCTATAACTAAGCGTAGTCTGCTGACATTCGAAATTTTCTTGGCCCTCCACTTGCGCCCACCCGCCCGCTTTGCTTGCCTGGTGGTTGTTCTTATCGCCAAACGTCGAACATCCATTTATCCTCTTCATTTTGTTAATTTATTTCTGTTTATTCAGTCATTAAGCGGGTATTTTTCCGTCGTCGTCGTCGTCGTCGTCGTCATAAACTGAAGGGTTACGTCTTGGGTATAGCTATAGCTATAGCTATAGGTATAGGTATTGGTAGGTAGGTACATATGTGTACGTTTACGTAATGCGTGTACATACATTTAGCAAGTTCAGTTGGGTACTGCGTTAGCGTAAGTAGTTTTCTTTTTGTGTGTTCCCCGGCTCCCGCTCCTGTATCCTATTCCCCATTCCCCATTCCTCATTCCTCTTGATTCGCGTGCTTTCAACGTTTCGACGCGTGAACGTACGCGTATGTTTTACCATTTATCGCGTTACGATTACCAGTATTTTTGTCAACCATTCTTCGTATTTTTTCATCATATTTTTGTTAATATCGTCGTCGTTTATTATTATTTATTACCTATTGTCTAGTTCTTATACGTACTTACCTACTTACCTACCTACTTATTTATTGTTATCATCGTCATCGTCGTCGTCATCATCATCATCATCATCATCATCATCATCAAAGTCATCATTGCCTACTTTTGTTTTGTTTTTGTTTTATTTTTTTTTTTATCGAATTAGGTACTTAATTTCCTCGTCGCTGTTCGAGTTTCGTTTTTTGATCAAGTATACCTAAATTTATAAAAATACATTGTTGTATTATTTCATTTCAAATTTTCGATACCTAGCTCCTGGCGTTTTTTGGACCATATCGAGCCGTAATAATTCATTCGTTATTCATTAATTACCTACCTGTGCGGCGATCTCGAATTGCATCGACACGACGTAGGTAATAATAATTGAATTTCACATTTGGCCGGGGGAGGTGTGCAGGTATAGGTAGCTACCCGCTAGCTAGGTAGTAGGTACATACTACATAATACATACACTAGGAATGGAATCGCATTCGTTTGTAGCGTTATACGTTCGAGTGGCCATCAACTGCTCTAGTCTCTAGTTACTATCCACGTTCGACATTCAACCCTTACATTTTGTCGTCTTGGGAATGCGTTGACGAAATACATGCAAACTTACCTAAGGCACCTAATAAAATGTGAAAAATGAAAAATGCCTTACCTACTTACGTCCATCTGTTGCGAACGGAAAAATCGCACACAGGAGCTGGATCCGATGCGATGCGATGCGATTTAAACATTTAATACTTACTTAGATAAGGTACCTATACGTACTTATTTCGTACGAAAGCTGTTTTTTAACTTCTCGAAAATCGATTTTGAATTACTCACACTGAAAAATAAATATGGTACCTATACCTGATAAAAATCCAAAAAAATAATAATAACGTGTCCCAATTCACAAAATAGGTACATAAAATTTATCGTTTTTTTGAATAACATTTCTTTTTTTTTTTTTAGTAAAATTTATTCATTTTTTTGACAATTTTTTTCTTTTTGATAAAAAATATTATTTTCAAGAACAAATTTCACCTGTTTTGTGAATTGGGACGCGTTATTATTATTTTTGAATTAATTATTTTTTGATTAAAATTTATTACCTATTTTGGTGAAATTTACTTATTGATATTTTTGATGAAATTTATTATTTTTTGGGTGTAGCATTCGTTTTCGCAACTTCTGTTTTTTTCGTATACAAATTAGGTAGGTGCCTAGTAGTCAAGTGTAAGCAGGTATAAGTATATTGTGGTTTGATAATCGCGTGTCAATTCGATACGAATACCTACGAATTGAATAAGCATCGACATCGACATCGCGCTCGTGCAAATTTGAGTCGTTGCGTTGTTGGTTATACAGATAGGTACTTATGCGCCAAATTAAACAAACGCAACGTTGTAATTGAGTAGATGTCTAATTAATAGCGATATAACTCGGATGATATAGGGTAACCATAAAAAACAACACGAATAACGACGGCGACGGACGTCGTCGTTCGCAAAATAAATTAGGTAATCCGAACGCGAGCTGCAGGTTGCTAACAACGAAGAATAGGTATAGGTATACTTATGGGTACTTATGAAAAATGGTACGAACGTAGGTAGGTAGGTACATTTGTCATTTGCCATTCGTCTGTCTTGGTCTCTTGATGGTTTAGTATGAGCTACGCTTAGTTACTTACTCTTACTTACCTACCTACCTACCTACCTACCTATCTATCTACTATCTATCTGCTTACTCGATGTCGATTCTCGATGCTCGTTCATTTATTTTCAAATACTTGGGAAAGAGCCAAATTTGCCAAAGGTAACTGTGCAGTAAGTGTATTTACCTGCCGTAGGTACTCGGCGCGGCGCGCCTTTCCATGGCAAAGGCAGATGCTAGAGGAAGGGAAGTTAGCTATAGCCTCAAGTAAGTACATACAATACATAGGTATATAGCTATAGATAACTATAGGTAGGTAAAAGTATCTTTAGAAATTGGTTGGGTATTTGAAGCTGAAGGGGTGAAAAGACTCGGCGTAACGTGGCGCGGCGCCGGCGCCGGCGCGGCCGAGAGAAGACGCATACGCAAATAATATGTACCGACACCGTACCTATATCTCTATCCGCAGCATGAGGTACTAGATGGTAGATACCAGATACCCAGGTACTATATAGGTATCAATCAACTACGTAACATGCGTACGCGTACGTGACTCTGCATGCCGGAAAAAAAGTGCCATGTGTAAAAAAAAAAAGAAAAAAAAAGCCACGTCTTTATTTTTAGGTAGGTAGGTACCTATGTGTTTGGTCCACATTTGGTGCAGGTAATTTGAACGAAAAACGTGATCACGTGAAAAAAGAAGCGTCAATACGCCGGATTAGCTGGCGAGATTTAATGAGTAATGAGTAATAAATATACTTGTGGTACCTAACCTACATTTATGTACATACACGCGTAAATGGTGGCTCTTCATTTTGTATTGGGCGCCGCTTTGTAAGGTCAGACTGGTGAACGTACTCGTACATGTATAACGATAACGTAGGTCTAGGTATGTATAGTATACTTTACTTTACTTTACTTTACATACGCAGGTAGATTACACAGAGAGGTACCTATTTACTTGCATGGGTAGGTATTTAGATTTACTTACCTATACCGATGTATTACTTACATACCTACATACATGTATGCATACGTGAAATACCTACCTATTTTTCAGACAAGTCTGCCATGTAAGTAACAATCACCCCTCCTCCTCCCCATCCCCATCCCCATCCCCATCCCCATCCCCATCCCCATCCCCATCCCGAAAAGAGGAAAAGAAAAATAGGTAGGTAGTTGAGAGCTCAGAGTCCTGTAATAGCGTCGCGTCGTGTCATGTTGGTTCCTGGCGAATGGCAACAATTTCATTTTCATAGGTAATATTTATCGTTATCCGCAAATGTATAGGTAAGTAATGTACCTACCTAATGCTACGACTACGACTGTACGAGTACGAGTACGAGTACGTACCTACGCGTATAAATACTGTACGTCTACGTACGTATACGTACACTATAGGTAGGTATAGGCATCTATACGTATACATATTATAGTACATATGTAGGTAAAATTAGGTACATCTACTATACATACATATGTATAAATAAATGTAGGTACGTCTACGTATATCTATGCCTGGTGCTGTCTGGTGCGCTAGCGCTAATCTTGCGTTCCACGTACGCAACGGATAGCCTGGCGCATGGCGTTTGGATAGGAATTGGAATGGATAACAATAGGTAGATAGGTAGGTAGGTAAGTAAGTAGGTGACGCGTTGCTTTCAACCGGAAAATAATCTTCTGTTGAGTGAAGCGGAAAACTCGAAGCACGCCGTCCCGGAATTGGTCTTGATTTCCATTTTACCTCTGGTTGTGCCGGACATCATGGGTAGCTTTATTCGATGCTTTCGTATGCTGACTTGTTTACCTTCGGCGCATACGGTACCCTGTTTACAACGAAAACGCGACATGATTAGCGCAGGAGTGTTCAGTGTTGGACGCGTTGTTCGCCGGCGCGGCGCCGGTTCCGGTTCCGGTTCCTAATTTCATTCCGAATTTCCGCGCACTTTCGCGAGAGTGGTCAACTCGCCGAAACTACAAACTACCTACTTTATACATACGGTATGATACGTATTAGGTAGGTATAAAGTAGGTACATGTATCTGCGTTGGCGTCGGCGTCGGCGTCGGCGTCGTTACCTTCACCTATACTTACCTACTTAGTTAATACATCTACGAGTACATACATAGGTACAGGTAGTAGGTATCCCGAGAGATGAGCACCTTCTTTTAAAAAAGGCACCGTTCGTTTTTTCACGTTCAACTTTTTGGCATGGTGAACGTTCGCGCAAGGCGCAACTCCCGATTTAGGTAATTCTCATATCTAAAAGAGGATGAGGCCCCCTTTTTTTTTTTTTTTTTTTTTTAAGGGGAAGAGGGGAGGGAGAAGGAGGCAAAAGAAAACAAAACTCGAAATTATTGATAGTTTCTTTCTCGAATGTAGGTACAAGTATGAAAAAAGAGGCACATTTTGACGACAAAAAAAACCAACAACAACAACAACAACAAACTATGGACACCGAATCTGTGTCGGTGTACCTTACCTATATAGGTACATATAGGTAGCTAGGGGTAGGTAGGTAGGTACGTGCGAAGCGGCGCGCCGATTGCGATTGCGGCTGGCTCAGGGCTAAATGAGGCGCGTGTAGAATCAAAAGTGACTTTCTCCACGGGACCTTACGTGGAAATTTTTTTTTCTGCTTTTGGTGATTTTGGTATTTCCAAGTTCCAAAACTTCCAAAACTAGAAAGAAAAAAATTTCCACCGAGGTCCCTTTCTACAGAGAGTTTCGCATGGAGAAAGCCACTTTTGATTCTGCACGCCTCAAATGCGTAATATTTATTTTGCAAGACAGACAACTGAGTACCTATAGCTATTCGCTTGGTACGAGTAGGTACCGTAAGTAAGTACTACATAGTACATAGACATACCTCTTTGATAGGGCACCGATGAGGCGCTCCAATCGAGTCCATGATGGAGAGAACTTCGCCGTGTACGTTCTCCAAAAGGTGGCAAGCGTTTTTTGTTCCCGTGTAATGAGCGCCGTTTTTCGTTAAATCGTAACTCACCTGAAACGAAATTGAAATGTACTCCTCGGCACTGTTGCTGCACGCAACTCGATTACCTACGTTTCTTAGATCGAATTTTTGAATTTTCGAGGTCTCCCTCTAGGATGGTTCGTTTTCTTCTGAAAATTAAATTTCCAAAATTTTAGCAATCCACCTACCTACCTACGTCAATAGGGGCTATGCGCCGAGCCTTCTTCGAGATTTGTCACAATAATAGGTATAGGTACCGAGTACCTACATGTATCTATAGAGGCGACATGTTGAAAACGAAAAAAAAAACAAAACAAAAACAAAAACAAAACAAAAACAAGCGGAGATAGGTAAGTACGTACGTGTACCTACGACTCGTAGTCTCCATTTCGATTTCCAAGGATGAACTTCTTATATTCGAAGAATTGTGTGCTCCATAGAAGAGCCATGTAAGAGGAAACTTGAATTGAGTATAAATGTTCCAAATGTAATACCTATGTACATTTGAAGCTCTTTTTAACTTCCCTTAGGTAAAATCGTCAGGTCCAAAGTTCATCCTTCAAAATCAAAGTCGAATCATGCGTAGGTACATATATTTCCAAGGACTAGATATTTCCCTTGGGTGGAGGGGGGGGGGGGCATTAGACCCAATTGAATCCAAAAAATGGCGAAATCCAATCGGATCCAAGTGATTATAAGTGGATACTAAAAATTCAATATTAAAGACATTTTTTTCTTTACATGGAAAAGAATCGGATCTAATTGAATCTTTTTGGATCCAATTGGATAACAAATTTGGTAGGTAGGTGCCAATGCGTCATTTTTTGAATCCAAATGGATTCAAACGGATCTGCGTGGATCCATTTAAATCCAAAAAATGGCGCCTTTTTCAGATCCAATCACATATCATTTTTCCCCGGGTTATTTGAAAATTTTGCATCACCCCTCTCCCCGCCGCCGCTACGATTTTGTGAAATCCCATAATAACAAAGAGGACCCAGTGCATGATTCCTATTGATGGAGGGAAGTAAACTTTTGAAGAATCTAATTTTTTGAAAAAAAAATAATCCATCCTAAGAGGAGTGGAATCGTTGAAATTCTTATAAAAAAGGTCACTGTGTTACGGAAAAAAAAAAAACAAAAAACATTAGGTTACTGTGTAAGTATGTAGGTAGTGCTTGTTCTATAGCATAAGTATGTATTTTTTTATAAATTATTGGTATACAGGTATCCAAACTCTTGAAAAAATTTTTAGCACTTAAATCGAACGTACATACATTATGAAAGAAACCTATTTCTAGAATTTTAGTTGCTAAAATTCATTTCTCGAATTTTGGCGAATTTTTAAAATCTCAAAATTAGGTAAGGTTACTGAGGTACCTCATCGCATCGCCCATCTAATCGACACGAAAGCTGAAGGGTTTCGATACGTTTCGAAGCCACCAGAGATTTTAGGAATTGTCCAATGTTGGGGAGGGGGGGGTCGATAAAAATGGTCCATAATGTATCTACTTTGTTTCCGAAAAATGAACTTCAGCACCTGAAATGTTGAATATGGGGGGGGGGGGGTTCTTTTATAATGCACTTTCGATTTACGTATTTTTGTTTGGGCTCAAAATTTTACTTCGGGTTGGGATCCGCGTTCCCCTCTCCCCGCCGTGTAAACGTGCAACCTTTTGACCATTTGACCCAATACGCGCTAGTGCAAATAATTCACTTACGAAGCAAGTACTACCTACATAGATATAGTATTAGATCTAGATATAGATAGAGATAGATATGTACTTATGCCTAAACCTAAAATGTACGACTTGGGTGGTTTACTTAATCGTCAACCGTATTAAAGCTAACCCGCAACCGCGTCGCACCGATCCGAATTGAGAGCTGGTCGCGGCGCGGTGCGGCGCGGCAGGCGCAACGCAGATTTTAATTTAGCAATTAGTTATTGTACGCGTGTTTTTACTTGAGCGGTTTTAAAACTTCGCTTCACAGTCGAGCAACCATTCATCGTAACGGTGCAGTCTTCGTTTAATATCGGTCCAAAATCATCGGATAATTGAATTATATCGTTTTTGCCGCAGTTGCGGAAATAATCCACGTACAATTTATATCCACCCTGCGCCGAACAAAAAGCAAAATTCGTATTTTTATTTCCACCCATTCCATGCGCATGTCAAGGTGTATATGTATAGGTACAGGTAGGTACCTAGTGTAAAACGTTCAGTCGTTCAACGTACAGACTCGACCGTAAGTATCCGAATACCTACCTAATACGTAGACTAGACGTACCTATACGTAACGTAGGTAGCTAGGTACCATACCATACCATACCTAACCTATGTGGAATACTTTAGACAGCAACAGCACCTACTACGTACCTAGTACCTTTTTTTTTTTTTTTTTTTTTTTTTTTTTATTATTTAGTACCTACTACCTAGGCACGTATACCTATCTAACGAACAATACGTAGGTAGGTACAGGTAGGTACATATGTAAGATACTTGTAGGTACCATGGGGCGGTATTGAGTCCATATAGTTAAATACGCTTAGCTGATGGTAGGTAAGGTACTCAGTATTTAACGCAAAATGCCTACACTATTACGTTGCGAAAATCGCGAAATAGTAGTGTTGGTGGTGGTGGCGCGGTGGCGGCGGCGGCGGTGCTTTTTCTCAAATTTAATCCGCGGGTCGTGAAAAAAATGGCGAAATTTGGAGAAAACGTATAGGTAGAGCGTAGAGGCACCTCTACCTATCAAGTGAAAAAAGTTTGAAAAAATGACCAAATTTTACAATTTTACCGCTCTTTTTCCAGAGAAATTTTTATCCGCGCTCCGTTCAAGCCCGATAAAATTTGCATATTACGGTACAGCAGAACGACAGATGTTTTTCGAAAACTTTATAAAATCGTGCGTATTTGATCGCGAAAAACGTTCTCCTCGACTCCTCATATGGGAAATTGAACGAATCGAAAGTTTGCGGGGCTTTACGTTGATTTTATAAGGTTCTTGTGAATTGAAAAATCACAAAAATTCGATCACCTATCTACTTATTCAAATTTGATGTCGGCAACTGTATCACGTACTCGCGCCATTATACGAATTTTAGCTCACTTGACAGAATGGAATTTAAATGGGCGCCGCCTTAAGTAGGTAACATAGGTATTTCAAAAAAATCAATCAACATTTTTTTGTTAATCATCGGGCGAACAAAATTGTTGTGCGGATTCGAATTCTATTCGCGACGCTGATTGAAGAAGTCGAATTTTCTTTAAAAGTTGAAACCTGCGTATTTTTTTTTTTTTTTTTTTTGTTATCCCCTTCTGAAGAATCGATGGAGACTTGACTTTTTTTTAGGTTGGCACTTGGTATGGTACCTTATCTACATACTTACATAATTACATAGTTATATGTACATGTACGTACAACACACGAAAAAAAAAAAGGAGAAAAATGGAAGTTTTTTCTTTCTTTTTTCAAAGTTGAAATCATCCTACTGTACATCAGCACCTTATAATTGTAGCTAACTAGTTACCTGGTTCCCTAGTAGGTAGTAGGTAGCTACTAGCTAGGTACCTACCTGTATACGCGTAGACTGGTATGGTACCGTGGTGCCTAGCTGCCTAGCTGCCTACCTAACGTAATTACTTAGGTACCTTAACTTATTAACCCACTTTTATGTTTCATTATAAGCGGCGAGTGCGAAAACTTTTTTACACACGTGCGCGCGGTGTGACGCGCAAATGAAATAGGTAGATAATAGGTATCTAGGTAGGTCTAGTTATGTATGGTACTATGTAGATGTACTTAATTGTAAGAAGCGGGAAATTTTCGTGGCTAATGGTAATAGTTGAGTTTTAACGCGTTTTTCAACTACGAGTGGCTAGAACTACATGCCTGCCTACTACTCGAATGTACCTACATATAGGTAGATACATATAATACCTACGCGTATGTAATGACAATGAGCATATAATTATTGTGCTTGGATGAGAGATGACATGACGCAGCCGACGCGACGTCTTATTTATTCGGGAAAATAGAAGATATCTAGGTACCTTTACGGCTTTACCTACTAGATAGGCGGATAATTCGTCGAATTGAACAACAAATTAGGTAGGTAGTATAAGTATACATACCTACATACTACATATGTAGGTAGAGCCCGTAGAGGTACTTTACTTTTATAGAAAAATGGAATACCTACAAAGTTAAAATTAAAACGTAACGAAACTACTAGCTGCCTAGCCTAGTATGCACTATGCACTATGTAGCAGGTACCTATACCTAGTTAGTAGTAGAGAAGCGTATCTGAGGTAAGATGGCACATGGCATGGCAGGCGCGGATACTTACGCAAGCTTCGGCATCCGGAGTAAAACTGGAGCTCAGCGCGGCTACAGCTATTAACGAAAAAACCGCCGACGTTTCCATTTCTCGCTGTGCACCGAAAGCTCTTCACTTCGACACTGATATTTCGCTACTGACGCGAACGTCAATCTTTATTGGAATTGCTGGTACCAGCTACCAGCTACCAGCTACCGGGTACCGGGTACCAGTTACCTACTCCGTACTCGTATGTCGTACAAAGCCGAACGTCACGTCGCGTCGCGTCGCGTCGCAAACGGGCAAACGGAGGTACCTAGCTACCTACATTAGATAGTAAGTACATCTGCATAAGCTAGGTAGTAGGTAGAGGTACCTAATACCTATACATGGCAATAATATATCGTATCGTATGTATTACAGCACGCCTGTTGGTACCTAGGCCTACTGGATGGATAGGTGCTTATTTGAAATTGAAATCACCCAGCGCATGCCTTCGTACGTACTTCGCTTACCGGGTAGTCTCAAGTCTGCAGACTGCTTCCTCTATAGGTAAGACACGGCGCGGCGCCGCGTCGCGCCGTGTCTTACCGCTTACCGTACGGTACCATATTTCTATTGTCGTATACCTATATTATTGGTTGTAGCTGGAAGCGAAAAACCATAAATTCATTCACCAATACATACGTCCCACGGCTATGAGCTGCAGCAGCTACTGATACAAAAACTCGCTACTCGCTACCGATATCTGCGTATAGGTATAATATGCTATATGCTTATGCTGATATGTTTACGCTTACTTATGCTTGCTTGTGAAAGCGAATCATCTTTTTCTTTTTCTTCTTCTTCTTCTTTTTTTTTTTTTTTTGGTGTCGTTGTTTCGCCGCGTCGCGTCGCGTCACGCCACGCCACGCCATGCCATTCGCGGTAGCCCCTCGGGCCTGCTTCCGATTTCCGATTCAGTCGTACCGGGCAATCGCATAGGTATATATGTAGGTAACTATACTTAGGTATACACGTACATATGTGTATACGTGTATCGGGCATCTATTGTGAGACGACAACGACGACACCGATGATTATACCCCGAGGTAGTATACTTTATCAATATCTGTCTAAGTACGATTCTGTACTAAGGCTCTACTGTACCTAGTACCTACCTTCTAGGCTTCTACGAGTAAAGAGTATAATGTAGGTATAATGGTATATACCAGCGTGGTTCATGGTCATTTTCACAAAACCCAAGACGCCGAACGGACATTAAGTATTTTCAATGTGATATTTTCCGTAAAACTTTTCTACGTAGGTACCTACTTGATAAATTTATGTCCTTTTTCGAGGATGCATAGAAATTCCTGTTTGGTATTACCTACATAGGTAGTAGGTACCTTCACTTTCTCATATCACCAAAGTTTTCTCCCGAACGTTTCGAAAAAAAGCAAGTGCGTAGGTAAACCTACTTCAGAAAATCAAATTGAAATGGGTACCTACCTTAAACTCATTTCATGGCCTAAATTTTAGAATGGTATTTTGATAATTATTGACCATTTTGAGAAATTCGTTCGAAACAAAAAAAATTCCTCATTTCCTGTCCCAAATTAAACGAACGACGTCGAAACGTTGAAAAAAGTAACGACCCTTTTTCTAAGGGGGGAAAAAATCAACTTTTTGCAAATAAAATGGAAAACTTGTAAGTTTTTGAGCGATAATACCTAGGTAAAATAAATATGGACAAAATTTTATTTTTTAACCTAGTCTTTTTTTTTTTTTTTTTTTTTACGTGCGCCGATTTCAGCTCGTTATTTGCGGATTGATCGATCGATAAAACAAACAATCGTAGGCGACGAGTTTTAAATTGAATTGATGATTTTCACCTTCGGGAAAAGGCATTTAGGAGGAAAGTTTTCGGGAGTAATATGTCATTTGGGAAAATGCCCGTTCGTGAATCTCGTTTCGGCAAAACGGGTGGGAATCCTTTGCCGCAATTCGTGTAGGTAACCCTTTTAATCGACTATACTCTACCTGCGACCTACCCCTACTCTTTATCTGTCGCGACGTTGAAACCCGCGTATCCGCACGTGCTTGGGAAGCAGGTAAGCCATAAATAGGTAGTAGAAGAAAATTCAACTTTTTTATTCGTAAACAGTCCGATAGTCTGAATTTTCATTTTCTTTCGTGATTTAGTAGACAGCTTGACGAAGCTGTGAAATGAAATCAAATGGAAAATACTTGGCGAAACTCTACCGGTGTGAACGTAAGAATAAAATGTCGTCGAGTGGAACGTGGAAGCAGCGTTACTCTCGTATTTATGTATGTAGGTATACTATGCGTCTATATATACGTCGTACCTACCCTACATAATAGATATAGGTATGTATATGTCATTCATGCCGTAAGCAGCTGTAGGTATGTATGTAGGTACTGTATATCATTCTTTTTCCAAGTAGGAAAGTATATGATACCTATGTATATACATGTAGATAGGTATTAGGTACTATAAGAATATGTAGGTAGGTAGGTATTAGGTAAGTAAGTAGGTAGGTACTTCCGAATCTCCGAATGCGACGGCGACCTTTGTATTTTGACGGCGCAACGCTCGAATAATACGTAGACGGTAGGACGGTAGGTAGCTAGGTACCCAACAATCCATACTCGTATTAAACATTACTTATTCGTCTTTTCGCGATGTCAACATTTTTCACGCAGCCAGAAATTTAATAATCGTTGTTCGTAGTGGACGAGTCGAGGAAGGCTCGTTCGAGACGAGTGCGCTAACTTCATGTTTTATGTTTTTTTACATTCGCTTGATGGTCTGAACCGTTAAATTCCCATTCTTACGCGTAGGTAGCTATAAGCTCTTACGTTACCTAGTTATAGGGGAAGTAGGTATGTGAAAGTATCATCGAAGATTCGACAATGTTATTATATAGGTACCTACTCGTTTTATGTTCGACTTTTGTCCCTGATGTCACGAATCTGTTTTTTCTTTTTATTAATTTCTTTATTTTTATCTTTCCTTTTTGTTTTTGTTCCGCATAGTCCGTGCGATGTTTGATTGTGCGCCAGGAAACAGATACCTAAATAAATCGTAAATACCAGCAGGTATATTTACCTAGTCGTAAATTTGTATGCGTATTGACCCGCGTAGAAAACTTCATAGGTATGTACCTATTTAGTATCTACGCACTTGAATTTATAAATTGCGACGATGACGTGGATTCGTCAAACGCTATCATCTAAACTGTAAAATATTGGTTATCGATTGTTTTTTCGATTTTCAAATTTTATCATGGTACACAACGCAGCGACTATTCGCGAGCGACAATGATTTTTTTGGCTGATTTTGTTTAAAATCGATTTCAGTTTTGGCGGTAATTTTCGACTCGAGGACCACACATTACTGAATTATGCTCGTATTTTTACAGAAACTATAGAAACCATCTTCGCGTCATGCAGTTTGAACTAATCGTCAAGTACGAAAAAAAATGAACAGAAGAAAAAAAAACTACAGAAAAGCAAGAGTAGGTTCTTGGATGAGGTATCTGTCTTTGAATGCAACTATACTTATGGCCGGTTAAATTAAATTGTACGAAATAGGTACCTATTGGGACAACAACGCAACGCTGCGCTGTTGACTGTTGAGAGTTGGGATGATAAAAAGTCGAGAAAAAAATGTGTGATTGTCGGGTTACCTACCAAAGGTTGTACATAGGTACTTATAATGCTTTAATGCGTAGCTGTTGTTGGCGAAAAAAAGTGTAGATACCTGCGGTGGTTCTACACGGGGCTCTTCGGGTCGTTTGAGGGTTCGGCGAGTATCCGAGTACCTACCTATACATAAAATGAACCCAATTACCCGACTTGTATGGCATCTTCTAGCTCGCATGCTCGCAGGCATAATGTTTGCGGTTTAGAAAAACAGTGTCCAAGAGTGTTTTGGAGCAGCGTTATTCTCGTGACTCGTTTTGTAAGAGAATGCCAAAGAGTCGAATCGTCGAAATCGAGTACAATGCGGATATTTTGAAAATTGTGCATAGGAATTTGCGATAAAGGCTCCGATAAATTTGCTTCGAAAGCTAGACCCCTGGTAGCAACTCCAACTTTGAATACCCTTTTACAGCTTTCAAAAAGCGTTTATAATCCTATCAAAGAAGCAGAGACGTGGTTTTCCTCCTGTAGTACTTAGTTTTCCTCCTCCCATCTATAATGACAACTACATTTTCATTGGGAAAATTTGAAAATTTCGCGTTGGATGTACAAATACCTAGGTACATAAATTTTTTTGTGGGGGTCAAGTTGGTACGTATGATTTTTTTTAAAAAGCTTTCCCGATGGTTAACTTGTCGCCTTAACCAGTATGTGAAGGTGAACAAACCTGCATATATGACGTCGCGTCGTACTAGTTTGTCACATCTCACATCACATGGCACATAATTACTGTGTACCTACATATACATGTATAGGTACTTAATTACCTACAATACATATCGCATTAGGTACATATATGTACGCATTGAGTGAAAAGCGATGTTGATGTCGCGTCATTTCGTACGAATTGGTTGCTTTAATTTATTACTGACAAATGGCGATACCCCCGGGGTGCCTGTAAACTCCAAACTCGCAGGGTTGGGATTTTCTTAACTCTGTAACTAAGCAATTATTACCGAAAATTAAACTCGAGTTGCGCTAATTTTGATTCCGCGCAAATTTTCAAATTATTATTAAATTACCCCGTTGTACCGTCCTAAATGATGAGATTAATTTCCCGCACGTAGCAGATAGGTAGGTAGGTACCTAACTGGATACCCAACCTACCAGAGTGTTATCCTAAAGTATCTATAGGTACATATTGTTAGGTATTATTTGAATATTTTGGTGCTCATCTGTCCTCCTATGAATCTTTTTTTTTTTCATGTATGAACCTACTAGGTACGTATAGGAAATTTTATAGTATTTTTCAAGTTTTCAAATTCATTTCATTTTCTCATCCGTATTGTCTGTCGTGAAAGTGAATTCGGGAAAATGAATACTTACGGTACCTAATTAGGTAGGTAGGTACTGCACTGTCTACAATTCAAATTACGTATGTAATTTCAAAAATTACTTTTAGACTGTACACGTGTTTGTAAGATATGGTACCTAGTGAAAGCTATCTAGCTTTAGCAACTATAAATGTACTTTGTATATCTACTGAAGTATCTATTTCTATACCAACGAGAATATTTTAACCGCAGTAGCGAGATAAGCGAGATACATGAAGCCTCCGTCTAAAAAACAACCATATCTAGTCCTTTTTTAGAAAAAATTTTTTATTACAGTTTCTGAAATAAAATTTCACGAGAAAACCGATGGTGTTATTTATTTCGAATTTTAAAAAGGACGTTGACCCTTTTTTTGTGCTTCTAAATTAAAGGTTTTCGGCGTTTTTGTTTAAAAAATAACCATAGTCCATTAGGTTCTGATCAGGTTGACGCTGATTGGTTGTGAATAACCAAAATCAGAATCACTCTGGTGGACTGTACATAAACCAAAGCTGGAAAATTTCAAAGACTCGAGACTGATTTAAAAACGCATGGAAAAATTTTTAATTTCAATTTTTGAGAACTGAAGGAAAATTTGAACGGTCAAACCTGCCCTGCAGTCGCCTAATTACTTGACATTTTGAAATGAACTTCCTAACGAACCTAATTTTTAATCGTAGAAACGTTTTGAGCATATTATTATTTCACTCTCCGGTAAAATTCTATTTTTGAACTATGATTGTTTTTTAGACAGAGGCTTCACAGCATCACAGCTTCACATGTTTCCGGACAAATGGGTGTACTTATTTATTTTATTTCAAAAGTCAGACTACCTACTTTGTTGATTGTTGGTACATATGTAAGTAACTATTAAGTATAGTCGACTGTCGATTTTATTTTCAACAAGATCCTCCAAGGTTCGTAATAATTCATTTCCTTCAAGTCCAAATAACCAAATTGTCCAAATTCACGGTTGGTGTGGCAAAAGGCAAAAGATGTGACCGAGCGGACCGAGTTGGTCAAGTTGGTGTTTAAATCTTATCTAATCAATAGGTAATCTAAACTCCATCATTCGTGGAGAATCTAGATAATTGTAATTCGTAATTGTAAAATCGTAAAATTGCAGTAAAGTGCGAGTCAAGTGGATTACTGTCCGAAGTCCGAACCTCCGAACACGCTATCGACGCTATCAATTTCATTACTTTTATAACGTAAAAAAATGTTAAATAAAATTAAAATATGACTATTTTCATTTTCAAAAATCGCTGTTTTCGGTGAAAAGTACCATTTTAATATCCTCGACTTTAAATTTGTTTATTCGTTTTCATTATTAATTTAAAAAAAAAAATAATGAAAAAATAAAAAATAGATCAAAATTTAAAAAAATAAAAATTTTTAAAAATGCAATTATTAATTGTGGTTTTCACCGCAGGAGGCGCTAAGGAAATATAAATTGTGATATAATTTCAATTTTCAAATTGAAATGTGCAAAGCCAAAATTTGGGAAAAAAAAAACAAAAAATAATGTGAAATCTTGTGCAATGGAAAATATTTTTTCGTGATTTCCCGGCGGTTTGAGGAAAATATCTGAATTTAGTTTAATTTATTATAAAGTTACAAATTGAAGTAGAATGTGTACAAATTGTCGTAATGGACGGATTTCAATCGTTTACTTCGTAGTATGTCTGGTATAGATATCGTATCTTTCATTATACGTTTAAATTCAACCCTTTTTTATCGTGTAATTTCGTCTATCCACAATGCCGGTATCTTTTTTCGGACTGTTCTTACGATTGTCACATTATTCGGCAGATTACATGATAATGGTAAAGTATTGATTATTCGTCATTTGTTTAACGCAAACGGACCAATTATTCAGACAACAAGATCTTTCGATTAGATTTTCCAGTCGTAGTCATTCGAAATGGATGGCCCAAACAAACCATGTTTTCAATCAGTGGTGATTCTAGGATTAAAGAGAGCATTATTCGAAGCCCAGTTAGTATTGTTATAAATATCATTCTTATTAACGTTGTGTTAATTTACAACTCTGCATTCGTTGATTATTTTTGTTTCTGTTTCTTTTCATAGGGATGAAATCAATCGATTAACGAGGGAGCGCGACGAAGCTCGAAAGAAAATATTACAGATGATCCAAACGAACGGCAAATTTCAAGTAGAAGTTATAAAATCTAACGAATTGGCTACAAAATTGAAAACGGTATATATTTATTGTTCATTTCGTAACCTAAGTGACTAATTTTATGGTTCTGCACCAAACTTGCGTAGTTGATAATTAATTGTTTTGTTGTTCTAAGGAATTGAAAAAGGTACGAAAAGAATTGGAAGACCGCACAATGAAATTGGACGAGATTCGAGAAGAAAATGAACGCGATAACGTGAACTGGTCCTTCAAATGCAACGAATTAAAATCACTTCTGGATATTAAAACCGAGCTGTTAGAATCTTTGAATGTTAAAGGTGAGCGTTGGTCTATTGTTCTTCGACTGTAGGATACACGATAATACCACTACACTAGAATTTAATGGAACAAGTTCATTTCATTAATTTGAAAATTTTCATTTCCAGGTGACAGAGCTAACAAAGACGAATCCATTGATTATCGTGCAAACTACAAAATGCTAATGAAAAATTTGAAAATTGTTATTAAAAATCGTCCGAGTTTTTCAGGTATGCGTTTTGTTAAATTTAACTTGTTGTCGTATTTCGATCTCCGTGAAATGTTACAATTTCAACAAACACTCGTGTTTTTTTTCCTTTTTTGCAGATAACGAACTTATTGAAGATATACGAAACATAATGCTCAAAGCGGAGAATGGCAAATCTATGGTTTTATTAAAATATTTAGCGAAGAAAACGAAATTCGAGCCAAAAAAACCTGATGAATGTTGCCACAAAGACGATGAAACAAATTTGAATGAAATTCTTGATGAGTCGAGAAATGAAATCTCTACCACAATGTCTTTATCGAGCTGCTTTACAAACCGCGATGACAACGGCTCTATAAATCTCAATCCGAATACCCTGCAACGTGATTCTTCAACCGAAATCGAAGATCTATCCGACTCAAACAGAATTGCATCGAAAAATACGGATCTTGTTCGAGAAAACCTCATTGAAATTTGCGATGTACTTCGAAATGAACCATGCAGCGGTGTTACTCTGTCCAACCAAAATGACGAAAAAGACGTGGATACGATTTCGGATAGCGAAAGCGACTCTACCTCTGGATTCTGTGATGGCGATACCGAAGTCGAATCTCCCCCAAATATGGAGCTGGCTAGTCTCTCGCAAAAAACATCGTCTCCTGAAAATCGCACATTATCTATGTGTATGCCTGATCTGACATCATTATGCTGCACTGAAAAAAATGCTGCTGAAGTTGAATTCTGTACGAAAAGCAATCAGGATTACTCGAATATAAACTCCAAACCACCCGTCACCGTTTTGAACTCGAAGCTAAAAAATGATATCAAGTCGTCATCTTTTCAAAAAAAGAAGTTGGATTGCAAGAATGATCACGATGTGCGGAGTGTTTTAGAAGAAATGAAACAAATGAGAAATGCGATGATCGAAAAAATTTCTACGTTACAACAGTTTCACGATGATAATTTGTTTGAAATGAACAATTGTTTCAAACGACCAGAATCGGTGCCCCTTTTCCATCGAAAATTGACCCAAAAAATTCATAAAGATATCAGAGATCCAACTGATTTCATACCAAAACGTTCAACTCAATTGATGAAACGTGATCTTTGCTTCAGAAAACGGAAAAGTCCGGAGATCTCTTCTACAGTCGATAAAGTTTCAGATACTGAATCCGACATAAAACTCGAAGTCAGGCTGTTGAACGAAAGAAATGATTTCCGAGAAGATTCTTTCGAAAAATCGAATTCCTTTATTGAAACTATCGATCTCACTTCGACTAAAAAACTCGAAGTTTGTGAAACTTCTCCGATGGAAAATAATTCCGTATTGTTGAATCTTACCAGCTGTTTTGAAAAACCAATCGAAGCCGCAACCGAATTTCCGCAGCCGGTTACTGAAGTTGTCGTTCGTGATACGATAATTGATCTGAAAAATGTATCAGATGAAATAAATTTCTCGAAATCTGATGATCAAGTATCTGTTGAAGAAATTAAAAATACCCAAGTTTTCTCTTTTCGAAATTTCGTCGGGGAAACGGCAAAATCGACGGGTATCCAGCCAACGGAATTATGGGAAAATCCGCGTTTGGATACGTTACTCTCGAACAAATCGGCCTCAAATTCTAATGAATACGTAAAATCAAATTGTGCAAAAAAATCGTCAGACTTTGATGTTGCAAAAGAAAATTGCGCCACATCTACCGAATGTATCGTTAATGTTTCGTCTGGTATATCTTCATTCAGTATTGATGTAAACCTAGATCAAGTTTTATCGAAAGAAAATAATGAGACGGATAATGAGTTTACAAACGCTATTTCATCAAGTATTGATACGTCGAATGAGAATGCCGTTTCAGCCAGAAATTCTACAAAAGAATCACCCTTTGAAGCAATCACATTGAAGGTAGTTTCATGTAGTAGTGACAAACATACCGTACAGTCCACTTCTTTGGAGAATTGTTCACCAGAAAACTCAAAGTGTAATGTTGAATTTAATGATGCGTCGAAAGTTAGTTCACAGTCAACTGTTCAAGAACGTATCGACGATAACCATGATGTCAGTATTTCAGCTGCTGCAGACGTCGTCGAAATCGTTAATCGATCGAGCGTAGATTTACGTGGTACCACAGATGGAAATTATTTTCCAAACACTTCCGATACGAGCGAACAAAACGTTGATATATCAGCCTCAAAACCAAAAAGAATGGCAACCGCTTCGAGAAAATCTATTTCCAAAAAGAATGTCTTGATTAATTCGTCTGCCAATTCTAATACAACTAACGAGAGGGTATTGGAAAAAACTGTCAGAAAGCGCGGCCGTCCTAAAAAAGCATCGCCAGATTTAGGGAATGAAAATAATTCTCCAAAGAGCGCCGACATTACCCAGACATCAGAAAATTTATCTACATCAACGCCAAACATGAATATCGATATTTCACAAAATTTGAATAAATTGTGCGTTCCTGAAACTAATGCCGAAACGAACTCGTTTATCGACTGTAATCTTGCCAAAGAAAATATATCAGAAAAAGTTCCTAAAAAACGAGGACGTCCTAAAAAATCATCGTTAGATGCACAGGATAAGTTTGCTGCTGATGATAGTGAAAAACCTTCTAATGGCTCTAAACCATCCCGAAATTTACCTGCTTCAGGGTCAAAGAAAAAGTGTACAATTTCAGAAGCCTTGAACGAGTCATCTGTTCTCCAAAGCAATGCCGAAAGTGATACAGTTATCGATTATGATTTGAACGAAAAAAAAATGTTGGAAAATATATCTAAAAAGGGTAGATATGTACCTTCGCGAAAAGCGTCTGCAGTTACGAAGACTGAACTGAACAACACTTTCAATTCCACGGAATCGAAAACAGGTGATTTCAAGACTACTCGTTCTGGCCGCCGATGGTGCACTGTCGATCCTTCTGAAACCAAACCATTTACAGAAAACGTAGATTCTTCAGACACGATGAATAATGGAATGCAACGGCGTAAACGCAAAGGAAAATATCCCGATATCCTAGATTCATTGAAATCAAAATCAAAACGCTTAAAATCGGATCACGATCCCCCGTCACTCGAATCCAACCAAGCCATAAAATCAAATCAACGTCGAGGACGTAAAAGGAAGACTTCTCTGCCAGTTGAAACTTTCGATAGTGCTACACAAAGTGAGTATACTGTCTGTTTGCAATATTTTGAAAAACAGCCTGATGTCTTGTAGTAAAATGAGGCGCAAGAAATCATTAAAACGGTCTTGAATATTTATTTCACTGTTTCCTATTCTACCGCTATTCTATATCCTTACGGTAGAGAACAAAAAAAGGGTTTCAAATTGAGGAAGAGGTATGTAACCGCTTCCTATGTTTGAAATTATTTTTATCGACATCAAAAGCTTATTTTCAAAATTGTTAGTCTTGGTCAACAACTATACGCCGTAGTTATATAATTATAATTTGACTAAATATTCTTGTTTTTTGTTTGTTTCTTCGTTTTAGCAAATTGGTCTCCTCGTTCGAAATCAGCTGTCCCTCGCAAAACTAGCGACATTCCTGAAGTTGAAACCAATACCACGGCTAAACCTGGGCTGGACGTTGATATCGGAAACAACCAACGAATTGAGCAGCCTTTACCAGTCGAAACCGACTTCGAAAATAGTGATATTGTTGCGCAGTCTGGAAGTTGTACGAATGTCGCAAATTGCTCTCTTATGTCATCGTGCCATCTAGTAACTTCGTCAAAACATGATCTTCTTCATCAGTTAATCGACGACATGTCGAAAATGATTCGAGAAAAAGTATCGTCCATTGTTATGAACAGTTCTGAGGTTCTTGAACATGAAAATCTCGATCATCCGAAATCAGTTTCAATCGCTGTTAACCCCAGCGTTGTGTGTAATTCATCAACGAAACCTAGTGATTGTGAAAAATCTGTATCTAGATCAAATGTGTCATCTATTAATGAGTTAGATGAAGCTACTTCTGCCGCGAAATTGAAAGAAGAATACGTTCCAAACGCACAAAATTCTTCAGAAGAACTAGAAAATGACAGAGAATCTAGTTCAAATCAGATCGTGAAAGCTACTAGCCAACCAGAATTTGGTGCTGTGGAGGTTTCCTCTCACTGTTCGTCTGGAACGGAAAGTAATGTACGACTTTCTAAGCAACCAGAAACGACTTTCGTTACGGAATTAGGACAAAAACTGGTTTCCAATTCATTTGATTCGTCAACAAGAACAGATGATGGCCAGAAACCAGTTGCGACATCGAATTCGCAAAAAGAATTGGTAAATGTATCATTAGAATCGCAGAGCGAAAAAGAATCAATTTCCGAATTAACTACAAATCCAGCAGAAGTTGTGAAGGTTGCGAAATCAGAACGAGGAAGTATTGACAATTTAGCTTCAAAAACGGAAAACCATAAAACATCGATTTTGAATTTCGAGGAAAACGAATCACTGATTGAGATTTCATATGATAAGATTTCTTCTCTCACACTACAAGGTTCAACGGGATGTAAACATATCGACTCTGATGACGATTCGCCCATAGAAATTTCTTCTAAAATAGTTACTCGCAAACATGGATCTCTCCAAGATGCCGACCGGCGCAGACGTATTCCGAAAATTATCTCAAAAGTACAATGCGAAGAAGAAGCTTCCAACTCTAGTTCATTAAGCAGTCAAGTCTCTGAGCTAGATGCGAACGTCGAATTGATATCGCATTTCGAAAATATGCGCACGCCACCTAAAGTGAAAAATTTATTCGATTCATCGGACGATGAAAATTCAAAAAGCGATGTTTTTGATATCATTGAAGAAATGACTTCCGTTTCGCGATGCCTGTTCGAAAGACAAAAAGAATTGGCGGAATTTTCTAGAAGTTCCTCCCCGCTTATCAAATCCGAGGTAGTATTGTCTTCGGAGACGGAAATTGAACCAACTGACGAGTTCCGGATCAAAGATGAGGATGATTCGGAAGACGAAACCTTGATAATTGCCGAGGATGATCAAGTCAACGACAGCACGAGCGATGGTATTCAAATTAATAAATTTAATTTCCAAGATACAAACGATAGCTACGGTGAGTATTTTCATTTCTTAGTTTTACTATTCTTTTGAATTATAATACTAAAGGGATCAGAAGGATATAGTAAAAGGCGAAAGATACTTCATTTCTTGTTTATGGAGTTCGTAAAAAAAAAAAAAAAAAACAACCAAAACAACAAAACGAAACGTTATCTGATTATCTGAAAGGTGAAGGTACAATATGTGTAAAATGTAAAATGCAAATCTAAATGGGTAAACCAATATCTTCTTGTTGAAAAATCTTGAAACCAAAAAAGAAACGTTGTGCACAAACGAATTTAATTTGGTTGACTTGTTTCTTTTTGCAGTACATCGTATTTATTGTTCGTTGGCATTGCACCCGCTAGCCAACGCAGAAAATGTGAAGATTGTTGTTTGCAGGTAAATACAAAACGACTCGTTTCGATGTATCTGCCGTCGTCGCACTATTAAGGAAAAATTAAATCTTCAAAATGCTTTAATTTTGATTATGTATCATTCTCTACTTGCGTTAATAGGGACGCCCGTTGAGAATAAAATAGATATGAATTCAAAACGATAGTCGTTATAAACTATATTATTCCATTCGTGTCGACAGCTTCGCCTGCGTATACGAAATCGTTAGCGCATTCCGATGTGAATTATGGTCATTTGTCGAGCCAAGTCGCCGATACGAGTCGAATCAGACCTGACGGTTGTTTTGCCAAGTTGAGATCGAAAACGATTGTTGATTATGAAAATCAGACTAAATCGAATAACCCAGTCAGATTCCAATTTTATAAAGAAAACTTGCAACTGGAAGACTACGGTAGTGCTGCGAAAGCGTTATCGCCTTTTGATAGCGTATGGGATACTATTAAATCGCTGTATGTGAAAAGTTCTCCGGTGAATGACGATGTCTTGTTGATTCCTTGTGATAAATCGGTTGCTTATCTGGCCTTTTTTCATAGAAAGAAAAAGAAAGGTGAGCCGCTGACAATTTTCGCGATTTAGTTTTCAAATTTGTGTTTTAAAACATTCATTTTTCATTGCAGATTCCAAAAAGCAATACTTCAGCATAGAACAGGATAAAATAGCTCCCGTTGAAAACTTGATTAAAGAGTATTTGGAAAATGTTAGAGAAAACGAATACGTAGCTGTTAAAAATTTCAAAATTGCTACAAACGCCAGTCCCATCACAATTGCAATGTAAGTACCTATTTTTTTAATATATGTTGAACGAACTTTCTGTAATTGGTACCATCGAGATGTCTGGATGAATAATTGTAATTTACGTTTGCCTTTTTTTTTGTGCCCAGCTCTCTAACCAATATGGTTATGAAGAATTCTAATCGTCGTATGAAAGAGCTGATGGTAACGCTCGGATACTTATCGAATTTGTGCGTCGATTTGGAAATCGATCATGAAGATTTTTTACCAATAATGCAGACAACTTTGAAAAAACAAATGTTCTCGAAAACCTGGCAGGTTGATAAAAATGGCGATACAAACCAGGTAGTTATTGTTTACCCGATTGCATTGATAGAAATGCGTTTCAGTCAATTTTGCCACGCTTTTGTGCATACTTTACTTGTGTTGTAATAAATGTTGCTGTGTTACAGGTAACGTGTATCATTGCGATGAGTGTTCTCTTTACCATGTTAAGCCAACGCTCGAATGATGTGAAAAGTGTTAAAGAATTATTATTAGAAGGTTTGTGTTCCTGGAAATACCGAGCGCATCCGGTCGCTTTTGGTGTTTTAACTGCGTGTCCCACTATTTTCAACGGTATATCACGAAGTTAGTACTGTAACCTTAAGTCATATATATGTAATCATTTGCCTCAAGTACGACAAATATGTACTTCAATCTTTCGTTTGAAAAACTGTCGCCAATAATTGTCTTGACAAATTGTTTTTTTTCCCCTGTGATACAGATTGCCTTTTGACTCGAGTTATTCTATTCACGTTGATCAATCACTCGATGGAACGTAACTTGGACCTTTACAAAGTACCCGAAGTTCGTGAAATGATAAATCTGCATTACAACGTTAGATTAGGCGATAAAGCGGCCGAAGATTATGTAAAAGAAGCTATGTTACTTTTCAACGACGATAGTAAGCTTTTTTTTTTCAAGATACGGATGTGTATAAATGTCGTATGTATCAACTACATACGGTATGTCGGTCGATCGTATAAGTATGGGTAATTATGTATGGATAGGTATAGATGATGGATTCATTCACCTACTGTAGCTATGTTTTTCTAGTACTTTCATTTTAAAATTCATGGTTCGCGTTGAACGTGTAAATTAAATCCTTTGAATTTTTCCAGCTTGGGTCGATGCCATGGTTCTTCTGTGTAAAAGAAAACAGTTTTTGTGGGCTTATACGAACGTAGTTATGAAATATCTTATACAAATCGTTAACAAATGGAAAGAGTGCGATTTCAACGAAACGATTTTGATAAAAACGATAAAAGCGTTGCGTAAGTTGTCATTGTTGACTTTCTCACACTTTCTCTCGATAACTGATATTATTTTCATGTCGACAAATTTCGATCGGATTACAGATAAAATTGTGCAAAGTTGTCCTTTGAAGGCTGTAAATAATTTGAATAAAACCAAAGAAACACCGAGAGCTGTATCGAAATACCACACCTACAATATTGGTTCAATAATTAAATCGTTATCTGAAGTGCTGCACGGGCCGAAAGGTAAACAAGTTTTTCATCTTTCGCTGTCCATTTCGTTTATACTTCTAGCGTTCTAGAAAAATACGAATTTTACATAAATATCTGTATCTGTATCTGATGCTGTTGATTTTTTTGCTGTACAGGTTCGCGGGAATTACGAGAAACCGTTGCTATAGCCATATGCAACGTTAGTCATTTGAATTTCGAAGTTTGTTCGAAAATTTTATCCAACTGGAATCCTCCCGAAGGTGCTATTAGCGATCAGACGTTAGAGGAAATGAACGAAATTATGAAAAGATGTCGAGTAGTGGCGCCTAATGTACCGAATAAATGGTTGCGAATTGTTCGGCCAAAGGAATGCACGCCGAAGAATCGTAACAACAATGGACAGAGCTTTACACCTCGCGCAATCGAACGCGTTGACGGTGGTAATGCGACCCCACATCAGCAACAGCAACGACCGTCTAGGTTTCACGTAGAAAACACCGCTACCAACGAACCAACAAAGAAGAAGAAGAAAAAAAAGAAAAATAAAGGCAAGAAAAATCGAAATAATCTCGAACAAAGTATGACAACTGAAACCTAATGTGAGATACCTAGATTATTTTGTTACGTAAATTATTCTTTTTGTACCGAAAATTTTCAACTTGTTGGAGTTATTACCATTTTACCTCGTATTAATGTTTTATTATTTTTTTCCAGTATATCTGTATTTTTTCAAATAGATACGTATGCAATGTACATATATATGTGTATTACTAAATTTGTAGAGTTTTTAAGCGTTAACCGAAAAGCGATGTTTAAGTTTTTTTGTTTGATGAGTATCATTTTTTTTTTCTTTTCACTTCAAGATTTAAATTTTTTACATTTCTTGTGTACGTTGCTATTTTCGATACCTGCGTATTCACAATATCTTAACGTTTTAATAAAACGTAATTTGTTTTGTTTACTTACTTGTTTTCCAATACATATTTTAATTTTGATAAGTACTGGAAATTGAAAACGTTTTCCGGTTTTTTCTCAACCTTAATTTTGTGCGTTTAATTTTTATGTTTCAGTTCGCCATATCCGTTTCGTTTACGACATTACGTAGTACGAGTTTTCAGTTCCAACTACTATCGTTTCTTCGTCCTCGTTATTTGGCTCGAGTTTCGAAGAATTTCACTCGATGAAAGAATTTGCCTCTTTCATCTTTTTTGAACGACGACGACGACGACGACAACGACAACGAAAAAATTAGGTAAATCTACGTAGACGTGTAATGCGTGTACCTTACCTACGCTATTTTACCCGTAATTAGATAACGCGACGATGTAAACTGTGCGGTAATGTTGTAGGCGAATCGAATCACCCATTCGTAAATGCGAGGAAACTGCAACTAATGGGACGTGTTCAACCCTCTCGAGGGTACAATAAGCTCTTAAGAACTATTATCCCTTATTTGATAGCGAACCCTCTGTATTGAAGTGCCTGCATTATTATCCTCAGCCACCGGGTGTACATGCTATATTAATAGAGATTCGACGTTTCGTAGTCGTAACGTTTGTCCAAGACTGGCGGGGAGCGATGGCGAAGAGGGAGCGAAGGAGCGCCTCGTCCTCGGCGATCGGTGACTGGCGTGATTTAAACGAGTATGACTAATTTGTTGAGAAACTTTGGGTCTGTTTCTTGTCTCCCTCTGTATTCAATCTAAACATTAATAAATTCGTACGTTTTATAACGGTTGTAAATATCGTTTACGTTTTCGATTGCATACGCAACGCCGGAATGCACCCGTTCTGGTTTAAAATATCCTTAAATGTCGATTTCTGTCGCGTCTCGTTTTTGAAAGTTGAAAGAAAAATGCGTAAAGTAGGTAAGCTAGATAAGCTTACTTACTACTTACCCGAAATGAAACACATCAGTCACCAATCGCCGAATTATATTTCGGTCCATATCCATTTTTTGGTTTCTTCACGATTCTACGAACCACAACTTTGCGACGAATAAGCGCGCCAGCTAAGCAAATCCGTCAACCAACAACCATTAAATAAATAGAATAACTTGAGATTATCGTTTGTTCGCCCTTCGTCGTTTTACATTGTAAAGGCAGGTTGGTTGAAGTTGAAATCGTTGGGTTTGTTGATGGCGCGTAGTTGCGTACATAGTACATACATTGCTTACGGGTTAACGCGTATCTAGATAGTAGGTAAGGTACCTCTGTATCAACTCATTTACATACGTAGTACGTAGGTACTAGGTATACATACCTACCTACTCGTATACATACATACATAGGTATGTATAATATCTTGATTCCAGATGGTATGTGTATGCTTAGTTACGTAGGTACATACTTACGTTCTGTAGATACTTTATAGTCGCAATGAGTCATGTTCTCAACGTTTCACCAACGGTTGTAAAAAGTATAAAAGTATATTATGGTGCATTTTACGAGTGCATCTCGATGCAGCTGGAATGGAAGGAAGGAAGGAAGGAAGGAAGGAAGGAACGAACGACGAATGCGTGATTTCAACTGTTCTGCGACTCCACGTGGCCTCGTTCCTCGTGCGGACGCCCTCCCTTCACCCGCCTCTCGATGTCTTTTTTCTCTCTTTCTATGCGTCTGCTGTAGGCGCAGCTCGAGCCGCATTTAACTGTACCAAGCGTTTACTATGATTAACCCACCCATTGAGTTTTCATGTGCTGACTAATCACCTCAGATGACTGTCATACCGTCCGGCCTTTTTTGTTTATTGTAAAGTCTATACCTACTTATAGGTGTATATATATATTAATAGTCATCTATGGTCAAAGTGGCATCATTTTTCAAAACCCCTGCAAATTCATCAAATGCAACATTAATGACATTGTGATATTGTACAGAATCTATAACTTCGTAGGTTTTTTTAAAAACGAATTTTAAAAATGATGCCACTTTACCTGTAAACTTCACAAAAAGATGCCATCTCGACCGTAGGCACGAAAAAAAATTTTTTGCTTTAAGGAGTAGAATATAAGTGGTAAAGTGGCATCAAGTTTCTGATAGGTTTTCTGGCATCTATAGCACTTATCTTAGCCAAATAACAGCAAACGGAAACTGGCATCCGAAAAATGATGCCAGTTTCCAAAAAAGATGCCAGTTTACCTGTAGACGAAAAAAAAATATGCCACTTTGACCATAGACAAATCTATATATATATCCTATATATCTACCCTTTTCTTGTAGTGTTGTTTTGTTTGTTGCGTTTGATGCGGGGAGTAGGTACAGATTGTCATTATCGAAGACCTTTTTTTCGTATTCCCCTTCCTCTTTTGCTTAGCATTACCGAGCATGACGTCATTGTACGATTACGTGTTCCTGTTCCTGCTGTTATTATATTCCAATAGTTTAGGCTTTTGACGACCGAATTACAAACAATATAAAATCATAAAATGTACCAAAAGATGAATTTATCGAAAGAAAATTTCAGTTCTTTCCCTCCCAGTTCGCCTTCCTTTTCTTTACCTTTCTTTTTAATAGTAAGTACCTACATTTGTAGGTAGCTAGGTACGTACATGTAGGTAGGTGCAGGTAGTAGGTCTAGGTACCTCTACCCGTACCTAACTAACGTACTTACTCATTTACCGGGTATTTTTTACTTTTTGTCTGTTGGATTTCTACGATTAAAAGGTGACGCATAAAGAAACCGATTTCAACATGACGTCATGTTAAATAATAAACGTGAACGAGTCAAGTGGCGAAAACGCGTTCATCTTATGGTTTTGACGATGACGATGAGTCTATCGAACGCGCTGGTTAGTAGTTCTGCAAGTGCAAAATCGCAGTTCCTTACATACCTATCTAGGTTAGGTATATACTTACATCAATCGAATAGTAGAATAGCAAAATAGTGTAGAATTTGTGAAGTTTGTGGCGGTTTATCGCAGTTTCGTACGTAGATGTACACCTGGGGATTGCGGAATTACCCAGTATCAGTGTATTAGTTCATCTATATATTCGCGTAACTGGGTACCTAAACCTACTACAAAGTGCTTTGTCCACCGCTATCTAACTCGGCAGGTTAGATACTTGCTTACTGACTTACTTACTTCGTTAGTACCTACTTAGTACTCAACTACTTATTACCCGGTGCGAGTGGTTACAATATCAAGTATGTTGAAATAATGTCGGATATTCGCTGCTAACTCGATGACCTCGTGCTGTTGCCGTTTGGTTTATTGTATTTGTACTGCTCTCGTATGTCGTATCTATCCGTCATTTATTTCCGTACTACAGAATTACGCGCGGTTAGGGCTAGACGAAGACGTAGACAGTATAGACGCTTAGTGTATACTGTACTGTATACCTACTTAGCTGATTCGATTAAGTTTCGTGAACTACGGAAATTATCGCACAATAAGCTGTTTTTATTTTACGAAAGTGTACCAATTCATTGTTTATTGTTTATTCGCTTGATAGGAAAACCGCCGCGCCGCCCGCGAACGCGAAGTGAATAATCATTTACCTATTTGGATTATTGGATTAATTAATGACAATTTCGCGTTAATAATCGTTATTTTTGCTTTAATTACTCGGTGTGGTGTAAGTGTAAAGATCTGCGTCGAATTAAACAGGTTGGTCAAGTTACCTAATTTTATAATACATTAGGTATTGTATGTGTATTGTGTACCTTCTCACTTACCTACGTCGTAGGTAATAATTTTGGTTTATGTGCCTAGTGCCTACTACCTAGGACCTGTTATACCAAGTACACTCTATTTATAATTTTATTAATTTTATTATTCTACGAAAAAAAAAAACTACCTACAGTAGGTAGACTAGGTAGGTGATCTTTGTCGGATCTCACCCTGCTCATTCATACGTACTTACTACTTACGAATACTTGATGGCATAGGCGCGCCCAAAATTAAAGGATGAGCTGAGAAGTTGAGAAAGAAATGGGAGGGGGGGGGGTCAAATTTCAAATTAGTCATTTTTGATTATGACTGATCTTTCGCCAAAAATTATCAATTTTTTCTGACAACAAGGGTATTTATTGAAGAATCGGTGATTTTTGACTGAAAAATCAGTCAAAAATTATCAAATTTCAGAATAAAATGAGTAAAGCGAGAGCGAAAATTTTTTGAAAAAATATTGTTTGAAGAGTAAAAAATGCACATTTTCACATTTTTGCTGCAAAAAAATATTTTTCATCGTAGTGTGAGTAAAAGTGCACTTTTACTCACACTCGCGAATTGCTCGAGTGCTCAAACTACAACAAAAAATATCGTATGCAATGAGGGAGATAAAGTGATTGTCGACGAATTTTGAGGTTTATTGCCCGAGCGAAGCGGGGGAAATAATTCAAAATCGTCGAAAATCATTCATCTCCCTCATTTCATAATATACCTACGATTTCTCCGAGCTGGGGGGGGGGAGAAGGAGAGAGGCTCGAGCCCCTTGAGTCCACCCTTGGTCTAATGTCCACCCCTTGGGTGCGCTATGCTTAATGGTAAAGTTTTACGAAGTTAAGCAGATAGGCACCTTGATATTGAGTACCTACCTGAATAGTACCTATACCTACCTACCACATACTACCCAGTACCTATAGCATCGCATCATGCGTAGATGGGATACCTAACATATACCATGTACACGCAGCGTAGTATGCAGATGCATTGCATACCTAGACCAACCACTTTTTCGATTGGCTACTTCTACATATCGTTGGAATCAAAATTATCCTCTGCAATACTTACCTACTTCATTTTCTATTGCATTTCAAAAACTTCAATTTATTCGCGTATCAAGTGCACTCGGTAGCTATACGTTTCATTTTCCTTATTGCTTCGGTTGAGGTTGAGTACCTAACCTATTACCGATTGCCCATCGCTGCCGCTACCACGTGCAGGCAGGTAAGCAATTTATTGAAAAAAAATGATATCGTCTCGTGCTGCCAATACCGTGTATGTGTGCTTATTGCTTACATATTCAGTTGTCCAAAAAATTAACTATCGAATACTCGAGTACCTTCCTTTAAGTACCTATGGAAAAATCGACAATAATATGACTCATGATGGAATGAAATCGTAAACTTGATTATTTTCATATTTCCGAGTCATTTGTCACTTTAAATAAACTTCGGATCATTTTACCCAAACCGCAATTTACAATACTTTAGGCAATTTTACCCACGTACGGTACCTAATTTTTTAATTCCTTTAAATGTGTACATGCCTACATGGGTATTTTTTTTATTAATTCGGTACTGCGGTAGGTATTTTATTCATAAATTTTCTCCTCGTCTTCGCGAGATCGCGTATGGATTTGAAAATTTATTAGGTACTACTTACTTACTTAGTACGTGTGATTTGAAGGCGACTTCATATGCCTTTGATTTTTTTTTCATGCACCCACCTTTTTAGCAGACTTCCCGCTGTAGTTTTTTTTTTGTAATTTTGAATTTCATCATAAAAAAAAGAACATAGGTACCTACTACCTACCTACTCGTAAAACAAAAGCAATAGAACAATATCAAGTGGGTATCATGTCTTAAAGTACTGTAGGTGAACAATTAGGTAGGTTCAGAAAGTTTGAACGAACAGCATGATTTTGAAGTACCTACATATAGGTAAGTAGGTACTTAGTAGGTATTAGGTACATAATCAATGCGAACCGGAGATGGAGAATAGCTTCTATAATTTTTATTTCATGTTTTCAGATCGATCGGTATGGTAATTAAGATTTCAAAAATGACCGCAGTCCTTTTACCCTTGTCGGACGATGTACCGTCAAAATCGTATTCGCTCACTTTTCCGTTGATGATGAAGAAAAAGAGGTCGCTGTCAGGCTTATTATCGACATCGTCGCAAGGTAAGTGTAACAGTGAATCATCAAATTGTACTTGTTCAATTTTTTGAAGGTCAAAACGGATATCGATTATTTTTAAATTCATATAATATCTGTATACTTATTACCTACCTATCTGTCCTTTTGTGTGAGCACAGTACAAGTGCTAAGTAGTAAGTAATTATGTACGTAACTTGGTACGTGTAGTACGTACCTACGTACTACGTATATCGGTACGTTTAGGTATATGTACGCGATAAATTTAAATTTTATTCGTCGTTTTTCGTCAATCTTAACAAGCCTATTGTTTGCTCGAGTCGTCGGGTCTTTGCCAGTATGTTTACTTTACTCCCATGCAGGTATGTCTAAAGGTATTGGAGGTACCTGATTAATCACATACCTCAGGAGCATAACGAAGAATTTTTTCGTCTGGGGGGGGGGGGGTGATGATCACGATTTTGCCAACTTTGAATCTGAAATTTTCCAATTTTGAAACTGAAATTTGCCAACTTTATAACTGAAATTTTGAAATATTAACACCTTCATCTATAAAATATGGAAACCTTATTTTCAATTTCTTGACGGTTTTGAAACCCCCAGAAGATGTTGGAATTCTTCAGCGTGGCGAAAAGCCTGTAAAAGTTGTCCATGTGAGCTTCAGCATCTGTATTTGTAGACTCTCTATAGATACTTACTAATGACCAGTAGCGTCGGAAGTTTTTTTGGTGCAAAATGGGTACAAGAAGGATTTTTGGAGAGGGCGGTAAAAATGTGCTTTTTTCGAACTTTTGCCTTGAATAGTTTATAAATTGTAAGTTTGTTCATGCCCGAGCGAAGCGAAGGCGAAGATTTGAAAAAATTTGAAATTTAATGTGCAAAAAACCAATTTTTTTCATTGTTTTAATTCTTTGAAAATCCTTCTCTGCGTGATGTGATTTGAGGGTGGATGCAAATGATACTTTGCAGTTTGCACCCTTGTCAGAATTTTTTTTGGATGGTGCAGTGCGCTAGTACCCCACTTTCCGACGCCACTGTCATAACCCGTTGAATCAATCAAAGCTCAATTTTTCAAAATTCGTCACCTTCCAATTTGAATTCATGTGCATTTTTGCGAAAAAATTTTGTGGAAAAGAAATACCCCAATAGATTTCAATTCGAATTTACGAATCAAGTAAAATTGTACTTTAATCGATCTAACAGGTATAGGCGTACTCAGAAATTAATTAAGAGAAGGGTTGAGAATTTGAGAAGAAAATGTGGAAGGGGTTAAACTTCAAATTGGTCATTTTTAACTATAATATTCCAGTCAACAATCATCGATTTCTGTCTGCCAAATTGGAAATTTGATTGAAATTTTGACTGAAAGATGTACATAGGTATTAGGTATAAAACCTCACTCGTTCCGGTCACCTGGTCCGGCAATCGCGACATCAACTGTATAGGTACTTAGACTTACCTATTTACGGGGCGTTGTTTTTCATTTCCAATTGCTTATTGTACTGTTCGTGCCCCGTGCCCGCGCCGTACTTACTTCTATTACTTACGTACACATATGCCAAATATTTTCAATAACTAACTCTGACTTGCTCGTACACGTATTTTTACTTACACCGTGCACTATGTAGGTATTGTGATTTAACGATACAGTTTGTAAATATCTATACCTTAATTAATTCTAGAACTGGGTTAGCGACTCCATTATATCTCAATTGTTGTTAATCAAACGCCACGTTATTGCAGACGAAATACTTCAATTATTACGCAACCTAACGTACCTACCAACAATTCCCCCTCCCCCTCCCAACCCCAAAAACAATGTTTTGAATGTATATCTTCACTGTACATTTAATCTACAGGAGGCGTTGATTTGTTAATTTTTACAATTGTGTTTTTATTAATTTATAGCCGCGTCCAACTTGGACGGTTTATTTTACGGGTACGAATAAATAAGACAAAATAATGTTTCATCACTCATTACGTCATATACTTAGGTACATAATAAATTCAGCTAGAGTCTCTGAGACAATTTTCGTATTTAATGGTTCGTACCGCTCGTATGTATCTAGTTGACTATTTTTTGTTTTCAAGTTTGTCGAATAAGTGCTTTATTTGCAGGTCGTCAGAGATGTACCTAAGTATTATACACAATATACACATACATAGTGGATATAATAATGACGCGGAAACCAGTCTAGTTTTATGGCATACATGTTTTGGTTGTTGTTATGAGTATGATTTCATTGTTGAATTCGTAAAATGAGAATGATAACGAAAACATAAATGCTTACTTGCATATTATCTCCCAATCTGTTATTTTAAAGTTTTGAAAAATTAGGTAATAGGCAGATACCTAGGTATATCTATCTAGATAGTTTATTTTTTTTTGGTATTATTTGGCACACGTAATCGAAATAATGCTTTCCATCATAGGCGCACCCAGAAATTAATTAAGGGAGGGACTGAGAATTTGAGAAAAAATGGGGAGGGGGTCAAATTTCAAATTGAGTCATTTTTCAACGATATTTCAATCAAAAATCATCATTTTTTCTGACAAACAGAGAATGTATTGAGAATTTGGTGGTTTTTGACTGAAAAATCGATCAAAAATTGTCAAGTTTTGAAATTGAGGCATTGGGCGAAAATTTTTTGAAAAAATATACTTTGAAAAGCAAAAAAATTGACTTTTTTCTCATTTTTGAAGCAAAAAATTATTTATTCTGGGCTTAAGGGGGGCTCGAGCCCCCTGAGCCCCCCTCCCCTTGGGTGCACCTATGCTTTCCATACCCTACAGTCTGTAGTAGTTGCAAGACAATGATTGAAAGTAGGTGATCGATTTTCTCATTTACATAAAAAAAAAGGAATGAACTTGAATTGCACGAATACAATGACATAGGTACGTCATACGTATTATGTAAAAGTACTAACTATAGGTAACTGCGATGTTTTTGATTTGATATTGTACGAAGGAAAAATATCTCATAATAAGTATATATCTATACCTAGTACCTACTATTTCAACTTTAAAATCATCCCTTCCCGAATTACGAATATTTGCCTGCATACTGCATGAATTGAAAAGAAATAGATCTAGGTATTTCTTTTCAATTCACGCACTATGCGGGCGAATATTCGTAACTCGGGAAGTGCAAACATATTGTGTGTCAAGTGTTTTGTTACCTACATAGGTAATTAGGTACCTATTAGGTACTCATTTCTTTTTTGAATGCCCCTCAAATTGAATTGGATGGAATAAGTAACCCCTTGAAACTGGATGCTGAATTGCCATGATTCCTTTCAAAATCGGTACGGCCACTTCTCTGTTCTCTATTTCTGAAAATCAATCGTTACCTAATAGGTACCTATTATCACAATTATGCATCGGCGTGTTTAAAAAAATTAATGAAAAAAAAACACGAGAGAATAATTATGTCAAATTTTGACATTGATAGCGACTGTGAAGAAAAATCATTGGATTAATTGGCAAAATTAATACAACGTTTTCAAAAAATATTTGTAAGTACGTAGATATCTATATCAGAGACTTGTTAAAGCTTTACAGTGGCGTAGCCAGAAATTTCTCATGGGGGGGGGGGGTCCACACTTCCAAATTTTTTCGAGAAATTTTTAGTTCACTTTACACCATTCCCCGTACCCACCCACCCACCCACCCCCCCACCCACCCACCACCCCCCCCCCCCAAAAAAAATGGCCTATGGTAACAGGTAATTCATAATTTGAAACACTTTCATTCATAAATTTATCAATAAATCACGATTTTCATAAAATATTTAGAGAAAAACTTCGATAAAGGTGTAAGTTTGGAATAAGTAACTTTCAAAGTGATCATTTTGACCTTAAAAAAGGAAAATAATAACCAGAAACTTCAAGCAATAGTGTCAGAAGCTTTCTTTGGGAAGGCAGAAAGTGGACATGGAGACTTAAAATACTAAAATGGAGCCTTTTTTCGCATAATCATTGCAAATAATTCAAATAATTGAGATTTTTCATGCCCGAGCGAAGCGAGGGCGAAGCTTTGAGAAAAATTTATTTTTAATGCCTTAAAAAGATGTTTTTTTCACGTGAATTTTTGACCTCATGGGGGGGGGTCCGGACCCCCCCTCTTGGCTACGCCACTGACGCTTTATTACAGTACGGATGACACTCATTTTTTCCCCAAACCCGTCAAACATTTTTCGGTAGCGGCTACCGTAGCCAAACTACCAACAGTATTTTTCACTATTTCTCTGTATCTTAGTGTAAATTTTTGGTAGAAAATTAGTAGCGGCGCTACTATTTGCCCTTTACACAATTTTTTTGGTAGTGGATTGGTAGTATAGCTACTTTGTCTCATTTAGTATTTTTGCAACTGAATTACTACTGTATCATTGGTAGCAAATTAGTAGTGACGCTACTTCATCCCATTCAGTATTTTTGCTACCAAGTCACTACCGTAGCAGATTGGTAGTGAAGCTACTTCACCTCAATCAGTATTTTTGCTACTGAATCACTACTGTTGATTCATAAGTCAATAGTAGTGATTCAGTAGCCAAAATACCTAAATATGTATAGTAGTAGGTAATAGACCTAGAAGAAATTCAACTAAATTTTTCAACATCTCTAAAATTCTGTGCTCAATATTTCTAAATTCTATTGTCTTTGTTTAGAAAAAATAAAAATTTCCAACTTTTTGTGATTTTTCGAAATTTTTTGAGTGTGTAGAACACAAATCTACAGTGTTTTCCTTCAAGAATGAAGGCTTGAGTGAGAAAAGGATAAGGGTTGGAGTGAGGTTTGGAAAAATTTCAATTTTGTAATTCCCCTAATATTTTTGTTGGGGCGCAGAATATGAATATGGCAATGTTTTTATTTTTGAGACCAAAGGTATGTACCTAGGGTGAAAACGAGCGCAGGTGAGAGCTGGAAAAAAATTTCAATACCTATTTTTAAAAAAGTACCTATTTCCAAATTCGTATTCTAAACATAGATTTTAATAATAACTTGGGAAAATTAAAAAATTGAAAATTTTCAAGCCCTCTCACTACCCTCATCCAATTTTATATGTATTTCTAAAAAAAAATCATCATATTTTTATTTTACATAAGGAGGTGAATTTCTAAGGAGTTAAAAAAATGCCTATAAAATTCAATTTTTCCAAGACATTTTTTACCCAAATTGTAAATTTCAAATTTGTTAAATGTGTCCCAAAAGTTAAAATTCATTGTAATAGACCACAAAGAAAAAATTTAATATTTTGATCAAAATTCAAAAAAAAAAATCACCCTCCGAGTTTAAGTATTACTTTTAATACTTAGTTCTCAACCTGACGTGGTGGCGTACTCCGTTAAAACGAGACTGTGGGAAGGGTATCGACGGGAGTGGTGGTAAGTATTGTGTGTATTGGTAAGTAGGTACATAATCGTAGGTGAATAACCGCTCAAAAATATTTCGCTACCCGAATTGCAATAAAAAGGTATTTTCGCTACTAACTCTGTGGGTAGCAAAACAGAATTTCAGCTACTAAAATACATTGAAATTTCGGTAGCCGCTACGGTTTTGGCACTCTTTTCGCTACCAAATTACTACCAGTCTTTTGGTAGCGAAACTACTGACATGCTACTCGCACACTACCAAAAGGCTTTGAGTAGCACGTCAGTAGTTTGGCTACCAAAAAACTGGTAGTAATTCGGTAGTGAAAACAGTGCCAAAACCGTAGCGGCTACCAAAATTTCAATGTATTTCAGTTGCAAAAATTCTGTGTTACTACTCCAGAAATCGTAGCGAAACTACCGTATATTTCCAAATCTGGTAGCGAAATGTTTGACGGGAAAGGTTAGGTTAGGAACATAGATTTTTGAAAAATCTATGTCGCTCGAGAAGAGGGAGACGTGTTGGAACGATAGGTAGGGGAAATTCCTCTTTAATTTAGGGAAGGGTCACAGTGGGCACAGTGCTCCTTTTGAGATTTTGAGCTTAAATAGGTACATTTATGTAGATATGGAACGATATCAAACTAAGAATTTGCGTAACTCACAAAAAACAAATCTCAAGTTTGGTCCTTGAGAAATCGCAGATCACTTTACCATTTTAGAAAACGTCATGTTTTCAAAATGTCATATTTATACGCAGGTATAGGTATACTTACTGTAGATTGTAGATGTACATAGATACATACGATATACTTTGGAACTTACTACCTACTACATACATATCTGTATATGTAATGTACGAATACATGTATAACGTGTGTATAGCATACATCTACGTACATCTACATAGGTATCTATTATCTACATTATGTTTGTGCGATAGATACATTCAAGTAGGTATGCATAATACCTATAGGTAATAATGTAATGCATGCCACTGCCATTTCCTGGTTACATTTCATCAGTTGATGTACAAAAGTACATGTATCCATAGTACATATGTATCTACTTGTGCGACATCGTTGATCAGTGTTCACTGTTTAGCTTCAGTGACCAAGGACCAACTTGATTAGCATTGACTTAACTTTTTGTTTTTCTTTTCACATGATTGTATTGATTAATTTCAACTCATCAAACCTTTACTGATGAGTTGAAGCGAAATCTTACTAATTTTATTTTCGAACCTTCTCTCTCTCTAAGTTTAATCACGCGGCAGATGTGCAAGCCCTTAAAGAACTCCGAATCCGAAGTTGAGATATTTCAGTTTAATACGAATTACTATTACTTACTAAACGGAAAAAATTATGCTCGGTAAATTTCCGATAAATTAAACAGAGACGCAAGTCCCTCAACTTTGATAGCCCGCCCATTGTACATAGGTATGAATCATCGTCTCACGGTGTTTACTGCGAGGTAGGACGGCGGAAGCGAGGTTATACTCCCCTTCCGTTTCTCCTCGTCGAGCATTCCCCACAATGACTGATCTGAATAGTGAATTTGTATTGAATCTCGTATACGTCCACACGTACACCGAGCAACAAATGAACGTAATATTATTACTACTACTATTATTTTACGTACACTCACTACGACTAACGTATTGAAAAATCGTATGTTTCGTGTCTGTAGTAGTGTTGTGACTGTTGTGTGGATGTGCAAGTGTGTTTGTAGTTGTATAACGCGCGTTACTGCGAATTGTAACATAACATTGTGGTTGTGGAACGTGAATCGTTTTCTCCTACTCTTTTTTTTCTTTTACTAACCAAACGTGCACATTCCACAATTTGGTTTCTAAACGATTTCGCTTATCAACAGTGAACAGTTATCATGCAATGTATCTTTTAATATTGCGATTTAGTAAGTGTTGTGATTCCAAAAATTTGGAATATCGAGTAATGTTTTTGACCCGCGTGTGTCTCTTGTGTCAATCGTGCTAATGGTGTTGCGTGTTGGAAAAATTACCATCTTTGCAATAATTGGGCATAATCTTTTATCATTTATCGTTCTATTACTACAAGTTTTACGCGAAATGTGCTCTTTGGTGTAATTCATTCTTTCGTCGTACCGGAACTGATTGATTAATTCGTAATTGATTGATAGTTGGAAATATGCATCATCTAGCCATGATTACTCGGAAGTTGATACATCAAGTGAGTGATTAGTTACCACGTTTCACATTACGATTTCTTCTGAGATAAATTTAAATTATTTCGAGTTCGATTCTAAACACTATTTTTCATCTTCATTGTTTAACTCATGATTCCTGATAATTTTCATCTGTTGACTCGTACATCGCTGTGTTCCAAATTTATTATCATGCTTTCTCGTTGCTCGATGAATATTGTTTTCTCGTTGAAATGAAAAGATACGCGGGTAAGCTTTCCGAGTTGATCGGTCGATAAAATTTCATTGAATTCCCATTTTACTATGTATTATGTTCAAAATCAAAATAATTATAATTGCCGAAATTTACTATTTTAATAGAGAAATATTCCAATTGAAATTCCTATCTTCAGTTCGTTTCGTGATCGGAACCGAAGTGAATCGAACTTGGTCGAACGGTACCGAAGCTCGGCTGGTTTAATAGTTAAAAAAATATTATTGAGGTTTGAAAATTGAAATTTTCACTATAAATAGGTGTGATGTGCAAAATTACCTGTGAAACATCGTCTTTTTAAGAAGAAATTTATCATGTATTGTATTATGTATCCTTTTAAAACTCGCAATATTATAATAATATATAATGATACGAATAGGATTGGATTTAACGCTATAAACCGCTTATTTTGTATCATATTTGTATTTGTACGTCGTATTCTCGTATAATGGTTCTGTAAAATGCTAAAAATGTTGATGTTGATTCGCGTTCGGTATTAATCAAATGGGTATAATACTAACGATAAGTAGATATGGAAATGGGTGGTGCGTTGGTGCGGCGTTGCTATCATCTGGCTTTGGCTTCTCGTCTTATCAGTGTATCCTATTCGAATTGATAAATTGAAGCATGTGAAATTTTTTGATATTTTTATTATACATTTTTCGTGATCGGAGAAACTCTTTCAACTTTCGTAGATTCGTACCGACGCAGAATGATGATTGCAAAACGATAATGTAACTGGCGTTATTGCCATTTATCATATTAATGTTGTTTGTGCCAGAAATTACCTTTGTTTACGTTTCGAGGTGTCCAATTTTACAACGTTTCAGTATTTGTATCGATTAAAGTGTTCTTGCCGCGTATACGAAGTATCTACTTACTGAAAACAGAAACGTATCTATCCTTATTTTCAATTCAACCATAGTGCATTACGTACCATATGTTACCAGTGTACCGAGTATTCGCATGTTACATTCTGTCTAATTTTTACGATTGTAAAAATATTGTCCTAAGGTATGATCATGATCGCCTGATGGGTATTGCAATATTTCAGTTTGTCGGATGGAAGTAATTTTTCATTTTAGTCGGACCGTGACGCGACACAGTCACCGGCGGCGCTGCAGACGGCCGTACGAATCGACTGGGCTGAGCAGCAGTGGTCTCACCGTAGTCTCGCTTCCGTAGTATTCTTAATCTATCAATAGTTGCACACTTTTACGATTAATCGTTTATTTGTCCTTACTTTGTTCCGAGGTACATCGTCGAATTACTTTTCATAATTGCCGAATAATGGGAGTTATTTTGCTGCAAGAACGGTTTTTTTCCTTCGACTTGGAATCAACATCGAGATTTTCACGATAAGAGGACTTGTTTGTCGTCCGAACGTCGTGTTCTTACTCTGGTCTTGAAATCTTACGTGTATCTTATTTTCTTTCCGAAATGTCCACAGCTGAAATACATACAGTACGTAATCATTGTATGTAGTTTCGAAGTAGCGATAGCGGTTTGTTTTTGCGTTTTCGGGGCATTCGAATTCAACATTCATCCGACGGTTTGTTATTGGCCATTTGGACGTAGGTACTATTTTTACAGCATTTACATAACGTATACGTTTATATTTAACCGTACCGCGGGAGAGGAAACGTATGAGCTTTACGTCGACGGTTTCAAAATTAACATCAAACGGAACGGAACAGCGAAGTATACGTAGTACACGTACAAGAATCCCTGCCTGCCGCTGTCGCTGTCGCCTCCAAGTCTCTGGTACCTAATTTTTGGTTCGTGAGTCATCTTTCATGTCATTAACCATGTAGTACACCGCTCGTCGCAAAAAATACCGAGACCGGCGACAAGGTACCTAACTACCTATACCTACTACCTAGCTACCTACCGTCATGTATATACGTACAGTACATTACATACGTTTATTGATACGTTTCATTCGAGAACTCCGTCTTTATGTTCACCAATTACCAAACCGTGTTTCCCCCCCCCCCATTTTCAAAATAATTTCATCCCATTACATCGCATCGCGTGCTTGTGAACTACATAATCGCTAATCACCTTGGAAACTCGGATTAAATCGTTTGATTTGAATCACGCGTAGCTGTAGTAGGTAGGTAGATAGGTACAGGTAGTAAAAATCGACCCCGTTTTTTGTTTTTCATCCATCAGAAAAGGTGCAAGGTTATTTCGGTTCGAATTCATCATTACCTGTTACAATTTGGCTAATTCTGTTATCTGGTATCGAGATGCATCGTCACGATGAGGATTTTGTCGCTTTCTCCTCGCCGTCTTCGTTGGATACTATCGCAAAATTGGAAATAGGTATTATCCTCATATAGCTCGTGTTTCGTGGTTAGTTCTTCAAGGCCGAACCGATACGCGGAATATAGCGGTTAATCGGGCAATAATTCTCGTCTGAAAAATTTCGCCGAGTATAGTAGTTCTTCTTGGTAATATGTACATACGTTGGTTAGTTTGTTTTGTTAGTTCCGTAGTGGTGGTAAATATTGACGATTCTTTATCGTCGTCGAAGTAGTTAATTGGTGTATGTATCTATCTACTGCCCAAGTCATACGTAATTGTCTTTGTGCCTCGATTTCACGTGAGAAAAAAAATCGCAGCCAAATCTGTAAGTTGAAAAAAGAAATTTCAGCGAAGAACCTAATATACTTTCACTTGCATGTACATATCGTCTGTGTCTGTTGGGAATTTTTTATTCCTTGGAATTTTGGAGCATCAGGTGAGATGTTGCCGAAATGAAATGAAATGAAACATAATTATGTACATATTTTCGTATAGTAGTAATCGGGACTTGAAGTCTGAACAGTTGTTGTTCTCGTATGCCATGCCGTATCACGTTCGATTCTCATGTGCGACCTGCGACGGTTATTCTTCACTCCGATTTTTTTACTGGCGTTCTGCCGTGTTGATGTGTTTGTGTGCGTTCGTCTCTACATTAAGCGATGACTCATTCGGTACACCGCCGCGCCGCCACGCCGTGCCGTGCCACTTCACGGCGTTAGCGCTATAACGCAAATACGAATATACGCTAAAATTGAATGGGCCGCGCACGCGGCGTGGCGAAGCGTGTGGTTGCCGTACACGGCGCGCCCCGCCACCGTTTGCAAACGCGAATGGCCAACTTTGCTGCGAGGCTAGAAATTTTTTCGTCATTTTCTGACAAAGTCGAAGCTTTTCTTGGGAAAGTTGTCGGTTGCGGTATTCGTCTTTGTCGTCGTTAAAACCGATATTCGCGTACAGTTTTCAATTTTTTTCCCCTTCAAATTCGTTTGGCCGCGCGATGCGGCATTTGACCCATCCAGGCTCGATACTCGATATACGCTGTCAAACGATTGCCATGTATCGTCGACGATATTTGTCTATTTTCTAAGCGGAGCCGAGCGAGTCGCAAGTTCAAATCGAATCATCAAAGTTTTCGTCCGTTCGTAGACTTGGAATTGGAATTTCGAATGCGTTCGAGTTGTCGGAACCGTGGACTAGAGGCGAGGAATGCGAGGATCGTTCGAGTAAGTACCAAGTGCTCGAGTAGAGAGTATTTTCTTGGAATCGGTCGACGCGACGAAGGACAAGGAAATTTTATCAATATTACTTACGTTTGTTGTTGTTGTTGTTGTTGTTGAGAATGGTAGTTGGTACAGGGTGCGGGCTACGCTACGAGCCCCGAGCCACGGTCCAGTATAACGACGACGCGACGTATGTAATATTGTAATGCAGGGTCAGTGGGGCTGGGGCCAGCAAACTTTTAACGCGTCAAATTCGACGATATTTTCTCGTTAACTCGCCCTCTTACAGATGGCTGCATTTAGGAAACACCGATTGATGCGGTAACGAAGCGACCAGCGAACGTTTCTTTCCATTGCGCCAATTCTGCGAACCCGTTCGCAGCGTCGCAGCGTGTATTCGCGGAGCACTTTGCTGCTGCTGCAAGTGGTACGAACCGTCACTGCCACCGCACCGCCGCCACAGTGACCGCCGCATTCCGTAAAAGGTCGTCGATCGCCTTCAAAGTGCAACTCAGACGGCTGCACGATCACTTTGTGTACGAGACGAAAATCTATATTATGTACTCGGTTCGTTGCCGTCACGAAAGCTCGCAGCGTACGAACGATGCCATCGTCGTTTCGGTCGTCTTGCGACCGTTCGGTAGATCGAAGCGGTGCGCCGCCGGTCACCGCCACCACTACGGCCGGCCGAAAACGAAAGCGGTACGGGAAGAGTCTGCGTCGGCGAAACCGTCCCGTCGCGTATACCGCTCGGAGCGTAATTTCATCAATCCGGGCCGCGCGATGGCCGATTTCATGTTGAAGATGGAGCGCCTGGATGGAGGGCTGAAGGCGACCAAACGTCACTCGCCGTACATCAATCAGCCGCCGATCACCGTGTACGTGTACTGGCGCAAAGGCGTCGCGTCGAAGCGAAAGCGTCGGAGGTGCGGGCCCCGTGGACAACCTGCTGAAAGAGATACTGCGCCAGCAGCTGGAACGCAAGCTGCTTGAGCAGAATAAGAACGCCACCATCAAGCGTCAGCTGCGCAGGACCGAACGCAGCGCAAGTCGGCCAGCCGTCTGCTGGACCATTCGGCCCGCGTAGCGTCGCGTCGTGCTGTCAGCCGTCGGCCGTCGCCAGTCGCCATAAATTTCTCCACAACTTTGCGATGAAGCTGATCGCGTGGCGGCACACCGGCTCGCACAGTTGGTTGGCGGACACGATGAACCGGGTGGTGCTGACGTACGGCATCCACAAGTCGGTGCAGACTGCAGTAGGCCAACGCCAACCATCCGTACGGCTACGCCGACATGAAGTACGTGTCGTCGGGTCGTCGCTCATCTCCGGCGTGGGCGCCGCGCCCAACTCTCGGCGTACCACGGGGACATCGTCGGCCTGGTCACGCGGACGCCGTTCGACTCGATCCTGTGGGCCTTGATCAGTCTGGCCGGCTCTCTGCTGACCGAGGGGCGTCCTCGGCGCGATCGCCTCCTTTATCAATTCATCATACAGACCAACGTGACACGGGAAACTTGCTCATCCGCTGCAAGGCCCGAGCTGGACTTTGACGAACGCGAGTTCACCCGACTCGACCTCGACCGCCAGAACTTGAAGAGCATGTACCAAAATAGCCAACAAAATTTTTCTTGAGCGATAAGTCCTTTTCTGCAGAACACATCACATTGATTTCCTTGGAATTTCATATGAAAACAACTCCCGGTATTTTTGAATATTATTTTTAGAAACGGGATGAATGTGTAACGGGGTAAATATTGGACGGGACAGAATGTTGAACGGGATAAATGACCGGTTTCGTATTTTTGTGCGCACGTGGAAATTGAAAACGTACCAGTCCGATCTCGCCTTGGGCGATGTAAACGATTCTGGGACATTTAGGTACTCGAATTCGAGTTTCCGAAATGAAAAAACTTATAGTGGCCAATTCCCTGAATATTGTAACTGTTTTCCTCGAATCTTTCGTTCCAGAATTCTAATTTCCCAAACCCTTGTACTTCGATTACCGAATTTTCGAATCCGTTCCCCTCGAATGATGGTAGTTTTCCCCATATTTTTTTTTCTTCACTCATTCCCATAGTACAGCGTTTCGTCGATATAATATAAGGACAAGAAAAATGCCCTAGATACTGACTCGAGAACTAGTGATGCACTGATCGAAACTCGAAGCGATGAATTGAATGAAAAGATTGAACGTAAAGAGAAATGAACGAAAATGTTGATGAGATGGTGATCCTAGAAAGGGCTTATGACAAAAAAAAATCGATTTCATTTTTTTTTTTTTTTTTTTTTTTTTTGTTGTTCTACGAACCTTCCTCTACAACGTAGAACAAAATATGAAAAAGAATCGATTAAATAGTTTTTAGAAATTTGTTTTACGTTGTAAAGGAAAGTTCGTTGTACAAAAAAAAAAAAAATCAAAAATGAAAGTGATTTTTTTTTGTCATGATAACCTCCTTTTTAGGATCATTCCTAGAAAGGCGAAACTAAGTACGTAAACACTAAACAGTAAACGCTAATGTTTATATTTTCGTATTCGTATCAATCTCGTACCTTAATACTTATACCTACTACCTGTGGCTACCTGGTAGGTCTAGGTACCTGCACTGCACGCATCCATCGATCCATCTGTCTAATTTAATAGGTATATAATGTACCTAATACATACGTATGTAGAAGACAACCGATAGCGTTGTTTTAGGTGAGATGAAAATGGATATAAATGGTATCGGGTGCGCATGTGGTATTCCGAATCGAGGCATGGCACGGCACGGCGCGACGCGACGCCTGCTATAGCGTATCTCTTCTCTATCTATACAGCACGTTACGCGGTGATTTACGGTATTCGCGTAATTTATCGTATGCATGTATGTCTATGTATGTAAATGTCTGTACGACTAGATGTACTGTACTAGATATATAGATACCTATATTTACATACATACATACATACAAACAAACAAACAAACAAACAACGAGATTTAGATTTAATTTAATCGCATCGTTTTGCGCGCTTCGCCTTACGCCATTGCCATTATAATATTCTTGATTTACTTTCATTGACGTAAGTGTCGGTAGGTCTAGGTAAGTATGTCGTATCGTATCGTATCGTATCGTATCGTATCGCAGCGCAGAATCCATCTACATTATGTAATGTACCTCCTCTACCTATTATATTATATTTCTTTGCGGTGCGGAAAAAGAAGGAAAAACATCATTACCCTGCGATAACGATGTATAGTTGGCGAATAGTAGGTAGCTAGGTAGGTACCTCTACCTATCTCAGTATCTACCTAAATACTATGTTGGTTTGGTAGATATAATTTTTTGGCCGTAGCCGTTGAAACGGCGCTCAGCCATCTCTCATAATCTGCCGTATAGGGTATAGGTTAGGTAGACAGGTATTGCATTGTCATCATGTGTATTCTATTCGTATTGTGTAACGTCTACATATTTTACAAACGATTAGATTAGATAGTAGGTAGTAGGTATAGGTATTAGGTACCATATTCATTTCATTTTCTGTACGATAGGTACCTAATTGGGTGGTTTGTTTTGCGTCATGTTTGGCAGGTTGTCGCCGAGTGAAGGAATCGCCGTGGACGTGGAACGGTAGAATGTCGGCGCTGGTGTACGATATGGGCACGTCGGGAGTGGTTCGTTCCAGAGACGGTCTTCGGCTGGCGTTGAACCGCAGCCTCAGCGAGCCGGGTCCGCCGGACGTCAATATCGGCGGCGGCAGCGGTCTCGCGTCGCTGGCGACTTGTTCGTCGTCGTCGGCGGCGGCGGCGGCGGCGGCGGCGGCGCCTCCTAAACGCTGCAAACTGGAATCGGTGAGCTTGCCGCCGAGTCCGTGCTCGGACAGCGCAACGCTGCAGAAAACGCTGATAATGAAGAAAGTCGGCCAACTGGACGCGGATTCGTTTCGCCAAAAGTTGCTCGTCGCCAAGGAGGGACGCGCTTTCAGGCAACCGCCGTTCTTGGTGATCGACTGTCGTTCGTTTATCGCCTACAACATCAACCATATTCGTGGCTCCATCAACGTCAACTGCTCGGACCGATTCAATCGACGCCGACTGCACCAGGGCAAAGCCACCTTGGTCGACCTGACCACCACCAGGGAAGGCAAAGATATGCTGCGCAAGAGGTGCTATCGCGAAGTCATCGTCTACGACGAAGGCACCGCCGATCTGGAAAGGCTTACTACTTCGCATCCGCTTTTCTTAGTCTTCATTTCGCTGATCGAGGATAACCGCCAACCGGTTCTGCTTGTCGGTAAGTTTTCATTTTTCGCATTCGCGTTCGCTTTTCTTCACTATTCAATTTCCGTTTCGAAAACCACCCCCCCCCCCCCCCCCCCCACACCTCCACGCCCTCATTCGTGTTCCGGTCCCTCTCACCTTGCTCGCTCGCTCGGGTTCTTATTTTTTGCGCTTTTCCTGCGAAACGCATTTCTACCTAACCTATACCTATACGTATACGGATACGTATGTAATGTACTTATTGTTATGTGTATACTTATATGATGCCTTTGAGTTGAAATCGACGCTTCGATCGTTTAATTTTCAATGGAAGAACAAGTGAATTCTCCCCTCCCCCTCTCCTATCCCCCTCCCCCTCCCTTCCATCGCGTCAATTTTCAAACGATTTACGATGTGCCATGCGCATTGCGCGCGTAATCGCGGTTCGTTATCCGGAACGAAACGGAACGGAACGGAACGGGACGGGACGCATCCCGAATTGATGCACACACGTATTAGCATATGTACCTATGTACATAATCGATCGTATAAAAATATTATGATTTGTTATTGAAAAATGCTTACTTATGTATGCGCGTTTATCTGTATTCTTGGTATTGTTTACCTACCTAACCTACTATCGTACATCTACATACATAATATGTAGCGCTGGTGATGATTATTGAGGTGAGTCCGCCGCCGCGCCGGTCTGGTAGTCCGCGAAAATAACGAAGCGACGCGACGTAGCGATTAAGCTTCGGTCGGAGTCAGATAAAATTATCGGCGCGGCGCGGCGCGGCGCGGCGGCGTTCTACCTGTGTTTGTTACTTGTGGCGTTTGTGGGTTTGTGTGCGCGAGATGAGACGAGATGTGATGACGCTGATGAGATGAGTATGAGTAACCTTGTGGAGAAGGAGTAAGGTATTTACGTTTGTTTTACGTTTACATATCAGGCAGTAGGCATCAGTAGGCACGTATACAAATACTATAGCGACAGCCACGTAGCAAGCTAGCAACCAGCCGTACCCGAAACCGAAACCCAACTTATAGAATACGCCTTACTTCAAAAACCAGGAATAGAATCTTAGGTCGTAGTGTATTCGTACTTGACGGTGTTTCTGATTCTTATTTTAATTGCTGATTGAGTGATTATCGTAACTAGGTACTAAATAATTCGCCGTTAGACGTGGTAGGTGCGGTGGGTGGTACCACGTACATTGATCACTTTGTATACCTACTACCTAGCTAGTAGCCACAGCTACCTAGACCTACTTCGGTACTTAGATTAAGCGGTAGGCGGTACCTACTTAGTACTTACCTATAGATGTTGTGACGTTGAGAGCTGCTCGTTGAGGTTGAAGCTCGAAGCTAAGAATACAAGAATAGCTTCAGTTTCCTTTCCGCTACCGGTTTGTAGAATTTGTTGCGAGGTTGCGACAATGCGATGAGATTTTACTTATCATCGTCATCGTCGCGTGTTCGCTCCGTTCGCGTTCCTGGAAATTCCAATGATTTCATCGCGATTTTTTTCCCCTCTAAATCACGTCGGAAGTACCCTACGAGCCTACCCGTTACCGGCGCGGCGTTACCTTACACCTATAATGCCTAGGCATACCCTTCTACTACATAGACCTACCTAAACCTAACTACCTAGTATCTACTACGCTACGAGTAGGTTAGACGTGCGATGCGATGCGATGCGATGCGATGCGAAATAGGTAGACGTACGTATGGTACCTAAAAATACGTAATACCTATGTATACCTATTACCTACTAGGTAAGTAGTGAGTAGGTACTTAGGTAATCGGTACCAACCAGTATAATGGGTAACCAATCTGTTGCGTTGTATCGTTCGAAATAAAATCTATATAGCGATTTTTAGAAGCGGTTCATTTGATTCCATTTCTGGGCCGGCCGCAGCCGTTCGCCGTTGCATTGTTGTTGTTGTAAAATTCGACGAATCGTTTTCACGCGGTGATTCATTTCAATACCATAATGAATCATCCGCGGCAATTCCAACCTAATAGTGCACGGTGTAGTCTCGACTCTCGAGTCTTGAAACCGAATGTCTTGACATGAACATACATATATGTGTATGTAATGTACCTAGCTACCTACTAATGTACTTGGATGTACTCGCAATACGCAATACGCAACACACAACACGCAAGGCGTAATACGGTCAACGTAGAGCTGCTAGGATAGGATCGGATCGGATAGGATAGGGCTTGTTTTTCTTTCAAAAATTTACTTCGCATTGAAAAATGAATCGACGAATCGCGACGATGGCGTCGTTCTCGAACTATAAGTATGTGTATGTGTATGTGTATGTAATATGTATCTGTAGACGTAGACCTCTACCTACTGTATCTACTAGGTAGGTCTAGGTAGTAAGTAGTCAAGGGTAGCTAGGTACTTCACCTTCATTTGTAGCCTTTTGAAATTTTTGGAATCAGCTATATGTGTCTGTCTGTCTCTGTATCTAATCTACTGTGTAGTGTTCGGCCGGCGACGCGGCAGCGTATATTCGTATTGTACATATACCTATACCTACTTACATATTTTCAGCCATTAACGCGCGATACCAAATTTGACAACTTTGCGCCAACTTTAAAGGGGGGGGGGAGGAGGGAATACTTGGGTAATTTTATTTTTGTATCATATTTGTACGCGAGCTAATGTCGCTATCACAGAATCGCGACGATGGACTGCGCCTGCGTGGCCGCCGTGGCCGCCGTGGCCGGCGTTGACTTCTTCGTCATTTTCATGCACAAATGGCATCGAAATCGCGTCCGTACTCTCTGTATCTAGATCTACCTAGCTAGGTAGCGACCACTACTAACCCATAGGAGAAATATGTAGCATTCAAAAAGTAAAAGTAGTTGAAAAAGAAATCTATGTTACCCGCGATTTTATCGCGTAAAAAGCATCTACATGATGTCTAGAGTCTCTGATAGATTCGCACCGCCCCCACCCCTATGTATTGCTTTCTGAGAGCCGATGGGCCCCTTATGGAGGAGAAAATTGTTTTGCGCCGATTTCGCTCAAATTCACGTTGATGGTTATTTAGGGGTAGAAGTACATTTCTAAAAATTTCAGCACCCCCTCGATCTCAGGGAGCTGAGCCATCGCTTCCCAAAGTTGTACATTTTTGGCCAAAATGACAAAAAAAAAACAACAAACAAACAAACCGCGGGTTTTCGATGGCTAAACCAGCCCAACAGTTGAATTTTGAAAATTTCGGCATTTCCTGAATACATTTTGAGATCATGAATCCAACTAGCGTATCACTTTTTTCATTCGTAGAGTACATAATTGATAATATTATGTAGTCGTCTCAGGAGCTCTTTCAAAAAATACAAACGACTTAGTATAGATACAAATATGTATGTCTATGTATACTCTACGAATGAAAAAGTGATACGATACGCTAGTTGGATTCATGATCTCAATGTATTCAAGAAATGTCAAAATTGTCAAAATTCAACTGTTGGGAATTCAATCAACCTCTGCTTGGTCATTGCTTCGTTATGCTTATGGCTATGGCTATAGCTATAGCCATGGCTGATTGGCTATGCCGCGTCGTCAATTTTCAAATGTCGCGCCAGCCGCCAGCGCGATATACCGTATACCCATACCGTATACTCTGTGTCTCTGTATGCCTGCGTAGATAGGTAGAGGTACGTAGGTGTAGGTATTAGGTAGCACCGAGGTACATTCTACTCTACATTATACATACGTAGACGTACACATTGCACAATTACACATACCTACGCGTAGTTAGGTACTCGGTAAGAAAAGCAACGACAAAGGGTAAAAATGTTGCTCGAATAAATGGCGAAGTGAAGCGAAGGCGCAGGCGATGCCAAAAATATCTATATTTATTTACTATTTACCTATATAGGCGGTACTGTTGCCTTGTTGTTGTTGGTTTTTCTTTCTTCTTTTTTAGCTCGTAGGTAATAATACCTACTACCTACATATTACATTTGTTTTGTACATAGGTACTCGTATGTAGATGCGCATATATAGATAGATTTGTCTATGGTCAAAGTGGCATCTTTTTTTTTCGTCTACAGGTAAACTGGCATCTTTTTTGGAAAGTGGCATCATTTTTCGGATGCCAGTTTCCGTTTGCTGTTATTTGGCTAAGATAAGTGCTATAGATGCCAGAAAACCTATCAGAAACTTGATGCCACTTTACCACTTATATTCTACTCCTTAAAGCAAAAAAATTTTTTTCGTGCCTACGGTCGAGATGGCATCTTTTTGTGAAGTTTACAGGTAAAGTGGCATCATTTTCAAAATTTGTTTTTAAAAAAACCTATGAAGTTATAGATTCTGTACAATATCGCAATGTCATTAATGTTGCATTTGATGAATTTGCAGGGGTTTTGAAAAATGATGCCACTTTGACCATAGATGACTATTAATATAGAAATACCTACATACAAAAACGTGTAAACGTACATCAAGTTTTCGAGAAAATGAATCATTTATTCGGACGTCAAAGACGACGAATATCAGTAAAATGCAAATATCGCGATAGGTAATCGATAGTCGATAGCGCAACAAGTGAGTCATCGATACCTACAGGCTACATATAGGTAGAGTAGAGGTACATCTGAATGTACATTACATAGTATGATACTATACCAACTACCTACTTAGTTAGACTTACTAAGTATGTATATATATATAGTACTACATAGTACATAACTACATACATATATCGGAAATCGAATTAGGGTCGCCGTCACCAAAATAAGACCTGAAGATTCTGTCGCGTCGTGTTCAAGTTTTGGTGTGAGAGGGGGTAGTAACATTTACATACTTATGTACGTATTTTCCTACTTCTCCCCTCTCCCTCACAATAGATATTAGCGACTTGAAAAACTATCATGCTGTTCGAATCGGCAAAATCGGAACACCTGAAATGGTTTAATGTTTAAATTTAAAATTAGAACCTTAGGTACCGTGTAAATCCTTTTCTATACGTAATTTCGGTTCGGTTCGGTTCCGTCCCGTCCCGTCCCCTCCCCTCCCCTCTTCTCCCTCTACCCCTGTATTAAAATTACAATTGTCAAGCCGAAGAAAAGGTGGAACAAATTTAAGCATTTGAAGCATGGTTGAAGCGTGCGCAATTTTAAAAAGACCCAACTTGAAACTCTGCCGGGCATTTGGATGTAAGAGATGGCGTTGAATAGCTACCTAAAAAGGAAAACGAAAACTATCTCTACAGTCGCAGTCGCAGTCGCAGTCGCGGTTGAAAATTTCACGCCCTGACGATAAGTAAGTCACTATACGTCTTAAGTATACCTATGTAGGTGAGGTACTGTATGATTTCGCAATTCCCAGTAGGTACTTGGCAATTTTCGTTGCAGTTTTCTCTAATCAGTCAATTTTTATTTTCTTTTTTTTACCTAAGTATGAGAATGAGGGAGTCTGATGAAAGAAATCGTAATCGCCGAGTACGTATGCACTATGCAGTCGTGTAACGTTTGATTTGTTGAAGAGATCGACTGCGACTGCGACTGCGACTGCCATCTCCCGATAGTCGAAAATTTGGTTGGGTGGTGCGATTCAGATGAATCGTTTAGGTATCGCTGCTCACCGATTGCTGCAGTACCATTTTTCTCATATTTCTCATCGTACCGATATTTGTGAGGACGAGAAGTTATCGTCGCGGCGCGCCATTTCTTTCCTTCTTCCAAACGACAAGTGTACGAAGAAATCAGTAATGGCGATTTAGTCGCGTGCATGGCCGGATCGCTCGTTCACTCCTGATGGTGAAAGATTTGGTCAATAGTTGGGTATCGTTTATCGAATGCGAAAGCGAAATGGGGAGGGACGAAGGAGTCGGGAGTACTTACTACCTAGCTATGTAAGTACCTAGGACTGGTCGACTGGTTGAAAATGACGAAGGATTGAGGAATAACGAGCGACGCGACGATTACGAGAGTCGAGAGGTGATGATAATCGCCGTCAAGTATGAATCATCATCCATCCTCAATTCCTCATCCCCCATCTGGCACGCCGCGTGTACCATACGTTTATGCTCTGTACGATGAGTCGCGTCGCGTCGTCGGTTTCGTTTTTCATCGTAAGAGTCACTCTCGTTCCTCATCCTCACTCTTGGTAGTAGAGATACTCGCGTAAGGTTGCGTCATATGCACATACTACATACTACATACTTTGGGATCGTGTAGGTATCAGCGCACAGTATATCCATATACCTATAAGTACATATAGGTAGGTGATAGGTATTAGGTATCTAGGTAATTGTATAAAATATGTGCATATGTATAAGTACCATTATATATGGGAGAGGGAGAGAGGGACTAGGGAGCAAGAGAATAATATGTGTGTACCTGTGTACGTCTCTGAAAAGCGATGACGATGACTCGATGAGCGAGGGAGGATCGAATAGAGATTGAAAAAAAAATTACGCTTCCGCCACTCGACTGGATTCGTATTCGTAGTCAGTATGAGTACAATAACCATGTGTGTACTGTGTAGTATGTAGCAAAGTATAACCTAGCTACCTAGTACCTACTACCTATTAGGATTAGGACCTACTCTTGGTCGCGATGATTTTGTTCCGCTCGAATAAACTCGGCGCCTCGACTCGACGCGACGCGACGCGACACGACACGACACCGCCGCGCGGTATTGGTATTAGTATTAGTCAGCTGGGTAGTTTTCAAAAATGACGCATCGTTGATTGAAATTTCGCATTAGAAAGGGTGGTCTTTTTGAAGCGGTCTTTTTTACAGCCCCCATTCTCTCCTCTCCCCTACCCCTTTCACGCCAGTCTACCTCGCGATTGTCTAACCTTCCACTTCCAGATTGAGTAGAAATGTAGATCATGACGATGACGACACCCAGAGCCGGCGACTTAAAATTTTCCCGGGTGTAGCAAAAAAAAACTCTCACTTTATATGTCATGTCATAGAAAATGTTATTTTCGTGAAAATGTAAAATTGAAACTTTTCAATGGCGTAGCCAGAAACCTCTGAAAGAGAGGGGTCAGAACCAGTGGTTTTAGGTGGGGGGGAGGGGGGTGCAAAATGGGTAAAAGACAAAAATCAAAGTGCTTTTAGGGGTGCGCGTTACATAATTCAAATACTTAATTACGATTTTATTCATGCCCGAGCGAAGCGAGGGCGAAGTCTTGAAAAAATAGGATTTTTTAATGTCCAAAACAAACATTTTTCACATAGCTACGCTCCTGATTGGGGTGTTTTTTTCATTTTCCCGGGTGTAGCGACGCTACAACTGGATCTTGCCGGGTGTAGCGAGCGCTACACCCGCTACACCCAAGACGCCGGCTATGACGACACCACGACTCCATCGCCATCGCCACATCGTGTCGTAAGCTGTGGTGCAGGTTTTCTTCTCCTTTTCTCCAATTTTATTTTATAGATACGTCTCGTCGATTGCCTACTACCTGCCACCTGGTACCTATGTAGTATGTAGAATTGTAGATGTATGTCGGTAGCTACCTTGTAGCTACCTACATCTACATCTTGTGTCCACTCACTATTTGTTTCCTTGATCCTTGTGGATGCAGATGCAGACGCAGACCGACCGTATTTAATCAGCGATGACGTCAGAAGCTGCAGCATTATTATTATTATTATTTTTTTTGGCAGAATAGGTACAGAATAAGTACCAAGACTTGGAAATTGGAATACTACGAGGATTTTCGTGGGAGGGGAGGAGGGGACGAAAAAAGGAGTATTATTTTTTCGTTCTGTCGCGTCGCCTGCTCGCCTCAAATGATTCATTATAGGTATATCGGTATATGTGAACCAGAAGCATCAGAACCTCCATCAGGACAAAATCGACCTTGCGTGTCGAAATATCAATTTTTCACGTTTTTTGTGGAATTTTATTCCCCAAAGCCTCGAAATTGAGTAGAAACCAGCCCGAAGTCCCTAGGTTAAAAATTCAATTTTTTATGAACAAAAATGTCAAGTTTTTTTTTTGGAAAATATACGTACAAGACCCATTGAAAAAAATTATAAAAATCACCGTACCTAAATGAACTAAACACACAATAATTACGTTTTACACAAAGCTACCTGAAAACGGTACTTGAGGTTATACTTGTAGCCCAGTTCAGTTGAAAAATATATACTTTTAATGTCACACAGGCGGAGAAACCTCTCTTTTTTATAAACTTTAAAAAGCTCATATCTCGAAAACATGTTTTCGCACGTAAGGCGTAAGGTCGGTTTTGTCCTGCATGTTCACAATGTAATAATCGGGGCGTATGGGAGTCAGTGAAAAAGTTGACTCATCCTGGCTCCAGTTTGACTCCGGCTTGGGAATTGACTCCTATGCGCCTGGGTAATAATTGGTTATTTTGATCGTGATCGTGCCCGAGTCAAGTTTTGAAGAAACAAGAGGATATCGCTTCTGCATCTTGTCCATGTTGGTGTTGTTGGTGTGTTACGATAATCATTCGCAGTAAATCCGATTCTGAATCGGTTGAACTCATCGGTATCGGTACGTTAAGTACGGTAATCTGGTCTGTAATTGCTGACAGCTTATCTTAATTCGCTATCGCGATCGTAATCGTAATCGTAGGTATTGAGCAGTAGGTAGGCAGTAGGCACTGGCAGTGGCATGACACTGACGGTTTATGGTTCAGGCCTAGGGTATACAATTCAATTATTTACGCGATTACGCATGGTACGCGGTACGCGGAGTAGGCAATAGGCAATAGGCAATATGAAATACACATCATGGCACATTGCAAACCGGTATGACTCATTTGTTTCCCATTTCCAACGATGACTGAGGTTTATCCCTCGAGAATACCTAAAGAAGATAAACACGACCGATTAAGTCTTTTCCTGCCAAATGAATTTAATACTCCGGCGGCGGCGGCGGCAGCGACACTCGCAAGGCGCAACCCCGGATCTGGCGAGTACCTACATGTACATATATATAGATAAATACTGCATGATATCTCGAATCTCACCCACAGCCTTTTCGGTCCCCTTCGCTGGTGAAAGGGAGCGAGCACGATAAGCTTTTGGAAATGAAGGCGCGGCGCGGCGAACGCAAAACAAAAGAATTAACGCAACGGTTGCTTTTGATGTAATTCGGTCGCAGCACCCCAACAGTGGCGGGGCGGGACGGGGTTTCAAGTTACGTACACGGGAGTCTCTTCGTTGGCGACGGGTATTATTAGTATTACTACCTTCCCCCAAAACCGTCAATTTTGCTCAACCCTACCACATAGGGAGACTGGAGCACCAAAAAACCACCCCTCACACTTCGTATGGCAAATTTTAATTCACTCCCCCTCTCTAAAATTTTTTTTCGGTCTTTATGGTTTATTATAACAACTTACAGTTTGTAGCTGCACTAAATGTTGCGATTTTGTCCAAATACTGCCTATTTTCCTATGGTATAATACGTATTATGTACGTGAACTCTTCAGAAATATTACAAGGGTCCACCTCCCACCCTTGGGTGGGGGTGCGATTGTGTCCTTGTACTTCTACAATCCCTTGCAGACATAAAAGACAGCCGTTGTTACTCAAAAAACATTTTTCGGGTACAAATTCACAGTAATCAAATCGGAATATCTAAGATTTTCAAAATTCTGAAATTTTGAACCCCCCCTTTAGGGCTTTTGTTTTACGTGAAAGGGGTCATGTTGGGTATCATCTGATCGGAAATTTGACGCAGATTCCGAATTTGTTATTTTTTTCAAATTTGAATTTTCTCAAGAGTTTGATTTTTAGTTTTAATTTTGCAATTTTGTAAGCTTTAAAATTTTCATATTCCTGTTTATTTTTTATTTTCTAAAAGTTTTCAAGATCAGATTTCATACAGCGTAATATTTCGATTTTTTTTTTTTTTTTTTCCAAAAACCATCACTTTCACTACTTCTTACAGAATTTTCAGAAACCAACGCAACGGTTGCTTTTGATGTAATTCGGTCGCAGCACCCCAACAGTGGCGGGGCGGGACGGGGTTTCAAGTTACGTACACGGGAGTCTCTTCGTTGGCGACGGGTATTATTAGTATTACTACCTTCACCTTCGTACCTCTACCTACCTACCTATATTATGACCCATGCAGCGGTCCTCTGTCGCGGTCGTCTTTGGTCTTTGCTCGTACCTCTTCGTCTACATCTATGTAGTACGAGTATGTAGCTAACTAGCTAGTAGCTACCTATATACCTATCGCTAAAGATGTACCTAACGATTACGATTATAATCGATTCTCATCTCCCCCCCTCCCCCCTCCCCCTTTTAAAATAATCGAAAGAGCATCGATTAATCGGAGATATGTAAACAAAACTTTCGGATTTTTCAGATTGGTCAAATTATATGTGACGTAACTTTTTTTCTAATCAAAACAACTTGAGTTTCTGACGTCACGTATCTCTGGCCAATAAAGAATAGTAGAATACTCTAAATTTTAGGGTCCGATTAATCGATTATTTCCGATTATTTTTCAAAACACAATCGATGTAGATATTGTAGCATCGATTATAATCGTTACGCCTCTGCCTATCGCGGATATGTGTACTGTGTAGGTTCCTAGGTTCTAACCTATAGGTTCTAGGTTGTAGCGGCTTTTGTTGCGTCATTTCGCACTCGTACTCGTGCAAGCTTTTCTCACGATCGTCTCATCGGGCATTAAGCCTTACAGGCCTTACTCGTTACTCAATTCGATTCATCGTGCAGTCATAGTCATCGTCATCGTCGATCGCCGCTCCCAGTCTAAATTGCGAACAAATCCGCAGATTGCCACCCGACTCGGAACAGTCGCAGTTCTGGAAACTTAAAGTTTGGCAAGACGGATATGTAGTAGCGTTGGTTTAAATTTCAAGGCAAAAAAGGTCAAAAATTGGATTTTCTCCTCTGTTGAAATTTTCAAAAATTGCGCATACGTACCCGTAGCAGTGTCAAATGAAGAAGAAGAAGAAGAAGAAAACATAATTACCTACCTACCTAACGCTACGACAGCGAGAGCAAGAACGAGAACGAGAACGAGAACGAGAATAGCCGAATGTAATGCTTGCATGCCTGCAACTTTTACGATCATATTGTACTGTGACTTGCATCGAACGCGTACCTCACCTAGTATTCCTATTTATATTGCACGAATGCACAATATTATAATATGTACATTGTACATATGTATCATATTGTGCATTCCTGCATTCGTGCATTCGTGCAAGTTTATGAGTCATACCGTGCGCGGTGCGCCATACGCTCGCCAACGTACGCGTAGGTATGAAAACGTCAAAGATGGAGATGGTGATGGTGACGAAGAAACGAGAAATGAGCAACGACCAAGAGGTGAAATGGAATGGAAAGAGAGACGCAGACGTGTAGACAAAATTACCAACGAATGGTACCTAATTTTAGTTTTGCTAAAAAAGAAAAGAAAACACACCGCATACCGCACACGATGCGACAATGCGGCAATGCGTAGGTGGTATGTGCGAACGCGAATATGCATTCGCATACGCAGATGGACGCGGCCGGCATGGCATGGCATGGCAGACGCTGACACCAGCTTCAGCCTCAGCGAGCGAGCTTGGCGCGCATCTTTGGCTCGCGAAAATCTCAGCAGCGGAATGCAAATAGGTACATGCGGTCTCTGTCTCAAAGTACGAATGTACCTAGCTAGTAGCTACCTACGTAGTGCGTAGTACGTAGTACGTCTACGTATACACTATATTATATACAGTATACCTACGTACACGTACTTGGAAAATAAATAGATAAATGTAGATATGTAGATGTAGATGCTATACCTACAATTCGAGATGACGATCTACGATCAAGTATGTACTTGATACTTATACTTACTTACCTACCTACAGAAGCAGAAGTGTAGACTGTGGACGTTGGGCGCGGCGCGGCGCGGCGCGGCGCTACACATGGAGAAGGAGATGGACTGAACGCTGACGCGAGTAAAAATAGTACGACGCGTAATACGTTTAGCATCTTCTTTGTGCCCTGCCCCGCCCTGCGCTCTAAATTAGATCTCGGACGTCGCGACCTCATCGGCAGCCAATTCTTTTTTACGTATTATTTATATTTCTATACGGCAGAAAATTGTAACGCGGCAGGCTTATTTCAGGAGCGAAGGGTGGTGGGGGGAGGGGGGGGGGGTGTCGTACAATGCATGTACACCTACGCAAACGTATGTACCGTAAAATTGCGTCGCTTTCTTTATAAATTTGTGACGGCGCTGGCTTGGAGCGAAGACGGACGGGCGAGAAGGCATCGAAATCGCGGCGCGGCCGCGTCCGCGTCCTTTCAATTTGACGCTGGCGCCGGCGCCGGCGTCGACGTCGGCTAAATTTATTCTTCGCTCGGCTCGGGAATACTTTCGCGGCGTGAGCATCTATTTATACCTATACCATACCTAAATCATTAAATGAATGAGAATCGTATCGCGATTGCTACCTACTTGCACGGTTACGACCAGCACCACGAGCACGACCGCGACCGCGACCGCTGGTACCAGACGATGAAAGCGACTGAACGACGAACGACGTGAGGCAACGAGGCAAGGCCGCGTTCAACTACGAATACGAATACGAATACGAATGCATGGTTAAAAACTGTTGCATAATAGGTATGCGAAAACTGCAAAAGTGCAAACGGCGCCGCGCCGAGCCGAGCTGAGCACGCGAACGGTGCGATCGTCGCATTTCCAGTTGTTGCACGTTGCACGTTGCACTGTATTAACGTTTGCTGAGGTTACCGGTTGACGGTGAAGCCAGTAATGGTAATGAAAGAATCGCAAAGGCCTGCAACCTGGAATGATAACGATCAACGATCGAGCCAAGTTGAGCTTTTTTAGAATAATCGAAAATTTTAAAAATTTCGTTCGAATTTGTTTGTTGAAATATTGATTTAGAAGCTCGATTTGTTTAAAGTTTTTCAATTTTTTGTGTTCGTGTGGGAGACAGAGAGAAAGACGAAGAAGAAAAGGAGGAGGAGGAGGAGGAGGAGAGGATCGTAAAAAAAGGTCGGAAAATTCTCCCCCTCCCCTCTCCTCCCCAAGAAAAAAGTTGAGCCTGATTGAGCTCTTTGCTCGACAAATTTTGTTCGACGTTTAGTACCTAGTACCTAGTACCTAGTACCTACGTTGGCAAAGGTTTTCGAAAGTTTGTCCGCCCGAGCGTGGTCATTAATTACATCGTACTAATACCTACTATTACCTATTACCTACCAGGCTACCACCTAGTATAGGTTGTGTATGTAGGTGAAGGTGTAGATAACTACATAGGTAATAGGTATGCATGTCTATGTAGTATGTTATGTACTTACTATACATGTGTGATGTACCGGTGTGTAGTAGTGTAGTGTACGTGTAGTAGACAATAGACATAGACAATATAGACATCCGAGGATGTAGAATGCGGATTGCAGTTGGTGTTGGTATAGGTGAAGGTATGTAGATTATTGTGCGCGAAAGCGACCAGGATGAGAGCGTTTCTTGATCATGATCGAGAGACGAGAACCGAATGAAAAATGGCGACATTGGTGGCGATAGGGCGAATTATTTCATTTTTTTCATTTCCCCTTTAATTGCTTCAAGTTAGTTTTTACCATACCATACCATACCATACCATACCATACCATACCTATACTTATACGTATTCTTAATTTTTATTGCAAGTATTTTGTTACTAACAACTATAATCTACTATTTTTCGCACTTTTCCCTTTAATATCTAGTTTATACGATGTAAAATCGTAATCTTATTCATGCCCGAGCGAAGCGAGGGCCAAGTTTTGAAAAAATTGGAAATTTAAGGCGCCCCCTCCCCCCCCCCCCCCAAAAAAAAAAATTTACATTGTTCTAATACTTTGAAAATTCTTCTCCGGTGTGATTCGAGAGGAGGGAGGGGGTGTGCACCCTGTCAGAATTTTATTTTGGGGTAGTGCAATACACCACCTGCAGCTGCACCCCCACTTTCCGACGCCACTGACAGTCATCGTCGTCGCTGTGCTGTGTGCTAGCAATGTAATTTCTCGGGAAAAGAAATGCGCACCCTTACGCCCTTGTCCCGACTATATTATTCTAGTTTCTATCCATCTGCGGCGTCTGGCGTTTAATTTGCGCTGCTTTGTGTTCTTGCGCGTAAATTGAACGAGTACCTACGCGCATTGACGTAGGTACGTCGTCGTACTTTTCACTCATTTGCAAAAAAAAATTCTCGGCAATCGGCACCGCCCGACCGAATTAATACTACGTATAGGCAGAGGCAGAGGCACGCCAGCCATCGCCTCGACGCGACGATCAACACTTGTACGTAGACGTACGCGCGTTATTTTTATCGCAATGACGAAATCTCGTTTTCGTACGAAAAGTAAAAGATAAAAGGACAGAAAAAAAAAAAAAAAAAAATGAGAAAACCAGTCGAGTCGAATCGACTCATCTCATCCGGCACCGGTGTGGCAATAATCGGAAAATACGCCATGCGCCATCGATGCGATGCGATGCGATGCGATGTCGAGTTATTTCGAGATACATAATACATAAGTATACGAGTAATATACTTATCTACTTCTACATGTTCATTGCTCAGCTCATGTACATATCAATCGGGAATGCGAGTTTCTTCTTTCTGCCCTATTCTATCGTTTGATCGATCGAAACCGAATACTTACACATGTGCATTACATATTATACATGTATACCTATGTAAGTAAGATTTTCAAATCGATTTTTTCCAGACTTTTTTTCTAAACTAAAACTACCTAACGAATACAAATAAGTTAATACTTACCTATACCTACCTACCTTACTGAACCGTGTTTCGGATACAAAATATTTTTATGGTTGAGAAAGAGAGGGGTTAGAATTGCGAAACGTTAGAAAAAGCGCCTTATATTATACCATCTGGTTGTTTTTGTTTTTGTTTTTTTTTTTAAATCAAAATAATAGTTTTTGCACTATTTTTCTGGAAAAGAAAAACAAAACACGAAAGAAGAAGGAGCATGGGCATGGGCTAATAAGATTAGGTGTGATATAACCTTAGTTTAATTCGACCGATTCAACTGAGGCATATGGAATTTGATTTTTCAACGATAGCGAAGTGATTTAGATTTGCTTAGCTATGAAATTTGGAAAACGATTTAACCCGAAGTAGACGGAGACCACCTCGTCGTGCCGAAATAAAAATCGCACGCAGCTTTGTAGTGCTATTTTTTCTGTCGTTGGTCTACATTTGTGCATATGTGACCCTGCCGAAAAGAAGGGATCTTGTGTGGAAAAAAATCGATGCTTTCAGTTTTATGTGTTCGATCCAGATTTGATGTTATTTGGACCAAAAACGTGAAAAATGAGACACGGATATATTTTTTACACTAGGTCCCTTCTTTACGGCAGAGTCACATATGTACAAACAAGTACATACATGGCGTCTAAAACGTGAAAATGGCATGAATTTTGATCATTCTTAACGAAAAGCATGAATTTTCTACATACATAAATGTACATTTTTTGAGGGATTTGAAATTTAATTTTCCGAAATGTTTGTCCTATTTTTGTTGAGTTCAAATTCATTGACGTCAAAAATGAAGTTAAATTATATTTATGATGTTTGAAAGAAGAGACGATTAGAAAACAATGGAAATTAATCAGTTGGAAAAATATTGGAGAATAGAGTGGAGATTATTGTTTTTCCCAAGGTCTGGAGAAAATTTCTGCACAATTCGTTTGAAAGTACCTGCGAAAATCTTGCATAAATTGCGTTTTCGAGAATTTTTTAGACGTCTTAAATGCTTTCATTCTGTTCATTTCGTATTATTTTTTACCCAAAACTAGTACGTACTACGTACTACCTACGTACCTAATATCTGCTCAGAATAAAACTGCTTGAAATCACCTTTAAAATGAATATACGCAAGGAGGAGGAGGAGGGGAGGGAGGGTGTCGTATTTTGACTTTTGAGAGCAAATGTGGAGCATGAAAAATTGTATAAAAATGGCATGCAAAACGTGAAAATGGCATGAATTTTCATTTTCTAGATCCAGCAGACATCATGGAATACAATATACGTAGTGTAATGTACCTGCTACCTAGTACCTAGTACCTATCTATCTTTATCTCTTTCTCTTATCTCTGTCACATCGCTGATCAATGTGATAAGGATTTTGTAATAATTAACTAGTTAGGTAGAGTACTAGGTAGTTAGTAGGTATACAGGTAGATAGGTAGACGTGTGTAAACAGTATTGTACTCATTGGCGGCATCTATACTCCAGCAGTGCTGCGCATGCTGTACACAGGCAAATTCTGTGTACAGCATACAGCATGCTGTACACAAGAAAATTGGCTTTAATTATACCGTATGTATGTATGTATGTACAAAAAAACGCTAGATAAAGATAAAAGGTATTCGTGGGGGAGTCCCTGCCTTTGACTACTGGAATTTGTTGTTTGCTGTATACGAGAAAAATCCAAGTTGCCGCCCTTGATTGTACTCTATCTTGGTGGCCCGTACCTCTACCTACCTTTGCATTTTTGAGTATGTACTATGCATATATATATATCTATATATATACCTACTTGTGGTATCTACATATGTACAGAACTAAAATATGTACATGTACCTATGCAACTTACTGAAAAGTTGGCGTTAGCGAAAGCGATGATTTGAATAAAGACCGCATGCTTTAGGCGTTACGTTTTACGTTGACGTTAGGTTAGGTTAGGTTAGGTTACGTTCGGTGTCGTACGTTATAAAAAACGAACTGATAATACTTACGGTACGAGGTGCGATATGGTATGCGAGCTGGCGCTGGCGCTGGCTGGCGTAAACGATGATAATTTATTGCGCTACTATTACGTCATATGCGCCGCGACTCCAAAGGAGTAGAAGGTACACCCGTAGCTGCTCGTAGCTTGCGCACCTACCCCCCTCCCCCTCTCCTCTATACAGTATATACCTATACCTATACCTATACCTGTGGTGGTGTATTAGTATTAGGTACAGACACTCTACGTCTACACTACACATGTTGCACTAATACCTATGCCTATATGCGCTAGCGCTTGCCTGCGCTCTTTACATTACAAGTGCTGTGTGAGTCATGTCCAAGTTTTTTTGTGCGGCGACGGCGACGGCGACGCGGCGCAGACACGAAGACCGAACGGCAAACGCGCTGCCAATAAACAAACGTCGTGTCGCGCCGCATCAAGTATAGTAGAATAATGAATAATACAAATACATAGTAGGTACATCCGTACATCTACATATATATACTTAGATGATAACGCCGCGCCGGCCGGCCGGCCGTATACGATATTCATATCCATATTCAATAACGAATCCGATTACGATTACGATTACGATTACGATAGCTACATACAAGTACAAGTACATCGAGTACCTACTCGGAGTATTCGATGTACAACACGTTGTTGTGCGTACCCGCGCACCCGCGTATCTACCACTTCCATAATCACCGCATTCTTGGAGTTAGCGTTGGCCGTTCGGGACGCCCGCGCCCCGCGCCCCGCGCCTCACTTCACTAGTCACTAGTCAGTAATCGGTATTCGGTAATCAGCAGTGAGTAGTCTCGCGGTGAGTCACAGTCACCAGTTGGCTGTTGGCAGTTGTTTACCAGTTCCGCAGTTCCGCTGTACGCTCAGTTCGAGTTCGCTGTGACTGTTGCTGTTGCTGTTGGTGTTCAACTGTTCAGTTTGGTTTCGGCAGTTGGCTTTCGCGGTCAGGCCGCAGCTGTCGCGCTTTCGCATTTATATGTACATCATTTACGTTTGTCTAGAACTAGATTTACTTATGCTTAAGCTTACCTACTCGGTTTACCCTTGGATTCGATTCGATTTGATCGGTTTGCTTTCCGCGATTCCGTGTTTGATATTGATATCGCGAAAAATGGCCAACTTGTGAACAGTGTTTTGTTTGTGTATCGCCGAGTCCGAGCCGGAGTGGCACAGGCACTGACATTCTGGTTTCTTGAGATTTCTACTCAGACTCGCCTATACGTATACTGCGCTGTCGGCGCGCGTTAGCCAAATTCTCGACACAAATGTCGTAGTCGCCGTCGCCGTCGCTGTCGCTGTCGGGTCGTGTTGAAAAGCTTTACGCAAGTTGAAACGAAAAACGGCGGCGTCCGCGTCGAGATTTCTCTTCCAATTTACGTGCTGCCGCTGCGCCTGCCTGCGTCAATGCGTGTCTATACCTGTAGACTGTAGACCTGTATGTGTACCTAGACCTATACGTTTCGCCTTTTTTCGTTAATCGCGCCGTCGCCGTCGCTTATTCAAGTCAAGTTACGTTACGTTTACGTTTACGTTTACGTTTTGTATTGTATTCGGTTCCTAATCCTATGTACTACGTTCCTGGTTAAAAGGCTACCATTTGCCTGCCTACTCTTACTTACGACTTACGAGTACTGTTGGCGAACGCTGTTTGAATGATTCTCAATATAATAGACGTACAATTGCAAGTGGATTTACGACCACTACCACGACCACGACGCGAATCTAAGATGAGAAAGTCGCCTTGTCTGGTGTTGTCGTTAACGCCTCCGCCGATGACTTGGAGGAGATCAAGTACGTTTCGTTTACGTTGTTGCGTTGAAATTTCTCTCGTCTCGTCTCGTCTCGTCTCATACAGTATTCAGTCTGTTAGTCTTCAGTTTTTAGTCTTGTATACGGTACCTACCTACTTTGCCTTATTTGTGGCGCTTATAGTTGCGGAGCCGGAGTTGGACGGCATCGCAGAGCGGTGACCGGTGAGATAACGAGATTTCAGCGTCATCGTAGGTAGATATAGTATCTACTTAGTGGTAGCTAGTAGCTAGTAGCTACTAGTTCAACAATGAGTAAACAGCTTCTTCGATTCGTATTCACATGCTGCTATCCTATCCTATACCATACCATACCATGCTATTGTCGTTGCGTTGTCGTTTTGGAAATCGCAAATCTACTCGTATTGTAGGTAGTAGGTACGAGTAATAGGTATAACGTATGCCTATGCGGGCGCGAGTAAATTCAAAATTATTCGATTCGAGAGAGTAGCGAACAACTCCGTACTCTTAAGCTCCTGGGACCCGCTCGCTCATGGCATGTGGTCCCAGTTCGATATTGTATTGTAATTGAGAAAAATGTACGAGTAATATTCAACAAAATACATAATTATATCAGTATCAGTACGAGTACGAGCCTTATATGACGCCGCGGGATGCGCCGCGCCGCGCCGCGCCGCGCCGAGTCAGAAGTTTGAAGTTTGGGATCTGTGAACGAGTGTCAGCAGCCAGCAGCCAGCTGCTAGCTGCTAGAATAGATGCTAGCGCTTGCTGTGTACACTCGAGCTGGACGGTGGACACTGGGCAGCGTTGCGTGCGACGAAAGATGAACGTTTTTTTTAGAAACAGAAACGGATGAGAGACGAAAAGAAGAAATGGTGCGAAAAGGTTAAAGAATGGCAGCGCCGTGAAACCGGTTTGTCCGACAGTTTCGAGCTCCGAGTACCATATTTGTTTGACCGGCCGCAGCCGTTGCCGCATCTTTATGTAGGTATAAAGGTATTTATGTTGGCGTGTGCTGCCTGCTGCTAGGTGTAGGTAGGTAGGTAGGTAGGTAGGTAGGTAGGTACATTTACATGCACATAAATGGAGACGTACATGTGAGGTACCTAGCTGTAGCTACCTACACCTACACCTACTTTTACTACTACTACATGATACATCTACATACATGCTAGTAAGATGGAGAAATGAGATGATAGGTATGTCTATATGTAGATGTACTATGTACCTAGTTGTAGACATGTAGACATAGGGTACTATCTACTCGTAGTATCTAGATCTACTATCTACCTGCTTATCTGTATATCCAATGTTCAATCCGTACACGAGTGGACGAATACTGGGCCTAGACAGAGACAGAGGCAGAGAGTGAGACAGATCGTCGTAGTTGGTGTCTTAAGTGCTAATGCTAACAAGAAACCATTTGAAGTGGCGAATGGCGCGGCGCCTAGCGTCTCCTCCTGTTGGAGGCTGCGAATTCGAATCGCCGAAAATATGTACCTGCACCTATACTCACATTACTCACCTCTCACCCCTATGCCGGCGTGAATTCGACCCCCTAAAAAAAAATTCGAGCCACGAGCGTACGAGCTACCCTGTGTCGAAAGTTGATGTGGTGCATGGTGTAAAAAAAAAATTAAACTGCAGCTTCCATTTTAACGTGGATTTGTTTATCTGTTTTTCGCAGGCGGTCACAAAGAATTCCATCGCAGACACAAAGAACTGTGCGAAAATACGCTGCTACCGTCGCCCAACGACGTTACGAGCATCGCGGGCAGCGGTTCGACGACGACGACGACGGCGGCGACAGCGACGGGGACGGGGACGGGGACGACGACGTCGGCGTCGTTCGTTTGTCGAGGCGTCGGCCATTCGGTCGCTTCTTCCAAAGACGATCGACATCAGACCGATATCGATACGCACCCGGCTTCCAGAGTGTTGCCGTATTTATATTTAGGTAATGCCAAAGACGCCGCCGATTTGAGTTTGCTGCGAAGACTCGGAATCAGCAGAGTGTTGAACGTGACTTCGCAAATACCCGGCTACCACGAACAGAGCGGCATCACCTACAAGCAGCTGCCAGCCAACGATTCCGGACACCAGAATCTGAAACAGTATTTCGAACAAGCGTTCGAGTTTATCGGTGAGTCTGAGTAGTAGATTACATATACATACTTACCTTATATAATACCTACCTAAATACCTACTTATGTAGTGTACATTACATATACATTTTATACATACCTACTCGATGTCGATATTGACAGTTGACACATACCTACACATAGGTAGTAGACATACTGTATAAGTACGTAGATACTAGATAGGTATAAATAAATAGGTAGTAGGTAGAGGGGGGTACATTATTAGATGGGTACCTATTACCATTACTACAACTAATTAGTATAGTACGACAGTGCTTGTTTTCGTACGATCCGGAAAGCTTTTCTTGCACCTTTACCCAGCTTTTTCCGAGCATTTCCCTCGCGAAACGAAACGACAATATTTCCCATTCCCATTTCGCGCAGGTCAGCGTCAGAGTATCATCGTTAATTCGTTCATCGCTATTGCTCATCGGATTTGTAATGCGAATGCGAACGCGAACGCGAAGCGATGAATCATTTGACACGCAATCGTCGCTACTTGGAGATAAGATATCGATATGTATAATGTATATCTAACGTATGAAATACACATACAGTAGGTATGCAATTATGCACCGCACCGTGTGTAAATTCAATTACCTACCGCGTATGGCGTATCTATATCTGTAGGTAGTCATTTTGAGCGCCTTTGATGGAAAGCGACTCGACGCGCGGCGCGGCGCGGTGCGGTGCAGAGCCTTTCTTACAGTTAGTACGTAGCTCGGTCCAGTTCGCGATTAGCGGTGGTGGTGGTGGTGGTGGTGGCGCGTGGCGTTTGGCGATCTTGGTGTCAATAGATTTTGTCGTCGCGTCCGTCGGGTCACACCATAGGCGCTCGTCTAGAGTCGGGTTCACGGCACACTACGTGGACGTGATGACGTGGGTCGACCTCACCTCGTGGTATTTCGCGTCGCGTCGCCTCTCGTCTCTTCAGCGGTCTCCGTTTCTGCATCGCAGGCGCTGGCGCAGTGGCAGTGGCAGTGGCAGTGGCAGTAGATGACCTACCAAGGTAAACTGCAGTGTGATTAGCAATAGCTACAGGCAGAGGTAGAGGTATGTATACGTATACGTAAACGTAATGTACCCACTACCATGGTACCTCTACCTAGTACCTGCGTAGTACCCGTACGTCTACGTACTACGTAGTACGTACTACGTACTGATACCGTATGCGTATGCGTTTGCGTGTAACAAAAACAAGTTACAGATGATAGCCAGCGCAAAAGCTATACCGCTGTCAACTGCAGCGTCGTTTTCGTAGCAAATTACTTCCTCACTCGCTAGTCGCTAGATCGCCATCTGCGTAGGTCTGGGTATCGACTATGGCACATGTAGATGTGGCCATCGACCATCGACGCCATCGTCAGTTCGTCACCACTCGCCACTCGCCAGCCGTATGCTCTATTCTGTCTATGCTCGCGCGTCTCTGTCTCTACTCGTACTCGTTTACTCTTCAACTTTAACTTGTAAGTATGACTCATCCATCAGATTTCTGGTCGAATTGTTCGTTTCGTTGGATGACGAATTGACGATGACTGGAAGTCATTGTGGTTGTACACAGATTTACCTATAGAATGTTGCCAACTTACCCTGGACTGCGTTGAGTGGAGCTGTGGAGGTGTGGAGGTGTGGAGGTGCGGAGGTGCGGAGTACGGAACAGTTGGAAATTTTTCCATTCCTAAATGGCGACTTACGATTTTCGCAAATTCGCAGCGTACCTAAGTATATGTGATATTGATGCGAGCGTGTTTGTGTGGTATCGCGTGAAATTCCTCGCAGGGACCATTTTCTCGCGGTTAAAGTGCTGAAAAATCAAAGGGGTGAGAGAGAGCTACCCTCACCTCCACTCTTATTGGTACGTCTCTCTTTGTTTGCGATAGTTACGTGAGAATTTTTTTCACCGCGGGCAATTTTTAGTTTTAACCGCGGGAAATTGACGTAGACTCTGTTTGTGTGTTTACTGATGTGACAGTGTGTTGTGCTATCTACCGCCATCGCCATCGCCATCGCCATCGCCTGCTACTCTATCTCCTTAGTCAAAGTCTATCTCTATGCATTCACCAAGTCGCGTCCGCGGCAGCCGCAGCCACGTTATTGTCGTCTTTGTCTTTGTCATTTTCGTCATCTACATACTTAGGAGCTGTGAAGCTGTGAAACGTGGCGTGTGAAACATGATTCATTAGTCATATCGAGGGGTTGTTGCAACGGTTGCATCTGCGTATAGTGAGTGTCCTACGCACCTAGCTAGTAGCTAGCTAGCTACATAGGTAAAATACATTACATTTTGTGAATTGTGCATTAATACATAAATGTATGTAAAAATATGGCACGCACATACATTACATACATGCAGTGAAAAAAGCCTTCGAACGCTTGTTTTTTCGTGGAATGCTCGGAGACTTACGAGAGAAGTATGGAATGGCTACGGAGGTTGGTCGGAGGGTTTTTTTTTATCAATGCTGTTTGGCGTTTGGCTCGTCTGACGACAGGCGGGGAGAGAATGAGAAATGGTGCGATCAAGTTGGTTAGGGACTTGGGACGGATGTCATATGCTGTGGGATATGGGATATGGAATACCCGATACTAAAGGCGAAGAACGCGAACGGAAGAATTATGACGGTTGCCGATGACGTCATGGTCGACGGGGCGGTGCGGTGCGGTGTTTGCATTGTGCACTCTGCACCGCACACCGTACATAACGTGTCCTTGTTTAGCCTGCGCTGCGTTAGCTTTTACAAAAATGAAATGACTAACAAGCGATAAAGAACAAACAAAGCGACAGCGACGAAGGGATGATGATGAAACCTGAAACTATGACCGTCGGTGTACGGATTGTAATAGGTAGAGAGGTTCGCGTACGTTTCTTTGTAGTTATCCAATCCAAACAGCAGTTAACAATGAACCAGCAAAACTGGCGAAAGCGAAACAGCATTTTACATCCCGTCCGTCCCCGTCCGGCGTGTCCACTGTCTAGCGGGAACGGGTGATGACGTCACTGCGTTGTGCCCGTAACTTCGTGTCTAGGGCGGGCGTAAGGGATAAATTGTAGATTCTAGATTGTACTTGTACCGCGATGACGAATCGTTGGGCATTCTTTTCATTTCTTTCGCTTTTTCGCTTCTGTTTTAGGTCTTGGCGTTCATCCTTCTCCTTCTCGTATTGAAAAAATGAGATACGAGTAGTTGGAGCGGCGCGGCGCGACGGCCACGTCAACGTCGCCGAGCCGCGTAAAATACGTATCTAATTAAAAGGTGGTCACAGCTTGCAAATTCATCGCCTTTGCCTAGCAAATATCGCGCGTATTTTCACGGGGGTGGGGGGGTGGGGGTGGTTGACGATGACGATGGCTGATGATGCAAGTGACTCGATGCTAGGGGAGGAAGCTCTGTTGTGTACTGTTTTTGTTTGTAGGTACTTGCTTACTTACCGGTATGCGATGCGTGTGTGTGTGTGTAGGAAAAATCTTTATTCCATCCCCATCCTCGCTCTCCAGTCTCCAGTCTACACTTGTGCAATCCCCATCCGCGTGTCGGCGCTCGTCGTATTTCAATTACCAATCTGTAATATATAAGTATATTATCTCGGCCGGCGCGGCGGGTACGCCGATGTGTTTCGCACTCGTGATACTGGACACTGATACTGATCTGATAATAGAATTGCAATCGAACGGACCACGTAGCGCAGCCGAGATGCCGCCAACAGATGGCTACCTAATCTAGTACCTAACTATCTAGCTTTCTTCCATCTCTACTCGCTTGGGCTGGTGCAAATTGGCGGGAAAACCCATCGACTGGCGACTACATATAATAAATAATAATATCCTGTACTGCACTGTACTGTACTCTGCGTATAAATCCGAACCACTCGTAGACAGGAAATGAAGGATGATCCGATAATGCGCGGATCGTTTTCGTCGCCTCACATGTCACCATGTGACCCTGCCAAAAAGAAGGGACCATGACCATGAGTAAAAAAAAAAATCCATGTCTTTATTTTTTATGTGTTTAGTCCAGATATGGTGCCTAAGGTTTCCTACCCCTCGAACTCGATACGTCTCCTGATCCGTAAATGAATATTCCTTTCTCGTATTCGTGCCGTGCCGTACCGTACATTTTGATAGGTCGCCGAAAAGTTTCGAAATACCTACGACGCGACGGGTAGTACACTACATACATAGGTTTAGCAGGTTAGGTACCTGCTACCTGTACCCACTACCTACTACCTACTTTCGTAATAGTAATACTTATAATTTTTTATCGCTTACGTATATGTAAATAGGTACCTAGGTACTTAACTACTTATGTTAGATAGCTGGATATGGATATATGTTATGTACATAGGTATGTACTTTACTTATATACGTATATATTATGTATGTAATGTACTGTACCAAGTTGGAATTGTATGGTCGATCCTAATTTTTTTGTTTCGTTTTTTTTTTTTTTTTTTTGTTGCCCCGCAGAAGAAGCTAGAAAAAGCAACTGCTCGGTTTTGGTGCACTGTCAGGCCGGCATCTCCAGATCGCCTACGATCGTGATCGCTTACGTAATGAAATACCGACAGTTGAGCATGATCGAAGCGTACAAGCTGGTGAAAAGCACACGTTCTATTATATCGCCGAATTTGAACTTTATGGGGCAGTTGTTGGAACTGGAACAGGGCTTGAGTTCGTCCAAGATATTGGATGACGCGGCCGTCGCCGCCGGTTGCAGTCTGTCCAACGGTAACGACCGCAACAAATGCTGTCGGTGGTCCATTCAAACCAGCGACGACGTATCGTCCGAAGTATCCTCCAGCTGTAGCGTCTGAGAAAGCATGTTGCTAATTTCTTATTTCGTTTACCGTATTTATCTACATACCTACCTGCCTGTACCTACCTTTCTATCTACCTAGTACCCTACCAACGTAAGATGTACTTACTACCGAAAGTCGACAATTTTCCTATTTCCTCTACACAGGAACCTTATTCGCAATACTCGGGCACGGGTACGGCGACCGGCGACCAGGTGGACGGGTAAGCGGGTAAGCGGGTACCTCTACCTACATATATACTGTGCCGACTCAGCCTGTGCAAACTACCGAGTTGTGTTTGTTGGATTCGTTTTCGTATTTCAAATCGTCAGTATTCCGAAGACTGCGTACACGAAGCTACGTTTTTACGACTTTGAAAACGCGATTGCGACGACCAAAGCTCGCCAAAGCCTTGCCTTGTGCGGTAATATGCACCTGCTACCTGCTACCTGCTACCTAGCTGGTCGCTATTTACGTCGCGTCGTGTCGCGTTTTCGTCGTAGCGAGTTTTTGGCGGAAACAGACAGACGTGTAGATGGCGCGACTTTCCCAGAATATTTCCGATATTCCTCTTCCTCTCTATCTCTGGATTACCTAGGTATTTAGGTACTAGGTACATTATACTGAAATGGTATACTCCGACACTCGTTTCACCAGAGATTTGTCGACAGCCTGTGTTGATCTCTCTCTGTATCTTCGTCTCTGTGAGTGTCGCTTTGTCTCATCTCATCTCATCTCTGCTGCCTACGGTGTCATAGTCCAGGCGGTACTTTTTCCCTTGTGTGTACTCGTTCGTATGTGTATGGTGTGTTCTCCTTTTTCGTGTGTGTTTTGCATACATATTATGCTATAGCGTTACCATTACCATTATGTGTATGATAATTATTAAAAGTAATGTGTTCCTAGTACCATTATCGTAAATGATTTTTTATTGCGTATGTACCTATTATTGTTTTTCCTTCATACTTGTTTTCTCATTCATTTTGGGGCCGTCTCCTTTTTGCGTTGGTTTTTTTCTTTTTTTTTTTTTCGGTATAATCCGCGAGTAGGTATTTCCCTTTTTGCATTTAGAAGCGTTCGTTTTGAAAAATACAGACAGTGACGAAAAAAAAAAGAAGAAAAAAAAAAGAGGGAAACTGTGCTTGTAAATGAACGTGCGAAGGATAAACGATATTCTTTTTTCTTAATCTTTGTGTTTTTTTTTTTCTTTATCACAAGACTGAATTTTTTGACGAGCACAAAAAAAAAACAAAAAACAAAAAGAAAATTGTTTCCGATTCGGAGATTCCTTAACTACGAAGAAAAGAACGTTGCGATTATTTGTTTGGGAAAGAGTTGAGTTTCGAGTTTCGAGTAAACACCAATGGGTATTGGCTTTTCTCGCTTCTTGGGTACATTACATGCCTACATTTTGCTATACTTACGCGGTACATTCCAGAGTACATAATGATCGAGGAGGTCTTGCCCAAAATGAAAGAAACCCCAAGGCAATGCCTGAAATGCCCGAAACTGAAACGCAGCCGGATTGTTATCGCGATTGTTTGAGAACTTTCATCTAGTCTTTTAATAAAATATATTGTACGCCCGATTTCTTCTCTCTTTGCCCTTCTCCCTCGCACGCACGCACGCGCGCGCGCGCTCACTCATCACCGATTCACTCACTCACTCTGTGTAGTATTTTTTTGACGCAGTATTAATGTATACTTACTTACCTAGTTTGTTACCTACACCTACCGACGAATAATTATTCGGATCATTCGCCGTTCTATGTGCCACATTCGATCCGGTCGAAGCTTCCCATTGTTTTGGTAGTCCTCGTGTTCGTGTCATGTCATGTCATGTCCTGCGAATACCTAAGTAATATACCATACATAGGTACCGTATGTTTGTGTAGGTAGCCAAGTACTAGGTAACCACCAAAATAATATTGTACCTAGTCGGAATTTTATTGCCGTTTAGTTACATAAGGGATAATTTAATTACTACAAACCACGGCGCGGCGAAGCTTTTTTTTTCTCTAATTTTTCTTTGTTTTTTTTTTCTTTTTTTCAATTTCTCGCTTGCGCGAGCGTGTGATGATGTATGTAAGTAAGTAACTATGTACGCGTACGTGTACGACTTATACCACTTATTTCTGCGTACTGTGTACCCTAGACCTATCTATTGTGTTTTCTTATTAGTTATTTGTTTGTTTATTTATTTATCTACCTATGTGTTTTGTATATGTGTGCGCGCGTGCGTATGTGAAATGGCGCGCATGAAATGAAAATAAGCTGCGTACGACGCGGTCGCGGCTCTCCTGCGCGCCTACCTATTGTTTTCTCTTTCGGTATAATCTGCACTCGATATTACGATTGTTATTACATTTAGAGAATAGTTTGTAAATATAAGCGCAGAAAAGTCGATCGATAAAGAAAATAAAAGAATTTATTTAACGCGCGTTGTGTGTTTCTTATGTGCCACCTCCACTGTTGCTATATGTAGTAGGTGCCCGGCTGCCTACCCTACATACGCACATACCTACCTATTTTGTACTCTGCCCGGTTACCCGATGATTACTCGACGTTGACGCGACGGGATTCTCATTTGGAAAATACACCAAAAGTACATACACATAACGTATCTACCGTACCTAGTATCTACATAGTCACCGGCACCGTCGTCTCAGGTCAGTAGCATGTACCTATACCTATTACCTACCCACTACCCATGTGGCCTTGTGGCGTAGCGTAACATTGCAATCGCTTACGCTTACCGCCTTTCAAAACGTCTACGCAACCCGAGTAAAGCGTTACGTTGCGTCCGACGGCGACGTCCTCCTCCTTCACCCCGTTCACCATTCAAAAAACCAATCGAAAATGAGAGTAAAATCTTGCGAGTTGAAATATAGCGAGGGTTGCTGTACGATCTATTAAATTAAATCGACCGAATTAAATGATGGTTATGAATCAGAGATATCGCTCCAACCACATCGATGCTCCCCAACGCAAATTAGTAAAAATACCGCCTCTTGTGCAGGAGAGAGAGAGAGAGAAAGACCGGCGGATACCCCGCGTTCAACGATAATTGATTCATGAACCCTCTCGTCGTACTCCGACCGAAGTTAGCTCTTCATCGAAACCGCTTACCCTATTTTTCTATTAGTCAGCGTGTTAACATCGAGTACTCGGAATACAAATCTATCGCGAATTCGTTTGTATACATACGAAGCGACACCTTTTGTTCGCAGGCGAGGTCAGGCGATGTAGTCTCCATATGCGCGGGAAGCGTTCGGCATATTTGCTGTTTTATATCCACACATTTTTAGTGCGTTTTGTTGTATACTTGGTGGATTCGTATGAAGCAAACAAATTATTTATTCCAATAATTGTATTTCATCAGTCTCAAAATTCAAACAAAAGCATCGAATTTCGTTTGGTCAACATGCTGAAATAAGGTTTTAAAAAAAGAAAAAGAAATCATAACCAGTATTCTTATGTAGATACCGGGTTAAGGTCAAGTTGCGTATCGCAAAAACTAGAAATTATACTAAAAAAAAAAAAAAAAAAAATACAAAAATATCACATTCACGATAATCTTAGAATTATAATAGATGAAAAAAAATCAACGTTTAAAACTATAAATTCAACCGCGCTTCGAATAAAGCGAGCAAATGAGGATTCAGATCGAGTTAGTTCAGTCAAATTGACGAGACTTGAGTCAAATGCTTTCCAGCTCACAATTTCAATTTGGCTGGTTGTCTGCGAACAACAAAAACCACCACCACCGCTGTAGTTTAATACGTTATCAAAATCTACGTTCTCAATTTCAGTCCGCGCGGTTACACTATCAAAATTCATGCCAAGCTATGAAAAAAAAAAGCAAAAATAACAAACATAACGAATAATAGTACTTGTAAGCGAACATGGCAATGAGAGATTTTTGCTTCAATGCGGATCTCTTCTTCAATCCAGGAGATCGGCATTTTTTCAACACTGAGGGCGGAGATTTATTCCATGTTTCTACGCTAGGACTACAAAATCCTTCGTCTTCCTGCAAAAAGTAAACCCATTTTAATTAGACTGGTATTACAAGTATGAAATTTTTCGTCCGGAACGGACGAATAGAAATATGCTCCATCATTGACCTGCTCCGGCGTCAATTTGTCATCCGGGTCGTTGATCTCATTATTTTCGTCATTTTCCGGCTCGGTCGCGAGTATTCTGCGAGGTTGTTTGAACTCGCTAGCTGTACCGCTCGTTTGAGGCATAAAATCGTAAGTCTTGCTTAGGTCTATTTTTTCAGGCCACGAAAATGTACCGCGAGACGGTTGTTTTTTCTCGTCGTCTAATACGGGAAACTTGGCGTAGTATTTTCTATCGCCGTCCTTGACGGCGAAAGGATTCAATCGTTTTCGAATTCTATTCGCTGATTTGTTGAGATCGGGGGATTTTTCGTTATCGCACGAAGTATCGCTGTAGTTCTGATCTTTCAGCGGAGATCTTTCGCAAAACGAGCCAGAATCTGGTACCGAATCCGGCTTGGTAGGAGACGTTTGCGTCGAATACATGGCCTTTAGTGTTTCCATCTCGGATTCTTGACGGCTGGGCGAGTCGCACTTCTCAACGGTCGGCGATACGGCCGAAAAAAAATATCTGCAATAATATCGCCGTTTGTGGCGAAAAATTATTTCGTTTTTAAAAGCATTCTTTGACTGCGGTTACACCTACTTGCTTATAACTTTGTCGGAGGAAGCAGTTGCAGAGGGCGACGATTTACACGATGATATGAATTTAGATAAAGCGCCGATATTTCGCTTATTAGCGGACGGAGGAGTTGAGGTGTTTTTCAGCCACGGATTGCGATTCGACTTTTTGGGCGACGGTGATAACCTGAGCGACGGCGACAATCGGCCACCTACTGGTTTTTCTTCTTCGGTCGTATTTTCCGTCTGGTACAAGCTTTTCAACTGTTTCACAGCTTCGTCAACTTCTGCACAAACGAAAAAGCGAGACGACCTCGCGATAGTAGCAAATCGCGCATTTATATTATATACGGAAAGTCTAATATCATTTTGTGTACCTTTCCGATCACGATTCGGTGTACTTTTCGAAGCTGTGCTTTTCTGAACAACTTTTACGTTGGACGAAACCGCGCTCAGAGCATTCGGAGGTTCGATTTTTCGTATCGGAGTATTCCACGAATTAGGCTGATAATTGTCCGACCAAATACTCGGATGTGGTGCAATACTGGTCGTGCCCCAGCCGACAGTGGAAGTTGGTTTAGAGATCTAGACAAAAATTATACGCATCGATCACAACACGAGCAATCTAAAACCTGCGGTATTGTAAACACAAACTATCCCTTACTGGCCGTCCAGGCTCCCAATTATCAAGCTTCTCCAGAGTGAATGGATCCAAATTGCCATACGCTAGTTGACGAATCTGTTCGTCCGAAAGATTTTTTAGAGCTAATAATTCGTTGAACTTCAGTCGGCAAATGTCGTCCGGAAATTCGTACAGTGGAACGATACAACGTTTGAACGGATCGAACACCGGTTGATATTTGAACATGAAATCGGCTGCCATAAAATTATCCCTATATTCTTTGGAAACCACAAGTTGAGGCATGTTTAAATGACCAGCCATTCTTGAAATAGCCTGAATGAAAATTTGAAAAACGAATCAGTATGCTTATAGTAAAATTAAGTACTCGATGAAATTGTGAATTTGTACGATTTTTGTAAAACATTACTCGATGAATATCCGGATCGGCAGTTCTGTTGATAAAACGACGTGCTTTAACCAATCCTATCCCAGGGAGCGACGGTAAATAATCACAGCCGGATAAAATACACATATATCTGAATTTGTCGAAAGAAAAATTTTCCGGTCGTACGTCCATCGCCAAATGTAATTTTTCTTGTACCACCAATAGACCATTACCTTGAACATCCATTTTGAACAGAACCTGCAACATCAGTGTACGTGTAAGTATCTAATACGAGATGTAAAATAAGAGAAGTACGTGTACTAAGGAACAACGATTCACTTTTTTCGCCCCGAACAAAAGTAAATCCGAATCTTCGGTAATGATAACATCGGCGATATCGTTGATATTGAAAAAAGCCAACTGCGCATCCGCTTCGTAAGGTGCGACGATACAATCCACATTACGATCTCGACACGCGTGTATTAGTTGTAAGGCCATTTCATGAGTAATATCGACGCACCGTCTCAAGTACGTTTGCGCTTCTTTGCCTCTATCCATTCTCATTAATTCTGCCGCTTTTTTACGATTCATTTCTCGATTCCTGGAGGGAAAAATGGGAAAAAATAAATTGATGAACGCTTGAATTGAATTACAATAGAGCCGGAATCCAAGCAGCAGCGCCTACTCTCTTCTTTTTTTTTCGGTGTCAGCTTTTGCTGGTAACTTTTGACCATCGAACACCAAGATTGGTTTAATGCGATGAGATAGCAACATGGCGATGAATTTCATGCAATAATAGACAAAACTGCAATAAAATGAAACAAAACGAATGATCATAGTTTGTCACATGTCACTCGAGTATGTGAAAACCTGAAGCGTTGAAACTGAAAAATCATACCTATCGCAGGAATCCCCGCGAGCAAGTTTGTCGGCACATGCAAATGCACCTTTGTGAAGCCAGCAATACGCATCCACGGCGACGGTCTTTCCGGCGAATTCTGAAACGTTTGTTGGATTTGAAGCCTTCTCCAAAAACGGAATCAATCCTTGTATTCCCATGGTGAATAAGTATGTTGGTTAGGCAACTGTCATGACTGAGACTGATCTACTAAAAACGATGGAGATCAAATATATCAGTGATTATGAAAAATCAGAACAGAAAGAAAAATATAAACAAGGATCAATGAATGTTATGAAATTTCGATTCAATAGCTAAAAATCAACGATAATTGTCTAACTGTAATATTCTAATGTTCTAATTTCTAATATTAGAAGAAAATGATTTGATTAAAATTGGAAGAACAAGACGGAATTGACATTATGGGCCATTTGGCGCACTTCAGCTGTTCTTGATGATTGATAAAAAAATAAAAAGTAAACATTTTTTTTACTTTTCATTTTGTAGGCTTTAGATCTGGCATTATAAGCAGTACCACGTAACTACGATTCTTCCGCGATTTGCAATGCCTCAAGTACAAGAAAAAAATTGCAGAATTGTTTTGCTCTTCTCTACTTTCTCTCTCTTCTACTGATAAGAAGCTTTCCGGCCATCTCCTTTGAATGCTCCGGTTAGCTCCGGTACCGAAATCTCGCTTCTCCGGAGATATTTTTATGTTCGTATCGTAAAAGAAGAATAAACAATCATGGTTATGTATCAGTCGTATCCGGCTAAAAATATTCATTATTTTGTGTTCGTGCTTGAAATTATATCGCCGTTTGAGTGATAGCTTTCGGTAACAGTTTTCGTAGAATTGAACCGACATGTTGAAAACAAAATTTCTTTACATTCTACTAGTAATTGCAATTAATAATTTTGCAATTGCTGTACCGAAACCAGATGATAAACATCGTGAAAAGGTAACTATTTCTACTGATACGTATGCAGATGCACCCAGTTCTGAGTTGTCGGCTTGATCAAACGTTAAGTATAAACATCTGTGATAATGTGATATCTCACAAAGTGCTCTATTATTTCACAACTCCTACGCTTACAAGGCAACTAGGATTTATTTCATACAATAAATGCATTGTGCCTATTGTTAGTAGATCCAAAATTCATTTGAAGTACATGTTAGATGTTACAATTTTGCGGGTATGATGCATCTTATATGTACATAACGTATCCACATTTCCACATACCACATTACGAAAGTGGGAATCCTTGTACTCATACTAGAGTCTTAAATTAACCAGTGTTTTTGAATGAGTGCGATTGCATCTCATAGTGGTATTCATGCAGATTGAACGTTTCAACTTGAAAATCTGCATTCGATTTCGAATTAGGTCAATGAACCTAATTGAGAACATCTCAAAAAAGCCCTATAAAACCCTAAGTTGAAAATATTAATTAATCCCATTTGAAATAGTTGAAACTTCAAATTTGGATGAATACAGAATATTTTAGACCATGTTTGCTTAGTTTTATCAAGTGAACATCATCCACCAATGACAACAGCATTTTTTATATTTTAAAATGTTGTTAATACGGAGGTGTAATAATGTTGCTACCTTCTTAAGTCTTTTTCAAGTTTGAAATTCATTGAAGAATGATGCATTTAAAATGTTTGTTTCGTCTACGATCGTTTTCCTCGATTAATCGTTTTTTTTTTTTTTTTTTTTTTTTTTAATTGAGGGTTTTAACGATATGGGCACCTAATTCTTTCAATTGACGGCACCGATTCGGTATTAATCCAGGAATAATTTATTGTGTGTATTGAATTTTAGATTTTAAATGAAAAAGAGCACTACAAAAATGAAGAACATAATAAAGAATACGATCACGAAGCATTTCTTGGAGAAGAAGCGAAAACGTTTGATCAATTGACTCCTGAAGAAAGTAAACGACGCCTGAGGTGAATATATGAAATAATACGAACAAATTCTAAGTTCTAATCTTTCAGTTCATTCAAGTTAACAATTCATTTTAAAATGCAGTTCAATTGTGGATAAAATCGATAAAAATGAGGATGGTGAAATAGACTTTGAAGAGCTTCAAAATTGGATCAAATACACTCAATCCAAGTACCTGACCAACGACGTAGATAAACAATGGAAAACTCATAATATTGCTGGAAATGACAAAATCTCTTGGGAGCAATATAGGAAAAGCGTGTACGGATTTTCTGAGGGTAAAGAATGATATCATTTCGATGCTTACAATTGCAATCCTTCATCGGAATTTCTGATCGTAAACCTTGAACAATGCAGCCAATTGGTTTGTTATTGGTCGTAATCGGTTCATTGTGGATATCATTAATCTGAACCTAAGACGGATAAGTCTTTAGCAGACAATGTTTTTTTTCTCTTATCTCAGATAACGAAGCGGTTGAATTGGATCTGAACGAAGAATTTGGCGGATATTCTTATAAAGCCATGCTGGATCGCGATAAGAGAAGATGGTCTGCGGCTGATACAAATGAAGATGGCGTCTTAACTCGTGAGGAATTCGCAGCTTTCTTACACCCCGAAGAAAGTGGTCACATGAAAAATATCGTTATTCTTGAAACAATGGAAGATATTGACAAAAATAAAGATGGAAAAGTTTCATTGGAAGAATATATCAGTGAGTATAATTTTATGATGAATGTGATTCAAATCATGATTGCAATTTTGTGGCTTTTTTGTAGCCGATTTATATCACCAGAATATTGAAGAAGGCGAAGAATTACCTGATTGGGTGAAAAACGAGAAAGACCAATTTACTGGTTATAGAGATAAAGATGGCGACGGTTTTATGGACGCTGAAGAAGTGAGACAATCGCTCTTTGACGTACGTAATTGCCGACCAAAGTCAAACAAATAATTGTATTGTATTCAGGTTGGAGATTGGATTTTCCCGCAAGGATTCGATCATGCTGAAGCTGAAACGAGACATCTTATCCACGAGTCTGATTCTAATGCTGACCAAAAACTCACGAAAGAAGAAATTCTCAGTAAATACGATTTATTTGTCGGGTCACAAGCCACCGATTTCGGAGAGGCTTTAACGAGACACGATGAATTCTAAGACTGGTTAAAATTGTAAACTACTTGAATGATCATTTCTGTGTGCGATGAAAATCTCGAATGAATCAATGAACTCGCTTTCATTTTTTATGAATTATTTTGTTATATATTTTATTTGACCCATGTTCCATTTTTATATTTATAACAAACGTGGATTGAATTTTGATCATTTTATTGAAGCATCGTCTTGCCTGATCAATTATTTCTGTCTTGGTAGGCTTTAAAATGAAAGAAAAATGGCATAATGATTTGTTTCGGTGTAAGGAACCATGAGTAGTGTAGCAAATCTGAATGTTCGTAGACGTAATGTCGTGTGAAGTAGTAGAAAAACACGTTTTCGTGAAGAGTTTAGTTCGAGATTGGTTTTTTCCCAAGAAATAGATTAGTAATAGTAACGAAACCACATGAGGTTATGTAACGAAATGGATATTCTGTACAACAGCTGCGAAATTTAGGTGTTTTTTGATGCAACAAAAATACTAATAATTTTCACTCAGTCGTGTCTCCGAAAAAAATGAATGGAAGTACACGCTCAACAGATGATATTCATCATGTACCAGAAGAATCTATTTTAATGCTTGCGTCTTTTGTTCTGCCTAAATTGAGATTCAGAAATTTGTAATATGACAACAGTACGCCGACATTTTAATTTTAAAATTGGACAAAAATCTGTTTCATTTCTGTGATGTACGTGGACAACGACGTGGGTGGTCGATGATCGATGTGGTGTGTGTTGTGTGTGTTTACAGTTGTGACAATGTGACGTCATTTGGGTTGAATTTTGTTGGTTTGATAGGCGAAAGATCCACTCGACAGGCATCAATAAATTTAATTTTTACCTACATAAATCTCAAGGTCATCGAAAAGAAACGTTTTTTTGTTGTCAACATCGTCATCTCACAAAGTCTAAATCAATGGCCTATCGCAACAGTCACGTTGATTTTACGATTTGTTGTGTTTTGAACAAAGAAAAACAAAGTTCGGTTTATGGAAATAAAGAAGCCATTTTGTAACGTTAATGTGCGAAATGTTGATGTGTGTTGTGATTGAAATGAAGATTCCTTCGTTTCTTCAAAAGCAGACGAGTAAGTTCATATTACATTACGATATAATGGTAGCTGTGTTGCTTCTCTCATCGTAGCCGGAGTTCTCTTATGACGAGCTCATGTACTTCCATGAACTAAGTCTGTGAACTCTATTCACAATTTATAATTACTGATAAGCTTGGCTCGCATGATGCTAAATCATCGTAATGATTGAAATACTATGTAGATGACCCATGATAAATGGGTATCGTAGAAAGATCGTCAACTGCTATTTCATTACCTATGTAACGATTATCATCAGTTGTTACGTTTGAGCGATTTCGTTCGGAATTTGGTAGCGTAGTCGGAGGATTGAATATGATGTACGAATTGTTGAATGGGATTATTGTTTTTATCCGTGTATTCGTCAAAGTATACCTAATGCCTGAATTGCCTGATTACATCAGGTTGCATCGAATTATTCTTGACTACTCAATAACGTGGACCTGGGTTTCGAAAAGTATTTGTTTGTTTTGTTTTCTTCCTCCTAATTTTATGTCTTATCTATAAATGATCACTGGGAATAGTAATTTCGAAGAATATGTTGAAAGTACGTAATTCGCAGTTCCAGATCTACTAAGAATTAACGTTACGAATGGGTAGATACTACTATTTTGTACTTTAATCAGAAGTCACTGACACAAAATATGATTATTTATACACTGTCGTTGTAGTAATTCAATAATTGAATATCTAGTGCTGTGGCTGCGGAAATCAATAATTTTCATTTTTCAGGGTTTCATTTCAAGTTAACAGGCTTTGATCGGGTATCGGATAATCGTTGTTTCGCATTAACCGGTCGAGGTTTTGTTTAGGTACCGAGACTCATTTTTTCTAATTATCTAATTGCTTTCGATTGGGTATTGGACGAGAGTCACTCACCGTATGGCACAATGTAGCTACCTAATGATAGATCCTTACTGATCGCGCTGTCCGACGACTACTTCGAAAACTCTCCAGCTTTGAAAAATTCCCGCATTTTCACGTAAACAAATCTTCTAAATTGCGTCAAATTTTTGTCTTGAAGCTTAGTACCTATCTACTCTTTCTATAGTTTCCTACGTACCAGTACCTAGTACCCCTTTTATGTAATTTTTACGTTTCATTGAAGATTTAAATGAAAATTTTAAAGAATTGAAATATCACTGAATAAAAAACCAGCGATGTTTTTGCGATTAAAAAAACAAACGAAAGTAATTTTTGATGATTATTGGAAAAATTATTCAAAGCACGTGCGGAAACATTTTTGCGGAACGTGAAATTTTTCAAAAACTTTATGCTTTGAAAGTTAAAAATCATCTTTTTCAACATTTTAATGTTTGAATAGGAAGTTTTAAATGTTCGATTTTCTACGGGAAATTGTCCAGCTTGCTTTGCGTCAGTTCCAGCGAAGTTGAGAATTACTAATTCTAGTGAGATCATATTCATGGCACCACGCACCAGAGAGAGATTAGATGAAGCATAATTCCTACAAACGATTAAGTCAGGAAAGTGTAAAAATACAAATGGTATAAGTCAAAAAACTGTATATGAGAAAAGATACTTTAATGTTTTGAAAACAAAGTAACACTTAGGTTCCTTTTCACATTTATACAGTTTTTTGACTTATACCATTTGTATTTTTTCACTTTCCTGACTTATATCGTTTGTACAAATTATGCTTCAGATGAGACACCCGGTACTGATAGGTAGACTTACCTACTAGCTGTGATTGTTATAAAATGAACCACTAAGAGTTAAATCGTTACCGTTGCCGTGATAAATTCAATTTTTTATTATTGTTTTGTATCTTATTTATTTTTTGAAGAAACCTACTAATTTGTATCCCAAAAATTCTTGACGTTTTGGCTTCCGGTAGAAATGTAAAGTAGTTGAATTGAATGATCAGCTTGAATTTTAAAATTCGAACTGACTATTTGTTTATGTTGCACGTTTGTACCTAATGATGTAACACTATTTTTCTTAATACGAACAATTTCAACATTGGCGGGACTCCGTTTAGCTCCAGAACATTGATAATCGTGTTCAAGTGCCTCATAAATACTGTTCGCGTATCATCTATCCTGCCATATTGTGATGTACTCAATGTTTTGAGCTTGTCTATTAAAGCCATCGCGAGGCTTAATAATGACTTGAGCATGATTTATTTTCTTATGGTTGAGCGAGGGTAAAATTTTCACAGAATAAGTACCTACCAGATTCGTTCAAATACAATCATGAGTGAATGAATAATTTTTTTACAAATACATCATATTAAGGGAGTGATTTTCAGCTTGGATTTCTTGTATCGAAGTATTTGGTGGAGGTATTATTATATGAGCTATAGGTAAAATGCTTGTATGAAACACTTTCATCAAGTATTAACTAGTTAAGTTGGTGGCTTTATTCACTTACTAGGTAGATAATAATTGCATCTATCTTATACTTGTACCCAACTAGTAACTACCTATCTCCCTATTGAATTAGAGCCTTTTGATTGCTTGTACCTTCGTAGAAAATTGATTATAAAGTCGGCGGAATGAATTGAACCGAACCGAATCCCTTCTCAAGTATTAAGCATAAGTGGTGACGTGTTCAGGCAATATGCCATTTACCTACTTAAGGATGAGCTCAATTCGCTAATTTGTATTGAATGGATAAAAGCCAAAAAGTAGATGCATATGTAGGCTAGGTACATACGTATATTGGTACTACGTGAAATATTAATATATGGATAGTTTAGATGTACTTTGAAATGTTCGAAGTGTAGGCTGATTTCTGAATCGATGCAAATGATAAAAGTAGATACTTACAAAAAATTCGCATTAAAATTTAAAACTTGAAAGAAATTGAGTGAAACATGATCAAAATGAAATGTCCAACTTAAACATTTGAAATTCGCCCGCTTTGGACATTTCGGCCTTTTTAATTCTTGAAAGTTAGTGAGAAACTGTGAAGTTCAGTGGCGTGCGAATCTTTTTTTTTTTTGAGAGGGTATAAAATAAGTACCAAGAATTCAAATATCATAAGAATTTTAGGGGGAGGGGACAAAAAGAAGCACTTCTTTGCTCTTTTACCTTATATTCATTGAAATTTTGCGGTTCTAGCGATCAATCTTGCTTAAAATTTGTTCAACTCATTTTCAAACCATTGGAAGTATTTGGTAAAATTTCGGTGATTAGCCAAGATTAGGCGGGATGCGTTCCATTTCAGATTTTAGGTATGTAAATAATCATATACCTTACACGTCACAGCTATATGTAAACAAACACGATTTTTAGTAATTTTTTTTTTTAAATCACTGGTTACCTAAAGAGTGTCGAATTTCCATACTTGAGCAATAAAATTTTGATAATTTCGTTAATATTTTCCTTCACGATACAGTCAAATTCATGTCAAATTATCGTTTCCATGTATATATATTTGAGTGAGTATGTTGTAATTTTTAATTATTCAGCATGGTCTATGTAATTGTAAATAAAAGAATCAAAAATTCGAACTACCACAAAGCACTAGGTATGTTCGTAATGTCCTGCCTCACTATTAAAATTAAACATGCTCACAGTTTTTAATTGTAATTGGGGAGACCATTATCATGTACTGCTTCATAAAACATGATGGTTCGATTGGAATTTCCAATTGAAATTGTTACCTATTGGTTGCTCAGTGGGTGATTGTATGTCGTGTGCCTTCAATTACGACGTGCTCCCTATTAGAAATGTGAATGTTTTGAAGATAAATTTTTGTTGAAATGTTGGATATTCAATAGTTTTTGTTCTATTTTTTAAAAATTGCTCAGCAATTTTCTTATTTTTATTTTGACATCATACATATAGGTATTAGGTATGGAACTTTTGTTCTCGCCTAAACATAAAATTTTAAAATATCAGTTAGATCATGGCCATGGTTAGGTAAATATGGAACAGGTAATCAGTTGAAGTAATTTTTCAAAGTTCAGGGTGTCTAACAAGTCCTTCCGGTCCTTATATTGACTGAAGGGTCCTTCCGAAGTCCTTATAATGAATAAAAAGTCCTTCCCATTTCAAATTTTGAGCCTCACCAGCCAAAAGCTAAAATAAATCATTAATATTTAAAGTATCGCTAGTGGCAACTTTGTGTGAGATGATGAAAGATGATATGGGTGCAGTGGCGTAGCCAAGGAGGGGGTGACTGAGGCGATCCCTCTTCCATGGCCTTTAAAAAATATGGTGTAATAGGAGAAAAGCGTCAAAAATTGGGGAAAATGGTCTATTTTAGACATCAAAAATTCAATTTTTTCAAAGCTTCGCTCGGGCTTAAACATAAGTATCCATCGATCTCAATTTTAATGAACGATCTGAGAGAAGCGTGCGAAAAAAGGCTTCTTTTTGTACCTCCAATCCAAGTCCTGCGTCCATTTTACATCGTTGTGTTAGTCTTTTTATTACACACCCCCTACCTCAGACTTGGTTATACGTATACACTACAAAATACACCATGAAAAAAATACTTGCTGTGTTTCAAAACGACCACAGAAAATTTTCTTGCCCCCCCCCCTTGACAAAATCCTGGCTACGCCACTGTATGGGTGCCTGAAAAATGTACAATTGTTCAGCCTTTGAATGCTCTTTTCTCCAAAAATTTTCATCCTCGCTTCGCTCCGGCTCAGTAAATTTACACAATTTTATTTTCGAAATATTGGTATGAAATTTCTTCCTTTTCTAGCCTAGATAATTAATACATATTTTCAAGTGAAAAAAATTGTTCTTTTCTTTTATCAAAGAACTCGTAACGATCTCGATTGCAATTTTCAGAAATAATTATATTGATTTTTTGGAAGAAAATCAGATCAGAAACGAGTCCATAGATATTGTTGTTTTTTTTTTGAAATTTTGTACAAAACACGGCATAGGTGTTCCTGGGGGGAGGGGCTCAAGAGGCTCGAGCCCTCTTTAAGCTCAGAAAAAATATTTTTTTACTGCAAAAATGTGAAAAAAGTGCATTTTTGTAATCATCAAAACATATTTTTTCAAAAAAATTTTGCCCCCGCTTCGCTTGAGCAGTATTTTAGTCATTTCATCTTGAAATTTGATAATTTTTGACTGATTTTTTAGTCAGAAATCACCAATTCTTCAATAAATTCCTTGTTTGTCAGAAAAAGTTGATGATTTTTTTTTTTTTTTTCAAAATAATGGTAAAAACTCTTCTCTTCTACATATTTTAAACAGTGAAATATTTTATAACAGGAAAAATCTGTCCTCCTAAAATGAGTTTGATTTTAACATCGATGTGTTTTTTCCTCTTAGTTGGGGGTCATTCCAAAATTTTTAAGACGCTATTTTGCGTGACGGTGACGCTAAGTCAAAAACATGAATTTTTGTATTTTCAAAATTTAATCCCCAATTTTATGAATTGATTCTCAGAATCATAATACCTAATTACACCTTATTTGCAAGTTTCCTCAATTTCGTGAGTTTTTTGATATACGTAGGTGAGGTAATATTTGAGTTGACTCGAAATGTCTTGGAGTTCAGCTAAAGGCATCCGCTGTTTTTCGTGTTTAGTCCTCCCTTTCCACCCTCATCTTCATTATCTGAGGTTGTATACCTTCTTTTTTTTTTTGTTATTGATTGATTTATTAATCATAATCAGGTTCAAGTAGGTACATACGAGTATACCCAACTACCTATACGTAGTAGATATTTAGAGCCACCTAGTTAGGTATTTTATACTTGCATAGAATTTGACGTCGGCGTCAGTTGGCTTTTAGAAAATTAGAAATATCGGGTAAAATTTAAACTCAGTTTTTGAAGTTGAACTAAATAGGTTGTATATACCTAGCATTGAAAGTATGCGATTTGAGTGCCTTTTTAATCGAAGGTCATTCAATTTATTGACATTTTTTTAAAAAATCACTTTCCAGCGATATGGTATTACGATTACCTAGCTCATGAAAAATTTCAAAAAATAATTTGTTCTGCTGAACACGATTCTGATATTATCTACGAGGTTTCCTTTTAATTGTTTCTTCTCGTGAAATTTGTTGTTTTGAAGTTTTAATCAACAATTAGTTACTCGCAAGAGTTTCAAGCTCAACAAAAATGAAAATTTCAAGAAATATGCACTCTCTCATTCTGAATCAGTGAAAAGTCACTGATGATGAACAGTCAGCATTGCAGCGCAGGAAAAATTATAGCGAAATTCTCTGATTTTCAGCGAATTTCACTGATTTAATTTCACTGACTTTCCAACGGGTTTTCTCACTGATCTGTTTTCGGTGAAAAATTTTTCATTGATTTTCTCCTGTGCAGAAATTCTGACCGTTTCTCAGTGATTATCGATAACTTTCACCGATTTATAAATGAGATAGTACTAATTAAATGTAAAATTTACAAATCAAAATCATCGAAGTCGTAATCACCAGAAAGCTTTATGAATTTTGCGCTTGATGGATTTTAATTTACGAGAGCCGTTTCATAAAGTAACGTCACTACCCTGATAACTCAAAAACGAAGAAGGGTATAAAGCTCAACTAAAAAGCAAGCAATTTGTTCGTTAGGAAATTCTATATTTTTTAACGCAAACCCCATTCAAATTCAAATGTTTGTTCCAAAGTTATACCAATTTTTCGAACTTGGTGTGGTACCAATCGTCGTCCATTTTTGGCAATAATGATTCGTTGGTATAACTCAACTCGTCATCTTTCATGAATTTTTTTCTCCCTAAATTGTGTTTCATTCCCAAAAATAGATAAAATTCAAATGCGGCGAGATCGAGGGAATACAAAGAATGAGAGAAAACATCTCATTTCAATGAGTTGAGTAGAATGTTGAGTAAGGAAGGATTCGCGATGACACATGTTTCCCCATATTTTCTGTGGGTGTTCCCCTAACCTCGCTGCATTATGCGAATGATATCCATCTATTTTTGGGGGAAACAAGTTCATAAAAGATGGTGAGTTGCGTTATACCAACGAATCATTATTCTATTGCCAAAAAATGGACGACGGTTGGTACCACACAAAGATCGAAAAACTGGTATAACTTTAGAATAAAAATTTGAATTTGAATGGGGTTTGCGTTACGAAATAGAGAATTTCCTAACGAACAAATTGCTTTTTAGTTGAGCTTTCTACCTGTATTCGTTTTTGAGTTATAAGGGTAGTGACGTTACTTATGAAACGGCCCTCGTATTTACTCGCAACTTGTTCATTCGCCTGCTTGCCTAGCACCTAACTACATTCATACGTAAAATTCCTGCTTACTAGATTTAACAAACTTGGGCATTAAATACGTAGTGTAACGTTTGCTGTCGTGCCGATAAATTCTGTAGCCTTTTGTGCGGTGTTTCTTTTGCGTTTGAAATTTATGGAAATTCGTTTTGATTTTGTTTTTTAGGCACAAACATGAATTGAATGAGTTGTGTTTGAGGATGGAAAATGCATCCGATGGTTGCGTTAAAAACCCAAACGGTAGTGCAATACTTTCGAAACTTCCAACTGACGATTCTAAACAAAAATACGCCTGTCCATACGTGAATAAACCCATCTTTAGACGAAAATTGATTGAAAAATATTCGACCGCGCGATATAACATCAATACGAAACGTGTGCTAGTCCGAGATACGTCCGCTAGTCAAACTCAATCGAATAATAAAATACCCAAAGTTTCGCCTAAAAATGGTTCGCTGTGCGTCGATGACGATGAAATCCCCCAAACCAGGTCCGCGGGCGCCTCCGTTTCGTCGAATGAGGTTCTTACCACTGCACTGCCACCTATTCCGGGCTTAGCTTGCGGCAAAGGTTCGTTGAAAAGTTTCACAGGCGGTATCGAAATTGAAAATGTTGCAACGTCAGGAACGACAATCTCGGACGAAAGTTGCGGCCAGAAATGTTCGATTCGGCCTCCGGTTCTACGCGAGTCTCGCGTTGTCGTCTCGAACAAACCGCAAGATTCGCAGGATTCGCAGCTTTCGAGAAAGAGAAAGTTGCTTTCCGCGCCGGTATCGACTTCCGGTTCGAAAACGATGTGGAAAATAGCTCCGAAAAGCGTGTACAATCAGCTGTGGGATTTTCACCGGAGCACAGTGGAAATTAAAACCGAAGAGGAACCGAAAAAGGATACGAAAAAACGAGCGAAATGCCAGTGGACGAAAAAACGAAGCCGCAAAAAGCCGCTCTCGGTTCAGCAAACGGCAGCGGATAAGACTCATTTCGATCCTTATGCCGAGTGTCTGAAGGAAGCGGATACGCGACTGGCGGGCCCATCTGCCGGTCAAAGTGGCGAAAAATTGGGCATCGTTATGTATCTGGGCGTGGACAGGCCGTTGTTCCCGTTGGTGTACAGAAATCTGCGAGTGTTGAACGATTTCAACGACACAGCGATTACGGACTTTTGGGCCGAATTCGCCCTGTCTACGTTGGTCACCAAAACTGCGGACAAAAAATATAAACCGATTCTAGTACCTGTTAAAGATCCGGAACTCGCCGCTACGGTGTCGGAGTGCTTTGAACAAGTCGTAACGTCCAACGCGCCCAACGTTTCTGGTGCCGGGTCCGCCGGCGTCGATGACGCGGCCGAGAACCGCATCGTTTCCCAAGTTTGCGTCAAACAAGAAGAAAACGACGACGTTCCGAAGAAGAAACGTAAATACAAACGGCGATCATCGCTGCATACCGAGCTCAAAGCTCGGAAAACTTACGGATTACGCGTTAAATCTTGCAAGAAGTTGGCAAAAACAGATTGCGATGAGAAAATTTCCGACATTAAACCAACGACTCCTAGTCGCAGTTTCGCTGCAGCTTCCAAGACTTCAACAATTACGCCGGTTCCTGCTCCGTCAGCTGTCGCACTGGCGCCTACTCCCGCTCCTGGTTCGGCTCCAACTTGCGTTAGATCGCCTATTCCTGCTTCTACGTCTACCACCGCGCCGCCGGCGACTGCGTTCGCTAGTCAGAGTAACGAAGCCGAGCCGAAAAATCGCGCGTTAGACGAGAAAGCCATTCTGAAAAAATTCGGCTATAAGGAATGTCAAGTTGCAATTCCAAAACTTTCAGACACGCTTATAAAGTACTTGAGCGCTGGAAATTATAGCAACGATTCGGCTCAGCTGAGTGATCCGACTGAACGGGAGCGAATCGAAGAGACGGACGACTTCGGTCTAATTCAATGCACTCGTACCGACGGTATCGTCATCGACTACGCTAAGCGAAATCGTTCGCTGGTGTATTTTTACAAGTTGAAGAAAATGTTGGATTTTCAAAAAACCAACAACAAATACTTCGTATGTTGCGATTACATGTTGATCGATCGGTCGAACGGTGGCGAAGGCGACGAAAATGTCGACGTCATCTCGATAGAAGAAGATGAAGAAGAAGAAGAAGAAGAAGTTGTGGCACCGGCAGCATCCGGGGCTCCGCGAAACTCCAGGAATCCTAACGATTTATTCAGAATGTCGAAAATTACCGAGTGGAAGAATAAATCGAACCGTATCGTCTGGGTGAAAAATCGTGATCTGAAATTCGTTTCCGACGTAAAGTGGCTGTTGATCTCATTGGACAAGCACGTCACTTCTTTGAGCCACGCCAACGAATGCGTTCTTCGTTACAGGCTACTGTTTGAAATCATCTATCGAGCGGAATTATCGAAAAAGGTCATCTGTTGCGAAATTTCGAGCCCTTCTGCTGCCGCTGCCGCCGCCGCTGCCAGTGACGGTGATGGTGGCGGCGGTGTCAACGCCAACGGTGCCGGAACCGGTAGCAGCATCAAGACCGCTGGCGGCAAGTTGGCTTTCGGCGTTTACGCGTTTCCGGGTCTTTGCGACAAAGTACTAGCCGGGCCGTATCTATTTTCCGAAGATCATCACTTTTCCGCCAGCATACGAACGAACGACGGTAGCTCGCAACATGTCCATATCAGAACGTTGGAGGAAAAGGAGAATTTTCCGCAGACAGACGATTCGACTCCGGTGAAACATATCAACGCCAAGTGGTGGTCCTGTAAAAAAACCGCCAATCCGACCGAACAGTATCTGAACTTTTTCTTCAATCCGTCTCCGGCGAAATGCGCCCAACTGGCGGATAAACTTTGTTTGGCCAAAATTATCGCCGACCATCCTTGCCACAATTACCATTCTTACGAAATCACCGGCAGAGAGAGTAATTTGGTGCTGTTCCACGATCGTACCAACTATATCGAAAGAACAGTCGTTACTTCGATCGAACCTTCTACCACTGTCTCTGTCAGAACCGACGTAAGTATAATACCTACACGTAATAAATGTATTTATTTTAAATTTACGAAATATTCCGATCATTTTCTATTTTTGTTTTTCAGAATAAATCTGACCAAGCAACCAAAGTTACCGCGTCCACGATACCGCCGAAATCGTCGAGAAATTTAAGGAAGAAACCTCGTCGCGATTATAGTCGGCTCGTCACCGACGACATGGCAATACCCGCGAAAACCAAAAACTTGGAGTTCCACATTGCCGACGTTAAAACTCTGCGAAGGCGTCGGCATGCCCTCGACGGCGGACAAGTGAGCCGGAGCCGCAGTCGGTACCACGAGTCGCCGCAAACGCATATTATGAACGAACGAATGCGAAGACTGGAATTTCGTAATCGTAGAAATAATTTGGCTTCGGTATTGGAGGCGCGACCATCATCCGGCTCCGGTGGTAATCCGCAATCCTTGGTTTCCATTTTGAACCGGGTAAGCTGGCAAGTATTAAAATAGAAAACTCGCGCTTACGCAGTATTATAATAGTCTACGGGCAAGTTTTAATTTAGGTACATATACGTACGTTTACCTTTGTAATGTATAGGTGTAGGTGCTAGGTACTTATATATCTAATTACGTAGTACCTACCTAGTACCTACTACGTATGCATGCCGTACGGGTCAATTTTTAAAATTGCGTTTAGAATCAAAAATTGTCACCGTCGCGTCGTACATTCTTAAATAGGTATCTAGATCTACTGCCTACTGCCTAGCACCTACGCGTTCACTTGGAAATTTCAAACTGGTTCCATTATTGTCTAATGCAATATTTGTCAAATTCGACTTTTTACAGGCGAAAGAAATTGTCGCGTATTTAGAAATTGACAACAATAAACTGGACGAAGAAGGAAAACGGCTCCGATTGGAACAGTCGGTCATGATGAGAAAGTTTTTGACCCTGTTGAGAGGTACGTATGTAACGTAAATATAATTTTCTTATTCAAAAAAATCGTTTTCTGATACGATACCTAATTACGTACTAAGCAGTAGATGCATTGTGCAAAGTGCATACATTTGTCTGTAGTAGTTACCTACCTACTTGTCGATTGTTTCCATAACATGCAACGTTTAAATCGTTGATGTGGGAATTGTTCAAAAGCGTGACAACCAGGAGGGGGATGTGGCACCCCCCGACCGCCCCAAGGTTGCCAAAATTTGAAAAGTTTGGAAAAAGTTGGCTGAAGTCGGAATTTCCAACTACATATGGTACTTATTATCAAGTTTGGATTCGGATTCGGAAGGTTAGAAAAATTGGGAAAATCTAAGAATAAGTTGATCAAGAAAAGTTTCGCCCCTCATTTCGCTTGCGCTCAGCAAATTACCCTTGCGCAATTCATTTTCAAAATAACAGAATAAATCCTCATTTATTGTATGGTCCAAACAAATGAATCAGATTACCTTTCTCATTTATCAGAGAGCTTTGTGATTATCTTTTTTTTTCTGATAGAAATTGATGAAGAAAATTCAGGTTTTGAAAGCTATGTTTTCTGCACCCTCCCAAATTTCATTGGAGAAAAATAATTTTCAACACATTAAAACAATGAAAAAATGTCTCTTATAGGCACTGAATTTTTTCAAAGCTTCGCCCTCACTTTTCTCGGGTGCTCGGGCATGGATAAAATCACAATTAGATAATAATTATACATATGTACGTAAAATAAACTGTTCAAAGTGAAAATACGAAAAAGGCTCCTTTTTGTCCATCCTCACCCCGAATTCCGAAATCCTTCTGGTTTTTAAAAGTTTTTTTAATCCCTTTGGCAGCAACCCCCAAAAAAGCTCCAGACACCACTGTTGATTTCTGTTTTGAATTGGTTTCTAATAGGTGCTAAAATCTGAAACCGTTTTTATTCGTTCTGATAATTTCATTTTATTAAATCTGATTTTGAAATGGTTCTGGGTTCTGGGATTTTTCTTGGAAAATTGATATTAAATTTTTTTTAAAAGTTCCAAATTGGATAGGTAATATTTTTTCGATTAGAAGCAAAGTTCATCACCAAATTTAAAATTGGGAAATTTCCAAGAAGTTGCAAAATTCAATGAAAATTGGTTGATTTTTTCGGGGAAAAGGAAAAATAGTTGGGAATTTTCAGGGAAACTAGTTGAAAAAATTTGAGTTACATCCCCCCCCCCCCCGGACACATCACTTTGTCATGCTTTCGGAATTGTTATGTCGTAGATACCTACTCATTATATACTTACTTTTATGCATGAAATGAAAGTTGGGAATAATTTTAATTTCACGCATTTTTGGAGTTTTTTGTATTTACGAATGATAGAGGAAGGAGAGAAGGGGGAGGGAGTTGAATAAAACGTTTTTGCATAATATAGTTTACTTGTGCAGGTACAGTGATATACGTAAGTATGTAATATTGTAATGTATCCACTATATAGATACCTATCTACCTAATACATTTGTTATGTAGGTATAGGTACCTATTTTTTGTCTAATGTTTTTTTGTTTTGTTTTCTAGGTCTGGACATCAATTCAGCGATGTACAAAAAAGGCATTGCATTTGTGGCTTCTTGGAAACAAATAAAAGCCGAACATAGAAACAGATTGATAAATATCTTGGGACAAAATTTTGATAAACAGAAGGCGAACAAGGCTGCTGAATCTTTTCGTAATGGTCGAGTAAGTGTCACGGAACCGACTTCAGTTCAGCGATCAATCAATAACCGTCCAATTCGGCGTTCTGCACTGAAAAAATCGATGCCCGAAAGTAAAACTACAACTAGAACGTATGAACTCGAGTTAAAAGAACGCGAGAATCAACGCTCCGAAGAAGAAGACACAGCTCACCGTTCGAAATTACGAAAAAAACGTCAAAAAATGAGAAACGCGTTAAGAAAACGCAATCATTTACTCGAAAGCGGTGTGCCGGATTCGGTAGAATGCGGAATCAGCGAAGAGGTGGTCTGCGAAAACGGTAAATTATCCGATCCTCTCGGTAGTAATCATATATTGCATGGAACGGGCGAAGTACCTATATTTGTTCCAAACATGCCTTTGAACATGGATCCGTATGCCGTTGATCCTTTAGCTAGTGATGATTCTGATGATTCTTCACCTCCACCTGGTAAGTAGGCTGGTAATGTTTTGTTGCTAGAATTTTTTTTTTAAAACATAAACCACCGAGAAATTTGGCAAGGAATAATTTTTTTTTAAATCTTTTTTTTTTTTTTTGAGAAACTTTGCTTCTTTGATTTTGATTGTTTTTAATATAAATTTTTCGAATTGGTGGCGAAAAAAACGTACGAAGTAAATGTTTCCTGTTCAGATTATTGGGTGGAGGGAGGGTGTGAAAAGTTGGAGTGCTTATGAAGAGCATCGGTGCTATACGTGAAAAACTAATGTACGTACATGAGATTGTTGACATGACTTTGAGAATTTTTAAGATAGAAATAAAATCGCACAATTTTTGATTTGGAGCAAAAGATTTTAAAACATGATTTTGACATTTTGCTGAATTTATTACCCTTCATTTTTGAGGCGTCTCAACATTTTGTCAAGCTGGAAGGCGAAAAAAACTATAGCAATACCTACCTGATTTTTGCTGTGAATTAAAACAATAGTAAATACAGTGAACATTTTATCAAATTCTGTATTTATTAAATTCTCACCATTTTGCCAAAAATTGCCCAAGTTTTTCCAAGTCTACTAAAAAAAACAAAAAAAAAAAAGGTGAAAAATTTCATTGTACGTATTGCAAATAATCTTTGACACTACCATTTCCGCGTGTTCAGTGTATCAAAATTGAATTAACATGTATATCGATTAACTCCGTACTTGAAAATTTTCAAACAAATTGTGCAAAAAATTATTCTGTTGGAATAACTAGCTAACGCAAGTGCAGAAAAAAATTTTCAAATTGTTCATTGTTATAGGTGGATATTCGAGCTGCGAAAAGAAAGAGCCGCCACATCCGCTGTATTTCGAACATTCGTATTGCAGCGTCGAAGATGAACCTCCTAATAAGTCGTCGAAAGTGTTCGATAAATGCCTACCGCAAATTAAGAATGTATATTCGCAGAGGATCGGGCACCGTCCGATCAGACCTTTTGAAAATAGTTTTAGAGCGTCGGTATCGTCTGCGATGGTTCTGCCGTATGGATATCGTCCGAATAGGCCTATTATCAGTAATTCGGCCGCGTCGTCTTCACAACGAACAGCACCTATGCGAATGCCGGCAGCCGCGACGTCTCCATCTCCATCTTTCCAAATTAGAGTAAATCAGTCATCGACGGAAAATCTCGGCATCGATATACTGGACAACGGTCGAATGTTTGCCCGTCTAAATATCGCCAAAGTCAACAACGGAAACGATGCAAACAATGCAGCTTCGTCGTCTCGTGGCGCCGGCTCCCGAGTTGTCGGTGGGGCGGCCGGAACTTCGACATCTAATAAGATTATGACCATTATTCAAAGATTCTTATTGCAAATGGAGAAAGCGTCGCCTTCAACCGAAACCAACGACGACGAGCGTGCCAAACAAGCAAAAAGAAAACAAGTTGTGAATTCGTTGAAATCGTTCATTAGCAAGTTTGAAAGTCGTAGACAACCTGCCGAAGATGCGGGCTATTCTTCGTCGCGCACTTCTAATTCAGAAAATACTAGTCCGCCATACGTTGCCGACAGTATCGAACTCGAGTCCGGTTACTCTTCGAAAAGCGAAGAAAGCTGCGATCGCGATTACGAATCCAATACCAATGAACCGGCACTTGATGATCGCCCCACTGATGGCCCAGCCATTGAAAACATTGTTTTGGACGATGATGACGACGACGACAAAGTAGAAGAAGAAGAAGAAGCAGAAGTAGCCGACGAACTTGAAATAGAATCGCAAGAACTGGTCCTCGTTCAAGAGCAGGAGCAGGAGCAGGAGCCAGAGCCGGTGGAAATGCACATACTAGAAGAAGAAGAAGAAGAAGAGGAGGAGGAGGAGGAGGAGGAGCAAGAGCAAGTTTTACGAGAAGACGAATTCATCGCCGAAGAAGAGGAAGAAGAAGAAATAATTGGCGAAGAAGACTTCATCGAAGAAGAGGAGGAAGAAGAGGAAATCGTAAGCGGTAGTAACACGCTGGAAGAAATGAACGACGTTGATGCCGCGATGAGAGGCGACCAAGTCGATAGTTTCACAGTCTCGGATGATTCTGAGGAAGGCGCTGCGCCGTCGGTGAGTGACAATTTTTCGAATGGTATGCTAGATTTGGAAAGTGATCGGCTAAGTGACGAAGAAGAACGGCTACCGATACAAAAACCAACGCCCAGGGTGTTGTTTACGACAAACCAGTTCACCATTATCAGACCGAAGAATAAATTCGTTCCCAACATTATGAAAACACCGACTAAAAAAATTGTCAATGCGACCTCCACTTTCGATCATCTGTCTCGTATTCAAGTAAAACCTTCGGTCGGTTTGGTGAAATTGTCAACGGCAAACTTACAGCTCTCGACCAACGAAGCTCGGCGTCCATCACCTTCATCCGGTAGCACCGATTCCATCATCAAACGTTTGTGGTATTCGCCTGTGACGAAAGCGGATCAAGCCAATTTGAAAGTTGTTCGTCGAGAGTCGCCCTTTAGTGAACCGACGAAAATCAGCGGCCTTCAAAGCCATAAATCAGTCGATGGAGACAACGACAGCGAAGCAACTAATTCGAATGACGGCGCAGAGCCTAGTACGGGGAAGGATAACAGCGGAACTAATCGTATCTTAATCAAATCTTTCGCTAACCACGACAAATTCAAAAAAGCTTTCGTCTCTAATGTCGATAAATTATTGAATCCGGAGTTGTAAGAGGTGGCATTTTTCATTTACGTCGAAAACCACGTTGTTGTGACTTAATTTGTTTATGAATTACGTCTTTTTTCGAAAGGAATGACATTTCCTTTTTATAATTTTTTTTTTTCGAAGTTTGCTGTGATAATTTTTTTTTTTTTTTGTATATGCGTGTTTTTGATGTAGGTATCTACAGTTTTTTTGTTTTGTTTTGTTTTTCTATATATGTAAATACGTAGATTAGGTAGCGTAGTAAAATAAGATCGATACCTATGTATATTTCGGTTCACGTAAATAATAATTGAGAAAAATCACTATACAAACTTGAAACTTGAAATTCTGACGCACTAACTGCAACTGGTATTTGTTGAACCATGCATTTCATAGTAGGTCTAGGTATATAGGCAAAGTGACTTTTATTCTTGAAAATCTTCATTTTTAACCATAAAAAATGGTTGTACGTATAGCAAGCTATTTATATATAACTATTTGATAAATTTAAATAAATTCCTCGATTAACGTTTGATTGAAATTGAAAATATTGTAGGTAAGTTGATACTCACTTTGGAGTGCGATTCTCAATTTACGCATTCTTTGATGTTTTGATTTGTAATTTTTTTTCTCTATTATTAAACTTGAAAAACTTGACGAGTAGATAACTAGCCAACTACTCTACATATATACTGCCCTACTTGTGAAACGGTTATTTTTGTATTATAAATTTGTTTTTTCTCTGTTTTTCTTTTAGCTTTTTAAAAATATTTCAATTTGTAAAAATTTTGTATTCACTTCGTTGTAATTTTGAGCGGGTTTCTCATAAATTTCTTCATCGATGTACCTGCGTTGAATTTTATTTGAAATTTCATTGTACAATTTTTTACATGACTAAATAATAATTAATAAAAGGATTCATTGGTAGTAACTTTGTGTGTCACATTCCGCAAGAAAGGAGAACTAGTATTCAAAGTACGACGCGACGCTATCCCAAGTTCCCAGGCCCTCGCTCATCTCCAAAGATCCGTTAAGAAAAAATTTTTGCAATCCTTTGAAGAATGGTAAATTAATCGTTTTCATGGGGGGGGGGCATAGGCGCACCCAAAGGGTGGACTCAGGGGGCTCGAGCCCCTTCCTTAATCTCCAAAAACAGGTTTTTGCAAAAAAATATCAAAAAGTTCATTTTTTTTTCGTTTTTCAAACAGTATTTTTTCAAATTATTTTCGCCCGAGCAGTATTTTAGTCATTTTATTTTAAATTTTGATAATTTTTGACTAATTTTTGGTCAAAAATCACCAGTCCCAATTTGTTAGAAAAATAATTAATGATTTTTGACTGAAAAATCAGTGAAAAAGGACTAATTTGAAATTTGATCCCCTCTCCCTATTTTTCCCAAACTCTCAGCCCCTCCCTTAATTAATTTCTGGGTGCGCCTATGGGTGGGGGGTGCTCCTCTTTACATATTGTTGAAAATGCTACATGTATCAAGCACACCTACGCTGTATTAATAAACTCCCGAAAGGAGTCGATATTTTTTTTTTACTGAAAATAAATGATGAGCACACAATGATTGTACTACGGGCGCGCGGCGCTTTCAACAAATGGGAGTGTTGTAAAATTTTCTAGTTCCCTTTCACAGCAGGGTGTCCAAAAATTTATGAAACGTACTTTTTCTTTTAAGTAGTACAAATTAATGTTGTTTTTATGGGACTATAATTTTTGAAATCTGTTCCTTAGATTTTACCTATATTATTACTCAATTGTTTTTAAAAATAATGACAAATACCGGGTGCTTGATAAATTGTGGCTCCTCTGATGCGTTTTGTGGTAAAAATCGTAAGTTGGCAATACTTTGTATTTTGTTTATGATTGGACCATTTTGAACCAAGTATTACCAACTTACGATTTTCAACACCAAAAAGTAGATATGGTATCGGGGGAAGCCAGAATTCGTCGAGCACCCGGTACCTCTTTTCTGAAGAAATTACCTATCTCCTACCCGTAGCTTATTATGATTTTTTTGCAAATTTTTTTTAGATATCGGGGTAGAATTTTTTTAAAATTGAGGATAAGAAAAAAAGTTGAAAACAAACTTTGTAAAGGATCAAAATATCAAATTTTTTGTTTCAATTACAATCAGGGGTGAAATTTACCATCCATCGCATCATTTTTAAAGAAATCACGAGTAATACTTAGGTAATTTGGAAATTACTGAATCGACTTTAAAAATGTTGGTCTCATGTCTCATAAGAACCAACTTGATTGGTACCTAGGCTACCTACCTATACTACATATCTGTGTAGGTATATTTGATTAGAATGCGATTTTTTTGTTAAAATTTTTAGATTCCATCGAAATGTTTTATTTTAGGTAGGTAGTTAGGTACCTACTCATTTATGGCACCCTCTTTTGTGAGTAGGCAATGCCATATTTTTATCTGGTAGACATTTCTACTTATATTAAGTAGGTACGTATAAGTGAGTAGGTAGCAGGTACTAGGTAGATGGAACAGATATCAGTAACATTTACGAATTTAACAAATTTAAATTCTCTGACATTAGTTTGGGTTTTCGGCATACACTTGTAACACGTATCTACTATCTACATAATATTTACATCCGCTCTCACTAGTCAGTACTGTCAGTAGTCACCACTAGAGCCTAGTATGTATCGTATTGTACCCGTCGCGTCCTTGGTACCTTACCTACTACCTACTACCTACTATGTGTATGTTTCTTTACTATGTACTTAGTCCGACACTAAGCCATCAAAACTCATCCATCACGCCAAATGAAATTTTATTACTGTCGCTATCGCATTCAAATGAAATGAAACGAAACGAAACGTTCGTATTTATCTTTATTTTTCCCGACAGTTTACAATATTATTTGCATACTGGCTGAACCATTATTTACGTTGAAGGTGGAGAAACAAAAAGAAGAATAGACCACGTCGCGTCGTATTTTTGGAAAAAAAAATTATTTCACAAGAAACGTGTAGGTATATCTACGTAGGTATGCTAAAGTATGGGCAATAATTTCGGTTTCCCATTTTCCTTCTTCTTCTCCGCCTCCTCCATTCCCCTCCCCTCCCGCATTATTCACATTACCCTTTTTTCTTTCATTGTATTCAAAATCGTCTCGTCACTTGATCAGGAATGAAAGTTAATACCTATTACCTAGTACCTACCTATAGGGAACCGCAGCCTATTGTTGTGTTACTGTGTGCGTGCGTTGGTGATCGTATCTCATTTGATACGAAACGTATCAAACGAGACCGTTTACACGACGTTTACAAACGCACACAGTATCACTTCACAGTTCACACATACAAACAACACGGTGACGTCACGCTGCGGTTCCCTATAGACAATTAACTCGCGATGTTCTCTCTAGGCTAGCTTTAATTTTTCATGGTATTCACTGGCTGGTGTTAATTTTGCAAATGGAACAAATCGGTGGGCATTCAGGTTTAAGAAAATTCATTCAAAAAATCTCTTTTAAATGGTCACAAATAGGATTCGATCATGAATGATCTTGAAGACGAGAGAAACAACTAACGTGTAAATTAGAAGTAGAGGGATCATGATGAACAGAGATGGCTGGAAGCGCAGAAAATGTCGCGGTCACCCTGTCATCTCGTTAATTGGAGACAATACATGGTTGTAACTCCAAAATTTAGAAATTTTTGGGTTTTTTGCTGAAAAAGAGCAACTATGGGACGTCCTTCATCTGGTAATAACATCGCGTTTCAGCTCAAACATCAAATAAATCCTTGAAATTGAAAAAAAAATACTTACCTATATGTTGGCGTAAAACTCCATTGAAAATTTGAAACACTTTGATCGTAACTCCCTCAAAAATGCAAAAAAGTCATGAATAAAAATTTTGACTTTTTACAAAAGTGATGAAAAACGGTGTTACTATAACGATTTTTGAATTTTGTGAAAGATGTGACGATTTTAATATGCTTTTGTAGGTAGTGTTCGGAATGGATTTCAATTTGGCGTAACTCCAAAAATTTTCCGTGTTCAAGTGTACAAGGTCGTAACTCTAAAAATCGTTACCTATTTTGAAGAAATAATTGTTGAAAATTCTTCCACGAAATTCAAAAATCTCGAGGAATGCAGTTTTTAATTTCTCTTGTAAAAAGTAAATTTTTGGAATTTAGTTACGACTTTTTAGTCTTGGAGGGACGATATGTATTAGGTACGTACCATATTATGTATGTAGGATTGTAGGTAGCTAGAGCTGCGGTTCTCTGCTTACAATTTCACATGAGCATGTGTCCACCTTTTTCAAGTTTAGGTGGGCTAGATTATATCAGATAAGGCCTTAGAGATTTTAAAAGATTAAAACTTGAAAAAAATATTTGTTTGTGCATTAGAGTCCATTTTTTTCAAAGTTTTTCATTCGCTTCGCTCTGACATAAATTTAATCACAATTACATAATACGTATAATATGAACTACGCGTTATTGGTACCAATATTATTTTATGATATTAGGTAAAGACAATAATGCGAAAGAACTGAAAGAAGGCTCCTTTTTGCTCCCTCCGCCGAAAATCTTTTTAGTACCCTGCCAAATAATAGCTTTCCGACGCCCTTTGTCGACAATACAATAAATAAAATCAAGCCTTTGAACAAGTACAATGTACGTACGTACTTATGTACTTTATAAGTACTTACCATACCTACTAGGTGTACCTACTACCTAGGTTCACGTAGGTAGGTAGAGGTACTAGGTAGGCAGATACCTGCAGATACCTCGTACGTCGAATCTTGTAATTACCTAGATTAATAGGTATAGGCTTGTACGTAAAATGTAAGGTGTTAGAGGTGACAAGTCGACAGCCCCAGCCCTGAGCCCAGAGCCATTTGGCGAAAGGACGTGTTGTTGCTGTTGTTGCTGTTGTGCTGGCGGGATGCGGGTAGCGGCGCGGCGCGGCGCGGCGCGGCGTATACGATGAAATGAAGAAAACCCATTAATATACATTAGACTGTGATGGTATCGTATGTTTGCGAGGGTCGACTTTTTATCCGAGAAGAATTTAATTTAAATGTTTTTAGCGCGGCTGAATAGAAAAAAAAGGCCAGACTATAAAACGTAAGCGTCGACTTTTCCATCTTTCAATGTGAAAACGAAACTCGTACCTACTACCTACTGGTGAAAAGTCGCTGTCTATGAAAAACTTTTTCGTATTCCATCTACATACGAGTACCTATAAATACAGTGAAATGCGTTCCAGAAATGATGTTTGTTTTTTAACTAACGCGTATTTTACGTTTTTAATTTTCATTTACACCTTTTTATTGTACACAGGTAGGTGTACGCGTACTCAAGTATTCGATTCAAGTCGCGATTTTGTTACGAGTCGGTACCGCTTCCTAATAACATTACTTTTTTCGGTTCCGCCTGATGCTTGTAATCGAGTAAAGAGTAAATACGTTCGTTTTTTACATTTTCAGTGGCATAATTGCAGGCTCGTGCAGATCTGCAGAAGTGCGTTTTGCTCTCGCGATTTTCAATTTTACCTCTATGCATAGGTATAAGCTCGAGTAGATAGTGAAAATTTGACATTGTCTTACGCCTCATGGTTGAGACATTCTGATTAGGTATGTGAAATTTTTCTCAAAAACGACGTTCAAAGCTCAAAATTGTATACCTAATTTTTTTCAATTTTTGAACCATATCTATAGGGTAGGTAGGTATACAGGATTTGTAGTTATCCCCATATTTATAATACCTAAACGGTAAAAAAAGAAATACTTATTAGATCTTCGTCTTCTTTTCCAAAATATGGAAAATTAAAAATTGAAAAACAGCTCCGCCGTCAATACCAAAAGTATTTTTTGTACCAGTTATATTCAGTGGCGTCGGAAGCTCTTTTTTTCGGGGGGGAGGGGGGGTAGGGACAAGACGGGTCATTTTTTTCACACTTTTTGTCTTACTTAAATTGTATATTAGTTTAAGTCTTTAAGTACCTATATACATAATTGTGTTTTTGTTCATGCCCGAGCGACCAATTGGCATATATTTCGTATTTAAGGTTGGCTATTAGCTAATAGGTATTAAGTACCTAAGTATACATAGGTATAGGTAGTAGGTACATATTGCATTCTTACATCACAATATGCAGCAACATTTTTCTCGAAAAATAGATAACATGAAGGGAGGAAGTCCCTCCTCCTTAATTACTGTCTGCTTACTGTCTGTCTGGCTGCAAGGGATTTTGGAAAAAGGGTAGCTGGGCTCAATCAAACAAAGGGTGTAACTCCAAGTACTTATCTACAAATGTCGAAATTGCGTTTTTGGTGGGAAAAGTTTACTTAATTTGGAGAATTTTTATGAAATGAAAGGAACGAACCTTCTGCGAGAAAAATTTCTCGACTTGAGAAAGGTGAAAATCAAAATTGAATTAAAAGCGTGACTCGGTACTTTAGACTGATATTATCAAAGTTCAGTGGCGTCGGAAAGTGGGGTGCAGGTGGTGCATTTCACCACCCCAAAATTCCAGCAGGGGTTCAAAGTATCGTTTGCACCCCCCCCCCCCCAAATCACACCAGAGCAGAATTTTCGAAGCATTAAAACAATGTAAAAATGTTTTTTTGAGGCCTTAAATTTCCAATTTTTCAAAACTTCACCCTCGCTTCGCTCAGGCACGAATAAACTCACAATTATATGAACTATTCAAGACAAAAGTGCGAAAAAAGGTACATTTTTTGCCCCTCTCCCAAAAAAATTGTCTGATTTTCCAAGTCTTTATACTCATTTTGCACCCACCCAAAAAAAATGCTTCCGACGCCACTGTCAAAGTTGATATGACTATAGGTACCCTTTATATTTACCTAAGTACAAGTTCATAGTAGGTACATGGTATGCATGTACATTGTACGTACTACGTACTACGTTAATGCATACGTTAAAGGTTGTTGCTTTCGATACAGAATTCACTTTATCGCACGCAGTCGTTTTACAAGCCGATGAAGTCGAAGATGCTTTTCTCACCGGAGCCGACGTGGAGAACGAAAGCTTGCAAAAAAACATTGAGAAAAGAGGAACGAGTAGTACAGCTTGGTTCGGTCCTCGATTAGGAAGGAAAAAACGATCGGTGAATTTGGCGGACGACGAACTCGCCGATACGTCAGACAATAAATTAAATTCGAATCGTAAAATTAATACAGCGGATGATACGACGAACGTGGCATTCTCGCTTAAAAACTATCCTTGGCTTTTGGTTCCCGCATTAGGCGATGGTAAGTTTTTGAGCAGGATACCTATGTATGCTTACCTACCTGTACCTAGACCTACCTATTTAGTCTATCCTTTTCGGTATCAAGTGTGTAAGTGTATATAATAACTACATGCATAATGTGCGGAGCTCCGTACATAAATTAAATACCTACTTGATCGTTTCTCGACCTATATTAGATACTCATCCTACCTGATGGTATGTACTCGTACTCGTAGGTAGTAAAGTAGCGTAGTAGGTACTAGGTGTAGGTATTAGGTATACCTGGCTAGTGGCTACGGGCGCAGCTACCTGCGTACTATGTACATATATAGGTAAGGTATATGTGATTTCAGATCGGTACCTATGGATGGTACAGTATAGGTATAGGTACGTCTACGTACTACGTAGCTTCGTACATAATTATGCCTCAGACTTGACGATCGATTTTTGTTTGGTTTTAAAAATATAATATTAACCTGTTAGTGTTAGGTATACTTAGTATGTATATGTAACTGAAATTTGTAAACTTCAGAGATGGGGGAGGGAGGGGGAGTCAACTCTTCAATACCTCATTCGGCACACCCTTGAATGTACCTAGACCTACGTAACTTTCAGCTCTTGGCTCAAAGAAATTGCCAAAAGCAAATGCGCGAGATGATTCTACATTAAATTACATGATTATGTATTTTTGGGATATTTTCGGAATGTGGTCGAATCTTACCTACTGCTTAGGTCTTTCTTGCAGTTGAAAATTCAAATGGCCGAAATGTCGCGAAAACTGATGAAAATATTATCATACCCACCACGTGTTACACCTTTGATACGAGATAAAACTTTGAGCGAAAAGAACAGAAAATAATGTAAGTAGGTACCTAACAAAATAGCCAAAACTATAAACTATGCAGTGGCGAGGGATGAGATGTCAAAATTTTGTTTCAAAATTTATTAACGTCAAGCCCTAAGGTTCGCCACCTAAAGGAGTTGATGGATTGAAAATCAGCCCAGAGCCAATTTTACCACTTATCTCGCCAGGCCCTTTGAAATTTTCCAACATTTTATTTTCTGCCTCATTCAGGCCAAGCTCATTTCCCTTACATCGACATTGAACCCATAGGCTCAGAAATTTATTTATTTTATAAAATTTATAATTTCTCGTACAGCATTCCAAGAGATCCTTTTTTTTTTTTTTTTAAATTCCAAGAATTTTAATTTTGTGTTTTTATTTCTTTTAATCGTTTAATATATCACATCGGTTTTCAATTCATTATGAATGGGTCAAAAATCAGGAAGGGGGTTAACTGTTCTAACAGATGTAAAAAAAAATCGGAGGAAGATGAAAATCTTCAAAAACTTGATGATCGGTATAACGAATAAAAAGCGTCATCGTGCTCATCTCTAGTATGTAGTACATACATATGTCTAAGTAGTAAGTACCTTGTACCTATATGTAAGTATTACGAGTAGGTACTTGCCTATCATCTACTACCACTGTTATTATCCGACAGAATATCTATCGAAACGTCAAGTTATGAAACCGCGACTTGGACGCGGCGGCAATGCGTGGTCTGACGACGATGAGAAAATGATAAAAGCTCCTCCTTTTTCACCGAGATTGGGTAGACGCAGTTTAATTCCGCTGAAACCACGCCTCGGTCGAGCTGGAAATAATCCAGAAACGGCGGTGTTCAAACCACGTTTAGGTCGCGACCCTAATTTTAACGAATTTACCGAGTATATCGCCACAGCCGACGGTAAACATCATTATTACTTATTACGCCCGTTAAATTATCCAAGTAATCTAATTTATTGTACGCATGGCCCAAATACCTAAGCATTTTATACGTATAGGTATGTATGGTATATAGGTATGTAATGTACTATGTATATAGTATACCTATTAGTGGAGTCGCTCGTGGATATCTAGATCTCCTCGTAGCACGTATCGTTTTGGTCTTTGCCTATCCATCCAATACCTCGTACATAGGTAGGTACCTACTACCTAAGTACCTATCCGCTCAGTTATGCCTTCTATACTTGTGTAAGAGTAGGTAGTGTATCTACGAATCAGTCCTTCCCTCCTTCTGCCACTGTCCCTACCCTTGCACCCGAATGAAATTGAAAATGTCTCGTTAAATGTGCAAAAAAACATTTCATCATGCATGTACATGTATACTCCCTCGTTTATAATTATGTATACATACCTATTACCTACCACCTACCTAAATCGGTGAAAATGATGGAAAATCACTGGAAAACAGTCTTGAATTGCCGCACAGTACGTAGCACGTACTCAATTCGTCAGTAAAAAAATTTCATTGAAAGCAAACAGTACAATAGATTGCTGAAAAAAATTGGTTAAAGTGAAATTTTTTGAAAAATCGACGAGAATGCAAGAATTTCTCTACGACTTTCTTGGCACTAATGTACAATTTGGACAATTTTTCCGTGGAGTACCGTTAGTTTAGTAGATACATATAGTAGGTATGTAGATTTCGGTAGGATACGTAGTTACGTACCTATAAGTATCCTAGGTACCATATGTTCCGGACCTAAAACGCAGAGTAGTGGCACTAGTGGCGATACTCCTTAATAGTTAGTTGGTTCAAGGGTCGCCGTAAGAAGGGACGGTCTGCGATTGCCCTCCTTAGCTACTTACTCCGCATTCCCTCAACATGAACACATTTTTCAAGCTTATAGAAATTTTGGAGTTTGAAGAGGTCATTTCGACGATAAAAGATGAGACGTAAGAAAGAAAGGAACATGGTGCAGGTTTAAAGGCAGTTGAAATTTGAAAATAAAACAAAACAAGAAACTATAGAAAGTAATTTTAGCTGAACCGATCTTCAGTGCTGTCCTCTGTCCTCCATATACTTACCTATACCTTGCAATTCCGCAACTTGCAACCTGCAACTCGCTAACACGTATTTTCATCTCGAGTATAGCTTAAACTTCTTTAAACCCGAAAAAAATCGAAGAAGTAGTCAAGCAATGACTTCATTTTCAATTTTTTCTGGTTCAGTGGCGTAGCCAGGATTTCGTCAAGGGGGCGGGGGGCAAGAACGAATTATGTCAAATTTTCTGTGGTTGTTTTGAAACATAGCAAGTATTTTTTCGTAGTGTACGTATAACCGAGTCTGAGGTAGGGGGTGTGTAATAAAAAGACTAACACAACGATGTAAAATGGACACAGGACACAGGACTTAGATTAGAGGTACAAAAATAAGCCTTTTTTCGCAGGCTTCTCTCAGAACATTCATTAAAATTGAGATCGATTGATAATTATGTTCAAGCCCGAGCGAAGCGAGGGCGAAGCTTTGAAAAAATTGAATTTTTGATGTCTAAAATAGACCATTTTCCCCAATTTTTGACACTTTTCTCCCATTATACCATATTTTTTAAAGGCCATGGCCGGCCATGGGGGGGGGCAATCGCCACCTTCGCCCCCCCTTGGCTACGCCACTGTTCTGGTTGAAATAAGTTTAAGTTACATTGGAGGTGAAAATATTGGCGAGTTGCAGGTTGCAAGTTGCGGAGTCGCAAGATATGGAGGACGGCACTCAGAAGAGGAGGAAGTATTCGGTATTTAATTTTGGCCAACAGATTGACATCATAAAAGGTTACATAAACAGAAAAAAAAAAAGAAACGAATCCTATTACTTTTGGAGATCACATCTATCTACATTTTTTTAAAAAATCATCTCTCAATCTGCCATGCACAAGACCTGTAGGTACCTAGGTACATAGCTACATACTATTTAAAAATAACCAAAATAGGAATACCGCATCCACGCGGCACGCACCTATGCCCCGATAAAGGAAGGTCCTTCGGTCAATTCATTAAATAAATTCGAACGATATATACGTATGTAGGTAAATGCATTTAAATAGATTAGGTATACGTACGTACGTCTATTTAAGTACAATTGGATAGAGAAGTCTTCGGTGTATAGTACTTAAGTATTTTTAAAACATGTACAAAAAACTTATACCTACGCAGGTACATAGCGTAGTAGGTAGGTACGTAGGTAGGTACAGGTACATCCTGCATACCTATAGGTATGCACCGTATTACGCGTGAGCAAAAACGAAAAACGAAAAACAGCAAACAAAATTATAAAAAAATAACGAAACGAAAAGAAAAAACAACAAAAAAAATAACAATCGCCAAGAATTAATTAAACTAACTCGATACGCTAACTCAAAATTGAAACAAAAAAATTTAACTTATACGCATAAATTTTTAAGAAACAGAACGCAACGCTTGTGTCATGATAACTGCTCTTGTTTCAACTGAAGAGCCCATTCGTGCTGGGGCCAACCGGTTCTGCCCTTACTTTTCTTACCGTTAGTTTCTTCTCGGCGTGTTTGGGCACTGTGCGTAATATCCGAGCTCACCTACGCAAATTGATAAATATAATATAAATTATAATGGTAATGGCCAGCGCAGATTCAGAAACTAGAAAGGTACAGATAGATAAGTGACCGAGTGACATAGGCTCCTGAATCTATTTCTATACATAAGTATAATAGGTAATTAGGTATTAGGTAGGTACCGTACTTACTACACTACGCAATACACCATGTTTTCGTAATAATTATCCTAAAAATCTACATTATTGAAATCACGATTGATAATTTTTTGAATGATTTTTCCAGCGTAGATGTCGCGAATGCGAAATTTTCGTTGAAAGCCAGTTATCTCAAAAATATTACACTTTGCTGCATACAATATTACGGATTACTTTGAAAATATATAGACGCGCGCAAACAATAAAAATAAGTATAAATAATTACTGTTCTCGACTACTTTGCTACACACTAAGTAGGTAATTTCAATATTTGCGAGTTGATTTCTCCTCCTCCTCCTCTTCTCCTCCTCCTCCTCTTCTCCTCCCCCTCCCCCCCCCCAAAAAAAAATGAGAGAAACGTATGAACCGATTCTGTTGCATCATTAGGTACTTAATTTTGATGCGTAACATTGTAAAGCGAAGAAATATGAATCTAGCTACTTAGGTACATAACTTTTTTTTTTTTTTTCATTTATTATGAAAACTTTTATTATCTGAGTAAAATACAAGGGTAGGCATTATTATTATTATTATTCAACTACAAGGTACTCGGGTGGCTGCGCTGCGGTTTGTCGTCTAGCCGCTATGTGTGAATAATGAGAAGAAACCGTATACCTATAAGTAAGGGGAGGAGAACCATCTAGGTACCAGTACGAATTGATTTAGTTGTGATATTTTACTAATTTTTACGCTATTCGCTCTACCCAGGAAAAATCTGGTAAAGACTGATGCAGCGAGCCTCTCAAAAGTTACCTTCATATTCAAAAAATTCCACGTTTTTCAATCAAATTGGGAATTGTGACCTGTATTTGCATTTTAGATTGGAAAAAATTCGTTAAAAATTTTGCATATGAGATTCTCTTCTGTTTATAATTGCTAACTTCTGTTCGTCCCTCATCAAGACAGATCCTTCTGCTTTTTGCTTTCTAAAGTATTTTTTATCTCGCTCTTCTATTCTAATTTATTCGCGCAACAAATCCAACAAAATGATGATTTCGTTTTGCAAATTTTACGGCATAAAAATATTTTTATTCGTTTTGTTTCTTTACGTAATGTTAAATACCTATCTATGTAGGTAATTTTTATAACCGAACAAAATGACTACCGTATATACCTAATTACCTACCTACCCGGGGAAACGCGCATGCAAACTAAATGGATACTGGGTAGGTACTAGGTAAGTACGTAAGTAGGTAGTAGATACGTCTACGCATTCTAGGTATAGGTACTTGTGGATGATATCGTGGCACCCTTCGACCTTCGACCTATACCTACTCACGAATACCTACTTGAACTACGTGGACTTTATGTATAGCTAAGCGTGAATAGTTTAAATTGTTCAAATTAAATTCTAAGTACTATGCATACGTTTAGGTAATTACCAAAATGTATAAAAGTGTGATCTTGTTTTGATAAATTTATCTAAATTACTTGTACCTAAAAATGAAATGTAAATAAATAAACGTTCATTCATTTGTTTATGACGGTTCCGGTATACGAGTACATAATATATAGGTACCTACTACCTAGGTCTAGGCATGAGAGCATTGTGAATTTTTTTTTCTTCAAAATTTGTGGTACCTATTTTCCCTTCTAAAAAGTATGAGGAGAACCTGCATCATTACCATAACAACCTGATGTAGGCTACACTTGTACCTACTACCTACATAATACCTATCTATTTCCATATACTATGGGTACAAAGATTTCAGATAGTAGAATTTCTCACGACCTTATTTCTTGTCCCGTTTCTTCTTAAAATGTAATCAAATTGTGCCCAAACAGAGTAATAAACGCTACGCGACGCGACGTGACGCGACTACAACATTAGTGAGATGTGAGAAATGAAACAGCGAATTCTTAATTCCAGCATTAGATAAGTAAATAAATACAATTTCATCTGTGCGCGGTAGGTACTTATGGTGAAAAAAAATTAAGAATATAACACATCAAGTGCATTAAACAAATGAAATAATTCGCAACAATTAAATTATCCTCTGGTTTATGGGTGACGTTTTGAAAAAGCTGCAGCAGCCTGTAACAGGGTAGAACATTTATAACTTGGCTGCTGACACCCTTCTATACGCAATATCAAGTACCTTTTCGGCATACCAGGACCAGACGCCATCCGACCACCCGGTTATCGCGGTAATTGTGGGTAAAAATTGTCGGCACCATTTAGGTGCAACAGTATAGTAACCTGCTGCGTGCACTATGCAGTAGTCACTTCGATACTGTCGACAGTGTCAACTTGTCGAGTTTAATAGATTAGGTACTCGTATATATGTACCTACAATACGTATAGACATATTCAATTTCGATGTTAGATTTTGTGCATTTGCGTTTGAGGTACTAGATGTGCAGTTGATGCTACAAGTCAATGTGAATGTAGTGTATATGAATTCAGTATCTAACTTCAGGCTTCTTATTCAATAGTACCCACTTCCCATTTTATTTGATTTCAAAAAAATTATCTAAATGAATTCAGTGTACGAGATTCCATTTCGCACTTTTTTGAACTAACGTAGGTAGTAGGTAAGGTACCTAAATACATAGGACATAGACATACATACGAATATTTTAGGTATAACACAGTTCGACGAGACGCGACGTGTGGCCTCTGCACTAATGATTTCTATCATTTTTCACTTTTTTCTACCTTATAAGGAGATTTTGTCTTTGATATGGTATCTTCAGCTTTGACAAATGTTGGTCAAGTTGTTCACTTTGGTAAAAAAAAGAACTACACTTTCTTCAATTTTTATCAAATTATTCCAAATTTTGAAAATTTTTCAAGTGTTTGGAAATTACAACAAGTTCAGATCTTATTTCGAGCCAACAATTTTTTCGTTCCAAGAACGCAAGAATGAAGTTTGATAGATTTATACTGGATGAGAACATTTCCCAGTGGCGTAGCCTAAGGGGAGTCCAGGGGGTCCAAACACCCCCCCCCCTCCCATAAGGTCAAAAATTTACGTGAGAAAATGCCTTTTTAGAGCACTAAAAATCAAATGTTCTCAAAGCTTCGCCCTCGCTTCGCTCGGGCATAAAGAACATTTCAATTATTTAAATTGTTTAAAATAATTATCTACGTATACTTATTCAAAAAAAGCATCCATCTTGGTATTCTAAGTTACCATTCCCACTTTGTATCTTCCCAAAAAAAGCTTCTGGTACTAAGTATTGTTTGAAGTTTCTGGTTATTATTTTCGTTTTTTAAGGTCAAAACAAGACGTAGTTTAGAAGTTGCTTGTTCTAAAACTACACCTTAATCGAAGTTTTTTCTCCGAATATTTTACGTAAATTATGTAAGAACTTGATAACGCCCGTATAAATATGATTTCTTGATACAGTTATGAATTTACTGTTCTCATAGTGTATTTTTTTTTGGGGGGGGGGGGTATAGTGAAAGGTGGACTAAAAATTTCTCTAAAAGATTTGGAAGTTCAGACCCCCCCCCCCCCCCCACTGACATTTCCTAGTAAAAACGGTCATTATCAGAGGCTGCACGAACGCCCATTTATTCGGATCAGCATCAATTGTTGAAATTTTTTTTATAGGTAACACTATAAAGTTTATTTAGTGGGTATAAGTAGGTGAAATACTGGGTACCGTGCTTGACTCACCGTATCCAATCGATGGTGAATTTGATTCAATTTAGCGGCGTTGGTGCAATATGCTGAAATGTTGACGCTCTTACGGGCGTTGTGATTGGATAGATCGGCCTTGAAGCTTTCGATGGGATCGTTGCTGCTGAGAACATCTAATAAATAGCTGATGTACGATGTGGCCAATCTGAGTGTTTTAATTTTCGACAATTTCGTATCGGACGGAACGTTCGGAATGCAATCTCTCAAATCGGCGAATGCGTTGTTAATACTCTGCGTGCGTCTTCTTTCCTTTTTGTTGGCCGTATTACGCTTTCTCACCACCGGCACAGCGCCGATGCCTAACTGGTTCGCGGCCGTGTCCGGCACCGGCGGTGTCACTGTGGCCTCTCCCAAAACGGGCGATATTATCCTTTTTGGTTGACCCGAAACGTAGATTTCTTGTTCGCGGTAATAGTACTCACCACCGTTGCTGTTGTGCTGCATGTAGACGGTGGCCGCAGTCGCCGATTCCGGAACGGCGCCGTACGGCTCGGCCGCGTTCAAATTACAATCGTATTTCGCGTTTCGAATGTTTTCATCGACGGATACGTATTGCGGTTGGTACGCGACGTAGTTTTGCGCCGCAGGAGGAGAATTGTAAAACGACAAGTTCGAACAGACTACGGATTCGTCGGCCGGGTTACCTATCCGGTTCGAGTTCGAGGATTTTTCGTTCGTCGATACGTAATGTAATTTTTCTTGCATCGAATCATTGGTCAAACACGAAGACGAAGAATCCGAGTACTTTAAATTTGCCATACCTGTAACACCGTCGATCAAATTACCTATTTAATTCACGAATTCCGAGGGACAAATTTTAATGATTTACGTTACCTAGATCTAAAGCGTGCAGCTGTTATAGGTAACTAATATTGTTCCAACAAAAAAAATCCAGCAATTTTCCGATTTTTCTTCGCGCAAAACCATTTATGTACGGAGACCGCTTTTTTTCAAAGGTAGCTGTCACGTTTTAAAATTCAATAATTTCTAGAAAAGCAGGTCTTTAAATTTATTTTTTCGAAATTGTTAATTTTTTTTGGAATTTTTCGTAGGTGGGTACCTCTACCTACATTAGGAACTGATTTACATAATAAATTGTCCAGAGGAATAAAAAGCATCTTATTCAAAACAAAATATAATATATTCGAAATAAAATGTTGGAGAATCGAAAATTCCCTTTCTGCTTGACGTGAAGCGGTCAAATTTTTTCTAGGAGTCAGTGTTTTTGTGGTATTCTCAAGCAGTGGCGTCGGAAGCTTTTTTTTGGGAGGGTACAAAATGAGAACCAAGACTTCAATTACCGGAAGGGTTTCCAGGGGAGGGGGAAAAAAGAAGCATTTTTGGGCTCTGTCGCCTCAAATAATTCATATAATTGCAATTTTGTACATGCCCGAGCGAAGCGAGGGCGAAGCTTTGAAAAAATTGAGTTTTTATTGCCCAAAAAATCATTTTCCCCCACATTTTAATGCTTTGAAAAGTTTATCTCATACGATTGGGGGGGGGGGGGGGGTACAATGTACCCCTTGTACCCCACATTCCGACGCCACTGTTCTCAGGTGAAATCGAAAAATAAAAATTGTCGAATCTCGGTTTTCGAATTTACCTATTAGATATGAGAATATCACAAAAACATCGACTCCTTGAAAAATGTTGACTACTTTAGGCAGAAAGGAAATTTATAAAAAAAATTTTCATTGGACGCTTCATTCGCTTAGAAATTTTACTTTTTTGGAGGCAAGTTTTCAGAGCATTGCCCTAATTTTGTGAAAATGGCAAACAATTTTCATCAAGAAAAAAGGGGCGCTTCTCTAATCATTCAGCTAGATGAATAATTAACTCCCATAGCATGAAGAACTCCCAAAAATATTCTACACCTTGGTAAAAGAAGTCGAATTCAACTTTTTATCAAAAAGTTGTCGAATTTTGAAATGCTATTACCGTAGTGCATAGATTGAACCTAAATGTACAAGACAGGTGTTCTTTCTACCACACAGACATCGCATTTGATGAAGGTCCTACCAAAGATGTTTTTTCATGAAAAAAAAAAACTTGCATCTTTTGGTGCCTGAATACTGCTTGGCTGACCTCTGTACCCATAGGCGCGCCCAGAAATTAATTAAGGGAGAGGCTGAGAATTTAAGAAAAAATGGGGAGGGGGTCAAATTTCAAATGGAGTCATTTTTCACCGATATTTCAATCAAAAATCATCATTTTTTTCTGACAAACAGAGAATTTATTGAGAATTTGGTGGTTTTTGACTGAAAAAACAATCAAAAATTGTCAAGTTTTGAAATTAAAGTAGAAAAATAGTGCCCGAGCGAAGCGAGGGCGAAAATTTTTTGAAAAAATATACTTTGAAGAGCAAAAAAATTGACTTTTTTCTCATTTTTGAAGCAAAAAATTATTTTTTCCGGGCTTAAGGGGGGGCTTGAGCCCCCTGAGTCCCTCCTTGGGTGCGCCTATGTCTGTACCCTTAATTATTGCCATGTTATTAAGAAAATAAATGTGATACCTTTCAGCTGGCGGACCCTCTTTTATCAGCCTATAGAAAGTACCCTGACTACACCAGCGTTTCTGAAGTAACAGGTTACTCATTTTTTTCATTGAAGTTTGACCCTCCTTTATTTTTCCGAAAATTCTCAGCCTCCCTTGAAATATAATTTCTGGGGTGACTGGGTTGGAGCTTGAAATGTATACCACCAAGTTTTCGGGTCATAAGAACTAAATTTCCGCTGGTTAGTCTCGAATTTCTGCGATGAAAAAGATTCTTCTATCTTATTCGCCAGTAACCTTTGAGTTCATATCTCCCTCCTTGAATGACGTAATATTGAAGAGAAAATTGGGGGTCAGCTTTTGAAAGTTTTTTTGAAAATTTCCCTTTCACTTTGTTCAGGTTTAATACGTAGGTTTATTCTGAAAATGTGTACTTAACTAGGATATTTCTCGAAGGAAATCTTAAAGATTTTTTCCGTCATGAAAACCTCCTCCGGTACTGACCTTCCATTTGATCTAAAATAAAAATTGGTTTGCGGTGTATTTTCAACTTTCATCTCCCACCAATTTTCAACAATCTTTCCCACTCCTGTAATCTATAAAAAGTGTTCAACTTACGTATAACAAGCAATCGATAAAATTTCACATAGGTAAATAATAAGTAGGTATGTTTTCAAGAAGTGGATGATTTGATTTCAGATCATTGATTTTGTTGTTTTGCAAAAATTAGGAGGTTCAATGGTAAAATTGCTGAAAAGATGCTTTCTCTGCAAATTTTTGAAAATTTCAATATTGCACATTGTTAGATACCAGTAGAAAAAATTTTAAGCCAACAAATTTTCTTTTGCCCCACTCGATTCCCTGTCGCTGTTAAGAAAAATAGAGTTTTTACGAGAAAAGTTCTTAGGGCTTTATTCCAATTTTGTTTTCAAAAAAAAGGTGATCTATTGGTTATAAATAAATACAATAAGGCAATATAGTTTTGGGAAATCACTCTGATGTTGAAAAAAGTTGTTTTTCATAATTTTTGTGGTAATATTATATATTTTTTAAGAATCTTCTTTCGGTTTAACCACAAAGAAAATGAGTACCCTTATTCTATCACAAAGAAAAATTACCTGAATTCAAAAATTCTGGTGAAAAAACACCATCATCGTAGAATGACGACTCTTCAGTGTACCAGTTTTCTTCTCTTTTTATGATCCTAGCACCACAATGGTCACTCGCCATAATATCTTTCAAACTACCTACGTAAAGAATTTTAATAAAATAAAATACTAATTACACACTTTTCGTTGGCAATCCGAATAATACCGTTATGATTATGCACGGATTAATTTTCACACTTATTTACGTGAGCGAACTATTTGACACCGAAACTTCACGATGAGATTATGATACCTACAATTTTGATGAGCGTGGTGTACTGTACACAAACGAACTGAGTGTCAAAGAAACGCCCCAAACGCGTCTCTTTCTAAATCATATTTAGCACCTCCTCCATTTTCAACTAATTTTAGGCACTCTTTTCTTTACTACATTTCGAATTGAATTGGAAAACATTTTCCAAATAGGCGAGAAAACCATTCGATTTGTTTTTAATTTCATCCTATATATTTTTGATTCTTGGTGCTTAGCTTACGAGTATACCTATGTACAGTGGGTACGTACTTAGTACGTACGGTTCTGTGAAGTGAGACAGAGGAGAAAAGGGTTTCTCCAGTCTCAAGCCTGCGAGGGCCCTTTTGGACTAAAAAACATGCTGTCTTTTCTGCGGGAGGCCTTCTTAAACGAAAAATTCGGCTTAGTACGTAGGTACTAGGTACGCGCGTACGTCACCAATACACTCGTAAACTTGATTTGAATTGTTTCATTTTAGTCTTGTACATAATAGGATGGGTAAAAAAAATTAAAAATGTTGTTTTTTTATTTCCAATACCGCGTACAAGACATGAGCTAGGGTGTCTAGAAAATTCTATTATTTTAAATAAATTCAATGTACTTTTTGGTCCACGCAATCATTACACTACAAAATAATCTCTGAAATCGAATTAATCAATTCCGATTTTTTAAAAAAATTTAAAGATAATTTTCAAAAATACTTGCCTATTGGAGATCGCCTGTCGTCACCAAGTCGCCCAATAAAGCAGGAAGACAAATTAAAAATTTTTTAGTTGAGACGAATATTTTCAAAGAAAATATAGCATTTATTCAAAAGTTTGACTATCTTCATTAAAATTCGTACTTTTTTCCTAATTTCTGATTTCCCAAAACACAACATTTTTCTTGATGAATTCCTCTCTTGAAAAATCGAATTTTTTTGAAAATTTTATTCAAGATTGTCTCGAAGTCCCCTATAATAAATGAGAGGGGTAATTTTTCATTTGAAAATAATCCATTTTTCTGGGCTAGAAGGGAAGAAGATTCATACCATCATTTTGGAAATGATTGTGAAAAGTTACTGTCCCCAGGAAAAGTAAAGGCGAAAATTTTTTGTGATACTCTCAAATTTTCCTCCGTTCCCAAACTCAAACTTGAGAAAGTTATAACCAGTAGGGAAAGAGTAAATAATCCCAATTTTACCCAACTGTTTCCAATCTTCCCAACTTTTCGCAATCTTGGGTTGGGCTGAGGAGTTGTCTCCACCCCCCACCACATCATCGCATTTCTAATAATATGTAAGTATCCTTATTTTGCGTCGTATTATTCTTTATACCAAGTTTTAGTTTTCTTGAAACCATGTACTTATATTAAAATTTCAAAAATTAGTCAAAAATCGATTTTCAAAATTTGAAATTTTGTATATATGGGCATAGGCGCACCCAGAAATTAATTAAGGGAGGGACTCAGAATTTCTGAAAAAAATGAGGGAGGAGTAAAATTTCAAATTAGCCATTTTTCGCTGGTCTTTCAGTCAAAAATCATCAATTTTTTCTGACAAACGGAGAATTTATTGAAGAATTGGTGATTTTTGGTTGAAAAATCGTCTAAAATTATCAATTTTGAAGATAAAATAATTGAAATACTGCCCGAGCGAAGCGAGGGTAAAAATTTTTTGAAAAGATATTTTTTAAAGAACGAAAAAATGCTCTTTTCCCACATTTTTGCCATTAAAAACATTTGTTTTTCAAGCTGGGGGGGGGGGGGGCTCAAACCCCCTGAGCTCCCTCCGGGTGCGCCTATGTATATGGGGTTCTTTTAAGATGTACTTTTGATTTATTTTTGTTTCGCTTCATAATTTTATTTCGAGTCTGGATACTTCTCTTGCGTACCTATGTACGTATTAAATGTCGGAATTGCAAATCGTCACCTACGGTTTAAACTTCGGGAACAGTGCACACTGTGCACAGACAGGCGCAGGCGCCACAAAATATCCACAAAATTTCAAAAGTCAGCAGCAGGTAGAGAATAGAATAACTTGTGAATCAGGAATAACGACGCGACGGTTTATTGGACTATTGAAGAACGCGCGCGGCGGCGGGTCATGGTTGATACGTAACGTAATGTTGGAGGAAATCTTGGCTTATAAAAGCCGATATACTAGACGGAGAAACCAGAAACGATCACTCTCAGTGAGAAAACGAAGAAACAGAGAGAAATTAGGGCAGACTCGAAGAGTCGATGTTTCAACTTTGAAGTTTGAACTGTCTATAGTACTACCTATACCTACGTATATGTAAAATTTGACAGGAACCGAATAAATGAACGAACGAGGCGCCACCTCGCGCGTAGCTAACATTTACGAGGCGTCACATAATATATCGCCGCGTATTTGTCATTTACAAATATACACGTAGTGTCGTGTTAACGCCATCCCTTTCTGCGCCACCCCTTCAGAAATCAACCATATCTTCCACCTTTTATCCCCTCAAATCGCATTTCCGTAACCGTAAGAAGGTATGAAATTTTCAAACATTTACGTCACATTATCAAAGTTGTATCACGTGTCTATTGATTTCATTTTCAAATGCATTAGAAATTTGATCAATTTTTCGATATCAATTAGTGTAAGTATACGATTACGTAAGTCTTAAGTATGCAATGCACTTATGCACCTTCGAGAGTTTAGCTTATCAGTAGTTTTACGTGAATTATCGTTATCAGTTTAGTTTGCGGTTGGCCATAATCCGTTGGGATTCGGATATACGCCCCAATTCCAAATTCATTTGTGGGTATGATCGCGAATAATGGTACCAGTCCAACTCAAAATAAAATTTTGGACCCCAACGAAAATAAATCGAAAGTACCTACTCGATAAGAGAATCCCATAGATATCCAAAATTTTGACCCCCATTGGTATTTTTCATATCCAAGCTTACATACCTACAGGCTAGGCACCGATAAGCATATAACTTGCTATGGGTGTGTTTTTCGAAGCATTTCATTTCAATTTATCAACTTGGTTTTTGTACTTAACCCGTCTATAATCTCTTTTATCAATATCAAGGCTTATATTTGGTGCAAAAATTGAATCATTTTTTAAATTGCGATCGTCACTCTCCCCTTCTCCTGCTTCTCCATTTCACGTTTTCCTGGTACAACCCTGTCATGGCTTCTTTATCCTCCTTACTCGAAACTACTAAAGAAAAAGAAAATTTAAAGTATGGGGTCGTGACAAAAACAAAATGCGGATTACTTGTACCTCGTTTAGTTCTAGGTCGTCGCTATAGGTGCTTTCGTGTAAGTAGAATACAAAACACAAAAGTGATAAATACCACCCAGCGGGTATTCCTTCAGTCTGGTCGAATTTTAATAGCATAGAAGCAGCCGAGACACGTGTTCATAAATGCTTGCACGTAATATGTAGTAGTCAACTAGTCACCTAGTGGTTAGCACTTCCTCAACTTGCTACAACTTTGTTATTGGAATCAGGGGCTTCCAACGTATAAAACACATTTCTTTCTAAATGGGTCCTATGTTGACGTACCTAATCACTTATCTAATGTAGTCGGATAATTATGTCTTTTGACTTGTATAAGTATAAGTAGGTGCTTTAGAGGTATGTACATATTTTTCATCTTCTCAAATAGGATCAGTTTTTATATTAGATAGCCAAAAAACGAGATTTTCTCCAGATTTTGCGACCATTTTAAATATTTTCAAAATTTGCCCCAAAATGGCCGTTTTTTCGAATACGTGACTTATCGAAGAAAATGGATAGCGCTAATGATTTTTCCGTGGCCGAATACCCCATTCTAGTCCACCCTGCACGCTCATTGAGAGCAAAAAAAATTCGGCTCAAAAATCATAGAAGGGTTACCTAGTTCGTGTTTTTTTTTTTTTGAATTTTGATGATTTTCAGAAATTTTGAGATAGCCGTCGTAATCTTCTAACTTGAGGTTGCTGATTCAGAATCCGAGGTCAATTTTAGCCGCTGGACCTTCGTTCTCGAGTTTTGGCTGTTGTTTTTTTCCCCTTAGAAATGAGGTTTTCCGGGTATATAGGCGCGAAACCGACTTCCGATTCGTAATCGACGACCTCAAATTTGTTTAAAAAAATAAATTTTTCGCGAGATTTTGAGATCCTTTTTTATTTGGCCGAAATTGGCCTCCAAAAAGGCCGTTTTCTCGAAAACAGCGGTAGATCGAGAGAAACGGATGACGCTATCGAATTCGCCGTAACCGAATAGCCTCTATTCTAAACACCACGCACGCCCATCGGGAGCCAAAAAATTTTGAGCCCACAAAAAAAAGAGAATAAGTAAGTAGTTCAAGTGGATTTTTTCTGAATTTTGATAATTTCAAAGATAGAATTGGTAATCGACTAATTCGAGGTCACCGATTCCGAATTCGGGGTCCATTTTTGACGCTGGACCTACAAGCTCGAGTTATGGACGATTTTCGTACTTGAAAACGCGACATTCCACGCCAAACTATGCTCATATTCGTAATCAGCGACCTCGAATTAGCTCTACATAAAAAGTATAAGTATTCAAGATCAATGTGTAACGAATATTTACAAGGGAGGTAACTCAAATTGAAGTCGAAACGAAAATGAATCGAAAGTGCATCATAAGAAATTCCATACCTATCCTAAATTTCAGGTTCCTATCTAAGTTTTGCGCATAGGCGCACCCAGAGGGGAACTCAAGGGATTTGAGCCCCCCCCCCCCCCGCTTGAAAAACAAATGTTTTTAATGGCAAAAATGTGGGAAAGGTGCATTTTTTTCGTTCTTTAAATAATATCTTTCAAAAAATTTTCGCCCTCCCTTCGCTCGGGCAGTATTTCAATCATTTTATTCTAAAAGTTGATGATTTTAGACTCATTTTTCAGCCAAAAATCACCAATTCTTTAATAAATTCTCCGTTTGCCAGAAAAAATTGATGATTTTTGACTGAAAGACCAGCGAAAAATGGCTAATTTGAAATTTTACTCCTCCCCCATTTTTTTCAGAAATTCTGAACCCCTCCCTTAATTAATTTTTGGGTGCGCCTATGGTTTTGCGAATAATGTTTTCTCGTGTTTGTTGGGTAAATGATTTTTCAATTATTGTTAATTATGGCCGAATTACCCCCCCCCCCTACTCCTGCGATAGTTTAGAGGAAAATTCCTTATCCTGATACACCTGGAAAAGTAATTGCACGTCTGTCTTCCCCTCTGTGATACATACTACATACCTTCGACTTCGAGTACTGAAATACCGGTTTAGGTAAATCAGTTATATCTGGGTAACTATACGTATGCGAATCGTGGCGCATTTCTGTTTTCCGTATTCGAAGTGGCACCGAAAATGTTACGATAAGTCGATAGAGTGTAAACCAGGGGCTTGCGTATGGGGAAGTTATCGAAAAAAAAAAAAAAAGATGGATAGGTACAGTGACGGGTAGATCTTGGTATTTTTATGTTGTGTAATTATGTAGCGTATAGCGTGTACTGCGTATCCTCAACTAAACTTCAACATGGAACACTATATCGTAATATCGTGTGGATATTATACTTTGTTTATTCTTCTGATTTTCATTACGGCTATTAACGTATTAAAAACCAGACATCGCCCATAACTGTTATTTTAGTCTGATCGTATCTTTTCTAATAGATACGTTACGACACTACGACGGTGTTTCAAAGAAATATGTATCAAGAAAAAAAATAATAATGAAAGAAGGCGGGAAAAAAATGGAGAATTAAAAGGAATCATCAAGAGAAAGAGAGGCAGTGGGAGAACCAACGAATCAGGGGGAATGTTTCGAGCCGTACTTACTCACTTCTAGATGAACCAAATTTAAAAATGATTCTGGCGCCAAAGCGGAACTAAGTATCATAAATCAGCCGATATCTGGACCATCTACTATAGAGTTGCGGAGGTAAATGAGTAGGTAGCGGTACCTATATGTACATGTAAGGGTGGTGAGGGTAAGGGCGCCCAATTCAGACCACTTTTGCGAAAAACCGCCACCAATTGAAGACTATTTGACCTAGGAATACCGTAGGTAAATGGCTTAAAAGATAGATTGAACCTCCCCCGATGTCATACGTCATACTGAAATTTTTGGGCCCCACGATAATATTTAGTGTTTTTTTTGAATTTTTTCCCGAGACACCTCAAAATCCGATTTTGAATTTTTGGTGCCCTAATTCCGACCACATACAAAAATGAATAAAGAAATATTTAAAAATATGCCGTAAATGACTAGAATCTTCCCCTAAGTCATTCTAAAATTTTGGGGCCCTCAATAATTTTTAGTTTGTTTTTTTTGAATTTTCTCCCGAGGCGCCTCGATTTACTGCTTTTTTCAATAATTCATTTTTAATGTTTGTTTATTGTTTTAATTTTTCCGGATTTTTTAAAAATATTCATATTTTATATTGTTCTTTTATCGTTTTTTTTCCTCTCTCGGCATAATTAGCTTAAGAAAATAACCCAAATACCAATCAACACTAAAAAACTACGGGTGGGCGGAATTAGACACCTCCTTCATTTTTAATATTTGATGAAATTTTATTATTTACCCGCAATTTATTCAAAAAAACTGTTATTCCATGGAAAACTAGACACTTTAACGATAACAAATATGTTTTCACATTTCTAAATTTTTCAAAATAAATATATTATTTTTGACTTTGAACATTAAAAAAAAAAAACGGTACTTTGACATGCAATTTCTTCAAATTGGATTTCTCAGCGAGTTTTGGCTACAGTTGCCGGGTTGGTCTTGAATTAACGTTTGTGATAAAGGAACACAACAAAAATTTTTTCAGCCAGATCGCCCGATAAACAGACGAGATAGATGGGGTGGTCGGAATTAGGGCACCTTACCCTCATTTCAACTCGAAGTAAAATTTTTAGTTGAAACAAAAATAGGTAAATCAAAAATACTTCGTGAAAGACCCCATATCCGAAATTTCATTTGTTGATATTCACTTATCAAATTTTGACGAATTTTTGAAATTTCAAAATCACTTTTCTATCCAGAAGAATAAGCAAATTTGATTTAATCAATAAAGAAAATGAAATTTTAAAAATGCGCCCCATTTTCAATCTCCTGAATTATTTGGAAGCGATTATTTTAAAAAAATTTGAAACTATCCTAATAAAAACGGTCCGAATACAAATTTCAACACTTATGATCGCGGATTACCCATATTAGTGACCTATGTAATCGATCAGAGCACGTTTTTTTTTTTTTTTTTGAAATTCGCAATTTTGAGTCCAAATACAATATTTTTGAACTATAAAATTTTTTGAAGGAAATTGTAACATTTGATTCGAACTTCGAACCTATATATTATTACGTAGTAGGTATTAGGTATCAAAACTAATTAAAACGTAACATTTTGGGCCGAAACAAAAAAAATAGAAAATACTACAACTTGAGTTCACTTCTTGAATTTTGGAGAATTTTTTGAATTTCCATAGGTACCAATAGAATCGACCTAGTATGTGTCATTTCATGGTTTTCGATCTTCTCGCGGATTATGATTGGATTACACTTCACCGAAAAGTGTTTTTCTCAAAAACGTATTTTCACACACTAGATCGATTCTTTTCGTACCTATGGAAATTTAAAAAACTCTCCAAAATCCAAGAAATAAACTTTAGTTGTAGTATTTTCCATTTTTTTTTTTTTTTTTTTGGGCTCAAAATGTTACGTTTTAATTGGTATTTAGTGCCTACTACATAGGTTCAAAATTCGAATCAAATCTTTACGAATCACTGGCGGTATAAATATATGTTAGTTGTTTATCAAACGAGTGCTATATATCGTAAAACTGAACGCATACAAAAATAATATAAACATGAGTAAACTATTCTTTCGTTCTTCCGGTTTTCTTTACCTAAACATCTCTAGCTAATAATAAAACACAACTTTTTTTTAACGGCCATCATTTACAGTAGTTTAGTCAAGACATAGGTACTTTTACCAATAATGTTTCAATTTATTTTTTCAAAATATGATTTCTCAATTAGGTACATTGACAAGAGTTTGTTGACATTTGTGACAGCAGACAGAAAATGGCAAAAATAACTCAATTAGAGGTTCTTCTAATCTGATAGATTCGTTTTATTCGGAAAAAACTTCATTTTTCTCGTTCACCTGTCTTTAGACGGCTCACTTGGAAAGTTTTCAATTTTGAGTCGTTCACTTATCTCTTTGAGAAAAATGGGGGATGGCTCCGTGAATGAACTCTGAAGGTCAAAAACGTAAATTTCGTGCAATTTGCTGGATTCTTTCATCTTGACTTTCCTCTCTCTTTCCCTCTCAAATAACCTCAAAATCGGATTCAGGAACTTCAATTACATATTAATTGAAGCCCATATTTAAAATACGTAAGTAGGGCTACTTTGAATGTGCATTTTATTTTCACTTCAGCATCGTCTGTCTGGTGGTCGAAATATATTTTTTAAAATGAACCAGAGTTATTCGGGGTAGAAAATCCTGTAATTGAGTAATTTTCTAGATTTACACCCCCACCCCCACCCCCACCCCCACCCCCACACCACCCACCTCAAATATCAACGAAACAGTGCAGATGCAAAAATAATGTTTAAAAAAGCTCAAATTTTAAGCTCAACGAACTTTGATTTCAAAAATCAGGGTTTGATTCCAAATATCGGGAACTATTTATGAATGATGATGGCAACCTTGTTTAATACAGACGTTCTCTTAAATGAGAAAATCGTACTATTAATGAATAGATACCTAATTCAAAAAAAAAAATTTTTTGTTCAAAATTTTCATTTAACTTTTTTTAAATGCATTGGCATCACTATAAAAAGTGAAAAAGGCGGATGTATTTCGAGAGAAAAGACGGCCTTTTTAAAAAAACACGGAATAGAAAAGTTGAAAAAATGGGAAAGAACTGAAAAGAAAATCCAAGTGCATTGATTTTTTCATGAAAAATTGTAAAGTTTCGTTTCTTCGTCTTCATACATCAATAACTTAAGAAGCATTGTCTCGTAGTTTCATAAATTTGTTTTTCTTTTCTCGCATTCAATTTGCCTCTACGCCCCTAAAATATAAAAAATTTGAATAGTAGTTAAAGCTAACCCGACTCGAAAAAAGCATCAGGAAAGGGAATGCCGCAAAATCGAGGTATTTACGGCGTTTCGATTAGGCAATTTTATTAACATGCTTTCAAAAAGGTGCTAGTGTGCCCTGTATTTACGGCAAACGGATTAGGCAATTTTATTAACGTGTTTTTAAAAAATCGAAAATATAAGATCTGTGCTTTTCAGGTGCATCTGCTGAGGCATATGATGTGAATAACATGTGAATTAAAATTTAATTTATGCAATGTACCTACCTTTAAATAATATTGGGATGTTTCAAACGAGAATAACTTTTCGACTTCTGCTTTATTACACTTTGCTGATGGTAATCGAGCAGGAAATACCGAATAATTAGGTATCGCGTTGTAATTGACCATTTTCCATTATTTTTCTGCATCAGTGTTCTTTTCGTTTTGAATTCTCCTTTTTTTTTTATCTAAATTGAAAAAAAATTTCTTCCATTTCGAGAAGAAAAGTTTTAGATTTGGCCCGATTATCCGTTTAAAGAATAGGAACTGAAATGAATAATGTTTAAAAAACAATCCATTTCCGAGTAAATTACAAATGAAAAAAATGTTTCAAAAGTTTTTCTAATTGAAGAAAGTAATTATGCGTTTATGCAGCCCAAAAATGTCTTCTCAAAACAATTTTTAATTGGTTTAAATATGGGATGAAGAAAATAACTTTTGTCTTCTTTTTTTGAAGTACAAAACAGAGTACTGAAAATTAATTGAAGTATGGTGGCCTTTTTTTCAATATTTCGAAAGCCTTTTCCTCAAGAAATATTTTGCTGCAATTGGAGTTTTCCCAAATCACACCGTATTTTTTTAAAAAGCCAGCTTGATCAATTTTTTGAAAATTATTGTCAAAATTAAATTTTTACCCCCTAACTTTAAAAGCGTCTAATCGCTAGAAAAAAATTTCAAAATTTCAAATGAATTTTAAAAATGGAATGCACCTATTTTCTGAAGTCTGTTTTACACAATCGAATGTTCAGAAATTTTGATTTTTTTCACTCAACTTTTTGATTTTGTCGAAAATTCCTAAATTTTTGCCGCTTACCCTCTTCGCATGACCTGTTGTGAAATAAATTTGAGAGGTCAAAAAAACGTATGGTGATTTCGTATGATTGTTCCGGAAATTTCAACCCACTCTCTTCATCGTAATTCGTAGTGTGTTTTTAGAAATTTCGATTCCAAATTTGGAGTCGAAAATGACTTTGAAAATGATTTCTGCAGAGTTGAAAAATTTCTAGCACCAAATGAAAATTTATTGAGGTTTGGAAAAATTTAATTAGGAACTTTTTTCTTGATTTGATAATAATTTCAATTCAAATTTCAAAAATCTGTCAATTGGAATGCATTTGTTAATTTTTATCTTCTTCGTAATTAACTGCTGTAACGTCATAGTTTTTCAGCTTTATAAAAAAATTTTGGGTATAAAATTTGACTGTATTTTGAGAACCCTTGTTTGTTTCGTAGGGGTTGGTTGAATAGAGGTTTTCCCCTACATTACATAATACCCTGTAAAATTCTACCTCTCTTTATCTTTATTGGAATTGTAAAAATTTCCATAATACCACTCGCTGATTCGGCATTTCTGAAGCATACAAAAATTCGCCTTTTTTTTCATCATCATTCCTGATAAGGCATTTCGAGTGAGATTATAGTACCACCTGCTGAGTCGGCGTTTCGGAAACTTGAATGTCACACAGGTTGGGTTTATTGCCCTTAAGCCCTTATATGGTACCTATTTTATTGCTTTCCGCCTGTCAGTGAATTTAGTCACGTACGCAAGATTTATGGTCCCACTATTCCAAAGGATCGTTTTATTGCCCTTATATGGATGGTATATTTTTCATTGTTCTGTTATCTACCCCCATTCCAGTGGATTTAGTCATCAGTAGAGAAAACAGCTGTTGTGGGCCTGACCATCTGTTTAGATATTTATTGTGATAGAAATTCTTCCCTATATGTGCAGTACTGTTTTGACAGTGGTGACGGATGGATGTCTGGTGAGGTGCTATTTCGAATCGCGAGTTTTATTTTTACGTTCGATGTATTCAATTGGTGTAAACATTTTGCAATTTTAATTACTATTAAGTAGGTATTTGTTTAGGTCGAATTGGGTTATTTAATAGTGTGGAACTGTGGATGAAGCTGATACCTAATAATGAGCATAGTTGGATGGATTTCAAAGATAATAAGTAAGTGAATTTTAAACTCATCATTCAGTGCCTAATTATTTTACTTGTTTTTCAGGTGTTTTAAAATTTCGAATTGAAATTTTTTCGCGTTATAATATTTTTTGAATTTTTTTCCTGATTTTCATCCAAATTTATTCGTTAGGAATCGATATTTTCGTTTTTTGGATGTTTTTCAGGTGTTTTAAAATATTGAATTGAAAATTTTTTTGTTGTAATGTTTTTTGAAATTTTTTTTCGTGATTTTCATCCAAATTTTTTCGTTTGGAATCGATATTTTCGTTTTTTGAATGTTTTCCAGGTGTTTTAAAATATTGAATTGAAATTTTTCTTGTTGTAATGTTTTTTGAATTTTTTTTTCGTGATTTTCATCCAAATTTTTTCGTTTGGGATCGATATCTCCATTTTTGAATGTTTTTCAGGCGTTTTAAAATATTGAATTGAATTTTTCTCACGTTTAAAGGTTTTTTGAATGCTTTTCAGGTTTTTTTAAAATTTCGAATTGAAATTTTTTCGCAATATAATATTTTTTGAATTTTTTTCTCCGCGATTTTCATTAAAATTTTTTCGTTAGGAATCGATATTTTCGTTTTATGAATGTTTTTCAGGTGTTTTAAAATTTCAAATTGAAATTTTTTCGGGTTATAATATTTTTTGAATTTTTTCCCCGTGATTTTCATTAAAAATTTTTTGTTAGGAATCGATATTTTCGTTTTTTGAATGTTAATCAGGTGTTTTAAAATTTTGAATTGAAATTTCTTCGCGTTATAATATTTTTTAACTTTATTCCCCGTGATTTTCATTAAAATTTTTTGTTAGGAATCGATATTTTCGTTTTTTGAATGTTTTTCAGGTGTTTTAAAATATTGAATTGAAATTTTTCTTGTTGTAATGTTTTTTGAAATTTTTTTTCGTGATTTTCATCCAAATTTTTTCGTTTGGGATCGATATCTTCATTTTTGAATGTTTTTCAGGCGTTTTAAAATATTGAATTGATTTTTTTCACGTTTAAAGGTTTTTTGAATGCTTTTCAGGTTTTTTTAAAATTTTGAATTAGAATTTTTTCGCGTTATAATATTTTTTGACTTTTTTCCCCGTGATTTTCATTAAAATTTTTTCGTTAGGAATCGATATTTTCGTTTTTTGAATGTTTTTCAGGTGTTTTAAAATATTGAATTGAAATTTTTCTTGTTGTAATGTTTTTTGAAATTTTTTTTCGTGATTTTCATCCAAATTTTTTCGTTTGGAATCGATATCTTCATTTTTGAATGTTTTTCAGGCGTTTTAAAATATTGAATTGAATTTTTTTCACGTTTAAAGGTTTTTTGAATGCTTTTCAGGTATTTTTAAAATTTTGAATTGAAATTTTTTGGCGTTATAATATTTTTTGACTTTTTTCCCCGTGATTTTCATTAAAATTTTTTCGTTAGGAATCGATATTTTCGTTTTTTGAATGTTTTTCAGGTGTTTTAAAATTTTGAATTGAAATTTTTTCGCGTTATAATATTTTTTGAATTTTTTCCCCGTGATTTTCATTAAAATTTTTTCGTTAGGAATCGATATTTTCGTTTTTTGAATGCTTTTCAGGTTTTTTTTTTTGGAATTGAATGTTTTTCGCGTTGTAATATTTTTTGGAATTTTTTTCTCAGTGATTTTTATCCAAAGTAATATTTTTTGAATTTTTTTCCCAGTGATTTTCATCCAAATTAATTCGTTAGGAATTGATATTTTCTTTTTTGAATGTTTTTCAGGTGTTTTAAACTTTTGAATTGAAATTTTTCGTGTTATAATATTTTTTGAATTTTTCTCCCGTGATTTTCATCCAATTTTTTCGTTATGAATCGATATTTTTGTTTTTGAATGTTTTTCATGTGTTTTAATGTTTCAAATTGAAATTTTTTCGTGTGACAAAATAATCGCTTACTTTCAATTTTCAGCATAAGTATAAAAAGAAAATTTGAAAATTAAAAATTGAAATTTTTTCACTTCTCTGAGAAATTTTTACTTTGGCGAATATCGCGGACAAATCTTGATCAAAAAAAGGTTATAAAAAATGATAACAGATAGTAAAGTTTACGTAAGGGTAAGGTCGCCTAATATCGACCCCATCTTTGTTTTTTGAATTACTCGACCTGCAATTGAGCTGGAAATGCCCACTATGACTTGAAATGTCGGGTAATGAGTCTAGTTTAATATCCCAAAGCACCAGGCCCCAAAATTTTTTTTTCGATTTTTGACGAATTTTCTTCCAAAACATGTCAAATTTAAAAAGTGAAAAAAAGGTGCCTAATATCGACCTCCTGTGAAAACTAACAAAATGAAAATTGACCAAATAATCAGGAGAAAATTTTTTTCTAATGTATTTTTCACAAAAAAAAACGAATGAGACCAAAATCAGAACTGTAATGCCAAAACTCGCGGAGATAATTAGAAAAAACGAAAGTGATAAAACCAACATATGATTATGGCAAAAATGTGATCAATGGCATGGTAATTTTGTAAATTGTAATCAATAGCGACGAAATCAGTTGATTAAAAGGAATAATTGTTTCAGAAGTTTTATTTATTTATTTTTTTTAAATTGAATATATGAAATCGTATCTCAGAGGGGGTCGATATTAGGGCACCCCATACATTTAATTTCAAAGAAAGATTCAAAATACTTACTTCTTTCAAACTTTTGAAACAATTATCCCTTTTAATTAGATGATTTCTTCACTATCGATCACAATTTACAAAATTACAATACCATCAATCACGTTCTAGCCATTTATATTTGAAAGCACCGAAAAATAATATTTTGGCCCTCTCATTTTCGTTTTTTCTAATTATCTCCGCGAGTTTTGAGTTTACAGTTGTGATTTTGGTTTCATTCGTTTTTTCTCGAAGAAATACATAAGATAAAAATTTTTCCAGCTCGATTGAGTCATTAGGTGACGAGATAAGCCGGGGGTCGATATTAGGCGACTTAACCCTTAGATTTTGATTTCGCAATCAGAACTAAAAAAAAGTAAACTCTCTCTGATATAAGGTACGATTTCGCGTTTACCCCGGCTAGGGTAAATGCTAAACTTGAAATTCCTAAATTTTAAAATTCTGTTTTCGTTCAAAGGGGTGGATAAAACGGTACAAAATGTTCTCCGCTGACAGAGAACCCCTTGAAGTTGGCGTGGCAAAAGTTTGAGATTGTTTGATGCCATACAGCCATCTCAGTATGCTGGCAAAGTGGCACTAATCAAAAAGTGGTTTGCAATTACCCCACTGCACCTTATATTATTTAATAGTTTTATTATTTTTTTAATTATTTTTTCCAAGTTACTTATTATTTCTATTTATTTATTTATTCATTGTTTTAATTATTTTTTCGGTAATTTAAATAATTATTGTTCAGTAATAAAAATAATTATTTAATAATTTAATTATATGATTTATAAATTTACTCAATTATTTATCGTTTTTATTTTATTATTTATTAATTTAAATAATTATGATTTATCAATGTAAATAGTTATTATTTAATAATTTGAATACCTAATACCTAATTATCTAGTTATTATTTAATAATTTAAGTAATTATTCAATAATTTAAGTAATTATTCAATAATTTAAATATTTATTCAATAATTTAATTATACTCGTATTATTTAAAAAATTAATTATTTACCATTTATTTCAATTTAATTATTTATTTTTGTTGATTTAAATAATTAAGGTATTATTTTATAAAGTTATATAATTCCTATTTATCAATTTCAATAATTATTATTCAATAATTAAAATATTCATTATTTAATAATTTAAATAATTATTAGTCACTAATTTAAATAAATATTGATAGGTAAATACCGATTGTTTATCAATTATTTAACTAAATATTATTTATTAAGTAATTATTTAAATAAATAATCCAAGTAATTATTCAATAATTTAAATTATTATTCAATAATTAAAATAGGTATTCATTATTTAATAATTTAAATAATTATTAGTCATTAATTTAAATAAATATTATTTATTAATTATTTAAATAAATAATTATTATTAATTAGGTGGGTAATTTTAAATTTTTTGCAGTTTTGGGAAATCCTTTTTGTAGTTTTATGATCTGGGACTTTTTCAATTTGGGCATTTTCAAAAATAGTAAATGTATTGAGAAAGAAAATTTCAAAAAAATGAATGGAAAAAATTCATTTCAAATCAAAATTTTTATTGTGAAGGTCTCTGTTTTCTTATTTCTCCATAATTTTAGCCGAAATATCTTAATTTGGTTCAATTTTTTTCTCATTCTTACTATTCTCAATTTTTCTGATAATTTGGTAGAAAAAAAAACTCAGATTTACCCAAACTTTTAGTTTACGATGTTCAAAGCAAATATTTTTTGAAAATAAATTTATGGGCACTTGTAAGATTTAACATATTTTAATCGAGAATTAGGTACAATACTTTTTAAAAAATCCAAAAAAACTGTTGCTCACTTACCTTGCAAGAATAATTCTCAACGCCAAATTCAAAATTTGAGCTTAGATTTCCAAGTCTAGAAAAATGTTGGAGAGTAATATCTCCATTTTATTGTAGAGCAATATTGGTGTGACTTGATGCAATTATGCACATCAGTCACATACCATTTGCTCAGGCATGTTTTTAAAAATGAATTTTGAAAAAAAAATAATAAAAAAAGAAGCCGAAGGTTTGAAAAATTATAAAAAATTATTTTAAAAAAGATTACAACAAATAATGGGGAAAAAAGGAGCCCTTTCTATATTGAAAGAAAAGGATCCTGAAAAAACCCCTACTAAAAAATAACACATACTTAAGTGTAAACATAAACATTACAAATGAAGCCAGCCAATAATACCTAAATACATCTTAAAATTACCTATCACTTACTTATGGTAAATATCCTTCATCTTCATCTTGCAGTCTTCTTTTCTTGAATATCCTTCCAACCTTCTTACCTTCACACCATCCTTACCTTCACCCTTAAATAACACACACCACCTAACCCCAGGAGAGACAAAGGGTTGGACGTTACCGCAATGCTCAGTGACTCATGCTGGCGAAGTCTACGACAACCACCTACTCGGAAGCACTTACTGCGGATGGCGACTTATAGGACCTCTATCAGAGGCTATAAAACACGCGCGTCCAGCATAAAGATGCTGGAGTTGCGAGCCACGCGCAGCGAGCATGACATGAAAGCTCCCGACTCGGCTGGCTTCGAGCGATCAACGGATACTCGCGGCAGCTGACGCAGCCATCGCCAGCACTCGAAACGTCTGCAGGGGTAACGTCCTCCTTGGCCCTACCGGATAGACGTGCGCTGGGCTAAGGCCATCACACCTTACATGCCTCTCCCGATCCGAATCACCATCCGCGCCGGAGCGCGGACTACGCAGGGCACCTCAAGAGTGAGTAAAACTCAGCTCAAGCGACGACGAAGCGTCCAGTGATCAGGACGATCTCCCTCGCTGCGCCTATCTTTCGAGACCAAGGTTTCCGTAAAACGGTTCAACTCGAAATGAGCTCCGCACTTCCCTATATCATTTTCCATTTACCCCCACCATTAGAAAAAAATTCCCCCACCACATGAAATTTTAGAAAAACAAATTCGGCTCCTTTGTTGAGATTTATTGCTCTTATCAGCTGTTGTAAAATAAAATTTGATCTCTTTCATTGCCTTCAAAATATGTATGTGACTTGCCGGCGGGCGGCCTCATTTTGTTTCAAATTCTTTGTGAAGATTTATTGCCCTGTATGATGATTATAAAATTAGAAAAATTTTCGAGGCGGATATGTCCCTTTTGTGTTTCGGCTCCTTTGACTGATTTATTACCCCTACCAGCTGATATAAAAAACTTGACCTGAATGATTTATTACCCTTATTGTGTTGGCTTTTCTTTGTTGGTTAATTGGTTTTATGACCCCAAAAAACCTGAAAATGATCTCTGTATAGATCGCCCTGGAACAAATGTGTTCCGAACTCCCGCTGTGTTTCGGCCTCTTTTATTTATTTTATTGCTCCGAGAACGTGACTAGAAATTTTTATTCAAATTTTAAAATCCAGTGAATCATGCTCAGACCACCTGTTGGGCTTTGGCTCCTTTGTCCATTTTATGGCTCGAAAAATGCGAAAAATTCTTATCTGAATTTTAAATCGAATAGAGACTGATTTATGACCTTAAAAGGATGCCGAATTTCACGTACCCCTTTCCTATTATTAGAATAGGTTTTATTGCCTCATAAATTTCCATTGTCTGCATTTTCATTGCCCTGATTAGCATAAATTTTAAATCTTATTACCTATATTTTCTTCTTTTTGTCGGCGTTTTATTACCCCAGAAAATTTTAGATGGGTACGAGTAGATGTAGGGTTTTCTTTGTTATGGAATTTTATTATCCTAGTTTCGCCTGTAAAATTCCGAACCCTTATTTTGTCTGTTTGATGATAAAATTTTTGGGAAAAAATTTTTATTACCCCGACAATGCTGACCATATTTTTTTTCTTTTGTTGCCGTTTTATTGCCCTAAAAAATTTCCGTCACATACAGGGTTGGTTTTTATTACCCCTTGGCAGATGGTGGAAAAGGAGAAAATGTTTTGCACCTGGCGTTTCCTGCCTGCAGTGCTGTATAGGTTTCACGGGTCAGTATAGTTTTTGCAGTCTTGGAGTAAGGACCTCCGGACCAAAGATGAGTGAATGTTTTTGGTGATATCTTTTCATGTTATTCTTTCGGATTCGCGCTTTCTAATTTTTTTGTGATGGTGAATCTTTTCATGTTATTTTTTCGGTTCGCGTTTTTAATTCAATTTTTTTGTGATTAGTGAAAAAGAAACATTCTCCTACTGTTTCATTTTTTCTCGTGTCGATTTTTTAAATCAATTTTTTTGTAATTAGTGCAAGTTAGTGAATCTTTTCGTGTTATTTTTTCGGTTCGCGTTTTTAATTTAATTTGTTTGTGATTAGTGAAAGAGAAACAGGTAAACATTTTACTTTTTCATTTTTTTCTCTTGTCGATTTTTTAAATTAATTTTTTCGTAATTAGTTGAAGTAAAACAAGAAATTTTGCACTATTTTCAACTTTTTTTTAATTTGCGTTTTAAAATTTTTTTTCCTATTGAGCTTTTGAATTACTTAGTTTTTTCTTTCTTATTGAAGGTGAAATGAGAAATTTCGTGCCCTCTCTAATGTTTTACATCAATTTCGTGCCCTCTCTAATGTTTTACATCAATTTTGCACTTTTAGTTGTTGAAATTTATGAAGTTCAATTTTTGGGAGAAAGAGCTAGGTCGTTTCATTATTTTTTTCACGAGTTTTCTAAATTTTTGACTTATATGTGGAATATTATAAATTAGGGTTGTTGGTTTTTTAAAATTGCTTTTGGCCTGATTCTAATTTCAACATTTCATTTGGAAATTTTTTTACCAATCTCATATGTACAATTTCTGTTTTCATTTTACTTTCATTGGTCTTTCTATTGCTCAATTTTAATATTACTTTTTATAATTAGGTATTTTTTGGAAATTTATTTTGATTATTTTTTCCATTTTATTTTATTTTATTTTGTAGAATTAAATTAGGGTTGTTGGTTTTTAAAATTGCATTCGGCCTAAGTAATTTTAATTTCCACTTTTGATTTGGACCTCTTTTTTTACCTACTACCATTTCATAGTACAATTTCAGTTTTTGTTTTACTCTCATTGGGTCTCTCTATTGTCTAATTTTAATATTGCTTTTTCTTTTAATGTGAAATTTTGGAGATGCATTTCAAAAAAAGCTTGGATTTTCTACTATTAATGGTTAAAAAAGGAAATTTTAGAAGGGAATTCAACTCAAATGTATTTTCCGAACTGGATTTTAAATTATTTACGTACATTCGTCATAATTTCATTCGATTCTTGCTTTGACTTTCTGATTTAAATATTTTTAAAGGTACGTACTGCGTACCCACCTAATTATTAATTTTAATATTGCTTTATATCTTAGAAGTTCAATTTTCAATTTGTTCTCTCTCCAAAGTGTAAGTTTATCATATTTTCAATACATAATTAATTTTTTTATTCGACTTGATTTGCTATTTGATTCGGCTCAATAGCTCTGTAGACAGAAAAATTTAAGAAATAGTCAAGAAATAAACTACCACAAACCAGAGCACTTCATCTTGAAATCCATGCTTTGGTGCGATTTTAAAACATCGAGGGAATACCTTCCTACTTGGAAATACAGTTTAAATATTTACGGCGAATTGATTAGGCAATTTTATTAACATTTTCAAACACGTGCAAATGTATCGTGTTGTGTATTTACGGCAAATCGGTTAGGCAATTTTATTAACACGTTTTTAAAAATCAAAACTGGTAATATCCAGGGTTCTTGAAATACTTCTGCTTATAGGTACATGTGCGAATTGAAATTTAATTTACATACCTGTGCTAGGTAATTTAAATATTTTCGCGATGCTTTTCTAAAAATTTGTTAATGAACTTGCCCTCGAAGGCAGATGATTGTTCGGCTGTTGCTTTAATATTATCCTTTGAAATGATTATTTAAAAATTATTTCTACTTTTTCTCTCTGGTTTATTCGTTAGCAATAGGTGCTTATTTGAAATTTTGAAATTTTACTGTCGATTATGTTTTCGAAAATTCTTATTGATTTTTCGACCTAGTTCGAATATTCGCTAATATTTTGTATTTGACCCTTCGGTGTCCCCTAGCCCCACCCCCCACCACCAATTGCGGGTGACATATCGATTGTTACTGATTTGAAGGCGTAGAATTCGAAATCGAATATAGACTTACTTTTTCATTTTTACCTCAAAGTCTATATTCAAACTATACGACCCCAAATTAGTGACAATCGATATGTCACACGCCAGTTTAATTTTTAACGCCACCTTAAGGGTTAGAAAAAAAAGATCGTGGTTTTGGAAATAGACCACCAAGGGGAACTCGTAAATTTTTTTAGCGAAATCGAAAGACTCGACTTCATTTTGGTCTCGTTTTAGAATATGGAAAAGTCCAATAATCAAGAGCATTTCTACCCATCAGTCAAAAAGTAAAGCATTTTTAGAAAGTAAGCTCAAACAAAAAGCAACGGAGATTTTTTGTTAAATATTGTCAAAAATGGTCTGCTAATCAAACAACCTTGAAACACCTAACCCACTAAAGCCCCTTAAAATCAAGTTTTTCATCTTTCTTTCGATTTTATGAAAGAAATACTTCATAGAAGTTTTAATCGACATGGAATTATTTACAAAATTCAAAGAGTTGCGAAAATTTGAAAACTCTAACAGGAGAGGTATCACCACTCCAAGTGAAATTTTGAATCTCCATCCCCAAAAATATCGAAAGTAGGTAAACTATGAGAGGAACTCCATTTCCAAAATTTCAACCATTTATAACATTCCAAATTGATTGAAGGAGAAAATAGGTACCATGAAAATGGTTCATATGAATTACAAAAGTTACATTTTTATTTTGTGTGGGAAGTTATTCTTGCAAAATTTGAAAAATATGTCTCATTCCACACGCACTGAAGAAAATACCTGAAACATACAGAATCGACTGGACGTAGTTTTGAGGTGTTTCAAAGCGACCAAAAAATATTGGAATTTTCCTACCAAAAATACAAATTTGAATAAAGTCGAGAATTTTGAAAAAATGTCGTTTATTTAATCGATCAAATAATTTAAAAGATGTTTTTTTCCAAATCTTTAGCATTTCCTTTTTTTTTTTGAAAGGGGGGAGGGGATAAGAGACATGCTTCGTCATTATAACCATTTTTTCCGAATTTTCCTGCTAAAAATCAAAATCACCAAAAAACATTAATTTTGCAATTTTTGAAATTCGAAGCCTTTCAGGGCTTTTGGGACACGATGTGTGGTCTTCCAATTTTTTTTTTTTTCGAATTTGTAGGTCAGTAATTGAATTTCTTACTAGAGTTAGTGAAGAGAAAAAAATCCCAAAAATTGTTTTGATTGAAACCACATCGTTTTTCTTTAGCTTTTCAAAACTTCTCAAAAATGCGAAATAAAAAAAATTATAACGTAAATTGCTATAAAGCATAAAATGTAATGTTGTATGTGAAATCAGCAACTCCAAATTAATCGAAAATTGCATATTTTTTTTTTTGAGATTTTTGTGGTTCGATTGATCCAACATCCCATAAACAAATTATTTTATGAATGATTTTTAGATTATTCTGCTCCGAAAGATTTTTTTTTCAAAAACATTCTGTTTCGGATCAGTTTTAAAATTAAAGTGAAAATCACAAATTTTTTAGGATTAGACGCTAATTTTAATAGGTAGCTAGAAATCCGGCTGAAATTCTGGGAGTATCGCCTCATGGCTTGCACCAAAATATCGAGAATTTTGCTGTGTACAGCAGTCGCGTCGCGTCGCCTGTATCAGCTACATACGTAATTTTCGTGAAATTAACTGAAGAAATTCGTAAAAAATCCGATTTTCTTTCAAAAATCTTGGTCATTTTCAAACAGAGCCTTTTGAAAAAACGTTTTGTGGAAACAAAACAATTTTTAAAATCATTTTTTGCGTCATACCGAAACAAAGTAAGTAAAAAAACGTAAGTAATTTCAATTCAAAAATCCGAAATGTATTTTTATTTTAAAAAGTGACCTTTTGTATCAAGATTGTAAACTTCTTTAGCATCATTTGATTATTCGTTGAAGATGTTCGTGCGAATGGTTTATTTTCGAAAATTCCTATAAATATCATTGTGATCATCGAGAAAAAATCTATAAAATGTTGAAAGCTTGTTTTGAAAAAACACCAAAAATTATTCATAATGTCGAAATAGTATATTATGCAACGAGGGAGATAAAATGATTTTTGACGAATTTTGAGGTTTATTGCTCGAGCGAACCGAGAGAAATAACTCAAAATTGTCGAAAATCATTTATCTTCCGAGTTGCATACGATATCTTTTGTTATAGAGGAAGAAAAACGCGAATTTGAGCACTCGAGCGATTTGCGAGAGAGTAACATAGCGTTTTACTCCCTCTGTAACGAAAAAATATTTAAAACGAGTATAAAAGTTGTAGGAATTGTGGTGAAACTTGCTAAAATTATGAAAAAATTATTTCGATCAACTTGAAAATTGTTAAAATATTCAATATGTTGCTGAAACTTTTCAAAATACCTATCTGAAAATTGCTATGCATTGTGGGAAAAAATCATAAAATGTGACGGCGAATACAGAAAGGGTGTATCGACCCAAAAATCGTGTTTTTTAAATTGTTGATTTTAATGAGAAATTTAGTATCCAAATAGTCCGAATCAACAATTTAAAAAAACACGATTTTTGGGTCGATACACCCTTTCTGTATTCGCCGTCACAAATCTTATTTTAAAATGCTGTTAAATGATAGAAAAATCACAGGCCTTGCCTATAATCTTGAAACTCTGTAAAATACAGTGGGAACCTTGTACGCATTTTAAAAAGTGACTTTTTCATCATTATTTTCAAAATTTTGCGTCATCTCGAAAAAAAGTTTTCACCACGATTTGTACCTACCATTTTATGAAGTTTACATTTTCATAAATTTATCACCTATGAAATTTGAAAAATTTTTCATATATGTAGGTAAAGTAGGTACATAATAATTTTTCACAAAATTTCTACTGTTTTCAAAAATTATCCGTGATTTTGTGTAAAATTGTTCTAAATTGTAAGGATTTATCATTTTTTGACAGTTTTCGTGTTATTTTCAATGTTTATGACCATTTAAATGATTTTCTGATTTTTGTGCTCTTTTTAAAAAATTTTTAATGATTTTGATGGTACTACTACATTATAGTCGTAATATTTTTGGGTAGCTATTATTTGGTGTACGACATTTCCGAACTTGGAAAGATTTTTCCCAATTTTCATAGTAGGTAGGTCAACAACAATTTTTTTACTTGAATCGTTTTTTGATAAATGTTGAAATTTTTTCACTTCTTTTAGCGCTTCTTTTGTCCCATCATTCAAAATTTAGTTTCCGCCGGGCTTTGAAAATTTTGAAAAATGAGTATCGGAAATGTGATAAAAGGCGAGCGGATTCAGCTGTTACGAAAATTTATTGTCCTAGATGTGTCGCCTTTCCTTCATGAATTTAATCGCCCCGACTGCCTGATTGTGAAATTTGATAAAATTTCCAGATGAATGCGCCGATCTTCTAACCCTTTTATGATTATTTTTCTATGCGAAAATTGTTTATTAGGTCACGTATTTCTTCTGACCCCTGCTGTGCATTGTGTTTGAATTTAACATCTGCCGAGTCGGCTTTTCTGCGTAGCACGAAGGTTGGTTTTATTGCCCTGTTTTTGAATTTGGTCACGTACTAAATTTATAGCCCCCCATATCCTTCCTTTTATTGTGATCCTTTTTCTTTGTTGATTTTATCTTGCCGAATGCAAATTTGGTATTTTTTTTTTATTCTTGCTGGGCATTGTGTCTGAATTTACACCACCTGCTGAGTCGCCATTCTTGAATGACTCAGAGGTTTATTTTATTGCCTTGTTTACGTCTTTAGTCACGTAGGAAGTTTATTGCCCAGTATAGGGGTATAGTTATATAAGGGTGAGTAGTGGGGGGAAGGGTTGTTGTGGATCTGGCTCCGCCCAAATTTCACGCTGCTCGGCTCAGTTTGCTTTTTGCTCTCATACAGAGAGGTGCTAGCTGCTAGTTATACAACAGTGAATTAGTGAATCGGATTGTCCTGTATATTTTTGTGTCGCGTTTTATTTGATTTTATTGGCTCGTCTTATTAATCGTTGGGTGTTTTTTTTTTATATAATGCGATTTTTATAATTTCAACAATTGTCTATAATTTCAAATGAGTAAGTAATTTTTATCAATGTTTTTAATAATTTTTAGTCTTGACAATTATTACCAAATTTTTAAATTTCTCTCTGCTGGCTACAAATTTTCAAAAGATTTCTAAAATTTTTTTGAACAATTTTTAAAAGATTTTTTGATGCATCGAGTTTTTGTTTTTATCAATTTTCTTGGGACAAATTTTTTGGATAATTTTATGACATTTTCGAGTGAATTTCTGATGGTTTTTAGCATTTTTTCAGTCATTATATAATTTTTTTAACGCATGGATTGAATTTTATTAGTTTTTATATACCAATTTTCTATAGACAAATTTTTAGATTTTTTGATGCATCGAGTTTTTGTTTTTATCAATTTTCTTGGGACAAATTTTTTGGATAATTTTATGACATTTTCGAGTAAATTTCTGATGGTTTTTAGTATTTTTTCAGTCATTATAATTTTTTTAACGTATGGATTGAATTTTATTAGTTTTTATATACCAATTTTCTATAGACAAATTTTTAGATTTTTTGATGCATCGAGTTTTTTTTATCAATTTTCTTGGGACAAATTTTTTGGATAATTTTATGACATTTTCGAGTAAATTTCTGATGGTTTTTAGTATTTTTTCAGTCATTATAATTTTTTTAATTTATGGATTGAATTTTATTAGTTTTTATATGCCAATTTTCTATAGACAAATTTTTAAAACTATCGGTAAATTTTATAAAATGTTGAGCAAAATTTTTCCAACTTGGAATAATTTTATGAAATTTTCGAGTGAATTCCTCAGATGTTTCTAGAATTTTTTCGGTCGTTTTATTGTTTTCAATTTTCTTAGAACATGAATTTTTAAATTTTCGGTAAATTTTATAAAAGATTGAGCACAATTTTTCCAATTTTTTGAAAAAATTTATCGATTTATTGAATTTTGTTTTCGAGTGAATTCCTCAGATGTTTCTAGAACTTTTTCGGTCATATTCAATTTTCTTATGAAATGTTGGACGAATTTTCAACTTTGTAATCCCACTTCCTCATTTTTCTCTTCAGTTTTCTTCATATTGGATTTTCCAACTTTTTTTATTTGCATAAACAAGACAGTGTAAAAAATTGTAATATTGGGTACTTACCTACCGTGAAATTTTATAACTTTTTTTCTTGTTCTGAATAATTTTTATGAATTTGTGGTAGATTTCTTTCGCCATCAAATGTTCCAAAGGTTTCTACAGTATTTTCAGTCCTCTTCTTTTGATTTTTTCCAAATTTTTATCATTATTCACAAAATTTCGTAAAAACGGACAAATTTTTCAATTTTGGGCAATTTTTATAAAATTTGTAAGTAATTCTTTTTCGCGTTTTAAAAAAGTTAATGATTTTTTATAGTGGGTTTCTCGAATCATCCAATTTTCAAAAAGATTAGTAGTTTTTTTTAACCATTTTCTTTTTAAATTTTCAATCCTTTTCTTTTGATTTTTTTCAAATTATTCGAAAAACGAACAAAATTTTCAATTTTGGACGTGTTTTAAACAAGTTTATGATTTTTTTTAGTGGATTTCTCACGCCATCCAATTGTCAACAAGATTAGTAGAGTATGAACTAACCCCTAAATATCTCATGAAATTGAAGAAAAAAGTGCTGTCTTCATTTTCATGAGATATTTGCAACCCATCCGGCAAAAGTGTACCGTTTACAAGACTTCAAATGCGATCATCTCGGAAATTACGAAATGGTACTTACCACCCTTTGCATATAGCTATGTTCAACTAACCCCTTTGGTGTTTTTTGGGCTAAAAATTTTTTTGCCCCGGATCGATGCGCGAGGGGTCTAGAAAGGGGTTTTCGGCCACGGCGAATTCAATGGCGCGGTCGGTTTGGCCTCGTTCCGCTTCGTTTCCGGGAAAATGGCCTTTTTTCGGGCCATTTTTAACCCGTTTCAAAAAGGTTTTCGGAAAATCGCGAAAAACGTATTATCTCACTACTTCTAGGTCGCTGAACACGAATCTGGAGTCCGTTTACAGCGATGGCCTTTGCATGGCCCGGAAACGGCATTTTCAGGTCGAAAATGGGCCATAACTCGACAACAAAGGCTCCAAACGCGAAACGGACACCGAATTCGGAATCAGCGACCTCGAATTAGTAAATTACCACTCTTATCTCGAAATTTTTGAAAATCGCCAAAAATCGAAAAAAAGCATGAACTAACCCCTTTGGTGTTTTTTGGGCTAAAAAATTTTTTGCCCCCGATCGGCGCGCGAGGTGTCTAGAAGGGGGTTTTCGGCCACGGCGAATTCAATGGCGCGGTCGGTTTGGCCTCGTTCCGCTTCGTTTCCGAGAAAATGGCCTTTTTTTGGGCCATTTTTGACTCATTTCGAAAAGGTTTTCGGAAAATCGCGAAAAATGTGTTTTTCTACTAATTCGAGGTCGCTGAACACGAATCTGACGTTCGTTTGCGGCGGCAGCCCTTGGTTGGCCCGAAAACGGCATTTTTATGTCGAAAATGGGCCATAACTCGACAACAAATTGCGAAACGGACACCGAATTCGGAATCAGCGACCTCGAATTAGTAAATTACCACTCTTATCTCGAAATTTTTGAAAATCGCAAAAAATCGAAAAAAAGAATGAACTAACCCCTTTGGTGTTTTTTGGGCTAAAATTTTTTTTGCCCCGGATCGATGCGCGAGGGGTCTAGAAAGGGGTTTTCGGCCACGGCGAATTAAATGGCGCGGTCGGTTTGGCCTCGTTCCGCTTCGTTTCCGAGAAAATGGCCTTTTTTCGGGCCATTTTTGACCCGTTTCGAAAAGGTTTTCGGAAAATCGCGAAAAACGTATCATCTCACTAATTCTAGGTCGCTGAACACGAATCTGGAGTCCGTTTACAGCGATGGCCTTTGCATGGCCCGGAAACGTCAATTTTCGGGCAAAAATCGGCCATAACTCGACAACAAAGGCTTAAAACGGAAAACGGACACCGAATTCGGAATCAGCGACCTCGAATTAGTAAATTACCACTCTTATCTCGAAATTTTTGAAAATCGCCAAAAATCGAAAAAAAGCATGAACTAACCCCTTTGGTGTTTTTTGGGCTAAAAAATTTTTTGCCCCCGATCGGCGCGCGAGGTGTCTAGAAGGGGGTTTTCGGCCACGGCGAATTCAATGGCGCGGTCGGTTTGGCCTCGTTTCGCTTCGTTTCCGAGAAAATGGCCATTTTGCAGGCCATTTTTGACCCGTTTCAAAAAGGTTTTCAAAAAATCGCGAAAAATGTGTTTTTCTACTAATTCGAGGTCGCTGAACACGAATCTGACGTTCGTTTGCGGCGGCAGCCTTTGGTTGGCCCGAAAACGGCATTTTTAGGTCGAAAATGGGCCATAACTCGACAACAAAGGCTCCAAACGCGAAACGGACACCGAATTCGGAATCAGCGACCTCGAATTAGTAAATTACCACTCTTATCTCGAAATTTTTGAAAATCGCCAAAAATCGAAAAAAAGCATGAATTAACCCCTTTGGTGTTTTTTGGGCTAAAAAATTTTTTGCCCCCGATCGGCGCGCGAGGGGTCTAGAAAGGGGTTTTCGGCCACGGCGAATTCAATGGCGCGGTCGGTTTGGCCTCGTTCCGCTTCGTTTCCGAGAAAATGGCCTTTTTTCGGGCCATTTTTGACCCGTTTCAAAAAGATGGCCCTTTTTCCCAAGTTACTCTCATACTTCCAAAAAAAGGAATGGAAAAACATACAAAAGGCACCCCGCTGGTAGAGATGTAGTAAAATTTTATTACCCCTCCATAAATGAAAATTTGAATAGGAAATCACCAAAGGCACCCCGCTGGTTAATATGTCGTAAATTTTTATTACCCCTCTATCCCGTCAGGTGCGAAGTCGTAAAATTTTATTACCCCTCCATAACTTTAAAAAGAAACAATGAAATGAAAATACAAAAGCGAGTACATGACTCATTCCTTTCGAGTACATGACTCATTCCTTTCGTACACATAAAAGACCCCAAGCCGAAAAATAAATTTATTATTCATCGAAAAAATTCTCTTATCAGTCAGCCGCCTAAAATTTACAACTCTTGAAATTTCAAAAGAGGTAACTGGAATTCATTCCCTTTATATAAAAATTGCCGGCAAGTTTTACGACGTCACGTTCCAAATTTGGAATAGAATTTTATTGGATTAATTTGATCATGTGACTCCTCTTCATCCCCCTCCTTCTTTGGCATTAGATTTGTCGCTCTCTCGCCTCATAACGTTATGAGTGCTCTTAGGAGAAGGTTCGAATTTTCCTGTGACGATTTGTTTTCACATTACAATTTGTTTTCGTTTTGTTCAGTTATTTCGCGATCTAATATCATAATGAAAATTCCGATGTGATTTTTTCGAATTTTCCTTCTCTGATTTTTAAAATATTTTTTGAATTTTTTTTCGTGTTTTCTTGAATTTTTTTGTGATTTTCATTTGAACTACCACTCCGTTCAGAGAGGAAAAGGGTTCATTTCATACAGACAATGAGTAAGTACAATTTTCTCATTCATGAGAATTGAGAGTAGCCATTAATTCAATTGGGAATTCAATCATTTTTAGATGAATTTGAATCGCGAGTTTTTTTCAATTATTAAATTTACGAGTGACGCTGTTTTTCAACTTGAAATCTTGTTTTTCTTTTTCATTTGAAGCGATTGAAAGTGATTTTTTTTCAGTGAATAACGTAGGTAATTGAAAGTTTCTTTAAAACTTACTTATAGGGGTTTTCGAACAGTTTTTAGATATATTTTTGGGTTTATCGCTTCCATATTTTTTGTTCATTACGAAGCTTTTGGAATTATTTTATCTGTTTACAGGTGCAGCTGAAGTTGATTGACACGTGTAAAAAACAATGATCCGAGGCAGCCTTGGAGAGGTCTTGCTTTTAAATAGGTACTCGATTTAAAAATTTTTTAAATTTTTTGACCAGGTTTCTAAAAAATTTTTTGTCTTCATTTTTTTCTTTAGTGATGAAAGATTTGTTCGATTTAAAATTCGATAGGTTTTGGCTTCACTTGAAGTACCTAGTGTTTACGAGTAAGATAGTTTCTAAGAACCTCCATCTTTAAACAAAATTCATTTCCGGACATTTTCCCATATTTTTATTGCTGAAAAAAGGTTAATTTTTTTTTATTTGTTGAAAGATGTTATGAGCAAGATATATTTCCGATATTTTTTCATGTTTTTAATGTTAACAAGTTTTTAGTTTGCAATTTTGATGTATTTTTTCAATTCATTGATTTATCACTTTTCCAGTTTTTGATGAGAGTGAATTTTTTTTTGGTTTTATTTTTACCCTTTAATTATTGTTGAAGGTTTTAAAATTCTTGATTTTCTTTTTTTCAATTTTTCGGTTCCTTTTATTTTTTGCTAATTATTGTATTTTTGTGATTTCTTGACGAAGTTTCTTGGCATAATGCAACTTGAATAATTTAATTTGTTTCCAGATGCCGCTAAAGTTCATTAATCGCTGGAAAAAATTAAACAGTACGGACGCAATTCCCTTGAAAGCAGCTTTGGTGAATACTTTTTTTCGAATTTATTTGATTTTACATTTTTTATGGCTCACTTGCCCAATTTTTAAAAACCTTGTTCGCTTTGATTTTACAAGTAATTGGAGTTTATTGTTTGGTGGTTGCTGGAAGTGTTGGAATACCATTCGCTGCCCAATTTAATTTTATAAACTTCGTCCAAAGAAGTATGAGATTCAATCTTGATTGATTAATGAACAACGGGTAAGTTTTTTTGATATAAGTATTTCATGTATTTCCTCGATTTATATCGAAGTTTGCCCTTTTCTAAATTTTCGTTGCATTCTAATTCTGTTTAATTTTTTTTTTTCACTTATGCAAATTGTCGATTTGTCATTTACTTACCATCCCAAAGAGAAAAGTTTCCAGACTAATTTTTATGGTTAGTTTATTCCATGGACTTGATGCAGTATTTCTGAGTAATAATGTACATTTTTTGAAATCGTCATACCTGAACTTATGCGAAGCTGTATTTTTTTGAGCAGGGCACTTTTTTTTTCAACTTTGTCCAACATGAATAATTTTTTCATTTCGTGGTTTTTTTTCTTATTTCACGAGAGACACTTTTTAGCATTTTTTGAATTAATTACCTAAATTATTTGAAGTGTCACACGATTTTTAAAAACCAGCAATGTCAGGCTCAGAAGTTGATCTTTGTTTAAAAATTTTCCTATGTTTTAAGTCGATTGTATTATTTACTTTTACATTATGAATAGTTTTTTGTTCACAGGTGGAGGTCATTAACCTCTTTGGTGAAAAATGAACTGCTCAGCCACACCATCGGGAATATTATTAGCCATGATTTCTTAATGAGGTAAGTGAACAGGTAAATTATTTAAAATTTCAGATTAGGTATATATTTTATTATTACATTATAAATAATTCTTTGTTTACAGATGGAAATAATTGACCTCCTTGCTGAAAAATGAACAAGTCGGGCGAACGATCAGGAATACGGAATACCATTAACCTTGGATATGAACCGCTCAGACGCACGATCAGGATTATTATTAGCCATGGTCTCTTAATGAGGTAAGTGAACAGGTGAATCCATTTAAATATTTCTTTGTTTACAGATGAAGGTCATCGACCTCCTTGGCGAAAAATACAACCACTCAGATGCACGATCAGGAATATCATTAACCTTGGTTTCTTAATGAGGTAAGTGGATAGGTAAATCTATTATAAAAGGCCCCTAACGGAAGCAAAATCTCGTAATGAATTTTGCTTCAACTCCTAGTCGCACGTCCACGTCGTAGGGGCTGGGACCTCACCGTAGTCCGGTGTGCTAACGTGACAGGGGGACGTACCGGAGAATCTCTCTGGTACGCTGCTTAAATTTTTTCAAAATTAAAAATTTCGGCTTCGATGATGCAAAATTGGGATTTTGGCATTGATTTTTTTTGGGGTGTACAGGTAAATTTTGGATAGGTTCGGCTTGCCGGGTCGCGTCACAGAGGCAGTCGAATCGCAAGGCTTGCTGACGTAGGGGCCGGTGCCGGTGCCGGTGCATTTTTCTTTCGCCGGATTCGGGCATAGTCCCAATTGTAGTCGTAGAGCACGAATATCATAATCCTTTTTCGATGTGCCTCCCCTGTGCCCCACACCGATCCTTTTCTTGTTGTTTAAAATATGTATTTCATTTTGTGTCAATTACCAGTTGCAATTACTCCGGGGTCGGTGTGGGTCACTAAACTGTTTGTAAATAAAAAATTAGGATTGAAATGACGATGATTTCTTCTTTCTTCATTGGATAATCGAGATGAACGTGTGAAAAAATATTGAGTACCTAGGACTTCAGGGGAAGGATAAATGCTTGTTGAAACCGGGCCATTCCATACTAAAACAGGACAAAAATGAAGTGGGGTCTTCGGATTTCGCTCAAATTTTTTTTACGAGTTCCCCTTGGTGGACTATTCACAAAACCACGATTATTTTTTTCCTAACCCCCTAGGGGGCGGGGGGACGGGCCTCGAAATTTTTATGCAATTACGATTTTTAGCAAAATTGCCCAACTTTGAAGACTCATATCTCGAGATAGGTGGTACCTGAGAGGAAACTGTTTGCGGGGCCTGAAAGAGAATTGACAGGAGATTCAAAATCGATAATCACATTTTGAAAAGTTCAAAGTTGAACTTTGGTGGTGAAAGCTCAACTTTCATGATAAAAACAAAAGATGAAAGCTACCATTTAAAAATTTGAAAAAATTACAGTAAGTAGCTCTTTTTACCCGCTTTTCAACTAAACAAGTTTCAAGATGGGATCTCCAGACCCCTGGGGGGTACAGGGGTCCACAATATTGACCAAAATTCAAAAAAAACGAAAAAGTAAAGTAGCACATCGATTTCCACTAATTTGAAGGCGCTGATTACGAATATGTACTTGGTTTTTTCATCCAACCCCTCCAAACCCCCCTATGAGCCCCCTTGATAGGGGTCAAAATTCAAAAAAATGAAAAATAACGAGTGACCTGTCGTTTGTTAGGTATTTGAGGGCGCTGAGTTCGAAAATGGGCTTATTTTTTAGATTTGACCCAACAGTGCCCCCCTAGCTCCCCAATTTTGGGAAAACGTACCTTATTAAGCTAAAAAAGCGTGTGACATATCGATTATCACTAACTTGAGGTCGTAGAATTCGAATATCGACTTACTTTTTGATTTTAACCCTTTCCCCTTGCTCTAACCGAATGATATGTACGATTAATCCATTAGGAGGCCGATTAGAGCAAGGGGAAAGGGGTAAAATCAGAAAGTAAGGCGATATTCGAATTCTACGACCCCAAATTAGTGATAATCGATATGTCACACGCTTTTTTAGCTTAATAAGGTACGTTTTCCCAAAATTGGGGAGCTAGGGGGGCACTGTTGGGTCAAATCTAAAAAATAAGCCCATTTTCGAACTCAGCGCCCTCAAATACCTAAAAATACGACAGTTCACTCGTTATTTTTCATTTTTTTCGAATTTTGACCCCTATCAAGGGGCTCATAGGGGGTTTGAGGGGTTGGATGAAAAACCAAGTACATATTCGTAATCAGCGCCTTCAAATTAGTGGAAATCGATGTGCTACTTTACTTTTTCGTTTTTTTTGAATTTTGGTCAATATTGTGGACCCCTGTACTCTAAGTCTGGAGATCCCATCTTGAAACTTGTTTAGTTGAAAAGCGGTAAAAAGAGCTACTTACTGTAATTTTTTCAAATTTTTAAATGGTAGCTTTCATCTTTTGTTTTTATCATGAAAGTTGAGCTTTCACCACCAAAGTTCAACTTTGAACTTTTCAAAATGTGATTATCGATTTTGAATCTCCTGTCAATTCTCTTTCAGGCCCCGCAAACAGTTTCCTCTCAGGTACCACCTATCTCGAGATATGAGTCTTCAAAGTTGGGCAATTTTGCTAAAAATCGTAATTGCATAAAAATTTCGAGGCCCGTCCCCCCGCCCCCTAGGGGGTTAGGAAAAAAATAATCGTGGTTTTGTGAATAGTCCACCAAGGGGAACTCGTAAAAAAAATTTGAGCGAAATCCGAAGACCCCACTTCATTTTTGTCCTGTTTTAGTATGGAATGGCCCAACCGGGTTTTCTTGACTATCTTTCTCAAAAATTAGCCCAAAAATTGGAAAATGGTTGAATAAACTCGCTTTATATGTAATATTCCATTGAAAAGGTTCCATTTTTCTCAAAAACTACGTGTTTTATCCAAAAATTGTAGGGTAAATCCCCAATTTTCAAAATTTCAAAATATTTTTCGAAATGACCGAGACTATGAAAGAAAATGTATTCTTCGTTCTGAGCACCTGAATCGTTTTAGGTTTTGATTTTGTTAGCATAAATTACTAAAATTTCTTTGTACGTCGTCGATGTGATGAACTAAGGGGTAACCTGACATGAAATATCGAATACTGAACAATTATTATTCTTCAAGCGGTTCAAGTCTAATAATATATGTTGAATAACTACATCGAGTCGAATTCCATAGAACAACATCGTAATGAAAAAAAGTAATAATGCGTATTAAATTTTATTTATTATTTCGAATGGCCCCTGAATGGGAGTAGGACCTGGTTCCTACTTCAACTCCTAGTCGCACGTCCACGTCGTAGGGGCTGGGACCTCGCCGGACTCGAAAAGGGAAGTTCGGCGTGCTAACGCGACAGGGGGGCGTGCTAGAGATATTCTCTAGCATGCTGGGTTGGAAATTTCAAAATTATGATTCAGTTTTTAAATTATTTCAAAACAAAATACAAAAATATTTAAAATTTGAAACACTTTTTAAAAAATCTAAGTTTTGAAAATTAGAAAATTGTCGATCGCAAATTTTAATGTTGTATTTCGTTAATTTGCGGTTAACAACAATGATTCAGTTTTTAAATTATTTCAAAACAAAATACAAAAATATTTAAAATTTGAAACACTTTTTAAAAAATCTAAGTTTTGAAAATTAGAAAATTGTCGATCGCAAATTTTAATGTTGTATTTCGTTAATTTGCGGTTAACAACAAAAATCAAAATTTCGGGAAACGTTAATGAAATTGAAATTTTGGAATATTTCGGTGATGGTTTTTAGGGGAGAAAAATTCTGATTTTTCAGGCTGAGGGCTAAATTGGTGATAGGTAGGTTAGGTTATCCGTGGTCTCATGCAGGGTCACCCTAATACTTGGTATCGGGTTACCCTGCATGAACTGACCCGGTAAATTGTCTCATGCAGGGTCACCCTAATACTCGGTATCGGGTTACCCTGCATGAACTGATCCGGTGGGTGAATTATGCAACGTCATCGGTGCTCGCTTCGAAAATAGTCGAAACGCAGACCTTCGTCGGTGCATTTTTCCCTTGCCGGATCAGGCTTTAGTTTAAGTGGTAGTCGTAGGATTTTCTTGTGACCTGCGTAATGCGCGAAATCTTGTGGCTTTGCTGAGGGTCTTTGATCCCCATATCTATCTTGGCAAATCCGGGATGGAGGGCATTACGTGGCTCGTTGGGCACCAGGAGTCTAGTCTTTTTCATCGTGACAAGCAAAATTTGAAGATGGTCGGACCCGGACGCTCTTTTTAGTATCCTAAAAAATTCAAAACCCAAAATGCGCATTTTGGGTTTTTTGGATTTTTTAGGATACTAAAAAGAGCGTCCGGGTCCGACCATCTTCAAATTTTGCTTGTCACGATGAAAAAGACTAGACTCCTGGTGCCCAACGAGCCACGTAATGCCCTCCATCCCGGATTTGCCAAGATAGATATGGGGATCAAAGACCCTCAGCAAAGCCACAAGATTTCGCGCATTACGCAGGTCACAAGAAAATCCTACGACTACCACTTAAACTAAAGCCTGATCCGGCAAGGGAAAAATGCACCGACGAAGGTCTGCGTTTCGACTATTTTCGAAGCGAGCACCGATGACGTTGCATAATTCACCCACCGGATCAGTTCATGCAGGGTAACCCGATACCGAGTATTAGGGTGACCCTGCATGAGACAATTTACCGGGTCAGTTCATGCAGGGTAACCCGATACCAAGTATTAGGGTGACCCTGCATGAGACCACGGATAACCTAACCTACCTATCACCAATTTAGCCCTCAGCCTGAAAAATCAGAATTTTTCTCCCCTAAAAACCATCACCGAAATATTCCAAAATTTCAATTTCATTAACGTTTCCCGAAATTTTGATTTTTGTCGTTAAACTATAATTTGACGAAAATCCAAAATTTAAATTTCAAATTGATTTTGTTGTAAGAATTTATGATCAAAAATTTAATACCCAATTTGAAAAAAAAACACGTTAAAAATTTGTCCAAAATTCAAATTTTAGTTGAGAAAATTTCAAAAGTTTAATTATATTAATCACCAAATTTATTGACGAAAATCCAAAATTTAAATTTCAAATTGATTTTGTTGTAAGAATTTATGATCAAAAATTTAATACCCAATTTGAAAAAAAAAACACGTTAAAAATTTGTCCAAAATTCAAATTTTAGTTGAGAAAATTTCAAAAGTTTAATTATATTAATCACCAAATTTAAAATTCATTTTTTAAAAAGATTTACATTAAAAATTTATTCAAAATTCAAATTTAGATCGAAAAAATTTTAAAAATCAAATGATGCTCCTCTAAAAATCATAAATTCGACATTTTGATTTTTGTTCTCAACTATAAATTAACTAATATAACATTCAATTTTTTTTTTAATTTTACGTTAAAAATTTGTTTAAAATTCGAATTTAGGGCGAAAAAATTTCAAAAATTAAATTGTTGTAACCAAATTTTGCTCCCTTAAAAATCATAAATTTCAAAAACCACCCACTTCCTTGACTACCATTCGTTCAATTTCATTAACGTTTCCCAAAATTTTGATTTTTGTTCTCAACTATAAATTAACTAATTCCAAATTTTTAAATTGAATTGATTACCACAATTTCAAAGTTTCCGACCCAGCATGCTAGAGAATATCTCTAGCACGCCCCCCTGTCGCGTTAGCACGCCGGACTTCCCTTTTCGAGTCCGGCGAGGTCCCAGCCCCTACGACGTGGACGTGCGACTAGGAGTTGAAGTAGGAACCAGGTCCTACTCCCATTTAGGGGCCTTTTTTTTCAAACTGTACTTAATATGAAATACATTCACCTAATTACTTTTACTCGTGCAAATACGCGTAGGTAAGTAAAATGATCGACTGGTAGCAAATAAATTTCATGGTCTCAAAGATCAAACGCATTATCCGGAGAAGGTTTCGGCTGTGACCTGTAAGAAAAAACAGTTTTAAAAGTAACTTATTAGTGTGGTAGTCTGTTAAACGAAATAATCATCCGAAAAGTTTCTACTTTGTAAAGTAGTAGCATTAAATAATCGTACATAATAAGAAAAAAAAGCTAGCAACACGCCGATTCATCATTTAGCTACGTACATTACATCAAGTATCCAGACTGTTTCTAAATAACCCTTTGATTTCATAATCGATGCGAGGAATTATCAAATTGAGGCTACACTTTAAAAAAAAAAAATGAATACCTACGTTGATATTATGATAATTGATAATAATTAAATAATACGTATTACAAAAAAATCAGTTGAACTAAAAACTATGAAATAAGACAATTACCACAGCTTGCCAAATCTCCCATTCTATTTAGCCACGTACTTGCATTACTTCAAGTATCCAGACTGTTTCTAAACAATCCTTTGGTTTCACCAACAATATGAAGAAATCGAATCAAGGCTAAACCTGAAAAAAAAAAAATTAAAATTAATTCCTACCTCAGTAATACGATAATTAAATAATTGGTATTACAAATAAATCAGTAAAACGAAAGAATACGAAATGGAGGAAAATGAGACAATCACCAAAGCTGTCAAAACCTCCCATTCTTCTGCCAACATTTACGAAATCTCCAAAAATACTGATAACCCATTTGTTTTTGTAAGCATTAAAAAAAATTACGTCAAGGCTATACCTAAAAAAAAAAAATAAATACCAGTGTTACTACCATTAAATAAAACTAATAGGAATTACAAGTAAATCAAAAAAAATTAAAAACGACGAAATTGGAGAAAATAAATAAGGTAGTTACCATTTCTGTCCTTTCTGCCAGATTTCACGAAATTTCCGAAAACAGAAACATCTTGAAACCACTCCATTCCAGCAGGTAGGTAAAACAACGAAAATGAAATCCAGAAACTATTGCATCGCTCCGTACTAATTATCTGGAATGGAAACACTGCACCTGCAACAAAAAAGAACGATAAAATGAGCTTGGAGCTTGAATATTTCTGCGATATTTAAAAAAAACTATACGTCTACGATAATTATACAGGTAATAATAAAAAAAAAGGCTGAAATACATTTAACGATTTTCAAACACAAATAGAATAAGAGCTGAAATGCTTCTACAAGTATTCGAAAACTAAAGAAAACTTTTACACATGTAGAGAAGGCTCTTCTTTAAAATCCATTAATCAATTTTACTGAAGCTGCATTCGTCTCATTTTCACGAATAGGCATCTGGAACAAAAAAATCAGTCATCTGGCCAAAAAATTGAAAAAAAAAACAACTTTTCAATACAGTGATCCATTGAATCATTAATGATTAGCAAAACAAATCAATACAGCACGAATAACTGTAGAAAAAAAGTGAAATAATTTGTTCTTGTTGTAAATTCATGGTAGAAGCGAAAAAAACAACTAATGTTACTCACTTCAATTTTATAGCCATCGACCCCATCAATGATCGCAAAAACTCGTGTCTGGAAAAAAATTTGATCAACGAAATCCAATATTTTAATTTCAATTTCAGATTCATTTTTTAAAAAATTTTGTTAATTTGAAAAAAATTACGTTAAAAATTTGTCCTAAATTTAAAGCTTACAGAGCACAACAATTTTTGAATTTTTAAAACTTCAAGTTGTATTTTAATTTTGGTGGTTGAAAATTATGTTGAAAATTTAACTAAAATTTAAATTTTATCGAGCTCAAGATTAGTAAGAAAAAATTATAAACGGGTAGGTAACAGTTTTGAAAAAAGAAATTAAATGTTGAAAAAAATTTAAAATTGAAATAGACTTACTCAGATTGTCGAAATCTCATATTTAGCAAAGATAATTAAACTATATCTAATGATTAAATTGACTGTACTTGGATCACCATTAAACGGTCTCTAATTACTCGAAAAATAAATTAAAATTGCTACGAAGTAATACGCGACACAAAAAAGAAAAGCACCACATCACTAAACTCATCTTGATGCCTCGACATCTAAACACAGACTGACTCGAGTAAACGTTCAAAACAAGGGGGAAGATTGTAAAAACCTGCCCATTTCCAAAAAATAAATAAATAAGTATTAGCCACCTAACTATAAAACTTCTTCCATTGTTATATTGAAGTACGTGATCCAAATTCAAAATTTTGAAACCTTAAAATTTATTACCCCTAATAACATTTTTAAATTTCACCACCTGCTGAGCAGCTGAGCAACGCGATGAGTCAGTACAGTTATCGAGCACGTGACCCGAAAACAAAGTCGAGAACCTTAGAATTTTATTACCCCAATAAAATTTTGAAATTTTACGACGATGACAACCCTCGGAGCAGCTGTGAAATGCCTCAGTCGCCTGTTATCAGTACGTGACCCTAATTTAAAATTAGAAAACCTCGAAATTTATTACCCCAATAAACTGAACTTCGAATTTTATTACCCCAATAAAAATTTTCAATTTTACAACAATAACACCCCTCGGAGCAGCTGTGAAATGTCTCAGTCGCCTACGTGACTCACTCTACCCCCTTGTAAAATCGGAATCCTTTGAATTTTATTGTCCCAATAAATTTTTGTTTAATTTTACCGCCTGCTGAGCAACTCAGAAACGTGATGTCTTTGTCGGCGAGGGGAGGTCAGAGCTAGAATACTTTTTCTTTTTATCCCATTATTCTCTATTCGAATTCATAACCCATTGGGGCAAGAACTAGTTAACTAAACGATTTTTGAATGAAAGCGTTTTGATAATGACGATAGTTTGTTATTAGCACTGGAAAAACTAGGTTTTCTGGTTCCTAACTTGAAAAACGCGCTTAAAATCATATTTTTTTTAACAAACAAGCTTACAAAGTTGTATTTTACGTTGGCCAGAAGTTGAATTAGTTAAATACGCTTTAGAAATTGTAATTTGAAAAAATTAGTTAATCAGTTCTTCCCTCAAGCGCCTAGAGAAATTTTAGATCTTCGCATTATGAAAAATTGCCATTAAAATATTTCAATTTACTTACCCAATCCGCATTAATTCAGTTTTCAGTTTTCTAACTCGCTCTACTGATGATACAAAATCAGTACAGAACATTATCACCTGAAAAAAAAGGTTTAGATCTTTTCATTATGAAAAATTAGCAATTAAGATATTTCAAATTCACTTACCCAATCCGCATTAATTCATTTTTCAGTTTCCAACTCGTTCTGCTGATGATGCAAAATCCGTTCAAAAAATTATCACCTGAAAAAAATAAAAAACGCGAATAAAGATTAAATAGGTAATTGAATTTGAATTAAGTTAATCGCTAATGGAACTTTATAAATTACATAACCTAACCTTTCTTCAGTTCTACTTGAATTATTGACCATTTTTCAGTTCCATGATTTGTGGCTACAATGTGACAGCAGGCCTGAATTGCAATTTTGATGAAATCCGAAAGGTGTCTGCAAAAAAAAAAAAACACTTGTTAAAAAAGAAATTGGATAAAAATATTAAACTACTGGAGTGAAATGAAAATATAAAATCTTACCTTGATTTCTGGTCAAATTGATTCAACAGCCAGATCATTTTAATTAAATCGATCTACTTGATATACCTAGATCTACATCTTGCAACGCAAGTAGAACCTTGGAAATTGGAAAATACGAATTCAAGTGACAAACAAGATCTGAAAAATCCACGTTTAAATTCATTGGAAAAAATGAATCACGGAATCAAAAAAATACAAGGTAAAATCATCAACAATTCTACCACACATTCGTATTCAGAACCTTCATCGCAGTACTGCTGTTCCGAGATCGTGTCCGACGTTGGAAAATGTGAATTCAAGTAGATATACATCGTCGTATTACTGTTCCGAGATTGTGTCCGAAAATCAAACCTCGTACTTATCTGCAAATAAAAAATACAACCATGGTTTTCATAAAGTTATTTCCTAAATTAACATGGATCGTTCTACTTAATTATAACTTACTCGAAAGTCGAAAATGATCGATTTCTATTTTATCTCAGTGTTTGCGGGTTCTACTCATCTATGAGCGGAGTAAATCTACGAATTCGAAAAGAAATACGTAGCATTAGTTAGAAAAAAATTTCAAAGTAACATTGACAAAAAAAAACACGCTAAAAATAATCAAAAGGTAGAAAAAAATGACTTACCATCAGAATCGGCAAATATCAAAGACTTCATAGGCTAACGTCACAAAATCCGTGAAAAACTTCAAAAAATTTCATGTTTGATCACTGCAACAAAAAAATATTTACAGTTAAAATCTTAAAAACATGTTACACAAATCTAATACAAATCAGAAAAAAACAAAAACAACACTGGAAAAAAATACATAATTATTAGATTACTCACCAACTTCGTCTTGCATACAATGTAACTAAACTTCTGACTTCATCTGCCATTGTAACGCTAAGAATATTTGTCAGCTTGTACCTATAAAAAAAAAATAAAGAGACTAAAATTAGGTACCTATTCAATGATATTTTAAAAACCGATGTTATAAAAATCAAAGCAAAAATATTAAGAATAAGGCATAAAAAAAAATCATCGAGGAAGAAGAGAATAAATTAAGTACATGAAATTTTCACTACTCACAACTTTCATTCATCAGAAAAATCAAAATAAGATGCAAAATTTCAATGGAAATTATAATCTAGGTACCTGTGAGTAAAAAGATTGCGGTATGATAGCACACACCATCCATCATAAGGTTCACATTTCACAACTTTTCAAATAATAATCCAGATGAGAAATCCGTCGGGTCCAATCAATATTCGAAAAAAAAACACGTTAACACTGGCTCAGCATAAGTCTAAAAAAAAATTAAATGGTAAAATTACATCACAAAAAAAAAGAAGAAAAATTTCAGGAAATACAAAAACGACACTGAAAAAAGATAGAAGATTATTAGATTACTCACCAACTTCATCTTGCATATGATAGTATAGCTGAACTTCTGACTTCATCTGCCATTGTAACGCCAAAAATAGTTATTAGCTGACACCTGTAAAAAAAAGAAAGAAAGACCAAAATTATTCAATGATATTTTAAAAACGATGTTATAAAATCAAAGCAAAAATATGAAGCATAAGGCTAAGGCATAAAAAAAAAATCAATGAGAAAGAAGAGAATAAATTACTTGACATTTTTACTACTCGGAAGTTTTCATCTACCTATTAGAAAAATCAAAACAGGAGGCAAAATTTCAATGAAAATTATAATCTACGAGTGAGTAGAAGGAGTTCATTACGTTAGCACATACCATCCATCATAAAGTTCACATTTCACAGCTTTTCAAACAATAATCCAGATGAGAGATCTATTGTGTCCAATCAATATTCGAAAAAAACGTCAAAACTGGCTAAGAATAGGTCTGAAAAAAAAATTAAACGGTAAATACATTACAAAAAAAGAAAAATGATTGAAAATAAAAATATTTAAAAACGAGTAAGTAAATTTCTCACCATTTGTATACCTATCAGTAAAATTGAAATAAGAAGGAAGGTACCAATGATAAAAAATGTACATACCTTTCCATCGTGATTGTATTCGCCATCCTTGCCCTCATTATTCGTATTTTCCAACTTGCTCAAAAAGAATCCAGATTGGTAACTAATTTACATTCTTCCAATGCTTGAGAGAACATTAAATCCTGGTCAGCAGTTGTCTAAAAAAAAATCACAATTTCAACAAAAAGATTAAAAAAATACACTAAACACTTCAAATAGGCAAATATGCTTATAAGTAATTTAAACAATTTCACTTCACTATCTGATACTCAAAGGAGATTGATTAATGGTAAAGACTATAAGTATCGAAACCAGACATAAGTTTACTTCGTTGAAACTTGAATTACGTACTGGACCGTAAGGAAACGAGTGAGAAAAAAATTTAAGTAAAATAAAAAATTGGCTTTCTTACCTTACCTAATGTTGGTAAATAGAAGTTCAAAGTTATCGACGAGTTGAAAAAATGGGAAAATGGTCACTTGATTCTCGAAACATATACTTAGGAAATTATCTGAAAAAAAAATAAAAAATTGAAATTAGTTTCAAAAAAACAAGTAAAATAAAAAATTGAAATTAGATAAAATCAAATAAAAAATTGAAATTAGATAAAATCAAATCACTTACCATATGATATTTGATTAAGTACACTGATTACAGACAATGACTACCGAATTGGGCAGGATGCTTTACATTCTCATCAACTTTCCATAAAATGAAATAAATCGGCATCAAAGGTAGGTCGCGAACTGATCAACCTGAAACAAAAATTGAAGACGCGTTATATCGGTGTGTTCGAAAAGAATTAGAGGTAATCAGATACTTAACAAGAGGTAGATACACAAGACAAGCTTTCTGAAAACTGGAAAAAATTGAAATCTTACCAAAAAAAAAAACCGGTTACATTTGAATACACTTACTGAATATCTAATTCCAGACGAATCAGCGAATCAATTATAATTATTTTTGAAATCGGACGTTCGATCATCACTTTCTTCATTGAGATATTTTCGTGGCAAAGAAGCTGAAACAAAAATTGTTTTTTAGATATCAAGTAAGTAAGTAAGTAGGTAGGTAATTAGGTATATATCTACATTTAAATTAAAAAACAGAATATGGAACATGAAATAATAATAGACAATCACTAAAATAACCGAAGTTGAGAAAAACCCGAAAGAAAATGAAGGCGTTTCAACTTCAAATAAAAATCTCAAGTTACTTACCTACTCATATTTTATTGCTTCTCAAGATCCATCTGTCGCTAACGTAGCTTCGAACTGATCCACCTGAAACAAAAACAAAAAACCAGATTAGCTGAAATCATCATCTATATTATCAAAAATGAAGTCCTATATGTATACGATTTGAAAATAAACGAACTGATAACGAAATGAAATAAGACAATCAAAAATCACCAAGAAACTGAAGCTGCGAAAAATCAAAAAATAATAATCATTTCAAGTACCTAGGTACCTAGAAATGAACAGTACTAACTCGTACTGATAATTTTATTCAATATTCATCATCTGTCAGCTATCACCTGGGCAAGCAAGCATACAGCAGAGAACAAGGTACCAAAGAAAATGTTTTGCAAATAACCGATAAGAGACATGGACTGAATGACTGATTCACTTGGAAAGAAAAAAAACAACATTAACTATCAACCGAATTTTGGAGAGGCATCGATGCTTAACACCTCAGCATAAGAATATGATTCAAGAAAAAATAAACATGTTAGGCGCTTAGACTTACTCGTATTGCTTTTTGCAGATCCACAGGTCAGGTCACCAGATAAACTCGTATTGCTTTTTTCAGATTCACGGGTCAGGTCACCAGATAAATAAGCGTACGGTGGAGAACTGGAAGTTGTGAATTGATTTCGATACGAATTCATCTAAACCACGAACCGATTCACCTGAAACAACGTAGCTATCAACCGAAACTTGGAGAGACAACGATGCCCAACACCTCAGCATAATGATTCAAGTAAAAAATAAACATGTTAGATGCTTAGACTTACTCGTATTGCTTTTTGCAGATCCACAGATCAGCTCACCAGATAAACTCGCGTACTGCTTTTTCAGATCCATGGGGCAGGTCACCAGATAAATAAGCGTACGGTGGAGAACTGGAAGTTGTGAATTGATTTCGATACGAATTCAACTAAACCACGAACCGATTCACCTGAAACAAAAAATCGAAAATTTACATACATTTGGTACCGAAATATCAAAAGTATTTCTAAATTATAGGAACGATTAAGCAGTAAACAAATTTAAAAGCAAATGAAAATGTTGGAAACAATTATACTATTCAGCTGTAAAACACTGGAATTCTTGAAAATAAACACTGATTGTACGTATCTGCCAAGTAGATAAAACAATTTAGGTACTTACTTCAATTACATTTTACATTTTTGATAATCCATTGATCATCAGATGAATTATGTGTAATGCTGATAACATACTTATGGATCCTGTGAATAAATTTCGATAATCTTCATACGGAGCCATGACGAACTGGTTCATCTGAAACAGAAGAAACAGAAGATCATGATTTAGTGCCTAACTTAGTAACAGTTAACCAACTTGACACTTAATTTTGTAAAAAAAAAAAATAAAACTACTGTTGGATAACTAATCGATCATTCAGCAGTAGAGATGAATGACAAATAAGCTGAAATGCAGAACAATTTAGTTAACGCCGAACCCTTGTCGTAATCAGCTTATTTCTTGCTTGTTTTAATCACTTCTTTCAAGATCCATTTTGGTATACTATAAATACTTGATAACTGAGAACAAATAAGTAAATAAATTTTGAAAGAAATTCCATGATCGACCCGTAGGATTAACTACCTATAAGATACAGTTGAGAACTGTATACTAACTCGTTACGCTTCCTTATCTTCAAGCTGTACATGATAAGTACTTAAACCTATTGAAATATTTTCCAGTGCGAGTGCCCACTAGTACTAGTATCTAACGTACCTAAGTTACAATAGTAAATTAAACATTACTTACATTGCTTCTTTCTTCTTCATGTTAATCAACAGCATTGCACAATAAATATCATTGATTAACCACAATCGTTACTAATCACATTCACACAAACGTTAAAAAAGCACCGGATTATTTAAAAAAAAAAGCAGCAGACACGCAACCAGTTGTGTACACTTCAACCCCTAAACTCTGACTGACGCAGAGTAAACTGGTAAAACCACACGCCAAACCTATGAGTCACTGTAACCCTCGCCAACTATTCTGAATCATGCACTGATCTTATCTCATATCTCAACACCTGCTGTGCATTCTTTTGAAACCTTCAATATTTCCGAAGCAATAAAATTTTATTACCCCTCTTCGATGTTTTCTAACCTTTTATACCTGCTTCGAAAGCAACCTCTTCAACAAAGAAAAATTTCCGACTGGAGCCCATTGCATTTATACCTACTCCATAAAAGGCAAGGTTATAAAATTTACAAATTTTACGCCTGACTGCTTCCTCCTACGTGACCTTTTCATCAACAACAAAAAAAATTCGACTGAAACCCATTGTATTCATATCTATTGTTATTTTGTACAACCATATAAGGTAAGGGTTGTAAAAATTTTATTATGAAGGATGTAGAAGGCAGATGTTTTTATCAAAACAAGGTCGTAAAACTGTGAACGTGACTAGAATTCGGAATTTAATCTTTTTGTCGGCGAATTTATGTACAAAAGATATTTATGATTGAATGCGTCATTGTAAAAATTTTTCATCCTTCTAAAAATTCTGATCCGAGCGTTCGAGCCTATTGTATTCTTCATATTCTATTTTAAAAGCTTGTAAAAATTACAGCACGGAAAATTCGACTCGAGAGTCTTTTGCACTTAACCCAGATAGGGTACAGCTTTTTTTTTCAAAATGTTTTGCAAAATTAATTAAAGTTTTATCTACTTTTTTTCGCCTCTAGATTCTTTTTCAGTCTTGATTTTTTTTTTCCATAAAACAAAATAATATCTTGTTTTATTGAATTTCTTACGATTTCTTTGCGTGTAATAAATGACACAAATCTTGACAGACGAAAATAACTCAAAAATTACATTCCTATCAATAAAACCATACAAATCTATAAAAATATCACTAATTAATAAAAGTAGCACGTATATAAAAAGCAGAAAAGCAAACGCAAAAATTGAACAGAAATTTTATGCGGAAATAAAAATAAATAATAAAAACCGAAAACACCGAAAACAAAAATAAAGGGCAAATAGAAAACGTAAAATTAAAAAGAAGAAACTGAAAAGAAAGTGGAAACTTAAAACGAAAGATGACGAAATAAAAATAAGACGTAAAAATGAGTGAAAGGAGAAAAAGAAAGTAATATTTAATTGAAAGTAAAACAAATAGAGGAATGAATAAGCGTTTGTACATCAATCGAAAACTAAATCAAAAGCAAAAGCAAACCGCAAGAGTAGGAAGAGAAACCGGAAAAGAGAAAATATGATTAAAAAGTAAAAAGTAAAAAGCGAAAGCAGAAGTGAATGAGTTAATTTTGAAAGATCGATAAACATGAGGAAGAAAAATGAAATTACTTACCTATTCAAGTATAGGTAGGTACCTATGTTACATATTACTCCGTAAAAATATTGATGTTGAAAATCAAAATACAGAATTGAAAATTGAAATTAAAATGAAAATTCGGAAGTACAAATAGAAATAATTCAAAATGAGATGTTCACTAGATGGCATCCGAAATGCAACTGATCTGAGAAGTCCAACTCCGAACCCATTAAGTAAATCGTCAGTCATTCCACCGCTGGTTTGAGGTGGATCAGTACTTTTAAACCTCAAAAATCAATATTCCGATAAGAAAATGTATTTCATGTTTACATACCTATTCATATCGATACAAATTTAGCATTCTTATACCTAGTTAAGGAATGGAAAAAATCACTTGGAATGTACGATTAAGGAACAAAATAAAAATAATCAGTTCTTAGCTGTTAATTTTTTCGCCTATTTAAAATAATACTGAATTAGGTACGTTTCAAAATAGAAAAACATAAACAAAAACATTTCCATGTGACACCTCCAAATACCTATTGTATGAGCGTGTAAAGTGACTTTTGTGTCAAAATATTCGTCGAAATGCCATAGAAATATCAATCTTTCAACATTTTGGAGCAATTATTCAATGTTATTTATAGTACAAAAAAAAAAAAAAAATTAAGTATAAAAAATATTTAGAAGTAGGTACTGAACACGTTTTGCTTTTTCATTATCTATTTTTTAGAATAATTTCGTCGCGAGAATAAAACACATTCGCGTTGACTGCGCGAATTTTTCACGCATGCCGATCGTAAAAAAAAAGTAATATTTCTAGGTATAAATCAAAAAAGAAAACGTTTAAAAATTGCACGTTCGGCAAATACATACGTTAGGTATTTTAAATTAACTAATCGAGCAAAAATAAACAAAATCTAAAACAATTCCAACTTCACAACAAAAAAAAATTAGATTAAAAGTTTGAAAAAATTAATTAATAATATATTGCACTTTTAAAATTTAATAATGGTATCTCAGTTAATAGCGTTGCTGAAATTCATGATGCCAACGATTGAAATCTATATGAAAAACGACGATTGTTCCGGTTGCTAAACCGGCCAATAAAAATCTGCGAAAAAAAGAAAAAGAAAACAGAAAGTGGGAAATCAGTACACGCTATGCGAGTGTTTGTAGGTATAGGTAAGTTATAAATGCGACATCTAATTTTGCGTGAAATACAAAAAATACAAACACACATTCGTGGCTAAGTATAAGTACTAGATCGATTCACAAATTCCGTGCTTACTTTTGATCATGAGATAAAGCTAAAGAACGAACACTGCTATCACAACACGGGTAAGCGTAGAGCAATGCCAAATTGAAAGTTCTCCACACTTCGACGATGCCTTTATCGCCTCCAGTCATCAAATATTCGCCATCTCGACTCAACAACATGCACTGCGCAAATAAATATTCCACATCTATAATAATAACCTACGTATCTCGTTTAAGTACTTGACATGACACCAGTAACAGGTATCTAGTCAGTAGCTAACTAGGTAGCCAGTGGCCACCTAGTTGGCTACCACATCTGAAATATGTATAATATATGCAGGTATGAAAATGTACATGTAGGTACTCGTGTACGCCGTGTACTAACTTGCAAATTGTCGGCGTGAGAGGTTTCGCATAATAATTTGCCGTTGATGGTGAACGCGGCTACGTTTCCTTTCTCATAATTGACCACAATTACCCCTTCTCTCGACATCACCGTACACTCGGGCCCGTTGAAGCCGACCGGAGGATCTAACGATCGTAAAAGATCTCCGAAAGTGGTATGAACTAATATGGGACCATCTTGCGATCCGGAAACCACCAGCCCCAATTCGGCCGATATGACAACCGTGGTTACCGGCTGCTCGTGGCCTGTAAGCGTAGCTCGCGGCGTCGGAGAATCGCCATCCCCGATTATGGTTTGAGATCTAGCGTTCCAGTGCCACAACAAAACCGTACAGTCCGCCGATCCGCTGGCGATATAACAATCCGACGTGATATTGCATTCGGAACGCGAAAGGCACGTTACCACTCCGTAATGGCCGAATATTATTTGAACGATTTTCGCTACAAATCAAACAAGAAAAACTTGGATTAATCTTACGCGATTACGGGACGAATTTTCTTCCTTCACGTATCCCCCATGCGCTCACCATACTGACCACTTTCGGTTGAGAAAACACGAAAACTATTATCCCAGAAACCGCAAGCTATTAAGAATCTACTATCGACCGTGGTCACGAAACAGTTCCATCTTATTTTCATTTTTTGACTGAAATTGTCGCCCAGATGACGTTTCATTACGTTGTTATTGTTTCCGCTGGTTTGACCTATTCAACGTAAAATAACAAAAACACATCGTCAGGTAGGTGGGTATTTGAGGAAACGATAAAATGAAAATGATTTGTTTTTTGCGTATTCTCATCTCGTGACGGTAATTAGCTCACTTACAAAGCAACGGATCCATGGTCAAAGGTAAATTAGGATTATTATTTTGAGCTGTTTCCGCATAACTCGGAGACTGTATAGCGACTGTTATCAAAAATCAAAATCAAATTAGATACAATATATGAACAAAAAAAAAAAAAGGTACATACGAAAATTATCAAAAAGCGACCCAAGTACATATTATGCAATCTACGCGACGCCAACAAAAAAAAAGTTCTTATAATCATTAAAAATGTCGCCTACGTGAAAATTTCGAACAATATCCGCTGGTAGGTATTTTTTGATGAAGCTAAAAATAATGATATTATTATCTCAATTTACCGAATTCTAAGTAGGTATGCAATTTTCACAAAATTTCGAATATTTTTCATTCCCAGCATCCGATCAAAGTACAATATAGAAGAATTATCAAATTTTAAGTATACACTTTAAAGCTGTTTTAACATTATTATTTACCAAGGCTGAGCTTTTCAGAACTTTTCCAAGCCAAAAAATCGAAAACAGTCCTACAAAATTAAAGCTCGACTTGAGAAAATTAAATTTTGCCCAACTTGAGAAGACTGGGAGAATCTTCCGCATCAAAATTATGACTTTCAAAGGTGAAATACCGCATACAAGGGAAATGTCAAAATGGAAACGAATTTCAATGAAAAAAAATAAATAAATTTTGGTAAAACCTAATAAACTTTTATCGGACAACAAAAAACAGAGAAAAATTTTGAATTGAAAAAAAAAAAAAATGGAATTCGATAGAATTATACGAATCACTCATTAGCTTTCAATGTCTAACAAAAAATCGACATCGTTACGAAGCTGCGTTTCGCTATTGAATTTCTTCAGCATGTAATAATCGTATATATACTTGGGTAATGCGAGATACCATAATTTTCAATTTACCGGTATAATTGGAATTCCATCGATTGACAGCAAATTGTTGATTGGCTGTTACGGTTACAACGGACGGCATTGGTAACTGCGAATACGTATTGGCGGAAATATGGCAAATGGGCGAATTAGATGGAAACTTGATGGACATACACACATCATCTGGCACACTGGTGAACATCATTGGACTCTGCAGGCAAATTTGAAAAATATGATCGTACTGGTCACGTAACAAATTTCTCAGTTTTCCGTTGCTTACCAAATGCATAGCGGAACTACGCGGAGGATGCGGTTCCATCAGCAGCTGGGACGGCGTTTGACCGAAATTACGAATTTGATTTTCTATCGCCTGGAAAAAAAAACCACGCGAGATTTTGATTACTTTGACAAGACACAACGATACGCATAAAATAGGTACATGTACATTGTGTAGACGTAGACGTACATATAAGCTGGATCGGTGGAGGTACTTACTTCGCGCATGATCGGATCGGAAATGGCGTCGATATCGACACTGCCTTCGTAGGTTAGATAATAAAATACGTTGGTTGCTCGAACCGCTTCGGGCCCTAGGAGGGGAAAAATAACAAATAATAGCGTCATCGAATTCCAAGTTTTCATAGCCAAATACTCAGATATGCACAATGTGTATGTAGATAAGGTACCTCTTTGTTTGTATCCAAATATGAGATCAATCCACTGGTGCAACTGACAAGAGACGAATTCCGATTCCAAAGCCTGTCGTAGAACAAACAATCGAGTAAGAAACGCTGATGCTAGCGCTGGGGACATACCAAGCAAGTTAGGTACGTACTGTGTGTGTAATGTGTATGTACTTACCATCCGATTGATGCGGACAAACTGTTCGGGAGACGAGGCCCACGGAGGCAGTTCGACGCTACCGACCGATGTTCCGTCGTCCTGTTCGCCCAGCTCGAAACTGTTTTCATTGATCAGCATCTCGGGTAGAAAAAACAGTTCCGGAATCAACTCCTGAAAAATAAAGCAAACCGGCCGATAACACCGTCGCGCGTCGCGTCGGTCGTCTTTAATTTTCCTAATTGAAAAAATACATGCGATCGAGCTCCAGATTTACCTTCACGTCGGACGTATCTCGTTGGCAATTTTTCCAAGATAAGTTGACGGATGAGAAAAGTCGATTCGGATGATCGAATTTGCCTCCTTGTAGCGCCAGAAACATGGTGGTGAACGGTTCCTGCAAAAATAAATACACTTACACACGTTTCTCCCATTAGCATCTACCTATTCCTATTCATCTTGAACGATGGATATACCTACCAATACCCCTACCTAACCTAATTACATCAAGGTACGCTACATACCCCCGGGGAAAAAAATTAGATCCAACTGAATCCTTTCAGATCTTTTTGGATCTAATTTTAATAACTCTACCAAAGTGATCCAATTGGATCCAAAAAAATACTATCACATCCAAGATTTATTTTGTATTCACTTGGATCAGATTTGATCGCGCCATTTTTCGGATCCAATCGGATCTAATTTTTTACCACCGTTTATTAAAAATACGCCATGCCATACGCTATATTTACGTTCTACGAACTTGATAAGCAAAAATATAAAGTACTATACTTACGATACGAATGAGCCAATTCAGCACAAAAGCAGCCGTTGAATAATGGGTACCGTAATGAAACGGCGGTATACTCTCGTGATCCCACGTAGTATATCTATCTTCGAAGTAAGCTCTACGGGTCGGATTTAACGCGCCAATAGGCTGCAATTACACAGTACACGCCATCAAGTTGGAAGAATCGTAATTCAAAATAGGTAATTAAAAATATACCTAGATATAGAGATATAGGTAGGTGGTAGTAGGTAGCTACATAAGTAGGTACTTGGGTAGGTACTCGTAATGCGAGTACACAATATAAAACACACATAAAATAGGTAGGTATATGTACATATGTAGTACCTACATTGATGATAGGTATGTAATTATGTATGTTGTATGTACTTGATTTAGACGCAAGTAGGCATCGCAAAAGGTTGAAAATGAATAATTATCATTTGCGTCGCGCGAACACGTGGCCGTGGTACCTAGTACCTACATAGCTACATAGTACATAGACATACATACCTTTGATAAATCTCGATAATTGGACGGAGACGTAAGATCCAACTCCTTCGTTTCGTAATTGGTAAGCACCCATGGAAATACCGGATATTGATTTAAATCGTTGTAACTTCTACCTGCAACGCATACACAAATGCAACACAATGTCAACATCGCATCGTCGCTTTAAAAATTATCAACAGATTAAGGCAGTTTACCTACTTACTTGACCAGCCATGTGCCTATTAGTAGCTATACTACACATACATACCTACCCACCTACCCACCTACCCACCTACGTACCTACGTACGTACCTTCGTACTTACACTTAGCCATAGGTGCGTGTATATATGTATAGATGTACAATTGTACATAGGTACTAGGTAGTAGGTACATACTACATACTTCCTCAATGATGAGCTCTTTATTGAGCCGATGTATCTCACCAAACGCAACGTCTAGAAAATCTACTACCACAATAGCCCAATTTACGAAAATCCAACGCTCCAAAACCTTACTATCTCAAGAATTCAACATCCTGAAAACCCAGTTCTACCGCAACCTATCTCCCCAAAACCAGTGTTGCAAGCGTGGAGTGGAAATGGGAGTGGGAGTGCCGAGTGCCGAGTGCCGAGTGCAAATTTCTGAAGGAGCGTTGGCAGGAGTGAGAATAAACTCCACAGAAGAAGCACAATATGGCAGCACCCTTATGATGGAGTGTTCCGTAAAGGAGTAAGAGTGGGTGTCCGGAGTGTCGAAAATTTCTATTCTCCGCACTCCCATCCTTTTTGTTCAATTTTGCACATTCTGAGGTGAAATATACGAAACCAAGTCCTCAATTAATTCTGGCACTTCTCAGTTTTTACACTTTCTTTCAATTTTTTTTTGGTTTTGTTTCATTTTGATTCGATTTCAAATAAAATGAAGGAATGAGACTCTAGGAGTGGGAGTGGGAGTGATCAAAGCAAAGGAGCGAGTGGGTGCAACATGAAAGCGAGAAGTAAAGTGAGAGTGGAGTGGAGTGGAATGTAAAAAATGAGTCACTCTTGCAACACCGCCCAAAACCCTTGAACCTTGAATAGAACGACTTCCTCAATAACTAAATATCTCTAAAATTAATTTGTGTAATTGAAAAACCTAATGGCCAAATGGCCCAGGGAAAAATTGTCAAGCATAAGCAGGACAATATGTTAGAGCCAGGCCTACTCATGCTACGTCATTTTGCATGAATGATCAGGCCTGGGCAATGTAATCCAGTCCTACTCATCTGGCCGAAATTTTTTTTTTTTTTTTTTTTTTTTTTTTTTTTTTTACCAACCAACACCGCCCGATGAGAGAGAAGAGAACGAAATTTCGTTCAATTCTTTGATTACCATACTTCTCAAATTGTTTTCCTCTCTTGGATTTTTTTTTCATTCTTCATTTTTTCATCAGCGCATAACACCATTTTTGGGAACTAGATGCAGTTAATCGTAGATGTACGTGCTACGTACCTACACCTAGCTACCTAGGTACCTACCTACGTAGACGTACCAAGACTTATTGACTAGATTCGGGAATTGGTGCATCGCGTCGCGCCGCGCCGCATTACGCCAGATTAGGCATTCAAGCGCACATGTTCGGCGAATAAGTTGCATAACCTCGCTAGTTGCTACATAGTAGGTCGCAGATTACTTACTATAGGGCTACATAAAATATCATTCTATCGCCTAATCTTCGCGGTATCATTTTTTGTGTAGGTAGGTACTTTTGATAATTTCCACGGATAATTAGGCACTTGCGATTGTTATAACGACAACGAGATCCACGTCCACAGTAAGTTTTGCAGAGTTGGGAGACGGGGCTCGGTTTCAAATTTAAATTCCAAACAGACGTCACGTCGCCCTCGAGAACGCGTTAAAAAAAATTATTTAAAAAAAAACGCGAACTCGTTAACACGAGAAAAGACAACAGCGCCAGCCACCGCGTAAGTATATAAGCATGCATATAAGTAGGTGCGAGTGCGAATGCGAGTACGAGTATAGGTTGCGTGTATTCGTTTATCAAAATGTTTATTTAAGGAACGCATAAGTCGCAAAGATGAAGCGTTAGAAGTACCGCGTTGCCGAGCCATCGCATCGTCCCGACCAACATAAAGAATTACGATGACAGCTAATCTAATTGGTGCTGTCACCGAATGCGACCAAAATTCATCTGCGACGACGTTGACGTACGGCTTCTAAATTTTAAACATCCTTTCCTCCTTTCGTTTACTTTTGCCCTCTCTTTCTCTCTCGTTTTTTTTTTATTTTTTACTTTGCTAGTTGAATTTTTTGTTAGTTACTTTTTTCTTAATTTTTTTTTTAAATGGGCCTTCGTATGCGCTGCATTCTTGGTGCTACATACTTTATTACGAACTAACATTTGCATTTTTGGTAGATAGATAGATAGATAGGTAGGTAGGTAGGTAGATGGGTGCATACATATACAAATGTAAGTAGTAGGTACCTTAAATACCTACGTTCGCTTTTCATCATCTCACAATCAGAATCAATAACGATTACCTACTTCGCAGATTTATTAATAAGTAAAAAAGTATGGGGTGGAGGGGCAAGGGACAGCTACGCATTTTTAGCCAATAAGCAGACGGATAGGAGAAAAAAGAACGAAAGAAAGGAAACCGATACGACCAAAAAGAAAAAAAAAGTAAAAAGGGACTAAGGCTCCACAGGATGGTGATGACTATGCGTCTGTAGCGCTTCTAATTTAAATAGGTATCTTATCTAATTAGTAGTACGACTCGAATCGACCGAGCTTGTTTCGTACCGTACGCCAGACTACATCCGTACATAGCTATAGCTACATACGCAGAAAGTAGTATAGGGTAGATATCCGCAATTCGTAAGTACTAGTACTAGGTAGTAGGTAGTAGGTAGTAGGTACTAGGTAGTAATAAGTAGGTACCCGGTACAGGGTAGAGGGTAGAGGGTAGAGGGTAGAGGGTATACGCGTTAAAGAACTGCAACAGCGATGCCTAGCCTATAACGAACGTACGAGTATAACTACAGTGTTACACGGTACACACTACACACCTGTCGTTGACGTGTAAAATGTTGTTGAACGAGAATACATTAAGTTGTCACGAAACACCTCGCGAGAACATTAAACAAACTAAAAGGCTGTTTTCTTCGCTTGTTTTACCAAATCATTAACTTAAATTAGTTGTCTTTGTCACATAAGCCACCCGCAACAACAAATTAGTTTTTTCAACGTCGCGCCGCGCCGCGCCGCCTTGCGTCGATAATGAATTCAAACCTTTCCATCCATTTCCAGCTATAGACACTTTAACAGATACGCGACGCGACGCGACGTTGTTGTCGGTGTCGGTGTCGGTGTCGGTGCGAAATACGTACCCAAGAAAAGCTCATCAGTTACGCCGATTATTGATGGATTAATTAATTAATTAATTAAATTAATCAAGTGCCTAATTAATTTAATTACATTTCAATTAGAGCGTAATAAAAGCGCAGCGTTGCAACTTGAATTGGGATCAACCTCGCGCGTACCGATGCAAGAATGCAAGATGCTGCATACGAGCACGAGTAGATATAAGTAAGTAGACGATCGTCGACAATGTGTTTCACCTATCTACTTTTACTCAAGTAATATAAAACGTCCAATGATCAGAAATATTGCAAACGAGACGGAGCGGAGTGCGGGATGGAGATTCTTCCGCACGAATCTAAATTTCGTAATTTCGATAAAAAGTTGGAAAAATAAGTGCGACATGTGTAATTATGTAATTAGGGGAAATTGAAAAATCTGGGAAAAAGCAAATTGATAGAAAGATGTTCAAAAAAATCACACAAGTTTGGCTTCAAAGCAGCAGGTTTCAAATTCTGCATAGGTCCGAAAATTTGGACGAAATTATCGTTCCGAGCAACCTTCTAGGAAGAGAACCGAAACTAGACTGAGCTGAGTAGCTTTGGAACCTCCGAAGTTAACATTAAAAGTGGGGGGGGAGGAGGGAAAGGGAGGGAGGGAAAGGAACATGGCGTTACCAAACAGAGTTCAATCCAATCGGCAGACAGAAAATAACGGGGTAGGTATAAAGGCCTTAAAGGAGCCCCCAAAATCATCCAATAAAAAAATTAATTCTAATTAGGTCTTGGAAAAACGCGTATATGCAACAAAATCTCCCGATTTAAATGTACCTACCTATTGAAATGTGAATTTGACAATTTAGACATACTTATCTAGTGGCCGAAAATTCTTCAATATGCGAATTCAAAATGACGTCCAAAGAAATAACTCAACAAATTGGGAATAGCGTTCAAGAAAAAATATGGATCTCATGGTACCTACCTACCTACCTACCTACCTACATATACTACATAATATACCACTATGCATGTAGTTCGGATAGGATACTCATAATCAAGTTACGTGATAATTGAGCATAATGACAAGTTTTTTTTTCCAGTTGAAAAACTTGAAAATATTTTATAACATACGTATCAATATAATGCCTGAATTTCAGTAAAACTTTCGTATTTTTCATGAAATTTACCATTTTCCGTAGTCTGACAAAATTTAGTACCTATCATACATCGTAGTTTTCAAGAATGAAATCCAAAATTCAGAATTCAGTAGACAAAATTAATTTCGATTTTAGGTTTTGTCTTTTGGATTTCAGATTGAAATCCAAAAGCCAGAATTGAAAAAAAAAAAAATCAACTATTAAAACTTTTGAAAAGTTTTACGAATCGAATAAATTTTCATGATAATATTATCTTGTCGGACTTCGATGACGTTTTTCGGACAATTATTACAGTTTTATTGAACACTTGAGAATTTTTTAAGAAGTTTGACGAATCGATATAGGTACTTAATATGGATTTTTTTTTCAACTTGAAACTTTTTTCGAAAAATTTCCGCGAACAAATTTTTTTGTATGGACTCCCCCCCCCCCCCACGCACACACCCAAAAATATATCAAAGACATGGAAAAAACTTGAAATACTTCGAAAATGACTTCTTATAAAAAGGACACGGATGAGAGAAAACATTCTCCTCTTCATTCAAATATATGCAGGTAGGTACTAGGTACATCTACATACAATCACAATCACGTAATCAGCAAACTCGCGTTTTCTTTGAAGATTTTCACAAATCAAGAAGAAGAAAAAAAATACACCAAGGAACCAATGATGTGGAATCGTTGTGCGCGCCGCGCCACGCATAATGGAAAGGAAAATTTTGAATAGACGTCGCACGATGTCCACTAATAGGTACCTATCTTGCCCACTTTTTCGACGTCAAAATGAAGTGAAATGAAATGGCTGGTGGCCAGTATTTTTTACACGTTACACGTTACACATGGCGCATGCTGCATAGTATATAGTATGCAGTATGCAGTATGCAGCATGCAGTAGGTATACCTAATCAGCACAACTGCAGGCAGGCAAATAAGTAAGTAAATTACTTCATGGTAGGTGACAAATATGCGCTGCTACCACTCGACAGTCGATACTACCACTACGCTACGTAAGTAAGTAATTAGATTTCCGTTTACGCGCTGATACGCGCAATTAAATTCAAAATTCGTCACAGAAATATTAGTTCTCAACTTCTCACTCGAAGCGCATTGAACTACAACTCCGTAAGTGCCATCTCACACGTTAAATTTCCTCGACTACCTGGGTGAGGTGACGAGGTGTAGGTGTAGCAGCTAGGTTCCACTTTTGAGCGCGAAAACAATAGGTAGCCACTGGCCAACCATCTAGAGAAATATGGTCGAGGGAGAGAAGATGCGAAAACGAAACTCGGATTTTTTTCTAAAAAGACGCTTGTGTTTTTTTATTAGGTGCGTACAGCGTACAGCGTACCTATCTAACTTTCCTTTAATTTGGCGACACGTTGATTTATAGCCAACTCCGCGGTCGTTTCTCATACGAACGCGACGAAAAATAATACAGTAAGCAAGAGCAAGCGTACCTACATATGCACAAAAACGTACTCGTACTCGTACTCGTACCAAGACCTAATACCTTGTGTACAGTGTACAGTGTACACTCGCCAAGGCGTAGTGGTAGTGCGTATAGTTATTATAGTGATAGCATAGCATAGCATAGCATAGCATATAGAGAAGACGATTTCGATGTTTAGGAAATGCTTGAAGGAGGTTTTCAGCTATTAGTGGCAAGTCTGGTCTTGATTTATGGCTGTATAATTGGTTGCAAGCGTGCTGAGTTGAGAAAGCAAAGCAGTGCAGCGGCGAAAAAATACGTATACCGTACTTAATCATTAGCGCGGGTCGCGGGTCCGCCTTTAACCATAACCCCTTCCGGTTTCTCAAACAAGCACAGGCACCCGATCCCTCGTAGTCGTAGGTATTCGTACGCTTTTCGCTTATTGCAACGCTGCACCGTCTGCGCCCCCTCCCCCTCCCCTCCCCTCACCCACTCACCTACATAATTACGCAAGCAATGCGTATAACCATATGTAGGCAGTGCAGTAGGTCTACATAGGTAGTACGTAGCTGTAGTAGGGATCTAGGGAAGTTAGGTATAGGCGCGAACCACGAAAATGTCACCATCACGATCGTCACATCGTTACAATGTACAATCCGACATTTTTGTATACATATGCAAAGTGTATAACTATAACCGTAACCGCAACCGCGGTTACTACAGGTGAATTTGGCGCCTAGCCCTTTCGGCCTCCCAAACGTCTCTTTTAGTGATACGCGTTACGCGTCTGAACTGAAAATATTTTCCACGAAATTGTAATTTGATTTTTTTTTTGACATTTTTTCGTCAACGCCAATCCAAAGAAGAAAGAAAAACGATCGCAAAACAAAAATGGCGCTTGTCAAGTGAATACTTTACACCTACCGACGTCAATTGAATCGCCACCGGTCCAACTTGGCCATTAACGAACCTCGTGAAAGGGTGAATCGTAATTAGGTACTTGAATTTTTATTCCAGGTTAATAGTTGATACCCAAGATCTAACTGCATACAGCATACATACTTATATAGGTAGAGGTACCTACTACCTACGTATGTATGTAGGTATGTGCAAAAGAACGAAAATTTTCCAACACTTTTGCCGGAATTAAAAAATGGATGAAAAAAACGGCGAAGAATGCGTAGAATGATGGAAACGCAAACGAACGAGTTTCCAATATGTAGAGAAACACCGCATCACTCCTTCACTTTCAAAAATTCCAATACTCCGAAAGCGCTTAGAACCGAATAATTCACCAATACCGATTTGATATTTTTCGACGCGACGCGACGCGGTGCGGCGATACCTTAATAAAGCACGCAGATCTACCTATAGGTACTTACAAGGTAGGTAGGTAGGTAGGTAGGTAGGTATACATATGTAGGCATTATTGTATACTTATACTGTAGGTATCAACTATCGATACTGTATCGGAAATAAGGCGCGTTTCTTACCAGCAATCGTATTCAAAAACATCAAGTATTCGAAATTGGAAATTTCTCTACGTTGCCATTTCTGCGTCATATTTGAAGTGCGCATCAATTGTCGCGGAGACATCATAGATGCTCGCCTAAGACACAAAATCAACTTTTAAAAAAGGCTCAATTTTTAAATCGATCGGCAATACATAAACGCTGGCCAACTGACTAAGGCGAATACATACTCGTATTTCTACAAAATACGAGTACATACTTTTACCAATTACCTACTCTAATGTACGTAGTAGGTATAGAGGTACTCACCTAGTTTGAGGTATTCCGTACTTGATGCCGACTCCGACTCGAGGTAACGCTTTGATAACTCTTTTAACCGTGTTCTGATCGCCGAATGCAAACATGATGGACGCTGAAATGAAAAATGCAAATAAAAAATACATACATAGATTATTAGTAATGTCGAAAATAGAATAGAAGTAGGTCTAGGTATACATTTGTTAGTAGGTATAAATGGTATCATAGGTACATATTGTAAGCAGGTAGGTACTAGGTAGGTAGGTAAGCAAAACCATTCGCCTTTTGCAATCATCTGTCTGTAGGGTGGAGGAGGGGAGTGGGGCTGGCACAATATCTCAACATTTGTGGGTAATATATGTATCTGCGAAATCTAAGTATGTTTCGCACTCGGAGATGTTTTGAAGTTGTAAACTACCTATATGACCTTACATCAAAATGCCAAACAAATCGGATAAACAAAACAAGTACCTAGCACCCACCTACTACCTGCAACAGAATTATATCCTTTGTTTACTCAGTAAGTGAAGTAGGTAGGTACAATCGCATTTTCTTTCTGTTTTCTTTCTTTCTTTCTTTCTTTCTTTCTTTCTTTTTTTTTGTCTCTTCCTCGCCCTTTTTCTGGTCAAGTATATCAGGGTTTGCGGTAGGGGAGCTAAAAATGAAAAAAATGAAAAAAAAAAAAAAAAGGAGTCCCAGCGCCGATTTTCATCTCAACTCTGTCTCTCAGGTGGCGCGTCTCTTGATGACACCGCCCTCGCCCTAAAAATTATAATTTCTTCGTAGTAACCACTTTTGATTTTACAAAACTATCGCCGCACATCGTTATTCTAGAACCGCGGGTACGGCTGGTTGGATATTTCAATCACGTTTCGGTTTCGCGAATATCATCAAGAAGGCGTAACTTGAATTAGGTATTTTGGGACACTTGTTTCAATCTGCGAAGTGAGGTCGTAAACGTGGTAATCGCATAATCTCGCAAGTACATACATTTAGCCAGACTGTCGACATCTAAATAAAATTGTTTCCTTTCGACCTTTCGACACGACAAAGGCGAGAGACGCGAAACGCGAAACGCGAGACCGGGAGCGGGGGCGGGAGCGGGAGGTTTATCTCCATACGCGTAGAAAGTGCGTGCGAAGCGCGGGGCGACTCGGTGCCGAAACTCAATTACATCCGATTACACAGATCTGTATAGTGAAGTGCGCGACAACAAAACGACTAGAGACAGAAGGAAAGAGCGGAGCGGAGCAGAGCGGAGACGAATTAAGGGTTCGAGTACTACATACATATAAGTATAGCAGAGAAGGGTGCCGGCGAATGTTTTGCTTCGTTAATGAATGAGTTTGCACATCCCCGAACGGTTGAACCTTTAAAATCAAATTATCATTGATCTGCCCGACTACGGGATGTGGGACGCGAGATGACGCGCATTAGAAGCGCCCTCGCTGTCGCTTTTTCACGCATTATGTATACCAAACACCCGCAACCACCACGCACGCATATTATACACTCTCAGCCCTCTGCAACTCGTTCATTTGTACGTATACGTATACGTATACGTAAACGTATACGTACTTATTGCTAGTACATAGCTAGTTGCTAGTTGCTAGTTGCTACCGCACTTGGTTGATTTTATTCCACTTTGGCCGCCGCGCATTTGACTATACAGTCGCGTCGCATCGCGTCGATACTGAAATTGCAAATTGAAGCAGGTTAAAAATTCAAAACTATTCAGAACCTGAAGAAAAATACCATTTCTTTTATTTTTTGGCACCCTTTGAATTGAAATGCCAACATTTTTTCAAGGTTCCAGAATGTTTCGAAACCGCTTCCGGCGGTCGATTCGATAAGTCCGAAACAATAATTTCAATTCGCAATACTTTTTTTTACAAACCCATTTTTCAAGATTACATACATATAAAAATCGCACATAAACTCGTTCTCAACCACGGAAAGTTGGCGACGCCCAAAGGGGAAAAAGCGAAATCTCCCGCAACTGGTACAGTTTAATTTCTTTACAGCATCATTATAGCGGCACATTTGGCCAAGATAAATTCGATCAAATTTTTGTACACGACGACGACGACGCGTTACGACGCCGCAACCCTCTTCGAATTCAACGAAATGGAAATATTTCCGGTTCGTCGCGTACGCGAACGCTTTTCTCGTTACGCGTCGCGACGCGACCAACGCAACGACCGAGAAGCACCAATGCGATATATTGCGAAACTAACTCGCTATAAAAATACAACTCAATATACCAACAGCACGTGTCTGGGGCGAATTTCGAATGTCGAAACGCATATAAATAGGTAGGTAAGGTAGTCGTATATATTGTAGTACCTAGCAGGAAACAGGCTACATTTTCAATAGATGAATGCGGAGCGGAGTAAGAATACATAATACCTACACACTGCACTCGTAGGTAAGTATACGCCACAGTCCCGAAAAAAATTGTCTTATACAATTTCTAAGAAAGAAAATAAAAACGATATCTCCTCCTACCCTAACTCTGATTTCACCATTACCGATTATTGTTTCAGAAATCTTGGAGATTTCGATTTCTCCAGCACCCACCAAGTAAATAACTGAATGTCTTCGGAATGCCAGCAAAGTAGTCTAGGCGATACTTTCGATTTTTTTCTTTGGGGAGGGGGAGGGGCTCAAAATTTTACTTTGGTTGGGATACCTTTCTTGATTAGGTGTCTAACGTGCCTATAGTACGCCTAGGGTATACCATGATGATTATGTCCTAAACCAGTTACCAAATGACCAAATTCCATAACACGAAAGGAAAAATCATTTATACCTATCTACTAAACACACACACAAACCTTTTTGCAAAGTACGGCTATTTAGATGGAATTGGCTGCGGTAGCAGCAGCGGGCACCGAATTAAGAAGAAGACGCGGTTGACTATGACTATGCCATGCCATGCCATGCCATGCCAGTACCGGCATCGGCGCGGCGGCGGCGGCGGCGGCGGCGTATCGCGATAAAACAAATACATATGTAGGTATCAACAAAATACTACGCGCGCTTATCTGCGTTTAATTACCTACCAAGACTTACGAAGCACCTTTCAGCCGTCAAATAGCCTTTGCTGGTCGTAAATTTGTTTAGCATATAGGACAAGTCAGTGTTTAATTTTGACGGGAAGTTGTAAAATTATTTAATCGCTCGAAAACGGTACCACTATCTGCGGTAAGGTATAAGTACCTATATGTACATCTACATATCTAAGTATAGGAACTAGGAAGGTAGCCAGGTAGCCAGGTAGCAGGTACATATAGGTTGCGTCAAAGACAAAATGGCGAAACACCAGCTCCAGTCAAAATAAAGGAGCATAGGTACTAGGTAGCAGGTACCTTATTTATTTCTCAGACTCGCATTTATGTATATCGGGTCCAGGTAAAATGCTTCGTACGGTAAAGTATAGATGAAGATTTTCGAAAGACGGCGCGGCGCGAGTTGGCGGGTTGATTTTGCTAATTGAGAATACATCGAGCCCGCACACGTATCCGTGCCATAAATTAGCGCAACCGCTCCATTAATAAATGCCGAAATAAAAAATTGAAGAAAAAAATCCTGCCCGGTTCGAGAGCAAGCGCGAGGATGGATGAGAGAAAATTAACACCAGTAATTAAAAACTGCCTAGCGGCGGCGGCACGCCGTACCCCGCCGCGCCGCTCCCAACTCGTCAAAATGGCAAAACTATGTAATAAAAATCTTATTTTAATGTCGATCGGCGGTCGTTTTTCTTCTTGGCTTTTTCCTTTCTTCGTTCTGACTCGCCTTAAAATTTAGTGCGCACCGTATATCTGAATAAGAAAGTCGAGTCGCTGTCGCCGTCGCCGGAAACGCGCTGCGAAGCCAGAGAGCCTTGATGGCTGCTGCTGCTGCTGCTGATGATGATGATTGTGACATGCACAGACGCGAGCATCGTAAACGCGGTAAACGTAAACGTAAACGCCAACCAATCGTTAATTGAAATAATTTATTAACGAAAACGCGACGATGATTCATTTGCACGTACGCGCACACGTAACCTATCATGTAGGTATTAAGTAGATGTTTGCAAGAAAAAAAAACCGTTGCCCTGCTGGCTATAACTTACAAAGGAGCGCTACCCGAGGCGATGACCGCCAAATCAGACCAAAAAAAAATCACACGCTTTTGAAATCAAAATCTTAGCCTCCAAAGTTGATATTAGGAGGAGTTATGGAGGTTTGAATTTCGAAAAGTCGCCTAAAATTATAAAAATTTTATTAAATCACCCCCCCCCCCCATTATGGCATTCAGTAAATGAATTTTATATCGCGAACTACCTTTGGTGTAGGCTGCCTGGAGATGGGCTGGTCACCTAGATCCACGCGTAAACCACAAGGGCCTCGGGGTCCTTCTTTCGCCCCTCAGTACGCAAAAAGTATAATAATTGAAACACCCCAGACAGCCTATAGTGGGGATAGTTTGTGGTAAAAAAATTACGTCCTAAACATCGTAAGCTGCGGAGTTATTTCAGTTTTTCTATTATTTCCGTACAATACAATGCAATGTATGAATGAGACACCTCCCTCTCCCTCCCCCCAATGGTGTTATACTCTTAGGTCTAGGTAACTACCCCATCGTCGGATGGTCTACCTATACAAAAAGTAGTTCGTGGGATAAAATTCTTCCACTGAATGCCTTAATGGAGGCGAGTTATTAAAATTTTTGTATAATTTTTCAATGTATGTACCTCTTGGGCGAGTTTTAAAAAATCAAACACCAAACTCCCATAACTCCTCCCCATACTAACGTCTTAAGAGCTAAGAGTTTGACTGCAAGTTTCTTGTGGGATTTTTTTTTTTTGATTTGGCGATCATCTCCTCCGGTAACTTGCTTTAGCTCCCTGGTCATAACTGTTCACCGAAAAAAAAAGAGAACCGCGATTGGCAAAAGACCCCGCCGCGCCGCCGCCGCATTACATTATACAAGTAAGTATTTACCGGCCGGCCGGCGTATGTAAGTAGCTAAGTACATGGGTATAGGTAAATAATAAATATACATCGCGATGAGGTAAGTACTGACGTACTGACATGGCACGCGTCTGTATCTACATATTTAAAATTCACGATAGCGCTTAGCGCACGAGCCGCGCGACACTGCGATGCGGTGCGATTGGCGACACAAAATAGAGCAAACGGAGAATTTCTTTACAAAAAACCAATAGGGTTAAAAATACCAATACATTTGTGAATGTAAATACATTAGTCCAGGCAAATAATAGGAAAAAGGTACAAATCACAAAAAAATTCTTGCCCGTTTTTTTTTTTTTTTTGGTTGTTTTTTTCCCCCCATGTTGGTATTGTGTTCATAATGGTCCACCCTAGAACCGTCCGCTACCCCCAGGAGAGAGATCGATTTCGCAAATATTCTCTCAAAAATCGGAAAATGGTTTAAATATGTACTTGGGTAATCATGTTCCACCTGTAATTTCCTATCACAAGGGTTCGTTTTTTTCCTTCAAACCCCCGTATCTCCTTGCCTAATAGGTAATCGAGAATGAAAATCGCCTATTCTAACAATACAACACTAATACGATATAAATTATTCGATACCAAGATTATTTTTTTCGTTTTAGAGGGAGTAAAACGCTATTTTACTCCCTCTCGCGAGTACCTATACCTACGCAACTCGCGAGATAAATGATTTTCGATAATTTTGAGTTATTTCCCTCTCAAAATTCGTCGAAAAACATCTTATCTCCTTTGTTGCATAATATACTATTACAGAACAAATATCTTAATAGTAGGTAGTTAGGTAGGTATACCTAATTACCTACCTACTACTTAGCTGCCAAAGGGTGGGATAGTTACCGCGCGCGAGAGGAATTGACTCTAAAAAAATTAGGTAGGTATGGTTAAACAACTGAGCTTTCGCAAAGAATGATACGAGATGTTTATAATCATCAGTGGTACCCACCTACAAAACCTCCCTCCTTTTGAACCACCACCATTCATTTTAAATCAAAGGAATGCAAATCGAATTTCTACGAGTTTCGCAATATGTATCTATTTCTGGAGTTTCAATTGGGTTTTCATTAAAAACCTTCTCATAATCGAATGCGGGATGCCTACAAACTTCATTTTCAACGCCAGAGATGACGTTTTCGAAATTTTAATTTCTGCCTCCCTTCCTTCTTCCTCATAACTGTTTGTGAATTCTGGTGACTATCCTACCCTTTGGAAGTTGCTATTGAAATACGCCTTGTACCGTGAAAAAATAACTCGAATAATTCACATCATGTTACTACTGATGGGTGATTTTCACTCTTATTGTTTTTTGGGCAAGGAAATGAGAGGCTTTGAAAAAAAAAAATGAAACTTTCTGATCGGAAATCACATGCGGTACATGATTATGTAAGTGAACCATTTTCCGATTTTGAGGCCCTTTTAAGAAAATATTCGCAAAACATAGGCGCTGTAAAATGTTGAAAAAATCTGTGTTTTCCACCTTTAATTCTACACCAAACACTCGTGTATTTTTGATAAATGAATGAATGAATGAGCCTTGATAGAAAATCATTTTTCAATTTTGAGGCTCATTCGAGATTATTCGCGGAAACCGATTTTTAGGAAACACCCACCACTCTCCAGGGGTAGCAAACGATTTTGGGGGTGGACATTGGACAATTTAGCGAGCATATTGGTTAACGATCCATTATATATAAACACAATGCACATACAATAATGCGCACATTAGGTACCTACATAAAACTACATACACATGTACCTATGGATAGTCACAGTCACAGTCACAGTCACATTCACATTCACACATACCAACAAACAAACCACAAACAGCATCGAATACTCTTTCCCCGTTAACAAAAGAGACGAGTTACATCTTGAAAAGGTACTTGAATCACTGATCACCATCGCATCACATAGCATCGTTAGATCATTCCTATCGAGTAGGTAAAATGGGTTTGCGAACAGCGAACAGGGACCTGCGTCATTAATCTAATCGATCATCAACTATTGTTTCTACTCGTATCTTATTAGAGGGCAGTTCTATTTCTACCTGTCAACGTCCTACATATACTTATTGTACCTACTACCTACCTAAGCTACATAACGTGATATCCAGATGGTTAGATAGATGCAGACAGAGACACAGCATACCGAATATGTAGCGAAGGTACCTTAATATGTAGATGTACTGTATATAATATGTAAACCTATACATAATTATATCGAGTATATTCGTAAACGCTTGACATTAGTAAATAGCACGCGACGAGATAGCTGTACAATTCAATTTTTCGTTTTCGTCCGCTCCTCTCCATCCTACTTAACGCTTATTCTTTCGACTGCTTGTTAATTTTTTTCATTCGATTTAGTGAGTTCGAGTCATTTATTAAAGATATTAACACAGCAAAAGAAAAGGCAGAAGCGCGAGGTACCAGCAAAAAGAATTCAAGATTAAATCAACGTTGTAGAACAGGTCTATAAAGGAAACATTAAGTAAGTATTTCAACTGGCTAACGACATTCTACATCTCAATTTAAACTTTTTTACAGTTCCTTTATCTAATCCGTCGCAATAAACGTATCACGCGTAAGTCTAAGTACCTATGCAGTAATGCAGTCGAATAAAATGAGTAATATCGGCCTATGGACTTTCTGTAGGTACCTACTTTTTTTCATACTAAATAGGTATGCAATTCGTTTAACAGCAATTAGGACCTAAAATGATTAATTCCATACAAACTCCTAAGGTACCCTTTTCAAATAATCGGAATTTCGTTCTCAGTTGAAACTTTTAATTTGGAGGTCAAACTTCTGATGTAAATCCCAAATTTCACAACCCATAGGAAGTAGAACATGAAAAATCAATGTATTGCACTACAAACAACGATCACAAACGGAAAAAGTATGAATTAAAAAAGGGAAAACTTAGCCCAGAGCATGAACGAGGAATTTCAAACAAAAGTAATTCAAATAAATACTTATTTGAAATTAAAAAACAAAATCTGAGATGGGTGAACACAAACTAAAATAAGCAGACAACTAGTAGAACATACTGATTTCAACACAATCCCGTATCGTCTTCTATGCAAAGGTTCTGGTGTGGTAAGGTGGTCATTTGGCCTCTGGTTCAACTTTGGAAAAATGCTTACGCCATTCGATTTGCCATGGTAGGAGATGATTTTAGAGCGCATGAGCGAATTTTTATCCCACCCCTGGGGAGCTGGGGGGAATGTCAAAATACGCGATTTTCAAGCCAAAAACTCATAAAAATTTTATCTCCTCGAGTTTTCATCATTTCTATAGCTTAAAAGTGACTAGAATCTATTCCTATTGTTTAAAATTCCAAGAAATTGTTCAAACAACTTGCCGCCAAAATTTTATGACCCTCAAAATTAAAAAAAAAAAAATAGAAAAGAAAAAAATTAAAGGGTGGTACCTGGTACGTGATTAGAATTCTAAATATAAAAACTAGACCCCCCCCCGCCGTGTGATGTCGTAAATTTTATTGCCCTGTTTTGAAATTCTATTTCTCAAATTTTTCTCCCTTTTGAACTCCAAACCAACCATAAAAAAAAGTACAAAAGCTAGGCCGCTAGATGAGATGTCGTAAATTTTATTGCCCCCCTTCAAAATTACGTGACTATTATGTGTGACGAATTGACTATTATGTGTGACGAATCATCAATTTTATTTACCACATACTGTGAGCCGAAACCTTTGTATCTGCCGTCTGGAATTTTGTTTACCAAATTTTTACCCCAGTAAATTTTATTGCCCACCTTCCAAATTATATGACTATTGTGTGCGATGAATCATAAATTTTATTTACCATATACTGTGAGCCGAAACCTTTATATCTGCCAGTCTGGAATTTTGTTTACTAAATTTTTATCCTCACTCAGACAACATTTTTCTGGGGAGCCAGTCAGAATGAAGGTTGGTTTCAGGGTAGGGGTATTCAAGAGAGAAGGTGGAGGCGGAGCTTTTTGCTCTGACTCCTCTGGACACCTTGGTGGAGCTTTTTGCTCAGACACCTAAGGCCAAGTTGAAAAAAATCATTGAAAGAAAACATAACCGGAGATGTGCGCCGAGGAAAAATCGGCGGCGGGCTTCCAAAATCTTAGGACGGCAGCGCCGTTGCCCTTTTTTGAGGGAATAACTGCCCTTTTGCCAAAGCACCGCCGATGTAAAAATCAGCGGCGGCGATGCTGGTAAATTGACTCGGCGCGGCGGCGGCCAAAAACCAAGAAAAATTGGCGGCGTATTTTTTCGGCGGCGCACATCTCTACTAATAACTCATAAGCACAGTAGGTGCGGCACTCTCGACCGTCAAAATTACACTTGAGGGAAAATGTCTAGAGCACAGATAAAAACACGAGGAAAACATTTAAAAAAGGAGAAGACAAACATTAAAATTAAAACATGAACTCATAAGAGAAGTGAAGCCACCATCCAAAAAACAGCCATATCTAGTCTAAAAATGGTATTTTACCCGAGAGTGAAATAATATATGCTCAAAACATTTCTATGACTAAAAATTAGGTTAGATGAATGTTTGTTAATTTCAAAATGTGGATTGAGGGACTACAGGGTAGGTTTGACCTTTCAATTTTTTTTTAGTTCTCAAAAATGGAAATTGAAAATTTTCCCATGTGTTTTTAAATCACACAAGTCTTCGAAGTTTTTGAGTTTTTTTTTTAAACGCCACCAGCTAAATTCTGATTGGTTATTCACAACCAATCTGTGTCAACCTGATGGACTGTAGTGGTTATTTAAACAAGAAGCTCAAAAACCGAAAATTTAGAAACACAAATAAGCGGTTAACGTCTTTTATAAAATTTGAAACAAATAATACCATGAGTTTTCTCGTGAAATTTCATTTCAGAAACTATAATGAAAAAAATTTCTCAAACATGGACTATGGGTGTTTTTTAGAAGGAGGCTTCAAGTAGGTGTAGCACACTCAACTGCCAAAACCACACTGTGGAAAAATATCTTGATTTTAAAATCCAGTTAACAAAAAAAAAAAAAAAAAAGAGGAAAACACACAAAAAAAGGAAAAAATACAAACATGAAAAGAAAAAAGGAAACATAAAAAAAAATAGGAAAAAATACAAACATGAAAAGAAAGATGAACTTATACTCTGAGTAATAAGCTTAATAGGTGTGGCACTCTCAACAACCTAAACTACACTGAGGGTAAATGTCCAGAGCATAGTCACACCATCAGTGCAATAACACCACATCTCAAAAAAAATTGACCTTCGTATTTTTTCCCAAAACGTGCTTATCTTTGATCAGTTTTCAATTTATATCAAAAATAAAGAAGTTCATTTTTTTTTAGATGTGGTTTTATTGCATAGATGGTGCGATAGATAAAAACACGAGGAAAACATTTAAAAAGGGAAAAAACAAACATTCAAGAGAAGTAGGTGTAGCACACTCAACAACCAAAACCACACTGCGGGAATATATCTTGATTTCAAAATGAGGTCAACAAAAACAAAACGAAGAGGAAAACATCAAAAAAATGAAAAAACAAATACCTATTAAAAGCGAAACATAAACTCATAAGAGAATTTGGTGTGGCACTCTCGTGGCACTCTCAGAGATGACACGATTCTCTCAAATTTGCAAATATTGGTTTTCAATGTTCAATTTCAAATTTTGAAAAATAAACGTGAACTCAAACTCAACTGCAGTGATGTACCGAAGGCATTTTTCAGGGGGAGAGGAGGAGGAGGAGGAGGAGAAGGAGGAGAAGGAGAAGGAGGAGAAGGAGAAGGAGTAGGTCTCATGAAATTCCCAACTCAAAATGGATACAACTTAGAATACCAGGGAAATTTTATGAGGAATGAGTGAAAGGGAACCTTTTTTGGCGCTATGATCTCAAATAGCGCACATAAATAAGAATTCAATTTATACCCGAGCAAAGCTATAATGTTTGCTCAATAAATCCGACTCTACATTTTAGCTTTTATTATAAAAAAATTACAACGTTGTAATTACTTACAAAATCTCCATAACGCTAATCGTTATCAAAATATGCCACTTTAGTGGATTCTTCAATCTCGTCGACTTTTGTACTGGACTTGAGGAGGACTGTGGGCTAACCTTTGGAACCGCTGGACTGCTACCTCCCGTAGGTATCTCGACTATATTTTCAGCAGCTCCTACCGCTTCGGCAGGTTCTCTGAGTGTATAACATTCTACCTGACCACAGTGACACCTTTTCTCACCAGATGGAGTCTGAACCTTGACTTCAGGGCCTCGAGTACTTGTAATTATTCCCACGTCTTCTAACTTCGATTCACCCTTATTTTGTGTGAAGGGCCGCTGAATAAGAACTTCGTCTCCGACTTCTAGTTCTTTTCAAACTCCCTTGCTTGACGATTGAAGGATAGAGCGACCTTTGTTGTAGGCATCGGCATCGCATACCAACTCCTCTTCCACTCGTTCCTTTAACATAGGTAATTTATCAGATACTTCTTCCAAACATCAGCTGTGAGGGGCTCTTGCCCATAACTGAGTGAGGAGTTGCCCTGTACATCAACAAGTATGTCAGAAGTTCCTTTTTGATATCTTTTTTTGCCAATTGAGCGATCTGGATTGTCTTCTGAAGAGCCCGGTTTTGTCTCTCCACTTCAGAGTTGGCTTGAGGCCAATATGGTGGGGGGGGGGCGTATGATGGAAGATCCCCATCTCCTCCATATACCGTTTGAACTTTTTAGACGCGAACTCTGGACCATTATCCGATGTCAGGGAATAGGGAATTCCATAGCGAGCAAAGATTTCTCCCAGAAACTGGATCGTTCTCTCAGCAGTGGTCTCATTCACAATAACTGCCTCTACAAAACGACTAAAATAGTCCACAACGACGATTATATGCTTAGATGACCCTGGCAACAACTTAAAATCGATTGCAATATCCTGCCATGGTCCATCTGGCATCTCCCGTCTGGACATCTCTTCTTGAATAATATTTTTGCCAACCTTTTGGCACCAATCACATGAACACACAAATTCTTCCACCATCTTGTCAACTCCTGGCCATCAAACTTTTGACCTCAATCGATCTTTCATCTTTAAGATACCAGGATGACCATGCACATTCTCGAGAACGGCGTTGTGTAAGGATGCTGGAATAACGATCCTATTTCCCCAAAGGAAGATACCATCAACTACACACAGTTCCGATATAATCGCCGCATATGGTTTTGTAAGTCTCGACCCGCCACTGGGCCTTCACATACTTTTGATAATTCTGTATCACATGCTACCTCTGTCCAAATATCATGAAGCAACACCGCTTTTGGTGCTAATTCCTCCACGAACATCACGAGATTCTTTTCATACCGATCATTGCCTACTTTAATGTTTTCATTGATTTGCAACAACGGCGACAACAGGTCCGCAATATCATTTTTCCCTGGCACGTACCACACGACGTAATTGTAACATTGCAACCTCAATAACCACCGTTCCAACCTTGCACATGGTCTAGATCTTGGACTGAAGATCGCCTCTAAAGGTTTATGATCAGTCACCAGCGAAAATGGTCTTCCCAAAAAGTAATATTTCAACTGCTCCACTGAGAAAACCAAGGACAACGCCTCTTTTTTGATTTGCGAATATTTTCGCTCAGCAGATGTCAGGGATCGACTCACAACATATAACTCTCGTTTGGTCTTCCTTTCGCTGTAACAAAACTGCCCCAACGCCGACTGGACTAGCATCTGCCATCACAAATGTCTCCAGTTCAGGGTCAAACAGATGCAAATAACTTTTGTCAGATTATATCAACTGGACGTGTATGAAATCCTGTACCGCTTGACCAGACCATTCGAAAGGAACTGTACGCACCACTCATCTCAACTCATCAAGCTCGGTTGACAAATGAGGAATTATTTTCCCAAATACGAAACCATACCCAGGAAACTCTTCAGTTCCTCCGCAGTTTCAGGTAGGCGGAATTCTTGGACAGCTTGTACTTTATTTAATGTGGGACGGACCTTACCATTACCGATCACATGTCCACGAAATGTGACCTCCAACTGACTAAATACACATTTCTCTTTGTTAATCTGCAGTCCCTATTCCTTTAATCGATCTAGAAACGCCTTCAAGTTCACATCGTGCTCTTCCTGCGTTTCTCCAAATATTAGAAAATCATCCATGAAGCCAACTACTCCCCGGAGTCCGGCAATTACCGCTTCCATGATGAATTCTGAATTGGAACTTTTCTGGGGCGCAGCTGATACCTTTGTTTAAAACTATCCATCCAAACAACCCAAATGGCGTAGAGAATGTGGTAATATGTCTCTATTTCTTAGCCAACAAAATTTGATGATAGCCTTTTCGCAAATCGACTTTGCTAAACACCTTTGCGTTTTTTATCTCAGGCTTATTTCTTCGATGGTTGGTATTAGATGCTTTTCCAATAACACTGCTTCATTCACCCGTCGCATGTCTGTACATAAACGGTGAGAACCATCAGCCTTTGGTTCTAAAATAACTGAGGAAACCCATGTAGTCGGTCCATTGACAGGTTCAATCGCGTCCTCCTTCAGAAGTTCATTTAGGCACTTGCATAGTGCTAGACACATTCTATAAGGCATATGGTACATGGGCTGAATGACCAGAGTGATGTCAGGGTCGATAGGAATATTTAACTCGAAATCCTTCAGTCTCCCTGGTGGAGTAACCGGACTATCTGAGTTGACCATATTCATCTGCGCATCGCTCACATAGCTTGATGTACTTGCATTTAATCAGACACACAACACACCTAACGCCTTTGTATCTAGCCAACCTAAAAGTAGCAGCATACATTCATTAACGACAACAACTTCCGCAAAACACGAACGCTCATTACGCGATATTTCAACACATGCGACCAGACGAATGTTATAGCGCACTTTACCCGACCCATCCGATAAGTGGGTAATTGTTTTGGGCAAAATTTGAACTACCTGGAAATTTTTCATACGTCGCAACCTTCGCCACGCACTATACGACATCAATGTATGGGTTGAACCGGAATCTATGAACATATCTTGTTCAATACCCGCGAAAACACACCGTACTATTACGTCCGACTTCCTATCGATACCCGTAGCCAAACACACACAAAATACCTTGTCATCTTCAATTACACAATGAACTTTTTTCGCGACATTATCTTTCTTACCCGGCGCAGATGCTTTATTTTCATCACTTTGTACCGGCGAATGACAAACCTTGGCATAGTGACCAACGTGTTTACACTTCTCTCACTTCACATTTTTAGTAAGACACTTTGGGTCCTTAGCAACATAATCGTTATGACCACAGCAGTAACATGGTGACTTTTTCGGTTCCTCAGACCCAGCTGGCTTTCTATTTGCCCATTTCTTCCTTTCTTTGACTTTACACACTTATGCAGATGACACAGCACCTGGAGCCAATTCCGCTATCTGACCCGCCAATGCAACCATGACTTTTGACTGAGCTTCAGTTTTCTCAAAGGTATCACCATGCCTCAAAATCTTCCAAATTCGTTGCATCTTGCAAACCTACTAAATCTTTCTAGCATTCAGGCGATAAGTAACCAACGATCAACTAAAGCTGAACTGCTTCTTCTCGAACTGAAACTAACTGATACTGGCACTTCATACCTTGTGCTCTTACCCTAGTGGAAAATTCACTAAAACTTTCCCCAGGTTTCTGCTTGAGTGTACTAAGAACGTACCTTTTGTACCATTTCGTAGATTTCTTTCCCAGCTTTTGATCCAAACTGGCCATTGTAGTATTAAATGCATCACTGCCTTCAGGATACACTGACACTTTTGGAAATGAAAAATATAACACCTGTATATCTGGGCCACCGAGAAGTATAAGCATTGCTTGTTTTATCTTCGGGTCCGTTATATTCTCCGCAGTGAAGTAAAATTTGAGAGTCACCTTCCATTGCTCCCAGTCCTGAGCACTTAATTTGCTCGCTTTAAAAGGAGGAACTACACTTCGCGAATTCTCCATAATAACACTAACGATACGATAACAAGCACTTATGTGAGATTCACTTACACCTCGTCGTCATTTATAATGTTTGCTCAATAAATCCGACTCTACATTTTAGCTCTTATTACACAAAACTAACAACGTCGTAATTATTTACAAAATCTCAACGCTAATCGTTATCAAAACATGCCGTCGTTTATTTCACAGTGTTGCCAACTCACAACACTAAGGAACACCATAGAAGCGTTGAAAAAATTGGATTTTTAATGCCTAAAAAGTCATTATTTCACATTTTAGGGCTCTCAAAATTCTTATTCGATGTAATTTGAGAGGGGGGAGGGTAAGAATGTAGCAATTAGAATTCACAATCAATGGTGTTGAAAGCTTTTTTGGGAGCGTAAAAATTGAGAATAAAAACACAGAGTATCAGATCAAAAGTATTTTCAGGGGAATGGATAAAAGGAGCCGTCTTTAACACGCTGCTGTTACTTGAAATAGTTTGTTGAAATACGATTTTGTTCCTGCCCTCGCGGCTGTAATAAAAATAATTCTTATTCTACTTTTGCCACGATCACGAATGTTGAAAGATTGATTCGCCTAAAAAAAACACCACACAAATCGCCGAAAAAACTGCAAAATTCATTTCGAGACCCACAAGCCACGCTGAACGATATCTGTATAGTGTATTGTACATGAATGTAGTATGTACGAAGGCGAACGGTAGTACCTATTAATTTTAACTACCTACATACCTCACCTATCAGTTGAATAACATCGACATAAATTCAAGTCTATACCTATAATGTAAGTATGTAAATCAAATCAAACTCACTTCGACTGGCGAGGAATATTTCGATGGCGACATTTTGTAATAAATATCGTCTGGCAAAGATGGCTCTAATTTCGGAAAAATACCATTTCCCGTGCAGATGATCACAATATTTCACAACCTGCAACAGGCAAAAAAAACCACACCGCGATTTAAATAAGTATATACAGCCTATTAAATCGCTCGTGCCGACTGCTTAATTAGTATAAATGACGATGATTGTATGTACTTATCATAAATATACACTCTAGTAATAGGTATATCCAGTATCTCCAATATCCACGGTAATCTCTAACGCGTACAAGTACATATACAAATAAATCTGGCAGCTCTGTAGGTAGCTGAGGCAGTGAGGTATAGATAGTCGGATATTTGCGCCAGTAACTGTACCTATACCTTAAATATAATTCTGCTGCTCTTATAATTAATGAATAAACGTATAATACTCGTACCTATGTCTACGAGTTTTCGTCCCTAAACGAGAAATGGGTTATTTGATACACGATCACGATCACGATATATACAGGCTTGGTCTGAACCACAACTGGACGGCAGGGTGAGACTGTATACGACTATACTATATAATACCTATCTATAGGTATTTCGCAAATCGCAGCCTCAATCCCAATCTTTTGTATAATGCGTCGCGATCGTCACGATTAAAACACGAATATGAGAATCGTAGGTATGTACTCTGTACTCATTTATGCGCGAAGAAGCGGATCAAACAAAAAAGAAGAAAAAAGAACAGAATAACATTCGACATAATACATCCATCCATAGGTAGGTAAGTAGTAAATACTCCATATCTGCGAGTACATGCATTACAGCAGCACCAAGTCGAGAAAATAGATCCAGATAGGGAGAGAGAACTGTAAGTATGCATGAGCCAAAGGACTAAGGAGAGCAGCAAGCTGCACAGTTCGGCGGATGACTACCTATAGACTATACATAGGCAGGATATTCACGCATAGGTACATCTACATACCTTTACGTACGTATACCTATACGTTGAAGAAGGTAAAGTGAGAGAGAGATAGAGATAGAGAAAAAAAAACCAAAAACAAATAAGATCAAGACGACGACGACGACGAATGAGTAGAAAAACAACAATTTTACAACGCTATTACAATCTGATAAAACAATACTGCTTTGGACAACCTGCTGGCATATTTTGTCATAATTTATACGAAATGAATGTCCGTTCTAAATGTATGGCGATCACACCTGCTGTGCGGTTTTCCAAGTCTCCAATCCTTTTCCAGTCTCTTCATCATTATTTTATTTATTTTACGCGCGAGAGAATTATTTGTTTTATTCGTTTGGTTGTTTATTTATTATTATTTTTTATTTCTTTCATTTTCATTTTAATATCCATTACCAAGCCGCAGAGTTCACATGCATTACGAATAGGTACATATACGTTGTTTTTAGTTTTCCTCTCCTCCTTCTTATATCATATACTTAGGTACCTTATGTACCAAACTCAAATACATCTTTATCTATTCATATGAAAGCCTCGAAGAGACAGACAGAATTTACTCAAGTAGAAATTACGAGAATTTGGACTTGACGTAAAGGTACCTATCACGAAGTGGACGAAGTGACGCGCGAGGAGGTAAAAATTATTGCAATAACTAGCGAATAGCTAGCGGCAAGTAACACGCAGGTGATCACTGTTGTTAAACCACTGAAAACAAGGATTTCAATACATGCCATGAAGAAGGAAGAACTGTTTTCAAATCTTAAAAATTAGAAATCCTAATCTTACTTTAAGAAGTGCGATTTGACATTTTTCGTCCATTTGTAAAATTGGTTTCTAGGTTCGATTGGCGTTTCGAGTCCCTGCAGTAGGGTTAACAATTCGTAAAATTTCAACTCGCATTTAGTAAACTATTTTGGGGACCTACAGCTCTCTCTTCCAGGAACCTGGGGGTTGAATTTTTTTCTGAGAGCCTCCCCTCCCCCCTCCAAAAGGTACACAGTAGAACACGCAAACTTTTTGAAAATCCGCTTCACCCAGACTCATCTTAATTTTAAAAAATCTTGGAAAATGACCCCCCCCCCCTCCCCCCTCCATTCTCTCAGTTCTATCTTAAATTGTCGAATTGCTACGAAATGAAACTTTTTTGTGCGAAACGCAATCAGTATACCTATATGGTGAGGCCAAAGAGGAACAACATGGTCATTGGTCATACAGATTAATACCTGTATGTATTTGTATATCAACATCGTATATACTTACCTAATACATATATTCGTATACTCGTGCTCAAGCTCAAGTATGTATACTATACATAGAAATTCCGAGAAGCAGCGAAGACGTAAATTAATGTGTCAGTTTGTCAGAAAGTCGGCTTGTCAGCATAATTGTGAAATGACGCGTGTATTAATGTAATTAAGCGAAAATAGCAAAAGGTAGGTATACGTAATATAACGAGAGATGAGTTAAGTATACGGGTGGTTTCTTCCTTCCTTCGTGGGCTTGCTCAAACGCCTCGCGAATACATTCTGACCTTAATACGTGCAGGTAGGTATAGGTAATGACAAAAAAATTACAGTAAATTTCTTTTCGCGATCGCGTCGTTCACATTTGCAACCAGCAGAGACATCTTTTTGGCAATGCAAACCAGGAAATGTCGTAGGAGATTAAATTTTTATCAATTAAAAATCACGATTAGCATTTTAATTATACCTACACGCATAAATTATCGAACCAGTTAATTCGGATTTGCATTTCGATCGCATTAGCCTAATTAATATACGAGCACAAGCAAGTGTGTTTGAAAAACAAGTCAGGGGTTCGATTGAAATTCGCGTAACCGATTTCGAATTTCGCTTCGCTAATAAAACACTTAACAAGCAGACGTTTAAGAAAACCGCAAGAAAGTCGCGAATCTAAAAATAGAGCCCCAAAAAATCGTAAAACAAATGAAAGCGTTTCCATGATGGTATTAGGTATGATTTTTCATAAATATCTACTAGGTACCTACAAGAATGGGAAAAAGCTAGTATACATCCTACATCGTTTTAGAGAAATTAAGAGGCCGCGGTCGTTCTTTTGATAATTCGTTCAAAGTGGATTTACCTATACATATATAGGTAGGTACGTATACGCTTCACGAGAAATTTCAAGACATCATCTCGCCCGCCCTCCCATCCGGCCAGAAATCAAAATTCTTTCAATTTAAACAAGGATTCTAGAGTATACGTATAGATAACGTATTAGATATGCTGTTACTCCCAAGTCTTGACAAAGACCAGTGAAGAGTCGAAAAATAGGATACCAAAAATGCATTACCCTTCCCCCCCCCCCCCGGCCACCTTTCGAATAAAGTATAAAGTATCAAATACATCCTCCTCCAAATTGCATTAGCAAGAAATTTTCAAAGCAATAAAGTTTGAAAAACAGCATCTCTTGGACACGAGACACGAAAAATTCAATTTTTTCAAGGTTCCGTCTTCATTTCGTTCGGGCAGAGACAAAATCACAATTTTATAATATCAACTCTTAAAGTCGACAAAAGAATAGATGAGCTTCTTCTAACTTCTCTCTCACTAAATATCTACGAGTACTTCTGGTATTACGAGTACAAGTCTCGTACCCTCCCAAAGAAAGGATTTCGACGTTCGACGCCGCTGCTGATGATAGCGAAATGATTTATTTTGTACGGTACATATGGATCCCATTGGTGAAACGGCAGATCGTAATGAATCAAACCACGGTACCTAACTACCTACCTAGATATACCAATCTCAAACTTAATCATCCAGCACCCACCTCTATGTATTCTCAATGCGTGAATGATGGTGTGTAGTGTACCCATGTTAATGACATTAGCACGTGCGAAATTCTCACGTTAGGTATGGTACCTATACCTACTACCTACACGTTGTACAAAGCAGGAAAGGTACAAATGCATCTACATACAATGCAATAGGTAGGTATGCTTAATATGTACCTAGGTAGATATAGATACTTTATTTACCTACGGCTACATACAGCACCGCGTGTTTAGGAACAAGGAATAGAGGGGCGAATGGTAAAAAACATTCATCTACCTCAGACTTTGGCAAAAATTGGTGCCATAGTCCATTTTGAAACGAAGACCTCTTACGAAATCTGGTCTTTTAATCGTAATGGGGAATTGACATTTCGAGGAAGCCGCATCTAGGTAAGATTTTCAAAATCGCTATCAGAAGTTGTGATTTTACTTATGTATGCTGCATTTCCCTGAACTTATTCAATCATACCTTTGGCCCCCTTTACGAGGGATGAAAAGTTATAGTACATAGGTAAATTGCAAAAACTACAAATTCTTGATTTTTTTTATCTAATTCAAATCGCGCGCTCAAATACCTATTACTCCGAAACCGAACGACCAAGGCAAAAAAAAGTATTCAATTTCAAAAAAAAAAAAGGTTTTAGCAGTAGGTACTACTAAATGTAATTTATGATCATGGTTCGTCCAAATTTTGATAAGATTTTAGTCAACTGAGTAAGTATAAAATTTTCAAAAATTAAATGAAAATTTATTTTCAAGCTGATATATCTTTCAGGGGATTTAGAATAAATTTTATTAAAATTAAGGACGATGACGACGAAGGTTATTGGCTCGATTTTTAGGTAGGTGTTCGAAGAAGCGATTACAATTTTGTAAAATTTTAGACATTTTCATTTGTGTTAGGTAGGTATCTATCTGTATAACGTATAAGTTGATAATACTCGCATAGAGAACCAAAACTATAAACGTAATGTTTTCAAGATGTGTAGGTGACGAGGTGTAGGTTGAAAAATCTCGTTTCTTAAAAAGTCATCCATTCAAGGTAGGTAGGTAGCTAGGTACTGCACCAATTTTTTTTTCAAAATTCAAAATTTATTTTTTTGATCTGTTCTAATGTATATTTACATTTAATTGTAACGGATTTATTGATTGATTTGGCGTGTATACCTAATTATCATTTTTTTACATTACAACTTCCAATACGCAAAGCTGCGTGAACGGGGTTGGACAGTTTACTGTACCTAGTGTAAGTATGTATATGTAAGGGTAAAGTAGCCTATTATCGACCACTTTATTTTGGAGCTTCACCACTTTTAAAGTATAAGGGATATAGAAATATCGTGAATGGCTTAATGAATACCTATCTTTTTCTTACCTACAAATGTACAAAAGCCCCGGAGTCATCCAAAAATTTCGAGTATTTTTTTGAATTTTTTTTCTAAAACATGTCAAAAAGTGGGTGCGAAATTTTGGGTTCCTAATATCGACCACCCTCAAAAATGACGGTATCCCAATTTCGACCACCCTAAAAAGTGTCCAAAATTATACGTTTACATGATACATTATATTACGTAATCAAAAAGTAGTTATTAATGAGTATCAACCTTGAAACATCGTCAGAAAAAAATTTTATAGCTTGAATGATGAAGGTAAATTTTTTTTGTGAAATGAGAGAATATTAAGAGTAAAGTAGCCAATTATCGACCACTTGGGGGGGGGCGGGCTCGCTATTTTAAAATTCTCGACTATTTCAGCCGAAGCATTTCTTTCGGTTTCGCAGGACTGGCCTGTGCTTTCGCCTTTTCTTTCTGTTTGTTTTTAGCCATTTCTAAATAAATCAAAATCAAATTCAAAGTTGAAAAGATTGAAGAAGATGCAATTTTAAATGTAGTCGATAATTAGATACACCATAACCTTGAAGTTTGAATGAAGATTTTCTTTTACTTAACGTTAGAAATTGATGAAAGCTGATGATAACTGATAAAAGTTTCAGTTTGTGCTTTTCTATTCACGAAAGCATAAATCAAATAACATTGAATAATTTTATTTAAAAATTTCGCATGTTGCAAGAGAACACAAAAAATTTTTTTGCACTTCCAAAAATTTCTTCATTTCTCCGCGAGTTTTTGCTTTCAGGATGTCGACTTGGTCTTATTTTTCGGCTTTTTAGATAAGGATTACGAGAAAAAAAAATCGGCTCGTTATCACCCATAGCATCGGAGATAAGAGGGGTGGTCGATATTGGGCACTGGTCGATAATAGGCTACTTTACCCTTACCTATGTTAAGTAGGTACCATTGCATAATAACTATTGAAGTATCCAAGTATTCAAAAACTATAATTACACCTACGACCATTAGAGCAGAGCCACCGCAATCGGAAAAAGTATACCTAGGTGCTTCAGCATTCAGCGATATCATTTTATCCGGGTATCAATATTTTTTAATACCTACACAAAAGGTGTAGAACGGTAGACGTAGGCGCTATAAGTATAGTAATATTAATTCAATTATCGAAGTCATTAATTTAACACCACCCCCATGTAATTTATAACCTGCTCTCTGTATACGACTAAGTACATCTATACATATCTACGAAGTACATAGTACATACACATACATAGGTGTAGGTGTAGGTATGGGAATGGGTATGGGTATGTAGATGTACTTGGGAATACATTTTCTGATTACATACGATTATTTACTATACTTAGTATGTATAGATGAAGTACCTACTTAATATCAAAAGGTAGAAGGTACCTTTAGTAGGTATGTAAGTATTTATTCAATTATTATTCGTATGTATAAATGTCAATTTTACTCATTAGAACTACGTTGGCTTTACTTGAAGGAAGGGAGGGAGGGAGAAGAGGGAAAGTAGAAAATTTTCAGCTCAGACAGACTGAGTTATATAGTGAGTACTACATTATACATATTTCATGTTCCCAATTCAAAATGCATTATTATAGGTATGTGCTATTGCACTTGCTTTCCTTCCCATCCTCCATTCCACTAACGTTCGGTCCTGCGCGTGCGCGCGGTCCGGTCTCGGCTACCACGGTCAAGGGTCTAGTGTAGGTGGTCAAAAAATTTAATACACAAAATTTGATAATCGTCACGCGGTTTTATTAATATTTTGAGCAGCCGCCAGCAAAACAAGCGGAGAGTTTGTTTTTGCTGAACGTTGATTACGCTTTTTGATGGTTTAACCCCTGCGGGCCATTATCTTATAGCCTTGCAGCCCTTCGTTGAGAAAGCACGCCGCGATGATTACATTTTCGGCAGCAGCCACACTTGCACTCGCCGCGACTCGTCGTCGTGTTCGGTAATAGTCGAGATAGAACACGACACTTGAGCCCCCTTCGCGTTTTATTGATATTTGTATTTTACTTATTATCGACGCGAAGCGACCAGACTCGACATTTCATCGAGGTGGGTCGCTGGGTCCTTTTCACACCAGCATCTCACCACCGTACCACTCTGCGCCCATCATAATTACTTACCAACTAAAAACAGCTACGCGCATCAAATCTGTTTTCTGTATTTATTTATTACAGAATTTTGGACGCATTCATTATCGCACGCCAAGACGATTTAGGTCAATTTTTTTCGCCAAGAATGGTTCAAAATATTTTCACAAACTCATTTTAAACATAACCCGAACGTAACGTGAGAGAACGTGGACAGGGGCCGAAACCAAGGACACGTAAAAAATTCCGCAACAAGTTTTGATCTCGAAAGTGCCTACGCCTGAACATAACATCAATGCCGCCATATTATTTCGCGCTTTTGATAAAAAGCAAATGGATTAATTTAGGTGATTCATTGGATGCAATATCAAAGAATACATACTCATACTTACTCATCAAGAGGGGCTAGGAAAGAAATTACATATGTAGAATTGTAGAAGGTACCCGTAGCAACGCCTGTTAACTGGAAATGGCGGGGTTACGCCATACGCATGCATAGAAAAAAATCACTATACTTGATGCATGGCTTCACATACGCAGCCACTTTCCTTCTCCTTCTCCTCCTCCTCCTCCCTCCCTCCCCCCCAGCACCAGCAAGAAAGGACTTTCGTGAAATTTCGTCGAAACTGTTTATAAGCATTTCTTCAGTTGTTTCATCGTTTTCACTCTCATCCAGAAAGTGGACAAGTGGATACCTACGGATGATCGTCTGACCGAAAAAATTCGAAGGGCCCAAATTCGCGCCGAGGCGCACGATACGGCTGAAAAATATTCACCTAATATAGGTAACGACTAATCTTGAGGGTAGACAATTTTTTCAACTCTGAATTCAAGAAGATAGGAACCAATCTTCTTTCTATAGAGAAAGATACTAGATCACCAAAATTAATTCTTTTCGAAACGATTGACAAATATTAAGTATAATATAGTTATTATTGGGGCTATACGCATATGAATAAATTTCAAAACAAGACACCTTATCCCCCCTCCATTTGAATCATTAAAATATTCAATTTTTTTTCACGGTCCACAAACATAATGCAAATAGCCATAAATACTTAATGTTCAAAATGATTTTAAGCAAGCGTGAGATTTTTAATATTATTTCATCAAAAAATTATCTACCAATATTTTAGGTAACTGCTCTACAAGTAATTTTCATTTTCTTTTTTTTTTTTTCGTTAATTTTTTCCAACATTTTAAAAAATGTTCATCATTTCGAATTATTTTTGAAAAAAATTTTCATCACGAAATACGCACCGAAGTATTTAAAAACTTTTCATACAGTTTTCTTAAAATATTGCAGAAATGATGAGTAAGTACTCGTATGTAAGTAATGATACATACAATGTAAGTAAATGAAATTTCATCAACTTCCATTCATAGTGGAGTAGATAGAGTAGGATATTCATTGAAATGCCTTTGTATTACGTTAATTTCTAAAACCAAATCGAAAGAAATTTTTTTAATGCACACGTACTAAATTTGAAAACTGAAATTGAACAATCATCGCTTGCATAAAAATTGAAAACGAATCGCAGAACAGAACAAAATTGCTCGGGAGCATGCAGACCCCCCCCCCTCCCCCAACTGTCACAGTGTGAACACACCCCGGAAGAAGTATAATGAATGAAAAAAAAAAAAAAAAAGAGAGAATCAATTGAAGAAAAAGGAATGGTGGAAGCATAATGTACCGTATAATGTAGGTAGTAGGTACCCAATACTGACACAGCAAACTTGCCACACTTATAAAAATGTAGGTATAGTATATATGGTACCTCTATACAATTCTACATACATGTAGGTCTAGGTAAGACCCTTTACCGTGGGTTTAGTTTTAAAAAACAACAACAACAACAACAATTTCATAGGCGTGAGTACGAATGTACCTAATAGAAGTAACAATGGTTTTTATTAAGTACAAATAGATTTATCGGAATAATGGCAGGATTAGGGCGAGGCTGAGGAGGTATAGGTATAGGTTTCGAGTGCAATAGATATTGTTGCATCGAGTTGAGAACGGGTATTAAAAAGGGATTAAGGAACCTATATAGTTGTATTATAACGTACAGTACATATATAATACAGTTGGCGTATAGAGTGCAGACTACAGAGTCGGATGGATGGATGGATGGATGAGATAAGTAGGTAGAGGTACAATACACACTACACATACTACATATAAGTGTGCAGTACAACTACATATACTTACAAGGGCTATGGGGCTAGGTGTAGGTAGTAGGTAGTTAGGTGATAGGTATACTAGGTAGTAGGTACTCGTACAGCATACAGCAGAATAACAAGAGAGGCAGTTGGCGTGAAAGCAGTAGACTTTACATGAAAGGCCACTCGGGTTAGATCGAATCAGAATCAGATTGCGTATAGATGTAGCGATGTACCCCCTACCCCCTACCTCCTACCCCCTACCCTGTACGAGTACAATACGACTGAATACGTTTATAGATATCCAGTATCCACCTAATGCCCATGCGAAAGCGACGCAAGGTAAGGAAATAGTAAGTAGGTATTTTGTATACGGCGCGGCGGTGCCGCTGATGCGATGCGGATTATAAAAGCGGGTTTTTGTTACTTTATGTACCCATTATACATGGCTATTCTGCGTGTAATGGAGTTGTAACTAAATATAATAACAACAACGGCAACGGCAACGGCAAACGTACCGCCTATTATATTTACATACCTAGTTGTTGTTGGCGAACCGTTTCATCTGCAGTACCCATACCCACTACCTTGTATTTTGTATATCTACATAAGTGTAAGTATACGTACATTACATACGTATCTACTTATAATACCCATAAGTGAACGTATAATACGTACACGTCGTCGTACGCGTAGCCATACCTAGACCTACCGCGTCTGCCGTAGTCGCTGTATAGCCACATTAGCCAGCCCTGCCGCCCAATTAGGTACCGTACATATAAGAAAAAGAAATACGAGTATAGGTATTGGTTTAAGTATTTATACTTCACGTAGACTAGATTTTATTATTTTTTTTCGGGTTGATCTGTATTTAAATAAAACGTTACAGGGTGTCTCTGTCTACTGGGATGCAAAAGTTTAAAATTGAAAAAAAAAATACAGAAATCATCCCTCCCTCTTAATGGGGCTCGATCAATTTCAAAGAGGAACTGCGACTAAAAATGTCACACTTATACAGACATACCTTGCAGTTTCTTCTCATAAATCAAGATTTCTCTCAGCTCCCAGGTACGTAATATGAGCTCCAAAAATTTTGAAATATCAAGCCCAAGCGAAGTAAAGGCGTTCATTTTATAAAAAAAAATGAAGTCAAGTTTCCTCTGCAAGGAAATGTCGGTAACATGGGTATATGTTTTTTCCTGTCATCCTGACTTCTGATATTGAGTTAATTTTCAGCTTCTGACTACGGTATATCCGATATTTAGCAAGTAGATTTTGAAAATAAAAATTTGTACGTTTTCAAAAGTCAGCTTCTGACTTTCTAATATTTTTTTCCTGTTATTCTGACTTTCTGATATACAAATTAAATTTATAAAATATAGCGTTGAATAATAACATATCGATCTATGACTTCCTGAAATTGAGTTAATTTCAAAAATATAAAAATTTACAAGTTTTTGACTTTTGGTGACGCAAAATAGGGTCTTAAAAATGTTGGAAATTTTTGAATGCCCCCCCCACCCCGAGGAAAAACATATCCATGTTGAAAGATATCTAAACCATAAAAATGTGCTCATTTTTTTTAGCGGTCTAGTTGTATTTTTCAGAATTTTGTTTTTTTGAATCAAATTTGTATTATTTACGAGCCAGAAAACATCTGGATCTTGCATAACCTCATCAGTAAGTACATCTGATCGTTGCTAAATGAAAAGCGAGCCTCAACGCATCAGCGAAGAAAATTTTTTCAAAATGATAGCAATTTTTACCGAAAAAAAACTCAATTTTTGATCAATACTTTCTTTACTTGAAATTTTACACTAATTACGTGATTTTCGTACAATTCTGACGATTTTTCGTTATTCGTGCGACCATTTCAAAAATTTTGCGGTTGTTTTGTACTAGTAAAGACTATGACATATACTTAGCCGACTATAAGTATTCACGATTAAGCAGTTTTGCGTATACGAATAAGTACCTATATCCATTTCCATACATAAATACATATGTACCTATTACGCTTTTCTTTGGGACATTATGTCTAAATTACTTACACTGGGTTTTTTCGGGACACCATTTCAAAATTACGGTTTTCTGGAGAATATGCATACCGATCAATGTCCTAACCAGGGTTTTTATTGGAGGGAAAGGGGGGGAGGAGGGAATCTGAACTGATTTTTTGTTTTGGGACAACGTGTCCAAAAAGTGTTTTTCTAGAACACTTGCATAACAATACCCAAACTGCAGATGTTCTTTGTTCTTGAATAAACAGTACATAATATGCTCAAACTGAATTTTCCTGAAGTAAGTACATACATATTAGGTACCTACGTAAAAATCCAAAATCATTTTTTGTTGGAACAATTATGTCCAAATTAAAGTTTTCTGAGATACCATGTTCAAATTGAAGAGAAGGTAGGACCAGTCAAAATTTCAACTCCCCACTATGAAAAAATATAATATTATACATTATTTTTGAATTAAAAGCAGCGAAATTCTTTTCACACAAGCGCACCCATAAATTTTGCAAGGGAAAGCGAATAAGAGAGAAATGGGACGATGGGAGCGAAATCATTTGAAAAAATCGAATATTCCCTTGTTTCAGACAGAGCCGGTCAGAGGAAATGCAGAGCTTTTTCGCAGGTCTCTCTTTAAAAACAATTTTTCAAGCTATCTTCATTACTCGAATAAGATCTAAAATGAAATTAGGAAACAAGGACAGTTTTTTTATTCATTTTCTGGATAAAATCAAAATCTATCGAAAATTCGTGAAAAGTATGAAATATATTACGCAGCCCAAGTGAAGTGAGGTCAGAAATTTTCGGTAAGTTTGAAAAAACCGTAATTTATACTTATGCGGATGGACGCAAACAGAAAGAGAAAATTCACTCGCGTATACTTTCTAAACTTGAATCAGTCAAAATTTTACCGATTTAATCAGTGAATTTTCATTTTTGAATCGGTAAAAATTTTAATTTACTGATTGAATCAGTAATTAATCACTGATTCAATCAGTAATTATTCACTGATTGAATAAGTAAATTTTAATTTTTACTGATTCAATTCAGTAGTTAAAAAAAGATAACTGATTCAAAAATGAAAATTCAGTATTTGAATCAGTGATTTTTCACTGATTGACTGTCAAATATCACTGATTAATAGTTGCACACTTTTCGCTGTTTAATCAGTGAATTTTCAGTTTTTTGACTGATTCAGATTTAGAGAGTAGTATACGCGTAGTAGGTTATATAGGTATAGGTATAGACAAAATAAAAACAAGCACACAGGCAGGCAGTTTGAACAACACGTGGGCAGCTGGGCAGTGGGCACCTATCGATCAGAATTTTAGACGAACGACGATGAAGACGCGCGATATATGTAGGCAGTAGGCAGGCACTAGGTAGTAGGTAGCTTAGCTACTAGCTAGGTACCATACATATATGTAATTATTATCTACATCACTGTTGCGACTGCTACGATGGACGCAAAGGACCAGGGCGCAGAGCATAGCGAAGGGTTGGTTAGCGAAAGCGATGCGGTATCGACGTTTTTCGTTTTTCCACGACGTTTTCCCAGTTCTCGGCGCAGTTTCGGCATTTCTCACGAGTGGACCGGATACGAGGTGCGGGTACGCTATCGCGGTTCCGCATCGTCGACGAGCACGATGAAAATACGCACGGAGCAAGCGCGTCGTAAGCTCGCCTCTTTATTGGAAGACTCGATCGTAAAGAGGCGGTTATATGACCGCCTCGGACGTCAGTCGCGACCCCCTTCCAATTTGGCGGTGCGTCGTCACCTGTGTAAGTAGAAGTACGGCACGACGCGACTGTAGGTCTAGGTACACCGAACACCGAACACTGTACACCATTTAGGTACTTTGTACATTACGACGCGACGCGAATACTCGAACGCTGCGCAACCGGCATTTTTTCAGTACATCATATACGTTTACGTATCTTATTCGTCTTATCTATCCATCTATGTATGTATATTTTCGTTCGATTGTCATTTTTACTCGATTCGATCGTCGAGTTACGATTACGAAACGCCGATAAAATTAAAATCCACCGAGCAGGGTATAGGCAACGAGTGAGTACCTATGTACGATGATACGATGATTTCGCGATTTTCGGACTCTTGGTGGTCGCGCACGGCGTGAATCGATCAAGAAGATTCACGAAAGCAAACACACACACACACACACAAAAAAAAAACAAAACAAAACAAAGAACTGCGATAAACGCGCGTAAATCGCGAAGGTGAATTTGTTTTCGGCTGCGAAAGCGTTCGCGAAAAGAGCCGGCCGGCCGGTCGGCCGGCGTCTCGCGTCGTCGCCATGTTGGTGCCGGCGGATCCGTTATCGGTCAACCAATCCAAGATGATGTACCAGCTGAATAAGTTCTTCGGCGATCGCGTCCAAAGTCGCAAGCTGGCCATCACGAAGGCGATCCGCGAAGTGTGCAAAGTGGTGCAGGAGGTGCTGCGCGAGGTCGAGGCCCAGGAGCCGCGCTTCATTTCGTCGCTGTCCGAATGCAACGGCCGCTACGAGGGCCTGGACGTGGTCACGTCGACCGAATTCGAGATCGTGCTCTACCTCAACCAGATGGGAGTATTCAACTTCGTCGACGACGGCACGATTCCGGGCTGCGCCGTGCTCAAGCTGAGCGACGGCCGCAAACGCAGCATGTCGCTGTGGGTCGAGTTCATCACCGCGTCCGGCTACCTCAGCGCCCGCAAGATACGCTCCCGCTTCCAGACGCTGGTGGCGCAGGCCTGCGACAAGTGCGTATACCGCGACAGCGTCAAAATCATACCGGACACCAGCGAGGTCCGGCTCAAGATTCGCGACCGATACGTCGTCCAGATTACGCCGTCGTTCAAGTGCGCCGGCGTTTGGCCGCGTTCCTCGGCCCACTGGCCCATACCGCACGTACCGTGGCCCCATCCCAACCTCGTGGCCGAGGTGAAGACCGAAGGCTTCGACCTGCTCTCCAAGGAGAGCGTCGCCATGCAGGGCAAGCAGTCCGCCATGGAGGGCGACGCCTGGGTCATGTCGTTCACCGAGGTCGAGAGCCGGCTGCTGTTCGGCGGCTGTCGCCGCAAGTGCCTCAGCATTTTGAAAACGTTGCGCGACCGCCACCTCGAGCTGCCCGGCAATCCGGTCACCAACTACCACGTGAAAACGCTGGTGCTGTACGAGTGCGAAAAACATCCGCAGGACGTCGAATGGGACGAATCGTGCTTGGGCGACCGCATCAACGGCATATTTCTACAGCTCATCTCCTGCCTGCAGTGTCGCCGTTGCCCGCACTACTTTCTGCCACATTTAGACTTGTTCAAAGGTAAAGCTCCGAGCGCTTTGGAAAACGCCGCCAGACAGGTGTGGAGACTTACTCGAGAACTTTTAACCAATGCTAAAGCTTTCGATAAGTTATGATTATGAAAGGCTCCGCGCCCGCCCGAGTTTTTTGAATCGTGTCAGTGCGATCGCGCAGTCATACGGTTCCGATTTTGGTGTCGGTTCCTGTTTCAGCGCGTGTGTGCGTGTATACTCGTGTATCTGCTTAAGTATATTATCTACCCGTAGTCTACATACTATACTTACATACACATATAGTACATCACACCACAGGCATCAATGTATTCTACCGTACGCGTACTACACTACCTATATACAGTATACACATTACACATCTATTAAGTGTAGGTAGGTATAGGTGTTAGGTGTAAGTATATGACTAGAAGTACCTATTTCGTTTCGAACAGGTACCTACCTGTACTTGGCGGATGGGTACTTGGGTAGGCATAGGCACCTAGCTGCAGCTATACGAGTATAAAGGTAGGTATAGTACGTAAGTAGGTACTTAGGTAGGTAAGTACTAAGTAGGAGTATTCTGTGACGTGTTCAGATTATTACCGAACTGCTTGAATAATTTGCGAAAATAAATCAAGAATCTTTCTCTTTGCATTTACATACATTATGAAGACGTTTTCCTTCTTTCAAAATTGTACCTACCTAATCGCTCAGCAATCGGCCATTTTTAATGAAAAACCTACAAAATAAGTGGGTACCTACTACCTACACGAATGAATAGAATAAAATACCCACAGCAATCAGCGAAAAGTAACTGATGAACTGTTAGAATTGCAGCACAAGAGAAATCAGCAAAATTTCGTAAACTTTACTGCCTTTTCTCACTGGTTTGTTTTCAGTGAAATTTTTTCCGCTGATTTACTCCTACGCTGCAATTCTGACTGGTACTCGGTGATTTTCGATAATTTTCACTAATTTATATAAATAATGAAAGACTGCACACGACCGATACACATGCCCGACTTTTTAAAAGCACACATGCTAACGATAAGTGAAATTCCAGGGTGCGTTCATTATACTTATCTCAGAAACGCTTTTCCCCGACTTTTCCAGGGTTTTCAGACCAATTTTTCGAAATTTCCCAGACCTTTCAACTACATATGTTATTCCTGAAGGTGAAGGAGAGAGAAGCGAGTAGTTTTTTCGCGTGATGAAATTTGCAGAACACTGATTTTTTTCAGAAATCATAACCTACTTCGAATTTTTTAAATGCCCCCTTTCCTGCCACAAAAACGATTTCAATTTAATACTCAAAATTTTTGATGTCACCTGTCACCTCCCATCTCCCTCACAACTTGGTACAAAAACTTATCTTGAATTTACAACGAAAAAAAATTTCAAAACAAAAAAAAACTTTCGATTTCGACCAAATGATGAGATTAAAAGTTCGGATATTTCCAGTCTGAGAATTGAAAAATTTATTCACAATACAATACCCCTCCCTCCCTCCTCCCCCCCCCCCCCCACCAAAAAACAAAACCCATACCTACCAATGCACCTAAAATTTATAAATTTCACAGAAGTCTCTCTTTTCGGTTTCACCTAGTAAGATATAGATTAATGACGCAAAGGAAAATCTTCAAATATTGAAAATTTATCACTTCACACCCCAGTAAAATTTTCCAAAATGTGATGAAAAAATGTAAATATTCCAGAGGAAATGCCAAAAATTTCAAAATTCCCTGACTTCCCCTGTAACTTTTTTTCCAGGTTTTCCAGAGAATGGACACCCTCAATTCACAATCAAAACTGGCGATAGGGCAACTCGACTCGAAAATTTTAATTCAAAAACGCAAAATAGAGCTCGTTAAAGGGATGGCCATTTTTCTATTTTAAAAGGTATCCGCATAAATTCCAAAAGGAAATTTCTGCATCAAAAAAAAAAACACGACTGCTGCTTAATCCTATATATACGAGTACTAATGTAAAGAAGAAAAGTTTGTCTACGCAAAGCGAGGAAACGGATTGAAAGTATAAAACGTCGCAGAGAACAGAACACCTTCCTCTTCCCGCCTCATATACTTTAGAGTAAAAGTAAAAATAATAACAATTAACGGAAAGGGGAATAGGACATACCTGCATGTCGTTTTGTTTCGCAATTTATACTTATAGTACGTCTACGTACTACCTACTACGTATACAAGATGCGTTTCAAGTGCTTTTAATCAATTGTGTACTAATTTAATTTCTACGAAAATTTTGTCAACCCCTAATTTGCTAAAGTTTTTGTCTAACGTAAAATCGTTAGGAGCATCATCCCTGATGATACCTAATAGCAGCTGAATAGATGGTTCGATATAATGTAATTACCTACTAATAGTATTTCTTCACTTTTTTTCCGACATTAGGTAAATTGAAAACGACAAAAATCAGACAGAAGTGTAAATATATAGACATACATACGCGTAGATCAGATATTTACACTTTAAAATTTCCTAATTCCCCACGTCCACAGAGTTCTGATGCAATTTGAAAAAAAATCGAGTTTTTCATATTAATCTTTTGTCTGTTTTTACTTGATTTCAATTAAATAAGCAGGCAGTTAGACATGCTTACATCCAGATCGCAATAGTGTCGGCTTCAAGGAAAAATTTGTGACTAAATTTCATCCTCTCCTCAACGATCGAAAATGGCCAATAAATTAATAAATTTTTTAAAAATCGGTAATTTTTTGTTTTTCAAAATGTAGATACCTATCTTTTTTTTTTAAATTTCACATTTCCATTAACGAGTATATGTATAGGTATCTCATATGTGGTTTGGGGGCATTTAGAAATAAAAAAATAATTATTTGTTTCAGATTTTGACTTTTGTATTTTTGTTACTTTCAAATTTTGTTCCTCCTTGAAGAAATTCGAAAAAATAGATAAAACAGAAGTTGTTTTACAACCGGTTGCTATATCACTTTAGTTGTGTCAAAACTCGATTCATCAGAGGTTTTCTTTAGCACAGATTTAGTGGATAACGTCTACTTAGTTTACCGCCCGAATATCCAATTTCGCATGTACTATTTGAAGGGTAGGGGGGTAGGGAGGTAAAGCGACCAATAACCATCACGCGCATACATATAGTATAGGTAATAGGTATCCGTTACCTACCAATGTAATCATGTGTACATAGTACATTACATATGGTACCTACAATATTTAATTATTATTTTGTAAAATACCTATATTTATATAAATATGTACTTATTATCTACCATAAGTCTCTGTAGACACGACAATTTCTACCCATATACTTTCTAGTCGACGATTTACTTATTAATAACGCGATTTATGTACCTATACCTATTATCTACTTACTATATATCCAAGTTATTTTTTTTGCACTCTATGTATATGTATACTTTTTATAGCGACGAAAACAGTGCGAGAATGCTCTTCTTATCTACGTCCGCCATTTTTCTTTGCATTCGTTTCGTTTAAAATGGGGCGAACGATTTGAATTCAGCTGCGCTTTTCCCTCTTTTTTTTTTTTTTTTTTTTTTTTTTTTAATGCTCGCTAGGTAGGTTAGGTATACGGAATTGATAAAATTTGCGTATTCGGTAATGTCTCTTTCGTCTCTCTTCCGTAATTTGATTTTGACGAAAAAATACGAGCTATAAAAATAAACTCGATGCCCTTTATACGCCGACTACATCATAAATTTTGGCTTGCTATGTTACTACCTTACTAAGTGACTACTAACTAAGTACCTCTACCATACTATACCTACCTATATCGCCTATCGCATACATATAGGTATGTACTATGTACTGCAAATAACGCGCAGTAAAAATGCTTATTACTTTCATAAAAAAATAATACCTACCTACAGTATTGCATGCAGATATATCGGGCGTCGCGTCGTCGGGTACTAAATTAAGTAGGTGTAGGTAATCGGTATATGCCTAATTAGTAATAATATACCTATGATACGAAAATTTCATCGCTTGCATTAGATTTTTATAGCCCGAATCTTGATTCTCGAATCACGACGACGAAAATTTTAAGGAAATATTTGTAATTGCGCGCGAATTTTATGAATTTTCGAGGAAAAAATAAAACGTACAGGATTCTAATATGAATATGACAGCCGGGCCTGTTAAAACGTATACGTATACGTATACCTATTACCTACCTAAAAGTAATTAAGTATGATTGCCGACGCATATACCCCCATCAAGGTAATGGTAGGTGTAGGTATACCGGGTATAGGTATTAGGTAATAGGTAATAGGTAATAGGCATTATAGATAATTTTGCTTGCACGAAGTATATATAAATAAAAAATATAGGTAGGTACACGTAACTATAGGTATTTATATCTATACATATGTACTTGGTTGGATACTTAAGTAGGTAGGTACGCGCGTATTTCACCTACTCGTATATCTATACGCATATTATACCTATGTATACTAAATTTATATGTAGGTACGTCATTCTCATTATTTAGTAGGTCTAATTATATGTATTTTATATTAGGTATACGAAAATGATATCGACACGTTTCGTTTGATTGTTGTTGTTTTTTTTTTTTCATTTTCATTTTTTGATTCGAATAAAAATTTCCACAATTAACGAGTTTCATTTTCTTTAATTTGTCTTATGAATTCTCCAAGGGGTGCGGAAAATTCTCTCTCTCCTTATATGTATCTACTACCTACTTATATATGGAATATTCATTCGAGACAGAGACAAAGATACATGCACAAATCCAACGATTCGACGAACAAATGTCGAATTAAGTATACACCGATACTCAGGTACCTAGTACCTAGTACCTACCTATATTAGGTACATATAGATATTAGGTATACTTATGCACGAGCATATAATAGAAACAGATAAAGAAAAGGCGACCAAAATCGAGATTAATTACGGACACGAGAAAAAAGAAAATCATTTTTAAATACTTAAATATGTAGGTGCTAGGTAGGTAAGTATATAAACACAAAATCACGTTTATAGACATTTTACGCCGCGCACAAACACAAAATTAAAGCGCCTCATTAAATCGCCTTGCCTTACAACAAAAGAAGAAAAAAAACAAACAAATCGGTATTGGTATACATATCACGAGGAAATAGCCGATCGAGAGCGCTAATTTATGCTTTCCGAACACATTATCCGAATCTACGAGTTTAGGCCCCTTCAACATTTTTTTTCTTCTTCTTCTTCGCCGAAAGTACCTACACCTAGTACCTAGTACCTAGTACCTAGTATCTAGTATCTAGTATCTACACAGATACGAGTAGATCTAGATACGTGAACATACCTATAACATAAAGTATAAATATTCTGCTCGTCGTTCGTCGATTTCAGTATACAAGAACACAGATACCGAAACACATAAGTCATTTTGACCGATCACAAACACAAATCTTTTTTTTATACAAGAAATATTCATTAAGATAACTAAAAAGTTGATATTCGAACAAATGCGGCGTTGAAACAACTTGTCAAATTCATCGAGTTGGCTTATATGATACCTTTACCTATCTATAGCCTACTTGTTCCCTAAAGATTTGAGTTCTGGAGTACCCTTTCCCCCACTCACCCGCCCAACAAGGTGTCTAAGTCTATCTTTATATACTTATCGCTATTTTGGCAGAAAAAAAGAGGTGAGCGAGATTAAAAACATGGAGAATTTTATGGAGGAATTGAAAAGGTTTTCTCGCAACTTCGTCGCGAATAACATTTGCGCTATATATTTAATGATTACACGTTTTGCCAATGAAAATAGGGAATTTACTTTCATCGGAAATATTGATTCCATCAAAATACCTAATACCTAAACCTAACATACATTTATCTATACGAATTGAATACCTATGTAGGGTGGATATCTACTCGCGGTAGCGAGGCTATAATAGCATCATGTACATATTAGGTAATATAGATAAGATACAGTATATAGAAAACTACATAGGATTGAGAATAATAAACAAGTTCATGTCTCACGGGGAAGATAAAAAAAGATTACATAATTTTTTTTTCGAATTTCTTCAAGAAGGAACAAAACGTAAAAATCAATAATATGTCGGTGTCCAAAGAAAGAAAAAAAAAAAAAATGGAATCTGTGCGTCATAAAAAATCGCACAGTTTTCGGACGAACTTTCCAAATGGATGAACATGAATGGTATAAAGGTACGTTTGAAACGCAAAAAATTAAAATCATTAAAATTTTAAGAAACAGGATCCATGTGGCGGTAAAAAAGAACAGGTAGATATTTTTTAGAACATCTTGGAAAATACCTATAAGGATGAAAATTTTTTCTTAAAAATACGCACGCGTTTTGATTCGAATGTTTCAAGAAATAAATTTTCATTAGAATGGATGTGAGATATCTATAACCTTATTTGAACAAATTCTTTTCGTTTCTTCAATTTAGCATTTCTTGGATTTGAAATTTTCTCATTTTTTGACGTTCAACACCAATAATTCATCGTCCGTTTGTTAATATAACTTCTACACAGTTTTGGACAAGTCGATCGACATTTTTTTAAAAGAAATTTCAGAAAATAAGGAGGATTTGAAGTGGATTCAAATGTGAATAAAACGAAACAGAGGATAATGGGAGACAGTATGTCCCAAATAATTAAATTGGAAGGGAATGCTAAGGGGATGAATGCTTTTTTTTGGGGGGGGGGGGGAATTTTGTACTTAAAATAGGTAGATGGAATAGAAAAAAATTTCAAGCAAATTGAATTCGAATCGAAAAAATATAAAAAAATTTACAATCAAAATTGAACGGAGAAATGGAGCAGTAGCCTCTTTTCGCATATAATAGTTACAGTACTGAATTTTATATACGGGGAATACCGTACCGTCCGTACCTATAGGTATCATATTCAAGCTCGTGTTGAAAAATTGAAGGAAAATTATGAACCTTTTTCACGAAGGAATGAATGAATCCCAACTCAAAGTAAAATTTTGAGCCCAAACAAAAACAAATCTAAATCAACGAAAAAAGTTGAAATTTGATGGTATGTATATACGAGTACCTATCCATTTTACAGGGTTGAAAAAAGGTAGGTAGGTAATTAGGCATATAATATACCGAATTTCAGCTTTTTTCGTTGATTAGATCAAATTATGATATTTTTCAGGTTATAGGTACCTACATAAAGAAATTTAAAAGTCCAAAAATTTGCCGAAAATCGATAAATGCACATCAGCACTTGAAATTTTGGATATGGAGGGCACTTATGGTATAATTAACAATTTTTTGTTTGTTTTGGCTCAAAATTTTACTTTTGAGTTGAGATACCTCTCTTGTCAGAATAAGTATAAGTATGTCCACCTAATGAAGGAGCTTTTCGAATTTTTGCAACTTTTTCACAAGTTTATTTCATCATTTTCCGGTGAAAATAACGAACGAGAGATACGAAGTATTTATGACTTTACATTATATGGTACATTTCAAAAAATCGCAAAACAAAATACGAGTAGAACATCGTTCGAAATGAAAATTTTCTTTCGTTTACTCCATAAGAATGGCGCAATAATAATTTCCCCCAGTCGACCGGACTCGCAGTAATCGGACAGACGAGGCTACAAAAAAAAAAAAAAAACGAAAACAAAACAACAACAACAACCAAAACGAAACGAAACAGCCAAAAAAAGGAAAATGGAAAAACGATCAACCTAAAATACGTCGCTGTATGGCTGGAAAAGTTGGTAAAAAGCGTAGTTAGGTATGTATAGATACTCGTAGATGTATGTACAATTATTGTACATAGTAGGTAGCTACTAGCTAGGTACATAGCTACATACTACATACGCACGAGTGTATGCAGTGTACACTAGAGTTTATTCGATATCGTCGGCTCGGTGGGCTCGATATACTTAGTGGGCTTGGTGCGCGTGAAAAGGTATCGTTACATCGGGTGCCAACAATAATAAAGATGAAAGGCGGAGAAGACCGCCTATTTCTCCCACCTCGCGACAAATGGGACGAGCTACAAAGTACGCCGCATGAAAATTACCGGCGAAAAAAGGGCTATCGCTAATCGCTATTCATTAGTTGTTTACTTAGTAGGTATCGCTGCACGTGCATTTCGAAGGCTGCATCGAAAATTATCGTATCTACATATTGTAAAATACCTAGGTACCTATTACCTACATCATAATTATTAGGTAGGTACCAGTACATAGGTGCGTAATTATCTGCTCATCAATCCACTGGTGCGAATTTGTTTTTCGTTGTCGCGTCGCGTATGTGTTCAATTTTTCATTTTTCCAATCATGTTTTCGGTTTCGTTTTCTAGCTAACTGACTCGAGTACGGTGTACGGTACATCTACATACCTATCGTAATTTTTCCAAAATCTGTTTTTCACGAACGAAATTTTCCAGCAAATTTTCGTCGTTTAATCGTTTGCGTTTCCGTAGTGCATCAAATAACTAGGTACATATATGGTACCTACTGTGCAATCAGAGATACCTATTTATGTATACTTACACGTAGGTATTTTTTAGTTTTATTCGCGGAAATAAAAGCGAGTTTCGAGAATATTTTCGGTTAATACTTTTCGCGAGATGGCGATGAAGATGAAATACTATTCGTCGTTGATCGTGCATCGGGTCTCTTGAATCGAACACAACGTTATAGGCCCGAAAGTTGTCCAGCTCGATCGATTGATCGATCGATCTCTGATCGATCGCAGGTAGGCAATCGATAGGTGCCCCCTGCTTACCTATCGAGTATAGTGGTATATATTTGTATACACGAGTGTACGTAAAACGGATCGCCGGACGACGAGAAAATCGTACTAATGCGTATAGACGGTCCGACGACGACGACGACGACGACGACGCCCGAAACAATGTTGGTGCCTGCGGACATGGTGGCGGTGCAAAGCAAGATGCTGTACCAGCTGAACAAATACTTTGGCGAACGGGTGCAAACGCGCAAGCTGGCCATCAGCAAGTCGATCCGCGAAGTGTGCAAAATCGTGCAGGACGTGCTGCGCGAGGTCGAGGCCCAGGAGCCGCGTTTCATTTCGACGCTGGTCGAATGCAACGGCCGCTACGAGGGCCTGGACGTGGTCACGCCGAACGAGTTCGAAATCGTGCTCTACCTCAACCAGATGGGGGTGCTGAATTTCGTCGACGACGGCAGCATTCCGGGCTGCGCCGTGCTCAAGCTGAGCGACGGCCGCAAACGCAGCATGTCGCTGTGGGTCGAGTTCATCACCGCGTCCGGCTACCTCAGCGCCCGCAAGATACGCTCCCGCTTCCAGACGCTGGTGGCGCAGGCCTGCGACAAGTGCGCCTACCGCGACAGCGTCAAAATGATTCCGGACACGACCGAGGTGAAGCTGCGCATCCGCGAACGCTACGTCGTCCAGATCACGCCGTCCTTCAAGTGCGCCGGCATATGGCCCCGGTCGGCGGCCCACTGGCCCATGCCGCACGTGCCGTGGCCCCATCCCAACCTCGTGGCCGAGGTGAAGACCGAAGGCTTCGACCTGCTCTCCAAGGAGAGCGTCGCCATGCAGGGCAAGCAGTCCGCCATGGAGGGCGACGCCTGGGTCATGTCGTTCACCGAGGTCGAGAGCCGGCTGCTGTTCGGCGGCTGTCGCCGCAAGTGCCTCAGCATTCTGAAAACGTTGCGCGACCGCCACCTCGAGCTGCCCGGCAATCCGGTCACCAACTACCACGTGAAAACGCTGGTGCTGTACGAGTGCGAGAAACACCCGCAGGACGCCGAATGGGACGACTCGTGCTTGGGCGACCGCATCAACGGCATCCTGCTGCAGCTCATCTCCTGTCTGCAGTGTCGCCGCTGCCCGCACTACTTTCTTCCGCATCTCGACCTCTTCAAAGGTAAAACGCCTAGCTCTTTAGAAAACGCCGCCAGGCAAGTGTGGCGACTAACCAGAGAACTGCTAACCAATTCCAGAGCGTTTGAAAAATTATAAAAGTATAGATATACGTACTCGTACTCGTACTTACGACTTGCGTAGGTAGATATAAGTACCTATACTCGGGGTATACTTTTGCTCGCTACTTAGTACCTAATACCTACTTACTCGTACCAGTACCGATCTACAATTTTACCTATCGGTAGGTAGGTCTAGGTACCTGAGTGTGTATTATTTGGTGATTGGCAACCACATCGGGTCGTTTTTAAAATGAAATTTCACCAAATCGCGGACACACATACCTCTATACAGACCTTTATACTCGTAATATATACGAGTACCTACCTAGGTACGCGAATACGCGATTTCATGTCAACTTTTTCGCACCGAGTTCTTCGCGTTAAATTCGAGTTTTGTTTACCTATTGATTTAATTTTTGCATCAGTTACATATATGTATTTTCTTCATGTCGTGAAATCAGGCCACCCGCCGCACCCAATTCAATGCGAAAAATAGGTAAGCTAACGGTAAGCACGAAACGATAGGTATCGATAGGTAAACGAGAGCACACACGTAAATTCGCAGTCAAAATATTACATTCGGATTGACTATAGTTTTCGCGGGTGAAAAAGGAAAAAAAATTGAAGCAGTTCAGGTTCAGATATGCTCGAGAGTAGGCAGATCGGTATTGTATAAGTATAGGTAAAAGGTATACTACTCGTATCTATATTTATGTAGTTAGCGAAAGAAAACGTCGATTTTTTTTTTTTTTTTTTTGACAATTTCATAATGAACGATTCTGATCACCGATCATCTCGGCATTATTTATTTTCAATTTCAAAATTTTGTCCAGCAATAGCATCAACAACTCGGATCAAATCGATCAGATCAATAAGATAGAGTGGTAGTGAAACGGAATAGATACCTATAATCGAGTGAAAATTCGGTCAGAGTAGCCCTGATTCATAATTTATTTATGCCCGAAAGTGTTTTTTTTTTTTTAAATTAGGTATTATTATTATTATTATTATTAGGTATTATATTTTTTCTCGTTTTCATTTCATTAATATTATTTTTGTTGTTTTTGTACCTGTGCATTTGTCTCATATCTGTACCAACATTTATACTTTTTTTTCCTTCAAATTTTCAATTTCCTCGTTGTCGACATATGTATACCTTTTATTTATACATATGTACCTCTACCTACCTAGACCTACCTATTTCATGAAAATAAAACTTTCAAACCAGTCGAAAGCCTCAGACGATTATCAAAAGTTTACATTTTGTAAATGTGACATTTAAACGCGTCGAATTTATCAAAATGGGTGTTTATTTATTTAGGTACTCGAGTCGAGTTTGTTTTTCGCGATACTTTCTTACACCCAAATAAACTTTCGAACGGACATTTTGATTTTTGAAAACCTATAAAGATAATTTTACGCCTGCAGGTAAACCTTGTTTAGTTTCGAATATTTCACTGCTTTTTTTATTTTTTTACTTAATAACCTATACGGCTACATACGTAGGTCTAGGTATCAAATAAGTCTAATGTTAAAATGGCGTGTTCGAAAAAATTTTCAACATGTACCGCATACAATAAGTCGGTATTGTCTTTTATACACTAATTCGAAAAGTCAAGAACGTATATCACGTATAAGTAGGCGAATACTACATACGAGTACATGCATAATTTATACAGCATTAAGAAACGGTGAAAAATTGTTCGTTGTCTTTTTGAATTTACTTAGGTATAAAAATTTTGTTCTTTTTTGTTGTTGTTGTTTGTTTGTTTGTTTGTTCGTTTGTTTGTTTTTTTTATATTCGTCGTGTCTACGAGAGGTACGATATATCGCGAATAAAAGCTTTTCAATTTCTGTACAAATTTTGTTGCTCAATTTTTTTCTACACATGTTTACGAATCAAGACGCTCTCTCAATTCAAATCGGATAAGTAAGTAAATCGGAATCTCTCTACAGTTGGGAACTGTGTCATTTTATGAAAATAGGTAGGTATTAGGTAATCTATTTGTACGCTATACCATACATCGATATAATTCCAATCACCAAGCACCGAATTAATCATAAACCCCTTCCACGAATTAGCGGGTCGTACCGCCTACGCGTTTAATACAATGTACCTATGTAATGGTACCTATCCAAACCCAAAACGCTTGACGGAAAAATTTCAATTCTTTTTCTCGATTGGGAGAACCGAGCAATATTAATTTTCACAATCATTTAGTATATATGTAATGTATATGTAAGCATCAGTCATTTCGGAAAAATTTCACTCGTTGACTAATCAACAGCTTTCATACCAAAAGCACTAAACGTAGACATTTTAAACAACTTTTGTGAAATTTCATAAATTTTCATACTTATTCTCTTACCAATTGGAACAATTCTCAAATTTTTCGCATGCTTATGTATTTCAATGTATAATTTTTACGACTATCAAATTTTCAAAACAACTTCGTGGCGAAATTCTTTTGTACTTTTTTAGACAGAATCGGGACATGTAGGTAGGTATACGTGGGAAAAATGCCAATTTTCAAAAAATCAAAAACACTCGACGCTCAAGTTTTATCTGTTGATGAAAAAATGTAGGGAAAAAATCTCTAAAATGCATAGAGAAAAAACTTTTCTTTCAATGTTGAGACACCAGCGTTCCCAACCCCTCTCTCCTCGCGTTTACAGTGTCGAAAAACAGTTTTCAGATAGTGTTCCAAAGAAACTTCACTTGAAACACGATGGTTTTTTGTTTTTGTTTTTTTTTTTGTTTTTAAAAAAGAGCACGATTTAGGCAGACGTCGCGTCATACCAAAAAAGCTCCATGAGCATACTACAATATTAGACATCATGTCGTAGAAAAAAATTGGACGCAGCGAGTGCGTTCAAAAACAACGATTTCAACAATTCGGGTAGATATATAGTTGAAAAAACGCAATACTACTCGCTCATATTATAAGTATACGTAGATCAGTGACGATTATCTAAAATCACTGAGGAACAGTCATGAATTGAAGCGTCCGTTTAAAAAATAACCATAGTCCAAAATTTGTATATGAGAAAAAAGAACTCGGGTGTTGACTTTTTTTTTCAGTACACCTATGTTCCTTTTCTCATATACAGATTTTGGACTATGATTGTTTTTTAAACGGACGCTTCAAATTGCAGCATAGGAAAAAAATCAGTGAAAAATTTTCCACTGAAAAGAGATCAGTGACCAAAAAAAAACCCAATGGAACATGAGTGAACACTCGCTGAGAAAACGGTGAAATTTATGGAATTTTCTATAACAAATCAGCGGATTTCAACTATTTTTTCAGCTGGCTAATTTTTTCACTGTTTTTCTCCGTTACTCTCTGATTTTCGATAACTTTCACTGATTTATGAATGAGAGAGTACGTTTAAATTCAAAGAATGGCAGGAGTCACTGAGTAACGGAGAAAAACAGTATAAACAAATTTAGCTGGAAAAAAAGTGAAAATTTTTGGAAAAATCAGTGAAAATTAGCTGAAAATGAATGAATTTTGCTGGTGGTTTTTTTCTTCTGAGCTGCAAATTCTGAGACTGTTCATTAATCATTAGTGACTTTTCACTAATTCAGTATGAGAGAGCAGATCTGCGTTTTTCCGTCCGGAACAGAAAGTCGGCGATCATCTGTGTGATCTGTGCACGCGAGTGGGACGGAAGAGGGAAGAAATGCATAGGAAAAGTAGGTGAATGCGGGAAAATGAGTTTTAAATTTTGGGCGCTTGCAATACGGGTAGGTACTGCACAGTGTACGCATGCAGCGACAATATTGCACATATACGAGTACATACACGAGTAAAAAAAAAAAAAGCAAAAACTTACCGATTTTTACTTTCACTTAATGGTATACGATAGAAATTGAGTACTCACCTGAAATCAAAAGAACAAAAACAGAGGATTAGCAAATCGAGTGTACAAGCATAAGTATTACGAAGTACCATCGGTAAATTACATTAAGTATATAAGTATACAAATATGCATTTTCCAAACAGATAGGATAGAATTATCGTTACATTATTTTGTAAATAGGTACCTATTTACAAAAAAAAATTGATAAAGTTTTATAATAAGTAGGTAGGTATTGCTGTTATTGAATCTGAATGGGTACATGTACATTCAATGCATGCAAAGAAGAAACGAGTATATGAGATATATTACGCAGTCTGTAGTCTGTAGTAAGTCTAAGTACTCGTATCTATGTGTATCTGTTACTGTATAGTGTATAGATACGTGTACGATGACGATGACGATGACGATGGACGATGCGATGATGACAAAGACAACGGGACTGAGAATGAGAGAAGCAAACGAGCGACGAGCGCGAGGCTAAATTATACACGAGTGGATGGGTGAGCGGGACGTCTGAGGTACCACTTAACTAGATTGTATTTTGAGTGCAAAGGCGCGCATTTTACAGCACCCTCGAGGGTTAGTCGACTAGTAGGCTGCGCTTCGCTTATACTTAATGGACGGACACAATACGGTAACTATAACAGCATCTTCTTCCTTACTTCCTTCCTTATACTTACTTCCCTTCCCTTCACTCGAGTGAAAATTATACGAAATAAGTCGGTATATAGGTAGTGATATATTTGTACTTTTACATCGCATATCGCACACCTAGTCACCTACGTCTATAACATACACATGCAGTATGCAGTCACTCTAATAGGTAGATTAGATATCTACAGATAGGTACTAGGTAGTTAGGTGGACCGCGAGCGGCGCGGCTTGATGCTTACGTTTACGTAGCGTAGCGTAGCGTAGCATAGATACTCGTAAGATAGCTTCTTCCCCACCCCCACCCCCACCATCACCATCGCCACCATCTAATTCGTAGTACATACATAGGTATTACGTATACGATACCTACATATACATACAATATATACGACATATTACAGTATGGATACTTATTCCAATTCAAACTGTCTCCACCTCCTTTCTTTCTCATCTCGTGATCTCGAACAAAATACATATACGAGTAGTTAGGTACATTCGGCACCTTGGTACTCCGCGTCCGCGTCCGCTACGTGTACGTTCCGCATTTAAAATAAAATACTATACGAGCAGAAGCTTCGAAGCTAAACGAATTATTTCACTCGTAGAATGGGCTACGCGTCGAGTTATTAACGAAAAACTCGCACTCGCACTCGCACTCGCACTCGCACTCGCACTCGCCTACAACGATAAGTACCTATGTAGAATTGTAGAATGTAGATGTACCATAGTTAGCAGTTTCTTCTTCCGCTACCGGATGTTATTTTAATTTATTACCATTACGATTTTTCTCCAGCGAACCAAAAGTACCTAACCTTACTACACATAATATAGGTACTCGTACGTACTTACTAACACTTAGTATCCAGAATCCAGATCCACCATATATCTATTAAGTAGATATAAGTACTTATAATAATACGTTTTTGTACGTTTATGTATACCTAATTACCTATGTAGGTATGTCTATGTACTATATCTGTCGATTGTACATGTATAGGTAGCTAGAAGCGCCACATCGCCATCGGTCGCTTAAACTAAGCGATTCGTCACCGTCATCACTTTATACCTAGTCTAGATACGTCGCATTTTGGAGAATTACGTATCTATACGTTTACGTACCTACGTATACCTAGCACCTACTACCTATATCTGCACTCGCACTCGCACTCGCACTCGCCTAGTTTTATTTCTTCTTCTTCTTCTTCTTCTTTTTTTTCTTCGTCAAATTTCACACCATTGTATTTCACCTCTGCTCCGCACTACTCAAGTAAAGGTAGATTACGTATAGGAATTTCTTTCCTTGGTGTAAAAGCGCAGATAGCCGGGTATGTTGGTTCTCCTCTCTCAATTATTACCTACGAAATTTCATCTTTAATTTTCAACCAAAAAAAAACATTAGGTACCCCTTCCCCTTCTCCCATAGGCGCACCCAGAAATTAATTAAGGGAGGGGCTAAGAATTTGAGAAAAAATGGGGAGGGGGTCAAATTTCAAATTGAGTCATTTTTCACTGATATTTCGATCAAAAATGCTCAATTTTTTCTGACAAACAGAGAATTTATTGAGAATTTGGTGATTTTTGACTGAAAAATCAATCAAAAATTGTCAAGGTGAGGGCGAAAATTTTTTGAAAAAATATACTTTGAAGAGCAAAAAAATTGACTTTTTTCTCATTTTTGAAGCAAAAAAATCATTTTTTCCGGACTTAAGGGGGGCTCGAGCCCCCTGAGCCCGAGCCCCCCCCCCCCCTTGGGTGCGCCTATGCCTACTTCTTTCCCTCATCCCTCCAATAATGTTGATTTTTTTCTGCATCAAAATTTCACATCTACAGCTACGTACGTAAGTAGGTAAGTAAGTAAGTAAGTAAGTAAGTAAGTAAGTAAGTAAGTAAGAGTAAGTACGTACGTACGTACATACACAACACACACACACACACACACACACGTACACGCGATATTAGGCCTTTTCGATGCTCGCGATTCCGGCGCGTAATCCGTATATTGCGTGATTATAAAAGACAAAAGCCAAAAACCGTAGCTTTTAGTCTGTTAGGGCCGCATCTTTCCATCTTTGCCCGCTATACACACGCTGTGCAACGTTCAAAATTCAATTAGGTGTCACTTCGCGCCATACCTAGACCTACCCTCGAAAGAGAAAGAATGGTAGGTATCCGCGGTGCCGCGCCGCGCCGCGCCGGTCGCTCGGTACGTCGCGTCGCGTCGACAGTAATGTACCTACTACCAACTACCTACTGCTACGCGAGTCTCTCAGCATTAGATACTTACTAAGTATAAAACATAAACTCGCAAGTACGCGTAAAAACGGCGCTCGTAATTCGCTAAAGTGCTCCTTTCCTGCGCCCGACGCCACATTCGGCCTTTTTTCCTTTACACCAATTTCAAGACACCATTAAGTGTCATCCAGACACACCTGTGTACGCGTTTTTCTATAATCGTCGTTCTGTCGTTCAACACTCATACCAAACCGCGCTGGCACTAGCACTAGCATCGTATAACCGTAGTAACCTACTAACGTCGAGTAAGTATACTGATACCGTAATATACATGTAGGTATACTTGTACTTGTACTTATACTTATACTAAAACTAGCGCTATAAGGCTATAAGGGTATAAGGGTACACTCTAAGTATGTAAGTAGTTAAGTACCTATAGACCTACCGACGATAGTAATACTTAACAAGCACTCGACTCGAGAGTTTGGCGCTAGACGCACAAAACAACATTATAACTACCTAAATACATTATACTCGTACTTGGGTACTTCACTTACATAGGCACGAGTAGGTATAATGTGTTTATTGAAGTTTTCGTTAACTTACCCCACCAGCCACACACACCACACAATCTTAAAATTCGCTCGAAAATCTACAAACGCGCATAACAATCCGGCTGGACACCACGACCGACCACGACCGACCACGCGGCCTCTCCAGCAGGAGGGATCTTAAATCCCTCCAATTACGACAAATTACTACGAAGATTTAGCGGTTCCATCCTCGTCAATTTATTGATTTCTTCCTCATTTTTTACTCCCTCTTCATCGTTCTCGTTCTGAATTAGGTATAGGAGCGGAGGTAGGCAACTAATGTTTTTTAAATCATTTTCACCGTTCAAACTATAGGTATACTGACAATTTTCAAAAAAATTATCGACTTGCTTAATTTTGTGGCCGCTGGGTGGAAGTTTGGGGTATATTCAACAACCCCCTCCCCCTCCCATTAGTGTCCGGAGTTCAAAGTATCGAATCTCCCCCCCCCCCTCCCCATATTACATCATTTATATGTACACCGTAAAACGGGGTAACATTAGATAAACACGTTTTGCTATGTTTCGGCATGTAGATAATCTATACCTAATAAAACCAGTTGAGATAAGAAAAAAAAGTAAATAAAAATATAGCGGTCGAAAGATTCAATCTAGATCTAAATTTTAACGTCGGTTTGAAATTATTTTCGACGCCCTCGGCCCTCTCCCTCGAAGCGAAGGAATAAAAAAAAAGAGAGTTCGAAGTTGAACTGTCAACCGGGGTAACATCGAACACCTCGTTAAATAATCGCGACCTGGCTTCAATTTTTTGATTCATATACAGTTAGATAACTACCTTGACATACTTCATACCAAATTTCAAGTCATTTCATACGAAGGCAAAATGATTTTATAGTCAAAAAAGTATTAAAAAGTGAAAAAAAATTGACTACTATCTCAGATCATTGCTAACTGATGAAGAAACACACATACTTAGTTACCTATACATACCTATTAAATTTCAAGTCATTTTATGAATTTGGAAATGTTAATCCATAAAAAGCATAAAAATGTTTGAATAAGTATTATCGAAAAAATCGGTAAAAACCCCACTTTAAAATGATTTCAATGTTATCCCGGTCAACAAATCATTTTAAATATAGGTATTTAATAACTCAAAATCGTTCCAACATTTTTCAAAAATTTTTGCGGAATTTTATATGTAAGTAGTACTCAGTTGAAATATGTATTGCTACAGCATTTGAATAAAATACGTAGGTAGGTATTGGTAGGTAATTAGGTATTACTTGACTCTCATCTCATTTTTACTATTTTTGTAAAATCAAAGTTGAAAATACTAATAAATTATGCTGTTTTTCAAGCATAAAATAAATCACATATTTTTGGCTAAAAAAGTCTCAAAAACTAAAAACATGATCCATCATCCTTCTACTTCATGGTCAAGGTCAAACATTTGGTAACACCCAAAAGTGAATATTTCACCACTAGGGAGTCTTAAATCAAAAAAAGGTCTATACTGTTCAAAGTTACCTACCTCGTTTTGCGGTATAATGATTTTCAAAGCATCCTTTTTGTATATTAGAAACAATACTAAGTGAGGACAGTTTTAAAGGTAATAAAAGTAGGTACTAAGGATTGAAAGAATGTTTGATGGCTTGGAAATAAACTAATAAATTGCCCCGAATTGAAGTTTCCATACAATTTTGTAAATACCTACACCTAGGCTAGGTACATTTTTGTAGTCTTTTACGTAAGTATATTCAGCAAAAGACCTGGCTTTTATATACTCAAATAAAACAAAATTGACCAATAGCAACCCTCAAAACACAGACCTTACGCGGTTGTTATTTCCTTAAAAAAATCAGTAATTCTTAAAATTCTGCGCTTCTCTCTGTTACCTACCTTTCGTTGCCGAACAGCCACATTCAAAAAAATCTCATTCCATTCAATCACACGAAGATGCTATACCTAACCCAAAACCGTATATGTACTAAACAAACGGAAGCGTCCAGAATTCGTTTTTTTTTGTTTTTTTTTGTTTTTTTTTTTTTTCAGAAAAGAAATACGCTTTTGACTAATTAAATATTCGAACAGACGACTCAACTATGTAGCAAGTTGTCATCGCGCAGCTTGCTCCAGGCATGAAATCGGTCGCAAAGTCTCGACTCGGATTAGACCTGGGCTCGCCACTCATCTGGTAAGAATAAGAAACAGTATCCAGGCCCAGACCCAGGCAGCGTTGGCAGCAGGCAATCAGGGCAATCGTAAACCAACCACAACCAACGCAACGAGTAGATATCGCAATGATGCCGATGCCGGCCGGCAGCCGCAGCGGAGTCCAAGTCTACTCTCCGCGATTACACGGCAGACGGCACACACATCTTTTCGAAAAGTAAAACGATACTTTTCGAAAAGATGCCGATTTATCTTTTTACCGCGCTTGTCTGAGTTCATTTTTCGCTCGGACGAGTACAATCGGTTGCTGTACCTAGTATACGATGCACGGACGGATTAGCCGCCTTGTTTTCATCTCAACGTCTTCTATTCTCTTCATATATACCTAAACCTATCTCTATCTAACATAACGTTTCAATACAACCGCTCGCGCCATGGCTGCGCTATCGCGGTCCTTGCCATCCTCGTCGTCGTCGTCGTCGAGAATTTCTCAAATATCGGGTCAATTTTCATCGGACGTTGAGAGTTTGACGTTTTTCTTGTTTTTGTTTTTGTTTTCTTTATTCTTACCCGTTAACCACCATTTGGGGGGGGGGAGGAGGAGGAGGAGTAAGAGTAGGAGGGAGGGGTAGTATAAGGTTCAAAACTGTCGACTAAAAAATTCAAAATTGCTGAATAAAAATTCAGAAATTTGACAATTTGAGAATTTTTCGTCTTAGCAGTTCAATTGATTTCGAAGATTATACTTGATTTCAATGCGAATATGAGGTGAATATTGAACAATCCGATAAAATTCGCATTAAAAAAGTGAAAGTTTTCAGCCTCGCTCGTCTGTAAGGACGATCGTTCAGATTCGGAAATTATTCATGCGCCACTTAATACAGTCGACAATACTTTTGCTTTCATTTTTCATTTGTTGGAATTTTCAGAGAAACCGTCCTCTTGTTTGAAATACCATAATACACGAGCCAGCACGCACTTGCGCAACTCGAATCGATACCGTAAGTAATTGGACGATAACCCAATTCGCGCTCGGTCTCTAAAAACAATTTCTGCCGCATTTCCTGTTCAATTTTTTGTTGTTTTTTTTTTCAATTTTTCATTTCGCAGCGCCATAAATAGGTTAGGGTACCGAATACCAGCCACCGCAGCTACCAAGACCGTATGGCGAAGGCGAAGGCGAAGGGTGGCGGCGCGGCGCGGCGACGAGACGCGATACTTACAGTACACAGCAACGACGCTCTTTGGAACGTGAAAGCTGATTAAGAGGTATTTTTCGAGTAAGACACGAGGCATCGTTCATAAATCTCTATAAACGTGGCACTGCTCTCGTGGGTAATCAAATTTGGATTTGAGTTTAATCCGAATGCCGACGCGGTCGAGAGAAAAGGGAAAGAGAAAGGGAAAGGGCGAGGGCGAGGGCGGCGTTTAGGCGGCGCGGCGCGCAAAGCCCGCAACCAAACATCTCCAACTCGCAGCATCCGTACTCGTACTTACATGTACGGTGATTTGTTCGAGTTAGGGTGAAATTTGACGTGATGAACGATACGTTGTTGCGTTGCGCCATCATCCGTTCTCTTTATACGCGTATACTAGTACATACTTAGGTAAGTATTAGGTGGTACTGCTTCATTTTTCCAACTTGGGCCCTATTGCTTTTTGCTCTTGTTTACTTTTGCTTTTGCTTTTCCAGTTCAACTATACGCGATACGATACGTAGGTAGGTTTGCGGAGTTTCCGGAGATAAGTGAGTAGGTATGCGGTTTTGGGAAGCAAGTAAGTATACATGTACAATTGTACATATACTATATACCACCTACGTACATTTTTTGATTGGTATTTTCAGTACACTCAGATTGTCAGATTGCAGAGAATGGGTTCGAAAAAAGGATTTCCGAAAATCCGAATGTAAAAAAATACCGCATTCGTTTCCAAAGAAATATACCGACTTGGGCATTGATGCTCGTATCGTATTTCGTATATACCTAACCTACATATGGTACCTAAGGTATTGTACTGTACTGTACAGTACTGAATACACAAACACAGCTATACATACGACGAATGAATAACAAAAATACCTAATAATAAAAAATTACAGAGCACAGATGAACACAATCCTGATGAGATTTTTATACGCTTGTAAACACATTAAATGGGAATGGGAATGGGAATGGGAATGGAAGGGTGGCCGGTCGGTAAATTCGAGCTGATGACCCTTGAAATGAGTAGCACACAACACAAAGGCCAAAGGCTGGCAAAAGACTTACATACAAGTACGAAGCACATAATACATTTATAATGCGGTACGAGTAAGTACGTATGTATAACTGTATATGTACGTATAATATGGTGTTATTCCGCGAGGGTAATTCGGACGCCGGCGCCGCCACCGCCGCCATGCGCCACACCAACGCCACACTCTGGCGGATCAAAAAAGCCCGACACCAATTCCAGCATGCTGCAAGTTGGAATTACGATTCTTACGATTACGAGTAAGTAGAAGTACGAGTAAATTATGACGCGCGAGTTTAGTTTACCACAATACACGGTTCATCGATCTGGAAAATAACCTTATTCTAATCTAATGTATACGTTTAGTATATACTGCTTACTGCTTGCTACTTGCAGCAACTTTTTCATTTTTCCAGCCTACAGTGTCGCATGTCGATGTCGCAGCGAATAATGACTGCAAGTGCATAGTGCATACCATCAAGCAATGAAGCCATGAAGCCATGAAGCTACCCCATCACCCCAATACCAGTCACCGGTCGCCGTGGCCGTGGTTCAATTTTCGTGGTACGTATATGTAATTACGTATTACGTAGTACGTACCTACCCGTATTATTAGGTAGGTATGTGATGTACATTGTACATTGTACACTTATCCTTAACGCTTGCAATGCTCCTCGTTCAGAGCTTATACCTACTTCTATATCTATACAAGTTGAGTAAGTATAGATAGAAGATATGTATGTATACTGTATACGCATATGTACTAACTAGGATACGACCATTTTCAACTTTTTTCCAACTTTGAAAGGGTCATGTCGAAAATAACTTTTTTTCGAAATTTCATGCAATTTTTTTTGCGGATGGTTTGATGGTTAGTCGTACCTATCGTAATGTGGGACTACTTTGCACACGCGTATATTTTCACTTTAAACTAGCCGTCTGGTGACTAGAAAAATGAATTTTTCTCGATGGAACCAATTTTATCGTACGAGTATAGACATAGAGGAACCTTCGATTAAGCTATTTTCATGATTGCCACCTTCCTCGACACATATGCAACCGAAGCAGTACCTAGCTCAAAAACGCTAAAATTTTAGGCTCAACCAACTTTGATTTTAAAAATCAGGGTTTGATTTAAAAAAGTATACATATTTTTTTTTTTTAATGATAGGCTGAACATTTCTCTACCAAATTCTTCAAAGTGTTCAAGTTTTCATGAAATGACATCCCTGCTATACAGACGTTTTTCTAAATCGGGCTACCTTGAACGGATCCAATTGTAACAATTTTTACGCACGTTTTTAGCTTTTCAGCGAGCAAAATTTAATTCAAATTTTCGCATGTTTTAAGCTTTTTAATGACCCTAATTTTAACAAATTTAAAAGTAACGTCGTTTTTCAAAATTTTTCCCATTTTTTCAAATTAATTGCCCATAAATCGCATAAATATGGGCCATTTTGCTTGATTTTTCCTCTAAATAGATGTAGGACCTTCGAATCCCATTTCGTTTTAATATACCTACGTAACGTTAATTCGCGGCAATTCGACAACTCCACAAGTGAAGGAATGTGATCATCAGAATTCAGGAATCGCCCAAAACGTAGTTTGAACATACTTAATCAGAAATTTTGAAATCATACACAGAAGATTCTGCCAGGGAGTGAAGGTAAACATTGGCCAACATATTTCAAACTTTCAACAGGTTTGTTTGTGGTCATTTTCACGACTACATATTTTTTTTTTTCACGGTCAATTCAAAATTCGAAACATTGCAAACCACTGCCCCGTAGTTTCACCTACACTTGGACTTGAACTTGATGTAAGATGTACCTAAACCTATGGTGTATAGTTTACCACGGCCACGTACCATGCTCAATTGCTCATCGCCTCATCGGGCAAATATATTCGCTACGACGCGACGCGACACGGACGAGACGGTGATGGACAGAAAAGGCAAAAAACCCTGCATTTTCGAAGCGAAAAGAAGGTTGGAGGCAGAGACGTAGGCGTGGGAGGGGGTGATGTGATGAAATACATGCATTGCATACCTTTCGAGTCCTCTACCTATACCTATACCCAACTTGAAACTTGCATAAAAATTTCCTTAGCCGAACGTCTACATCGGTAGTTCGGTACCATACCTATACCTACATACCTACATAATATACATATCTGCTACGCACACATAGGTATATAGGTATAGGTAAACTCGTACGTAATACGAATACGCCGCGCCGCGCCCAGACTGTGAATATTCGCCATACAGCGTTCGTTTTTACCTGATTACCATAAATAAAAACGTTGAATGGATACCGGACATCAAACGACGCCGAGAGACAAACACCACGCTCTTCATTCTACTCGACTGCACCATCTTTTTTTTCTTTTTCTTTTTTTTTTTTTTTATTCTAATACGATACGAATTACCAAGATATGTACGAACCGACCATTAAATTACCGAGGCAATCCTTCTTCTTGTCTTACCTATATTTCTTACATATGCCCTAATGCCCATGTTTGCCTATACCTATACATACTCGTACTTATTGTTTCTTTCGTCATCTCGTTTCTCGAATGGTTTTTTCTTTTTTTTTTCCTTTTTTTTCTTTTTTCAATTCGTTCGAAAAAGTGGCCTACCACAGTGCGAAAGTTACCTACCTGTACCTACATGCAAACGTTGGATTCGTCATTCTACATCTACATACAATACTCTCTCTCCATTTTGAATCAGTCAAAAGTCACTGGAAAACATCAGAATTACAGTACCTACCTAGTACCTACATATACAGGGGAAAAATAGAGATGTATACGTACAGCGAATCATTCAATAATTGCCCCGATGACAAGCAATCGTGATAAGCTTAACGTTTCAAAAATGTCTTTTTGTTGAAATTTCGAAAAATTCGATCTGTTCTTTTTTCGAAAATATTTCACCCATGTTTTTTAAAATCAATACCTAGTCTTGAAATTTCGGTTTCTCATTTTATAATTGACCCCAAGCACGGTAATGGCTGATTTGGACATAATGTCTCAAAATGCGGTTTTATCAGATGGAAACAATTCGGATTGTTTTCAAATTCAAATACCTGCAGCGGGTAACGATAATTATAGTTTTTAACTAATGAAGTAATGATGGGCGAAAATTTCACTGATTTAGGTAGCAGGTACTATAAATAGAGAATTTTGGCCGAGAAAAAAAAATGAACAAGAACGAACATCAACGAACCAGTGGTCTAATAAAACTATGTAGGCTGTAGGTACATACATAGGTATTTACTATGTATGTATAGTATGTCCAAGTACATATGTAGGTACATTGTACACCACACACATACGAACGGAAGTTTCGCAAATGTATGGTACGCTTATTAAAGGGTATCTCTATATCTACATCTACTGGATAGTAGATAGTAGGTAGTAGGTATAGGTAGGATACTAGCTAGCCAGCTTACGTCCAATTAACCCATAATGTATTATTATCTATCAAGCAGATACTTAAACATTCGTGTAAATGCCAAACGATGCGGATTCTGCGGTAGTTTTTTTTTCTTTCTTCAAGAGATCGTTACACCCGTTTCATCATGTGGCACATTACAACAGCAACAGCACATAGGCGAGTATACTTGATTGAAATTTTCGTTATTTTTTCATCGCGTATACGACTGCGGGCAATCATCTAGAATGTTGCGAAATCGCGTTCGGAGTCGGACTCACGCAAGCGACAGCGAAGTAGCATTCGGAGTCAGCAGCCAGCTACGAACTACCTCGTCCCGCGCCCCGCCTGCGCCTGCCACACCGACTCATCAGTTCGCATCACACCACTTGACTACGTTTGAAAAAAATGTTGCATCTGGATTTTTACGCACATCAACTTGGACAAGCATTCAATTTAGTTTTGTTTATTTCTTTCTAAATAGAATTACCTAAATTGAATACTTCGCTCGAATCTGTCGCAGAAAGTACTGAGGTACCTCTACCTCTACCTACATACACGCTTCAATCGTTCACGAGTCCGAGTGAAATTACAAATTAGGTACGTAAGTATTTTTTTGTTTACTCGCAAAAGTATCTAGGGCATGCCCAGTCATTTTTGGTTGCCTACTACTTGCATTGAAAAATTATCAAAATTATACTTTGTCCACATTTGAGAAGTTACTTTTTTGCAAAAAAAATAATAAAAAAAAAAAATAATAATAATAATAATAATAAATAAAAGAAAAAGAAATCTCAAACATATATCAAGTATGTATCATTAAAAAAAAAAATCGTTGTTCGTATTTTAAACTTTTTAGAAAAGGTTTGCCCTCGCTGCACTCGTGTAAAAATGTTTCAAAAAATTTTCGCTTCGCTACGCTCCGGAGTAGGTAAGTCATCCTTTTTTGATAGCATAGAATTTTTTCGAAAGTCGTTTTTTTAAAAAAAAAAAAAAAACAAAAAAAAAACAGTACTTACTTATTACGAAACGGGGAAGAGGGTGCGGATGTGCCGGTGTCCGCCAAGTTGTAGATCGCACAAGTTGCGATTTTGTCGCAAAAAATTATCAAAAGTCGCGAAATCTGACCTCATTGATTTTCTATGGAGTATAATTTTGAACAAGTCTCCATGGAATTCGTAGATTTAAAGCTCGTGTTTCGTGAATTTTTTGTTCATCCAAGTTGGAAGGGAAAGAGTACAGTTACCTATTTTTTCGATTACGTTTTGGTTACCTATTTTACGAGTACAACTGAAAAATGGTCGCTAAAAAAATTCGTCGCTATTTTTTTTTCTTTTTTTTCAGAATTTCACGCCAATGTCTAGACGTTAGTATACCAAAAACAATTGAATCGAATAAATGTGAGATTTGGAAGTGAAGTGAAGTGAAGTGAAGCTATATAAGGCTGATGAGTGATGGGTGATGGGTGATGGGGCTGGGCATGCGAATTGTGAAATGCCTAAGAGTAAGGGTCAGGATATGGTGTCTTATGTGTATTAGGCATGCATTGTGTATATGTATAAGTGGTATGTATTGTAGGTATATGTAATGTACGAGTACGAGTTGAGAATGAGATAGACTTAGACGTATACCAGTACCGGACTAAAATTCCAGTTTAATGGTTGAAATATTACGCCGGTTGTCGTATCAACCGTCGCGTCGCATTGTTTTACGTACCTACGTAAATTATAGATACATACGAGTACCTCTACCTACCTATACCTATATACTCGTAAGTATTAATACCCCGAACACCCTCGCCTCGCCTCGCCACGTCTCGCGTCTTCGTGCTATTATATGCAATATATGTACCTCGTACCTAGTACCTAGACCTACTATACTACATATGTAGGTATAGGAAGTAAAGCCAGACTGTATGTATCATGTACCTATACCATACACCTAGGAATGGGAGATTTAGATTTAGATTTAGGTTTAGGTATTAGGTATTAGGTATTACGTATCAGGTAGAGCTAAAGGTATACATATTACTTATAGCATATACATATGTACACAATTACACATACAACACATAGACACAGACATATCTACCTATACCTACAACTAGAAATGTTAGGTAGAGTAGGTGAAATATATATACACTATGTGCAATGTGCATTGTAGTGCATACTGCATACACATTCGAACGAATCACAAATACTAAAACAACGCGTTCGCTTGAATAAAACAAACACTCGCACACGAGTGCAGGGTCGTGAGGGCCAATGAGAGCGACAAACAGTCCAGAGAAGGACGACCCGCCGCCGCCGCCGCCGCGCCGTACTCAGTCAGGTAGGTAGGAAAGGAAAGGTAAGGTAAGGTAAGGTAAGGTTAGATACGGCTATAATAATGTGTCCTGTTGCTGTTGTCACCGTTTAATGATATAAATCATTCATTTTTATCAGAACGTTGTTATCTCACCGACGACCAACGACTGAAGCCGCAGCGGTACAGGTACAGGTATGGGTTATTTTAAAATCCTCGGTTTTTTTCTTTTTGTTGTCGTCGTTGTTGTTGTTGTTTTAAACCATTTCTAAACTAGGTACCCATTATACGACTTGATACTCGTAATTTATACGCGCGAATAACGAATATACCTAATCTAAAACTGACAAAGCGGACAATTTTTCGTCACAATTACCTACTAATACGTTTTTTTTGTAAACGAATATGCAGATAAGTACTATAGGTAAGTAGGCACCTAGGCAATTATTAGGTACGCCGAATAGCGAATGCGAATATACGCAATTACGCATAAACCCATACTAACAATCTACATACATTATTATAGGTACAATTCTTCCTTAGCCTTTCTCCTTTCTTCTCCATCTCAACCATAAACACTTTATCGTCGTCGATAATTTGCAGTTTCCTGTCTCTTTCATCATTGGAAATGGGTATAAAAGTATCGAGTATATCCGAGAATAGTAAGCACCCAATTGAATACATACCATTAATACTTTTCTTTACATCATTTTCAACGATTATTCACTAATTCACAAAAGGTAGGAGACACGAGTTCGTCCATAGGAGAAAAGCAAGTTTCCATCATGAAAATCAAAGATATTGTTTTTTTCTTCTTTTTATAAATTTGGGTAAATAAATACCATCTATGAGCCTGGATATACTTAGAAAGCGCTCTTATTCCTTCAAACATCAATTTTTTACACCTAAGGGTGGTTTCTATATCCAGGCTCACATTACATGTAGGGTAAGGTGCCCGATCACCGACCCCCATTTGAAAAACTGTCTCCATCTTTAAACCGTTCAGGTGAAAGATTTTCTAAATTGGCTTAATAGATACCTTGAAGTGTCTACCACAAGTATCCAAAAGGTTGGGGCCCAAAAATAATTTTTACTTAATATTTTTTACGATTTTTTTCTCGAAGCAAGTCGAAAATCGATTTTCAAAATTTGTGTTCCTAATTATGACCTCCTCCCTACTTCGTCAGTTGTTGGCGCAATCCGTCGAAATTTCTTTCTTTTCTTTTTTTTTTTTGGTTCCTTTCTCACAGATGAACAAAATGAGTCCAAAACGACGATTCTGCAGTCAAAACTCGCGGAGGAAATGGGGAGGGTGGGGGGGGGGGATCGCGTTAAAAACCACAGATTATACACGAGGTCGGAGTTAGGAAATCATAAAACGAAAACTTTGGTCAAAAAGTTTTGGTACTTACTGCAATCATTCTCCAAAACCAATTGCGCACCAATCAAAAAATATTAAAAAAAATTATTTTCGATGAAAACTTGTTTCTCACGATTATGTAACATTTACAGTGCTCGACAGTTCGGCGACTTCAATTTTCAACTTTCTCGATTTTTTCAACAGGTTTCGGCTTTGGAGCCGGCGCGCGCGGCGGGTTGGTCTCATTATGTTCATCTGTGAAAAACGTATACGACAAATTTTTCCGGGAAATTGTGCGTCATAAACGGACGAGATCGAGAAGGGGTCGGAGATTGTAAATTTTTAAAATTCATTTAAGACATGTCCGGATCCTCCTTCCCCGCCTTTCTGACTTTCGGCTACAAAAAAATTGGAGTTTTGCATGTGAAATGCAAAAAGTTGACCGCGTATACCTAACCTATAGTTCAAAAACTAACCGTTCTCTAAAAAACTAATATACCTATAGTATTGAATAGCCCTCAGTGGAAAGCAAATTCAATTCTTTATAATTTTCGCCTTCAATACTTTTCCGGACGACACGGTGATTTTTTTGCGCAGAAAATCTACTTTTATTTGATGTTTGAATTTTTATTTCTTGACAAAAGGCAGCATGTTTCCTTTTTCCTGACTTTTTCGCATGGATGAACTAAATCACTCGAAAACGTGTTTAACCCCAATAAGACGTTTTGTTTTTAAAATCAGCTGATAATATAGGTATCGACATTACGGTTTTGTCTTGGCGGGGCGGGGCGGGGGAGGGGGGATCACTACCGTGATCCTCGACCACGCGAAATTTTCGTAATCAAAACTTCAAACGTTCTATTTTCAAGATTTCAGACGATACGATGGTGTCAATGATCCTTTCTCGGCTTTCTCTCCGCGAAGATCCTACTATAGGTGTAAAATAAGACGACGCGACGCGACGAAGGAAATTGACCATTGTACCTACGAATACGAACGAAAAATACGAGAAGATCAATTATACTCGCGAAGAAGATTCAGTGCAAAATACGAAAAATAGATACCTAACAGATAAGAATTGAGAATAAAATATCTACACGTCTCATTGCGACATAAAAATGAAAAAGCGATATCTGGTTGCATGCGTTCGTGGATTGCAGCTTCAATTACAACAGCCGTACCGTAGGTAAAGAAAAGGTAGGTATACTAGGTAGTAGGTACTAGGTACTAGGTATTAGGTATACTGTAGACTGTAGGTAGCGGTACCTTGGATACAAAATGTAAAACTGTAAAAGTATAGATAAAATCGCCAACACCGCACCGTCCATACTCTTCCGTACGATGCGATGGTACAATCATGTATAATTATGTATAGTACTTTGGGTTCTTGATCTGATTCTAGGTACCTTCAAGTTGCGTTAGTGCTGTACCACTAGAATGGTTGGTGCTAGGTACATTACATACCTATATCTAATACGAATTTAAGGCCAAAGAACAAGCTACGATGCGACGCTACAACAGTCGAATTTCTTGGATACCTATTACCTATTGTATTACCTACCTATCTATTTTCATATTTTACAGGAAGATGAAGTACCTAGACCTACCATAATTATAAAATTTCAAACATTCGTCAAAATTCTATAAACCGTCTTGAAACACTGAAAATTTTGGATATGGGGCGGGGTTGTCTTACGCGGATACGAGGAGCGGTTCAGCCACGACTCTCGGAGTAAGTCGCAGGCGAGATGGAAAACCGTCATCGCGCTTCGCATCGCATCGCATCGTACGAAACCAGTTCCCGAGTCCCAGGCTTCGGATCGCGCTTCGTGAGCTATTTAGCACTAGCAGACGTACGCATACGCACTATACGCGATACGATGCGATGAGATGAGACGAAGACGAAGACGAAGACGAAGATGAAGATGAATGTGGTACTTGGTATGCTATTCTCATCCGCGCGTTCGGTGGCGTCAGCTTTAACCACACAACTCGTACTCGATGATATGTTAGTTAAAGATAATGGTAATTGATAATAGATTGCGCGTTGCTCTAATTACACCTTGTTAACTATACGCTTACATCCATACCCCGTCCTTCGTCCCCGTCCCCCCCCCACACCTAAATGCCTACTATACAGTAACGTATACTTAAGTATGGTATGTGCCTCTGCCTATGTAGTATGTAATGTAGATATACTACTTGTACCTACATATCCCAGCGAAGCGCCATGCTATGCGCCAGTCTCGCTCAATTTGAACGCGGCTAATTTAATTTGCCGATTAAATTTTCCACACCGTCTACGCGTAGGTATTAGCTAGCTAAGTGCTAAGTACCAAGTAGGTATACGCGATGGCGATGGCGATGGCGATAGGTAAAACACATTTTTTGACAACTCTTCGAAATCATTCGAGTCAGTATTACATAGGTACACGAATACGCGATGACGGCAAGGAAAGAGGGAGGTGAAGGGGTGGGGGGCAAAAGGCAAAAAGCATCGCGAATGGACAAATTTCGAGAGGTCGAATCGTTCGAAGGAAAACAGAAAAATATTCGCGGGCATAGAAAAAAACGATGCGACACGATTCGACGATTCCGTAACCGATCTAATGTTTCACGTATAAGAATTTCTCACAATCCCCCCCCCCCCCTCGGTGGATTCATTTTTTAAAGGTGTTACGAATCTATTTATTCGAGGGTAACCTTATATTTTTTTATGATCGAATTAGGTCGAAAATGAGTGAATTTAGCAACGCTACAAACCTAAAATAAAATGATCGGAAAAAAGGCACATAATTATTACTGCGTTTGATAAAATCGCGTCTTACTGTCTGTCGTCCCCATACACGAACGAACGAACGAACGAACGAACGAAAATGTGATTCCCGTCTACTACCCCCTTCACCATTCGACTTCATCCTTCAACTGCTACAACCAGCGAAACCAAGAATCGAAATGATACTGCGAAAAAGTATTGAAAATTTTACTCTCTTTTTTTTTAGATTTCGGATTTTGAGACTTGAGAAACGAACTTTCATGATGTACGCAGCTACGCACACATGAAGAGATTTTCTCAATTTACCTGGCTTACTCGTTTAAATTGAAAAAATTCAAACCCGCCACTCTAAATTTCCGTATCTTTGCTAATAATCATATACCTACTCTTGTTGAAAATATCTTCATACGTCGCGAAGAATTAAGGCCGCTTTAGAAAAGTAGCCAACTTCTGAAATACATATATCCGCGTCCGCTTATTACCTAGTTACGCTTTGCAAGTTGAATACTGGAAAAATTTTAGCCGAAAATTTCTCGCCTCAACATCGATAGATACCTAATTACATGCGGTATTAGGTAGTACCTACCTACCTACCTACCTACCTACCTAATACGGTAGATAGGTACTATAACCGATATATATGTACTATGTAGATGTCTAGATGTATGATCTACAATGTACAATGTACATACCACAAATATACTGTAGATTGATATTTCATTTCATACCGAGAAGAAATACTCAGATATACACATACACTACACACCCAAGTACAAATACCGAAATACGACAAATAGGTGCGTATGCGTATTGCGTACCTAGATGTAGAAAGAAGCGTGGCGCGCGGCACGAGGGCAAAGGAGGCAGAGGGAGTGAAACGGAAGAGGAAAAAAATCCCGACTTGCCGAGTCAACGACTCGCTGGGAGGTCTATAAAGTTGAAGCGAAAATTACACGTAATTGAAAACGGGCGTAATCCAAGATGATAGCCCAAGTAATACATCTTACGTTGGGTATAGGTATTAGGTACACACTACACACTACAGACTACAGACACAGACACAGACACAGACTGCAGAAGTGCAGAGCGAGAGCGCATAACGAACCACCACACCGACACCGACATCGACACCGGTACCGGTACCGGTACCGGCAACGCGAGTGAGTGAGACCATCGAACATGCCAACCAAGACAGATTAAACGAAAGAATAATTATTTGTTTAAACGATTGTGAGTTTGATTATAGCGCATAAAAGAGGTTTCAGTTTGGAGTTTGGTGGCCGCTTCCACTCTTGGAAGCGGCCACCAAATCTGCTCCAAGTGCTCGGAACCTCGAGAGTATGTAATACCTATACCTATACCTATACCTAGACTTACCTATGTAAATGTACCTACGTCTACGTACTTACTATTACTATTACTATTACTATACATAGGATACAGATACGAATATTAATAATCGCACGACTGGTCGCGTCGCGTCGCGCTGCCGCTGCGGGCGCCTATAATATGTATTACCTATGTATTTATATTTATGTACCATCGTACACGGTTATACGGTTTACGGTATGGTATAGGTGTAGGTATTCTACATTATGTACACATTATATCTATCCACCGTGACGTAAAGACGCAAAGACGCTTAGTCAGCAGCCAGCATTGTGTAAGTTGCGATATGCGGCATTGCAATTTCCATTCATTACGAAAACAACACTACGACCAAGACCATCTCAGTTCCACCGAAATCGGCTAATTTTACCATCGAGTAGGTACAGAACCTGCATCATTACGCACCCTCCCATCTTCTCCCTAGTCCCCTACCCGGCCTAGACTACACATGTGGTCTGCCAAATCTATCCAAATAAGCCAAATTGATTTGAAAAAAAAAAAAAAAAAAAACACCATTGGTTATTTTAAATATTTCCCTGGGGTGGAGTCGGATCAAAATTTCATTTGCCTTACAGGATTTAGCTTTTTTGTGGCAAATTTTCGAGATCCGGCAGCACGAGCTCATGCTTCGCGGAATTTACCTCAATTTCAGCGATTTCATCGACAAAGTTGAGACATAAGACATATACACCTACAACCTAGGTACAAGCAAAAATGCAGCAGATGACGAGGGCGGGAGGGATTTGGAACGGTAATCGAGTAGTTTTACGCGTACAGACACAGACACAGACAGACGTATCCTACCCTCGAGGTTTCATTTATACAAAATTAATGAAGCGACAAACCAAAATACCATACACAAACACAATACACGTATAGGTACCTACTACCTACACTACCTACTACCAATTACCTCCATCAAAACACACAGACATTGCGAGCAGCGAACACGTCATCTCGTACACCCAGCAGACACAGCTACCTTAACCAATAACCATATCCTATCCTCTGCAATGGTTCACTGGTTCGTGGTCTACATAGGTTTCTATAAGGATGCGAGCACAAAATCAAGCCTATATGGTATATGCCTATAGGTACGAGCGATCAGTATAGGTATGCAGTATGCAGTATGCAGTACGCAGCTATGCACTCGTGCATAGGGAACGAAGCCTTAGGTAGGAATGGGAAACTCTTTATTTTAATCGTGATTATTTATACGTCGTTGTTATTTGCATAATTACCGAAGGTAGACCGGGCTCGAGCGCATGCATAAACACAAATCCACCATCCACTACCTATACGACATCCACGTCCACGCCGAAGCTTGAAACCAAAGCCACCAGAATCAACTGTGAATTTAATCTTAAAGGACCTGAATAATGAATAACGACGTAACGACTGCTTTTCGAGTAACCAACAACAACAACAAAAAAAAAAAAAAAAAAAAAAAGGAGAACAAAATCTATTAGATAGATATCCGTCGTCGTCGTCGTCTTCTTCCACCAAACATTCCACCTACTCGACTCGCAGCACATACATATACTTAGGTACTAGGTAGATCTAGATACACAGAACCAGAGTATTGCAGCCGAAAGATTAAGCTTGAGCTTTCGGCTTAAACTTGCGACCTTGAAAATTTGGGCTTTAGCTTTTGGCTTTTAGCTTGGCAGAATTTTTTGGCTAGCTTTCGGCTGGCTTTCGGCTTGGTAAAATGAAAAATAACGCGACCCCTCTATTGACAATAGAATTTGGCGTAGAATCCAAAAATATACATAGAAAACAGTTTTTGCGATGTTTGAAAAAGTTATACACAATTTTCTTTCATTATTTAGCAAACGGAACATGAAAACGAAAATAAGTTCAAAAATTTCTATTTTTCAATATTTATGTATTTGAATTTTGAAATTGAATTTAGAAAAATCAAAAAGGTATAATAATTTTTTATTTTATAGTCATAAATTGTTTTTAAATTTTTTTGAATGGACTAATGGCACGAAATTTTTTTTTCAAAAAAAAATATGATAGATCAAAAGTAGTTGTTGAAAGATGAAAATTTAAAAAAAAATTCGAAAATTGGTTCATGATTAGGATCCGCGTAATGATTTTTTGAACATTGCGGTTTTTTTTTGTACTTAGCTGAAAATTCAGTTTTTGTTCCTGTATTTGGAAAATACCTAAGTATCATTTTATACCCACCGGCCAACTATTTGTCATAAAATCTGAATTATTGACGTCACAGTGACCACATCCCCTTTTTCAGAGCTACGAAAAAAACGCAATGTTCAAAAAATCATTACGCAGATCCTAATGGACCAATTTTCGATTTTTTTTTTAATCTTCATCTTCAACATCTATTTTCGATCTATCTCTTTTTTTTTTGAAAAAAAGAAATTCGTGCAACTTGTCCATTATTTGATTGTTTTGAAATTTTTAAAAAACGGCAATTCATTAATTAAATCAAAATCATTAAAATTGATAAAAAAGCCAAAAACTAGCCGATTTTTTTAAGCTTTTAGCTGAAAAAGCCGAACCCCAATTTTGGAAAAGCTAGCTTTTGGCTTCTCATTTTTCCATGAAAATTGGGCTAGCTTTCGGCTTTTGGCTTGAGCTTTTAGCTAGCTGCAATACTCTGCACAGAACATCTTATCTTACAACTCGGTACGTCGCGTCGCGTCGTCATCGTTTAAAAGGCGAGAATTAATCAAAATCGTATACTTTGGTGCGTTTTTTCTCTCCTGAGTAGGCAGGTAGGTATTTAGAAGTGTACGCTTGTAAGTGTATTATGCACCCGTGTCCATCGTTCATTCACGAATCACGACCCATAAAATTACAGATACCTACTACCTACCTACTAATGAATGTAGGTGCATTAATTGCATCGCAGCAAGCTGCAGATAGGTACATACAATATAGATAGGTATATCGTAGATGTTATTCAAAAGACATCTAATTGAAAATTTAACATAGAATAGGTTTCATTGATCTCATTTTTGCTCTAGAACCAATATTTTGGCAGATAAGGGCTAAAAACTTGATTGGGGAGAAAGATCAACAATTTCGGGGGAACGCCCGCCTAGAATTCGTGTTCTGGACATGAAAATGGATTAGCATACAAAAATTCAGCTTGCCACCTCAATATTCGGTACAGAATGTCGATTCTACTTGACAACATGTCGTCGTTATTATAGAGAAAATGGTCAAATCTTTACCACTTTTAAGACCCCCTTAATTATCATAAATGAGGCTAAAATGTTATCTTAAGTCTTTTTTATGAAAAATAAATAATTTGGAAGAGATTTGGGCACAAAAATGAAAATTTTGAAATTTTTTGTTGAAAATTGGTATTTTTTCATATTTTGGATTATGAGAAATAATGAGGGGCTTACAGGCACGTGTTAATATTAAATTTAAAAAAATAAAAAATAGGGAATTATTTTCTCATAAAAGGGAACAACTTTGAGGGGGGAGGGGGGGGGTGCGCGAGATTACTCAAAAAAGGGAAAATAAGAACCACCCTAACTTTGGCGTACCATGAAAAAGGCAGGACGTTAAAAACAACTTTATGTAATTTTCCACATACATAATTGCATTGGAGTGCATAATGAACGACATTATGTGATTTTTCACATGTTGCACGTAGAGGGTTATTGTCTATACTGTCTACTGCCTTGGTAGGTAGGTACTTTTCACGCTTGACAAAATTTTGCCAAGAGAATGTCAACATTTCAAGAGCAACAGCGGTGCGGCCTGAAATACGTATTAGGACCGAGTACGACGTTAATCAAATTTGTCGTCACATTATCGGCTATAGAAAGTTGAATTTCGAGGTTTTAAAATTACCTACATTACGAGCCAAACATATGACATATCTTTGACCAAGTCGTAAGATCCAAGAAATTAGACATATATTAAAGATAGGAACCTTATACCTATACCTACGTTAAGTAATTCCTAGTCCTTCCTACACATAATTAATATTTTTTACTATCAGCTCACTCATAAACGTCCTAAGTAGCTACACTCCCACCACACCCTAACTCCAATCTTTACCGCATCATACGAGTAGGTAAATACCTTTTTTTTTTTTAAGAAAAAAAAAAAAAAAAAAGAAGCTGCGATAAGAATTGGGGCATCGAAAGCGAACACGACACCTACGGGGTACGAGTAAGTACCTAGTTAAATCCTAAAACCGATAGGAAAATTGCAGTTTTTGTTCAAAAAATGAGAAAAAAAATTATTGTACATACTTTGAATCGAAAAAATTCCATTCGAATCGCGGTATACTCAAGACTCAAGACTCGTACGAACGAGTCATTCGCGCGACGTCATTCTGTACTACGTACATAGTACATACATACAAGCAAATTAATCGTGATCGATTTGATTGCTATAAAATCTACGAGTTATTCGCGAACTCATTTATGTAGCTTAGTCCGTATTCGTTCTTTCTCCCAGCGATTGCGATTTTCTCCCCTTATTATTTAAACGAGAATGATAACAGACAGTAGACATACACACGGCATCTTTCATTCTCCTCTAACTCCAAGTCAAATCGGCAATTTTTCATAAAGCTGCTTACCCGGATCCCCCAGGTATATGAAAAAATTACAAACCACTTTTTTCCTTCTCTACCGCACACGACTTTCGTCATAAAATGGCAACTTCTTCATTCCGTCATTCGTCTAATGATTTTATTTATTATTCGCTCTTTAAAAAAGGCGTCGTTTCACAAATTAAAGACGAAACTTTTGACAAAATAAATATACCTACCCGGTTAAAATTCCGATATTTATACAAAACGTTTAAAAAAATGAAAACAAAAAACCTACACCCGACGAACCTAGGTCTAGGTATGCCTTTTTTCCAAATACAGTATCAGTATCTGCAACTTGGCTCACGGACTGTCTTCGAAATGGGTATAATAAAAATGTCTAGTTAAAAAAAAAAAAAAAAAGTATACAAGATCGTATATTTATACTACTACCAGTTCGTGGCGTTATCAGATCGTGTATTTCTCTTCTTACGATGTCGGAGGATCTCCTCTACAAGATGTCACATAACCTATGTATTATTTCTATTCTCACTAGAAATATTTCACTTCGTTCTTTTTTCTTCTTCTTCTTCTTCTTTTTTTTATCAATACTCACAATCAGAAAAAGACGGCGAAAAAAAAACACCAACGGAATAAATGAAGAGAGAGAAAAATGAGAGAAAAGCGAAAAATAATAAAATACGTAGGTAGCTATAATAGGTAGATAAGGTATAGCAGAGGCAACAGCAGCATCAACGACATTCACGCATAATATTTTACAAATTCTCCAAATAGACATACCCAATTCCAGCAATTAAAACGAGCTCGGATATCTCTTCGTATACATCATGCATAATAATCGTACCTAATATCCTTACGCGTATAGGAATTTATTTTTCAAATGCGTCCTTGCTTCGGCATGCCCGTTGAAAGAAATTTATACTCAACAGACAACTACGGTACGATGTCTACCTTCATATACTTACCGAAATGATAGGCAAAGTATTAGGTATTTTTGAAGGGATTTCGTTTTTTTTTTCTTTTTCAAAGACGTAACGAGCGATAGCGATTTAAACAAAAGAAATACGTTCTCGAGCAGGTGTTTTAACGCTATACCGACAAATTCTCGTCATTCGTTCTATTTTTATTCATATTTAGTTTCGATGTGCGAGGGCTCGTCAAGTACTGAAAATGATTCGCGAGTACTAATTATACACACAAAAATATAGGTCTATATACGTAATACGTATAGTAGAAGTCAAGATGATCATATTATGAGTCATCGTGAGGTGGTGTAGCTAGGTACATTAAAACTTTACGACCGGATTTTCTCTCCCTCCCTCTCCCCCTCCACTCCACTCCACAAAATAATACTTCCTTCCGAGTAGACAAAAAAATTCTTCGCTTTTTAAACATATTTCTCATTTTTTCTGCAAAAAATTGTCTCGTTTCGCTCTTAAAATTTTAAAACTGTATAATTGCGTTATTTTGAATTCGATCAAATTTGTAAAAAAAAATGAATGGTCGCTGACTCCATCACTCCATGGAATTTCGTCTTTTGATTGGTATATTTACTTAAGTATAATAATCAACGATTTCGTCCCTCTTAATTTGTAACATTACGCAAGCATGTTTTCTGAAAAATAAATATGGGGAGAGGGTTGAATTTATTTATTTTTTTCATTTTTCAATGTTTGAGTTTGTAATAAAATTTAATATGTGATAGCAATTATTCAAATACTCATATTTTCCACATGTATGAAGTATTTTCTGGAATTCTCCACAGTATGTCTAACAAAATTTCCGAAATGAAATGCAGGACTTTCGCAAAACAAAGTCAACGCTTTTACAAACCCTATGGAAAGATATACCCTTCTCTGCCACAAAAAAAATCACTCAAGAAAGAAGAGGTAATGGAGAAGAGAGGCTACTTTCAAAATATTTTCCAATGCAAACTTCTACATTATTTTTTTGGAATAAATTCCTCAAATTTTAATCTATAAAATTCTGTAAAATAGTGAATTTTGTAAATCAAAAAAATGAATTCTCATAGGCAATATAAGTTATATGTTTCCATCCAAAAAATCAGATTTTTTTCATAAATTATTGAGGAATTGATCAAAAAATCCATTTAAAAAATCGCCGATTTTCGGTTTTAAAAAAAATCATTTCACTGCTCGCCCCCTCCCTCCCCCCCCCTCAAAAAAACGAATTTCGATAGATTTAACATGATTAAGATTTGAATCAATTAAAATTTGAACTGATTCCCTATCCCCCAAAAGTTACCGAGATGAACCCTTGTTGAGTTGTTGATCTTGAACTGTCGACGCTTCCGAATCATTTTGTCGTCAAATCGATATACGTATCTGACTAAAATGCCAAGAATTAAGTACTTATGTACTTGGGATATCACATGCATCAGATGCAATCGTCATTCTCATTCTCATTCGAATGTTTCGAAATATCGTTCGTGTTCTGAGTACGAGTAGCATACACAAACACATGGCATGCCATTGATACACTTTGCCATTTTAAAGGGAGAAGTGAGATGGATTACGTTCCTAGGTAAATGCGAAATTCTCGAATCTACCTATGGGTAGAGATGGAAGGCGCTACAAGTGGTTAATTAATAATTATTCTGCCTGGCATGGCAACGAAACGCCATCATCAGCGCAGGTCATAGTTACATACGTGGAGTAAGTACCGTAATACGAGTACGGTATGTATTAGGCCTAAGATTGTATACATGTCTATAATTCTATACCTACATATAAGTAAATAATGGCAAATGAACGCGAGTAAGTGGCCAAGTAATGAAATGCGTAAGTAAGTAAAAATACCTATGTATGCGTAATGAAACGAGGGTGAGGTGTAAGTAATGATGTGATATTGTAAAAAATGAAGAGTTGAATAAATGGAAAAGATGGGTGGCGCAGCACGTTTGGCTATTGGACGTGGCTTGGAGTGGCGAGGCGGCGGCGGCTCGTAGTTCGCTTCAATCTTTGAATGAATTGAAAATACGAGCAATAAACTTGGTATAGATCTGTAGTAAGTAAGTAGATATGTTGGTTTAAAAAGTAAAAACCTAATAAACGTAACCTGGGACCTGGGGGACCTGGGAGATTGGATCGGGAAGAGAGGAAAAGGAAGGACGCGAAAAAAGAAGGAAAAAAGGGTGACTGATGCGTGACCCCTGCCGGCTACACGAACATAAATCATTTCGAACGAGATGAAGAACTGGTATGGAAAGAGGCGCTACAGCTCGGCGCAGCGCACCGCACCGCTAAAAACCATCGCTTAATAATCAATTACTTATATATACACACACACGAAAACCAGCAATAAGTATCATCAACAACAACAACAACGGCAACGGCAAAACGCAACGACTATATAGGTATACCGTAAGTATACGATACCATATTATATTATATATCTATACTAAAAACAAACAAATTAAAAATAAATAACAATTAAAATACGTATATCACTATATATCTGAAAGTGGAAACGGCGATCGCAACAGCGAGCCGACATATCCACATCCACATCCACATCCAGCGACCGCGATGACCGTTGAGATGAAAAGGAAGAGAGAAACGAGGTGCTGGAGGGGGTACGATAAAACGAATACCCGGTTAATATACGTACGTATCTTACGATATGAAAATTATACTTATTTAAAATATAGCCGGCCAACTCGATCGTGATATATGGTCGGTCAGTTCTATCAGTTGGTGAAAACAATCTGCGTGACCATTAAACATGATAGCGATAGGTCGATTCCATGTAAAAATCTACAAGTAGATACCAATACCACAATACCAGTACAAGTACAAGTACCAGTACCTCTACCTATGTAGGCCCACAACGTCGCCATCCATCCAAAATTATAATATAATACGAGCACGAGTATAAATTGAAAATAAATTATACGCATCTCAGATATGTAGGTATGCAGTATATATGTAGGTACTTTATATATTATATTATGTACCTTCTACCTAGGCATATAAACGGGTATTATTCTTTCAATTAAGTAACCGTGTATAAATAAAGTAATCGCAGTTTTTAGGAGCACATAAAAAATGCCAAAATTTCAAGAAAAATACACATTTTCTGAGTAGGTAATCGGACCACGACCTCGTACTTGGAAAGCAATATGGGACATATGAGTATTGAGTGTAGGCGAAAATCACAAATTGATGCAATATTAAAAATGGTTAAAATTACATGCGCACCCCTCCCTCCTCATCCCACCTCTTCTTCTTCTTCTTCTTCGGAAAATCATACACAGGTAGTAAGTATTCAAGTACAGGTAGTAGGCACTCATATTCTGTATTATTATCCAAAAGTAAATTCGGATAAAAGTCTAAATTCAAGTACATACAACAGCGAATATAGCAAGCCGAGTTGAGTTGTAGGTGGTAGGTGGTAGGTTAGATATACGCAGGACCTACGTTGCCAAACGCAAATATAGCAGAACTGTACATATAGATTAGAAAAAAAAAAGGGTACTGGTAGCAGAATTACAACCGAGGGAAAAAGAAATACAATTACGAGGGTTGAAGGTTAGCAAATCGTGTTAAAAACGAATAAATAGTAAGAAAGGGTCGTCAACTATTCAAAACATTCGAAAACAATAGCTCGCGAACAACATTAGGTACCAAGTACCAAACATAATACTTTTTCGTGTATACAAGATGAAGGATAAAATATGTTCGCGTTAAATATTCTCCACCGAAAAGGTCAATCGTACACCTACTCGTACCTATACGGGGTAGAAAAACATCTTTGTATGTACGTAGCACGTACAGGGTACACCCAATTCAGAGCGAATTAAAACATTCAAACTCTTCTGGTACCTTAACCTTACACTTGTCAGGGCCGTTCAGAGGAAATCCAAATTTGAAGAGCAGAAAGAAGTCTCACAATGTGGAGGGGGAGGGGGGGTCAAAAATTCCAAATTTCGATTTTTGAGTTCAAATACTGCGCAAAAAATGAGGCAATGGGGCTTAAAAAATGAAAAAAAAAAATGAAATCTATTTTATGATCTTCCGATTGCGCAGAGAGCCTCCAATTCATTAAAAATATTCAAAAATTCAGAAGGTAGGTACTTATTTCCGTTTTTTTTTGTTTTTTTTTTTGAAATTCAACTTAGTGGTTGAATAGACTAAAAACCACAACTTTTCGCAAAAATCAATATTTTATACTTATAGCTTTTTTACTTTATTGTAGTACATTGAAAACCGTTATAAAATGACAATTTTCTCAAAAAATTGTGATTTTCGGTGTTGGTGCATACGGTGGCTTAATAACCTGTATGAACTAGGTTTTAATAATATTTTGAATTTTTTGGAAATATTGGACATTTGATCATTTTTACGGAACTGAAGGATGCTTCTTGGTTATGAAGCACCCTCGTAAGCCCCTGCGCCTTGCCCCACCCCCTCCCTAGAAATCTAAGGCTAGGAGAGAAATCTCTCTTTTCCCTCTCTATGCGCAGACCGAGCATTAATGTATAATCATCAGCGGGTCATTTAGGTAATGATTGATTTTTGAGCTAGTTTTTCCAGATTCGATAATTTCTTCTATTCTCCTACTTCCTATTTCATTTTGAATCAGTAAAAAGTCACTGAAAATCTCAGAATTTTAGCACAAGAAAATCAGGAAACATTTTCGGAGGATTTCCGTCGAATTTTCAGCAAATTTCAAGTATTTTACCGACATTTCGACGAATTTTCACCGAGTTTTCAGCAATTTTCTACACAAATTTGCTTTCAGTAAAATTTTTAATTCTTTAGGAAAATTAGATTCGTCTTCGGAAGTAGGCAAATGCCATTAAATTTCCATCGGGCACCAAAACGTCCAGTTTTCTAATGTTATTTAGGTGGGCGAATTTCAAAAAAATGCTTTTTTAAAAGGAATACGACTTCTTTGCTAAAAAAGTTGACTCGTGATGCAGATTTTAAAAAATATGAATTTCGGACTCTTTTCTTTCTAAATTACAGCCAAAATCCTAAACTTTACGTCCTTGCCTATGGTAACTCGGTACTCTCATATCAGGGATCCCGGAGGGAGGCGTCTGGTCCCTCCGGCTCCGGATCCGACAATTTTTTTCAAGTGCCTCCGGCTCCGACTCCGGCAAGGTTAAAAAGGCTTCGGAGGGCCCCCCGACGGTAAAAAAGCAAAAATTTTGTGGAATCATCATGAAAATAAAAGTACCACTACTTTTTGAAAAACAAAAAACAAGTCATTTTTAACTATTGTCGTAAGCAAAACAATAACGGACAATTTTGATAGTTTTTAGGGAAGAAAAACTGAAAAATTTCTAGTAGAAAAATTAAAAATCAAAGGAGGGACCTCCGGAGCGAGGAGCCGCAGCAGGTCCAACGTGGTCCCTCCGACTCCGGCTCCGAAAAAATCGTCCGGAGGGGGCCCTCTTCCCTCCGGCTCCGCTCCGGGATCCCTGCTCATAATTACCTAAAGCATAAAGCCAGTCATAATTTTACAAATCGAGAGCATTGTGATCCGTAACTACATACTATTACACTTGATCCTTGATCACAACAAAGTAGTACCTAGGTTCAACAAGCGCGTATTATAGATGGTTAAATAATTGGAAAAATATTTCATCGTCTCAGTGAGAGCTGAGAGCTATACGTTTACGTACTCATCGTTACTCCAGGGTGTATCTCATTTAGTTGCATAATATATAAATTAATTTACCAAACGGCACCTAATGCGTATTCTCGCATTTATTATCCTAAACGATAGAATGCGGCAGAAGAGCGATTTTCACAATCATCACGCCGCGCCGCGCCGCGCCTTATGATACTGCAGTCCACAGTTCATAATACACGCGTGCGATCGGCCAAAAAAGCATAGCGATGGCGACGGCGACGACGACGACGATGGCGCTACTTGGTAACATGACAGGGCAACTGACCCCCGCGGTTCCCGAATGCGGCGATCATTGAATATGAATACTGATGAATGTGGTAACATAGCGAGCGTTAACAGCAGTCTCGGGTCCCACGTACGCAGCTACGCACGTACTCCAACATAGAACATACATATTTAAGTAGGCAGTTACTAGCTAGGTAGTAGATACCTCTACCTACGAGTAAGTCCAAGTACCTACATAGGCTACATATATCTCTGCGCCGGTCGCAATATCGATATGAGAACTGAATGAGTAGTGAGAGTGACAGTGAGCTAGTGACTGGTGAGTAGCGACTAGCGAGTACTCGGTAGGTAGTTAGGTACACGGTACAGTTGGTACCAATATTCGTATGTATAATGTATGTATTATATTAATGTACATTGTACATCGCAACAAAAACGTTCGTTTCGGTGGGCGAAACCAGTTGCCTACATGCATACTTATTTCAATGTGCATCATGGTCCATGCCTCCATGGTCCAATAATTGGTAAGTACGAGTATAAAATGATCTATACTGCGGATACTTATGCAGGATTGCCCAACAGTTCTTGGCACATTAATCGGTATTTCAGGCAAGAAATCGACATTTTTGTTCAGGGTTTCGAATACATACCTATACATCTAATTATTATTCACGGCGAGACGCAACCACTCAAATTAGGTAAACTCTCACATTACGATTTGTCGTCCCTTAGAATGAACAGGGTTAAATTCAAAATCTCAGAAGCATTGGGTCTGTCATTTTTTTTGGGGGGGGGAGGGTTAGATTGCCTAAGGGATAAGAAAAAATCAGATTTTCAGAGAATGCGCATAGTAATCCGTCATTCATAGACGAATGTCAAAATCGACCATCACCTCAAATTCAGTCGTCCTTTCACCCCCACACCCCCCCCAGGAGAGATTTCAGAAAATGAAGTTTCCATATTTTGCAATAAACAACAAACAATAATAGAAGTAAGTACGTGAACCTGGATGTGTAGAAACCACCCTTCACAGGTGTTGAAAAAAATTTTATGCGGAAATTCTTTTTTGGTTTTGATTCTTACTATACATTCTGAAAAGTTCTGAAATCAGCGTAAATTCAAAAACCAATTTTTGCTCACATTTGGTAAAATAATTCAACAAGAGAGTTCTTGGATTTATCATATTTTTAAATGTTTTTGTGCATTGAATTGATAATTGATTCATGTATGATTGTATACATTATAAGTTACAGGAACGCACCCAAGGGGAGCTCAGAGGGCTCAAGCCCCCCTCTTTAAGGTTTAAAAAAAATATATTTTCATTACAAAAATGTGAAAAAGTGCATTTTTTGCTCTTTAAACCGTATTTTCTCAAAAAAATTTCGCTCCGGCAGTATTTTAGACATTTAAGTTTTAAAATTCATGATTATTCACTGATTTTTCAGTCATAAATCGCTGATTTCTCCATAAATTCCCAATTTTGCAGAGAAATATCAATGGTTTTTGACTGGGAGATCAGTGAAAAATCACCAATCTGAAATTCGACCCCCTCCCCCATGTTTTCTCAAATTCTCAGCCCCTCCCTCAACTAATTTCTGTACCTTCCTGTATAGATTTTGAATAGAACGGCGACATTTTTAGGATCGATCAAGTTGAAATTTCCCAAAATCTCTCAGTCAAATTACAACAAAAACTTTCCCGAATATAATACGAAAAAGAAAAGGAAAATCGATCAGGTAGGTACGTTTGGAAAAAATGGGGTAAGTAAAAACTTGAGAAATACACTATAAATTTTTTTAAAAAAAATGTATTTTTTCAAGGGTGAAAATGTATTATTTTCATCACTTTTCTCAGATTTTACTACTTTTTTTTTTTTTTTTTTGCAATGTGCTGTAAATAAAGAAAAGTGAACATATTGATGAAACCTTTCACATATTCAAGTTTCAAAACATTCCAGACTTTCAAAGTGAAAAAAATCTACAAAATGAACTACCTATCTACGTGAATCTGCGCTTGTCGTTAAAAAATGAAACTCCAAGGACTTCGAAAATAAAAGAAATATTCCTAATGAATGACCAATTTTTCAAGAAGACAGTAGGTATATAAATATTTTTTAAAAAGATGGAAAAGGCAAAATTTTCGACCGATCAATCCACCCCTTCATTTCGAAAGCTCGAAAAATCGTAATCTTCGTACATGAATTCAGTTCGGGTTGCTGAGTTTGCAGGCGAAGCATTCGAAACCTGCGACGGAACGGAACACGAAAGATGCACACAGCAGTCCGTCTTCGTACGTAAAATAATGAGCATACGAAGCGCCAACGCGTGCGTTCGGATGTTTCTTTAATCGTACGGTGCGGTATAATAAGTATTACAAACAAACTAGGTACATTTACACACAAACACAGACACAGGCATTGGCTGGTGCGGCGGATAATTACGGCGATGACGGACGCACGGTCGGCCGGCCGGCCTGCCTGCCTCCTGCCACAATGCTAATTACTCGCGTATTCGATTTCAATAAACCTGTACCTAGCAGCGACGATTAACGTAAACATAACTTATCAAAAGTTAAACGCCCAGCCCAACAACGTATCGACCCGCCAGCAATCCGGCCCCATACATGAAAAGACCGCCATCTCCACGCCGCCGCGCCGCACGTCTTTTTACCAACAAAATAATGAATGAACGAATGAATGAATGTACTCGTACGTTTAAGTATACATAACAAAACCTATAAACGGCTAGATACATGTATGTACATATGTGTAATGCGTATAGTCTCAAGATGAGATGAGATATCCAAGAATTTACGCGTACACTATGCTCTTGTATACTTATAGGTAGGCTGGTTATGTGAAAGGTCGTCGCTTTCGGCTTTCATTAAATTCGTAATAATTCAAATTTTCCAAAAGTAAACATCATCAAATCAACTTAATTGGTACTTATTCGCGGTCGTCTATTCCAAGATTTATGGAACGAGTTCGTTCTTACGAAAAAAAAAAAAAAACCATATCTATTCATCCAGAAAACGTGTAACACGACCAACACGGCTCGCAACGTCGTACAGTTCTCTCTTATTCTGTACTTGTACGACTTGTAACAATTTAAATGCATAAACACGTTATTTTGCATAATTTACCCATACAATATTCCAGTTCGGCAACAACCAAAAAAATAAAATAACCACGCGCGTACAACAACTACGTAAACAAATATCCGCACCTAGGTGCTCCTTACTCCCTGCTCACTGCACTCGCAAGAACTAAGGGGAAAAAGTGGTGAGGGACGGGTGGAGGCAAAGAAAGTAAAAATAATAAGTAAACTACACACTTAATACCTATTTACACGATGACGGTGATGACGGTGATGACGGTGATGACGGTGATGATGATGATGATGATGATGATATTGATAATAGTAAACTACTTTAAATTATTGCCCGTGAAACTGGTTATTAGTGTCAAAGTTTTACAAGAATGAATTCGTCACCGGAGGCGATTTGTAAGTAAAATATCTAATTGTATGCGTATAAAAATTCATTTACCTACTCATCTACATTGATAATTTAGGCATACCCTTTTTTTTTTCAATTTTTTTTCCCCCTACCTATCGTTTAATCGGTTTTTACACTTTTGATAAAATTATTATGCACATTATTGTTCATTGTAGGGAAACACGAGTAATTTTTATTACAAGCAGGTCTAGGGTAGCTTAGTGGGTAATCGAGAAATATACCAAACAGTTGCTGAAAAAATTACTGGTCAACGAATTTTTTTAATTTAGGGTGTATTTAAAAATGCATCGGGAGGTCGAAACGGTTTGAAAATTTAAACAGCTCAATTACATACCATGTAATCGACTACATACCTATAACAGGAAAATAATCAAGTGGGAGGTATAAGTTTACATTATATCAAAATTTTAGTACACGTTATTCATTAAAAAGCTAATTTTTTTTTTTTTGTATTTTCTCGTTACGATTTAGCTTTGTTCCTCGCAATTATATGATTGGTAGGGGAAAAAAAGAAAAACATCCAACTGAAATTCAATTATAGAGAGAACAAGTTCAGATGAATAGATTGGACAGAGTTATTCGAATAGGTAGGTACTATATCAAGTAGGTAGGTAACAACTACCTACATATATTTCAACTTTCGATTAAATTTTCAACCATCTTAACACAAAAGTAACCCTCGATCGAGGTACGATTAATATTGCACTTTGTGACACTTCCATCGAATCAAACACCATAATTAGAGACAAATTGGCGAAAAACAATTTGTAAACGTAATTAACGAAACGGCGAACGGGCCACAATAATGGACGATATAAAATGAAAAAATGTTTTCCACTAACCTCGGTATCAATCTTCTTAAATTCACTGTCGTCTTCGTCGACTTCGAAATACAGCTCGGTAGAGGTGATCGACATGATACCAGGCGCTACGATACCAGGAGCGATCAACTTCGCTTTAGCGCTCATATTGACCGGACCTTTGAAACGAAACGAAAATCGTTACCAAAGCGATTCCTCGTCTCGGTAAATTACGAAAAAGCAACAACAACAAACCTGCTAGATCGACGTCGATGTCTCTATCGTCTGTAATCAGATCAGCGTCGTCTAGCAGATCACCGGATTGCACTGGATTCTGATGCGACGACGCTGCGGCCAAATGAGCGTGAAATTCGTCACGAGCCTGCAATATGGCATCTTGCGGAGCGCCGTTTTCAATGGCAGCTTTTAGCGTGGCTTCTGGATGCGTCGTGCCACGAGGATTATGAACGAATCGTTTACGACGTCTGGCATCGTCTTCCCACGAATCCAGTCTCCAGAATTCTTTGCGTCTGCTTGAACATTCGTAAAAAAAAAAAAAGAAAAAAGGTAAAAAGGTAAAAAAAGAGAATCTAGGATATCGAGGGGGAGGGGGAGGAGACTTACCTCGATTCTTCGTTATAAGCCCAAGCGCCGTGCTTGTGAGAAAGGATATTGGTGACTTTATCTAATAATCGGTTGGCTATGACATTATCGCGTCGTCGAGCAGCTGTGATGAGATGATCGCACATTCGTTCTTCGTCTCTACGATCGGACATCGTAGACGCGCACTGACCCTGTCGAGAGAAAAATTCACGATAATTTGCGATTTTCGATACGACGCAGCGAACCGGCCAAACTCGTACGACGTTCTTACTTCGAAATCAGCATGCTTCAATACATCGTCGGCCCGCATTCGATTTAAAATGAATTCCGCTTCGTTAGCCACCCGGACGATGTGATCTTTCATGGCGTGCGACAACAATCTGCGAAAAGAAAATCACAACGACGAGATGATTAAGTATAAGTACCTACCCGCTGAAAACACAAATAGCGAAATAGTACGAAAATAAATGAAAATTGTAAATTTGGCTGACCTTCCTTCGTTGATTAATTCGATAAATGCTAATCCGGCGTGTTTCTGCAACGAATTCTGCCACTCTTGAGAACACAATAGCATAACCAACTCGACAACAGATTGACTATTTTTGAATGTCGACAAGCCTGGAATAAATGCAAAAATTCGTTACTCAATAATCGATCGTTGCGAATAAGGACGGATAGACGTCTGCGTCTCCCGGTAGAGGTACATAGGTGAGCACTTGTTTACGTATTACGTACTCACCCTTGCCTTCGATCAGCAATTCTTGTCCATGCGATCCGATCAACGTTTTCGATAGAAATCCGGCGAAATCGACCATAATTTCTTTCAGCAACGGACATACCGACCCCAAAGCAGTCTCGAGTTTCTGCGTTAAAGACGCTTCTCGACTCGGAGCCGACGCCGGCAAAGTCATGTTCTTCATTGGTAACTCTTCGGCGAGCGTTTGCGGTACCGATGTCATCAACGAGGGTCCTTCGGTTGGCGCCAACTTCACTACCGAAATCTCGCCTCGAATTTTTTCGCCTCTCAGTTGATCGACATTACTCGGAGCAGCATCTGCGATATAACGTGTTAGATAATCGTCGGTTGAGTAGAAGACAGACGGACGCAACTCGCAACATCGCCGCCGATAAAGAAAACACAAAAAACTTGAAATTACCGTTCGGATGAGCAGCGACGGTATTCGATCTGGGATCTTCGTCGTCGTTCAGATTAACTTCGGTCCACGATTCGTCGGCCATCGTATTCGGAATCGGCGGCGGTTTGTTGGCATCCGTATCGTTAGCCAAGTTACTTTCGACGTCGCTAACCGGTTGCGAACTGGACGGCGACGTTATCTCGTCCGAACAGCAACTCTGCGCAAAAAGGAAACGTCGTTATTCGCGAGTTTTTCGGAAAATCGCGAAATCTACGCCACGTATTTTCGATTCGAATAAAAAAACACAAAGCGGAAGTGAGACGTTCGTCCAACGTTCGATATGGCAGCGATATTCTAGACCTTATAGAGTGTAAAATTGTACGAACGTTCGACAAACGCCACCTACATATACGTAGATGTACATTTGAAAGGTTGAGATAAGGTGCGGATGCGGGTGCGGGTGCGAGTGCGAGTCAACACATCGCGCGCGATTCGGATACTACTTTACCGTCGGTGCACTCGCCAAATGAGTGTCGATGTCGGCAAATTTAGACAAATAGGTACCTACGAAAGTACTACAGGTACCTACGTAAACGTCACGTCGGCAAATAGTACCTACCTAGGTAAACAAAAAAGGATATTCAAATCCTACCTTGTTATTTAACGGATGTTTAGTAAGACATGCGTATTTCCGAATTTCCGTGTTATGGTTAACATCGTTGCACTTAGTTCTATGTTTCTATTTCCCACGTTACGGATAAACAACAAATCAATAAGGATAAATTAAAAATCGCATGCATTTCAGTTACCAATTACATCATACCATGTTAAAAGTATTACGGGGCAAGAAAAAAAAAATGCATAGGTAATTACCAAATGTAATACTCGTATCGTAAAAACTATCTACGTGCCATTTATTTTCAGTACGATACCTACTATGTAGAATTCAGATACCTATGTAATAATGTTAAAAAGAAAAAAAGGAAAAAAAAAACACCTAGATACCAACAACTACACTTCGGACATTTTTTTTTTTTTAACCGTAAAACTTGTTAATATTTTTGTTTTTCGATTTCCGGAGTTGATTAATCAATACTAAAAGTTGAATAGGTACAGTAGATAGGTCAGGCACCTATCATACTTGTTCTCTGTTTAGGTTAAATCAAGTTTATCTGTATTTTTATTTACAATAACGAAACTATCGTCTACAAAAACTGCAGGATTTGTTACACGTTTACTCGGGAAAAAAATTTAATTATACTTAGGTTAGAAACCTAAAATCATTCGCAATAATAATAAAAAAAAAAGATACGCGCGTTTTCATTCACAAAGCTGAAATTTGAACAAAATTAATCAAATCATCCAGCGAAATTTACCTTGTTCGAAGATGCGATCGCTGTTTCGGTATGCACAGACGAATTATTATCATCGGTAACGCCCTCGTTTTCTCCTTCCTCCTCTTCGTCTTCGTCGTCTTCCTCTTCTTCGCCTTCGGCTTGCGAGCCCGGAACCATTGCAACGGCTGTTTCAACAAACGAATATAAACGATATAGAAAATCGTTGGAAAAAAATATTCTCAGCGAGAGATAGTAGCGAAAATTTTGTAAAAAATATTCAAAAAGCAGAGAGTAGAAAACCCGCATCAGTGAATAAAAATGGCATAACTCCCCTCCGTTTCCCATTAAATTTGGATTCCTAACACGGGTACACACGGTATACTCGACTACGTATACATAATTATACTAAATTAGGTATCATTAGACTAACTCTATAGACTACTTTTCAACTTGTAGATAAGTAAATTCAAACGCAAAAATCATGCGCATCTACAATATTCAAGCGGCAGGAAACTATCTAACGTGAAAACAAACCAAAAAAATTCAAAACCGTAAAACGTTGAAAATTGCGAAAATAAGAAATACCTACCTAAATATAGACGTACTTTTACGTACTGGAATAAAATACAAACGAAGATCAAGCAATAACACGCAAACCTTATGAAAAACTCAATAAACGAGCGAATGAATTCTCACGCTGTGAAAAACCGAACACACACACCGCACCGCGCACACGTCGGAGCTACGAATAATGATGGGTGAATTGTGCTCGAAAGAATCAAAGCAGGTAGGTATTCTAAGTATATAGATGTACTAGGTACATACGAAAGCTTAAAACTGCAAAAAAAAAAAAAAAAAAAAAAAACTAAACTAAACTAAACGGCGGAACGAGCGGCGCTAAAATTTCGGATGCGGATGTAAGCTGCGGCAGCTTCAGTTCGCTACAAGGCTACATCTACAATAGATTTCGTCTAACCTGTGTGATTTATTGGTGCCGAGTAATGCCTCGTAGCAATTCTATGATTAACAGGTTGTGAAGGCAGGGTAGATGTGACAGGGTATGTATTGTGACAAGAATGGGGATGCGAACTGGGAAGAAATTGTGGGTAAACGTGGTTAGACCACTGTGGAAATAATGGTCTTCCGCCTATAGCGTTATTATTCATACAATCTAGTTGAAAAAACAATAAACATCGTATTAGAAAAGATGAGCGCGAATACCTAGCGCAGCTTTGTAATTCGTCGTATCGCAAAATACGAATGATACCGAACTAATTCTAAAACGCGGAGAGATCTGTATAGGTACTGGAAGTAGTCGTACTCGTAAGTGCCTGTTAATTCGTTCTTTTCGGCACGGATTTCTTTAGCGGAAATGGAAATGCGCCACGCGAAAGCGAAAAAATCAGATAAATCATACTAACGTGCGGAATGATCGCTATTCAAAAATGGACCGTTGATGGAGGCCGAAATGTTATTCTGATTTGCGGCGGAATGTTGGGATACGGAAGGTGGTTCGAGAATATCTCTATACTTGGAAACCATCAGAACGGAAATGAAATAAACGATAGCCAAAGCTAAAAATTGAGCTTGTTTGGTCTCCTCCTAGAAACAAACGCAAAAAAAACAACAAAATGATTAACAGATTCGAATTGGTTTACGTAAGCGCAAGCTCTTAGCTCACCACATCTCGATAGACGACCGCCCGTAGCCTGTTCACGTCCATGTCTTGTAATAATTTATCCGGATCTCGAACCGGACTAGTCTGCGATGTAACACTTTCGACAATATCCTGCGTACAACGAATAATGTCATTGAAAAGTCAACAAACGAGCGGGTGTTTTCGTAAACTGAAATCGGTTTACCTTCGGAGACGCGTGCGCTCCTCTCACTAACGAATTTATAAAAGAAGGTTTGCCGATGTTGTTATGAGCAAAATGAATAGGCACGTAGGTGCTGTTTCGTTCCTTGCATTCCAAGCAATTACGTACGGCGCTGGTACAAACCTGCGAATTGAAGAAAGAAAGAAAAACACCGTACGGTACGCGCACGAGAAATAAAAAAGGCGTGAAATTATGCGCGGTCGTCGACGGTGCAAAAAGTAAATTACCAATCGTAAACACTGCCTCAGGATACCTCCGCTGGACATATTTTTTTCGGCCTCCAATTCGCCGAAATTCAACGAACTGGCGAATACCAACACGTCGGCCATATTGACTAAACGCTGAAGAAACGAAACGGCCACTTCGATGGGCATGCCTTGGGTCGGTTCCATGGCATCCAATTCGTTCTGAAAAAAAAAAAAGAAAAAAAGAAAGAAAGAAAGAAAAAGGAAAATGAATCAATTTTCAAAGGGATGAGAAGACCATAGACGACGATTATTTTTGAGCTCGAGAGCAACTTACATTCGGAGAAGTAGCGGAAGCTAATAAAGGTAACAATCCACCGCAGGCTATGATCAGGTTGTCGGAGAGTTGCGATATCAGATGCACCGTGTTCACGACGAAAATGGCATTTTCGCTGCTATTCACGAAATCTAAAATCGTTTTGGTGGAATGACTGCGAAACGGAGAAATCCACACGTTAAACGAAACCGAGTCCGCGGATTCGAACGGCGCCGCGCCAGCGTCACGTTAACCGTACATACGTATTACGTACCTTCTCCACATTTGGATGTCGGTTTCCAACGAATATAGAATATCGGACAACAATTTCTGATGAATGTACGACCATTTGAATTCCGGTATTCTGAAAGGCGGTCTGGACGGGCCAGGACTGAACATTGGACGGACGCCGTTTTCGTTGGCACCTTCTTTCATTTTCCCATCTGCGGAATGAAAAACACAACGTCGTCGGTACAATCGAGATACCGCTACTATCGAGTCGAATGTCGAACAAAACGTTCGGTCGTTCTTACCTTGCGAAGACGAATAGTCGGCGCATCCGTCGCCGTCGCACATTTCGTTTTCGTTTACGCCGACGTAGGTCGATTCTTCCATTTCTTCGCGTTGCGATAGACGGTCGTTTCTAACGTCGTCGTTTACGACGCAATCCGCGCCATCGGACTGATTTTCCAGAGAGCACGCTGCGGAATAAGTAGAAACCGAATCTTGGATCGTTCGCGACGATATATCCATTTTTTCAACAATTTCATCGCCGATAATCGCGGCGGCGGCGTTCTCATCGGTCAGATTGGGAGCTTGGATACGCGTCGGTGACTCCGGTGCCGGGCAGCTGGGTATCGATTCTTCGACCGCGTTTTTCTCGCTACAATTTTCGGCGACATCCGAGCAAACAACGATATCGACCTGTTCGTTGGTCGATTCGATTTCGGCAGATTGCTCGTCAAGTTGGATACCGACGGCACGACTAGCTTCTTGGTTAGGCGGCGATTCTTTTTCGACGTTGTTATCGCAGTCTCCGTAGTCGTATCCGTTGGCGACAACTTGTTCCGAACGATCTTCGGGCAGCTTGATTTTGGGCGAATCGGTCGCTTCTTCGCGATCGTCGTTTTTCACCGGCGGCGCGATCACGTCGGCGACGTAATTATCTCTTTTATCGACGTCGTTGATTTCGGTCGGCGTCAAAAACACTTCGGAATTGTCGCTGTCTAAAATTTCTCTATCCGCGACGTGCACGGTAACCGGTTTGAAGGGTGTTTGTTCCGCGACCAGTTTGACTTCGGACGTCGAATCCGAAACGATACTTTCGACTTGCACGACGTCGTCGTCGTCGGTTTTATCGAGAGTCGTTTCGCGAGTCGAATCCGCCTCGGAAATTTCTATTGAAGCGGCGGTAACGGTTTCCTGCAATTCAGTCGCGGACGACTCATTTACGGCGGCTGCCGCCTCCTCCTCCTCCTCCTCCTCCACCGTTTCGGTTTTACCTCGATCGTCCGCCTCAGATTTACCGTTTTCGTCCAGATGCTGACCAGAAGACAACTGCTCCGATATCGAATGAATATCGCGCTGCGGCGACCAATTATTCTCGTATACGGCGTGGTTTTCCATTCGACATTCCGGATATAATGGATTGAAATCGGGAGATTGCTGCCCGTTCAACATGGGCGGTTCTTCGAAAATCGACGAACGGATTTCTTCGGTAGGAACGCTGCCGGTGACGGTGGCGGTGGCGGAGGCGGAAACTACGACCGCGTCGTCACCGTGTTCCGCTGACGGTGAGACCGGTCGATTCGCAGCTTCTATCGGTTGGGCTTCTTCGGCGTTCTGCGAACGAAAATTATTGTTGGTACGTGAATGTACGTTTGCAGTTTAAACAGCAAATTTGGCGGCGGGTACTTACATTTTGATGGTAATGCTGCACCGCCGACAGATAAGAAGGATTTTCCCATCCCGATATGGTACTGATAGGCCTCTGCTGTCTTTCTTGCGGATCGGTAATATTATCGCTGCGTTGACGTTCGTAATGTTCGTACATTTGAGCAAATTGTAATTTGAATTCTTCGTACGAAACCTAAAACAGAGAGGACCGACGATGATTGGTATGCTAAAATCGCACGCCGCAGAATTAGGTAGGAACTAGGTAAGTTTTTTCCGTTCGCCGCGCCTCGATCACATACCTTGGAATGAACAATGGCTAACGTATCCACCCAAACTCTCCATCCGCCATATTCGTGTTTCACGGCGTGATGCAGCAACATACGAAACAGGCTGTATACCATATCGCTGATTTTTTGCTCTTCCAGTGTTTTCGGATGAATATACGCCATAGCGATTAACCATTCCTGAAAATGAATGAATGAATGAATGAATAAAAAAACATGCACCCGTTTCTACACCCTGCTTACTTTCGAACGAGACCGAAACGAATGATGAAAACGCGACACTTACCTGCCAGACGGACATTTGCAGAACGGTACGTCGGTTTTCGCGATTGTTATTACACAGGATCGTCATATCGGATAAAAATAATTTCTTCACTTCTAACAGTTGATCGGTTTGCTTGGATTGTCTGATCAAGGTGGCGACTACTTTCAAGATCATGGGATTCTCCAGTCTGTAGCCGTTTTCAGGCTCCATATGCCGCGTATACTGAATTTGCTGACTAATATGCTCGGTCAATATCTGCGGAAAATGCGCCTTTTTTTTATAGATACGCACACGAACGATATCGTATTTTGGTACATAATATAATCGAAATGTACGAAGATACTACTTTACCTCGTATAATACGTTGTAAGTGGGTAACGTTAAGGAATTTTCGTGCAACAACAACCGTTCGGCGAGCAAAGTGTACAAATTATAAGGGCTCATAACGTCGTATTTTCGCCTGCACAACCGACACGAAAGTAAATATAAATAATAGTAATAATACTCGTAATAATAAGCAGATGGGTAGGAGCGAGGTTGTCGATTTTTAGCGACGCGACGTACTTACTTATGCGTGCTGCGACTCAAAAAGAATCCCAATAATTTCAAAGCTTGCAATCTAATGAGCTGACTTTCGGACGCCAACAATTTGAACACCACTCGAACTCCGTGTTTCAGATCGAATGCTGGTATCATGGCAGCCGGATGGTCAGCCATCAGCGTAATCAGCGTCTGCAGGATGTCGTGCAGATTTTCATCTTCGTGAACTGTAAAAACGAAACCGTCGCGTTGATACGAATTCAAGATTGTCCGACCGGATAATACATATTACTAGGTGGTAACTCGGGGGGAGGGGGAGGAGGAGGAGGAGGAGGCAGAATTGAATCCGATAGGAATTGAATTTAAAAAAAAAAAAAAAATGGCGCGATCCAATCGGATCCAAGTGTATACGAGTGAATTCAAGAGGATACAAACAAGCGCATAACAAATTTGGTAGAGGTATAAAATTAGATCCAACAGGATCGAAAAAGCTAAGAAGAGATCTGAAAAGATCTGGAAAGATTAATTGGATCAAATTGGACCCGTTTTTGGATCTAAATTTCGCTTACCGGTCGACAGATAGTTCAATATGCTTTGCAATTCGTCTTCTTTGACGCCGACTCCGAGCATCATTAATTGTTTTAAAAACAGCAAAATATACGATCTAATGGTGACGATATCTTTTTGCGAAGGTCTCGGACCGTCTGAAACCGAATCAAATCAAACGATCAATCACCCAGGTGCGTATTAAAAATTGCAATCCTACGACCAGCCACCGCGCCTGAACTTGCGACAGACGACAGACGACAAAGCGGGCTGCTCAACCAACGTAACACGTACCGATAGCTTTCGGTATAATTCCGCTCTTCTGTCGCGGATTCACGACCCAATAATAATACTTGACGGTATGCATGGTTTGCAGAACAGTCGACACTCGCCTCACGTTCGAGTAGATTTGCGTATCGGCTAGAAATTCCGTCGACAAATACGAATACAAGCGTATTTGGACTTGAGCGGGCGTATAAATCCACAAGGCCGGATTGAATAAAATATGATCCAGTAGCTGCAAAAAAAAAAAAAAAAAAAAAAATAGTCCAAGTCGATATTGACGCGATTGTCGACACTCGACCGACCTGTTTCAACAGCAGCTCGCTGTTGGACGAAAGACAGGTAATGAAATGTTTGGTAAGTTGTAAAAAGGAATTCAACACGTCCATGGTGAGGTGGTCGCGTGAAAGCTTCTGCAGCATGTAGCTGATGACCAAAAAACCGCGATTCTGTATCATGTGCTGTTGCACGGTAGGCGAAATTTCCACCAATTCGCAAATGAAACCTAGTAATTTGGCGCTGCAAGTGCAAACGCGAGTAAATTATTGGCAAGCAGAAGCACTAAAACGCTAACGTAATGTACGGTATAAGCTATGTAAGTATCTCTATCTATGTAGCATAATATTGTACAATTGTACATAGGTATGTAGTATGTATGTAGTTGTAGGTAGATTATTAGAATTACCATAAAGTCGAATCGCGTCTTTCGCTGCTATTCACTGGTAAATCTAGCTGCGAAAATAGAGGAAACAAAACTTGCACGCCTCCCACCGAATTCAGTGTACTGTGAATGGAATGCGTTAAAACTGCTTTCACATCCTGCCGCCGAGAGTAAACAAAACAGATCGTACGTAAGTACCGTATAGCGGAGGATATTAGGTAGGTTTAGGTATACTGATGGTCGAGCAGATGACGCGACGTATAGACGTACCTGAAGCATTAAGGCGTGCGGCGTATGCACGAAATAGGAAATATTTCCTTTCGGAGCCGATTGTAAACATAATTGACTATCGGTTGCCACCGGATTATACATGAAAACAATAGCGCTCGATAATTTACCGTCGTACAGCACCTGCGAAGAGGAAACGGAAAAATAGTACCTAGGTAAATTACAAACCCTGATCAGCAGGTAATAGGCTTCGAATGAACCTGCAGTCGGTGTCAACTGTCAATACACTTGCGCCTGCAACGCGACGTCTGAAGCTTAATTACCCACCCACCCACCTACCTACCTACCTACCTACCTATTTCGTACTTTTCAAAACTACGAGCATGGAAACGACGCGACGCGTCGCATGAAACACCCCAGGGAAAAATTGTCAAACATGAGCAGGCCTGAAAAATGGTTGCGATTGAGCAGGTATGATCAGACCTGTTCCGCCATGAGCAAGACAATTAGAAGCCAGGCCTGCTCAGGACTGTTCAATCGCGGTCATTTTTCTTCCCTGACCAGGGCTGAGCAAGGCTATTTAGTCAGGCTCATACCGGATGATTTTTCCCTAGAACGCAAAAGTATCAGTACAACGATCATGAACGAAGAACGAATAAGAGCGAAATACATATAAATGTACTATAGCAAGCCGATGCCAACTTTCGGAAGTATATCCGTCGTCATCTACCTGTATCTACACATAAACGAAGGTGTAAGCAAATAAGTTGGACCAAATACTAGCTACAGCAACGAAAAACTAACGTCGTAACGTGGATAGGGTACATCACATACGAGTGCCTATGTGTATGTGTACATACAAAGGTATTACGAAACTACGAGTAGGTACGTAACAAACAACAAGAGGACGTAGGTAGTAGGTACTAGGTACTAGGTAAGTAGTAAAACTTGCAACAGCAACAGCAACAGCAATAGCAACGGCAACGACGACATCGACGAGATCGGCGCGGCTGCAGCGAATGTTTACCGAAGCTCGTGAAATGTGTCAGATTTGCGGTATCTTGTACTCTTACCAGTCGAGGATGGATTTCGTTACCGCAAACCGCTATACCTACGCATTGAAGCCTACCTAAGTATATATGTACTTTGCGTTCGACTCTACAAAGCTAGAAATAAAGCCATTTCTTCGTATACGAGTCGACCGCAATTTGTTCGTACAGGCTTAACGCTGCACGATCCGCTACACGTAGTTGGGTAGTAGGCAGTAGATATAGGTAAGGTACCTACCACCTACCACCTACCACCAACCATACCGCGTTGCTTTGATTAGGCTATACGTCCCTTCCCCCCCCCCCCACCACCTCTTCCACTTTTCCAACCGAACGCGAGCCGCACATTTCCATCGAAAGAAAAGCGTAACTAGGTAGAAGGTAGTAGGTAGTAGGTACTAGGTACCTGACCAAATTTTCCAATTTTGACTTCAACTCTGGGACGTGTAAGAAGATGGGCGTTTGTGTTGTGTGGCACACGCACATCAAACGTTCAGTTTCGCCAGGCATTTTAATGCTTTGTATTGAAATTACGCTTTTCGGTCAACCCTCCCCCCCGTAGCGAGCAAATCACCATACCACTGACCAAAAAAATCCAAAAGTGTGTTATGTATTTCACGTTTTGTTCGCCAAAAATATGTACTCGTAATTTTCTAAAACCTCGCTGTTAGGTACTATGTTACGAGCTTTCAACGTTCAACTTTTGCCGGGCGGGCTGGTCGGCGATAGGTGAAAGGTGCAGGGAACACGTATTTGCATCGAATCCGCAATTTTTGGAGAACTGACAGGGGGTTCAAAATTTCAAAGTCACGTTTCATTTTAAAAAGATCCGATATTAAAAGGGAAAAGGACAAGATTTTTCGAAATTTTCTCCGTAAAAAGGAGTAAGAAGGACGGACAACCAAAAAATCACATAAGAGAGCTGAAATATGAATTCCCAACATGATTTGAAAAAAAAAAAAAAAAAAAGAGGACCCGCATGCTTTCCCCAATCCCCACGACTCTGGGTTTTGCCACCGATTGTAACGAGAATTCGATTTATGCAAAAAACAGCGTGACTTAAAATCGCCATTACCAAAGTTTCAACCTTCCGTTGGCGCATGCGTTGTTGAAAATTCAACGATAGGAAATCGCTTTGTTGCCCAACTTGAAATTTCGATCTTCGTCAAAAGTCGACTTCACGATGCACACAATCGACCATTTTCGATAATTTCGAACAGTTATAAGTATATTATCGAATGAACTGGAAAAAAATTCGAAATGATTGATTGAAGGTTCCAAAACAACTGGGAATGGTCAAATATGGCATCGAGGAGGGGACAAAAATATCGAATAAAAAAAAATTTCGTCTAGTTTGCCATATGCGATTTTTGACGCGCGCGCGCGCAAAAAAAAAAAAAAAGTTCCCAATATATCTGTTTGAAATTGTACCTAGTACCTACTATCGAGGACTAGGACGCTAGGAGGACGGCTACGACGAGTTTTACGACGCGACGAGATTTTTTTCTTTGTTTTTCAAATATCAAAATCCCGTTACATTCGCAGACGAACAACAAACTCGAACGTTTTCCTCGTGAGTATAAGCCATGTGCCATTTCGATCGAAAAATAGCCGTCGAACGTCGAACAAAAAGTACGCGATGCAAGCGAATATCTACAATAATTTCTAACTACGCTTACGGTTTTATCAGCCGGATGGAGCGGAAGAAAGCAACATTTTTCATGCGTTTCAAAAGTATCCAGTTTTTGACTCACCCTTCGGTGATTCTCCGGCAGGGTGAGATTACATTCGTTGTCGAATCGAAACTGACACTGCGAAAACCAGGACAAACGTACCAGCGTGAAAACAAAAATGGAGGGGGAGGAAATAAAATAGGTACATAACATAAAAACGCAATAAAAAATTAATTAAGGGAAGAAAAAACGCCAAAAATCAACCGCTCGCGTATGGTATACGGTATACCTACAACTTGTACCTTACCTACTTGTACACCACAGTGGTGTAGGTAATTTAGGTAGGTATAGAATAGACGAGCGGAGTCAGAGTGCGTATAGTTGGTAGTTTGTAGTTGTACATGTACAAGTGTACAAGTGTGTATAATTATAATACCTATATGTATAGTATATAGATATACAATTATACATAGGTAGGGTACATACGTACGTATTACGTATACTACGTGATAATTAATGGTGCAAAAAGTTTACTTTGTACGTAGGTCCGAGTCTATGCATGGCGCATATTTGTTGGGTGGTTAATGCTTCGCTGAATAAATATATCGTAGACATTTGGCCGCAGAATACACGCTCTTCGTCCAGTTCGGCGGTCGCGCCGATGTAACATTTATCAAACGGCTGAAACAATATCGCTCGCTGTACTGCCAAGTAATTTTTTGCCAGCGTCTGCCCAGTGCCCAGTGCCCAGTGCCCATCCTTCGACAGTCCGACACCCCCCCCCTCGCCTTCCGAATGCTCTCCGTATCGTTAATGCATAAATATAGGTATAGGTACGTAATAATAGGTACGTACATATAGGTAATAGGTATAGCTGTAGCTATTCACTTACGTCGTTGGTCGACACAAACCAAGCCATCTCCGTACTGGAAGCCAGTTGACCGTTGACCAGGCATTTGATTTCGCTTTTGGTCCATCGATTATAAATGTAGACGATCGCGATCATGTACCACTGCAGCAACCAACCAACCAACCAACCAACCAATCGCGAAATATTAGTTAGTAGAGAGTAGAGATACTTTACATGGAATTGGACGACGCGACGCGACGCGACGCGACGGCAAACGCTCACCTTTCTCGGATGGAATTCGTACTTGACGCAATGCTGAAATCCTTTACCTCTGATCTTGATCGATGTTAAAACCAAACAATGGCCCACAAAGTGCGCGCTGTAGCCGACTCCTTTACTCGTCTTGAAACTGCAAACGAGAAGATGGCACAGCCGGTACGGCGATAAGTAGGTATAGGTAGGAGGTACACCGAAGCAGAAATGGTTCATCGCTCACTTACCAATACAGGTACGGTTTTTCTCGCTCGATATTCACCGAATTTATAGGATCCAAACGAAACCACGTGGTAAAAGTGAAACCGTTTTCGTGCGGCCATTTAGCCAGCGGTGGCAATACGATCGCCTAAAAGGTAAACGCAAAACGTGCAAACGTGTAGGTAAACGGTGAAAATGTTTGGAAAAGGCACGCGTCGGATGCCGGCGCGGCGCGGCGCGGCCTCGTATTTTAATCTTTTAAGTAGCCGCAGCCGAACGGATAGCCGAGTAGGTATAGGTGCGCATTTAATTCTAATTACTTACCGAGCCCTTCTTTCCTGGAAACGTGAAAAACACATCCGGTCCGTTTCTTTGCGGCATTTGACGAAGCACGCTTAATAATTTAGTCGAATGTTTAGGCTACGCACACAACGCAAATTAAATTAAACATTAATTTTATTCGTTCAAGCGACCGGGCTAAGGTATCTACATCCAGGTATAAGTAGTAAGGTATATGGTAAATGGTAAATGGTAAATGATAAAGGTATTAGGTTTGATAGCATATTAAGAGGAACGTTTGCGAGAAACCAAACAACCAAAATAAAAATGAGAAAAAAAAACAACCAACGCGACAAACGTAAACTAGGTAGGTCTAGGTACTAGGTAGTAAGAAACCATCTTGGTATTTAGTTGGTGTTGGTACGTACCCATTTCCCGTTCACGGCTTTCATCGAGCTTAATAGTAATTTCAGTTCTTTTACCGTAATGCTATAGCTGGCCAACACTCCCAACATATCGACCAGTAAATCTGAAAAATATGTACAGATTTCACCTTTTTTTCCCCTCGCGGTATCGCAATAATTCCTCACCATTCGTTACCTTACAGACGAGTTAGAGCGGCAATGTTCATTGTTCAAAATCATTTTCGAAAACAATAATTGGACGTATATCGGATTTTGGAACATGTCGAAATTTCAACGCGCGATATTTCCGGAAGGGTTCTCTCCCAATTTTTTTCACATTGAAATTTTCAAAATATCAATTTTTTCAACATGAATATGTTTTTTTCCTCTTGAGTGGGGGGAGGGGGGGGTCCATTCCAAAATTTTCAAGACCCTCTTCTGCGCGACGCTATTTTACGCCACCAACAGTCAAAAACTTATCAATTTTTATACTTTCAAAATCAACTTATTACCACGATAGGTAAGTACATCAGAAAGTCAGAAGCTAAAAACTGACTTGATATCAGAAAGTCAGAATGACAAGAAACATATCAGAGAGCAAAAAGTCGATTTTAAAATGTTTATTCTTTTGAATTTAACTTGATATAGAAGTTAGGATGAGACGAAAACATACATATTATGCCCATGTTATCAACATTTTCTTTCAGAGGAGACTTTACTTCTCATTTTTTTTTGGGGGGGGAGGGGTTTGGACTCATCAAAACCATTACATAGTACATCTCCCCTGATCAAGCTAATTGCGGCGTGAATTTTGAATAGCGACAGCTAACAAGGCACACTATCTCGTCTGTACGGGCGGGATGCGAGATGCATCGGTAGTTCGGTATGTAGAGATGCCTGCAACTCCAGTATCAGATACCTAGAGATAATTTACCTGCTACAACGGAATTGGCGCGATGTAATCGACATAGCACATGTTCTATCAGACCGACCTCGGTACACGCTTGCAAATTTCGCACCGATTTCCTCAAAATGGCAATAAACACGCTCCAGATTTCCGCCTATAAATACGAGAAGAATTGAAAGAAACGTAAGTAAAGCAATTCCTTCGGCATACTTGATGCAGTTTGAGCCGGGAGAGGGACGAACCGCGGCTGGCGAATTCAGGGGCGTAGCCGGGGGGGGGAGGGTGTCTGGCGTCTGAACCTCCCTCTCGAGGTCAAGAATTTTTGTGAAAAATGTCTTTTTTTAGAAATTAAAAAATCCTATTTTATCAAAGCTTCGCTCGGGCCTTGACAAAAATCATTTTAAAAAAACCTTTTATGGGCATTAAATATTCAATTTTTTCGAAGCTTCGCCCGCCCTCGCTACGCCCGGGCGTATATTAAATCACTATTCTAAAAATTATTCAAGACTGAAATGCGAAAAAAGGCGTACCTATGTTTACCCTTCCCTCTTCCTTTCCCCACCAAAATTTTTTCGTTTTTCAAGTCTCTGTACTCATTTTGCAGCCACCCAAAAAAAAACTTCCGACCCAGACCCCCTCCCCCCCCCTTCGAACGCTTCTGGCTACGCCACTGGGCGAATCATATCTACTTTTATACTATAGTAGGTTAGGTACATAAGTATGTACGAATGCACATACTTATGTACATACGTACTACGTACTACGTAGATGTGCTACTCGTAATACACCCCCTCCCCCCTCCTGCTCCGGCTTCTTCTCTATCGCATCGTATCGATGAAAAGAAGGCGAGCGAGGCATTTCGGCGGATACTCGTGGAAATTACTCTATGGCGAACACTTTCAAAGTTCGCCAAACTCAATTAAGACGAGCTCTTGCAATTGAAATCTTAAAAGGAAAAGCGGTCACGATGGGCAACGGCGGCGGCTGCGGCTGCTGCGGTACTTCTTCGTACAGCATACGAAAGTGCTGATGGGGGGGGGGGGGGTGTATAGGTTGCCGGGTGGGTGGAAAGACAACGTGTATACCCGAACCCAACCAACGCCAGTCGAACAGATATATTAATTTAAATGCGAATAGATTATCGAAGAAGAAAGAACCGGTGCGCGAGAGATGCGAAGAGAGGAAGGTCAACGCGGAAACGTTGAAATTAATACGAAATAATTTGAATTTTAAAACACGTACTCGAGTGGAAAATTAGATTTCAGCGGTTTTTTTTTCTTCCGTCTGCGCGCGTATTTTCGCTCGCACTGAAACTCTATTTTTCTTTTGTTTCGCGGTTTTTTCTTCCTCCTCCTCCCGTCGATTTTTTTTCTTCTTTTCCGAGTAGGTAATGTGGGTACATGTATCGAGCCTCCGCCCGCGCCACCGCAAATTTTACGCGTAAAGAATAAAACGCGTCGATGCGATGCGACGAGGACTCGAACAGAAAAAAGAATAAAAGAAAAAAAGAGATGGATGGAAAAAACAGGAGACTTTTCTCGCATGTGTTTAAAGAAACCGCGAACAAGCACTCTTCTCGACCCCGTCCACCGAAACCAAGCCTTTTCACACTCGTAGTACATACATTACATACCTACCTACCTACATATATGTACTTATAATTGTATAGACATATACGTAGGTCTATACTCTATAAGTATCCGTATTCGCATGCTCGTGTAGGTGAAAAACCGCGAAAACAGATCGCACATACGTTATACATACTGGGACTGGGACTGCTCGTATGGTAAGCAGTAAGCACGTCGCGTCGAATAGAGTATACCCGCATATGCCGCTCGCCTTCAGCGCCAGCAACCGGCAGCAACTGTTTTTCAGCTCGTTAAAACGTGTCAAGGATTTTCGCGCCAAGTTTCTTCATTTTCCGTTACCACTCGCGCACTTTTTTTCCCCCCTTCGACGAAAAAAAAAAGGAAAAAAAGTAAAAAATAAAAAAGTCGACAATCGCTTACCTGCAAGGTGGGAACGCAGTGATCCAGAAGTTCCAACATATGTTTGATATTTTGAGCGTCTTGAATCACAAAGTTCAGCTCCATATCGAATTCTCCGCCTACCAGCTATAAACAAACCAAAACAAATCAATCAGTCATCGTCATTACGTTTTGTTTTTTTTTTTTTTGGTGTTTTTTCATTCTTTTTCTTTTTCCAGCCAAACTAAGTATAGTGGTTAGCTGGTTACCAGTTATTTGCGATGCGACGCTACTACATAAATAATTAACTCGCTACAGAGCGCGCGGGGGGGGGGAAGGGCACTGGGTAAGCGAGTACACACGAAATCGGTCAACGATACAGAAATTATAGTACTTTTGTACTACCTATACTTCCTCCGCGCTTATTATTCATGGTATGGGTATAATATCCATTCGTAGGTATAAAGGATCGATTCGATGGTTTTGAACGCAAACAAATCTACGTACAAGTACATACAATGTACATCATTTATAATTATGTATGTACCAGTGCCTTGATAAACATGTAGGTAGCATGGATATTAGATACCTACAGGCTACCTTATAGCTATATTCGTTATACCTAAGGCACAACGTACGAATACGAACGGCCCGAGATTACAATTTTTTTTTTTTTCAAAATGTTAATAAGAAATAACTATTACGCAATTACCATACATGTAGAGAAGGACTGCAGGAGATAAGTTCCGAAATGACGAGCGATTGTCGTATATTTTATTCAAAATATTCATCGTTAAATCTGGATTTTTTTAAAAATTTCAATAAAAAAAAAAATAGGCATCTTGGCTAGTTTCGATTCAAAATTAGTAGCAAAACAAATGATACCCAATTCCGAGACAAAGTTCCTATACAGTAAAATCGTCAACTTACACCACTCCAAGTTTCTGTTCGAAATCGCCTTTATTTCGGAATCAAAAGCCAAATCGAGTAAAAATTTAACCGATCTGATGTCACGAGGAATTATTCGTATTTCGATATCCATACCGAATTTTGCACAATTTGTAATTCGTTCTCCTGCTACATAGGTAGAGGTACCTATTAGGTATATATGTAATATGTATAATATAGGGTATAGTCTTAGTCTGAGGTTCGGTGTCAATTCGTCCAACAATTCCAACTTCACATTCTGTAAAATGTATACTTGGAAAACCTCTCGTAAACGTTTTCGAAAAAGGCAAAAAATTCCCAAACAAGTAAGTTTCGGGTTCTACGAGTCTATTCGGGTGAAAAAATTGAATTTTTCAAAATATAAAAATTTTTAGATTTCAACGGAGCATTCGAGGTCGTCATCCCGAATAAAATGGATTCTTCGGGGTTTCCAAGGTGAATTTGAGAGAAAAATTTGAAATGTACCTACTCTACGGAAGACGCGCAGACTGCCGAGTTTACATTTTGGAAATTCTGGAAAATTCGTCCTTAGAAGCCAGTACCACGTTCCAAGTTCAATTCGAATGGAAAATTTAAATCCTACGTCTTCATAAATCGAAGTAGGTATAGGTATAGGTACGTATTTCAACACCTGCGTTAATTTTCTGAAAATTACGAAATTTATTCGCTTCCCGGAAATTTTGTAGGTATCTTACCCGAGGATCGAGAGAAAATTTTAATGAAGAATTCGACATCTCCAACCCTCCATCCAAAAAAAAAAAAAAAAAAAAAAACGACTGTAATCTGATTCGTCGCGCTCGCCCGCGTCGCGTCGTCGTCCCGGAGGAATAACGAGAAAACGCGTCGAAAGAATTGCATACCCAGTTTGCCGTGAATACGAACAAACGACACATCGACATACGAAGCCGGGAGTCGATAAAATTGCATAACTAGTTCGCCGTAAATACGAGCACGCGATGAGACGACGATGTCGAATGTATTGCATACCCAGTTTGCCGTAAATACCAACTCGGGGCGGCGCGCGAGACGCACCGTTGTGGGTTGTAGCTCGTTTTTCTTTCGTCACGGTCGCGATCGCGGTCGTCTCGAATTAAATTTTTGCTCGCGAAAACGTCGGCAAATTATGAAAATTTTTATCCGATATCGATCGAATTTTAAAACCCGACTTGGTCGGACTTTTCAACTCGCGGAGGTCGGAGAAACGATTCGAAGTAGGAGGAATCGAATGAAAAACGAAATGACGATAAAAATAGTATAATATTATATACTTAGATATCTGAAGGCATTAATAGGTACACTGTTTGATCGCAAGGGGAATTTTCAGTTTTATTTTCGTCAAAACGAAAATAAAAAAGGTAAGAATGGGGGGGAGGGAGGGAGGGAGGGAGAAGGCAACGCAGAGCCACAAACTACAAGGATGAGGAGAACGGAACGGGGGAAAATATATTTGCGAAAATTTTTACGAAACCTTATAAAAACTCGACAGATTAATTGCGCGCTACGCGATCGAGCGTGTAAGAAAAAGCCAAACTTTTAAATCAAACGGGTTCGCGTTGCTACTGCGGGTGCGGGCCGGGGAGCAAATTTATTATTACAAATGTCGAGAAAATTTTCAAACGAAAACAACGATTTCGATTGCCGATGCCGGTTCAATATTACAAACGATAATATAACTCGCTTCCTTCGGGTCCGTCTCGCAGCATCGCAGCATCGCAGCATCGCAGCAGAAAATAACGATGAAAATGAAACGTCGCGTCGGAAAGAGAAAAAAATTAATTATTCCGAAGTGGGAGAGGGAAAAAAGGCGAAATAAAATTAATAACGAGTTTGCCATCGCGCGCGAACACAACAATGAAATATTAAAAACGATACAATACGATACGATAGGTTTTTTTATTTGGGTTTCCAACGCTGCTGGGCCAAATTATACGATTATACTCGTAGTCGTATGTACTAGATGGTATAGTAGGATAGGTATATGACTAAGAAAAGAAACAACAAATTTATCGGTGGCAAATTTTATGCGATGCGATGCGATGCGATGCGGCACGACAGAGTAATTTTTAGGTCTGCTCTGCGCTGCGTAGTGGGTTGGTTGGGTATGTCTAGTTGTCTACGTGTACGTACCTATTAGGTATATTACGTAGGTACGACTGCGAGTAGGTATGTAGCTGTAGGATGTACTATGTACATAGATGTACCATACTGAAGTAGGTATATGCAATGCACTGCATAGTGCATAGTGCACAATGCACAATGCATAATGCATAATGAACGTAAAACGTATACCTAATACCTATATCTACATATTAGGATATTAGGTATGTGTAGGATAAGGATACGAGTTGAGAATGATTTATCGGTTTACATATAAAAATCGCCGAGCCGCGCCACTTGGTTGCCTCGTCTACGGTTTACGGTCGGTTCGGTCGAGCCGCATTGTAGTAGGTAATATATTTTACATTACATTCGTGACGATGAGACGGCGCTGGTACGCTGGTACGCTGGCACGCCGCGCCGGCATATCGGTAGATTGAAGCGCGCTAATACCGAAAAATCCGTTCTGATTACTCACCTACCTACCTACGTTTTACGTTTCGATGGTTTTACCATACCATACCATACCATACCGTACCGTACTGTACAGACGAGCGAGGGAGGTGACATGACATAGCCATTGACCCGCGTGCCGCAGCTCCCAACAACCCGTCACGGCATGGCATGGCATGGCATGGTATGGCAGAAAGGCAGCCAGCCGAGCAGCACCGATCCGTCTTAACTTGTAATTGTAATCTCGCCAACTACCATACTATATTACTCGTATGTAATGTATGATTGTACAACTGCAAGTACGTAGATACATAGGTATATTAGGTAGAGGTACCTAACTACCTACCGATTCATCTAAAAACCCTGGCCCTGCATAGTGTATCTGTATACTCGTACAATACCTACATACGAGTATAATGCACGCGAGACATACATAAATAAGAGTAAAAGTAACAGCCTTTAAATGAGTTTGATTTGAAATTCTGCTGCTAAAATTCGCAATTATTATCGTTGTCGGCGCGGCGCGGCGTTATTAATGGTATCGGTGTACCACCTACCACGTTACATCGATAGATACACAGTCATATCTAGTCACAGTCACAGAAACAGATACAGAAAATGAAGAGGCGATAGACGAAGCGCGCCGCGCCGCGCCGCAGCATTGCTTTTCGTATAATGTACCTAAGTGTAAATATACGCGTAAGTATATAAAGACGAGAAGCGGGCCTTTTGGGGCTGGGCAGAGCCAGAGGTACACACAGATGTACATACATTGACAGTATAGGAGGCGACGCCGATGCCGATGCCGACGCCGACGTCGCCGCGTCGGATTGCCGGTACTTGGAATATTAATTTATTCGTATCGTCACCCACCCACCCACCCACCCACCTTCGGCTTCATTTTCGCTTCGCAGCTCCGACTTCGGTAGGTGGTAAGTGGTAGGTCTAGGTACATACTTAGGTAGTTAGTATTCGCGGCTCGACGAGCAAAATCTAAAATCTTAAGGCTAATTTTAATTTCAAATTCCACGTTCAAAAGCAACGCGCTGTTCGGCTGGTCGCGACAAAATAGGTACATATATTTTAGTAGGTATTATAGGAGTGGGTACTAGCACTAGGTAGTAGGTACTAGGTACATAATACATATGTAATGTACACCAAAATACCGACGCGACGCTCGCGAGCATCGAACGCGTCAAAGCCGAAGGATGAGCATGCGGGTCGTACAATCGTTTTTAATTTATCCTGCATGGTGTTTCCGCCTTGTGCAAATACCTTGGACGATCGCGTCGCGTCGTTGCTGGGTGGTCGAACAAATTCAATTACGCAGCCGAGTACTCGCCTTCGCCTTCGCCTGCGAGCAATAGGTATAGGTACCGATCAACTTGCGCGCCAAATCGTCATACATTGAAGAAAAAAAATACCGCCTGCTGAAGTGCTGGCCGCTAATCAGGTAGGTAGGTAGGTAGGTAGGTAGGTAACGTATACGTACTAGGTACATATACATAGTAGGTTCCTACGAGTATTTACATATTACATCACAGTTTCAAAGAAAATTGAACCTCATTTTCGTGCTCGCAGTATCCGACGTCGCGTCGCGTCGTTTGAAAACGACGATCATTAGATATTAGGATTAGGAGAGAAGAGCTTTCCAGTTTCCAACTCAAAACGGGCAACTTTGCCAAACATCAACGCGCGTTCTGTAAGGAGCAAGTACATAGTAGGTACATAGTACATAGTACTCGTACATACGAGTATTACGATCGACTACTCATTCGGTAGGTAGCAAATACCAGTATGAAGCATTTTTTTTTTACTATACAAAAACAACTTGAACCCTCATACCCTCATAACTCGTCTCTCTTTCTCCAAGGTCTGGGTGCGAAACTACATATAATAAGGTTATAATATCAAATTTTTGGTTTCAGCACCTTTCAAAGTACCTACCTATAGATTACGAGTACGACTGCTATATCAACTCTATATTATGGTAGGTACCTACTCTTTTGGTTATCGCTTTTCTTATTTTTGATCCCCTCGACCCGTCTGCGTCTCCCTGGAGAGTCCGGGATCGTTGATATCAAATTTAGATTCGACACTGTTGAAAAAGCAGACTTTGCCAGCCATCATATCAACTTTAGGTACCTATACTGCTCGTACTCTATTTTGAATCTTTGACGACACTTCCCCCCCCCCCCCATCAACTTCGAAGGTTCGGGAGAAAAAATATTCAGTTCTGAAAATTTTCGATTCACACATTCGGGACCTTTTCTCGTTAAACAATGGCTTGGAATTGTTTTCGGCTTCTCTTTCGAGGGAGTCTTGTTGAACGAGTTGAAAAGTCAACTTGGCAATAGAAAACTATATGTATTGTATAGCTAGGGTAAAGGTACTAGGTAGTCGAATGTAGATAGGTAGGTAGGTAGGTACATGTCGGACTCACGAATACCTACGTGAAATTACGAACAGAAGGCGGATAAAAGGATAAAACGGAAATACTACGCGCAGAGATGAAGAACAAGGGCAAAGTGAAATCGAATACATGGTATACTCTCTTAATTTTAATCAGTCAAAAATGACTGATTAAAATCGACAAAATCAAGTCACTGTAGGAATTAGTAAAAAAAAAAAAATACGATTCAATCAGTGAATTTTCACGACTGAATCAGTACATATAAAATTTCATTGATTCAATCGTTAATTAATTACTGATTCAATCAGTGAATTTTTTTTTTCGCTGTTTCAATAATGAAAGTTCACTGATTTGAATCAGTAAATTTTTACTGATTTCAATCAGTCAACTAATTTTCACTGATTCAACAATCAAAATCCACTATTTGAATCGGTAATTATTTTTTCACTGACTGGCAGTAAAATGACAAAATGACGCTGATTAACTGGGAAATCAGTGGAATTTGACTAATTATCAGTGACTTGATTTTCACTATTTCATCAGTCAATTCAGGCATTTTTGACTGATTCAAATTAAGAGAGTAGTATTACGTAAGTATTACCATTACGTACACGTAGAATGCCGAAGCCGGATGCCGATGCGTACTACCTTAGCAACAGCTACAGCCCAAGGAGCCAAGGACAACGGGGCCAGGGTTGCAGGGTTAAATTGTCAAAAGTGTGAACGGCGAACTGCGAACTGCGAATATTGAATAGGTACAGTGAAGGCGAATACTGAATGGGTTATAAGCTGCAGCAGGCAGTAGGTACCTAGGTAGCAGATACGCAGGTACGCAGGTACATACGTGTCCGTAATCTGTAGGTAGGTCTAGGTATTATAAATAAACCAAGTAAAAGTAGATACAAGATGAGGATTTATACCTAATTAGGTAATTACCTAATACCTAAACCTATACACGTCCAACGAATAAGTATATCGTTACTTATGGTATAGGTAAGTCTAAGTACAGTACATATATCTACCATTCCTACTATTCTAACTACCTAAGTACCTACTACGTACGTATACGTTCTGGCAGCGCGACCGGCCGCGGTAGTAAAGTTGAAAAGTAAGAGAACGAAAGATACGTCTATGTCTATGTCTATGTCTGTGTCTGTGTCTGTATAAATGGTATACGCCTTCGCCTCAGCCTCGCCTCGCGTCGTACATAAATTTGTATTCGTATTCGTATTCGAATTCGAATTCGTATTCGCACAATACGCGCGATTCAGCCGATGCGGCCCGCGCTCCCCGCCCATCCCTTGCCGCGCGCGCTAACAAACGAAAAAACAAACAAAAGCCCGCGCCTATTCAAAAAAGCTTTCACGCGTTCGCAAAAGCACATATGTATTATAGTAATTTTCGCAACTACTCCAAGTCGAGCTTTCTACTGTCTACAGCGCAGCGCTATACATTTCGGTTATACCTAATCATTTTCCATTTCTATGTATTTTTCTTCATTTTTTTTTTGCCGACTCAGCCAGCTAAACACGCACATATGTAGTACAAAATACGCGCCTTTACGGTCTATCCTAAAAGCGCCGAAAAAGTTGTTTTTTTTCTCGCCTCGCCACCAGCGTCGCCGGCAGTCACCTTCTCACAATATACCTAATTAGTAATTAGTAATACATACATACCTACCTACCTACCTACCTATCCCGATAGTCATCTGCCGTAGCTATAGCTACTTAGCTACCTACTGCCTAGTGCCTACACGCGACACATGAATAGGTACATAGCATACAATACATATATACCTAGACCTACGCCTATCCCTATCCCTATGCCCTATCCCTATCCCTATACACATAGACATAGGTATGTAGACGTACGAGAAGAAAAATTTGAGCAACCCCTCCCCCTCCTCCCCGATCACGCTGTCGCATCGTACCACGCAGCGCTGCATCGCGTCGCGTCGCGTCGTCCTGCCGCATCTTATCGCTCTTCATCTTCATCTTCGTCCTTTTTCTTATCGCTATATCGTTATCGTTATCGTTATCCTTCTCGAATACTTCGTTCGTCTTATCAACCGTCGCGTCGTAATCAGTTCGTATTTTCGTAGACGTCAATTACTACGTTATAGCTCGGCGCGGCGAAAATATCGTCATTGTCACGTTCGCTCCTTGCGTCGCGTCGCGTCACGTCGCCCTGCCCAAGCCTCCTCTCAGATTTACCTACGCACACGCACCAAGCACACCTCGGCGTTCTCTCTCGAAACTTCGACGTACCCTACCTACCTACCTAACTAACTAACTAACTACCTACAGCCAAAGCCATAGTGGATCGTATAAGATGGTTTGTTATGTATTTCTTCTGTGGCGTGACGTGTTTTTTCTGCCGTTCGCCGCCGCCACCGCCGCCGCGCGCCGCAATAAGCTACAATAGGTACCTTAATTTTTACGCCTCGAACAAGCCGCCGCACCGCGCCGCCCGCGCCCCAGCTGCCTGACGAATCTATCAATTTCACCATCATCGCCATCGCCATCGCCATCACGACAGCCTTTTCGCGTAAGGTAGTTTCTCTATCTCTATTCTCTACCCTACCCATACACTTACACTACACATATATGTAATGTACGTAATCTACGTATGCGTGTACATATTACGAGTACTACACAGTACACAGTGTACACACTACACACGCCGCAGTACATCAGCGTACAGTGTACGTAAAACTACGACGACGACGGCGACGACGGCGACGTTGAATTCGCCTCGTGCATCATGTTTTTGCTTCTCGCTCCTCCGCTCCGGTCTTCTTTTTTCGTCTCGGTTCTCATCTCTCGTTATCGCGCCAGCCATCGCCAATTTTTTGGAGAAATTCCCGCGCACGGAATTATAACCGCCTCATTAAATAGCTGAGCTGCGCTACGCTACGCTGCGGTTTCGATGCGAATTTTCGGTTTCGCACGATGATGGATTCTGTACGTCGCGTCGCGTCGCGTCGCGTAAAGTCACGACTCGATCCGGCAGCTCACTTGATTTTATGTACTATCGATATAGGTATAGGTATAGGTGCGATGTACTACCTTGTACATCGCACCTATACCTATCTACATCACTATACTATACATACGTAGGTATTGTAGGTGGTACATAGGTACTCGTACTGTATGACTATTTACGTACCTATGTTACCTAATACGTAACTCGTTATGTCGTAGCCGCGATTTGTGTTTCGCAAAAATTCGTATTTTTGCTTGTTTTTGTTCGCTAACTCTTTCTCATGCCGCACTATTTGCAATCAAAAAACAAAAACAAAAAAAATCAACGAAATTTGACTCAAGTACTAAGAAAGTAGGTCACGGTCACCGACACCTTTGAACCAAATTTTCAACCATTCAAATTGATTACTTATAACGCCTTCCGGAGCGAATCCAGTGCGTTGAAGAAAGGTCAACGCGCTGGATTCGAGTTCTACATCAACTCGAAAATTACAAAGGTCGACACGATTTTTGTGTCTGGGTCCCGATTGCCAAATTTAGGTTGCTTTTATGTAACAAATGAAAGGGAATTTTTTTTGACCAAAGTTTGCTTTGGCAGCCAGCATTGAGCAAGGTGATGTATTTTGATGTCTAGAATCAGAATTTCGACATGAGAACCCAAACACGGAGCGAAACATTTTTTTTTTTTGCCGACCTGTGTTATTGTACGAGTACCTCAATTCGAGAGTTGGATTTTGTACCAAAATGAATGTAAATGTATGCAATATGCAATTATGCATGTGAGCTTGGATATACATAGAAAGTAGAAACCATATCCTTAGGTCGATGCAGAACCTTAAATACATATTTTGCATTCAGCTCGATTTCGAGGATTTTGAGAAGGAAAATGGATAAAAACCGCACCGAAAAAACACGCAACCCCGTACCCTGCCCGCTCGCCACTCCTTCTCCTACAAGTCGAAGAATAAGGAGTCGAAAATATAGCGCGCGTAAATTCAAATTCAAAAAGTAGGTATTACATAGGTAGGTAGTAGGTAGGTGTAGGTATCGTACGAAAAAAAATATACTACGCGTAAAAGAAAGAAAATCGAAAACGTCCGATTTTTCTGGTACCGTACCTACAAAGTAATTCCATGGTACATATATCGAACTATCTATTACATACATATATGTGCGTAATCTACATATTACATTTATTATATATGGGTTACGTTTAGTTGCTATATATAAAGTAACGAAGCCACCGATAGTCTAGAATATAAGATGCCGAAACGTATTAAATTTCACCCAATTACCGTTCAACGAAATGACATGTCTAGTGTCTACTAGCGAAGAGATATTTTTGTTAATTAGGCCAATTACGAGTAATATCATCGATGCGACGCGACGCGACGCGACGCGACGATACGATTAATAATATTATAAGCGGGTCTAGCGTGTGGAAACAGTAAATCGGACAGGCACAAAACATCGGGCCGAGATCAGGCGGCGCGGCGCAACTTTCCAGATGGAAAAACATTTTTGGAGAGAGCGAGCCCGGAGTGCTCTCTTTTTAGCGGCATTTAACGAGCAATTGAACCGAATTTCGAAATCGAATAACGTTTCGAATTTGAAATAAAATGAAATTTTTGAGATGCGTTGCTAGCATTCAATTTGGAAATTTTGTCAAGTGAAGCATGGAGTTGGAAAAGGGCCTGACTCCAATTTCCAAAATGCACTCTTTCTGACTTACAGTGCTATCGCAGTCAGATTGGAAAGGTTCTAACTAGAAATTCTATGTTTGGGATGAGCACTTGACTTTATTGAACATCATTAAACGTGCAATTAATGACATTTCAACGAGAAAAAAAAACATTTATTACACCAGTTTGTAGAATTTGGAAGCGTGGCCTTTTTCCAATTCCACGCTTCAAGTAATCAAATGATGGACAGGTTAGGTACCGCGGTGGCTTTCGCCGCTGCCGTCGTCGCGCCGCCGATCTCTTCTCGATTATGACTACTCGACATGATAATATCGTCACTATTTCGCCGGCAAACCGGCCCGACGCGAGTATCGCGCCGGGCGATCAAAAAATACGTAGACGTATACCTCACTTACGTAGGTAGGTAGGTAGGTAGGTAGGTAGGTATGTATTATAGGGAATATACATACAATACCTAGATATAGATAGGTGTAAATATGTATACTTATTACGTAGGTATTCACCATCGTTATCGTTGCGGTGAACCGTGGCCGAAATTTTTCGACATCGCACATACAGATACACCGACCGTTACCGATGGTACAAATACGAATCGCAGAGAAAGATGCTGCTGCTACTGCTGCTACTACTGGTGGTGATAGGTAAAAAGCAAATTGCATAGATATCGCACTTACGACGCGATTAAGAATCGCGATAATTTTGTAGGAAGGATAAAAATTGGGCAGGTCGGAAAAACCGCACGCACACGACGCACGACACACGCCAACTTGGAGTCGAAAGTCGAAAGTCGAAAGTTCGCGGTCGAGGAGCAAAAAGGAGAGCGTAGCTTTCGGCGAGAGATGATAACGCGTGAAATTCGAAACGTAAACTGAACTGAACACGTTGCGAGTTGTAAGTATTGGGAACGGGAACGGGAACGGGATCGGGATCGGGATGTGGGGATGTGGGGATACACGACGACGCTGACGGCTGCTTTTAGCGATGGCGAAAACGTTGTGGCGCCGCGCCGCGTCGCCTTTGCCTTTGCCTTCGCCGCCGGCACCGTCACCGTCACCGCGTTTCGCTATTTTCGCCCTTTCGCCTTTTCCGCGCCCGCGAAAACTGCCGAACTTGCGTTCGTCTTAACCTGTCTGATAATTGTGTCTAACACGCTGCCGTGCCGCGCCGCGCCGCCTCGCCTGCGCCTCCGCCATCGCAATCGTCGCTGTCGCCGTCGCCGTCGCCGTTGAACCCGTTTTAATACGCCAGCGACGTTCTTTTTCTTCAATTTTTTCTTTCTCTCATCTGTCGACTTCATTCTGTACATTTTTTCCTCAGCATCCATTTTAGTTGCTCGCTTGTCGCTTTTCGGCGCAATTGCTTTTTTTCGCTTCTTCCCTTTTCAATTCGTTGCTGACGATGATTTTTTTCCCCCTCCTACATCATCCAACCATTATCCGATAATGCATCGCAACAAGAACTAGAACAGAGAACAGGCACGCACGATTTCGCGTCCGACGCGACGCGATGCGACCAATTATTTACGTCTTTGTGTTCGAACGCAGCCAGCGTCGCGCCGCGCCGTTACGAGCAGCGATACGATTGCGGACAGGCCCTTGTCGAATACATTTATTGTATCAAAGGTCGTCTTTTCGATTTCGGCCCTTTTCAGGCACGTTGCGTCGCGTCGCGGAAAGGACCATACGAATGGTGAGCGGACGACATTGCAAAAAGCAGGTGCGGGCGTTTTCTTCATTTACGTATGTACTCGTAGTCTCGTACAATGTACATATTTCTATTCCCGAAGAAATGATTCGGTAATCGGGCAAAATTACAGTTTCAAAAATTTGTCATCTATTGGTTGGAGAATCGAACATTATTTGTATTTGTCGCGCGGATACCTACACCTAGATATTTATTACGCACCCGGGTCCAGTATTCGTGGTTCCTACTTCCTAGTTCCTTTCCTATATACTCGAATACCAGTCGACAAGATACGAAATTACTCAGAATCGAGGATTTCACGATTCGTAGAATGCCTGGTCCTATAAGAATGCAAACATCGAGCCAATGCGAATGCTGTGATTATTACGAAACGAGGTGGCAATTAGCAACCAAAGACCTGCTCTATCATTTATAAATCAGCAAAAAAAAAAAAAAAAAAAACAGTCAGAATTGCAGCACAGGAGAAAGTCGGTGAAATTTATGAATTTAGCAAATAAATCAGCATCAGCAAATTTCGTATTCGCTGATTTTTTCTGCGCTGTAAATTCCGACTGTTCATCAGTGTCATACTTTTCACTGATTCAGTTAATGGGAAAATGAAAAAGGCAACGCCAACGAGATGTTTCCTCCAACAGCAACTGAGCAAACGTTATGAAAATGCTGGACCGGCGAGCGGAATGAAGGTATGAGGTATCGCTTACTCTCTCATTCTGCATCATCGGTGTAAAGTCACTGATGAAGTGATGAACAGTCGCAATTGCAGCGCAGGAAACATGATCGAAATTCACTCATTTTTTTCAGCTAAATTCGTAAACTTCACCGGCTTTTCCGTGAATTTTCACCGATTTTGCGGTAATTTCTCTCGCTGATTGGTTTGCGGTGAAAATTTTTTCGCTCATTTTCTTCGGTGCTGCAATTCTGACTGTTTCTGGGCGATTTTCGCGTTCAAAAAAAACTCGAAAGGCTGCCGATGAGAAAAACTTGGCACTGCCCATGTCGGTGGCATCGTCGGAGGACCAATGTCAAAAAAATCTGCTAAACTCTAACGCTCTTCCCCCTCCCCTCCCCCTTCCCCGTCCGCGCTCCATCCCCGGGCATAGAATCGTTCTCGGCGACGAGCTGCGGACGGCGCGGCGCGGCGCACCTGAAATAATTCACAATTCTGCAATCGCGACGCCGCACCGCGCCGATAGCCCAAAAGTAATATGCTATGCAAAAGTAGATGTAAGTGTAAGTAAGTATCTTACCTAGTAGGCACCTATACTACCTACCTACGCCTAGACATACGTACGTACGTACGTGCGTGCGTGCGTGCGTGCGTGAAAACAAAGACTTGAAATCGCAAATAGATTAAGAAGCAGTAAGAGTAGACTGTACATCTACCTACATACATACGTATTGTACATATAAAAGCGATGCGGCGGCGACAGTTGGTGGCGTGGCGCGAGGGCGGGCACGGGGTGACGGCGGCGGCGGCGGCGGTGGCAGCTGTGTACGCGCAAATCGCTAAATACCGACAACGACAACGAGTAAATCGAGACAGCGAGCTATACTTACCTACTACAGATGTAACGCGCAAACACCGCGATCTGCCGACTTTTATTCGCCGATACCCGTAAATAGACCAATTTACCAGCTTTATTTCGAGCTAAAATTGAAAAAGTTTGATTTTTTCCCTTCGTCTATTTTGAAATTGGCGCGGCGCGGCGCGGCGATGCTGCTGCCGCCGCCGCGACTGCGGCCGCAATCTTACGCCTCCGTAATAATACGCGATTACGTTCACCAAGTCGAACATTAGGTAAGCATTCGAATTCGAATTCGAAATTCGTCTTCGCCATTCGCGCTCGCTCTTACTTCCGAACGAGTTGTGCGTAATATTTTCCTCCTTTTCCTCGTCGCCTTCGCCTTGGCAAATTCGACTAACTTGAATTGTGCGTGATTAGGTAGCCGTTAACCCGCCGAAATGGTGGCTCTGGTGAGTAGTATTTTTTCCTTCTCGTTTCGCGCGCTCTCTCTCTCTCTCTCTCTATCTATATTTTTACGTAAATTTTTTTCGCTCCTCCTTTTCTATTGGTTCTCGCGTGTATCGCGATTTTCGGCGCCCTTCGGATTACCATTAATGCGCAATTAACTCGAATAACCAAAAAAGAATCGCTTTCGTAAATCCTATAAGTAATCACGCGCTGCGGTGCGGTGCGATAGGTTCGGGTATCTCCGTCTACCTATTTTCCATTGCCAACTAACGAGCCTGCTATTTTCGCCTCGAAAAGCCGCCGTAAATCTCACTCGCATCAAGCATCACCCGTCCCGTAGCATACCTCGACCAATCTACTGTATATGGTATAGTATGGTGTATGGTGTAGCGTGTAGGCAGTAGGCGCACTCGCGTACACGCTACGCAATACGTATATGTAATGTACACATATCACATACGTATGTAGTCACTATTTTACCATTCCAACTACCAATATACCTGTACCTAATTACCTAATACCTAGACCTACCTATAGTAGGTACCTACTACCTAACCTAGCTACCTACTACCTACACCATACACCTAGCTACGCTACGTAGAACGTACCAGTACCTATACCTACATTACATACGAGTATATTACGTAACGTATCTAACTAGGTAGGTATTTCTATTTACATACGCTGTCGGCGTAATTCTTTTTTCTTTCGAATTAAACAGGGAGATTTGGACAAGGAACAAGTTTCGAGTAAGAAAATTTTCATTTTTTTTTACAATTTTAGACGCTAATCATCTAAATCTTGTATACTTAAAAAATGATTCGCTCGCGCTTACACCATTTCAGTACTGAAACGAGCTTTCGATGCATTTGCTCAAGATAAAGGTTACATCGAACAGCATATGGTGGGTACGATTTTGCAAATGCTCGGTCACGAGGTGTCCGAACAAAGATTACAAGAAATTGTCGCCGAAGTTGATGCGGATGGTAAGAAATCCGAGAACAAATTGAACTACGACTAATATACGAACATCGTGTGTCTGTGTAGTGTGTATCTCATCTGCTCGAGGTACAACAACAACTCGATTGAAAAGGTGGTGGGGGAGGGGGGAACCAATATGTCGAACAAGCAATTACGAACATACATACGAAAAGTAAAAAAGTGCTTCCCAAACGAAACAGATAAGAATCGCTAAACCTAATTAGTGGGAATATTCTTTCGAAAGAAAAATCGATATTTCGTTTCGCTCGCCATAGATACATCCATACGTTTTTAATACGTATACCACCATAATCCTCAGACTAACATACTTTTCCTTTTTTTCAACTTTGAAAGAAAAAAAAAATGCATATACTTTCTCGTCGTTTAGGGTCTGGTCAGTTGGAATTTGAGGAATTCGTAACGTTAGCAGCGGGTTTCCTAATCGAAGACGAAGTTGAAGATGCTGCTGCAATGCAGGAAGAACTGAAAGAAGCCTTTAGACTGTACGACAAAGAAGGTACATAACCCAGATAGTAGCTGTTGAGAAAACAAAAAAAAAAAAACAAAAAACTATACCTAACATGTGATGTACCTACGAATTTAATACTCGTACGTGCACATTGCACACGAATCGCGGAGCGCGGAGGTCTATGAAATGAGTATCTAACAAGAACGCAATAGATACCTGACACTAATACAAACGCCAAAAAAAGATGGTTCTATGTAATTTGGCTAACATATACCAAAACATTGACTTTAAACTTTCCGCTCGATCCATAAAATGTTCACGAAATCAGTTTGCAAAATAAATTTTCACTTTTTCCTTTATACAGTTTCAAAATGATATATAAGGACGCACTTTCGCGCGGTAGATCGAGATACAAGATTAGAATGAAATCAAAAAACAGAAATTTGTGCTCTTTTCGTGCTACTTTCGCAAAAAACAGTACATTACGCAATGAGGGAAAATCATTTAATTATCTCCCAAGCTGCATACGATATTTTTTGTTGTAGTGTGAGTAAAAGGCGAGTTTGAGCACTCGAGCGATTCGCGAGCGTGAGTAAAAGTACTACAATGAAAAATATTATACGTAATTACGCATCAGCCTTTCTTCTCCTCCCTTTCGACCCTATAAAATCAAAAAATTCGTGAAAATTTTATCCAAGGTTGCCACCTATTTTTCAAAAGAATGATTTCTGGGACATTTTCCTCAAGTTTTCCAGACCCCTTAACACAAAGTATACCATTGTAGGGACGTAAGTGCGCTTTTATATTCCAAGTGTTATACTTAATCGGAATTAAGCAGCCAAAAATATGTATTTTCAATTGAAATACATATGTATTAAAATTTTCTGGGATAAGGATGCCGGTTCATGTATTTTACATATTTTTTAGTGATCGAAGAAATGAGGGAGGAAAGGCGAAAATGAGACCTTTTGAAAAAAAAGAAACGAAGTAAAGTTTCCTGTGAAAGAAAATGTTGATAAACATGGATATGTTTTTTCCATCTCATCCTGACTTCTGGTATTCAGTTAATTACAAAAATATAGAAATTCGTTTTTAAAATTTAAAAATCCGTTTCCAGCTCTCCGATATTTTTCCTGTTATTCTGGATTTCTGATATTAAGTTAATTTTCAGCTTTTGACTTTTTGAAAAATAATAAATAAAAATTTGTAAGTTTTCAAAATTCAGCTTCTGACTTTCTGACATTAAATTAATTTCGAAAATGATATAAAAATTTTCAACTTTTTGACATAATGTGGCGCATAAATAATGGCGGGGGTCTTGACGGGTCTTGAAAATTTTGAAACTCGCCGCATTTTTAAAATTCAAAACGCGATATGTCGGCTAAATTCTGACCTTTCGGACTGGGATCAGTTTTATTCGACTACTTAGGGTCTCTAGTATTGCCCCATGACAATAACTCCATTTCGACCATAAAATGAGCCATTTGATAACGAATTGACACATATTCTGTACAAATAAATCTGAATAATTCATCATTTTTTCAACATTTCAGTCCCGAAAGGTTCGGAAGATTCTCAACTCTCATTTAGTTCGAATGATTTGGGATTTTTTAGAAACGAAACAATTTGTATGTTGCTTTTTTTTTCATGAATGTTGGAAAAAAATTTTGTGACTTACCCTACTCATATTGGAAGTGAAAATTCAAAAACAAAAGAAATATCAATTTAGAGACTAAATTTTTTTCAAGACGCGCTTTTTCGTGCCAATATGCATCTCGGGGATACCAATCCAGTATTCCAGGATGCACAATTGCACACAACTTCGATTAGATACCCATCTACATATATAAGTATAAGAAATTCAATACTTTCGAAATCAGCACTCAGTTTCTTTCATGGCTATCGAAAGTCGCTAGCACCGAAAAATGTCTTTCAGGTGTACGAAAGCATCCATAAAATAAGATATTTGATCCAATAACCGATTGTCATGTTCCTAATCCGCTCCAATCCCAAAAAAATCGTTACACATTGTATGTATTATAATACATACAATGTGCAACGAACTAAATGTAACCAAAATGTCCCGGTTGCAAAAAATCCGACAAATGGTTGCATTTTTCAGATTGTATTTTGCAACTGAATGCAACTTGGAAAAAAAATTGCACGACAATTGAACATATATCTATCTACCTATCTACCTACCTACCTACCTACCTACCCACCTACAAGACCGTAGTATCTAAGTATACCATCGTAAAACGAGTCTTTTTGAACAATGAACAGGGAATGGTTACATTACCACCGATGTGCTGCGGGAAATTCTGAAAGAACTCGATGATAAAATAACCACCGAAGATTTGGATCTAATGATTCAAGAAATAGATTCGGATGGTTCGGGAACAGTGGATTTCGATGGTGAGTAGATAGCTAGATACGTGGTAGCCAAATATTTGGCAAGTATAAGAAGTATAAGTACTAGCAAAAACATAGTACCTACTACCTAGTACCTACTACCTATGACCTACCTAGGACCTACTACCTATGATAGTAGATACAAACACATCGAAACGGAACCGTATCTACCATACGGACTAAGTATAACGTAATTGGCTAGCTAGACAAGTATACATGTATTAGGCTTTTACAGTTGAGCGTATAAGTGGCAGTATCCGGTGCCCCTGAAAAAGTGTAAGATAACTCCACCACACAGTTAATGGAGTTGAATGTTATCATATGTAATAATTGGTAATAACTTAAGAATTTGAGTGAGCACAGCAATGTTTGAGGTAAGAAAAATGATCTACATTGAATTCTCTACAAGATGAGACTAATTTGAAAATCGTGCAATCAGTAGAACGAAAGTTATGAACGTTTAAAGCTCTGAGAATATATTTGATATACCTCGTACTTTTTTCAACTTTACATTCGAATAACTCGAAAATTTGAGTGAGCACATAGGTGTTTGAGGTAGGAAATATGATCTACGTTAAATTCTCTATAAGATGGGACAAGTTTGAAAGTTGTAGCTTCAACAGAACGAAAGTTATCAAGTTCAAAGTTCGGAAGATACGTTTTCATCGCAAATATTCTGTATTTTTTCACTTTACATTCGAATAACTCGAAAATTTGAGTGAGCACCTAGGTGTTTGAGGTAGGGCAAAGATCTACGTTCAATTCTCTATACGATGGGACAAGTTCAAAAGTTGTAGCTTCAACGGAACGAAAGTTATAAAAGTTCAAAGTTCGGAAGATACAAAGGGGTTGCATAACATTCGCAATAAAAACTCGTTTTTATAACTTTGAATTTTAATAGCTTTCGATAGATTGCTTGGACAACTTTCAAACCAATTCTATCTTGTAGAAAATTTAACGAAGATCATTTCCCCTACCTCAAACACCTATGTCCTCACTCAAAATTTCGAGCTATTTTAATACAAAGTGAAAAAAATACAGAATATTTAAGATGAAAATGCATCTTTCAAACTTTGAGCTTTCATAACTTTCGTTCCGTTGAAGCTACAACTTTCGAACTTGTCCTATCGTATAGAGAATTGAACGTAGATCATTTCCTCTACCTCAAACACCTGTGTCCTCACTCAAAATTTCGAGCTATTTTAATGCAAAGTGAAAAAAATACAGAATATTTACGATGAAAATGCATCTTTCAAACTTTGAGCTTTCATAACTTTCGTTCCGTTGAAGCTACAACTTTCGAACTTGTCCCATCATGTAGAGAATTGAACGTAGATCATTTCCCCTACCTCAAACACCTATGTCCTCACTCAAAATTTCGAGCTATTTTAATGCAAAGTGAAAAAAATACGATGAAAATGCATCTTTCAAACTTTGAGCTTTCATAACTTTCGTTCCGTTGAAGCTACAACTTTCGAACTTGTCCCATCATATAGAGAATTGAACGTAGATCATTTCCCCTACCTCAAACACCTATGTCCTCACTCAAGATTTCGAGCCATTCTAATTATGAAGTTTAAAAAATACGAGGTATTTTGAAATAAAAAGATTCTCACAGCTTTAAGCTTTCGTAACTTTCGTTCTATTGACTGCACGACTTTCAAATTAGTCCCATCTTGTAGAGAATTCAATGTAGATCATTTTTCTTACCTCAAACATTTCTGTGCTCACTCAAATTTTTAAGTTATTACCAATTATTACATACGATAACATTAAACTCCATTAAAAACTTAGCGCTGCGCAGTGGAGTTATCTTACACTTTTTCGGGCAAACCGATAGGCAACCGAAGTGTAAAAGCCTAATAGGACTGTTAAAACCTGACGTCATATCGTTATCGAACTGGTGTGTAAAACGTAAAAACATACATTTTGTACAGTAATTACATGAATTTATCAACTTTATTGATAGAAAAATGAAGTTTTGTGACAATTGCGAAAATTAGCATATTTCAAGCTATAAAAAAGTACTTTGAAAGTGTAAAATGATATACTTTTACACACCAGTTCAAGATATGACCTCAAAATTAACAGCCCTATAGGTGCCTTCGATCATTAAAATCCCTTCGTTTGATTTCAGAATTCATGGAGGTAATGACGGGAGGTGATGACTAATCGCGACGAAGAGTAGACGATGCAACGCTGACGCACATAAATTAGTAATAGGTACTCGTAGTGACCAGTGAATCTACACCTAATAATTAATTAAACGAAAAGTACGGTATCTCCGTAGCGTACGAAATGATTAAATTTTACCGGCCAGTTGACAAAATAAGAAGTACATAAAATTAATGTTAATTACTACGCTAGACGGCAATGCGGCTACCTAATCATGCCGCACTGACGCATTGGTGTTGGTTTTGATTAACGACAAGACAACCAACGACACCGACCATAATTACTTTTACAGATTACGCCAACGTTAAACGTTCACAGCTGACAGTGAACACTGAAGCACTGAACAGCGATCTTACGGTCGTGTACAAGTACATCGGTTTTGCTAGAGCCGTGGAATACGTGCTTTTTGCTTTATCGGTGTTGACGATTAGCCGACACGCCACGTTTCACCTTTGACACCGAAATCATTTTTTTTCAAAATATTACACCGAACCACCGAAGATATGTTAGTATAGTAAATTAATTAATTACCGAGTGGCTGTAGTTGAAAATTTCAAATTTTCGAAGCGATTTATTCGTAATTTGTAGAGATAATACTCGGATAAGTTTAATTAGTCAAAAAATTAATAAAACCTTCACGCTTCGCATTGTGGGTATTTACTTACTGTACAAATCGAAATATCTACTTACCAAGTGTAGCACGGTGTTGACGACTTCGCAATTCGATACCTCTCCGACTCTCAACAGTCCGATAAGAACGCCAAATTTCAGATTATCTTTGGTAGCCATCGTTACAACCTCTTCGGGTTTTTTGATATGTGACAGAGAAGGATCCACTCCTTCGACATCTTCGGCGTTTTCCATCGTTTGTATAGTTTGGTAACGTATGGAAAATACAGCGACGAGATGAACTGCAGTCTACATTACTCGAACAATCACGTCGATGATTACGAACTGGAATTGGAATACGTCGCCGTCGGCTATCAAACACAAAAACCACAAACTATCTATATTGATTTGCGAACTAATATAAGCGCGGTGTTGGCTACATAAATGGCAATACCAAAAATGTATGGAAAACGGTGAACATATCGCGAAGATGATAATAATTATATTACGTACGATTTGTGATTCGCGCCGATGCAAATTCGTGAAAAATTTTCGTTACATTTTAGCGGGCCACCGATAACATGATAATTTGCAGAGTGTTACCACTGCGAGCACATAATTCCACCAAAGGTGTTCGCAAACAATTACGAACCCCGAAACAATAAAGTGAAACTAAGATAGATTATAACACGACAGTAATCAAAAGTTTTTCCAATTTCAAATCATTATTTATCAATTTGTCTTTGATTTGATTACATTATACACTCGAACTACAATTTACATTTTGTATGTATTTCGTTATCAATAATTCCACGAACTCGATGAAAATTCACCAATGCTACGGTAAACTCGTTCATTTCACAAAAATACATCGCATAACATTCGAGAAATAACGTAGAAAAACTACCGAGATAATCAGAATATTCGAAAGCTCGGAAAAAATTAGAAAAAAGTTTTAAAAGTTCCAACTTGCTTCGATTACAAACTTACTACTTACCTCGAACTTCGAAGTTCGAAGTAGTGAACATAGAAAATCGCAAGGTCGTAGATCTCACCGACGTGACTTTCGTGACTGGGTGACGTGAGATGAGCGTGAGACAGAAATTTAGCTTCGACGACATTTCGGAATTTTGACGTGATCCACGTCACGTATCAAAAAATCAGTGTTGCAAAATGGGCTACTTTAAATAATTTTTTGTTTCATTGAGCCCAATAACTTGAAAAAAAAAAATAGTCGATAAGATGAAGAATAATATAATAATCAGTTCGTAAATTTTTCATTTATTATTTGATATTTCGAGATTCAAATTAGTTTTAATAACAGTACTAAATAAAAACAAGTGAAAAGTTGAATGCGAAATATCTGGCATTAACGTCCTGAGCTGAGTCAAATTTTTCTTTTTCCTAAACTTTTCTCGTGCTGCGATGTTTACTTATTTTTTTTCCAAAACTGAAAATTTTTCGGATACGAGAAAATTTTTCACAAAATGTCTGATTTGGCAGTAATAATGTGAAAAAATATCACTCCTTTTATCTCGCTACTGTCGCGTTATTTGAAAACAAAATCGTCAAACGGTAGTGGTTTTTTTTCGCTTAATTTCGTCGTGTTGCTGCATCTTGATGATGATGGAGGATTCTGACCTAGTTCAACGATACAAAGAAAAAGCCAAGGAATGGATATTTCAAAAGTCAGATCTTAGATACACAATCGAAGACGATGAAATATTAGATCTAGATTCATTGAGTTTCGATAGCGACGAAGATACATGGTAGGTTGAACTTGTACATAATGATAGATACATTTCACTCGAAGATAAGCTTCATGTTCTAGCTTGAAATTTGTTGTTTTTACAGGCTGTATTCTAGTAATGAAAAATCCACTCCCGATGAAAAACATATCGGTTCCTTGTCATCGATGTCTTCCAATTTCAACGAAAACTTTATGGATTCCTCGATATCACCGTTATCTCCGTTAATAGACCTGAACAACATTAGCTTGACTGATTCTTTAATTCATATACCCGTAAGTACGACGATGGAAATAGACACGTTTAAACATTTTGGAAACTAATTTACATTATTTCCGTTTTGTTCAATGTTGTATTTAGGATGTCAGCCAAGGCGCGGTAGAGCGTTTTCTCACCAGAACACCGTTCGAAGATAGGAAATCAAAACCTCTAATGAAAACTGTGTTGTGTAATCAATTCGAGGCTAATCATATCGTGGATGAGAAAGATGGTCTAGGAACGCCATCTAAGACTGAACTTAACGCATTCCAGAAATCTGATAACACTTTTAGGCTACCATCCAATGCCACCGTTTTAATTTCCAGAAAGAATCGATCTAATAACGAACTCGCAGATAAAAGTTATGTATTGCATTCGGTCGAGAACAAGTTATTCACCATCACCGATGCCGATACTAATATCGACACATTTTCTAAAACTTCTCAAAATCGAGATTTTCGCCATCAAAAAGTTAGCGAAGATGACTCTGCAGTGAATACGCTGATCGATAGTCCGAAATATAATTTACCGTCGACGAAAGCTGCCGATTTTAGTAATACCAAAGAATACGAAAAGAAATTGTGTAACAAGTCTGCTAAAACAACTCCGGAAAATGATGAAAATGATCACCGTTCAACTGGAAAGAAGAGTGCACCTATTTGCCAATCAACGCCTATGTTGCTGGGCAGATATTTGAAGTATAATAAAACCATCGATGACAGTAAAAATTTTTCTACATGGCGCACTTCGGCGGAATTCTTGAAGGACGACGACGACGAAATCGCGAATGATGAAAGCAAACATCAACAAATGAATATTTCGTATATCAAAGATACGTCTCCACTAACCGAATGTAGTCCTAACGAAAAAGATAGCTCTTTTTCAAAATTAGAAAACTATCTGAATTCAACGTACAGCGTACAAGACGATGATCAAGCTAGTTCAACTTCGGAAAGTAGCGTTTCATCTTTCGGCAATAAGCCTACGTATTCCATTAGAGATGTTCAAAAAAATGCCGAGTTACAAGAACGTAGTAAGCCACAATGTTTTGTATTTTTTTCTTGCTATCGGGTCGTTTGTATTATTTGCTCAGTTCTTTTTGCTCGCAACAAACGAAACAGTTGTGATTGTTGCGACCAAAAAGAACATGTCTACCTATTACCATGTGTTATTTTGTTTTATTTTGTTTTTGAAATAGATTTAAAACAACACTTATTTCAATCGAATTATGGTCCAGGATCTTCAAAAAGCTCTGAAAGTACGTATGTTCCGCATTTTTTGTCTTTCCAAAAATTGATCTTTAGTGTAAGTTTTGATTTCAAATGCTTTCAATTCGGTATCGAACTGTTTTTTTATTTGCAGTCTCCAGCAGTAACGAATCCATTTCTGCCTTTAGTCCTATATCCAGTTCGAACGAGGGTTTCATCGACTCCAAAATTAACGTTTCCTGTCGTACTGTGCCAAAGTTATCCAATCCTAGTCGAAGACCTTGCACAGCCGGTATGTTGATGGTTTTTGACTTGCGAAAAATGTCAAAAAAGCTTGCACTTTGTTTTTCGTAAATAACCATTCTCTCAATTGTGAAGGAACCACGTCGTCTGTACAAAAAAGGAAACTATTCAGTGATGAAAAGAGTACCGATTATTCTTTCAAAAGTTCAGCTGGCGGTAATAGTAAAGATTCGTCATTCAAAAGTAAATTAGCCCTGGTTAGTGGAGGTGTACCGCCCAGGAATTATCGAAAAGTGAGTACATTTCTGTGGAATAATAACCGCATCAATGGTATAATTTCAATTTTCTTTTGTTCGTAATTGTAGATAACACACGAACAAAATGCGAAGAATGTCCCGACATCCGGCACTATTACGATTTCAGAAACGTCTTCTCAGTTATCAACCCTAACTCGAGGAAGAAATTCTCTGGATTGTTCGTCAAATGTTCAAAATGCAACGTTTATTTCAAAATTGTCAGTTCTGAAAACCGCTCGGAGCGATTCGCCTTCTAAAGAACGAAAATCAAGCGATGATCTGACGGTACCCGAAACTGGCCGAAGTGTTTCTCCTGGTCCCGTATCGCATATTCCAAGACCTTCCTCCAGGATTCCGAAACTGCGTTCTAGGTATTAATTTTTTCACTCATTCGTAGAATTTTCCAAATTCAACCGAACTAATTTTTACTTATTCGTTGCAGTTCAAGTTGCACCCGTTATAGCGGTTACAGCATGTTAAAGAAATAGAATTAATTTAGTCGCCAGATCCATCTATCCCGCGTCAGTTTTTTTATTTTGCCGTTGTTCAGTTTTTTTAAATCGTTGTTTTCATCTGACAGACGATTTCATATTCAGCAATTCTCCAGGTTTCTGCGAATGGATTTTGAGTATTTAAAGAAATGTGTATTATGATGCTAGTATGTTATTTTATACAATTCTCCAATTTATACCTAGATACATATTTGTTTCGAATTTCGAACGATTGGTGTTTAAAAACATGTGTAAATTTACGTTTTATTTACGATTCTTAAACCGTAAAATAATTATCAATATTTGATACCTATACGATGTATAGGTTTGAGTTGCAATCTCCAGTTGGATTGAAATTGTTTCGCAAAATTTCAATTTTCGTTTGGTCTTTGTCGCGTAAAAAAGGTATAAATATTTAAAATAATTCTATAACTGTGATATTTGATAAATTTACTAAGCGTTGGTGATGTTTTTTTTCTGTTCTTTTCTATTTTATTGTTTTTTTCCTTTTTTGCTGCGCTCTTCATTCGATAAATATTAATTGAATTATCTTTTTCTCAGTTTCTTTGTTTTTCACCATTTTTTTTTTTTCGAATTTTCATGTTGTTATCGTAAGAAAGATAACTAACCCAGTTGAAAGATTGTATTTCTTGTTTGTTTTACTTACATTATTCTATTTAACGTTTATCAAATATTTTTTATTACTTAATACATATGAACAGTAAAATGTGTAATGAAAGATATTTGTTATTTTTTTCTTCGTAAAAAAAGTTTTTTGTGATATCGTTCGAAAAAATGGTCCAACTGTGTTAAATGTATATTTCGACTAGATTTTTTCTCACAATTGTTTCTTGTATGTACATATAGAAGATTTTTTGTTTCGCTTTGTATGAACATCACACATCTACACTGGACTGAAATTCTTACAATTCTGTTCCACATACATATATTCAACACACATTCTCCTCCTCCATTTTAATAGAAGAGTACCAGACTTCTTCGAAATATTCTTGGCGCCGAAACCACATTAAATACGTCCTACATATTCGGTTTCGGTTTATGAAGAAACCGCAAACATTTATTCAGAGTTTAAATTAAAGCTTTCTACAAATAATCGATCGGGAGAAGAAAAATCTTCTACTATTACTGCGATTTTAATTCATAAACATATGTAAATGAATTCTAAAAATCTGAAAATGAAGTGAACGTGTTCAATAACATTACGATGGTTTTAAGTAGTTGGGGTACCAATTGAAAGTGAAAATATCTGAGCAGATTTTAAAAATAAAATTAAGCAATGAAGTCGTTTACTGATCGGTTGATTTTTTGACCATGTAAAACCGCGATTAATAAAAAAAACATCGGTCACCTTTTTTTATTAGAAGCAATGTTTATGGACGAATCATCATTCATGACTCATGACCTTCACTCATCGGTGCTCAAAACGGATAGGTGGTGAATTAGAACTTTGGAAGTTACGAACCTTGATCACTAGGACTCTTTCAAGGCATTACCGTACATATTTTCGTAAAATGAAAACCAACACACTACACACATTAATGATACAAATGTCATGGCAAAATATTATAACATTAATTTTAGACACATGCAGGCGGAAGAAACAATAAACGGTTATGAATAATAGATTAACATTAACACTACCTGAATCATTTGATATAAATAGGTAATAGGTATAGAGAATAAAATACAGCATATTACCGAAGACTAGAAATTTTGACTTATTGTAACCTTTTTTTATATTGCACGCTGTAAAATCCAATAATAGATCAAAAACAGGTGGTAAAAATAAAAATTGAGGAATTAATCATAGTAAAGAATAATACTAAATTAGTAGTCAGGTAAGTTATTAGAATTCTTAATTATAAAACGAGATGCACACAATGATCAATTTTAATGGAGCCAAACTGCATTAAAATCAAGGAAACGTCGATATTTTTGGTTTATACGTATCAGGAAAATAATAATAATAATGAATAAGTAGGCAAGTAGGTACTTGAGCGAAATGCAAGAGTTAATTTTACTTGTATCAGTTCTTAAGGACGGTGGTAACGCAAAAGCATAAAATAAAAAAATATACAAAATGAGATCAAAATTGAGATAAAAAAAAACTATGATTATGTTTCAGAGAGAAACTCATCTCTAAATTTAAATAAAACTACAAACACGATTAAAAACTATCCTCCTTGCGATAAATTGGTTCAATGCCTACAATCAGAACTTTCGTACACAGTGGAGGGGAATCAGAATCATTGACTCCAAAAATATTAATTATTAGTTCATGGATACGCGAAAAATAAATTAATATAAAAAGCTTTTTTTTTCACTTAATATGAAGTACCAGTACGTACTATGTATGTACTTCTACTTACATATGACAAGTACTTAGGTAATTGAGAAATCACGATTATTGTTAAGAAACAGAGACGAAAAACCAATGAACAGAAAACCCGATAAATCTTGAGAGTTCTTTAGCATTAAAATGGTCACAAGGATATGAATGGGAAAAGTGAAGACTTGTGAAAAAAATTTACGCTCAAAATCGGCGAAACACGATTAAAATAATATTATCAAAAATTTCAAGGCATCAGAGTGAATAAACCAACGCTGTAAGCATTTTTACACGGTTTAACGCTGGTATGATTTTCATATTGTCTTTTTTGATTAAATCTTTTATTACAATAGTGGCATTTATACGGTTCGTCGCCGGTATGTCGTCGTCTATGAATTTTCAATACGGCTTCTCTATTGAACGACTTATGACAGTATTCGCATTGAAACTGGTTCTCTCCGGTATGAATTTTATTATGAATTTGTAAGCTTAGTTCGGATACGTAACTTTTGGAACATCTCAAACATTCAAAAATTTTTTTACCTTCGTGCAATTTGGTATGCGTTTGTAGATTGGCTTTTGTAACGAAAGTTTTGTCGCAAGAATCGCATTTGAACGGCTTGATACCCAAATGTTTTCGTAAATGCATCTGTAAAGTCGGTTTACGAGTGAAACATTTACCACATCGAGAACATTCGAAAGGTTTTTCGCCAGTATGGATACGCATATGAGATTTCAAACTAGTATTGGTGAAAAAGTTCTTCTCGCAATACGTACACTCGTATAGTTTGGCTCCAATGTGCATTTTTATATGCAAGGAAAGGCTACCTTGCTGGCTAAAACTTTTGTTGCAGAAACGACAAATGAATGGCTTTTCACCGGTATGAATTCGCACGTGTGTGGCATAGTTGGTTTTCCAATTGAATGATTTGCCGCAATGTTCGCATTTAAACGGTTTTTCACCGGTATGAATGCGAAAATGAGACAATAAGTTTGATTTCAATGCGAACGTTCTGTAACAAAACTGGCAGCTATATTTTCGACCCGCGTGTGTTCTTCGGTGCATGTAAAAGCTTCCCTTTTTCGTGTATGTTTTGCCGCAGATTTCGCATTCGTACGATTTGTGGGCATTATAATTTCCAAGATTCAGCTGTAAAAGAAATCACGATAATTATCGGGAACAATTATGTTAGGTACATAGTTGTTTATTGAAGGATGAGAATTGTATGAATACCACATCATCGGCTTGATCATTTGGATTTTCATCGGTATTTGCTGTCAAATCGTTATCTTCACCTTCGTGAAAATACATTTCAGGTTCAACGCTAATTTCAACATTGACTGGACTAATATTTAGAAAATCTCTGTCAAAACACTAGAGTCAAATAAAAACAATAAAAATGAGAAAATTGTACAAATATTGTTCTAGTTTCAAAAATCATTCATATTTGACAAAATAATTAAGTGAATAAAGTGGCGATAATGCAATTCAATACTACTTACGTTATTCAGTTCGTAATTCTGTTCACCCTCTTTGAAACCATTACTACATATAACAGAATCTGCTGATTTCATTAAATCATTCAATTCCGACGCGTTTATGTTTCCGTGATCAATTTCTAAACAACTCATGTTGTACGTTCGCACACTACAATTTTTTACACTATTTTGACTACATTTTGTAAAAAAAATATCACACTTTAAAATTAAAGTTGCAGATAAATTTTGTATTACCTACGTGCGTTAGTAACAAAATTTTAAGATAGATTGATTTGATACCGCGATTGTGTTTTGTGTAGTACACGAAGGAAAATATCAAATAGTGCGGCACAGTGCTGCTAGATGGAAAATGGCAAAATCCCACAATAGTTTTTACTTAAAATTTTGAAAATTAAAAAAAAAAATTAGGTCTTTTCGAGTGATTTGTTTCTGCTTTCTGTAAGTAAAGTGATAGTGAAAGTGACTGAAGTTACAGAATCTGTAACTTCAGTCACTTTCACTATCACTTCACTTACAGAAAGCAGAAACGAGTCGCTCGAAAAGACCTATATTGAAGTATTGAGTCTGAAACGGTGAAGCCTTCGATCATAAGCTGCATGATCGAAGGGTGAAACCCTGGAAAGTACCCTCCACGTTGCCTCCACCCCAATCAAAAAACGATTGAACATGAAAACGAACATTCAAACTTTAAAATTCAAATTCAAATAAGTAAATAATTACCTATAAAAATAAACGGAATTATGTAACAATAAAAATTTACCAAAACTTTAGGTACTTCAAACGATTCTATACTTTTCAGAGAAAACAGTTACATTGTATTCAATTTTTCTTTTTCTGAAAATTTTTTAAAAGTTCACTACTAGAAAAACTAAACATATTAACATGGAAATAGAATGGATAATGGATATGTTTTTTCCTCTAGGATGAGAGGGGAGGGGGTGTTATTCCAAAATTTTTAAGACCCTATATTGCGTGACCAAAATTGGGTCACGCTATTTTGCGTCACCAAAAAAGTCAAAAACTTATACATTTTTATATTTCCGGAATTAACTTCATAATTCATATCAGAAAGGCATAGTTCGATATGTTTTTATCAAAAGCTATTTTTTAAAAAATTTAATTCATCTAATAACAGAAATTCAGTAGGTAGATGACTTTAAAGTACGAGAGATTCGTGGAAAAGAATTTTGAGAAAATTTTTCCGAGTGATATTTTCAAATTTTTGCCCAATTGACCAGAAATTTCGGCCATAGGTAGGTCAGTAGGTTCGAGTAGCCCAATGTAACATTGGATGAATTAATTCAGTCTTGAAACAGCTCTATCTAACACTTGGATGAAATTGGTCTTGAACAGTTCAAGTAACCGATGTTAAATCGTTCTCAAATTCAAATGTACCTATATTATGTTGATAAAAATTTTTAAATAATTTTCAACAATCACCACTGATTTACCGAGATACTGCAATCTGAAACAAATTTCTATGTATTAATTTACACGTACAAGTGTTTGAATCCTCAGTGAATAGGTAAATCTCAACTAAAAAAAACCACACGAACCAACTTTAATTATTCAAACACCAACGAAAATCATGACAATTCACGACGCGACGTCGGCCAAATCAGTTTACTCAAATAATTCGTTTTTTCTTGCGAATGTGACAAATACATCGAATTCCATTCTTGTTTGCTTAATGTTATCACTTCGAAATTCAACATTTCAAGTTGTCGACAAAACAATTCCAATCTTCCCTTTCCTTTGTAATAGGAGGTTGGTAAATAGGGTCTCAAAATCAGAGCGATCCTGCAATGACATGATATAATAATGCTATTAATGCACCATAAGATGAAATAATCTATAGCGGGCGGGAACAGCAAATATACAAACGAAAATAAATAAAATTGAAAAAACGCATACCTCCTCAATTTAGTAGGATCACAGTCGTTAACATTCCTTACCTCGCCATCTTTACTTAAGTGCAAAACAACGTCTATAAAGATTTTAAATCAATATTAAAAATTAAAACTAATTCGTAAAAGAAAAAAAATTGAAAACAACGTAAGGTTCTTTACCTATTCTGTGACCATAAGGAGTGATGTAGTCTGTCTCAATAGTTCCGTCTGCCTTCACCAACGTTTTTACAACGCTCAATACACTTGTCAAAAAATCATGGAGTTTTTTACGTTCTAAACAACAAAGAATAAAGATACATAGGAATTCAGCATTTTCTCTAATGGGTATATAAGAGAAAATGAATGAAATTAATACGTAATTTAACATGTACCCAAAGTAAACGTTTCTTGGCAATATTTCTCATGGAACCATGGAACTTCACGGTAAGGATAATCTATACAGACGACACGATTCAATTCCATCAATTCTTTTCTCAACTCGTTCGTTTTTCTCTGAAAATTTGATCGAAAACACGACATGAAGTATAACCTTTTGTTACACGACGACTAATACATAAATGATCAAGAATTTTCCCCAAGTCAATATTTTTTACGGAGTTACTAAGAGACTGAATATTTCTTTCAGGTTTTTATGGAATAGCTAGGTAACAATGGTTCGTATCACAGAGAGATTCCCACAAAACACGTTACGATTCGAGGATTATCTATCACTTACAAAGTTTAATTTATTCAGGTAGCCATCCAGTTGTTCTAAAAATTTAACATTGAAAATATAATCACACCATGCACCAGGTAACTCTCCAAAATACGTTAGAGCCAAAGCAGATTGAAGGTATATCGGTTTAGATATAATTTCCTTATCTCTGGAAAAACGTAGAAAAAAAAGTATCAGTTTAACTCGTAATTTAGAAAAATTCATGACAAGTAAGTAATGAAACTATATTGATACCTTTCAATTAATGACGTTGCTATCGGTAAAAATCTGTCCATTTTATTGGGAACATATCCGAATAAATAACAGTAATTCAATACATTGGCAGCGGTAACCCCAAATAGTGCGTTTTTTTCTTTGATGCAATACTCGACCATCACATCGGTAAATTCCGGTATCAAATGATCGCAAACAGTAAAATTGAAAATGCTATCTCGGATACTTTTCGAGTGAAGTTGTTCAACTTCAATACGCTGAAATCTATTGAAATTTGAAGAAAAATGTACTCAGTTTCTCGCATTTTACCTTTTACACGGCTTGAGAGATCACTGAATTCAAACGCACGATACCTGTCGCATAGTTCAACGAATATTTCCGACGTTTTCATTCCTCTGGTGAGTAAATAAGAAAAGAGAAATGTATTTAACCTCTCTGGAAGTGAATTGGAATCACGTCGCAAATTATCCGATGTAATTGCGTTAGCGGCTGCATTCAAATGAACCTGTTAAGTGCCCAAAGATCGTAAGATATTTCATTTTAACGAACACTACGCAAAGATCTATCCCTCAGAAATAGACTTACGTGGAAGTGTAAAAATTGGGCTGAGGCTTGTTGTCGTTTTCTGAATCGATCATATGCGATTCGTAGAATTAATGATACAAACAAATTATCGTAAATGCTCAACTGAGGCAGGTATTCGAGCAACTTCCGCCAAATGGCCTCGGTAAGAAAATGAAAAGGATTTCTATGCGATAGGGCTAAAATGGAAAGATAGAATTTCGAATATTCTGCAGGCCCGTAGATAAACCTGTCGTCGCGTATGATACTGACAATGAATGATACTAGCGATTTTTCGACGAAATCATTCCTTAGAATTTTTTGCGTTCCAATCAGATGAATGTATCTATAAATAAAATGAGAACCAGTACCGAATATTACAGCTTGATTGATTCAACTCGCCATCGATAATTTCAAGTTGAAAAACGATTATTTACCGATGAATGCACCAAGTTAAATTTTCTAAAAATTCGTCGCTATTTCTTTGTTGAGCATCTTTTAATAAATTGACTAGCATTGACCAATATGTAGACGTAACACTTCTGTCAAATTTCAAATCCGAACCAAAAATTATTTGATGTGCATCAGAAAATCTGAGGAAATTACTGTTGCTACGGCTGCTCTTTTCCATGAACTCCATCAGACAATTTTTCAATTCATCACCGGCCATCAAATTTATATTCGGAAACAGAAGTTGAAATCCAAAAATTGAAATCGATGAATCCGTACTTTGATAAGTTTTTATCTTAGTTTTAATCGCTTCTTCAATTTCTTGTAATAGATCGAACGGCTCTTGCAAAGAAATTACCGCCTGGAATGAGAAATGTTTATTTAGTGAAATATTGCAGCATAATCGAACATCTATTCAAGCGCATTTCAAGATAAACAAAGTTGATTTCACACTTACCTTGTGCAATAATTCAGCTTCTGAGAAACATAAGTGGTGTGATTTACCTTTCATAGCGGTAATCAGCTGTCTAACTTCTCGAACGTATGAACTATTCCAATATTTGAAATTCAGAAATACAATTGCTTTTAATATCGTTCTCGCTCTAGCAATTACATCGTCGTTGTCTCCATCATCTCGTAAAGCTAAATCCAACCTAGAAATGTATTGTTTCATGATGTCAGAGTTCAATAATGGAACGCATTTTTGAAAGCAGACCGTAATGTGACGAAAATCGTCATGATTGTCACAAGTATCTGGAATATTATAGAGAGAATTATTTTATTGTACTCAGTATGTTATTATATTACGTACAATCCAAATGATATACGACATACCAAGGGATCTGATTAAAAAAGGTAAGTATGAACTCATCGTATACAAAGACCAAATATTGTTCTCGTCTTTGATGGTTATGAAAAACCGTGTCAAATTCTGCAATACGAGATTCTTATCCGTTTCAAAAATGGATTTTTCATATGCGTCGATTAATTTCATCATGACAGGTTCACTACATTTCACTTTCAGTTTGTTCAAGTAGAGCAAACAGTAACTTATCTCCGTCGCATCCATTTTGTCAGTACTTGATACAATTAACGAGAGCATTTTCTGAAATGACGAGGAATTGCACAGTTGGAGTATATTCTGTTCTCCATCCACGAGAATGTTATGGAGGGTGTGAAATTTCTGCAAATCCCTAAGAACCAAAACCGCTTGATTCAACTGTTGATGACTGAGAGATTCGTTAGCGTTGACAATTTGCAACACGTCTTCTAGACTATAACACGACTTGAGTTGATTGATTATTTCGTCGTCTGTTTCAGGATAAAGTAGATTTCGACTAAAATTTGACGATTGCAGTGATTCTACTTTAGCGACAAAGTTATAGAAATCGTGATTCAGATTCTGCGGCAAATCTTTCAGTTCTGACGAGAACTTCCACTTATACGTTTTCAAATGAACATTTATACCTAAACAATTCCATTTCTTCAGGCAGGGGCTTACAAGTGGAGTTCTCAATGATTTGTGTTTTAGAACATCACCGCAACAGTTCGTAAGGAAACGCATATTCGAGTAGCACATCTTCAACCAAAAAACAATTTAAGACTAATACTAATACACCGTAAATCTGAAATTGAACGCGATTCCATCACATTTTCGCAAAAACGTTGAAATTTTATAGAAATTTTGATTTTGAAAAATAACACCGCGCAGACCGCACCGGGATTCAAGATTCATACACACACACACACACACACACACACACGCGACAACACCATCATTGATAAGAAAACCAATTCAATTCCAGTGTCACTACATGATAAAACACAAATTTCCAACGAATTTTTATACACATAAACAAGATGATTGCAAAACTGTTGATTTTAAATTTTAATTCACTACTTAATAAAATTTTTTTAAATATCTATTTTATATTTTTTATGATTCTCTTAATGATTCGCATTCGTGAAAAACAATGATAACTAATTTAAAACGCAAGAGAAATATGAAATTAAAATAAACGGATGCACTGCTAACGATGGGATAAATTTTGATAACGCAGAAACAAACAACCAAATTAACGGAACTCCAAACAAACTACTTGAAATTTTTAAATTTCGACTGATTTGAAAACCTTTTTGAGCAATTTCGGATTTGCTTTTCATTCTTTGATCTCCAGTAGACCTTGATTTATGGCGTAAATTTCCTCATACTTGTATCAACCTGATTTTTCATTCAGAATTTATACATTTTGTCGACGAATCAATGGATATTTCAAAACTGACCACAAACGTAAATACTTTCATGAAGTACTTTTCATCAAACTCTGCTACATTACAGTCATATCTTGAGCAATTAGAAAAATCCACTTTCGTTGTTCACGAGCAGCTAGCCATCCTTTCTGCAATCAACGAGTTGGTATAAAATTATTGGTATTATTTTTTTGTAGTAATGTTCAACGATTTGATTTTGATTCAACTTAACAGAGCTCAACTTCCTCTCGATTTGACTGAGAAAGACCCACAGCTTAAGAAGAGAGTTGCTAACTGCGTATCGAGTTTGATTGATGAAGAGATTAGCGAAATCGCACGTTTACTGTAAGACACTAAGTATACATCAAAGTAGGATATGTTAAATTTGAAGTCATAACATATTGGTTGGTTTTATAGGCAATTTTTAGGAGCAATCACGAATAATTTGAACAAAATCTTTGAAAAAATTGAACAAAATATGTCCGAATTGAATTGGGAAGAAGTTCCTCTATTTCTCGCATCTGCATTCTCTGAAGTGGTCAATTGGTCAGAAAAGTGTTCGAAGTATTTTCGTCTAATGTATCCTTTACATTCTATGTAGACCCTACCGATAATTCAGTTACAAATTATGATGAATTTTTAATGATATGATTTTCTAAATTTTTGAAGATGTTGCAATGTGAACAGCAATTTAAACATGTTTCACTTGGATGTCACATCTTCGAAAAGATGGTCGAAAAACATATTCGATGTTTTGAGCGATGACAAAAATCTCATTTTTAATCACCCTGCCGTGCAAATGTTTACACTGTTTGAAAAAGAAGTATTGAAGGTTTCAATTTAACAACTTGTAGGTACCTATAAAATTGGAGACGTTCGATTAATTCTTTTTCTTTTCGTTTATATCGCATTTTTTTTTGTTTTTTTTTTTTATCAATTTAGAAATGAAAGTATGATTTATATGACGAACCTAAAATCTATAGAACCTACGGAACCTTAAAATAAGATGGAGATGAAGAAGTAATTTGAATTTATATCTACCGCCAGATTTTCGTCCTTAATATCTTCATGGAATTCGTACGCAATAATTAAAAAATACCAATACTTCCAACCAGTTACGAAAAATTTGTCATTGGTGTACTAATGTACTGAATGGTCAATATTTCGTTGTGTTTTTTTTTTCAAATACTTAGGCACATTATAATGTCATGATTTGAATTCAGGAGTGATGAAAAAATCGGCTGTTCTCAAAAATTCCATGCTAAAGAAGTTACTTTTTTAGATATTCAATCGTTAAGTAAAATAAAATCATTATGCTATGTATACAGAGATATCGTAAGTATGTACCTAAAATGTCTCAAAATTTTGTAAAATTATATGAAATATTGGTATTAGAACTTGTAAATTAAGAGAAGCTCTACCGTAAAAATTATTTTCACGTTTGAGGGTAATTAAGGATGCTTATGGCTGAAGTACACATCGTAGAGTTCCTCAGAATATTTAATCATCGACCATCAATAATTAGTAAATGATTTATAATAGCATTTGTTTTGAAGTTTTTCTATATACGTTTTGTGATATTTCCTAATACTGCAACTATTACATTAAAAAAAAAAAAAATATCAGAATTGACTAAGTGTGAAAGAAATTCTCAAAATTTGCAACGTATACACATAATAGGGATTATCGATTAAGTGATGCATAGATGCATGTGAAAAGTAAAAATTGGTAATCGATAGGTACATTGGATTTTCTTTGAGGAAAAAAAAACTTGTATACCTAATATATTGCAACCTTGTTAAAATATACTTCTACGCAATTTAAATAAAGTCGTCGAATTTATTCTATCTCATTGGTACCTATAGCACCTATAAACATACAAGTTGCGAATACTTGAAACATGCTCCGTAGATGTTGTATTTTCGATTCACTGGTACAAAACAACTTTACAAGGTGAGTAGGTAATCTATCGATGTTTTGATTTGCGATCATACAATTTCCTTTCTACCTAGGTACCTGATTGAAAGTTGGCTAAAATTTTTGAAAATTGTTTCTACATAATACTTGTTCGTGAATAAATTTATCAGAAACGCGATCATGATTATTTATGTATGCATCAGTTGAAGAGAGATCGATCTCGTTGGAAGCAAGGTAAAAGGAAATGAATAGGTATACTGCGTATTCGTATGGCCACATACACACAATATTATACTTACTCGGACTAGGACAAATATAATATAAGAACCAACACTGGTATCGTGGGTAGGCAATTAGATCTCCGCAATTAATTTCTATGCGGATACCAATGTATATCACTCAGAGAATCGAAACCTCGTTTCTGTCGTTTCCGAAATCTCCACTAGAAAAAACTGAAGATTTTATAATACCTATGTACCTCTACCTATACATGGATACTCGACTTTTATAGTTTTCATACCTAAGTACGTACATGCGATGTAAATAATTCGCTATCTTTTTAAAGTAGGTATGTATATGTACATATGAAAAGAATTCCGCATAATCTCGTTTAAATACCACGTTTTCCCAATGGGCTTACTTATTCTTACTCAAGAAGTCGATGACGAATTTCGAGCTTCACTTCCTATATGTATAAGTATAAAGTATTTATGAATAATAAAAACATGACACTCGTGTCGGCTACATTGATCAACATTGAGCCTATGAGAACAGATTTCGATGCTGTGAGATGACTTGGATATCCAACTATCTCCAATACAGAAAAGTACGCAAAGTTGAAAGACGTATTTCATTTTCGCAAGCGATGATCAACCAAAAAAAAGGGGGGAAAAAATAACACGAACCAATTCATATATAGGTACTTTAACTTGATTTACGTAGGCATTTCTCGCTACCTCTCGTAGAGTCGGCATCGTCTCTAAATTTAACGACAAGTGAATTGACGATAGCGATCAAAATAATTAATTTCTTTGAAAACATACTCAAAGTTTCAAACGTTTGTGTAGAATTAGGAGGTCATAGCTTAGAAGATGCCTACCTACTGCCTAGGTAATAGGTATTAGGTATATAGGTACATATAACAACAAATTTTTAATAAATCGTTTTACCAGCGGCGTTATTTATGATGACAAATTTTTCTCTTTTTTTCATAAATTAAAGTACATTGACATAATATATGTAGGAACCAAGGTAAAAAAATTCCACAGTCATCTGGAATATTTTTTATTTGTGTTGTTTTTCTGAAGAAATTCATTCGTCATAAGTATGTATTTTGATGTTTTTACTCGACTAGATTAGTCATTGAGAACAATCGCGCAGCATTTTTTTTTTACATTATCACGCGACGTATTAATACAGACTATATCTTTTTTTCTTCAAGCAGCAGTTATTATAAAAATTCCAATCATTTGGATGATTTGTAGGAAGTAGCTAATGAATGAAGTTTTGTGAGATAATGGTAAGGTATCCTTTGCTCGAAATGATGATACAAGCAAGCAAGTATTCTCAATTTATGCTTCCCAGACAGAAAATTCGATTTATGAACATCATTATGTACTTACTTACTTCATAAATAAAATCGTAGTATTCTCTATTTATTGGTATTTATTATCTAAGGACCTACCTACGTTGCAGTGAGCCATCATACGAATACTAGGTAAGTACCAAGTAGATATGTATGTAGAAGATACCAGACTGATTTTCACTAAAAGAATTCAAACTGATGTTTTGAAAATTTTTCAATCATAAGAAACGAAATAATTTTATTAATTTTACACATTTTTTTTAAAAACTGAAGAAGAAGGGTACCTGGAAACTTATGACCAGATCTTAAGGCGACATGGTAAAAATTTCACCTCACTGACTCCACCTTTTATTCTTCTTCTAGAATTTGAATCTGACTACGTTCAAAAACATAGTTGAAAATTAAAAAACAAAAACAAAAAAAATGAAAAAATGTTTTCAGTATGAATATCCTAAACCACAAACATATTTTTCACCTTTACCTACCCTTTCTTTCAAGGGTTATTTTAAAAAACCACTTCTCGCGTTTTTTTAAAAAATAGATACGCAAGTACTAAAAGTCGATTTTTTCTATAAATGATATTAGATTAATATCTATGAAAAATCATTAACGTAGATTTTTCATCACTTCCCTCTCCCAAACCATTTTTCCAGAATAAAAATATCCATGGCTTATTTTTTCAAAAATTGGAAAAATGCAGAAAAAATTGGTTGTGGATAGTTTTTATGACTGAAAAAAATTCATACCTACGAATATGATGTTAAGAAAATTTTTGTTAAGAATATTTTTCTTTTTCCTCGATTTTGTTCTAGGTATTGGAAAATGAAAATTCATGAAAAAAGTGTTGTATTTCAAGAACCACTGAAAAATCGGTTGATGATAAAAAATGGGTTCTAATCGAATTTTTGAAATGAACATCTATACTCAATTATTAAAACCACAATAAGTACATAATTGTACGTAAAAAGGTTTTTTTTTCCTTCAATTTTTCAACATTTTTTGAACATGGTCAGATTTTAAGGTCCGGTAAGGAGGGGTAAAATATGGGTAATGGTAGAAGAAATTTTTATCACGTCATTTTGAAATTTGGACGCTTAGTTTGAAACGGTAAAGGATGCTTTATATCTGGTATCCAACTACTTACGTGAATTTTTCATTTTTTAAACGCTACGTTTAACGTTGAGGGTTCAGTCTCCGATACATAATCGTGATCTTATTTGAAAACATTTTCAGTTGATACCTCTTTATCGCCTGCGGGTATTTGAATAAATTACGTCGAAGTATTCTACCCTTTTTGGCGAGGACGAGAATACCTTTTTTACTTTATTTTAAAGAGTTGTCGTCTTCGATACCTAATTATTGTTTTAAATATATCTACATTTTATACCTGATGCATTTTCACTGACATACAAGATTAATCCCGATGGACGAATAGACTGCATCGTATTACCAAAGATCTAGTTGATGGACTCTCTCGATGGCTCGATATCTACCTACTTTTATCATTTGGTGTAGGTACTTAGGTACGGATTATAATTATGAATGTCTAGAGATAAAGAATTATCATCAATGTGAGGAGAGCGAGAGTAGTGGTCAAGATAGATATTTCGTTGGCTTTCATGAGCATACTTGAAATTTTTCCACTCAAAAATGAAATATGTAACAGGACATTCATAATGTTATTTTATGGTATTTTCTTCCATAAAAGTTGACTTATGGGTTATAATATTTTCAATTTTCTATCTTTAAATTAAAAAATTTTATTTCATGTTTACCGTAAAAGAAATTTTACCGTACCTACTTTAAAAATAAACTGAAGTTATTCTGACGGTTGTAATAAAATTTTTAATAAAGGTATACAGACACTCTCCTCCTATGCTTGTAACGATTCAATTAAAAAATTAAAAATACTCGACTGACGTATAGGTAGGTAATAGGTATACATGATTGTGTGTAAATTTACAACACCAATAAACTTGAACTTCCTCCAATTAAGATTCTTTTCGTTCTTACGTGATAAGTATGTAATTAATTCGAGAAATAGGAAATATTCTACACTTTTCTGGATGGGTACTGGGTAAAGGTAAACGAATAGGCTATAACAGAAAAAAATAAAATAGGTAAACCCTAGGTTTTTTTTTCATCTACTTAAAGACGAGTTGAAAAAATGATTTCGATGTAACATGTCTGCAGGTAATTAGGCATAGCTAAGTGAAACGTGCAGCCACAGTCGATGTAGCTAGATATAGTTGTACCTAGTCTGGCTTGTATTTTATAAAATATAGGTACGTAAATCTTTTCCCCATATTTCATTATTTCCGGTACATAAATAAATGCAGTGAGGAACTAAGGAACTGGTTGATCATTTCCTATTGACAATGACAATGACACTGACAGTGGTAGGAATTAAACGTACGAAGAACCTGGAAAACCTTGTACAGGGTGAAGTTGTTTCAAAGTTGCCTGGTTCCAATGAGAGCTAAGAACTACCTAATCTTTTGTCGAGAGTGGGTATAAAAAGCGGATTAGCTCGGCGTGAGCATCAAACCTGAGTTGCGTGTTAGTGTTGGCCGTTGTTTCGTGAAGTTATTTTTTTGGTTTTTTCCGCGGTTTTTTACATTTTCTTTTGCGAATTTTTTTCACAAAATTTTCGTAGTGAAAATTTTAACCGAGTTACACATATAGCAACGGCAGAACATAAACATGTATTCCAGAATCAGTCAATTGGTTTGCTTCGTTTTATTGGTTGGCGTCTCGGTTTTAGCCGCACCAGCTAAGAAAAGTAAGAGTGATTTTTCCCTCTAGCATTTTTTTTTTTTTTTTTTTTTTTGGACATAACTAGGTATGGTGAAATATGCTCATCCTCTGGGTTTATCCATTTTTCGAGTTTAAATTGACCTTTTCTAAACATCAGCCTTTTATGTCTTTTGACAGTGAAGCGAGCGTCTCCTAAAATAAAGTAAGTTTCGAAAAAAATTGGCTATTGTAAATTTTTCTCAAATCAAAATGGTTTTATCGTTTCAAAGGTCAAGGTTTGATACGAGATTCTGACTTCAAACAAAATTATTGATATTTTGATTAGAGACAGGTTTTTCACACGCGACCAGTTCCACGAAAATTTGCAGAATAGTGTTTTGTTTTTAATGAGCCATAATTAAATTGAAGTCTTCGGTCGAATACCGAGAAGTAGGTAGGTAGGTAGTTATTGTTACAAACGTACAATCCTGTCATGAATTTTTAATTTGTGGAAAACCCATACAACTTCATCTCGGTCGCCGAATTGTCATCGATTCACCTGGGATCGAGTATGATTTATGGGATTTACCCTCCCCTCTCACTCCCACCTTTTTCATGAAATGTAGATGATACTTGAAATAGATTAAAATTTCACGTTTAACACGTTTGCTTCAATTGTGGTCAAGTATCATCCGAATCCTATCATTGAAATACATAGCCGGAAGAAGCAGACAGGAGCGGGGGTGGGGGGGGGAGGTGAACCTTGAATTTATGATCGATTTTGTTTTACTCAACCTACAATCTAAGCTACTCCTAGAATGTGAGACGAAAAGCATGTCACCGATTCACTTACGAATTTCATTATAATGTTAGTAGCTAATGTTACATTTACATGCATTAGGTACCATACTCGTGTTAACGTAATTTTTAATTCATTGAAAAATTAGGATAGCGTCAACAGGTGTGTCCTTTTTTTCTCTTCTTACATAACTTTTCGTTTAATAAACGTACACAGGTATTATGTAGTTTGATATGCTTTCAAATAAATTTTCCACGATAAAAATATATACCTACCTATCCGTAAGACAAAGGGGTAATATACCTAAACCTACCTACCTAATTGATTGATTTTAATTTTAGGTATGTATTCATTGCAAGTAGGTACCTATCAGTGGACATATGCTGATTCATAATCTAAAAAATCGAATAAATGCGTCCATTAAAATTATTGTGACGAATTCTGAGCTACTCATCATCGTTATGATTTATGATGGATAGTAACAAGTCAATTTTATTTGTGAGGGTCGCCTATTTGTGTCAAAGTTTCATCACGTTTCGGGAGAGTTTTTCCTATTTTTATGTTTTCGGTGCGCAGATCGACCGTTATTATTTTGGACAAAGTACATCTATACACCTACCTATCGATTGATAGAAATCAACCACACTCTGATCTCTAATGCCTATTTAATGTACAAGTATACGTGTTATTATGTTCATCGAAATAATCCACGATCTTACAATGCTATACCCAAGTTAATTTCAAAATCTCGAGTGTTAATAAACGTATTCATACTCAGTGGTAAAACGCCTCCGAGCCTGGATGTAGAAACCACCCTCAAGTGCCAAAAATTGGTTCATGAATTGAGATTTCCCTTTGATTCTACACCTGCAACTCAAAAACCAATTTTCGACACCTACTACCTATCTTAATTTGAATCAGCCGAAATTGATTGATTCAAATAGACAGAATGTGGGAATCAGTGAAAAAATTTACTGACGGAATCAGTAAATTCTGATTGATTTCAACCAGTAGATAAATTAATTTTTACTGATTCAATAATCAATATTCACTATTTGAATCGGTAATTTTTCACTGATTGGCAGTAAAACGTCACTGACTAACAGGGAAATCAGAGGAATTTGACTGATCATGAGTGACTTAATTTTCTTTATTTCATCCGTCAATTTTGGCATTTTTGACTGATTCAAATTTAGAGAGTACCTATGTATAAGAGTACCTAGTTTCTACATATATCCAGGCTCATGTCCGCAAAATTAATGATTAAGTACCTATACTCGTTTGTTGAAAAAAGGTCCCATACCCATAACCAAATAGAATTTAAATTTTGTAGAAAAATAATTTTTCGTTTCCTGCCTCTCGATGTCTCAATGTTCAGTTCACAGCCGTATGAAGTTTATTCCAACCGGAAAGCAAAATAAATTTTTCAGCTAAAACGATTTTCCGCCACGGGCCACAGATACTTTTTTTCAGCATTCGATGTTGACCTTAAATTCTGAATGACGCTAGTTGAAGACCTTGGTTGGCCATCATATTAATTTAAAATTTATGGGAGACGGATGGCGCTTTAAAATTAGGTAAAAATATCACGATAGGTACTCAGCCTATAACACCTCGTACTAAGTAGGTAGGTCTATTCTATAGGTAGATGTTTTCTCCTCTTGAATTCTCACTTTGACTTGATTAATTAGGTAATTCCGAAAAAGTAATTGCTTCACCACTCGCGTATGATAATGTACAATGTACCTACAGATAGATACCTTAATAGTACCTAGACCTAGGTACTTGTACCTATCGATAGGTAATTATAGTAAGTAGGTAGTAGGTACACCGGTACACGCAGGGCTCTACTGCGTATCTTCTTACCATTAGTCACACACTTCGATGAAAACTATGGGCGAGTTAAATTTTGTTGAATTTTAATGAACGAATACATTTTCGTACCTAATTATTTATACCAAAAACGAAGACTAAAAAAAAACGATTTATGGGACAGGAGAAAAAAATGAACACGAACTTATGTAAAACCAGGAAACAAAAAAATGGTACCTAGGTACTGAACTACCGGTTATCTGCGGGTGCAAATATGTTTTCCGTAGAGTCCCTCAGCGAGATTCGTGCATATGAAAATTTCCTTGACCTCGAATAAAAATTGGAAGCTATAAGTGCCAAATTGTCCTTGCTATTCGAGTGGTTTCGTTTCAACTTTTTATTAATTAATTCGTTGGAAATTTCTATAATTTTTTTAGATAAATGCGAGAAAATTAACGTAGGTTTTTGATTTTTGCAGATATTGTATTCAAAGCTTGCAAAAGAAGCGATCCTTTGTTTATTTCATGTTTCAAAAATGAATTACAAGGAGTAATACCTCTTTTGAATGACGGTAAGTTCTAAGTTATTGTTTGGTTTATAGGTAACTACGGCGACCTGAAGGAAGATCACCTATCTGTTTCTGTTCTTATTGATCAATTCATTTTCTTTATCGCAGGATACTCAAAATACAGAATACCACCAATAGATCCTTTTGATTTGCCAGCTTTGGATATTGCAAAAGGAAGCGGTGCCGTCAGCGTTGATCTCAGTCTTCAGAAACTAAAAATTTACGGTTTATCCTCCGCTCGTCTCGAAACTCTCAAGTATGCCACGCAATCGTGAAACGCGTTTAATTACCACCTCGCCTCGGATGAATCATTAAAGTCGATATTTATTCTGATTGATAGCTTGGATGTTGACAAGTTGAAAGCTAGCGCCAAATTCACTTTCGGCAAGCCGATCACTCTGATTGGACAGTACACCGCCAAAGGAAAAGTACAAGTTTTACCGATCAATGGAAAAGGACCGTGTAACATTACTTTGGGTGAGTTCATTACTTCATTTTGCCAGAAAATAAATGCGTGTACCGCATAATATGCTTGACTGCTTACACGTATCAGCAGTGTAGTTTAGGTACATTGTAAAAAATATGTATGTATTCAAAAATTCTTCGATACCCCTTCTGCGTAAGTAAATCTGTACATATTTGTACAAGTCATTTGATAGGTACTCGGTAGTAGGTACACTACACACACACACTACACAGCTTCCTTTAAACGTATCTATGCATCACACCAAGACTAGATTTTTTGCACATAGATAATTAATACATTTCACGGTAGATATTCGCTATAATTACGCGAATATTAAGTAGATTTTTTCCACATGTACACGAGAAAAAAATTCAAGGACAATGAGAAAGATGTTCGATTTTTTCTCCTTTTTCACATACGTAATGCTTTTTAAACATGATACGAAATTGCAGGTGATTAACTCTAATCCCAAACTTATTAAATATCTGGAACTGGTACCAGGGAGTACATATTCGTTTCCAAAAAAAATTCTTCATCTACGTATTGGTTTTTTTTTTTTTTCAATAAAAACATGAGAATATGTAATTTTGATAGCACGTATCCTGTTTACAAAATACGCCTTCATTCGTATTTTTCAATTTAAGAATTGAAACTATTGGTACCTAACTTACGTAGGTAGGTCTATTGACGCAGGTACCTAAACCTACTGGTATGAAATTTTACTCTGGTTCAAAATTAATACCGCAAACTTGTGCGCATATTCTTGGCACTTATTAAAGTTAATAAAAGTTCATAATATCTCTATTGCTTTTTCGACAATTTGAATGAGAATGGGTTTAATAGACGTGCAGGTAGGTAGATGTAAGTACCTATTTATAATTATCAAAACTTCATCAAAATAAATATTGGGATTCTCCCTGGTTCCTGCCATTCAACAACCACTTCGATCTAGTTTCAACATTATCAACCTCGAATTGAAAAAAAAAACTTGTGATTCATAATTGGGAGTAATAATTTGTTGCAGTTGATCCGGTTTTGGAACTGACAGATATAATAGGCGAATTAAAAGAAAGAAATGGACAAAACTACATCGATCTGAAAGAAGTCACTTTGAAGGCAACCAAAATGGGCAAACTTGTATTGAAATTAGAAAACCTATTCCAAGGCAACAAAGAAGTCAGTAAGTAGACTCGAGCATAACTTTGTAGTAATTTTTGCTCTCAAGTTCACACGCAGGCACTACTTGGAATTTTGGAAATTAAAAAAAAAAAAAATCAGTATCCGAATTATACGTAAAAATACGGGTAGACTCACGTATATCTTTTATTCTAGGCGACAATTTGAACGTTTTTCTCAACGAAAATTGGGAATTACTTTTCGACGAACTGAGACCCGCTTTTGAAGAAGCTATCGGCCTGATTTTAAAAGACATTGCCGGTAAAATCTTACAAAAAATCCCCAAGGATGAAATCTTCCCAGCATAAACATCTACGTTAGGCCGACGACGCTTGCTTTGATAGCCGCTTAATGGAAATCCTATGGTCTATCGTGATCAAGTCGTATACTTTTTACAAGTTTAGACGTTTCGCTTTCGCTATAGTTAAGTCTGGTAAGCGCGCTGTCATCAACATTTCGGTTTTCTCAGCTGCATTTTTTTTGTTTACCTTTTTACTTCTTTTTTTTTACGATTGTATTACACATCTCAACTAGTCGAAGTTCGTATTACAGTCTATCGACTACTGTTTACTTTACATTCGACTACTTTATTTATTACTTCATTAATTTATTGATTTATTAATTTATTCATTTGTTTGTTTTTTCATATTTTTTTGTTCGATTGTTTATTTATTTACCGATTTTTCTTTTATTTATTTCTTACAATTTTTATATTTGAGAAAATAAATCGAAGTAATTGAGCAGTTTTTAAACGACAGTTTCAGTTTTTTTCCCCAAGTAAAATTAACGCAAAATTATCAGTTTACATAAACCTGCAGGGAACCGTTTGAGGAACGACGAATTTCAACCAACAATACATATAATGTAATTAACCAACAAGAACGAAATTTAAAATATTTCGCAAGTATTGCGAATTAACAATGTTTTGAAAATCATACCTCCTGCGATGACTTTTTCATTTGTTTGACTACGCTACTAATGAAAAATTCTCCGGCTCTGTACGAGCTACGAACCAATGGACCACTAGCAACATACAAAAATCCCAACTCTTTTCCAACCTCTTCCCAATATTCAAATTTCGCCGGTGTCACGTATTCGATAACTTTCAAATGTTTTTTGGTAGGCTGCATATACTGTCCCAGTGTCACACAATCGACGCCACTTTCGCGCAAATCTAAATATTTAGAAATCAACGATTTAGAGAGTAAAATTAGAAACAGTTTTAGAAAATAAATTACCAACCGATTAATGTTTGTTTGACTTGTTCATCAGTTTCACCTAATCCCAACATTATTGATGATTTGGTAACGAGTTCGGGATTTATTTCTTTTACAGTTTTCAAAACTTTCATCGTTTGCCTAAACAAACACGAAACGGAAGCAATAATTACCACACATAAGTACACGGTGTCTCTTCTAAATTCCTTAAAAAGACGCTAATATGCGATTTCAATGAATACCTATAATTGGCCCTACGATCCCTGACATAGGGTGTCAAATGTTCAACTGTTTCAACATTATGCGCTAATACGTCCAAACCACAATTCGCAACTGTTTCTAAGCACGTACGGTCACCTTGAAAATCTGGAACTAGACATTCGACCAAAATGTTTGAGTTTCTAAAATGCAACAAATACATAATGAAATAATTAGAAGTTGATGCGTAAGTCGACACGAAGAATTTTATACCTTTTTTTGATTTCTTTCACAGTCGATGCGAAATGGACAGATCCTCCGTCGGGTAAATCTGAGAAAAAAAACACGAAAATTGAATGGTAATGAGGTTTTGTTCTCAAATGGTAATGATCCAGCTGTAAGAGGAAAGACGAAATGTAGTACCATCTCTATCAACAGACGTTAGAACAATGTAATGAATTCCCCAAGAGACAATCGCTTCAGCAGTATTAACAGGTTCATTAGGATCGGGCGGTGGAGGTTTCCGAGAAGTTTTCACGGAACAAAATCTGCATCCACGAGTGCATGTATCACCTAATAACTATGCAATGCGATAAAAATAATGTTAATTCAACAGTTTACGAATTAACAATGAATCTAGATCATTGGACTCGGTTACCATAATCGTAGCTGTTGATGTTCCCTGTTTACCTCCACTCCAACATTCGCCAATATTGGGGCATCTAGCTTCTTCGCAAACTGTATGTAAATTGAGACTTCGCAATTGCGCTTTCAAATCGGAAAAATTTTCGCCTGAAGGAATTTTAGTTTTCAACCAAGGGGGTAACCGCAAACGTTCGGAATCGGTTTTTTCACGATATAATTTCCCTTCGTAGTCATCGTAGTTATCAGACTTTTTCGCTTCGTCCTCCGAAGATATTTTCAAAAAATGCTGCAAATTCGGACCACTGGCCAATTTTTCTTTCATTTTGTCGGATAAAGTTGATTCATTTCTCAGCACCTACAAAACGACAAAATTGGATGAATAAGGTATGAATGAACAATCTGTAATTTTGTAATATATGTTTTACAGTTATAATTTTGTAATATATGTTTTACAGTTATACTGACTTTTATGTAAGCAGCTCTAGTGTGTAGCAAAGGATCATAAAACGGTCTTCCTATCATCTTATTCTCTACACAGCAGAATGGAGATGATTATTCACAAAATGTTGATCTACGCGAAGCAGTACTCATTATTAGAATAATTTATCGAAAAGTAGTTTACAAATTGACATTGACCATTGACATTAGATCTCTTTTTCCATTCTCATATCAATCAGAATCTCACACAATACTGCATTCATTTCATCATTTGCGAATCGTTTATCGTTATCACCAAACTCAACTCTTCGAAGCTTATCACAATATTAATTAATTAACCAATAAGAATAAAGTATTACATTTAACAGTGTGACCAAATTGAGAAATTAAAAATCGTTACATGTTGGAAAAATTTAAAACAAAACAAAGGTCGTGATAAACAGATGAAATTTCGAAAATTGATAAAAAAAATATCTTGCAATGAGAAAATTGTAATATACGCGACGGAGCGGCGAGAAAACAACGGGTTTACCTAGAGGTAAACGAATCAGCAGTGAACGATGCATGTACAAACAACAGTGAACGGCGGAGTGAATGTAATGTTACCAACCTACGTTAATTTACCCATTTTACCGCATTACATTTTTCTACCAACTGACATTATGATATCGAGCCTCGATGAATTTCTCATTCTCAATATTATTTAATTTTGTTTTCAAAAATGTGATTGTGTGGTAGTCGGAATTTCCTTTTTTCTCTAACTTTTTTGTTTCTTTTTCTACATCTTGTCCTTCCTATTCCTAGTAGTAATTTCTACCACATGACCGGAAACGTAATGGTTAACGTTAAATGGGTTGCATAACGCTAATTTGGATGGCGCATAGCATACTTTTTCTACAGCTTGCCCTTTTATTTAATATTTCTACTAAAAACCGCTTCCAATCGATTTTGTAAGTTGAAAACTGATGTGCGTTGCACATGTTATGTAAAGCGTGGGTTGTTTCATTGATCCGGTACCAGGAGAGAGACTCGACAGTAGGAAACCGGTTTCATAGAATTGTCCCTTCAATGGTTTTGTTTCGATCCCTTTCTAGCTATTCTTCACTTGGCATGTACATTTTAAAAAGGCAAAGAAATTAACAGTATTTTATTCTGAAGGACATTGGAAATTACAAGGAGAACAGAACTGTAGGCGGAAACAGAAACACACCATAACATAGGAAAGGGAGAAGTGGTATTTTTTTTGGAAAGGAATGCGAGTGTGGCGTGTGTTCGCTGTCGCCTTATTGTATGTAATTGTATTTCATTTACAAAGGCAAATCCAGTTCTGTTTCTTAGATTCTGATTAGAAAAAATCGAATAAGTAATAACAGAAAAATTCATCTGAAATTTAATTTCAATTGATTATAACAATGAATCAAAAACACCATTTCTCGAATTGTGACGAATTTTAAAAATTTTTAAATTACGTAATCGCTCTGCAAAATATGAAACAATGATCTAAATGATCTAATCAACGAAAAAAACTGTAATTTGTAATTATGGTTTATACTCGACCTTCCAAATTGATTGAAACAATTTCAAGACGTTTTGGAGCTTATTAAAAAAATTGGGGAATTTCCAGAACTAGAAAAAAGGCCATATGAACGGTCTGCTTATGAATTTTTGAAACGAAATTGCGGATTACATAATATATATTGGTGACTTGTTTCATCAAAAATAGGATATCTAACAGCGTTTAACTTTTTTACTTCAACGCGTACGCTATCGATGTATTTTTAATTTTTTTCCAAGAAAATTTTCTACCAAAAGATGCTTTATGGATTTACCCTGGAGAATACGAATTTTGGAAAATACGTTTAGAAGTGCTTGGAGACATTTCGAAACCCGCAATTATGTTCAATCAATTCGGAAGTTCGAAAAAAAGTATAGAGGTACCTAGTATTCTAAATTTCCGCATTTTTCATTATTTTTTCGTAGCTTTCATCTTTCAGAGCGATAAAGTAATTTTGAAATTTCAAAAAGTTGCCAAAATTTGATAAATAAACTTCAACGCATGAAATTTTGAGCCTAGGGTACCTACTTTTATGATGTACTTTCGATTCATTTTCATTATACCGCTCTTAATAGTTTACAAGTAGGTACAAATACAAACTATCCGCTTCTACTGAATTGATACGAGTTTTAATTTTGATTTTCTCTCGAAAAAAAATAGTAATCCATGAAGTGAAGTGGATTTTATGTAAAGTAGAATCACAGATATCGAGATGGAAATGAAAAACCAATTTTTGAGAGTGTACATTGTATCCGAAATTTCAAATTTTGAATGCTTGCCATTCTTATTTTTTACATACCTATATAAAATTTTTCTCACAGGAAAGGTGTTTTTTAAACTTCGCTTCAATGATTTTTTTATTTTTAAAAGAAGCGAGTTTGCATGAAAAAAAGTTTTGTCATCTTCGAGTCATCAGTAAAGTAATTCAATGAAAAAAAAATCAAATTTCAAAGCAGAAAAAAGGAACGAAAGGAGTTGGTGCCAAAATAGAAAAGGGAATGTTAACCCCAAAGATAATTTTTCCTACAAATAATCTGAGTTATGGAATCTCAAATTGTGAGATACGCCTATCAAGATCAAGTTCTATAGGGATGTTTCATTGCCGAAAGCTTTCTTTTGGAAAGGTACGAAGTGAGTATGAAGATCTGGAATACCATACGGATTTTTGGGAAGGAAATTAAAGGGAGCCTTTTTCCGTACTCGAGCAAAGCTTTGAAAAAAATGAAATTTTTAATCCCCCCAAAAATTCATTTTTTGAGCAAAAAATAACTTTATTAATCTACAGAGGTGAACTAGAGCAAAAATCATTTTTAAAAAATTTGTAAGAGCGAAAATTATTCACCATATAGAGCTCTCTATTGCGATAAATTGTTTTCAATTCTTAATCAATTATCTGAATTTTTTAAACCTATCATAGGAAAGCGAATGAAGATTGAAGAAGGTTGGTAATTAAGAACTTGAAACTAGCAATTCCGATAAAACTCAATATGCCAAGTAATTTTGGTTATAATAAATTTTTTGATTCACGTGATAGTTTTCTTAATCTTAAGGGATAAAATATTCTTTAAAAATTCAAAATCTCCTGAATTTGGGCAAAAAAAAATGGATTAGTAAATATCAAATGTCTCATCCCCCTATTTCGAGACCGCAGAATTCAAATTTCGGGTTAATTTCATCCTACGAGTTACCCAAACGCCCCAACTCAAATTTCAGCACGTATTCCTTCTTTTCACCTATTTAAATAAAAATTTTTCTGAAAAAATTCAACACAAGCATCGATAATGCAAAATTACAGCAGGGTACAAAATTTGAAACTTTTTGGTTGAGCAGAGACTGAGAAAATTGATTTTTCGTTACTTTCATCCCGATTCTCTGATTTTCTGCTCTACCTGGATAAAGTACTCTGTAGGTTATACTACACGTCTGCGTTTTTTCTCTCTAAGCGCATTTTTCTTTCAAATTCCCATTTTTTTCTATTTTCTCAGCTTCTATCGAATGGATGGTGTTCAAATTTGGTACGCTATTACATTTTTACATTATCAGTGCACGTGTGAAATTTTTTCTGAAAAAATTATTTTCGTAGGCCAAAAAGAAGGAATAATTGTCGAAATTTGAGTTGGGGCTTTGATGTTACTCCTAGGATAGGAGAGACCCACAATTTGGATTCTGTGACCTCAGTTTGTAGGAGAAACACTTTTAATTTCTACAAATTGATTTTTTTGTGAACAATTTGGAAATTTTTTATTTTTTGAAAATTATTTTTTCCTCAATATGAAGGAAACTATTGAGTGAATTGAAAAATCTGTAATAGCTGAATTTAATTAGCATATTGAGTTCAATAGGAATGAATGGGGTTGAAATTTTAATTAAAAAAAAAGAATTTTTTAAAAATTACAAATTTCCAAATTTTAGCAAAAATGAATACCTACTCGGTACAAATTATTTATGTTTTGTTTAGAGTCATATTGGTTATTATAAATTTTTCACCAAACTAACTACTTTCCTTATGATTGAGGAAAAAAGAATTCTCAGAAAATTGAAAATCTCCAAGTTTTGGACAAAAAAAAATCTAGTTAGTGAAAACCAAAGATGTTTTTCACCTTTTTCGAGGTCACAAAATCCATCTTTTGAGTCATTTTCATCTTAAAAGTTATCCCATTGCCCCCCACACAAATTTCAACGCAAATTACATAGGTCTGCGTTATCTACCTGTGAAAAAAATTTTTCCAAAAAAATTCAACACGTGCATCGGTGACAAAAAAGTACAGAAGCCTGTAAAATTTGAAAACAACCCATTCAGAAGAAGCGGAGAAAATAGGAAAAAATCGTAATTTGGAAGAAAAATGCGTGTGGAGAGAAAAAACGGAGCCGCGTAGCATAATCATAGTGTACCTAAAAGTAGGTAGATTGAGAAAATTTTGATACTTGATCTATGTCCCTTTCAAACTAGCATTATGCAACTCATTTAACCATAATTCGAATGCGGTTTCTACCACTTGTCCGTAACAGTCATGTGTTAGAAAGGTCATCTTGTAGAAACTTTCTACGATACGACTGTTATGGACAAGTATTAGAAAAATGAAAACGGTTTTTTCTACTAATTGTCCCTGTTTCTACTTCATGACGTTGGTAGAAAAAATACATCGGTCATGAATTAGAAATATGGACAAATTGTAGAAAAAATCTTTTTCATTTTTCTATCTCTTGACCGTAACAGTCATGTATTAGAAAGGTCATTTTGTAGAAACTTTCTACGATACGACTGTTATGGACAAGTATTAGAAAAATGAAGAAGATTTTTTCTACTAATTGTCCCTGTTTCTACTTCATGACCTTGGTAGAACAAATACATCGGTCATGAATTAGAAACATGGACAAATTGTAGAAAAAATCGTACGAAAAAAAAATAAATATAATTATGTTGCCAACCTTTGAACTGAAAAATGCCAAACTTCGTCGAATGTGATATTTAAAAAAGAACGAAACTACCAGTACTTTTACTAAACACGTTCGCCGTTTACCTGGTAAACCGTCGGTGTTTTCTCGCTTTTCCGCGATCACCAATTGTAATAGGACTTTCAGTAATTCAAATTCGTTATCATTCAAGTTGATTATTGAAGTTCAGTGAAAGAGCACGTAAAATTGTAAAACGTTACATGCGAATTAATCTGTCGTCGACGTGTTTTTTGGATCACTTCACTAATACAGGATTGCTCAAAATGCATTCATCATTGAATAAATCCAGTACGTCTTCCAACGCCAACTGTAATAATGTTTCTACTACTTATATGAATAAAAGTGAGAAAGAAAAGTACATCGAAGAATTCAATTTTCCGTTCTGCGATGAAGCTTCGAAGTATGAGAGAGTTTCAAAAATTGGACAAGGAACTTTCGGGTAACATAACTGAGCAGAGATGATCATTTGTTTTTACTCAAAGATCTAATTCCGTACTTCTTAACCATTATCTTAATTTCTAGGGAAGTGTTCAAAGCTAGAGAAAGAAAAAATCCGAAAAAATACGTCGCCATGAAGAAAGTTCTTATGGATAATGAGAAAGAAGGAGTAAGTTGAAGAATTGTGGTGATGATTCATTTACTATAATGTACTTAGGTACACTTATTCAATATATTTTCAATTTCAGTTTCCTATAACAGCTTTGCGAGAAATTAGGATCCTTCAACTATTAAAACACGATAACGTTGTCAATTTAATAGAAATATGTCGAACGAAAGGTTAATACTGTTACAACATTACAGTACCAAGTACCAACAGACGTGTTGTAGGAGCATAAATTCACAGTTGAATTTTGTTTCAGCTTGTAACGTAAACAAGTTCAAGTCAACGTTTTTTTTGGTTTTTGATTTCTGCGAACACGACTTAGCTGGTCTGCTTGCTAATATGAACGTGAAATTCAGTCTTGGAGAAATAAAAAAAGTTATGCAACAGTTACTGAACGGATTATACTTCATTCATAGTAACAAAGTAAGCTCTTCGGTAGGGAGCAGTAATTTTGTAACTCGAATTAAGTATTTATCGAGGTTTATTGTTACAGATTCTGCATAGAGATATGAAGGCTGCCAATGTACTGATCACAAAAACTGGAATATTGAAATTGGCCGACTTCGGGTTAGCCAGAGCTTTCAATTTATCAAAAAATGGCCAACCAAATCGGTATATAATCACATATGCATTTTATTTGTACTCGAGACGTCACCGATAAACCTTCGCGAATAAATATTAAAATCGAAATATCTAATACGACCGAACCGTATACCTTTCAGGTACACAAATCGTGTCGTAACATTATGGTATAGACCGCCAGAATTGCTGCTGGGTGATCGAAATTACGGTCCTCCTGTCGATTTGTGGGGCGCTGGTTGTATCATGGCAGAAATGTGGACAAGAAGTCCAATTTTACAAGGGCATTCGGAACAAAATCAGTTGACTATTATTTCGCAACTTTGCGGTTCAATTTCACCAGAAGTATGGCCGGGTGTTGAAAATTTAGAACTGTACAATAAAATGGAATTACCAAAAGGTCACCGAAGAAAAGTGAGTAATTCGAGACCTATTCGACTGAGTTGTGTTTTCTAACGTTGACAAATCTATGGTAATGGTGGAATCATTTATCAGGTCAAAGAACGTCTGAAGCATTACGCTCGAGATGCGCAGGCTTGCGATTTATTGGACAAGTTGCTAATTCTGGATCCGAGTAAGCGGGCCGATGCTGATACTGCTTTAAATCACGATTTCTTTTGGACAGATCCTTTGCCTACCGATTTATCAAAAATGTTGGCTCAACATAATCAAAGCATGTTCGAATATCTGGCTCCTCCTCGAAGACCGAATCAAATGCGAGCGCATCACATGCAAGTTAATTCTTCCGCTTCGAAAGCTTTGATGGATACGGGATACCAGGACCGTGTATTTTAATATCGAATGTTTTCTTTTCGTCGACTGATCGAAATTTCGTAGACAAGATAAATGTTATTCTTTTCGGATCGAATAACTTGTCGGTAATATGATGCAACGGTTCAATTATGGATTGCCTCGGTAAACGTTTACTGCCTCATTTTGAGAGGGATTTACAGAGAAAAATGATTAGATAACGTAAGATTTTCAATTTACAAAAAATCGACAGGCTAATGAGGAAGAGGATGAGTATTTAAATGCCTTTCTTAAATGTAATTATTATTATTCATGTATCTTACAATCACTCAAGTTCGTCGTTTTTTTTTTATTTTTCAATAATGGAAATATTTAAATAAATCAATTTGTTGTAATGAAACTATTATATTCTTATGTCAATTCTACAGATTTCCATGAGTTTGTATGCCAATATGCCAAAAATTTAGCTTCCGCAAGTAATAACTAATAATTCGTTGCGTTCATTTTTTTTTTTTTTTACGAAACTAGACGATGATGATGGATCATAGATCAATTCTAGGAAAATAGTTCAGATGTAAGTATGTATCCCAAGTGGTGTGTGTACCTGATAATTTTTTTGAATAATTAATCATTTAAATCTAGTATTTCCTTGCGTAATTTAATTAATTACGTACTCAAGTATTAATTATTGGAAAATTGAAAACTATTCGAAGGTGAAGGCGATGTTCAATAATAATTACAAAACGAGGATTGACGATGTCAATTAATTAATACTTGAGTACGTAATTAATTAAATTACGCAAGGAAATACTAGATTTAAATGATTAATTATTCAAAAAAATTCGATGACGATATGGCAATATGAATTGACGATTGAGAAAAAAAAAAATAAAAATTGAAAACACAAAAAAAGTTGCTCCACTCATTTAAAATTTTTCCTTCTATTGTGTTAAAATTAGTCTTTTATTTAATTTTGCTCCACTCAGGTCCAAGGTCTCAACAATTAATTTGAATTTGGAACCCCTGAAAATCCTGTTTTGTTATTATTCGATTACTATTATTGTTTTTGAATAATGATTGTATCAAAATTTTAGAAATTATGCATAATTGTACGGATTTAATTGAATAGAAAGTGACGGTTGGTTCTTCAAAGTAAGAACCATTCAATTTACTGGTAAAATAATTCTATAGTTGCGTTAAATTTTCCGTGATGAGGCTTCACAGTGCGCTATGTTTCACGTTAAAGAAACCATTTCCTAGTTAAGTGTTATCTTTTCAAAAACTCTTTTAAACTTTCAAGTGTCATGGAACTCAAAGTCTGGGTTGAAGGCATTCAAAGAATCGTTTGCGGTGTCACCGAAGATACTACATGTCAAGTGGGTATCATTTATCCAAATTCTCGTTTCAGTACAGCCCATAATTATACGACTTTCATTTCACAGGATGTAGTGTACGCTTTGGCTCATGCAACTGGACGTACAGGTAGATTTACTTTAACCGAGAGATGGCGAAACAACGAAAGACTGCTGGCTCCTCACGAATACCCGTTAAAGGTTAGTCGAATCGATCCAGTTTTTTGAGTAACCGTTTGAGATAATTTTTCATTGGAGTAACATTTTGCAGGTGTTGATGAAATGGGGCGAGTACTCTAACGATGTTCAGTTCATACTACAGCATTCCAAATCATCTCAAACCACTCCCAGTTTGAACATCACATCCCCAATATCGAGTCCGAATAATTTGCAAACAATATCTCCCGATAAGAACAAGGATGTTCGTAAATCGTTGAACTTTCCACTGCAACATCGCACTGATAACGTCGGTATCGTTAAAGGAATTCCGAAGCGTAGTTCTCCGGAAGTAAAGTCCCCATCTCAGACTAAGATTCAAGACGGGTCGTTTACATCTAGTCCAAATTCTCACGTGAGTTTTTTCTTCAAGTTATTCGTTTCGATTTACTGCTTTTCTAAAACGATATAATGTTTTATTTCTCCAGGTTTCGTCTCATTCGACAAAATCTAACGAAACCAACACTCCATCGCCGGTTAGTCAGAACTTCGGTTACAGGAAAACGCCGCCCTCGTACAGAGACCCGCCCGATCCAAATACTCCCTATAGAGCGTTGCCTCCTTATAGGGATCCTCCACCACCTGTTTCCGGCTCGAAAACATCACCCAAATTCAATTCGACTGATGCAAATTTTAAATCTACACCGAAACGTAACCTTACGAAGGTTTGTTACTTGATCTTACGTCGAATGTGTTTCAACATCATTTTGGTATCGATTTTCATGCATCTCGATTTCAGGACTACCAGAACGAAGTAGGAAACGATTCGTTAATTTATTCGTCGCAGTATCGCGATTTGATGCATTTAATAAATTATCAGCGAGACAAATTATCCGCTCAACAAGCCGAATTGAGTAAAGTAAGTGTGACGATATCGATAATACCATCGATGCTCTTTAATGTTTCATTTTTTTTTTTTTTTGCCTAAATTACTCCTTCCATTTTTTTTACACAATGTACTGGAATACATTTAATTTCCAGTACGATGCAGAAATAATGTTCTGGGAAACAAAAACGCGAGAGCAACAACATCAGATGGACATCTTAGCCAAAGAGGCGGCTCGCGTCGACGCGGCGTTAAAACAAGTCGACGAACAGGTAATTAAAACAGGTTCCGCAGACGCTAGACAACTTTCTTCTTAATAATTAACTGACGGACGTGTACGCGAATTTTAGTTGCGATCTGTGGGACCAGTGGAAGAAGAAATGGAAATTGTTAAACAACAAGATAGAACGTTGAAATCCGAATTAACCTTGTTGCGGTCCAAATTAGCTAACTGCGAAACGGAATTACTACTTTGCAAAAATAAAATACGGTATGGGATTATCGATCGTGTTCAAGTGCATCATAACATGTAACGACGACTTGACATGATTTTCGCGCTTGCATTTTAGGTTGCTTCTGGATGAAATAAAATTGGAGCAACGAATTTTAGCCAGAGAAAGTGAAGAACGTAATCACATTGAGAAGTCGATGCTGGGCGAAGTGGAAAGATTACAGCTTCAAGTCGAACAAGCCAAACACGATGCTGAAATGGCCGCTCAAATTGGCGATACTCTGCATAAAGAAGTAATAGTTTTATGAAATTGCAAATCACCCCTTCCCCCTTCCCGATGATGGGGACATTTGCCTTAGTTCTAGGAAAGAATCTCGTGACACGCCGCGTAATTCGTTCAAGTGAAATACTTTCGGTTTTCGGTTAATTTTCGCGAATATCTTTTTGTGTACAGGTTGCGGTCTTGGAAGCAACGATAAACGAGAAGAAAAGGCAAGTTGAAAAATTAGTAGCCGACATGAAAGAAGCTAATCTACAATCTCTAGCCATATCGCCTCCCGAAGAACTGAAAATGATTTTAGAAGGTGCCTAGTTCGACATTACATCGCAATTTCGTTATTGTTCGTTCTTAAGTAACTTGGTTTGTTTTTTCTGCCGCAGGAGCCCAATTTTCAAAACCCGGCAGTACTCGTAAAATGATTGGCTCTCCGAGGCAGTTGGAAAACGCGGTGCCGACGAGTAAAAATCCTCACGGCGTTTGGGTATGATGAAATATGCAAACGTCACACGAAGGATAACCTTTCAAAATATCAACACCTGCAGTAGGCTGCGCACGTGTTTCCGCCTCACGTTGCAACTCTTTTTTTTTTTTTTTTTTTTTCTGAAAACACCAAGTCTCGTGATAACTACATTCAGCTCCGTTCTAAACGGAGATTAAATACCAGCACTAGGCGAGTAGAAGGACACACCCTCGATCAAATCCTGTAGGCGTGCCTCTGCCCTCTGCCTGGGCCACGCCGCGTGTTTTATGCATCAGTTCGGCATCGGTAGCGTTACTCTTCGTTATCTAATCACCGACATTATCACAAATGTACTTCAATACACCACATACGCTTTACTATTCATAATCTAATCGTTAATTTTATTAGTGCTATTGTAACGTTCGACACGATTACCCCGGAAGTATTCAGTGTTCGATTCGGTGACTGATGCAGATGTTCTAGTCCTACTTTGTTTTAAGCTGCCTTTTGGACGTAATAATTTTGTAAGCGAATGCTCGCCGTTGAATGAAATAAGTAGTTGGTCGTAATTCAATGAATTTGCTGTCGCAAAGATCTCACACGTTATTTGTATTCATTTTTCTCTTCTTTTTATTTAGTAATCATACGACGTTTTAATTTATTCCAAAATGAAAAAAAAATCAATGCAAAAAATACGTTGAATAAAGGAAAAATACAAATACTGTACATTTATTTTCTTCTCTTAATTTTCAATACACTTTACAACAAATAAAAAATTAATTATAAAGCTCGTTCGACGTAACAATAAAATACAATAGGTACACAGGGGAAAAAAAAGGTTCACGATATATGAGTAGGTTGGTATACAACGAGGGAACAAGATGGTGGGGTAAGGGGCGGTAGAAGTACAAACGAAATAATTTCTTCGAAATAAATAAAACAAAGGTAAAATTCTTTATTAAAAACAATAAGTGCGCGAATTCGAGCACGTAGACTCGTCCGATTCGTGAGCAGATATCGTGGAACGACTGACCGCCGCTCCACTAGGTGATCGTCAGCCGTAATAATACTGATTATTATCGTTCTGACACAGACTTCTCGGAGTGATTCCGTCTTTGCCGTATCTGACGACCTGCAACAAAATAAAACTAACCGATTAGTACTCAGATCTGCGCTAAAACAACAACAACAAAAAAAAAAACGCGAAACGTTAGCCAGATCAAATTCTTAAAAATCTTACCTAAAGGATTAGTTTACTTACATAGCCATCGATAATATCGATAATAACGTCAATCGGCGAAAGCACTCGAGTATTTTCATCGCGTTATTTTCCGGATACAAGCACCAAGTACCGTAATACGGCGACTCGGGTTTTACACCTACTTTTGCAGCGAATGCGAATAGATCACAAAAATTGACGCATTCTTCATTCGATATTGAAGGCAAGAGGGAAAAATTGAAAATGAGTTCGTATAGCGATTAATAAGTACGGTTCCAATTCGAATCGGTGTACACGATAATATTTCAAAACTAAACTATCACGCTCTTACCCTTGTTGGTAAGCTCGTTTAAGCGAACCCCATCTGACCATCTTTTTTTTTTTTTACTAAAATAAAGATGCTATTTGAAAAGAACTTTCCGCTTTGCCATACGAATAACAAGTCGAGTAATAGGATAATATTGGCGCCAATTCGTTGAAAATTCCAAACCGACGACGAAAAATGTTCGAATATTAATATAGGACAGAAAAAAAATCAGCAATTTTTTCCCACTACGAGAGGGAAAACTTTTTTCAACTTGCAGCGCAGATGAAATGCGAACAATTTCACGCATAACTTGATACGATATTTGAGCTTCGAATGAACGAACGAAAAAGGTGTATGAAGGTAGGTGCAATTCGCACGCCTTTCCATCTTTCTTTAGCTACGTATCCATTTTTTCTCTCTCCTTCTTCGAATTGGTATTATGAAGAAGACGTACCTAGGTACGTCCCCACCTAGCTAGTAGGTATGTAAGTATTTGAAAAAAAAAACAACGAACAGGCTTTTAGTTTCGAAATGGGTATGTAGTAAGGTATACTTACCGATTAAAATAAAGTCAAAGGTAGGTAAAGGTACCTATAGGTTTTGGGTACATGCGTATTTGTGTGATGGCAGTGTTGGGAAAGGGAGAGGGGGCGGAGGAAACAGAAAAGTAGGTAAAGAAAGGGGACAGGTGACTGTAGTCGGGAACACGAATTCGACGACGGCGACGTTCGGAAAGCTTTTTGAAAAGCGACCGGGTGAGGACGTATTCGGTGTCGTTGGCGGCATATTTTCTCGACGCGCCTCGCCCTAACTCGTCATACGTCGCTTACTATCGAATTCTACGCACGAAAGGCGAAAAAAAAGGAAAAACTTTTTTCCAAGTCGAGTATTTCAAATATGACAAACGAATCGAGTTGTCGTAGATGTATTATCTATCGCATCGAAAATACTTGCGCCGCGCCGCGCCGCGCCGTTAGGCTAGGCCCCGACTCGCCGACACTACAGGCAAGCGTAGCGTGGCGTTCGGCTTGCCAAGTGTAATCGAAAAAATTATATACTTACCACTTTAAAATGCGAGCCGCCTGACCGAGCATTTTGACGGATCAAAATTTATCAAAGACGCGAGTCAATTCTTATCAATACGCTCGTAAATCAAAGTTTCGAAAAATTTTTCTTTTTCTTTTTTCTCCCTCCTCCCCTTCCTTCCGAAGCAACGCGACCGTCGGCTTGGCCGTATTTTTATATTCTCACTTTCCAGAGTTTGGTGTCTGCGTACTAGAGAGCGTCGAACGGATCGTAGCAGCCGAGTTTCGCTGTATCGAGAAAATATTCATCTACATGTAATGTACAAATAGGTACTACGAGTATAATAATATGTGATGGTAAAAAAGTTGGAACGAAACGAATTAACGTCGCAAGCGTGATTGGACCGGAAAGGCGCGACGGGACGCGGATGGAAGCGGCATTCGAACGCCGGCGGCGGTCGTGTGTAACTGTAAACCAAATAAAACGAACAACTTTTTAGCGTGTTGATTTTTCCACCGCAAAAACGCGGATAGCCGAACGACGAGCGGCAATTTGTTGTCGGCTTCGCGCAGCCAAACTCCCACGCTACACCACGTCTCAAGTTCTCAACGCAGTCCGCAAGTTTGCGAGGTTCGACTCGTCAACCGTCCACATTAATTCGTTGGTCGTTGATACCGAAATCCTTACGAGTAGGTACCGCAATTTCGAATTCGAAATTTTTCCACGTTCGCGCTGCAAGAAGATGGCAGAAGGACGCGGTGCCGGGTGCCGGTTGCCGGTTGCCGAATCCCGGCTCCCGGCTCCCGGCTTCCGGCTCCATTCTCGAACAAATCATCGACGGAGGGAATATTTCGGCGAATTCTACCGCGCGCTGGCGGTATTAAAACGAAAAGTTACGAAGCCATTTTCACCATTACATGGCATCGCGTGGCGCCGCGCCGTTAACCATTTTTTCGACGTAGGCAGCTAAGGCAGCAACTGGTATAGGTAACGCAATACACACAGTTACACACCAATCGCGGCGCGTTAATCGTCGCACGTAGCCCGCAGAAAAACGCCAGAAAGTACGAACGGTCGACGAAAGAATTTTCTTCCGACGAACGAAAAGAAAAATATTTTTCTCGAGTCATTTTCGATGCGATGCCATCTCATCTCGGGAAAAGGCTACCGCATGGTACATTTTGAAGATGAAGCGACGGCGACGGATGGCAGAAGGCAAAAGGCAGACGGCACTGACGGCAGACGGCAGATACGACGAGTAAGATAGGTACTCACTTCACCGGGCGGTGATATGTGATGCAGGCTCGGAATGATAGTAACCGGAGGCATAACTTCCGCCAGCGTTATGTCGGCGTCAACTTCGCTGATTTCGTCGTTAAACGAATGCGGCAGCGTCATATTTCCGGTCGCGTTGTCCTGATATTTATCGCTGCCGCTCGATCTTTTCCGTAACCATATCACACGCACGATTATAAATATTACTAATGAGATTAGAATTCCGCTAACGCTACCCACTAAATATATATACATTTTTTCTTTATTCGCTGCAACAAAAAATCAAAACGAAAAAGAACACGATTTAGTAGCTGGCTGGTTGCCGCACATACTTAGGTATGGTATAGGTAAGTATATGGATGACTCGGGTATATTACCAATATACTCGTACATATCTAAATCACCATTACCGTACGTGGTCCACTTACTAGATAATTATATAGGTACCTACTACCTAGCTACCTAGGTAGTAGGTCTAGGTACCTGCATATAAGTATGTCTATGTATTATGTAGGTATAGGTAGTAGGTACTCATACTCATTACTCATCCTACCAGTAAACGTAGTATTATGAACACTATTTGAGGAGGCAGGATGTTGCAACAGAATGGCGCTGCTGCTATTGCTTTCGTTGTATCTTCGACGAACGCCGAAATCAGGAGAAGGTGCCAATGATTCCGGATTATCGAGAATATCGTGCTGATCGATTTCTTCGATCGGATACTCATCTTGATCCGGGCCTTCTTCGAATTTTTGCAAGAGAACTTTACGAGGAACTAAACAAAATAAAACCGAAGAAACACGACGACATAATAACGTTAGCTTCTTTACGACATATGTACTTATACTTATACGTATAGGTACATATAAATTGATAAATATAGATGCACTTACGAGCGTTAGATGGCACGCAAAAAGCAGAGGTCAAGGAGACTGCGGAGGCAGACACACAGCTAGCTAGTACATATTAGGCTAACTTACCTATACACTTTCAGGTCATTTTCATGTCAAAATGAGAAAAAAAATTCCAACAGAAGATACCTACCAAGGTCAAATTCGATGATAAAAAAATGTCCCTTCCGAAATAATTTTTTCATCGGCAAACCATCTTTCTAACTGCTGACTATATATTTGCTACGTGTAATCATTCGACGCATGGTAGATATCTATCATCAGAAATTTCAGCCTTCCTTCTTTCCAGCAGCAATTTCGCATATCAACGGTAATAAAAGTTTCGACGGTTCTGCGTGCGTGGGCGAGAATAAGCAATCAAAATTTTCCAATCTAAGCAGTTCGGAAAAATTCTAATACCTACATATAAGATTCGAGATAGGCTCGGATGAATTTTGGTAATCGAGTTATGATCCGGTAATTTCACTCTTCCATTCGAAAACGTACCCGCAATTCGATGTTTAACAAACTGATACCTACTCGTTAGAAGCGGCTATTTCGTCATTTTTTCAAAATTTGTAGCGAAGGGAACCACAAAAATTGTATCGAAACCTCGAAGCAATATGGTAATAATTTTACCATCAACAAACTTGCACCTCTTACAATATAGCAGTCGATTTTAAAATCTCGACTTTCTTCTTCTTCTTCTTCTTCTTCTTCTTATTATTTATTATTATTATTTCGAAAATGGTTTTAGTAGGTAAGTACGTATAAGTTTTGGCACCTATTTTTCCATACTTAGTTACATATACTTATCAATTATCACGAAATAAATGAATAAATTTGAAGAAACCCGTACAATCAAAATTTCAGGTTCTGGAGTTGATTTCTCGAATTTTAACGGATTTTTGAAATTTTGAAATTATTCCATTGCTTTGAAAAACATGAGAATTTCGTATTGTAGATATAGGTAGGTAGTAGGTAGTAGGTACCTAATCAACAAGACAAGTAGGTACTTCACAATGCGATGCTGCCCATATAGGTAATAGGTATATCTACTCATCACACCTTCAACAGATACTTATATTTCTCACGAAAATAAAATTGAAGCTCAAATTTCAGTAGGTATAATTAAGTAATTGGAATGGATCATTTTTATGTAGATCCAGACGCCACTTTTACGTTTCCCTTTCACCATTCAAATTTTGAAAGTGAGAAAAAGAATCGTCCCCGATATTTGTTAGCGCAGGTAGGTAATTAGGTAGCAGGTATTTCGAGCAATTTTACATGCATAATACAATCACAAAAATACAATAAGTATACTGCGGTAATACATAGTCCAGGCGAAAGATGGCAAAAGCACAGTCGCAGACAGACGTACCTACGAGTAAATCGACTCGCAGGCGAGCCAGGTAGGTACTAGGTAGAAGGTCAACGTCAAGGTACGTGTAGATAATGGATATACATACCGCAGGCGTAAACCACCTTCAAATATACTCTGGACTTGTCTTTGCAAGGATTCGCGAAGGTTTTGGAATCAGCGACCAACGTACAATTCCTTTTACCGTGACAGTGTTCGATTACGATTTCAGTCGCATAGCTCAGCAAACAAGCTGCGAGAAAGAAAAGTTTTAACGCTTCGGTAGTACTTGGAGCTGGGCGCTGGGGGGTGGGGGTGGGGGTGGGGGTGGAGGCGGACACCGATACCAGAGCGGCATTCCAATTACCGCTACGCGCTGCGCTGTCCTTTTATCGACGCGAAATTAAATTTAATTTACTCGTCGCGAATTCGCGAACGCTTACTTTCTTCGGCTACTCCTTGCGGTTGGGGACACTGAACACTTTGATACTGGGTACGGCCGTAACTCGCCGAATATATCGCCAGTCTGGTATTCGGTTCGCATTCGAAATTAACTTTTTCATGTTCACAGCCAACTTTACTACTAAACGAATCTGCAACAAAAGTACCGAGAGACATTGTTAGGGTAGGTACTAGTAGGTAGTAGGTACTAGGTACTCAGATTGACGCGCTGCGCTATTTTTATAAAATTAACCGCATTCGCGCCCTCGTCGCGCGTCCGTCGTATAATTATACTCGTATGTATAGGTAGTTAGGTACCTAATTAAAAGCGAAGCGACAATTCACCTGAAGGCACGTAGGTACATACATTTTTGTCATTTAGATATGAATGGTATATCTAGGTGTATGGTGTACCTGCAGATTAGGTAGGTACTGGATACCTACTACCTACCTAATTACTTACCTACACTGAAAAAAAAATATAATAAAATTTATCCAAAAAAATAATAACGCGTCCCAATTCTCAAAATAGGTAAAATTTATCATTTTTTTTGAATAAAATTTATTTTTTTTGATAAAATTTATTCATTTTCTGACAAATTTTATTATTTTTTCTGATAATAAATATTATTTTTTAAAACAAATTTCACCTATTTTGTGAATTGAAACACGTTATTATTTTTTTTGAATACATTTTATTATTTTTTGATTAAAATTTATCATTTTGGTAAAATTTATTAATTTTTTTGATAAAATATATCTTTTTTTTTGATAAAATTTATTATTTCTGGGGTAAAATGTATCTTCTGTTTTTTCCGTGTATATATGTATATTCTACGAGATATACATCGAGACGAAATCTAGACAGAAGACACCGTTACTGGTCGCCGTAATCATTTTCAAACTGGCGACGGAAATGACCGAAATCCGGACCCGGAGGCTAAGTAATGTAAGTATAAAACATAAAATACCATTCAATACTCGTAGGACGAACCATGCCCGAAAAACATATTCAGAATTACGTACCTAGGTAGTAGGTACAGGTACCTATATAATTTAAAAAAACATGTTGTCGTCTATTTGCCAAAAAGTTTAGAACGAGCGCGTTCAAAAAATGTCTCGAACAGCAATACGAAAATTGATGAAAAAAAAAATACTTACTATTTAGTAAGTTCATAAGTAAGTATAATCAAATTATCTACCTAAGTATTTTTTATATTCAACAGTTGGGTTACCATACCTACGTTGGAAAATACGTCTACGTCTACGACTCTACGTCTGCGTCTGTGTTCGAAGTTGAAGCGTCGCGTCTGCGATATACTTCGCAGGCAATATAGGTAAATTCGCCACGTCAAACGAATAGCATAATCGTTTCGTCGCCGTCGCCGTCGCGCCGCAAATAGGTAGAGGTAGCCGGTCGGAGGCGTTTCGTAACGTGTTAAATAAATTGCATAATTGAAACGCCGTAAATAGATAGTAAATAGCGTAACGCGTACAGACGCAGACTATCGCGAGTACAGGTACAGGTTACAGGTAGGTGTAGCGTGTAGGTCTACGGTCTAGGTACACGAGTGCATTTGCAATGCATACAGCGAAAAAGAGCGAGAGGCGAGAGGGGGTACGGAAGTACGGAAAAGGTAAGTTGTTGATTCGTTTGTTTATGCACTCGTTAAATGGTTGAAGCCTTTAACCGTCGCGTCGCGTCGCGTCGATTCGACTACATATGTTACATTAGGTAGGTAGAGGTGTAGAACTGTAGAGGTACCGGCGGGTGTTGGATTAATTCTGGCTTCTGGCTCCTCTCGATACTTTTTGTGGAAAAAATCGTAAGTTGGTAATATGTATGTACTTGGTTCAAATGATCCAATCATAAACGAAATAAACAAATAAGTAGGTACATAGGTACATACAAAGTATTGCCAACTTGTGTTTTTTTTCATATAAGTATATTACTCATGATGGTGCCTACGTCGCGTCGCGCATCGTAGAGGTGCCTGACGGAGTCGAGAATGATGAGATATAGGTAGATGTGTTTGCATAATTACGCGTAGGTAGTAGGTACATATGAAGAGACTCTATCGATACTTCAAGGTTTGTGTGCGCGTGTCATACTTACTTAGAAGATTTCAGCCCAATTCGAAATAATTAGAGAAGGTATAGCCACCAGGTAGAGAGTGCTTCGTTTACCGCCGAACCGGACGGTGATTCCAAAGTGGCCAGTAATTATGTAGGTATTAAACGAGAACGAGCGTGAAAACATCATCTGCGGTGAGGCGATTCATAGATTCGTTAATATACGCGACGCGCGAACTATACAATGGTTGACATTCGCGAATTAACTTACCATATTATCGGTAATAATGCACCTAGATCTACCACCTAACCTAAGGCCTATGTATCGACTTAAATTAATTAAACCGTAACGAGGCGACGCGACGCGACGCCGCGCGGCGCGCGGTAGGAAGTTGCATTTGCAGTAGCAGCAGCACTGTTGCTTACGCGTATGTGGATCGCTCGCGCAACCGTCTATAAAATAGGTACTTACCATATTATGTAATTCGATAGGTTAGGTACCTTAATTAAGTATAACTACCGCGTACGCCTACGTATATCCAACGAAAACCATGCACGTGCATGTGCAATCGTTTTGAATTAGTAAGTAGGTCTAGGTAGGTTAGGTATACGTAATAGGTATATCTAAGTAAACCTAATTCGTACTAACAGAAACGTGCCGGTGCCGATGCCGATGCCGATGTCGGCAGCCTTACCTATACTATACGAATTCACACAGCAGACACGAGTAATCGTTTCGAAATTGTTTCCCCAAAATCGAAATTTCTGAATACCTCTGTATCTTTTTTTGGAAGTAAGTAATGAAGGGGAAAAGGTTGAAAAGTGACATTTTTAAAATGATTTTTCAATGCAATATCAAGTCTACAAATAGGAGTATATAACTTACTATTTTTGAACAAATTTTCCGGGAAAATCACTCGACTGTGCATCTTTTTGTCCATTTACTGTTCTCTAAATCTGAATCAGACAAAAAACTGAAAATTGACACCAAAACAGCGAAACTTGTGCAACTATTAATCAGTGAAATTTAACTGTCAATCAGTGAAAAATTACTGATTCAATTAGTGAATTTTCATTTTTGAATCAGTCATCTTTTTTCAACTACTGAAATGAATCAGTAGGTAAAAATTTCAGTTTACTGATTCATTTCAGTAGTTAAAAAAAGAATATTGGTAAATTTCTCACTCCGATCCTCCATGAAAAGGAAGGAGGTCGGAAGCTTTTGAAAATTAGGTACTCTCTCAATTTGAATCAGTCAAAAATGCCAAAATTGACTGATGAATTAGTTTTTTTATTAGTCGGTTATGACCTGAGATAGTAGGCGGATATTTTTAAATTTTAATCAATTTTTTCGTTAGCTAAGTAGGTACCTAAGTATTTTTTTATTAAAACTTTTGAATTTTTTTCACTGTTTAATACTTTTTTGACTATAAAATCATTTTGCACTCGTAAAGATGAGGTAATTTTGAAAATTTTCTCTTTCTCCTAAAAATGTAAGGACCGAGCTTGAACATATAAAATTTTAAATACATAAGTATATGAAGTTGTTTTTTTCCCCCCATATTTTTTCGATGTAAGTATCTTTTGTTTTGGCTCAAACTTTCATTTCGAGTTGGAATAGGTACCTTTCTTGCTAGCGCATTTTCAAAAATTCAAGATGTGTTTTTTTCTGAAAAATTGAAACTTATTGTCATTTTGAATAAAAATAAACACGCCAAGAGCACGTAAAAAATGTTCTCAAAATTGTTTTTTCGCACGAATTTTAAAAAAGAATTGAAGCAAAAAATTGCTAATAATGGCACTTTCAAGCAACAAAATCTACCTCGAGATTATCTTCGGTAACATTTTTTCAAATGTTTTCGAACATGAAGAATGTAATTTCAGGCCTCAAACTGAAATTTTTTTAAAAAAAAGTAACTTTAGTAACCATTTTCAATGAAAATAGTAACCAAAAAGTAACCTCAGAATCGTTAATTTTTAGGAGTTTCAGTAGGATCGGGGGGGGGGGAGAGGAGGAGGAGGAGGAGGAGTGCAAAAACCAAAATTTTGATTTTTTCCGCACATTTCGGCAATTTTAGAAGATATTGAATTTTTGGAAATTTTAGAAGATTTGAAAGCTTTTGCACGTTTGGAATAATTATAATGAACAAAAATACTGACTTATACTGACCTATTTTCTAAATTCCCCCCTCCCCACACAAGGCGAAAATTTTTGGTAAAGTTTTTTTAAAAAATGAATGAATTTTCTGCCAATTTTTCATGTTATTTCAAATCTGTGACTTTTCGCTGATCTTTCAGTCAAAATTCTTATTGAAAATCAGTGATATTTAACTGAAAGATCTATGAAAAATCATCAATTCTTAAAAGAAAGGTAACTAAAAACCGCCCGAGCGAAGCGAGGGCGAAATTTTTTCAAAAAATACACGTTTTTACATTTTTTATAGTAAAAAAAATTCTGCCTCCTTCATAATTGAAAAAAATGAGAGCCCGGTACAAAAATATTCTCCTTTGTACCTCCCTCTCGGCCTGATTGAGCTCAGACTGAGCCCGAGCACAGTGAAAGCAAAAATTTTTGAAAAATGGGCACTCAAAATCTGAAATTTTATTATCAGGTCAAACAAAATTGTGCTTTCTTCGTGGTTTGTATTGACTTCTAAAAAAACGATTATCTATTGACTCATTTCCCGATCTCCTTCTAAAAAAATCGAAACATTTTTGAAAATTCCAATCAAAAGTATTACCGCGTTCTTTAGATAAATATGAGAAGGGACAATTTTTCTAACTTGAAAATAATAATTGTTTAGGTTGGAAAAGAAGAAGTTTCGTACAATCATTTTGAAAATGAAATGGTGCAAATGTATTGAGCCCGAGCGAAGCGAGGGCGAAAATTTTTGAAAAAAAAAGGCATTCAACAGCTCAATATTTTTTCTTTTTCTTTTAAAGGAAAAATTTTGAAAATAACTAGTAACTAATAGTAACCTCTGAAAGAAAAAAGTAACTTTTAGTAACCAAACTTGAGTAACCAAGTTACTTAAAAAGTAACCCAGTTTGACCCCTGTAATTTCAGGGACAAATGGAAAAAGGCCTGGGTCGAGTCGGAGAGTTGAAAATCTCACACGGTGATTTTGGGTTTTGAAAAGGTGCAACTTTTTAGCAACCCCGAGTCGATTTAATTTCCTTACGTATTGAGAGTGTTCTAATATGTAGTCCCGAGCATTGCTCCTGTCAACGCAAAAAGCAAAACCGAACTCGTGTTTGACGATCTGCCCAAGTACGTACTAACTTTGAAAATTGAAAAAATTAAAAAAATTCATTTTATAAAATTTTAACCATCGAGTCTAAGAGTTTTTAACGTTTTCAAAAAAGCTCGCGAAATATGAAACACGAATAAAATTTATACGAGAAATTTTTTTACACAAATTAGGTCCCGAAAGAATTTAGCCCGAACATCAAAATTATAGAAGCGCCGGCCGTAACGCTGAAAATTTCGTAACCTTCGCAGCCCGTTTAATTTGTTTGGTTGGGTAACATATGCTTATGACTTATGTATTTCGCAGAATTTTCCATGTTTTCCAAAAATAAGTTATGCGCATACGTTATGCCAGCCTAGGCTCGAAACTGACAGACGCTACGAAACTAGCCAATTCTCAATGTCCAGCAAATTTTCAAGTAAAGTGGGACAAAATGACGATGATAATGTTTTTCTAAAGAATTGGACGTATCGTAGTTGGAATGGATTTCACGGTTACATTGGGTTGAGAATGCGATACTTTTGAATTTCTAAATTGGTCATCTCCAGAGAGTCGACAAATCTAAGGGTAAAATACGTAGGTATTTCAAGTTTCCGCCATATGCCAATCACGCCATCGAGTCCTATACTTACCTACTTACACCTGAACAGTGAACGATCGCACAAGGAAGACAGCAGACAGCTAGTAAGTACTTAGGTGGTAGGTACTAGGCAGTAGCAGAGTATCTATGTACGTAGGTAATCGAATCCTACCTATAGGTAGGTAGTAGGTAGGTAGGTAGGTAGGTAGGTACATATGAAAAGCGAAAAAGAAAAGGAGAAAGAAAGTACCTACGCGAAAAGCCGGATACGATACAATGTCGAATAGGTGCTAAGTACATAGTACATCTACATACATCCATTCGCGAACTCATAATATTCGTATTTGTCCGTATTGGCCGCGGAAAATGGAAGAGTAAAAGCATAAAGCCTAAAGAGTAAAATTTATAGCTTCTTCGGATAATAGATAATCCTTAAAGAACCCGCAACTATATCCCGATAATATCGCGCGAGCATATTTTCCACTTGAGTACATAAATATGAACGTTGTCAACCCCGCGCGTTCCCGTCCTTTCTACCTCGCTAGTAGCTACAAGCTTGAAGCTACAGCTAGGTGTAGGTAGCTAGGTAGTAGGGCTAGGTACATAGCTACATACTCACTACGCGCTATGCGCGCTCGCTGTACATAGTACGCGTAAGTACACATACATAATATACCCTCGTATTATACCTACATTGAATACGTATTTTACATCACTTCTTACCTCATTCATACCTCGACACAGATACACAGTATCAGTAAGTACGTAGTTAAGTACACATATATGTAGGTAGGTAGTAGGTACCTCTACCTATACTTACACCGTAAAAGAGGTAGGTACCTATCGGTAATGCGTATCTCATAAAGGTACCTCCACCTATAAGTACAGACACGGACAGCAACCAACGGCGATACGCGTAGTCGCGTATCGCCGTTACACTTTCCCGCAGACACCGCACAAAAAGTCGAAATGATTGAGAAGCAAAAGCAAAACAAAAAAAGAAAAAAATACGCTCGCTCGTTCAGGTGTGACTTCGGCAACTCGTTTGACAACGCCTTTCCATCGTTTGATTTACTGTTCGCCAACTGATACCGAAATAAAAAATAACTTCCACTCGACCTTTTCTTCTTCTCTCTTTCTTCCTCTTCCTGACTAGCCTTTTTTTTTTTTTTTTTTCATCTGCAAACGTACTATAATGTAATCCCAGCGATTTTTCCAATAAAAGCTGAAAAATATTTACGTCTAAAAATTTTATAGCGCACGCCAGCTCTACGCGAGATTTTTTTCTAGCGTTCGCCGCTCTGCCCTCTGCCCTCTGCCCGTTCGCTTATTCGTCGACGACCGTTTTTCAAAACGACAAACGCTATCGTATAAAGATATTTGTTAAAACTTTCTAGCCCGAAAACGTGGCGCTAGCGGTCCCAATTTCTACCGCCGATACATCATAAAAAAAAAGAGAGAGCGAGCAGAAAAGCAGAAAATTGAGCCGTTACCTAAAACCCTGGTACCTTGGTAAAATTTTCGAATGCATGATCGACCCGCAGGTCGAACGCGTTACGCGTTAGCTGGTATGTAAAAACTGTATTACAAGCAATAACTTTTGTTCGCCCAGTAAAAGAGAGAGGAACGAGGAACGATACGTATCGTAAAAAATTCTTGGCTTTTACGAAACGTCCGTTTACGGCCCGGTACGACGCGGCGCGGCGCGGCGCAGCGATCCTTTTAGTCGTCGTAGTTGTGGTAGTGGTCGGTCTCGGTTTACAAGCGGTATACTTTGGTTTGACCGCTAACAAGTAACAAATTCGATCATACTCAAATATACGAGCCCTGAGCCCGAGTCCCGTATCCCGTATCCCGAATCCAACCGTATAATCGATATATAAGGTACTTATACTTACGTACGCAGACATATGCAGTTATGCACTAGATGACTCGGTATCTAATCTAACTCGGTGTACATAGGTATTTAGGTAGTAGGTCTAGGTACCTCTACCAACTGATAAGTAGCTCCTTTTACTCCGTTTTCAACCAGCAAATGTTCAAGATGGGATCTTTAGATCGGGGGGGGGGGGAGTAGGAGGGGTACAGGGGTCCACAATTTTGAACGAAATTCAAAAAAATCGAAAAAGTAAAGTATGTACCACTACCAGTACATAGAATTCTAATAATTCGAAGGCGCTTAAGTATATCGAATATGTACTTGATTTTTTCATGCGACCCCTCTTTATCACCTCTACTAATTTGCCACCCCACACCCTTGATGGAGGTCAAACCCTCGAATTGGTAGTACGTATCTTACTGAGGAAGGAAGTGGCTGGGGGTACACTCAACACTGAAGGGTCAAATCGGAAGACCCAACTTTATTTTAGTATCGGACTTTTCCAGGTTTTCCAGAGCGAGAGAAACGCAATTTTCAACATTTCGCTATAGATGGAAAAATTTCCATGCCGCGGCGAATAATTTCATCCAGATGAAGATTACGCTTTCGGATGCTGGAAACGAAGAGCGTCGATAAGACGAAGGGCTGCGAGGCGGTTCACTTAAAACAACTCAGCCGTTTATTCGCGGCGTGGCGCGGCGTCGCATCGCGCCGGATATTTTAGGATAAGATTGAGCTATTCAAACAAAATTAACTGTAAGAATATAGATACCGAACAATGGAAGAAAATTAATTGTAGGATGAGTGTTAATTAAGTAAGTATTTCACGAGCTTTTGCGAGGCGGCCCGGCCCGGCCCGGCCCGTAGGGCGGACTAGCTATAAACGAGCGGCATTATTATCAACTTCAACGTGTCGAAAGAGTAGAACGCAAAAACATCAATGATAGGTACCTAAAATATTTGTATTGAAGTCCTTCCAAAAAAAAAAACCTTTCCGGCTCGTTTAGCCGCATCTCGTTACGAAGGTACGTAGTACGTACTACGTAGTAGGTACCATTACCATTACCATACATATAGGTATTTAGTGGACTGTGGGCTACTCGTTGGCCATCGCGTAATCGTCTGCTGATGATGTTGGCGACGAAAAACCAACGAGTCGAGTGGATATCCGATTTTCAAAATAGGTAAGTACAGTAGGTATATAAGTAGGTCTAGGTATACCTAGGTAGGAAAAATAGTACAAATGCGTTATTTGCCGAGGTACCTATCGATGCCTTATGAACAGAGCAAAACCGAATGAAAGTCAACTTTCTCGACCATATCGAATCGAACATCGACACACTGTTACACGGAGATGCACCTTTAGTTATCTCTCGGCGTTGTATGACGCATTAGTAAATCATTCAGCAGCATCTTATACTTATTTCAACGCGTTGAAAACCTTCTCAGTTTAGGTATAACTCGTAGTCGTATAGTTGAAGTGAAGATATATCTACATAGGTAGATACGATTCAAAAGCAAAAGAAACGTATTTGTATATTTGTATACTTAATACGTTCGGAAACCCTGTCTGCTTCTGCTGCAGTAGGTACTAGGTACTAGGTACTAGGTAGTAGGTACATTTACAATCAACTATTATAGGTACCTACCTATGCTACCTAGGTATACTTGCTCGCTCACCTACCAAGTACATATAAAATCTACGTGAAAGCATATTCGACATTCGACTGTACCTAAGTATACCTAGCGACCTAGCATAGAGCGGATAAGTTGAACGTTTGCCGCGTTACATTTTGACATTGATATAACACGGTCTGTAATTCTATTCTGAATAATTTCGCAGTTAGGTTTAATCACCTCGTAGCTCGTACTCGTAGTCGTTTCGGGTTCGGGCCCAATGGTCTTGGCCCGGCACGACCTAATCTCCAGCCGCCTTCAGCCTCTACGTCTACATACAGAAACGCAACTGCAGCTGCAGCGTATACAGTATACTTACTCCTTCTCGTAGTTCGTACGCAATGTACGCATCGTATCTGGTATCCATTCGATATGATGATAATTCCTCTTCCTCTTTCTCTTTCTCTCAGCGACCGACGCAGCACAGAGCACAGCTCAAGTATCCAGTAACCAGCACCTACCCAGTACCTACTACGCTCACTTCGTTCAGAAATTAAGCCATTAATTTAAGCCACGCGGATAGGATACTTTGGTTTATGGTTTTAGTTGCCGCTGCAGTTCCATTCCGGTTGTCGGTGCTTAATCCATTCGTTGGCGTCGCCCCCAATCCGTTACACGGTCTTGTTAAGCTTTGCAAGAAAATTAACTCCGCACTTGGCTGTTGCTGTTATCCTTCAGCTTTCTCCACGGCTCGGCTAGCCATCAAATTGAAATTTTTTGCGCCGCGCCGAATAGCGTTTTCTTAACCTCTATTCGCACTTGTTCCAATTTCATTTCGGTCATTCGGGTCGGATCGGGTCGTGTCGTTTGGTCCATTCTCGCGAATAAATCATTTTTTGAATACTTCTTCTCACGAATTCAAACTTTGATGAATTGCGTAAATTTTGATAGAACTGTGTCTTTTTATTTCAAAAATATTTGTTTTATAAGAATTTAGTTTGTTATATGTACAAACTACAAACTGGAAACGAAAAGCGTTGAGTATAAATCTCAACAATTTCGAGCATAGATATTTTTTTTTTCCAGCGCATATTGTACTTAAACTGAAATAGCGTAATGTACATTACGTTGAATTTATGACGATTAATGGAAAATGACATTCAAAAACGTCTTCAGCGACTTTAAAATTAGTCGTATTAATTAATAATAGATTTCCTATCAGGAATTTTGGGCGATATATTTTTTTTTTGAAAATGGGAAAAGGCATAAACTGGGTCAAATAGAGGTAAAAGCATCGATCTTACACTAAGTATATGGATACGCAGCGGACAACGGGTCTTATGGGTGTTTTATCGTCAGGAGCCAAAAGAGCTGGTATCGGCGATTTTTATCTGCGCCGGTTACTGCGATCATTGAAAATCGATTTTTTTTCTAAATTCAAAATCCTCAGATCGATGGGTAAAAGACGAAAATAATGTCAAAAATGTGATCAACGTTATTTAAGATGTCATGTCATAAAAAATAACAAAAAATCGTTAATACCTATTTTTAAATAAAAAACAGAACGAATAATTCGAGCACAGTTTGAAGTACCTTCAATTTCCATTTGAGAGAATGTCGACGTCAAAAAAATCACCAGTTTCATTAGAAACATTATAAAATACTAAGAGGTCCTAAGTAGGTTCAGAATTTGAAAAATAAGAAATTATCGCCCCGCCTTTCAATTTGCGTTGCTAGGCAACTGATTAGCTACGCCCCAAATCATGATTGGGCCAATTTTTGCGGTACAAAAATTACTAGTTTCTTCAAGAAAATATAAAATTCCGAGAGGTTTTACGTTCAGAAAATACCTAGAATGAAAAATTGAAATTTATCATGGTGCCCCTTCGTTTTTCATGGATAGGTAACTTATTTGACACGGTAGAATCTCGAATAATTGATTTAATTTCAACCTTCAAATATCATCGGTTTTACTAGAAGAATATAAGTTACAGAGAGGTTTTACATTCAGAATTTTAAAAATGAAAAATACTCGCCCCAGGCTCCACCCTTAAATTTGTGTTGCTAAGCAACTGCATGATTCGCCAACCCTCAAATTTTGATTGAACGAATTTCGACGCTACAAAATTACCAGTTTCATTAGGAAAATATAAGGTACTGAGAGGTTCTACGTTCAAAAAAGGGAAAATTGAAATTTATCGCTGTGCCCTTTCTTTTTTGCATGGATAGGCAACTTACTTATTTGACGCGGCAAAATCTTGAATTAAACTAATTTCAACCAATAAATATCATTAATTTTACTAGGAGGATATAAGGTATTGAAAGGCCTTACGTTTCAAATTTGAAAAATGAGAAATTGTCGCCCCGCCCTTCATTTTGTGTTGCTAGGCAACTGATTTGCCTTGCCTCAAATCTTGATTGGATAAATTTGTATAACACAAAATCACCAGTTTCATTAGGAGAATATGAGACGTTCAAAATTTGGAAAATAAGAATTTGTTGCTCCACCTCTTACTTATCTGACTAATCTGATACATTCTGAATTTCTATTTGGGCAAATTTTTTGCTAAAAATCACTAATAGGTAATATAGGTAATTCAATAATTATGATCACTACCCCAAAACGTGAAAATTTGATTCAATTTCAGCAACTTTGAATCCTTTCCATTCACCCAGAGTGGAGGTATGGGAAATTTCAAAAAATCGATATTATGTTATTTTACCCGTAAATTTCGAATAAGTATCATAATACATAAAACATTTATTGGAAGAAGTTCCTTACTCCAATTCTGTGATAATACGTAGGTACACTAAATTCGGACCTGATTCCGAAATTATAAGCATGAATCGGATTAAGGAACCCACAATATGCCTATAATACACGAGTCTTGATTTTTAATTCTATCTTCGAATATCGAACAAATTATCAAAAGTCATATCTTGGAACCTACCCATTTTAACAAGGTAAATAAATAAATTCTCCAGATGTCTCCTCAAAAATTACGAATTTTTTTTTTTTGGTTTGAAGAAGTACATCCATAAAAGTACGCGAAACAGCTGGAAATTGTGTAATTCGGAATAATTACTAAGAATAAGGAATGAGGAAGAGATCAGCACTAAATAAAAGTTGATTGTGCTCGGGTTCGAATAAACGACTAATTAAATTCATTATTTTTTAATAGGTATACACAAGTACCTCCTACATATTTTTTTTTACAAGTTTTAAATGTGGGTCAAAGAAACATTCCATGTACATAACAGACTGGAAATCTTCAACATCAATGCGATCAACCAATTGAAAAAAGTGAAATCAGCGCAAAAAATAAATTCACCTATACATCCCGTAAGGAACCGATTTAGTGAGCGCCGCGCCGCGCCGCGAGCGCTGCTGGCAGCTAACACGGATCGCGTTAATAGAATTGCCTAACTGATTCGCCGTAAATACAACGCGTATTTACGGCGAATCAGTTATGCAATTTTATTAACGTCATTTCTTCTTCCGCTACAATCAACTTGGAAATCGAAATAATTACACGATCGCTTGAGATTGGCAAATAGAGTTTGCAAATTTGATTGAAGTGTTTCGAAAAAAACTTATTTTCAATACTCCCCTCCCCTTCTCTTCCGTTTTCCTAGGATTTTTAGAATTCTAAGGAAATTCCACAATTTAGAGTGTCTATACGTGTCAACTGAATTAGCTCGTCAACTGCGCAAGGCTTTTTTCGTGATTTTTCCACGAACCGAATAAAATCATCGATAACTATTCGAGTTCGTTCTGATAATATTTTTCATTACAATCGTGACGTCTCCTTGATTTTTGCAACTTGCGTGATCAAGTGATCAAGAGACACTTTAGATGGAAGACTCGCTTTTGTGAGAATCAGCTGAAAAATGATGACGGCGTGAGCAGGTCGAATTGATTTGGTGACCAGTATCGGCACATTTTTTATTTTTCAACATTTTCCAAAAATGTCGATTTTAACAAACTGTAAATTTTAAAAGAAAATTTCAAAATTCACAATGTTTTTTGAAAAATTCACCCAAAATGAATTTTTGTTTTATACGAAAAAAAAGGAACACATTACATTTTATCATTACCTAATTTACATTTTGGCGTACAAAAAAAATTGAAAAAAGCACGAACTAACCCCTTCTCTGTTTTTTGGAAAAAAAATTCGAGAAAAATTTTTTGCTCCCATTCGACGTGCGAGGTGTCTAGAATGGGGTTTCGGCCACGGCGAATTCAACGGCGCGGTCAGTTTGGCCTTAATTCGCTTGGTTTTCGAGAAAATGGCCTTTTTTTCAGACCATTTTTGACCAATTAAAGTCAATTTTTCAAAAAAAAAAAAAAATTGTTATACCAAATATAAGTACAAAGAAAAATCGTAACTTCAATTTTGTTGCAGCACGTACATTTTCAAGTTGTTTCAAGTCTGAACTCGCGAAACTTGGATAGGTACAGGTAGAGTGTTTCAAGGATTTTTTTCTTTCAAAAATCATGATTCGTAATATTTTCATCAACCTTCATTCTGGCTCGCAAGGCTTTCGGGAAATCGCAAAAAAACTGTCATTCGAAATTGGGTGGGGGGTTTTGGCTCGGGGCGGTCTCATTGGAAAGCTTAGGACCCCAGCTACATGTTTTGGGGTCATTTCGCACTTGTACCTCAAGGAGGGTTGGAGGGAAGGGGGACAAAAAAAAGATGTTGCGTTTTGATATGAAACAATTTTTTTGTTGCGTTTTGAAACGAAACTCCTCAATTTCAAGCGCTAAAATTTCGCCTTTTTGGTATTACATAATTCAGTTGTTAGAGAGAGAGCGAAATTCGACCCGACCTTCCATTTTTCATTTTTTTCCCTTCACTTCTGTTTATTGAAATACAGCAGCAGCATTCGCCACTTTTTTATTTCAAATTTCACTACTTTCGCTACAGGTTACAGACATGTCGTTAAAGTACAATCATAGAGATGGTATACCTACACCTAGGTAGTCTTACCTACATTGAGATGCAATCCAAAGACGTGCAACACGTCCACGAACGAAAATTTAGGTTGAAAATATGTACCCGCTAGTGGTATTTTAACGCGATCCGTTCAAAACGCCGAAATGAGCAACAGTAAACGTAACAGAAATCGAGATAAATTGGCCAACATTGCCAACAAATACTCGTAACTTAGGTATACGTATACGATATACGTACGATATACCTACCTACAAGCGAGACGCGACGCCGCGCCGACGCGACGCGACGGTTGTAAACAGCGAGTACACTCTACACGATGGGTAAGTGTAAGTACATTTGGTACTTCGTAGCTCGTTTAACCAATTTGAGCTGTTAGACCACTTGATCGACGGGCGAATTCGCATTCGCTCAAGATAGCTACCTAGCTGCCTACCTCGAGCAACATAAATTAATCGTAACGTTACGTAACGTAAAGTAAAGTAAAGTAGATAACGTAACGTAACGTAACGTAACGTAAAGTATACTCGTGGTACTTACACGGTCGACAATTGTATTCTACTTCAACTTGCGCTTGAGAGCCTGGACACGGTTCGACGCCGAATTTACCCAATGATACTTGAAACTGACACTGTTCCTTCGACCGACATACTTCAACCGCCGTTTGCAACAACGAGTACTGCAAATCCATAAAACAACACTCGTATAAAACCGACATTTAGGTAGGTATCTAGTTATCTACTTAGGTACCTAATATTCTCAACACTATACACTTGTCAGTTGCGTTAATAAAGCGACCAGATTTTTCCTTTTCCCATAAGTATTATTCGCTATGAACTATAAAATATGTAGGTAGGTAGGTAGGTAGGTAGGTAATAGGTATACGCGATAGGTATAGGTAACATACAGGCAGGTACAATTTCAGACGAAAAAGCTCGCATTTCTTGATTCACCAATTCATATTTGGGGTGGAGGCAGAAATTCTGAATTTTCGAATCGAATTTTTGCACAAAACCGTAACAATTTTTACATAGGTAGGTAGTAGGTAGTAGGTACATACGAGTATGCATGTACTCGTAGGTAGAGGTACTTGTTATGGGCACACTTTCTCGCCAGTTTCCACCTTCGACCGCCAATTCATTGCGATTGGGAATCGCATCTCATACTCGCGTCGCAGGCAAAAAAAATACGAATAACGAAAAGTATAGTAGGCTTTTCAGCCGATACCGCGAGGTAATAGAGACTTTTTGCATTCTCATTACGCGTCGCGTCGCTCGCGCTCGCTCTACCCTGGCAGTATTTATGCGCATATTATACTCGTACCCGGAGCTGGTAGTGCCGGTACTGACTTCAAGGCATCGCATCGCAAAACGTAAATTGCTTTCGTACTTGGCCTATGAGCTGGCGGATCGCTCCTCTCCACTCGCTACACTGTGCAAAAGTAATATAGGTACACCGTACGGCCGGCGTACAGTACACTTTAATCTAGCCGCCGATTTTTTCGCATTTCGAAGCGCGAAACGGAGAGAGAGAGAGAGAGAGAGAAAGAAAGAAAGAAAGAAAGAAAGAAAGGAAAAATATGGTCGTTAGTGCATCTCGTTAGCGCAGCACATGCTGAAACACGCTTCTCATTTCCGCAGCTAATTTGATAAGAAATACAGTCTGAGTCACAGTCAGCGGCAAAGTACGTAAGCACGAAGTGCAACGTATTTTTAGGTAGATAGGTATTAGGTACCTGCTACCTATAGAGGTATTCGCAAGAAAAACGAAGGCGATCGAAATGCGAGATGCGAGCAGATATACCTACCAACCGTAGGTAATTCACAATTAATTACAATAAGTAAGTATTTACAGCAATCGGTAGCTATTAACTTATGGGCTAGCCAGTGAAGCCGGAACAGCCGGACAACGTGGGCGGGGACTACACGCGTAAAAAAGATTAAATTCTATTAATCGAAATAAAAGCTACGCTACGCTGCGGCTAGCTATACTTATTAAAGTCGCCGCGTCATCATTTTTCGACAAAGCGAAACAAATTAAAAGTCGTACCTCTACCTACCTAATATGTAATGCATGCGTACCTATAGATACGTAGGAATGCAGTATTCCATAATATTAGTCATGAAATTAATTGACGATTAAGACCATTGCAGGGGCCGTGCAGAGAAAATCGGGGTCCGGAAGAGAAATTGAAGAGTGCCAAATTTTCTCTTTGAGAGGCTCGTTATTGCCCCGTTGCAGTGCACGAGCACGACGCGCTGCGGCGCGAGCTCCCAAAAAACGGCGCTCCGAAGGAAACATTCCCTTTTGGTCTATTCCATCCATATTCTAAAACGGGTAAAAATGAAGTCGGATCTTCCAATTTCGCACAAATTTTTTTCACAAGTTCCGCTTGATGGTCTATTTGTAAATCCGCCATCACTTTTCTTCTACCCATCAAGGAAGCGCGGGGGGCACGTAATTTTTAGGCAATTGAGATTTTTCGCCCAATTATCCAACTTTGAGGGATTGCAATATTTCGAGATAGTTTGCACTTGAAGGAAAACTGTTCACGGGGTCCGAAAGAGAATTGGTAGGAGATTCAAAATCGACAAACACATTTCGAAAAGCTCCAAGTTGAATTTTGGTGGTGAAAGCTCGACCCTATTTTCAACTAATAAATTTTCTAGATGACATCTCTAGACTCTTGGGGGCACAAAGGTTCGCAATTTGACCAAAATTCAAAAATATCGAAAAAGTGAAGAAGGCGCTGATTTCGAATATGTGCTTGGTTTTCTCATACGAACCCTCTGAACCCATCTATGATAGGAGTCAAAACTCGAAAAAATGAAAAATAACGCGCGACCTGTCGTTTGTCAACTAAGTACATACATATTTGAGAACGCCGAGTTCGAATATTCGCTTATTTTTTGAATTAGACCCTTCAGTGTTCCCCAGCCCTCAGATTTTGGGAGAAAACATAATGAAAAATTTAAAATGGCGTGTAACGTATCGACTGTTATTACTAATTCGAGGGCGTAGAATTCGAATATTGACCAATGTTTTGATTTCACCTTTTTCCACGTGCTCTAGTCGACTCCCTCCCGAATTAATTGTACAATGTACATAGCTTCCGGTCAGAGCAGAGGGAAGGGGGTTAAATCAAAAAGTAAATCAGTGCATGAATATTGGAATTCTACGACTTCAGCCCTTTTCTTTGCCTGCATGGACCTGGTCCATTATCCTCTGTACTTTTATCGATTCAATTTATTTCAATGTCATCTTAAAATTTATTCTCATCTTCGAAAATTGCAACTTTATATTTTGGGATGAAATTTCAAAAGATATGAATTTGAAATGAAGAAATTGAAGAAGGAAAAAAACTAGAAACGGCCAAATTAGAACTTGGTTGGTCGAAATCCCATTTTGGCAAAGTATGGTAATGTACGAGTATATTAGAAGTGGGCAGCAAATTGCATCGACAATATCAACTCATTTTGCCGTTAGAGGCGCTTGAAAGACCACGAATTGTACGTCATGCTTGTTACGAAAAAGTGCAGAAAAATCGCTTCGATATCCGACTGTGAGATCGGAAAGAAAGATACGCTCGAAATACCTATTTACCTACTATTTCCCATCTCAATCGATATAACACGATTGATAGTAAATTTCGTTAAAATATCGTAGGTACTTAGGTATACCTAGCTGTTCGCTTTCTCTCTTTCACGAATAAGAAAATTTTCAAGGCCACGACGCGACGTTACGAGAGAAAATTCAGACGTATTAGCTCGAAGCTCTCGGAATTCGTTATTAAATTCTTCATCCTTTGTGCCTGCGTCGTTCAATTTTTCTTTTCCATCTTTCAAATACAGTGCACACCGTCGCCGTCGCCGTCGCCGTACACCTAGTAGGTAGTTGGGTACATATATGTACTTACATATATGTATATACCGTAGTATGTCTATGTATGTACGTAGTAGGTACGTTATAATACTTGGCGTACGGCGCGGCGTATGTACGAGTATGGTCGGGTTGGAACGAATTTTAAACGGGTACGACGTTGAACGCTCGACGCCTCCGGGGACGGATAGTACGCGTACGCGTACGCGTACGTATTTGTGACATGTTTAAGAAGAAGAAAGAGAAAAAGAAAAAAGGCCTACACGTACGAGTATTTCACGCAAGTACCCAAGTAAGTATATCTATACGCCGCGCCGTAAGTATACTCGAGTAGTCGAGTGCCTAATGCCTATACTCGTAGAATGAAAGACTACAAAACTGTTTGGGCGAGTTGAAGATATATCCCGTATGTCTATAGCCATTTTGATTTCGAAAACCAAAACATTGTTTTTTTTTTTATACCATAGGTATCTATTCTCGTGTTTCCGGTTTCGAACTTTCGATCATACACCTAGCTAGGTAGCAGGTAATAGGTATCAAGTACATACTACATACTACTCGTTCGTAAAACTCAGTCGATCATCTCTTCCATTGCACGAATATTTATTTACGTTAGATAGGCGCGATTAGGCGTACATTACGAGTACATTACATACCGTACGTACACGTACAAGAAATTCCTACACAAAACTCACCTGTAGAGCTTTCGGCCATTCGCAGTTGGTTTGCTTGGTATCGTAGGAAGAGCTTTTGATGAGGTTGGGTGCGTCGCAAGCGGGCGATTCTTTGCCAGGGGAAGCGTTCGCGTATCGAGCAACTTTGATGATGACGTTCGTGCCGGACGGACATCGCAACGATATCGGACGATCGATGCAGCTGATCTGTTGATGCGTCATCAACGTATTCATCAGTAAACCTGAAACAAAAAATTTAAATCATCTTAAGACTTGATGCACAAATATGAAATATGTACCATATACACATTATGTAGGTACATGTAGCAATCAGGTAGCATCCAAGTGGATGAGTGCTGAATATGGTGCTGACAACTGCGGTTTACAGTTTTACCGTATGACCGACATCATATGAGAACAGGAGATATTTTCACAAAAAATAAGTGATTTCAAAAACAGGCACATGAAGCTAAATTGTATCCGCACAAAGTTTCCAATTTTTATACTTTTCATAATCGTATCACTTTTCAGCATCTTGAAAAAGAGCTAGGCCACGGCCACTTTTCCATTTCTGTTTTGCTTTCTTTCACACCTCTCGGTTTTTTTTTTAAAAAAACGTTATTTCGAAAGGCATCGTGATTTTTCTTCTCTCATCTCGCTCCATAATTAATGAAGTTTGGAGGCAAAAAATTGCCACGTGTATCAAGATTGGGCCTTACAGACGCCAAAAGAGCAATTTTTGATGTAAAAAAAACCTTTTCAACCATTTACCTAATGTATCATTCTTTTGGATTTTCAATTTAAAAATCCCAGCGAAATTTCAAATTTTCTCTGAACTTTCCGAACATTCAAAATTCCCAGATTTTCTCACGTTTACCAGAAAAAGAACACGCTGTTGAAAAAAAAAATGCCCAATTTTCACTTACCTAGATACAGATGATTTGTAGTCAAATATTACCTACTTACATCGCATCGCATCATCTAAAAAATTATGTTAGCAAAATGATCAAAAAAAAAAAGACGTTTCCAATCTCGAAGTAAAATTTTGGGAAACTTTTGTAAAGTTACACATATAATGATTCTTTTGGTGGAAAATATTCCAAGTAGGTATCTGTCTACCGACCTGTAATTTTTTCCCTCAATTTTTCAAATACTCTCAAGGTAAAAAGTATTCGTTTTTTTTTTGTTGCCCCACATTCTGACTTTTTGGTTCGATCGACCTTGAAAACAATTCCACTCGATAGGAAAATTTTCAAGTATCAGAATCCGGTGTCATTTGATCGCTAAGAGGTTTTTGGGAGGGGGAGGGGAGCAACAAGAACCCAACTGGCGGTAATTTTATCCTCTGGGACGCCCCCATTGTATGTATGTATATATGTATGTATATGTTTGTGAAACGATTTCAAACACACAGATGGTACGTAGTACGTAGTACGTACTACAAACTCACTGTTAAAATGCAACGGTACGTGCTCGTGCATTCAGCGAAAACCGACAAATAGAGCTCGAGCTTACGCTAACACGAAGACGCAGACGTGCCTCTTACGTTACCTCTGTACCTCTATACCTCTATGCGTCTCTATCTCTACTCTCTGTCTCTATAGTCTCTACCTATTTAGCTGTAGCTACTTCCGCTTGCTAGGTACTGTACACTGTGCACTGTACGTTTTCTCAACCAAGATATACATACGAGTATACGAGTGTACATAAATGTTTAGTGGCGCGGTAAAGCGGCCCGGTCCGTCCGTCCATGCGGCCCAGCCAGCCAAGGCTGGGCGACAGGCGACACTACGGTATGGGTTGGATTTGGGTTTGGGTTTGGGTTTGGGTATACGGTACTCGAAAATCGGCATCAATAATACAAGTGCTTTAGTAAATGTCACGTTCAGTCGTACAATCGCTTCGTATATATTATTAAATCAAAATACGGAACTCGTATACGCGTCGCGTATATACGAGTATTATTTTATTTTTTAGATCACGTCAAACTTACTCGTCGCAACGCTCTCGCGTATTTTTTTTTTTTTTTCATTCTCAACTCGCCGCCTCGCGCTTTTCCGCGGCCACGATTTTTATTGATATTTCACGCTTCGCAGAAGAAACACAAAACTCTCGGCGAAGTGATGTCGATCTCGCGTATGCTGTCGCAGGTTTAACGCGATGCGGCGCGGCGCGGTGCGACGTGCTTTTCAGTTTTTTTTGCCCCAAAAAATAAATTTACCTACCCGACCGACAAACATAACCGTACCTAGTATACATACCCTATATACGCCTAACTAGTCCATAATTCCTAATATACCTATACCATATATGTACATATCGGTATTAGATACGGTAAAATGATTTTTTACCAGTCGATTTTTCTATCCGCTCATCCGATGTTGAAGCGGTGTACTTACGAGTATGGTACCCAGCTACATACCTACCTACAAATATGTATATGTACATTATGTAGATCATATGTTTTACATACCTACGAGTAGATTTATATCGAATTCAGTCGACAAAATCGTCGTGTCGGAGCGAACATTTCGCATCGGTTTCAATTGTACAATAGGTATCAGCGAAATTTTACACAATTTGCCTACCTATGTCGAGAATAAACGAGAGTAACGATTATGCGATCAATGCCAACCAGCAACCATATTCGAGGAAATCGACGCGCCAGCGCCAATCTGTGATTATGACAATGACATAACGTCACATTTATTGCGAAAAATCAACGGTCACCTTTGAAATTTTACCAACGTAACTGCTTACAAAGTTTCGTTTCGAAAGGAAGTGAAATATTTGACCTCAGTCCAACTTCAATCCCCCTTTCCTTCGGTTTTCCGATATTTTAAATCGATACTAAACTTGCTCAAACAGACCTGTAGAAGTCAGCCCATTTGATTTCTCAAGACGGACTCTCGCTCGTCGTTTTTTTAAAATCAACACAAACTTGGAAAACAAAATTAGAATGTCCACACTTTATTAGCTTTCCCGATCCGATTAATTTTTCCAAGTTTTTCTGATCTTATCTTTTGCGAATGATATCGAAATTGTGGAGAAGAATCATTTGAAAAGCATAGCGTCTAAGAATTTTTTTTTCTTTCAAAAACCACAACTTTTTAATAGGAATTTTAGAGGTACCTTTTCGGGTCGAAAAATTGCTGTTTAAATTTGACTTTGAAAATTTTTGAACCCTTCTCCTACAGTCCATGGCAAAAAAACCTCGAGAGATATTGAATTTCATACAGAAATTTTTTAAAATATGTACCTACATAAAAAAGGCATTTTAAAATTATGAAATATAAAATCATAAAAATTCGTAAGTATTTTTTTGTATTAAAAATTTAAAAATTTCTTCACATTTCATCACTCATTCTCCCCCCCCCCCCCACCCCTCCTACCAAAAAATATGTATGATCTAAATCTACGCGGTGCGCGCCTATTCCTGCAATTGGCTTTCCTCAAAAAACAAAGCAAAAAATGTACGAGGGAAAACATAAAATATCAAGTAATTCGTGAAGGTAGGTACATTACATACATCAATATGTTGATCCCAAACAAACGAACGAACGAAGGGCAGCAAATAGAAGTTGAAAATTCATCAATGTTTCTTCATTTCGAGGTTTCCTAAAACCTGATAAATAATTTCGAATTCTTTCCCATTCTTTACACTTTTTTTTTTCAACATCGTAGTCAAGGTCATTATTGGTCGTAGGTAACATTCTTTCTCCGTCACAGCTTAATAAGAAGAAGTACCTACGTTTCCAAAAAAATATCAAGTTTTCAAATGAATTTTCTGTAGAACGATCTTCCTCATAATTTCACAGACTAAAGATTTTAAGGTATGAACACTAAAAATACATATAGGTTCGTCTACGGTCAAAGTGGCATCATTGTTCATAACCCCTGCAAATGCATCAAATGCCACATTAATGGCATTGTGATGGTGTACGGAATCTATAACTTCTTAGTTTTTTTTTTTTTTTTTTTTTTTGTTTTTGTTTTTAAATGAGGCCAATTTTCCTGTAAACTTTTTGTCGAAAATCACTTTACTTCCCTCATTGCATAAATACTATTGTGGGTCATAGGCCATAGTCAACGAAATGAGAATTGGAAAATTAATCAGCCCAGTGATGTATGTAAAACTTTGGTTCGAGCAAAATGAGGGTAAATTTCCTGGAAACTTCATGCCAAAAAATAAGCGAATGCGCGCTTTTCTGGATGAGTTAGGTATATTTGTTAAAAAAATTGCAAAATTATCCGGCATTTTCCTGAAATTTTCAAATTTTCAAAATTACCAAGTCTTCTCCGCGTTTTCCAGAAAATGGACATCCTTCATAATAATCGCGAGAGCTCAAAAATGTCATCCTGTCGCCTGCTTATAGATGACTGGATACAGGTGCAAGAGAAAATCTAATTTTGTCTTGCAGAAAGTACACGATACTTTAAAGATCATTTCATCAAACAAATGTTTCGCCAACGAGAAGGATTTCAAATACCTAACCAACAGTTACAGTTATTCGTACGCGGTACGCCGCGCTGGCCTCGTAATCGCCACATGTTCTATTGTACATATTTGTTCGTAAATTTGTCGTAAAAAACCGACACGATACGGATACGAGGCGACGCGACGCCACGAAAGCCAGCGCGTTGCGTTATTGCACCGTTTCATAAACTACAAGTAGGTAAGTTTTTAAGTTAGTATTCCTCAATGCTGCATCGCATCGCATCGCATCGCATCGGCCAATCTACTGTTTATTCGCGATGACGATGGCACGGCGACAATAAATCTTGAGCTATTGGTAATGGTATCTGGCGAATATGGGTCGCACAATTCGCAAAACGAAATGGTCACTAAAATATACTCGTACCATATATACCTAGGTATTAGGTACACGAAATACCTATAACCTACACGTACACATACTCGATACGAACGAGTAGATACTTATTATAGGTACGTAATACGTATAGGTACGTAGCCTCTTCTCTGTGTACAATGCACATACGTACGTAACGTAGGTTAGGTAGATTAGATAGATACGTATAAATATCAGCACCTATATGACGACGTGTCCTCGTGTATCTATCATTTTTACTGATATATAAATTTATACACTACACTACACTACACTCGTATATTACGAGAACATATTCTTACGTTAGGTAAGAGGTACCACCTTACTTACGTATAGGTGAACGTAAACTTGGAAGGTATACCGCGAACCCGCCATGCCATGCCACGCGTTGCGTTGCGTTGCGTTGCGTTGTATCGTAAACACGATATACGGACGTAATAAAACAACGCTGCCATACCTAACCCAAATTGTTCCCTTACCTACTACCTACTCGCACAATATACATATTTTTGTACACCTAAACCCACTTCCACATACCTAAATGTATTCGCGTAGATGTAATGTAATACATACATTACTTACTTACACATACGACATACGACATACACAATACACAATACACATATGTACAGGTACATGTATAGTAGATATACGTAAGTACTTCATAAACATATTTCCGGGTGCGGGTGGGACTTGGGACTCGTCGCTGCGCCGCGCCGCGCCGAGCACCGTAACGCAAAAAAAATGGAAGAAGGAAAATCACAATATGCTCGGGAATTTTAATAATCGCGAAATGGCGTTTCCCAAGAGGACCTATATCGGATGATAATAGGTTTTTTAGTCGAGCTTCGCGATGCAAGTTGAATAACGATGTGAAATTATTCGCCGGCTCCTTTATTCGTAATGCGTAATTCACGTATAGGTAATAGATAGATGGCATTACTTGGCTGCGAACTGGCCGTAAAGAAAACCAATAGATTTTCTCAGCATTTTATTCGCACGGTCTGCTCGTCTATTTGTCACACCATATATATCGCCTGCGTCTATATATCCACGAGAAATACGTAGTTCGCCGTTCGCCCTTCCAATAGATAATAATAAAATTGTAATCTTTGCCAAAAGAATTAGGTTCGCGTCGAAAAATTTTCTAAAACAGAACAATATGTATGTACCTACTACCTAGTACCTACCTATCTCTCAAAAAATTCAAAAGAAAATTCAGAGTTGAGAAAATTAATAAGAATTCGAATGGATTTTAAATAAAAAACATTCACCCCTCCCACCGGTCAAAAATTTCAATCATCAGTCTCTTGAACCTATATAGGCAACACCGAACAATATCTAATACAAGCAGCATCAATCAGCCGAGGAAACTAGTCGAGAAGTTCATTCAAGAGAGTTCGAACAACAGCAGAAATTTCAATAAGAACACATTCCAAAATCCTTGCGATCAAAGTTGCAAATTGTTCGAGTCCATTTTCATGTTATCGCGAGAAAATTTGAAAACTTTGCGGAAAAATTAAAATCTCGTCCCGAAACGCCAGAGCAGTCGAAAATGATGAAATTTGAATTCACGAGTGTAAAGGGCAGAGGAAGGGTGTTAGAATTTAGTGAGGAACGATTTCTTCGAATTAAGACGAATGATTGACCAATTTTGCCATCGCATCTTCAATTTTTCTTCTGGTATAATGTATTTTTTTGAAAGTTGGTCGAAAACACTATACATGCTGAAAATCGCAGCCATCCACTTAATTCACTTAATTCATGGCAATCAAGGGGGGTGTGTGTGGAACTATTCCGTTGTTCTATCAACAAAAGTTGCTCGTATCATTATCAAGACGTATTTCATGTCCAAGTTCAACTCAATTTTTTTTCTTACAATATAAAAAAAAACCGACGTTGAAAAAATTAGTTGAAAGAATTTTTAATTCAATGTCAGACTAAGAACAAAAAAAAAAAAAAAAAAAAAAAATGCTTGAAACGCCCCAATACGAACGCAACAGAAAGAGCGAAATACCATTTACATTGATCAGATGCTGAATACACGCGTATTTATGTCGCGTTAATAGATTTGCATAACCGATTCGCCGTAAATATGCAACATGTGCGTAACTGCGTATTCACGGCAAATCGGTTAGGCAAATCTATTAGCACGATTTAATAACGAGCTTGTTTGGAAGTCGCGTTGAAACGTTGCGTTGGTTGATTTTCTTCCTTCGCGTTATTTCGAAGAAAAAAAATTACTCGCTGAGAAAAATCAAATCCTCACCGAAGGACCAGAAAATAATAGAATTCAGTTTCCAAGAAGTCTTATCACGTAGGAATCTGATTTTTATGAGATGTTTACTTCAAAAATAAGCACCTATTGATATAATTTTTTTCAAACACTTTGTTATTTCGCTGAAAAATTATGAACTGAAATTTTTTCATCATAGAGGGAATAAAACGCTACTTCATTCATTCTCGCGAATCGCTCGCGAGCGCTGAATTCACGTTTTTCTGCCTCTGCATGTAACAGAAAATATCGAAGGTATAGGGAGATGAATGATTTTCGATAACTTTGGGGATTTATTCTCATCGCTTCCAGTGGCGTAGCCAGAAATTTCTCATGGGGGGGGGGCAAACATTTGAAATTTTTAGTTCACCTTTCGCCATTCGTCCCTCATCCCCACCCTCAAAAAATACACTATGAGAACAGTAAATTCATAAGTTGAAATATTTTCATTCATAAATGTATCAAAAAATCATAATTACTTAGGTACACGAATGTTATCAAGTTCTTATACAATTTGCATAAAATATTAAGAGAAAAAACTTCGGTGAAGGTGTAATTTTGGAACAAGCAACTTTCAAACTAATTATTTTGACCTTGAAAAAAAAGAAAATAATAACCAGAAACTTCAAGCCATACTGTCAGAAGCTTTCTTTGGAAAGATACAAAGAGGGAATGGAAACTTAGAATACCAAGATGGAGCCTTTTTTCGCATAATCATCGCAAACAGTTTAAATAATTGAGATTTTCTTTATGCTCGAGCAAAGCGAGGGCCAGGCTTTGGGAAAATCTGATTTTCGAAATGCCCCAAAAAGACATTTTTTGGGGTGGTGTTCGAGCCCCTTGGACCCCCTTGGCTACGCCACTGATCGCTTCGCTCGGACAATAGACCTGAAAATTCGTCGAAAATCACTTAATCTCCTTTGTCGCATAATACGAGACTATTAACATTTCGTCAAATTTTAAATTTTGATCGGAAACGTTTTAATATTTCTAAACGCGATTATCTTTGAACAGGAAATATTTCGAGTGGTTCGTTTACGAGCTTCTTCGCTAAAAAATATTGTCGAAACAGGAAAGTACGTAAAAAAATGATAATAATGCCGCTAATAAATACGTAGGTAGGTAGGTAGGTAGGTACGTATTGGGTCCGAGTATAAAAATAGGGAATGCTTTGAAAACCGATGTCGTACACTTGAGATGAAATTCAACAGCATTAAATATAAATATACGAAACACGAATTTGAGGAAAAAATCGTAAAAAATTACGAATGAAACGTCGAGTGGTTTTCCACGTACGTACGTATGGTGAGTTAGGTGTATTACGAACAGAAAAGTTGAAAAATCTGCGAAGGTCTACGATGGTACAAGTTAGTGCGGATGTAGTAGGTAGGTTAGGTAACATCGTGTTTTACACCGCAACGTTTATACCCCAAATCCCATACATTCGGATACGACATGTACGTACATACTACATACATAGGTATTATATATACTTATGGTGTATTGTGTACAAACAATTTCATCTCGAAACGATTAAAGATAAAGCGCCAGTATACGAGTTTTGTGGAAAGTTTTACACAGCAGCATAGACACTAGGAAAACGAGAGAGATGGATGGGGGGGGCGGCAGAGTAGCGCCTCCACGCCGCCCAGTCAAAAGTTCCACTTTTATTTCGTTGCGTTTTCTTCATCGCCAACGTGTATACGCCGGTATGGCAGATATACATATACAACATGTATGTATAAAATAAACGTATTTATGTGAGCTAATAAATAAGTATTTTCAATAACCGCCGAGCCAAACAGCGAACAGCGAACAGCGCAGCAAAAGCAAACTGCTTTACTGCTACATATTACGAGTACTACGTAGCTGTTGTACGTATAGATACGTATACGCGTATATATTGTAATGTATACCAACGTTTACGAGCTTTTTGACCCACCACTCGGGGCAGAGGACGCAAAATTTCGCTTGACATGGCGCACAAATGATCACTTACGTTTGCCAATGCCAATACAAGCTTCCAGTCGCCACTAATCCTTGACGTTTTTCTCACGTAGGTATTGGAAAAAAATTTGAAAAATTGTATTTTTTTTTTTTCGAAAAAAATTATAAGAAAAAAAAGCTCGAGTTTCATACTGTGAGGTTATTTTCGTTGAAAAAAGCTAAATTCTAACTCGACTGGAAATACATATTTAATTGCAGAAATATACTAGGTAATCCATTTCGTAATTTTCACCCCGATGATGAAGGCGCATGTGTGCTGAAACTTTAGTATACTTATTTCTGTAATTAAATATTTATAATCGAGTTGAAATTTAGCATTTTTCAACAAATAACCTCATATTACGCATTTTTTCTCTTCTAAAAAAGCAATTTTGTCATTGTAGGGAAGTTTGGTCTTCTCTCCTAGTGCCCCATTCGATCGGACCCCCGTCCCCTCCGTGTCACAATCTTCTTATTGTGAACAAATTTGAACTTGTATTTTACTCCAAAAGCGCGGCTGTATGTAGAATTTAGACGCGCGCATTTCTCTATGACTCACGAAACCTGTACGAAGAATATCGCGGCGAAAAATTTACGACGATCGTGGAAAGTACCAAGTACCAACTACGAGTATAAGTAAGTATATACAAGTATACATGTAGTAAGTACATATATCTAGGTACTATAGCTGCGTAAAAAAGAGCTCGCGATAATCTACATTGTATAATAAATTACCGCGCGTAGAACGCCTATGCTGGAAAATTTCTTTCGCGTGGGGAACTTTTTCATCGTCAAAAATTACAATTTGGCGAAATTTAAATAAAATTAACATAAATTACAAAAATAAATCACCGACAGGTACATTTATACGTCTACGTAGACGTAGTTAACCAAGTCGCATGCAGTATACGAGTAGTACGAATCAACTATTAAAATAGTATAACTATATTTGGAAGCGAGTTGATCAAGTCCCGAGTGCATTTCGGGTCAGCGCTTCGTAAAATTTATACTCGTACACGTCTGTCTGCGACTCTTGGTAGGTAGGTAGCTAGCTAGCTATAGCAACGTAGCTAGGTAGGTACGTTTGCACGATGCTCGTTGCACGATGTACGAGTACAGTCGGGCAAAACGTACGCTAATTTTTTCCTATTTTTTCGTGCATTTTTTTTTTTTTACTCGTCCCTATTTCCGCGCTCTGCGGACAAGCGTAGTCGACAAGACGAAAAAAGAAAGCTGGCGAACTGCAGTTTTGCGAGCCAATTTGCCAAAACAAATGTTTCTCCATTACCAGCACGCTGGCGCTGACCAAATGGTGGACGCGATTCCTCGGCGCGGCCAAATGAAAAACAAAAACATGCCAATTTCGTTAAACGCGGGTAGATATGTATTTCTTCTTCGTACATAATTTCCGATAGCGTCGCGTCGTCGCGTCCCAAAAAAATACGGTATGAGCGAAAAGAAAAGCGAAAGAAAAAATTACGTTCGTTATAATATATGTATTTCATTATCTCATTACGCACTCGTCCGTATATTCTGCTCGATTCAGACTCCGCGCCGCTGGCGAAGATTTCGTAGGTACGGGTACGTCTATAAAAAAGATGATTTGAGAGGCGAGCCGGGGTAAAGTTTGGTGCGATGGCGATGTGCAGAGTACGTAGGAATAGGAACTCGTAACGTAGTTATATTCGTATTAGATCTATTATGCTATAAGTAAGTATACCTAGGAAGAGGTACGCGGTTAGTTAACGGGCTGGATGTTAAATAAGTAGACGTACACAATTACACAATTACACATCTACACAATACACATGCAATCGTACGGCAGTTACCGATTCAATATTACGGAAAGAAAAACTAAGTATACTTACGAGTCGACTCGTGAACCGGGAAGGAGGGGAGGGGAGGAAGAGGAGGAAGAGGAGGAGGAGGAGGAGGAAATGAGGACAAAAAAGCTGCGCCAACGGAAGAGGACGAGATAACTCGTACGCGGACAGAAAAACGTTTATCGAATAATTTACAAGTTGGTAAGTAAAAATAGCGAAGAAATTCAAAACAGAAATAAAAACTTCGGACGAAGAAAAACTAGCAGCAGCATCATCATCATCATCATCATCATCGGGAGGAAAACAAAAAACGATAAACGTATTTCGGTCACAAAGAAAAGAAAGAGAAAAAAAGATTCCATAATTTCTTACATTCCTCCAATCCCTTCTCATATACTTTGCCCTCTGTCCCTATAAAAAAAAAAAAAAAAACTTGAAAAGCGTCTCAAAGAAGTACATAAGTAAGTTCTGGTACTCTGCTGGCGCATGGGCGCGTTAAATGAATCGCCCTACCCCCTCCCCTCTCCTCTCAACTCCTCCCATTTCCTCACGACTCCTCGGCCTTCTGAAACAAACACTCTCATACGCAGCAGCAGCAGCAGCAGCAGCATTGTATAAGTAGTAAAACCGAGAGAAATGCGATTAGAATAAAAAACGAATTAAACCCGAAACTCTTATTTACTCGAGTAAAACTGACACTTTCTTTAATTATGTAATTTCGTTTGCTTTTTATCGTACGCTTCTTTGTTTTCCAAATACGCTATACGTATTTATGCAGTGCACAGCAATACAGCATACTGTACATTCGGCCGCTACAGTAAGCTTTTTCAAATTAAAGCGCGCGCGGGCTGCTTCGGCGAATTTCCTTATGTAAGTAGGTACCTATTTCATTCTTTTGGGCGTACAAAAAGTCACTGATGGGTCGTTTCGACCTATTCGATTACGAATACGAGTACATCAAATTACCGGTAGGTAATAGGTATAGTACCTATTACGAGCAAGGATCGAGCATAAGGCTGACCAAAATCGGCAAAGTACTTGATTGAATTTGAGTAGAGGACGTGCAAAGAAAAAATTTCAGTACTCCAACTACGTTGACATACAATACATATGTACCTACTACATGAAAGTAGGTACCTACCATAAGCGAGGAGAAGCTAGGGGCATGAAAAAATGTTTTCGATTCATAGGTATGTAATGTACTTTTGTATTACGAAATCGACGACACACATAGGTAACGCAAAACTAAACTTGCTTCATTATAAAAATGAAGGGTGGGAGGACAAGTAAAGAAAACTTTCACTATTTCAAAAGGCTGTACTCTACAGCGGTGAACGGGGAGAAATTGGTCAGGTATAACCCAATTTTTAATATTCATGCTGCTCGCAACGGGGTCCTATTCTCTCATTTATACATTAATGAAAATAATCGAAAACCACGGAGAAACAAGTCAGAATTGTAGCACAGGAGAAAATTAGTAAAAAAGTTTCACTAAAAACAAATCAGTGAAAAAAAAAATCACCGTAAAATCAGTGAAAATTCACTGAAATGATGGTGAAATTCATCGGTTTGGCTGAAAAATCAGTGGAAATTTTTGAAAATTCGGTGAAAATTCGCAAAATAAATCAGTGAATTCAGCTGTTTTATCCTGTTCATCGATGACTTTTCACTGATTGGGGATGAGAGAGATAAAACATTATCAACACACCACACACACACACACACACACACAAAAGTTGGCAGAATTCCTTCCCCTTCCCTAAGACAGCAAAATTTCAATTTCTACACTTGGTCAATTTTCAACCTTGTAAAGAGGAATCGAAAATTCTTTCAACACACTTTGACGCCACTACGAATAAATTTTGCGTATAAAAAATCTACGACCGTTTTGCTAACTGCGCATTATACGACCTGCATTCGCTGACAGCACCACTACAAAAAAACTTTCAAAAATTCATCGTTTCATTTTCTGAGATGGCAAAATTGTGACGTGCTTTTCAGACGATTAGCCGAGCAACTGAAACGCTACGAAAATTTCCACACCTACGCCTATATTATATGTCTACCTATGTATACGGTAGAATAAAAAAAAAAGAAGAAGAAGAAGAGAAGCGTACGATCGTTTAGCAAAAAGATTCCATTTTGACTGGCGGGATAAATTTTATTTACCAAGTTGTTTGCCTGATTTACACGACGTGTTTGAGTTCAAAGAAACGTAGGTACTTACTCAAATCTCTCACCCTCCGTACGTATTAGATACGTAAACGCGTAACATAGGTACATCTACATATTACGTAGTTTTACGTATCAAACTCTACATATATAACTATTAACTACATAGCTCACACTACGCGTAGTACGTATAGCTAGCTACGTGTACGTCTACGTACCTACCTGCGAAACACGACACGGCGCATTTCACCCTTTGGCAAATTACGTCAAAGGTGAACGTAATTTTTCGTACGTATCTCGGTACCTCGAGAGACCTACCAACTCGAATCTACTTTCCCTACGTGAAATGCCTTCATAGACAAACGACGTTTTCAGGATATTTTTTTTCATCGATTCAGTTGATTAAACCATATTTCTTACACATGTACGGTACCTAGCTACCTACGTATTATGTAGTATAGATATCTACTAGGCAGTTAGGCACCTACGTACGAGTATGTATACATTAGTATATACCTAAGTAAGTAGATATTACAGTGATCATGAAAAATGTATTTTTTCGAAACCTAAAGTATCAATTAAAACTAATTTCAAAAAGTTAAACTTCAGGGTCCAGACGCGCAGACGGAGGGGTAAAGGGTAAATGTTGAGGCAGAGAGAGAAAAAATTTTCATTTCGTAGCGTTGTTTCGAGGTATGAGGGCAATTTTCCCAACAGCTGTTCTTCCTCATTTCCATCAAGTAGACATCTTCATCAGTTCATCATACCTACATACTACATATTATGTAATGTAGGTACCTAATCTGCTGGATGTAAAAAATGAAAAATCTCGCTTCTGCCTACAATATTTCTTGCTTCGAATTTGTTCAAAAAAAAATCTTCGTTTTACTCTTCTACGAGAAAATTCAAGGAAAAAAGTCGAAAATTGTTGCTTTTTGCAGCGTAATCACCAAAATTCTCGTTATTTTCTGGTTTCTCTTGTTTTTCTGGCCAGTAGACGGTAGAAGGTAGACGATAGACGGTAGACGATAGACACGATGAATAATTTATATCATGAAATTCGTGGAAACGCGGAAAAAATTATACAAGACGGCGCGGCGCCTCGGATAAGTAAGGTATTCAAATATCGAATACGAAAATGAAAAAGATAGCGCAGCGCAGCGCAGCGCAGCGCAGCGTTGATGCACAAAGCAGAAAACACCTAAAGGTTGTAGAGGCACCTAGTACGCGTAGATAAATTCAGATAATAGAGGTTAGCTAGGTGTAAATTTCGTAACTCTCGACAGGAAATTATTGTCGCAGCCTCGTAAGTATTAAATTGTCTAATAAAGAAGCAGGGTAACGTCGAGAGAAAAGCTAGGTACTGAAAAAAAAAGAAGAAGAAGAAGAAAGGAAGGAAGAGAAAGGAACAAAAAAAAAGAAAGAATGGACGGATGAAAGAGGCGAGCGCGGGAAACGGAGAGGAGAAAAAAAATACATTTCTTCTACTATAACGTAAATTAGATTAAAGTTGGCGAAGTGAACTGTCAACCTTGATTTGGAAGCGCGCTCTCCTACTCCATTAATAATAGCCTGCTTTTTGAACTTAACCCGCTAACTTTAAATTAACTTTGAACTTCTAAACTTTATAACTTAATTTTGGAAACCGAAATAAAATAGAATGTGTTCGAAAGAACGATGAAAATATTTATCTTGTACCGGTAAACGAGGTATTAAATTCGGTGTATTTTCATGTCGCGAAATTTCAACCAAAATACACTCGACCATCTTTTCGACTAATTTGCCTAATTTATTCCAAGTGGGTAGGTGGGTGGTACAAGGTACACCTACCTACCTACCTATAGCATTCGCGATCGCGACGCTTTTACGTACTTTTTGCAATTTGAAATAAATATGTATGTACGTATAGTTATCGAACGTGAAATTAAATTCGAGAATCGAGAAACAAACTCGCATAAAAAAGTAGTAGGTAATAAGGTATGGTCCCTACACCTAGTCGTGTATACACTTACACATGTGTTGGCGAATCAAAAGAACCTCGAAACAAGAAAGAAAACCCTCATCTACCCCTCCCCCTCCCCCTCCCACTGAAACTGGATCGCTAGTAACCCGAATTACGTATTTTAGTACAATTTGTGGGCTTAGGTACCTACATAAATAAGGGTTTTACTGAAAAAGGAATCGAGGCGAGAGCCAGGGTTCTGCAGAAATTCATCTATCGAGCATTTTTAATCACTCGAGTCTCGCGAAAAGTCGCGTCAAAATTCCTAACAAAAAGTTGCGGTTTTGTTGTAATTTTCCAAGTCGCATGCAGTTACATATTTTAAATTTGAAAGGGCTCGATTTATTATTCGATCAAGCGTAGATATTTTTGGTCTTTCGTTGAAACGTTGAAACCTGCATTTGAAAAAGAATGAAACACGCCAATGGCTCAGCAGTTCCTTTATGAAGGAAAATTGGGAAATTTGCCACAAAATGGACCAATTTTTTTCGATTAAATCGAATTTCGTGCAAAGCCGAACGCGAGCTACGTATATGTACCTATATTGTATATGTAGATTGTAGATGTAGTACGAGATGGAGCCGATAACATCGTTCAAGCTTGCCCGTGGCCCGGATGAGAAAATTAGGATAACGAACGTAGCGCGGCGGCGTCGCCGTCGCGTCGTCCACGTAGCGACAAAATAATCTACGAGTATAGGACAGAGAAGCCAAAGGCAATCTAAAGGTAAACGCGCTATACCTCTACCTATAGCGAATGAGTAGTACCTACCACCTACATACATAAAGATATTCGGACGACAATTTGAAACAGCAAAAACGTATATCTAATGGTGGACGCGCGGCGCGGCGCGACGCCTCGCGTCGTGGTCATTTCGATAGCGGACCAGCGGCGTTAAATTTTACAGCTGCGAATATTTTGCGGAACAAGGCGAAATTTAATAATTAAAACGTCGACAATAAATTAATGACGAAAGGACAGCTCGCATTAAGTTATCAACAGAGCGAGCGAGAGAAAGAGATGGCATGGCATGGCATGGCATGGCGAAAGCAAAACTAGTAGAGCGCGTCGCGTCGCGTCGCGTCGCATCGCGCTGCGCTGCGCTGGACTGGGCCGGGCCGGGCCGCGCCTTCGGCGAGCAACTTTCAATAAAATTACAGGCTTCGACGAATATCCAGCGCAATTTCAGCAGCGTACTGTCGCGTCCCGTATCTGGCCCAAAGTCAAGTACCAATGTAAAGAAACGACGCGACGCGACGCGACGTTAAGCCGCCGCCGTAGTCGACTGTTCTCGATTTACTTCGGTACCTGAAGACCTAAAGGAAATTTTCCAAATTCTAGTTGGAGTCCGAGTCCGGCAGATTGTCAAACCGACCGCAGCCCAGCTGGACGCAATGTGCAATCGGTCGAAAAAAGCATATACTACCTATGGTAGGTAACAGACCCACCTCACCTATTTCAGTTCGGGTAGGTTGGTTAGGTATACATCTACAAATATATGCACATACACCTATTGTACCTACTTACGTACTGCAAGGTACTAGGTACATAAATTACCCGTGCAGCCAGAGTCCCTTTTTATGAAATTCTCTCGATAGGCGGGCACCGATGCGATGTGCGATGTAGGTAGCTTAGCTACTAGCTGGCTAGGTACCCACGTTAAATTTTCTACCCTTGCGAACATCGTAAAACGAATTAATTTTTCATTTTGAAACAAACAACAACAACAACAACAACGAAAACGACAGCAGCCCGCGTAAAAACGTTAACTATCGACGAGACGCAGACGGTGATTTTATTTTTATTTTTTTGCGGCTACACCGCACCGCCGCCGTAATCGAAATCAATTCGTGCGCGGTTTTTAAAAGGAAAAAAAAAACACAAAAAAAGAGATCAGATTAAATTTTACCGCGTATAATATCAATTTTAAACGTTTGCCGCGCTGCGCTGGTCGATGCGATGTCTATCCTCCATACGTACATACGAGTAGGTAGTTTGGTACCTATCTGTATTAGTAACTCGTACAAGCAACGCAACGCGATGATTACGTATACGTAGCAGTACTTTTTAATTTATCGTACATTTTCAAAATGAAGGGTAAGTGTAGAAGTACAAGCCGAACGTTGAACGTTATTAATTAATAACTCTACTGGTGGTACGATGCCGATGCCGATGCGATGTACGATACGATACGATACGGAACGGTAGGTAGGTAGCTATAGGTACTAGGTGGGTGACTGGGTGGTGGGTGCATCCACAATTTCTACGTACCATGCTAACGGTTATCTATACTCGTGAAATTATCATACTTACGCTGCCAACGTACACCTACCGTGAACTGTAATAGGTAATAGGTATCCACTCGTACATCTACCAGTACCAGTACCAGAGTACCACCTATTGGACAAAATTTGCAAATTTCGCGTCCAGCTGTATACGCGGACGCTCGTCGCTCGCTGCAGCTGAGGCGTTGGTGTTGGCATTTTATCGCGCAGTATACGAGCAAACTGCACGATATATACCTATTACCTATGCATGTATTACCTTTACCTACATCAATAGATTTGCCAATAAGTACATCTACATTTTTATATGTACCTAGCTAAATACCTAGCTACCTAGGGTACCTAACCTAGTACCTACTACCTACCCAGTGGATAGCGGATACCCAATTACCCATACCCACCGAACTATCTACTCGCGTTCGTTATTAATTCGAGTAAGTAACCGCATCATTTTTTCTCCCGTTTCATCTTCAATTCGCAAATAAGTACACGCGTAATTAACCTACTTCTATACGCCTCAAGTTTTCTACATCAGTTTGATAATACACAAAACTACATTTTGGTTGAAAAAGTATAACCAGTCGAGTGTAATGAATTATTTTGTGTCCCTTCCTGCCCCAAAAATCGCCTATTCTGGCAAATAATTTTGAAAACAATTTTGGATCCTAACTCAAGTGTTTGGATTGGAATTGGAAGGAGAGGGAGAGGGTGAATTGAGTGTTTTCTTCCACAAATTTAACTAAGTATTTTCGTCACATACAGATTAAAATTTCAAGCTTTTTCTACACAGATTTTAGGTGGTGAGAGGTACCTTGAAACAATATTTCATCGAGTTACCTCTCGTAATGAAGAATATTTTTTTCGTCAAATAAAAATACCATTATTTACGAATTACGCCCAAGTATGGGCTATTCCAAACTAAAACAGGACCTTTTTTTTTACGATCCCCATTGGTGGTCTTTTAACAAAACGTCAACTATTTTTTCCCATCTTTTAAGGGAGCGGGGGTGAGGCTCAAAATTTCCATGCAATAATTGCGATTTTCAGTAAAATTGTTCCACTTTGAGAGCTCATATCTTGAGATAGGTTGTACTTGGAGGAAATTTTTCACGGGATCTGAAAGAAAATTGATATGAGATTCAAAATCTATAAACAAATTTTGAAAAGCTCCAAGTTGAACTTTGGCGGTGAAAACTCAAGTTTCATGATGAAAACAAAAGATGGAAGCTAATAGCCTTTCTTACTCTGTTTTCAACTAGAACATTTTCAACATGGGATCTTTATGATGTGAAATAATCAAGAACGATGTAACGAATGGTTTAATTAACAATGAATATGTAACATACGTAACGCTGAGCGTAATAAAAGTCAGTGTTGCCACTTGACTCGTATGAAATACACAACAAACAACCGCCTCAAGTAGGCAACTTATGACAAATGTGACAAACGTAAGTATCTAGTAAAAAAATTGCATGACAAATCGAAAATAAAAACGTTAAAACAAATTTCGATACAAGAGATAAAAATTCAATATACAAACGATTATTAAAATACAAATCATCTCACAGACGATACAATAATCAACAAAATAAGCATAGCTTAATTACAAAATCTCGAAAATCGCGACTAATTACAACAGCAAAATTTTTAAACGAATACTAAATACTTATCTAACGACAAAGAAAAAAAAAAATTCAAACGATATTAACGAACTCTAAAAAACGTCTAAACTTCGTAATCGCTAAACTTTTCGTCAACCCATCAGCAGGCTGATTGTTCGTAGCTACATGTTCTAAACGAATCACTTTATTATCGACAAGATCTTTAACGAAGTGATATTTTACATCGATGTGCTTAATACGACGATTATTTTGAAAATTTTTAACTAGGTGAACACAACTCTGGTTATCGATTGAGATAGGCACATTTTTAACACCATTGATACCTATCGCTTCCAAAAGCTGTACGAAACCTACTATCTCACTTGACACAGCACACAACGATATATACTCGGCCTCTGTAGAAGAAAGACTCACGACAGATTGCTTTTTGGATTTCCAGAACACAGTATTTCCATAAACTTGAATTAAATTACCAGTAATAGACTTTCTGTCACTCTCATTCGCGTAATCTGCATCACAGCTCGCTGACAAAATCTCATCACTCTTCGAATCATACTTTAACCTCAATCCTCTCGTACCTTTTAAATAACGAAGAACATTTTTCAAATAGTTAAAGTGTTCATCAGTAGCGACTTCCTGGAAACGACTGAATAACGAGATAGAGTAACATAAGTCTGGTCTACTACCTAGCATAATATACATCAAACTACCTAACAATCGTTTATAATTTTCGTTTTTCGGACCAGACGTATCTAAATTTTCTAGAACATTGTATAATTTTTCCTCAACCGGAGTATTCTTCGGATTACAATCTGACATACCGAACGATTCTAACACCTTATCAATCAACTCTTTCTGATCCACAAACAATTCCTGATTATCTCGATCATAATCAACGTGAAGATTCAGAAAATTTTCTAACAAACCTAGATCCTTGATCTCGAATCTCGTCTGTAAAATACCAATGAACGAATCTATAGCATACAAGCTCTCACCAGCGATAAAGAAATCATCAATAAAAATTATGACGATCACACCTCGACCAATAAATACACAGTAATCAACCTTGATCTGCACCATACCTATTTCGATCATAAACGAGCCCAACTTTTTATTCCAATTCTTACTAGCTTGTCTGAGACCATACATTCCTTGCAACAATCTCAAACACTCATCTTGCACACCGTACATAGGATGACCTTCAGGAAAATCTAAAAATATTTCCTCTTCCAACGGACCATAGAGGAAAGCAGTAACGACATCGACGTGTTTCATATACCATTTATTTTTAACGACCAACGCAAACAACAAACGAACTGTACATAATTTCGCTACAGGAGAATGAGTCTCATCGAAATCTATACCTGGTCTTTGTCGAAAACCTCTCGCAACTAATCTAGCACGATAAATATTGTTGGGTTTCTTTTTATAAACCCAAACCGAATCAAGAACTAACGCATTCGCAGGTCGCTTGACAATTACCCAAACTTTCCTCTTCTCCATCGCTTGAAGTTCACGACTTTTTGCCTCTTGCCACAACATTTCTTCCGACGATGACAAAAGAAGACAATCGAGAGAGAAAACCTCGCCGATAAGCGCACACAAATTCAGCTCATAATCACTTAGATGAGAAGGCAACTTAGTTTCACGTTTTGGACGTGCATTCTCACTCGTACTAGATGTAGATTCTTGCCTCGGTGCAGGTTCTTGCTTAGGTGTAGGTTCCTGCCTATCTACACTAGAGCTTGTACTGACATTAACGTTATTATCAGCACTGAAAGGCGGAACAATATCGACAGACTTGTTATACATACGATTCTCATCAAAAACAACATCGGACGAAACAATGACTCTATTTTCAGCAAAATCGTAAAAGAAATAACCGTTAGGCGAATAACCAATAAAACAACATTTTCGACTCTTATCTGACAATTTTCCTTCTCGCTTAATAACTCGTACAAACGCTACACAACCAAAAGGTTTTAATTTGGAATAATTAGGCATCGAACCAAAAAATACCTTAGCCGGAATACCATTCTTTTTAGGAATACGATTTCTACAATAAACAACAGCGCGAATCGCGTAAGGCCAAAATTTTCCAGATAAATTTGCATCTTTCAATACAGCACGCATACGCTCACACAAGGTCCTATTTAGGCGTTCAGATTTTCCGTTGGATTCTGGCGAATGAACTGTGGTTTTTTCATGAAAAATACCTTTCCTCTCACAAAACCTCTGAAACTCTTTATTCACGTACTCGCCACCGTTATCTGATCGCAACCTTTTCACTTTACAACTCAACTGATTTTCGACTAAATTTACAAAGGTTTCAAATTTTTGAAAAGTCTCAGATTTTTCCTTCATCACATATACGGCCGAAAAATTACTAAACTCATCTGTAAAAGTAACAAAGTAACGTTCTGGAATAGGAGAATTCGTAATTTCGCAAGTGTCCGAATGAATACGAAAAAGAACACTTCTCGCTGGATTTTTCTCCTCCTTATTTTCACATTCGGGCTCATTTTTTGTAACACGTTTTCGACGAGTCTGTTTAGATACTTGACAAGAATCACACAAGGCAAAATCCTTCAAAATTTCCCTATCAAAAATACCACTACTTGAAATTGCGATCATTTCACCCTCACCAGGATGACAAAAACGATTATGCCATAGATCGCATGCAGATAACGCTACATCTAAATTAGGTTTACTCGAATTATTTGTAATCTTAAATTTTAACATATACAAATCATTAACCGGATACCCAATAGCTAAAACGTCATCATAATCACCATACATGATACGGGCCTGATTATTTCTAAACAGTATTCCACAGCCAGCTAATTCAATACGTCTTACCGAGAACAAATTTTTATGAAGCTTAGGAATATAATAAACATCATCAAGCCTACATTTTTTACCCGTTTGAGTAACCAGGGTGACGGAACCAACTTTAACCGCATACACAAAACGACCTTCTTCAGCAGTTTTGATCTTTATTGGTGGATCAAAAATCGTAGCATTTTCTATAACGTCGACATTTATCATATGACGGGTAGCACCACTGTCTAAAGCACCATCTAAAAATCTATCATCGGTGACAGAAGCCGCAGACAAAACAAAATCATCCTCAACTACAGTCAACATCGCGAATTGATCGTCCGCCAAATTTGAACTAACGTTACTAGGCTTTTTATTTTTTAATTTTGGGCAGTCGGATTTGTAATGACCCAACTTCTTGCAATAGTTGCAAATTACCTTGTTTTTCCGGTCTGAACCACTATTTGAGCCTACATGACTGCGAAACGAATTTCCTGAACGATTTCCTCTGCCTCGACTTGATTTTTGGCCACGTTGACTGGAAGTATAAAACGCAGCTTGTGAGGAACTTTCAGGAGTTGAGGCGACAGGACTAGGCTTGACTTCTGAGGTAGTGACTTTGAAATCGCGTAACTTTGCGCCGACGTCGTCCCATGTTAATTTAGCCTCTGTTTGTTCAATGGTAACTCTAAGCGGTAGGTACTCTGGCGGAAGGGAACGCAGAAGCTTCAAATAGTAACGCCTATCATTCACAGGTTGTTTGGACAACGTATTCAACTCATTAACCAACGACCGAAATTTTGAGATATAGGTTGTGATGTCTTCTCCCAATGTGAATTTCATCGAATGTATTAGATCATCTAACTCATTAATACGAAGATCGGAGTGTCGTTTGAAATTTACGAACAAAATATCCCAGGCTTCTTTAGCAAAATCTAAAGTAGATACCAGATGAAGCATGTTGTCGTCGAGGTTTGAAACGATTACTTGTAGTGCTCTGCTATTCGAAAAGATCCAGTCCTTGGTGCGATCTTTTTCTACAGGAACAGCATTGGTAACATAACTGTAGAGATTTTTCTTTTGCAACAGGAGCTTGACTCGGAAAGCCCACACTTCGAAATTCTCACCATTAAACGGCACCACGCCATTCTTGTCACGTTTCGACGACATTACAGGTGACACAAAAGGAACATCAAACAGTCTTTAAAATAACACGTTTCGGTGACAAAAAAATATCGCGAAAAGTAGAGAATTTTTAAAATTGCAATGTAAAACGAAAACGGAAAAATATTCACGAACTAACAGGCAAAAAAACGGATATGCCTGGGCCCATAACCTTTGATGTGAAATAATCAAGAACGATGTAACGAATGGTTTAATTAACAATGAATATGTAACATACGTAACGCTGAGCGTAATAAAAGTCAGTGTTGCCACTTGACTCGTATGAAATACACAACACTTTATACTCCGGGGGGGGGGGGGGGCGGCGGCAGGGACAGGAGTTCACAATTTTGACCAAAATTCAAAGAAATCGAAAAAATGAAGCAGCACATCGATTTCTACTAATTCGAAGGCGTTGATTTCGAATAAGTACTTGGTTTTGCATACGACCCCTCTGAACCCCCCTCTGAGCCCTCTTGATAGGGGTTAAAACGCGAAAAAATGAAAAATACCGTACCTAGACCTACGACCTGCCGTTTGTTAGGCATTTGAGGGCGCTGAGTTCGAATATTTGCTTATGTTTTGAATTGGACCCTTCATTTTCCCCCGTCCCCAATTTTTGGGGAAAAGTATATATTAATGAATTAAAATGGCCTGTAGTATAAATCGATGTTCACTAAATTTGAGGTTCAAAAATTTGAATATTGACGTGGTTTTTGATTGTACCCCCTTCCCCTTCTAACCGACCCCCTCCCGTATTAATCGGACATATCTTTTAATTTATGGTATAAGCATTTCGTTTGCATACTTCCCGAGATACTTTTTTTGAGGAAGGGGGGGGGGTCTGAACTAGCATTTTAGAAAGTCGAGTACCATACGGGATTTGTGTTTTCCTTTGGGAGGTTTCAATTGCACATTTCATATCGATATTCATATTCGTACACAAAAGGTTCGACAAATGAGGAAGGCGTAAACGCCTGAAATAGAGTCTCAAAAGTCTCGGATTCCTAAATAATTATTACTTCACCTGTCGTTTTTAACGTCAGATATTACCTATCGTTTTTTATCCAAAATCCTCTACTTGAAAATGAAGTAGGTACTTGCCTAACATCTATCGAATGAATCTCCGATAAATTTGCATTAAAATTCCAGCTCTATGTCGGTTTCTTTTTTTTACCTGTTTCGGATAATACCAAACGTCTATACATATGTAGGTCTAGGTACCGTACTTATAATACCTAATTACCTACATACATGCACGAGACAAAATCGGAATAATACGCAATAAACAATATCAACAATTATTTCAAGTACCCAAGTATCTAACTTATCAATAGGACACAGCATGCAGCATGGCGCGGTGGCTCGACAGCAACGGTTATAACTAAGTACCATTTTACTAATCGAAGAGAACAGTCGAATGAGAACATAATGCGTTGGCAACATTTACACGCTCGAGCAATTAACGTTTAAATTTATCACATTACCTATTCAAATATGCACGATAAGCGTGCAATTTTCGCATAAGCTGCAACCCACGATATAAACTTGCAATTTAATTTATACATATTGTATTATATGCCCGAGTATAACGTAAGTACGACTAAGAGTAGGTAGGTACGTAGGTACTATATATGTATATCTAAGAGTAAGTATACACTATACAGCCCAAGTTTGCATTGGAAATTAGCGTAAACGTTAGTCTTAAATATGTACTAAACATTCGAAACGATCGCAGGTAATAATATTTGTATAAGCTTTCAGCTTTCAACTTTCAACCACACTATTTCGACTTTGTTCCGATGCGGAGGCGCAAGAGGTGCCATAAGTAATAGGTACCTACTACCTACAGACACCGACAGTATTACGTAGTAGGTACCGCATCCGCAATTCCGCATCGTACGTACGTAAAGTACGGAACAAGTGATACGAGCACCAGTCTGTATATTATAGTTTTCAGTTTTCGTACATCTGGTAAGTGTGCTTACGAGGAATGTCGCTCGCCCGAGTCAAGGGTTCCCGGTTCATTCGCGGTTATTTCGCAATAATTTCCAATTACGAACCGCGCGCGTTAAAGCTTATCTAAGTATTCAGACGCGAACAGGATGAGAACTATCAGCGTCGAAAATTTCTGCGATTCGGTATTTGCTATTCCAAGTTAGTAAATAATACAAGTGGGTATATGGGCACATATGTGTGAGTGTATTACTTACATAACTACAGCATAATAAGTACGGGGTTTCCAGTTAAGATCAAGAATATGTCAGAGGTGACGTCAAGGGGGGGGGGGGTGTGGGAGCATGCCTGGCTCCCTTGAAAAATGCTGGTCCCTGCCTGCCCCTCCTCAAAAAATTCTGTTGCATTTGAAAATCATACAATATGGTGAATCACCTTCCCTCATTACATCAAATACCTATAAGTAATTAAGTATGTATTTTCAAAGCATTTCAACATGAAACAAATATTTTTTAAACCAATTTTTTCAAAGCTTCGCTTGGGCACGAATAAGTTTGCAATTCTATGATCTATCTGCGACAAAAATGCAAAAGAAAGCTCCATTTTACCGCTCTCCTTTGAATTCTTCTGAAATTTCAAGTCTTTCATACCTATGTACTTGTACTTACACTTTCAAAAAAACTTCCGATGCTACGGGATATGTGCATTTTTAGCCGCCGAAAAAAGTAACCCCCCCCCCACTCCTAATAATTCAAAAAGTCAACCCCAAAAAGTTGTCTAATACACGGCCCCTTTGGTGACCCCCCCCCTCAATTTAGATTCTGACAACGCATGTGAAATGTGTACGCGTACGCGTGTAAAAGTAAGTCACAAAAATGAAAATTCCAATTTTTTTTCGAACTAAAATTTTTCAATTACGCACGTACACAATTCATCACTTCTGATCTTCTCTCTGCCACAAAAAATGATTTTTTTAAAATTTTAAAATTTTTGGTTTCGAGGTACACGCACAAAAAAATTAAATATATTAGGTACCTGTAGTAGATTTTATTTACTACATACCTATGTACGTAAGTACTAAGTACTTACTTGTATGTGTAACAAACTGTTCTTCTTTTTTTCAAATAGGTAATGAATCGTTTTTTATCTTTCGTCAAAAGTTTATCAGAAATTTGTAATTTTTTGTACTGTTTCGCGCTTTCAGATTCCAGCAAAAAATTCGTCCTTTTTTCGAATTTTTAGTTTTTGTTTAGGTTCTTCACGATGAATAGAAGGCCGAATGCAAGGATGCTATCGTAGAAACTAGAAACTGATAGAACTTGGAAAGTATTTCCAAGTTCAAAGATCATGAATACATTTTTCGTTGCAATTTTTCATCCTTCTGATGAAGATTTTTATAGCCTACAAATGTAACGAAAAACATGAAAAAAATCAACGAAAAAAAACAACAAAAAAAAAATGAAGTGCGCATGGTGTTTAGAAATAATAGCCGCGAATAATCTTTTCCTCAGTCCCTCATTTCGATTTTGGGGCCTTGGAAATTCCAAAAATAGGATACCTCCGCGTAGTGCGCTATATATCTACATTACGAAGTAATAATGTACGCGTACGATAAAACTGAAAGGAAAAAAACAAAAATAAAAAAATAAAACCAAACGCACGAAACAAAAAATATAAATATGGTATACTCGTGTCTCGTACCACCACGTAGACTCGTACAATGTGCAGTATTCAGTGTGCTTATACAATATACATTTATAGAAATAAATAAAGTAAGTGAGTACGCAAAAAAACACGAACGAAAAGCGAAAATACGTTAAAAATCCGCCCACCGGAGAGGATAAATTGCCAAGTTAAACCGTGCGGGTAAGTTAGTGTGACACGGTGGCTAGTTTATTGGCCTTTATTTATTCGCCAGAAAAGGTTACAATATTAAAGGAAGATTCGAATTTTAAGCTTTTACCGAGGTGTGAAATTAAACTAACCCCCGTGCCCCATTGTTTTGTTAAATACCAACATCGACTGGATACCGCAAAATGGCAAATTTAAATCAAGAAAACGCCCACTAAAACCCACCGAAAAAGAGGACACGTACGCGTCTCTGTCTCTGTCCTTGTCCCCGTACTCATGCCATCTCTCACTTCTCGAATTACTGCCACAATATTTAACTTTAAATCTAATTTACGTCGCGTCGACTCGACGCGAAGCGGCGCGGCGTACAGCGGTACATCTACACACAGCGTCTAGCTAGTACATATGTAGTTTAGCTATCCACAATTCCATATACCTGCTACCTATACAGCATACACCTTCGAATGCACACGTCTACGAACACATGTAGGTAGCTACAAGCTAGGTACCTAGCTACGGACCTACCTAGACCTATGTACTTGTACTTACATACATATATACTACATAGTAGATAGATAAGATACCCATGCAAATGGTAATACAGCCGCAAAAGCGACACGTATTCTCATATAACACGACGCGACGCCAACTAGGTATAACAATAACAAGTTCGCACGCAGAAGGCATTAATTACTATTTTTTATTATACCTACTGCCATTTTTTTCTTTTCAATTTTTACTGTTATCATTTTACAGGAAAATTCATCACGCAAATGGGACAATGAGACTCGGCACATCGAGTAGATGCTAGGTGAGAACGTAGACAAACAATATATATGCACGTTACCGAGCTGCATCAATAAAATTTCAAAATGAAAATGCAGTCTATTAGAAGAGCGTTTTTTGAATCCTTCACAATAAGTATTTTTCGCGATAAAACGGGCCAAAAATATATAATTTTCCATCTCAGCTTTTCGAATTTGACCATTTTTTGGTGGCAGAGATAAGAGGGGGGGGGGGGGGGTGTAAACAAGGAATGGAAAAATTGACGAGAACCAACACCAATTTTAACCGAATTACCTAGTAGAAAATCGGAAATACCATACTGATGGGGGAGGGAGGAACAAGAGAATGAGTAATTTTAAAAAATTTTCATTATCGAGTTCTCAACTTTTTTAAAGCAGGGGTAGATAAAACAAACATTCACTAGGGAGGTATTATAACTCCAAATCCAACTTTGAGCCCAAACCAAAATTAATCGGATGTACATCATGACAGGACCGGACCGGACCCTGTAACCAAAACTCCAAGTGCTGAACAGTATTTCTCGAATGTGGCAAATTTTTGAAATTTCAAATTTCTTCATAGCCTGTAAAATATCAGAATTTGATCTAATCAACGAAAAATTCTGAAATCTGGTGTATACTCTATTTTTGACCTGTCAAACCGATTGGAAGCGATTTTGAGACGTTTCGGAGCCAACAGAAAATTTTGGAATTTTTCAGTACCGAAGAAAAGCCCATAAAAAAGTCCATATCAACTTCAGCACCTATACTTAATCGCGAATTATCATTATTGGTGATCTCTTTGAACGATTAAAATGCAATTTTTCAAAATTTGTAACTAAAGTTCAAATTCGCATTTTGACAAAAAATTTCCCTGCAAAAAATTCAAAACTACGCCCAAAATTTTCTGGTGGTTCCGAAACGTCTTGAAATCGTTCCCAATCGATATGGCATGGCAGGTCGCAAAGAAGGTGAATACCAAATTTCAGCTTTTTTCGTTGATTAGATCAAAATAATTCTAATATTTTGCAGGCTATAAAGCAATTTAAAAGTTGAAAAATTTGCCAGAATTCGAAAAATACACTCTTTAGCACTTGAAATTTGGCTCTTATGGTGTACCTAGACCTACTACCTATTTTCAATTATTGTTTTTTTGTTTGAGCTCAAAATTTTACTCATTTTTCGTTTTTTTATTGCACACGTTTCTGAAGATTTTGGTATTTAGCAGGTAGATACGAGTACCTAAATATTGCGTAACATTTTTCAAAACATGCTACGGAAAAAAATCCATCAATTCTTAACGTTTTCGTTCATGAAAATTTTGGGGCAAAATCGTAAGCAGAACAGTGGAAAAATTCTGAAATCGTGCACCAAATTTCGTGAATTCCACGCAAAATATCATACCTATACCCATCACAACAGAGGTATTTATTCGTATAACTTACTTTTTATTTGTTTACCTATTTCATTCATTTACGTACGCGAGTATTATTTTCATTTTGAAATTTTTTCGTTTATCCTCCTTTGTTCTCCACCTCCATTTCCATAGCGAGGAAATTATTACGCATTTAATTTCCGACGCTAACAGGTGATTCTCGACGATAAAATTTTAGCAATACCATTCCGTATCGAAAACGGGAATTCGATTCGAAAACGGCGGCGCAACAATTCGTTCGAGTTCACATACGCAGCAGGCGAGACCTTATCGAAAGAGAGAAAAGGTAATCCTTTGATAATTCTTAATTCGTGTTCAACGCGACTCGGATCGATGGAATGAAAAGGTGTACAACTGTACAGTACACCCATGCTAAACTCACGTAGATATGTAGATACTAGATAGATATACTCATGCTACGTTCAAGTACATCTTTACATCTGTATAGGTAGGTAGCTAGGTACTAGGTATATCTTATATGTATCATTGTATTAGTACAGGGGAAAAAATCAGTTTTATTCGACTCGTCATTCCGGAGCAAAAAGTTTTATTTATTACCTAACCAAATACCAAAGTACTTCCCCACCAGTCTTCCGTCGACGTTGAACGAACAAAACTTTAAATTATTCGACTCGACTCGACTCGAGACAATTATGCGAAAAAGATCGTTAAAAATATTTAAAAGATTTTTCCGTTTGTTTAATTAAAGTCAAACTAGAACTTCCGCAAAATTAACTCGTAAAAATAAATTAATAACCGCAGCGTCGTTGGCGCGCGTTATATTTACACAAAATATTGATTTTTTTTTTTAAATAATAAAGTTTATTACGTTTCACTCTTCTTCTTTTCCAACTCTTTTACTTTGAAAAGAAAAACAAAGCACCCGCAAAAATACGATACTGAAAGAGGGCGAAGGGGATGCCACGAATGGAGAAGTGGGCTCGAGATTTTCACACTCGAAAAGCGTGGCGCTCAACTTTGAAAATTCACTTAAACTTTACGAGAAGACAATACGCGAGGAAGAGAAGGGAAGTGGTGGCTGGTGGCCGGCCGTGGCCGTCGCCGTCGCCTCGTGCAGTCATCAAATGCGGCATTCGTTTCCTATTGCTACACACAATACACATAAGTGAAGGAAGGGACAGATTTTCGTTACATTTTCATCGATTTGAATTAAGAATGTTTCGCAATTTTCTCCTCGATATTTACCATTGTATTTCGAAAAAATTGGGAAATTGGCAGCAAGTGACAAATATCTAATGCTAAAAGACGACCGTAATATCAAGCCTCAAACTCAAATTTTGAAAAAAAAAAGTAACTTTAGTAACCATTTTTCATGAAAAAAGTAACCAAAAAGTAACCTCAAAATCCTTAATTTTTAGGAGTTTCAGTGGAATCGGGAGGGAAGGGGGTGTAAAACCCAAAAATTTATTTTGTTTTTTCTGCAAATTTCAGCAATTTCAGAAAATATTGAATTTTTGGAAATTTTTGAAGATTTGAAAGTTTTTGCACGTTTGGAAGAATCATTTTCATTATTCTACTTTTTCCAGCACTTCAAAAATAAATTACAATTTTCAAATACCAGACGCGAAACTTTACTTTTGGTTTGGGGGGGGGGGGCTCCACAAATTTGTCGAACTCAAAGTTCTCCTCAAAACATGGACAAAAACCTTGGGGTGAATATAAAAAAGTTTGCGACCAATATCTCTAGGAAAAAAACCAAAACTTCTTCCAAAAAGTTGAATACTTTTAAAAATTCTTTTGATTTTTATAAGTACACGAAAAGAATTGATTTTTTCACTAGCAAATATTGAATTTTCTGGGCTGAAAAGGAAGAAAGTTTGAATCGCATAATATTATTTAAAAAAATAACTATATAAATTTATTGAGCCCGAGCGAAGCGAGGGCGAAACATTTTTTGAAGAAAAATTCATTTAAAACTAGAATTTCTTCATATTAATTGGTATTTTAGGTTTTAAGGGGAGGCACTGGAGGCAGGTGTGCCAGATTTGAAAAATTTAATAGTTCGTTTTGTAATGGTTCATTGTCTGAAAAATTTGCCGACTTTTCCAATGAGGAAAAATTTTGAAAATAGTAACCAATAGTAACCTCTGAAAGGAAAAAGTAACTTTTAGTAACCAAACTCGAAAAAAGTGACCAAGTTACTTAAAAAGTAACCCAGTTTGACCCCTGTAATATGTACTTCCTTTTTTCCCCCCCACATATCTCCCTCGCGTTGCCACAGACACTGCTGCAGTCTTCGGTACTGTGGAATAATAACCCTTTCAGATTTCGGCCGCGATATTGGTACTTAGTATTGGTACCTACGTAGTTCGGTAGTTGGCGAGCGACGAAATCCATCGATATATTGGACGCCACGCCGACGACGTACCTACCTAATGATAGACCGTAGTGGATTATGGTTGTGACAAGAGATTAGAGTCTTTCAATTTGAGCAATTTAAATAAAAAGTGGCGGGTTCCGTTTGAATAATGTTTAAACGAACGGGACGGATGAAATTTATTTCACCGCGTGTTTGAAAAAAATTACGTAAAATAGGGTGAAAATGGCGAGCAAGTTTGATTAAACTCGCTGTCGCAGGTATAGGTTTAATGAGCTAGTGCAACGCCAGCGTCTTGTTCGTACTTTGTGTACAGCTGGCGTGCTGGCACGCGCTGGCATGAGGGGGGGGGGGGGTACACTATCGTGTGAAACGTGACTCGCCTTGTCACAGACGAAGACGTTATCGCTACGAAACGTCGAGGCTAAAAAATGATTTACAGCACAGTATAAGTACATCAAGGTAGAGCAGTGCACGCTTTGCAAATGGTTCCTGGTTCCTGGTTCCAGCTTCCAGCTTCCTGCATCGCGGTTTCATATCAAACTATACATCTAATTACCACTTTTCTGGTCGCGAAGAAAAACGAGCCAAGAAGTCAAAAATAAGAACGCAGAGTAAGAAAGATTGCACCTGGGCTCTACAGGGTACAGGCATTGTTACAGCTAAAAAAATAAATCGATTTCACTTCGTGAAATTTGGACCAGGGTCAGGGGTCAGGGGTGCGGTAAACTCTCTCAGCCAGTGACGCGACGATTACTAACTGCCCCCCATAATTTTTCAAGCTGGCCCCCACAAAAAAATTTCAAACATCCTCCCCCCCAAAAAAAATCCGTAGGAAAAAATTTTCAGGGGAAGGCCTGAAGCATTGCTATAGGTATGGAATTGCATACCTGAAATCTCACGGAGAAGGTGCGAACTTTCATAATTTTTTTGAGGAATCTCGAGTTCAACTACACCTCCCTTATTGATTTTTTTTCTACATATAAAAACACTAAATTCAAAATTCTTATCATGTTCATAAATAGGCTGATTTGCGTAGAATATTTAGGGAAAAGACTTTGATCGAAATGTAATTTTGGAACAAACAATTTCCATACGAATTGTTTTGACCAAGAAAACTAATAATATAGGCAAGTGCTTCTAACAAATTCCAGCAGCAACGTCGAAAGTTTTTTTTGGGAGGGTGTAGAATTGTTATGGAGGTTTGGAAAACCAGAAGGAAGCCCCTTTTCGCACATTTATCTGAAATCGGTAGGTACTTAGTTCATAATATCGAATTGTGATTTTGTTTATGCTCGAGCGAAGCGAGGGTGAAGCTTCGAGAAAATTTGATTTTTAATGATGTAAGAAGGCTTTTTCCACACCTTGGACCCTTTGAACCTCTCCTTGGCTATACCATTGATAGGTATACCTAATATAAATGTGACATTTTTTTCGAAAAACTCATTATTTATCGGGGAGGGGGGCGGGGGGGAGGGGTCTTTTTTAAATGAAGTGTTCTAAATTTATATTTTTCATTTTACCTTAAAAATTAACAGTTGAATTCATTTTTTAAATCAAATTCTCAATTTTTGGTGATTTAATACGACCGCGACCCCCGGACATTATCAACGACGAGTTGCTCGTCAAAAATATACCTTCACTGCACACCTCACCCGGGTTATCAAATTATGGCCACATCTGCGAGTGCGGTCAAGAAACGATTTAAATGCCAAACGACTCTGGTGAAAATTTCATCGGCTCAAGTTCATTATTTGAACGAATATGCCCAACTTTTTTCAAGGAAGAGGGAAGAAGGGAGAGGAGGTCCGCGACAAAACTATTTCCTGAAACAATTATTTTTCATCACTGTCGTATTCTAGTACTCTGGGCATTCATTTTCCAATTTTTAGTAACCATCAACTGGCACGAGTGCTGCATAATCACAGGCTGTCCAAAAATAAATTTTTGAAAGGCGATGAAAAAAATGCTCACTTCTTAGGGCGTTGCGACAGAATGGCTGAAATTAAGGTACCTGTCGGTGTTCGACATTTATACCGATGCACGACAGATAACTTCGCGTCATTCTATGAAAAACTACATTTTTTCATCCCCTATGGTATCTCTTCTTTCCTTCCTCTCTCCCTTGATCGAAAAATTTCGCTGAAATTGCGTAAAATTAGAGTTATGAAAATTCAACTCGAGTATAGTTGGAGATTGATGGGGTGGATTCTTTGCTAATTCTTCTGACCCATCCGATTTCAAATTAAAAAAGGAATTTCGGACTTGCAAGTCTGGTCGAATGGCTTTCCTCGCACAGCAACAACCAAGAATCGAGAGAGAGGGCGGGCGGGGTTCGGTGGAATTAGAGTCGAAATATCAATACTTCGTAAACCTACTCGTGTCGGTACGTCGCAATACGAGTAGATTTTATGCCTACTCTAGTACTCTCACTGGTACTGGTGGTGGTGGTACAGTTTGTCATTGAGTGATTACTTTTCAAAAGTTATTCCACGCTGAACAGCTTGCTCGCCCCAAGGTTTTCACCGCTGCGCTGCAGTTTATTTAATTGGTTTAAAGAAAGTTGCGTACGCGAATGTACATTGTATAATGTATAGGTATAGGTACCTATGTATAGCAAAATTATCAACAACGCATCGACGCGACGCGACGTACTCGTAGTCGTAGGCGAACAATCGTATCACGAATAGGTACATATTTCCTCAACATATTATGTGTATGTTTGTACATATTATGTACATTACATACATGCATACCTATGTATATCTATTTCACACCTTCAATTGGGTAGGCAGTTAGGCGTATGCGTGTGACGGGTGTGACCGTGTAGGTAATAGGTATTAATAGTAAGTAGGGAGGGAGGGAGGGAGGACGAATAATATTCTCTCAACGCATTGTCGTCGCCGTCGGTGACCGGCGCGGCTGCGGCAAAGGCTGTAGCCAGAAAGCTCGTATTTGAACGACAAATTAATGAATATAAATTAAGCGCGAAATTAATATTAGCTTAGCTTCGAGATACGCGCAACAAAAGTTTATCCTGAATTCGACGCAGAGTGCCGCTCTCTGGTACGCTGTCAGGAGCCGCACGTAAGAAGTAAGATTTATTTGGGCGGCGCGACACGACGCGACGCGACGCTGCACGATGCCGAAAGCATCGTTTCCCATTTTCCAAACGGTCGCTCATTTTTCTAAAAAAAACCTTAAAACCGGTGACAACGCACATTCCTTGAAATCGTCGCCTGTGTGTCATGCCATAGATTTCTTTAAAGGGAGGGGGCGTTGAAGGAAGGAAGGAAGGAAGGAAGGAAGGAAGGAAGGGAGGGAGGGGAGGAGACTGAAAATTGAAAACTCCCAACTTGGAAGAAATTTTTCATAATACATACACTAAACAGAGATGAAAATTCTTTCAAATTTCGTGCAACAAAATATGAAAAGTTGACCCTTTGAAAATGATTTTGTGTCTTTTTCAAATAGAAAAACTCATGTAACTGGATCAGATGAAATCGTTAGAAACGAATCCAATGGTTTTTTCACCATTGAATTACGACATTTTTATTTTTTTTTAGCGATTTTGAATTTTTGGACTTGCCGCTCTCCAGAAATACAAATATCACGAATTTCACGCTCAAAAGTCAGTAGAAAAGGTTCGAATCGCAAAACCAGTGCATCACTGAACTCGTCTCGCATATGCGTTCGCTTTATAATTTTGGATCAATTGGCTACAACTTGTCAGGTACCTTACCCACCCTTGTAATGAAAAACTGAACAAGTACCTACTTATGTAGTAGATTTTTGTCCATACAGGAGTCGTAGAAGAAAAACTGATTCCGTGTTCGGCTGAAAGTAAATAGGACAGCGTGTACTGCGTACTGCGTACTGTGTGGTGTGTAGTGTGTAGTGTGTAGCGTGTATCACTGTATCTGCATAACTTGGAGAAAAACCATTTCGAAAAATTATCAAGCCAAGTGTGAAAAATTTGCCCAAAAGTTTATCACAGCGCAGCAGCGGTACCTACGAGTAAAATGCTAAGCATTTTGCGTTGCGCGTAATAAATTTGTTAGGTAAACGTCTCGCGAAAGGGCGCCTTTATTTTTCGTACTCGTACGTAAAGTGAATCTACTTAGCACTTACTGTTAGATCGACATTTATATAATTATGTAGGTAGGTAGTAGGTACCGTAGATTGCAGATGTACGACGCGACGTACCTACTACCTAGTACCTACGTGATACTTACGTATTATGTAGACGTGGTACTTATTAGCTATGGTACATATTTACTAGGCGATAAGTTGTATACATAACCTATTGTAAGTACCAAGTACGAGCTGCGAGAACGTTTGGCCGTCAGCCAACCGATTAAATTTCTACCAACGAGTCGAGACCGAATGGAAAGATGCGGTATCGAACTTATCGCATTACGTATGTTGTTGGACGTACCGAGTCTGAGAAAGTTTCGCTTCGGGATTGATCGATAAAATTTCGCTTTCGTTATACGAGGTACGGACAGAAAATGACATACTCGTAAGCACGTATAGCTGATGACGTCGTGAACGCCATTCCACGTCGATTCCGCCCCCCCCCCAAAAAAAACCGCCATTCTTGACGTAGGAGGTTTTTTGAAATAACCTTGACCAATGGCCATTGTAAATTTCCAAAACTGCCTAATTAATCGAGTAAGTATTCGAATTTTCGATAAGTAAGCAATACTGATGAACGCAAAAATGGTATTTGATCGAATTTTGTCGAAACGGAAATTCTCCAGCAGTGTCAGCGGCCTTAGCACAACGCTCCGCGCGCTTTCGATGAAAATTGAGTATAATTTCAAGTTCAACGCACGATCGTGTACGTAGTACTATACCGAGGTCTTGGACCAAGTCCAATTAAAAACCCAAGACCCAAGGTCACATTCCAAATACAGCACAGCTGAAAACACCCGATTCCCGTATCTATGTACCTTGCATCACTCTTCGCGATTTTTTCTTCAATTCGACCCTCCTCGCTGTTTTCGATTTTGAACCCTTTTTGAACCCTTTCTCACACTTCGCCGACTAAATTTTACGATTCGGGGTGACCCTCCGCCCCCCAGAAATTTATTGTATTTCTTTATACCGAAATCAAGTACTAAGTATTAAAACCACGGAAATGAACAAAGCTTTCCTTTATTTCTCCCAAAGGTGGATGAAAATTTTTCACTTGGTAGTGCAGAAAGCGCAGGCGGTTGGGAAGAGACAGACGGGGTCAACACTTGGGTCCGTTCACTTCTGCTGCCTGCCTGCCTGCCTGCTCGCGTCTCGACATCAAACACCTTGCAATGGTGACACGAATTCGCGCAAAAACCGTAGGTACGCTCGAAAGTAATTACAATTAGAGTCGCCGGAGTCGAAGAAAAAACGACAAATCGCGGTGTCATGTCGCTGTCGCACGCTAGCAGCTCGATGACTCGGCAATCGGCAAACCATGTGGGAACCGCAGCCGCAGCCGGAGCCGGAGCCGCACGCTAAATTCGCCCATTCGTCCGGAATACGCGTCTAATATCTGTAATCGTACAGTCGTACACGCGATCGTTTCGCAGACGGCTCAGATTAATTAAAACCATCAAAGCGGCGCGCCGCCCCGCACTTGGTCTCGCCCAAAACTCAATCGAAACGAAACATATACGCAAAAGGCAAACCTCACGTCACGTCGAGTCGAGCCGAAACGAATTCCGCTCAAATTAAATTCGCTCTCGATTCGAATTATTCGCCGCGTTCAGAAGCGCCCACAACGCCGCGCCGCGCCACATCACGGCGAATATTTTCGCGAAATTTAATATTCGCTGCCGCGCCGCCGCCGCCGCCGCCAGACTACGACGACGTCGTCGATATACGACGATACTTGCGACCCGTATCTCGTACTTAACTACTCACTTACTCGTACAATGAAATTCTCCATTAATGGAAACACTTTGCTCGCGGAATTTTTAACCTTGCGGTGAACAGCAGGCGAGCAGCGTCGAGTACTCCCAACGCCAACGCCCCAGCAGGCCCCTTTGCCTAGTGAAAAGGTCAGTCCGTACCTAACTACCTACTACCTAGTATCTACTCGATTTCACAGCCCCGCAGCCAAATAGGTTAGGTAATGTAATGGGTATTATCGGCCGATACTGGTAATAAGTCCACTATTCCAGATTTCTTCTTACAATGCACTTCCTTATTAAAGAAAATCGACTCATCGAGCGTGTTTTTTTTTTCCTTTTTTGCCGCATCTTCATCGCGTCGCGTCGTTTCATTTCAGATTCAAAATTTCAAAGTACTTAAGTAATAAGTAAGTAATAAGTATACCTTACCTAAATGAAAAAGTAACAAAACGAAGGACCGACGGCGAATTATCTTCCGCTAATTAAATACGAATATCTACGTAAACATAAATAATTAACGGAACGGATATAGCTAGCGTCAGCGTACACCTATCTATTTTCAAACAGATGCTGTACACTCGAGTCGTATGTTTGTTTTTGTTTTACGATTTTTACTCTTGGCGCGTTTCATCTTCGCTCATTCCACCGAATCGTTGGCAATAGAGCAAGAATTCACGAGCGCAAAAACGCAATTTCTACGGCATGACATAGTATGGCATGTCGCAAACGTTTCAACGACCGACCTTCTATCGATGCGACGCGGCCACGGACGGTCGGGATGCTTTTTTCGCACGTAGGTACGCATATCATCTCATCGATTCCGACCTTTAATCTTTTTTTTTTTTTTTTGTTTTTTACGCGTAATAAGTTTACCTATATGTACTTGAAGTGGCCAACGGGTGGGCTCTTTCAAAAAATACAAACGTTATTCCTTCAAATTCAAAATCAAAGGAACGTAACTTACTACCGGGGCCCGGGGGTGCTGTAGCGGTGTAGCCGGATCCGTAACAACATCAGACATCAGACATTTTTCTTCTACTCCGCTATACTTATACTTACATTGTTGGCTCAGCTTTGTAAAAAATAGCCATATACGAGTAGATACGAGAAAAAAATTTGCAAAATAGGTATGTCGTCGTACCAAGTACCGGTGTACGTATTTTTCGATTAATTCGCAGAGTACTGGTAAGTACTTCAAGAGATGGCATACTTATTGCTATAATAAGTAATATTATGAAATGGGTAGGCTTTTTACTGAGATTTCTTAATACGTTATTCGAAGTCGGTAAGTACATAAGTTGATTAAACCTGTGCGAGTGAAACATGTCTTGGGCCTTTTGGGATCGATATATACACGAGCCCACGAGAGGCGATGGTGATGATATTCTAGAAAAAAAGTAACTATTTACATATAGCGTACGTATTGGATGTAGTATGTATATGTAGCTATATACTATAAAGATTATACATCAGAATACCTAACAATACAGACCGATAGATACATACTTATATACATTATACTCGTAGAATATACCTATATCTAACAGAATTTTCAAACTTTCATCAAAAATCGCGAATTTTTCAAATGAAACACATTTTTATATAGGCGTAAGTATGTATACATATACGGCAACAACAACAAAAAAAATACAAACACGATACAACTACCAGCGTCTTATTTTATTCGGCGAATACGTCAACATTAACATTTTAACGATCATATTTTTAGTAAATGAATCAAAGTTGGCTTTTTTTATCGATACTAAACCTGTCACAAATATAATCATTCGCTCGATTCCCGAGCAATTTTCCAAATAAAAATGTTCTTTTCGCGAATAAATTAAACGTACGCTTTTTTTTTTTTCGTCGAGCTTTTCCAACAGGAAAAAAAACCGACGCTGCCTCATTATAGTTATTTGTTATACAGACCCGCGGGTGGGGGGGAGGGGAGGGAGGGAGCTGTAACAACGACAACGACGACGTCTCGATTTTATCGTCCTATATATGTGTATACGCGCTTGCACCGCACCTCGACCCGATTCATCCGCATATCATCAAGTATAGGCATTAGGTATTAGGCATTAGGTACCTAGGTAAAGGTAATGGACGCAGACCGCATTTCGGGGATACTTAATGTTTGCCGAGACCCGGTTTCCACCATAGGATACATGGGTATTAGGTACAGGCGGCGTGGCTGGGTATTTTTATAATTTCCACCTTCGTAAAGGATGACAAACAAAATTCGTAAGTAAGCGCCGCAGAATAGGGAGTAGGGAGAACAGGAGTCCAAAGGTGAGTTTTCTTTACCAACTCATTTTAAACTTTTTTCGCGGGCATTTGCCTGTCCCCTGCTTATTTTTTGTGAAGGTACCTGGTACCTACTACATTGTACAAGTAAGTACATAATAGTACATACCATATGTCATATGTGTATATATGTAGGTAGTAGGTACTAGGTATACATATGTAGGTAGAGGGAAATGTAGCAATATCATTTTCACGTACCCACATATGTTTAGTTCTCAGGTCTGTCTCTTCAACAATTTATAGGTAGGTAGTAGGTAGTAGGTACATAATACTGGTCGTTAGAGGTACAAGGGAGGGTATTAGGTATATTTTGGCGGGCAGGTATAGTTAATAGGTACACCACCGTCGTACTTCGTACAAATTATAATCTCCAACGACTACGAATTTTTGTACCTACTCGTAGTGTATTTAATAAAAACACACATTTCCGTTTAAACGTACAAATTTCATAATGAAGAGTGAAACGAAACAAAAAAAAATGCAATTTATTTTCATTAGCTCGATTGTAGGTATATTATATTATATTATATATTTTTACTTCTCCGTTTTTCTCTCTCTCTTTTTTTTTTTTTGTACATTCGGTCGGTCGTTTATTTTGTAGCATTTGTAGCGTGCTAATGCGAGTAAATTAGGTGCTTTTTCCCTCGTTTTTTAAACGCGTATTTAGTCACCTGCTTGTTTTTATGGAATACCTTTCATATTACACAATTTCACAAAAATGGAATTAAATTAACGCGTGTTTTCTTTCCAAGGTTAAATTTCGTCGGACGAGTTTGCCATTTATCCGCCAGCCAGCGTTGAAATGAAACTGACAGATTTATGAAATGACGAAATCTCTCCTGCGTGCATCATTTCGAGGATAAATCGGAGATGCCCCATTTCACCGATAAAGACAGGACCGCCGAGTAAACGCTGATGTACTCGAATATTGCATCGGACTGTTTTTTTCTTTTTTCATTTTGTTTCTTTTTTTCGACAAAAATAGCGACTTTTTCGCTTAACAAAAAAGATTTTCAAACGAAGAAAGAAAAGAACCTCCTCAACTGAATTTAGACTTATTCTAAAACAAAAGTTTCAGGAGAAAGAGAAATGGACTCTAGGTATACTTTGCTCAAGCTCGATTTTGGAAAATTTGAAATGAGATCTTTGGAAACCAATTTTCATAATTTTTAACCATTTTGAAGCTTCCAGACTCAGATTTTTCTTTTAGACGATGCAATTAACCAGGACAGCGAAAAAGAGTTCCCTTTTCCTTTCGAGAAGTTCAACAGAAAAATCAACCTTCGACACGATTCTGAGATAGAAAATTTAACAAGGTGCTCACAAGATTGGGAAAATGAAAACCTTTCGTCATTTTCTCATTATTTCATTTTAATTTATTTTTATGCTTCGAAATTTTTTCAAGAATTCTCCTCCCCGGGCATAACTTCTTTTAGGAGGAAATTTCAGTCACTTTTTCGCCACTTAAGGAGAAAGAGAAATGGACTCTAGGTATGGTATCTACTTTTCGATTTTGGAAAATTTGAAACGAGATCTCTAGAAACATTATCCAAAGGCAAATAATTATCGGATGAAAAAAAATTCAAAATGTTTCCCTTCATTTTATTCAGATATTTGCGAACTCTTGTTACCTATTTTTCTTTTTTTCTTCGAGGCAGACATCTTGTTCAACTCTGTACTTTTGAAGACTGTTTAGGCAGGACAGGAGAAATAATCGGTTTCCCGCTAATATTGATACCCCTCCCCCTCCTGCGGCTAAATCGGGATTTTACATTTTTCAGCCATTTTGAGACTTCTTGGAGGATTTTGATTTCCTACGAAATCTTTGTATTTGAAAAATAAAATTCAATTCGAGTAGATATTAGGTATCTAATATGTATAGCTGAAGATTTCGTTACGAAATCATCGAATACGCACGTTTTCAAAACTTTCACTCACGTTCAAATTGCAGTAGGACATCTTGAGTGAAAGCACGAATAGGTCAGTTACTAATTTCTGGAAGTGGATGTAAAAAAAAAATCATTTTTTTTAATGCGAAATTCGAAAGAACGATACGTCCGCTCTCTTCCCATGTCCGCGTTTAATATATTATAATTACCTACCTACCACGGGATCTCGACTATATATGTATGGTACATATCTAATCGAAATTGAAAACTAAACCATTGAAAGCCGAAAAGTTGCGCTGCTTTGCACGTGTCCCGTTCGCTGTCGTTGTCGGGACACGAAAGCGAAAAACCACAAAACCGAACAAACGGTCGCGGTCGTGGTCCCACTGGCCGATGGTCAATAAGGTCGCAAACGAAAAACGAAACCAAACGAAACGACGCGACGCGACGGGCGAATTGGCTTTATTAAAAACTAAAAAGTTACGCGACATGGTTAAAATTCGCGTTTATACCAACTTATGGGTATAGTGTACTTGGTTGGTTGAATGTCAGTCGTCGAACGGCCAGCGTAGAGCGTAAAAGAACAAGAACTTTCGAAAACCGGCATCGGCACGCTGCTTCCTTCGGCCATGGTCATGGCCAGTACCTTTGGCACAGCACGCGCCTCTCGAGTAAGGAGTAAGATGCTTTGAACTTTGAATTCGCGGTTGTTGAAACCGTACCTAGGGGTATACGCAACAAAAGCGAGAAGGTAAACTCGATAATGAGGAGCGAGAAAAAATTGGAGAGAAAAAAAAATTCGCGTAATTTCAAAATATATTCAGGCGGGCTCGGCGCGGCGCGTGGCGGATGTAGGGGGTGGGCAAACGTCTGACGTCTAACGTCGCGTCGCGTCAGCAGTGAAAAGCAGAGCAAGAACCGACGCCGACGAGTAGATATACTATACGGCATACGGTATACGGTAACTCTACAGTAGGGTTGCTCATATTTACATAGGAAAAAATTTTTTGTTAGATATCGGGCGTGCCACCCCCTAAATTTTTTCCTCTATAGGTAGGCATTACTCAGAAAAAATTTCAGCCCGATCGGATGAAGTTAACACGTGCCTCTCCCCCCCCTCAAATTTTGACTTTTCATCAAAAATCACACAATTTACCGCATAACTTTTTTTAAAGGCGAAAAACGGGGTCATGACAATAACAAAAATTGTTCCCTGGAGTGTAAAGAGTCGAATGACCCCATAGCCACCCATGTGGACGCATTAGGGGGCCCAATACGAGCGAGGGAAGCATCCAAAACGCGAAAATGAGCCGTCTGCTGAGGTTATTCACATGAACTTGGAAAAATTTTTATTGTCAGTTAACGATCGTGTCACCCCGCCAACTTTTCATTTTATAGGTGGGTATCGCAAGGAAAAAATTTCAGCTCGATCGGAGGGGGTTAACCCGTGCCTCTCGCCCCCTCAAATTTTGACTTTTCATAAAAAATCACACAATTTACCCTATAACTCTCTTTATAAGGGGAAAAACGGGGTCATGACCATAACAAAAATTGTTCATCGGGGTGTAAGGAATCGAATGACACCATAGTCACCATTGTGGACACGTTAGGGGGCCAGTACGAGGGGGAGAAGTGTACAAAACGTAAAAATGATGTTTTTTTGTATACCAATTTGTTCTAAAAAATTGAACAAAGTAATGATTTTTTACAACGATTTATTTAATTCTATACCTTTCTCGATAACGCTGAACAAGTTGCATCATATATGTGAGCGCACAATTCATGTTCCATGAGCGGATCGTAAAATTCATATGAGCGCAACATGAGTTTCAGCGCTCATTTCGCTCATTTCTCATGCTGAATTTGAATGTAAATTTAATTTCAAAAATACATATTTTTCATTTTTTGCATTTGTATTTCTAAGAAATTCATAAAAAAATGTGTATTTTTGAAAGAATTACACAAGATCAGGTTTTTTTTTTGAAGTTTGTATTTTATAGATGAGCGTATGTAATGAGCGCGAGCGTGAGCGCTCTGAGTGCATGCTGAGCGCGAGCGTGAGAAAAAAAATCATTGAGCGGAGCGTAGAAAATATGCATGAGCGAAAGCGGAGCGTGAGCGCGAAAACCCATGAGCGGCCCATCACTGCTTTTGAGCATCATCTTTTGATCCGAACTTTGCATATTTTTCTACCAATGCAATGTCCGAGTTACCTAAATGGTGTTAAGATTGTAAAAGTATTGAAGTTTATAACGATCGCGCTGAACGAGGCATTGCATTGACAGAAAAATATGCAAAGTTCGGATCAAAAGATGAAGCTCAAAAGCAATAGATGATGCAACATTGTTCAGCGTCATCGAGGAATGTATAGAATTAAATAAATCGTTGTAAAAAATCATTACTTTGTTCAATTTTTTAGAACAACTTGGTATACAAAAATTCATCATTTTTACGTTTTGTACACTTCTCCCCCTCGTACTGGCCCCCTAACGTGTCCACAATGGTGACTATGGTGTCATTCGATTCCTTACACCCCGATGAACAATTTTTGTTATGGTCATGACCCCGTTTTTCCCCTTATAAAGAGAGTTATATGGTAAATTGTGTGATTTTTTATGAAAAGTCAAAATTTGAGGGGGCGAGAGGCACGGGTTAACCCCCTCCGATCGAGCTGAAATTTTTTCCTTGCGATACCCACCTATAAAATGAAAAGTTGGCGGGGTGACACGATCGTTAACTGACAATAAAAATTTTTCCAAGTTCATGTGAATAACCTCAGCAGACGGCTCATTTTCGCGTTTTGGATGCTTCCCTCGCTCGTATTGGGCCCCCTAATGCGTCCACAAGGGTTGCTATGGGGTCATTCGACTCCTTACACTCCAGGAAACAATTTTTATTGTGGTCATGACCCCGTTTTTCGCCTTTAAAAAAAGTTATGCGGTAAATTGTGTGATTTTTGATGAAAAGTCAAAATTTGAGGGGGGGAGAGGCACGTGTTAACTTCATCCGATCGGGCTGAAATTTTTTCTGCGTAATGCCTACGTGTAAAGGAAAAAATTTAAGGGGTGGCAACTTCGAATTTCAAAAATTTTTAAATATGAGCAACCCTACTCTACAGTCTACCTACTTATAAATGTACGGTATATATGTACCACGTAGACGTAGGTAATAGGTATATCTAGGTATAAGAAGCGAGCCGTTAAAATCTAAGAAAAAAATGGGTAACGTCGTGCTTTGGAAAATTACCTATCAAGCGAGTAGGTTGGAACTTGGAAGAGCGAGCGAGATATCTACTGACGTTTTCATTATCGGTAATGTTAGCACAGGCACAGAGCAGTGGAGTAATTTATACTACGGCTAGGTAGTCTACGTAGAGGTACTGTAACTAGCTGCAGCTGTAGCGCTGTAGCTATACCTAACCTATACCTAATAGTACCTACCTACCTACCCCGGCCTATTGGGAATATTGTAATCGAAAGATATAATCTTTATTATTAAAATCAATTTCAACACCTCGGCTGCGTACGTGCAGTGTAGTGTAGTGGTAGTAGTGTAGGTATATCTACTATCTGCTACGGCGAAAATAATTAATTATCTACCAGCAGATATGTAAGTTCACACTTTAAAAGCTCGACTGCCTCTTACGGCTCGATGAAAAACCAGCGCAGCGTTCCTCTAGCTGCATACCCGCCGCGCCGCTCATCTCCTTCGTCATCGCTGGTCATCGTCATTCTTAATAAGTATTTATTCGCCTTATCGTATATACTTCGGAATTTTTTCATGCCCGTAGCTAAAGTTCTTTTGCAAAAGAGGCAAATAAAATGTGTATTTGACGAGACAATAAAAAAAAATTAATAAATCAAACAACCCCCCCCCCCAGTCCCCACCCCTCCCTTGATTTCACAAAAATTGCACTTTCGTCAAAATTGTGCGTTGAAAAAAAAATGAGTGAAAATAGCACAAATTAAGATGCCTATTTCTCAATTTCTCATACATACTTGGGTATATGTATATATGTATTATGTACGTTATACGTATTCGTACGTGTAGGTATAGGTACTATGTACGTGAACGGAAGATTGAGCGAACGTACGAAGAAACTTCGCAATTCGGGTTCTTTTTCATCACCGTCTTGGCGTCGTGATCATCGTCGTCGACATTTTCTTATTCTTCTTTCTTTATTATTTATGTATTCCAAAGTTGGAAAATAAAATTGAATTTTTCATCGTCGGTCGTTGAATTTTCAATAGAGATAGGTACATTTTCGGCGGTTAGCGTAAAGTTGCCAACAAGTTTTCTTTCTTCCTTTCTTCATTTTTTTCTCATTTCGCGCGACAGTTTGCTCGCAGGTTGGTGTTGGTACGGCGGAGTTGGCGAAAATTCGACAAATGTATCTGCGAAATTGTTGCGGCAACTAGGCGTGTAGTATGTATTTGTAGTAGAGTAAAGTATAACAACGTGAACGAGTTTGCTACACTCGTTAGGTACATAATACATTTATATGTATATGTAGGTAATACGGTGGCGCAGAAAGGAAGAAAAAATAAAAATACGTGTACCTATGTAGGTAACTAGGTATTTGTCGAAAGGCTCGTCACTTTCGGGAGGGCGTCCGCGCAAAACCTCCTATAAGTATACAAGGCCTGAGTGCTGGTTTAATGACGTCATCGATGTAGTTAAGTTTTCCATGGTATGTGGTACCTAATTTTTGCTCAATTCGCACCGATTCTGTACGTTGTTGTTTGTGTTTTTATCATGTATCATGTAAACAAAACTGTATGGAGTGTGAACAAGTGTGAATTTAGTGAAAACCTATGGTTAACCAATCAGAATCGTCAAAAATTAACCACGTTAATTACGTCATTAATCCAGCACTCAGGCCTTGTATACAATAGGAGGTTTTGGTCCGTCGATCCGTCCACCGAGCACCGACGAAACATCCCCACACGTAGTTATGTACATTTATGTACAGCAAGACGAGAGACAGGAACGTTAACTTATACTGTATAGTGTATAATACATATAGTAGGGTGGATCGCGAAAAAAAAACCACCTCGGATTTCAACCAATTTCACTGGGATTGTTGGGTCACCATCGGAGACTACTCCAAAAAAATTTGAGCCTCCTAGGTGAAGAGGGAGGGGAGTTAGGTTCTATTGAAAAAAAAACAGCGATTTTTTTTGTGTTTTTTGGCTCGAAAACATGGCGGGCGATTCATGGAATAGCACTAAAAAGGTGCGATTCGAGTTTCTACACCTTCCTGAGCAATCGCTGTCTGTTGTCCTTCTAAGATGAAAACCCATTCTGCTACCTGGAAGTCCAAAAGTTGCAGAATGCAGATCGCGAAATTTCAATATTGTGAAATTTTCTTCCGCCCCGAATTAATTGGCAATTTTATCATCATTTTTTTTCCATTTTTGAAGAAAATTTCACGATATGGAAATTTTGCGATCCGCATTCTACAACTTTTGGACCACCAGGTAGCAGGATGGATTTTCATTGTATGAGGGACAGCGGACAGCGATTGCTCAGGGAGGTGTAGAAATTCAAATCGCACATTTTTAGTGCTATTCCATGAATCGCACGCCATATTTTCGAGCTAAAAACCACAAAAAACCGCGTGTTTTTTTTTTTCAAAAAGAGGTGCCCTTTGAGGACTCCTAACTCCTCTCCCTCTTCGCCTAGGGGGTTCAAATTTTTTTTTGGATAGTCTCCAATAGTGACCCAACAACGCCAGCGAATTTGGTTGAAATCCGAGTCATGTTTTTCTCTCGCGATCCACTCTAATACTTACATAGACATATACATGCGGAATACCTACAAACGAATCTCCAGTTTTGCAAGCTCGTTCTACAACTCTACACTTATACAGGGGTGAATTTAAAAGCGCACGTATCTATTCGCGCGAATCCGCACGCCATTCTTCAACTCGACTAATAGGCACCTAGGTACCCACATAACCCGAATTCACCCTTGTCAGGCCGCTGGCCCGACCATAGATCTACCTCCAGCCACCAGCCACCAGCCACCAGCCTTCATATACTTACGTAAATGTATGCGCGTACTATACATCTACATCTACATCTACATACACGCAATATGTATACTTATTAGTACCACACAAGCCCGCGTAATGTGACATTTATAAAGTTTCGTAAAAGCCTCAACTCAACATGTTGCGAAAATGTCGCACAGTAGGCACTTATTATTCGTATACGCCGCGCCAGGCCGCGCCGGCGGTTCGAAATTTCTGCTCAGTCAACGTCCAAGTTCGCCATTTCGTCCACGTTTCGCATATTAATGATGTTTATGGTTCGTGTTTACATTTAAGAATGACCTAGAAATAGAAATACAGTCGTTCCAGTTCCAGTCCCAGTCCCACTTCCAACTTCCACCTTCCACTTTTCACCACGGCACCGCATCTACCATTTTGAATTCAGCTTACGTAGCATTTGGTACGGTACGGTACGTTACGTTACGTATACAATGATCGCTATACGGTACGGTCGGTGAGGTGAGGTGAGGTGAGGTGCGGCGTCCACGTCCATACTTATACATTCAATGTTTACCAACTACCAACGACCATAAGTTACACAATACACATTTACACATAGGTTTAGGTACTATACGTACCTTACCTACTTACTCGCGAACGTACGTATACTATGCGCATATGTACCATGTACAATTGTAGGTATACATGTACGTAACGTACCTATACGTATACACGTACAAATAGTAAAAATTACTTATTCCGCAAATTCATGCCTTTCGTTTCGTTCCAGCTGCAACTACGCCACGCCACGCCACGCTGGCGTCGCTTCAATTTTCCACCGTATTAGAAAAACGCATGATAACAGCAGAGTATTAGGTAGGTAGGCCAAATTAAAGGATGAAATTAGGCGCAGCGATGCGATGCATCACATCGTACGAAACTTTCAAGTAGGTACATACATATAACCATTTTCGATGTCGGCGTAGGTTTACCTAATACCATAATACATAATTATAAGGCAATGGTACCTTATACGAGAGCGCGTCTGCGTCTTTGTCTCTTCAAACGCAAAAACCATTGATACGTAGCATCTATTCTAATCGTCGCGAACAACAATCGAACAATCCGAATAAGAATCAATACCACACCAAATACATACGTAATTTCAATTGTAAAATTCAACCGCGAAACAGCATCGCATCGTGACGATAGATACCTATAGGTACCTATATAGGTTGAGGTACCTAACTACCTACTACCTACTTACTCTTAGATGAAAAACGACGACGCGATGGCGAATCGCATCGAATCGAGTCGAATCGCGAAGGTTATACGGCGCGGCGCGGCGTGGCGAAATTTCAGCGGTACCCGCCACCCCGCCACGCCGTATAAGATTTTAATCCTACGTGAATTTGAAAGACGACAAAGAAAATGACGCTGCGTGCTGCGTGTAATCCGCAACGTTTCCACCAGTCTATTGTTACAGAGATCGAAACACGTTCGTTCACCTATATTTTGCGAGAAAATTTTACGTACATCGCTTCGCACGCCGAATTGTTCACGATTCAGTTATTTTGTTTCCGAGGCGGAATTTCGACTTTCAACGTTATTTTCATCCTCTAATATACTTTGCAGGCACCCACCTGTACCTACCTACCTACCTACCATCTTTACATAAATCCGTAGGTAGGTAGGTAGCTAGGTAGGTAAGTAACGTAACGTAAGTAAGTATACTTAAAAGTGTGAAAAAATATTACAAATTCGTCCCGTTGCGTTGTTGTGGCGCGAGAATACCTTCTGCTAAATTTAGTGAAGAGCTTGGAATAAGTTGGCGAATTTTGTAACAAAATAGTAGGAAGGGAGAACGCGGACGCTACCATCGATACTCGCTTACTTGAAAAACTATACGTAGGTATTTCAACCGGTGGTATTTATAGGTACCAACAGCGTACCGCAGCGCCGGCGCCGCGTCACCAAGACCAAGATGCTATAAGAATTTTCATACTCGGATAATTCATATTAGGTACTCAATTGTTGGTATTGAACCGTTCGATTTGGCGCAGCGCACATAGTACCATACCATACACCTATATAGATATCAAATGTCGACCTTTTTTTTCAATCGGGAACGAATTTCGATTGCGATTAATTTTTTTATCGTCGTTCGAGGTTTAGCGAGATAATCGGTTTCTTGGCGAAGAGGAGCCACCGCGCCGCGCCGATAGCGAAGGCACAGAAAAGCTAAATAGGTACTTAGACTTACTATGTAGTTACTACATACTTAGTACATACTACATACATATAAACGCGAGGCGAAATCAGTAGCTAAGTAAGCATATGTAAATTTCCAGCAATGAAACTCCATTCCATTTCCAGAGTTCAGAATGGGTACTTATTATTGGGTACCGTACCTTACCTGATGCTATGCCCTACCTACACGTAGACGTAGACGTAGACGTAAGGTTACGGTATTTTGGATACCGGTACTTGATGCCATTGTACTACACGAGACGCGGCCGCGGCCGCGGGTTTATTTTTAAACAAATAGCGAAATACGAAAATACGTAGATACGTCGGAAATAGGAACTGGTCGGCGCGGCGCGGCGTAAAAAGTGGGCCTAAATCCGCGTGCCGCCACACTCGTGCCAAATCTTTTGTCCAAACAATGCTTTATTCTCGTATACCTACGAACGCGTAGGCTCTATTTATAATGTTTGCGTTGCGTGTACGTAAACGTATGTGTGTAAGTGTACCATATAGGTAGGTATCTGTTCTGTATTATCTAATATAAGTACATATAAGTATGTCTAATCTCTCACTATAGTCAGCCACGAGTAGTCTACCTACCTAGAGCCTAGACCTACCACCTACCTACACTCTTTTTCTAATTTTAACGTACGGTGCGCGGTGGTCGGTACGAGTTTACAAGAAAGTAGCATTCGAGTATGTTAACACCAAAGTCCAAATACCTACCTCGCTATTAATATAGCTAGAGCTACCTATTACCTAATACCTATAGGACTTGCAACACATCTAACTGGTATGTGCGAAGAGCTAATTTTTCACCATCGTCTCCTCTCTATTCGTTTTTTTTTCTATGTATTTTTTTTGACAATCTGATTCTACGTACCACGCCCATCATTTTTTTCATTCTCTTCCACGCAAAGGAAGGATATGAGTTGAGTATAGGTATGTACATATTTACAAAGTACCTATACGTATAAGTAGGTATCTATACCTACTCGTAAGTAATATAGACCTACATGTTTCTATTATTGCTTTTGCCGCACCACGAACGACGACGCGGGACATGTGAAAGGGGACAAGGAACAGGGGACAGGGGGCAAGGGACACTACTCGCTGGGTTGGGCTGCTCTATCGTTCGGCGAGCAGATATATATTAGAAAATCGAAGCGTCGGCATCGTCGTCGGTACGTTTTGGAAAATTAATGAGCCGTTGTGGGTGGCTCGCGTACACTTTACATACGTACGCGTATTACGTAACCGGCTAACCACTAAACGTAATGATGACTAATGATAGACAACGACAAACTAGCGAGCAGCGAGTAGCGAGTAGCGACTATCCTCGTATAGCTGCATGGCTGCGGCCGGTATGCGGTACGTGCTTTTTCAATTTTCAGCTCGATAATTCGAAACAAAAAAAATGATAATAATAATAAAGATGGAAAAAAAGAACGCGCATGGAATGGGAATGGTGGCGGAGGAAGCTGAGGAGGGGGAGGGGGGAGGTGCGAGGGAAACGATGCGACGTTATTTTTTTCGCCGTTGTGCCGCGCCGCGCCGCTCCGGTCTACGCGACCTTTTCATCTTTCGTCGAATTAATCGCGCAGCGCAGCCGGAGGCGAACGAGGACGGATTATCGCGCATTTTTACACGTACCTCGCGCCGCTTTCGTCGATTCCGGCTGCGGCCCTGGCTCCGGCACCGCAGCTCGTTAAACTAAAACATGCTGGGAAATTACGTCGCAATTACCGAAGCAGCCGCTAGCCGGTCTAACGCGAGCGAGAGATGGCGAGTAATGTGATTTAACTTAACGTCGCGTCGCGTCGCGTCGACGATTTCTCGACTCGCGTTGGGTGGCGCTGGCGCTGGCGATGGCGTGGCATTTCGTAAATGTACGCACATGTACATGTGTAATGTGTATCGCAGCATTTGTAGCTGAGCAGCGCGCCCGAGTGCCATTCCGTCGCGTCGGTATCTGTTTCTGTATCTGTAAGTATCTGCATCAACGAAACCAATTCACGAATCAATTTACTTACGCACACTTCACCACTAAGGCCTACTCCACGTCCACGTCCACATAATGACGGTAAAAATTTCGCTGCCGATTCGTATTGCCGCAGATTGGTCTCGCTCGTTCTTTTTCTTCAGCAAGCCGAGATAGGTCTAGGTAGATCGCGAACGAACGCGAGCTCGATGATCTTGGCGGAAATTTAACACACTACAAAATCATCAGTCGCAACTTGAAACTCTCAAGTTTGTAGGCAGCAAGTAAGTTTGGGACAACTCGATCGCGAAAGAGCTGTGTCAACAGATGCCATGCCATGCCATGCCATGCCATATCGCTAATTTTCTTACTTATTTCGTTTTTCATAAAGATACTCGACGTCTTGGTCTTCTTTTTTACTTGGTAACATTTTTTTCATCTGTTTTTCCCATCGCGTCGTTCGTTCATCTGTCGTCACGTCCAACAGTACGTAGGTGTAGGTAGCTAGGTAGTAGGTACTAGGTAAGTGAAGTATACCAATATGTACCTAGACCAACAAAGAATCAAACAGCGAGCCTCCAAACAAAGCGCCAAAACTCAAGTGTAGATTTTTAATGCATTTGGAATTTTGGATCAACGTCAACAGTTCTGTTCTACCGCAGTACTGAGTTCATAGTAAGTACATATAGTACATATGTACATACACATACCTATTTTTTACAAAATGTTTGAATGTTCTTCTGTCGAGTGTTGCGATACGTGCCCATCTGCCCAAATATATGTATCTAATTCTCGTTGCAAAGGGGAACGCTGCGCTGAGCGCCGCTGTACTTCTTCATACACAAATGATATCTACTACGGTACATTATGTAGGGTGTAGGTTTAGTATGTATTATAATATATTTTACGATTACATACGATGAAACCACTGCTGTTTTGCGGGAACGATTTGTGCGATAATACATATGTAATATGTATGTATTTGTATATGTACCATATGTAATGTATGTTCGTCTTCGTATACTTTTGGTACGTAACGCAGTACGTACGTGTATGTGTACGTCTACGTCTACGTATATTGTACGGCGCGGTGCAGCGCGGCGGAAGAATCAACAGATTGTTGTTTTATCGTACTCGCGAATGAGTTAACAAAACCGAGTTATTCTTCGGTTCCCTCGCGCAAAAAATACACTCGCACACGCACACGCCGCTCGCTCTCGTTCATTCATTCGCGGAAATCACCCATTTTCAACCACCTTCGGTTTCGAATCATTACACGGGTATTTGATCGAGGCTGAAAAAATTCGGCCGCGTGAAATTTTGTACCCACTTTTTAGCCGACATACGTACCTTTGTACCTACAGTAGCTAGTACATATTATTTCGAGAGGGACAACAAGGTGTATATCGGCGCGGCGCGGCGGGTCCTGAAATTTTTCGAAAACGTTTTTCTCGAGTTTTCCCTCTACTTTTCCAGACGTTAAACATTTACCAAATCTTCACGAAGCATTCAGGAGAGTTTCCATTTTTTTCGCTGATGGATGCGTGACAATTGTTATTTCTTCAATAAATTCCCAACGGTAGGTATAATTATTCGGTTTGGAATTTTCATCGATTTCCGCGGCTAACCCGCAGGAAAAAAATTCAGATCCAATTGGATGCAAGTGAATCCAAATGGATCTACACACATCCAAATTGGTTCAATTTGAGACATTTTCTCCCTTGAATTGAAACAAAAATTCGCTCCAATCGAATCCTTTCAGATCTTTTCAGATATTTTTGGATCCAATTGAATCTAATTTTATATAACTCTACCAAATTTTTTATCCAATTGAATCCAAGAAAATACAATTAGATCCAAAAAGATATCTACAAAAATTAGAGATTCGATCTAGAGAGGAAAAAAAAGTCTTAAATTGGGTTAATTTCGATTTGTTTGTGTGTCCATTTGTAAGTATCCACTTGGATGCGATTGGATCGCGCCATTTTTCGAACTCAATTGAATCTAATCAGATCGGGCCCCATCTGGTCAGATCCAATTGGATCTATTTTTTTTTTCCTGGGGAAGTTACGGGTGATTTTACACTTTGACCAGTAACTTTGAAAAATGCGGGCCCAGTGCGCTTCCTTCATGCTTGGGATAATGGATATATCAGATTTGGTACCTAGTGTTGAACTCGGAAAATTCATCTTGGAATTTTACACGAAATTTTTCGTTCGGCAGATATGATTTGATTAAGATGGAGGCGCCCGCGCCTTATATAAGAAATTTTGAAAGATTACATCTACCGATGAAATACTTACAATATTGTGAATTGTGATGCTTCAAAGGGGAAATGAAAAAACAGGGGACACGTCACGTGATATTACCGGACCACCGAGAGGAGCACGAGAACCGCGATCGTAATCGAGCTAGACATGGGGAGGAGGAGGAGGAGGAGGAGGAGGTTAAAAAAAAACTAAAAAAAGAATAGAGATTTCAACAAAAGATGAAGGCACGCGTTAGTGGGTAATTAACGGTTTACGATTGTGGAAATGCCGAAGGAGTATAGGTGTAGGTAGTGGTATCTAGAGGTAGAGGTACCACCGGTACCGGTAGTATCGTTAATGCGCCTTTGCTAAACATTTTCTTCGTAGTTTACACAATATTTACACGTTATACGTATTACCGAAGAATACGCGCGTACGTGGCTAGAAGGGTTAGGACAGGACGTTAGAACGTAGTAGGTGGCCGAAGGAGTGCTGCGGGCTGCGGAGCGGAGCGGCACAACTTGACGTTCTGAAGCTGAACTTGCCGCGAACAGCCTTTACTTACACAGCAGCGCAACGTAGTTATACCGCAAGTATAGATATGATATACAATACATATGTACATACTTAAGAAGTACCATACCGAAGGTGGCAAGTCTACGGTCTACGGTCTGGGTGTAATATACCTAGGTATCTATAGATAGTAGATACGTACATCTACATCTCCACACTACATATGTATGTAAATGTATACGTATACGTAATTACGTATAGGTATACGTAGACCTACCTGTACCTATACCTACGTATACGTATAGTATATGTAGTATGTACCTAAACCTAAGTATATGTAGGTATAGGTACCACATACGGTTTACAGATGCACGTTTTACACTTACTTAGACGCAACTCTTTAAACTAAAAGCCAGTTCATAATACTCGTACCTACTGTACCTCTACCTCTACCTATACGTGCTTTCCTGTTTTATTGTTGAATTTTATCGTCCGTGAATTTGACGATATAAGCTTTAACACACATTGTAACATCCTCCGCACTCGTGTCTCTTTTCATTATTTATACTTTACGAAGACGCCGCATCCCCTCTCCCCAGCAACGCGCACCATCGTCGAGCCTCTTTTACCTTTAACTTGACTCTTTCTCATCACCTCGGACTCGGGAGTCAAAATGCGGACGGATACGTGTTCCGTTTTTCGACGCAATCGCGGCCACGTGCGCGTGCTCGGAACATAAGATATACGTAGACGTACTACGTAGCGTAGTATGATACTGCGAACGAATGCGGAATTGTGGACTGGAATACCATTTTCGCATTTTTCTAATCGACAATTCAGACTCAGACATAAAATCACGACTAGTTTCCGTTTACTGGCTATTCGTGTAGCTGTAGAATAAAATGATCTCCTCCTTAAAATCTCATTCGTGGTTCGTCAAGGTATTTCGATAATTTTTTCCTTCCAACTACTAAGATAGGTACCTAGGTATGCATAATACATAATACATGCGCCGACATAAATAGGTACACATCGGTACACGTAGGTAAGGTCGAAGCTGCGAAAATGGATGAAAAATTACACTATATATAGCCGTCTCGCGTCTCGTTCAACAGTCCACAAACGAAAGGAATACCTAGATGCGGGTAGGTCCTAGGTAGAGGTACGCGAGATAACATTACGGACGAAAACGCGTTTGTAAAATACGAGTAGGTATCTTATTCTCATTGCGAAAACAATTTAATTTTACGTCTGTCTGCCCGTTCGCTGCAGAGAGGGAAAAAAAATTAAACGCCGGCGTGAGAATTTACGAGCAACGGCGAATGTATTTAAAGTATCAATAATAAAATGAAAAAAAGAAAAGAAAAGAAAAGAAAAGAAAAGAGGAGGAATAAGAGGAAAAAAAGCATTCGGCTATTTACGAGACATGTTTCGATGATTTTTATTACGTCGGACAAAAAAATTATTCGTAGCATTTCTTAATGGCGTTTCGGATAGGGGTAATATTTCATCTAAATGGCAAAATCCAAAGCTGCTAAAAGATAATTTTATTTACGACTATACGAGCGCGCAGAAAGCTCGAGATTGTCGCCAGATGGTGCGAGATTATTCTTCCTACACAATACACAGCGTAGCGTACAGCGTACTATACTATTATACCTATATTAAGTGCTGCTCTGCTTGCTGCGTGTTGGCTGTTGCTGTCACTGTTACTGTTGCTATATCATATGTACGATGTGTAATTACGTATTTGTGTACGTAAGAGCGTACATCGTACATCTACATACATAGACATACGTCGCGTCGTTTAACGGATATTCGTAGACGTATAGGTATTAGGTAGTAGGTACCTATACTAGGTAAGGTAATAATAAAATAAGGTATACTCGAACCACCATCATACGAATAAATATCTGCGCAGACGCAAACAATTATGGTACCTATTGAAACGAATTTGAAATGAAAAAATTGACAATTTTTTAAATTTTCATTTGATATCAAGTATTTGAATAAAACCTCATCAAGGTATATTTTGAGCAGCAGCAATGTTGGGACATTGAAAAAAAAGAAAAGAGAAATGAATTTTTATAAAAAATTGTTTACAATCATTTCGCTTGATAATACCTACGTGCCAGTACCTGATTATTTATCAATAATTTATGTTTTACTGAAATGCAATAATCGATTTTTTTAAGTAAAAATCAGGAAAACTGACTTACTCATTCGATCGACAAATCGACATGCTTTGAATTCTAACGATGAAAAATCCCATTTTGTAACTCACCTGAAACAAAAAACACATTCAAATGTTCATTACTTAGTGTTGATGAGATTTGATTATTTTTCAAGTCCTCGAAGAGGGTTGAAAGCTTTATAAATGAAGTGAACTAAAATCGCGTTAAATGGCATACAATATATGTACGATCTCAAATGCTGATGGAAGGGAGAGGGTGGAGGGGGAGCGAGATTATATCTACCTACTCGCGGTTTTCTTGATTTCTTAAAATTTTATAAAAGTTGCTCTTTTCGCTTTTAGAAAAATAAATTTCATCAATTTAATTTCTACGATGCTTTTCGAAATTAAACACGGGTCTGAATTTTTGAACTTTTGAAACGCGCGCTGTTTGAAGTTTTAATAGGTGTTTTGTAATAGATATTTTTCACGCTAATCACGATTCATAAAAAACGTAATGAAAAAATTTAACCACACAAGGATTTCTCACAATTTAATTTCCTTCTTGAACCAGTTTCTATTCTTTTTTTTTTTTTTTTTTTTTTGTCAACTTTGAACCTTTAAAGTCGACTTTACAAGAAAAGAAAGGGTATGAAGTTTGAATAGAAGTAATGGAACATGAATTGTAGAGCATAAAATTTTCTTTCTGTTCCTAGAATCTAATCAGTTTTAGGTTAAGAGAATTAGCTTTCGAGATATTATGCTTCAAAGTTCAAATTATTAAAAAATCCTTATGCAATGGAGGAAAATTATATAAGCTCATATTCGAACTCAGCACTAGAAAATAGTTTAAAACAAACTGAATAACCAATCAAAATATACAAAAAAAAGATTGTTCATTTGGCAGGGGTTTCCCATTGTTTTCAAATGAGTAATGTTAAAAATGTTGTTCGTCATAAAAAATCGATTTTGTGGCAAAATCAAGTCTCCGAATAAATCACTAGGTGACCAGAGTCCGTTCTGAAAATGACTCGAGGTTGGACTCTTGGATTCAGAGTCCGAGTCCATTTTGCAAGGACTCGTACATCATGGACTCGCGAGACCAATTTCAACGATTTGGAAACGAGTCTATTTACGAGTACGAGTCCAGTTGACTAGAGTCCGTTAAATTTTGTAATGCTTAAACATCGGGAAATTATTTCGGAAATTCGTCCGATTTTTTGTTCTTCTGTATCCGTAGAAACGCTTTTTTCTACATGACCATTGATTTTGACACACAAAAAAAGGAGCACTCTCAGATTCAAATTTTTTGGACTCGAAACGAACACGAAAATGGACTCTTACGAGTCCATTAATCGGACTCGCGAAAAACTACAGAATCCATCGATTGGAGACCCGTAAATTTGGACTCGCGAGTCCAATTTACTTGGTCTCTGGTCACCTCTGGAACAAAAATATGAATAGAACGAAAATTGCGGAGCGTAAAATTTCCGCTTGAAGCACAATATCTCGAAAGCTAAGAAGCCTTCCAACGAAAAACTGATTAGGTATATAAACTACAGAAAGAATATTTTAACGCTCTACAATATTCATGTTCTGTTCAATTTTTCCATACTTATTAGAACCCCTTCCGTAAAATCGATTTCAAAGGTTGAAAGTTATCAAAAAAGGTTGAAAAACGATTCAACGAAAAATTCAAATTGTGAAAAATCCTTAGGTGATGAAATTTTTTCCCTATTTTTCTCTAGTTCAGCACAAAAATGACTAATAGGTAGGTACATAGAAATCCCTCTTTGAACGTGAAACAGCATTTTCCATGCAGATCTGTGAGTGTTTTACTCGTTTTTTTGCTATTTTTTTTCGAGACAATGTTTTTAAAAAAATGACTCAAGGTGACTTGAGACGGAAAAATGAAAAAAAGTTACTAAAATTAAATGTCAGACTGAAATGACTGTATAGGTGAATACGATCTGTTCGAATTTCACCGATACTTTTACGAGCACAAATCGAAGGCAAATTAATTATGTTCGGTGAGGTACTTAGTACTTACTACCACATGTCAAATGTGAGATGAGTTGTAAGCATACTTGAATGTAGTCACCTAGTCTTATCAAATTACCTACATTTGCATATTGAATTGTGTCGAGTTGAAATTTACGACGTTTGTACTTATTCTATGCTGAGGCCCGCAGCAGCATCTTAAGCTCACATGTACCTATAGGTTAGCCGGTTAGGTAATGGGTAGTTAGGTCATAGGTACTACATAAATGTGGCAGGAGAAGCCATTAGTGCGGACGGTGTGTGTTTCTAGCATCCGGAATAAATAGGTAGAGGTACCACTACCAGTACCACAGTCTACGAGTATTATTGAAAAAAGAAGAAAAAAGTCCCAACTACAGCCGCAACCGTTCTCGGTTTCATTAGTAAGTAAGTACAAGTAGATGTAAAAGTATAGGTACATTATACATGGCGTCGCCAGTGACATGACGTCTTCATTCGACAGCAGCAGCAGCAGCAGCCAGCCGCCGCCCCGCTACAGTTTCTTTTTTCTGCGTTGTACATATTTAGCTAGCGTACGTCTACGTCTACGTCTACGTATAGGTTTAGGTAAGTGCTATAGGCGTAGGTAGGTACAGCTACATCTATATCTGGCGAGTAAAGTAAGTAAAGTATATACTATATAGGTAGCCATTAACCAACACGACCGTAACACAATCCAAATTTCCGGCTTTGACGTCGCGCGTCGCGTCGTGTAATCGAAACATCGTCACCGCCATCCACGTAAACCGCGTATATTCGAACCTTTTATTTTAAAATAAATCATGACACGTCGAAGAAGACGTCTCAAGAGGCTTTTTTAACGTTATCGCAGCACGCAGCACGCAGCACAACGTACGCATTTTCTACATCTAGGTACTCTCGTCAAGTGTGAAAATAATTCATTTCAAATTGAAGGGTTCAAAGGTGTCATTAAAACATGTCACCTTTGCAAAAATATTACACGTGTACTTGAAGTACTTGAACAATCGCGGTCACAGACGTTCGGTTGCGTTTTTGATGAGCGACGGCATCGCAGCGACGCGCCATCCATATACACTCCAGCCATCAGCAACAAAACAAAACCGAAAAGCAAAAAACGAAAAAATAACAGAAAAAAACACTATCAATATACCTATTACCTACCAAGTACCAAAACCAAATCGAAATTCGTTTTGGTTTTGGTTTTAGCGTCCTCACTCCTCGCGTCCACGTCATGACGTCATTTCGTTTCGTTTGATTATCAAATGTTTGCGTTATCATGTTCAGTCGATCGATTTACCTTAATTAGCTCCAAAAAAACAAAATACCAAAACCATAACACCAACATTGGTTTTGTTGCTGATGACTGATGGACAGATGATGCACATTGCACACACATGCGAAATTCAATCTCATAATTCATCCGATATATGTATTATGTACATGCAGAAAATAGAAAAATGTACTTTCAATTTCAATACCAAGGTGTAGGTGTAGGTATTACCTTCTTTATCGCTCACTTAAGCGGCCGAGGGCGATATTATCGGTGCAAGGCGAGACGCTGACTGACGCGACGCGGCCTTAAGCGAAATACGTAATTTCAGCACAAGACCGACCGTAGGATTTGTTTACGCATAACATCAACTCGCCCAGTCTTACCGAGACGACTGACGACCTAACGAGTACACCATATTTCCTCGTTACTTTAATTAACTCGGCAGAAATGGAATCTTCGACATTGTTTACGTTTGATAAACACTCGCAAATCTGCAGCAGCGATTTGCGAAAACGCTCAACGAGTTGGCAAACAAATTTTGATGATAATTTCGGCAGGCATTCGATTTTAATATTTTCCGTTGATTGAATTTCGCTACTTCGGGTACGGTAACTGCTGTAGCTGGTATTTTATTTTCCTTATTGCGTCGAGTCGAGTCGAGTCGAATCGCCTCGTCCGTCGTCCCTCGCGAAGCGGACGTGTTAATCGTTCCGTCGCGTCGTTGGGAGAAAATTTTAATTATCATTCGCAATCTCGCCTCGCGCGCTACCATCTTCTTCTCGTTGCTCTCTTTGCGGGAAAAACGTATTCTGCGAAATGCAGCGAGGTGCGCGCGGTCCGCTCGTGTCCCACTGATTTGCACCCTTTTTCATCTAGCGATATCCGTAATGGCTCTGCACCTTCTCGTAAATCAGGTTTCGGTTTTCGCAAACGACCGATCACCCCTGTCGAGGTCGCAAAAAACAGACGACAAATGTGCCCGTTACCGTCAAGCACCGCGGCTCCGCAGCGTTGTACTCCATATACGCACGAAAGATGGGGAGAAACGAAGTGGGGTGCTTGAAATTGAAAACTCTGCCAAAAATTAATCTGATAACCCATTACATTCATCCCATCCAGACGAATCCAAATAGGTATGTGCTTCTTTTTTTATTTCGACCATTTACTTCAAAAATGATTTTTTTTTTTTTTTGAAAAATCACATAGGTATCTATCTTGGACAAAAATTGATCAAGTACAAAATCGAATACATCTTTAGATTCGTCCCGTGGCCGTGGAGACGAACGAATCGAATTTTTACCCCAATCCAACCCACTTGAACATTTGAAAATTCACCATGAACCGCGAATCACAGAACCTCAGCTAAGTATCATTGGAAATTCAACATCCAAAAAATTGGAGGAAAAAATTGAAAAAATGATCCGGACAGGGTTTGAACCTTTTTCGAAACCGCGAGTGTACTCTTGGTAGTGATTATGGTGATGCCGTTGGAAACTCATTTTCTCTTCATTATTTCCATATAAATCATACTGTTTTCTTTTTTCTACATCGGTCAGAACACTTTTCAAGGTGGTATTCATCTCATCTATGTTTTAGATTTGAATTTTTGAAAAGTCGCAAATTTCCAGACATTTTCAGTCGTTAAGAATAATTCTCCATCCTTTCCTGAATTTTCAAGAAAATAACACCTGTACTCTATTCCTCTGGCACATCACATGCGGCAACTTTCGACTTTCGATGAGCCAATCGGTTCACAAATGACGAGACGGCGCGGCTCTGCAATTGTTTGCAATGAAAAATAGAAAAATACTCGCACGAGAACCGGTTGAGTTCTGCATCGACGCGACACGAGCGATGGAGCGAGCGCCGATGAGCACGACGAACGAGCCGAACCGAGCCCTAAAATAGAGGCAGTTTGCGAATTAATTTAAACGCGTCGCGACGCCGGCGACGAGAGCAAGTGTATAAATATAGGTATATTATTATATATACACGCGAGAGTGAAGTTTGGCGAAAAGTAAAATTACACAAAGGCTTTTCACTTCTCGCGATAACCCGAACAGCGCGAGAAGAACAAGTCCATTGTTTTGCGTAAATTAATTTCGCAACGGAACACGGTAGTAGGTTAAATCTCAACATAATTACACCGCGCGCAGACTTTTATTTTTGTACATTTGTCAGACGAGGCGAGTAAAAGCGACTCGGGAAAGAGCGGGACCGGGGGGGGGGGGCGCAGGCGAAAACCGCGCGAGTAAAGTACAGAGAGAGAGAGAGAGAGCGAGGCTGGAGAGGTACTGGTACGGTACGTTGCTGGTCTGCAACGGCAAAGGAAGAGGAACAGGCATTCACAGACAGACAAAACATAAGCGCAAGAAGCCGAAAGAAGCGCAGGATGTACGATTGTACCATTGTGCACGAGTCGCTAATACAAATATAAATATATAAGTATAAGACTTACTTACGTATAGTTAGGTACATATAATAGTAATAATGTGATAATATTTCCACCGCCGCGCCACGCCGCGCCGAGAAACTCGAGTCGGCTATAATAATTATTCTCCGGCAAAAGCGCGGCGCGGCGCTTCTTTCGTACGCGCATTATTCAGCGTTTTCGTTTCCATTTCGCTTTTCGCAATTTTTTTTGACCGCCGCGCCGCCCTACGCCGACAGTCGGCAAAGATGCGATTCTTACTACAAGACGCGATGCGATGCGATGCTCCGCACTTCGCCACTTCCTGTTTACCATTTTTGCCGAACGCTCCTTTCGTCGGTTGCACCTTTTTTTATGTTAAACGTTCGTCGTTGCTTTATAAGCCGGAAATGATTATTGTTTAATTGGTAAGAATGAAAAATACGAGAGAATTTTTTTGTTTTCGGTTTTTAACGGATTGTTACGGCATGGCAGCTCGTTTCCTCGTTATATACGTATTTCTCGAACGGATTAAAAAATTTTCCGCCATACGCCGCGCCGTCCCGCCGCCATAACCGTACTACAATACCACCCGCAAATAATACATAATTAAATTACAGCTTCGTTCCTCTCGACAAAACTCGTAAATCACCCTCTCTGCGTCGCGTTGTTTTTTATCGGCTTGAGCCGAGCCTTTTGTATGTACTAATTCCGAAGTCTCGAAGAATGTAGGTACTAGGTAGTAGGTACTTGCGATGCGATCATTTTCCAGAGTTTGACGAAGATGATGATGATGAAGAGGAGAAGGAAGGGATCGAAATTTTTTCGTCACCGTCAGGTCTTCCATTTCACAAAATCCTGGTATAGAAATATAGATAGATACTTATCTTTGACAAAAAGACGTAAAACCTAAATTTTTACAGTTAATAGCCGAGGATGGCAAAGGACCACAGGTATTAGGTAGTTTAGGTAGTAGCTAGTAGGTAGAAGTACTAGGTACGTATACGTAACGTACGTATCACTGTTGGCAAGAATATCGGGGTCATGCCAACGTTGGCGGGGGCCATGACGAGCTATGACCTGACCTGGCCTTTGGCAAAGGGCTCGAAAGCACGTGCGTGAAAGCTGCGGCTCGGCTTAATATTCATATTCTCAACTATCGTAGCGAAGACCGCAAATAACCTTGAACCTGTTAAATGAACTTTAGATACGTGACGTAGAGCGCAGCGCGTTAATCTACGACCGACGGATTTTACGTCAGAAAATATTAGATAACTGTGGAAATTATTTAAAAGGACGGCAACTCGGATTAAGGGGGTTTTACTTGCCAGAATTAGTAAAATTATAAGGCGAATGAAAAACACTCGATGCGGCGCGGCGGCGTAAGTTGCAACCGAAAAATAGGTACTAGGTAGGTCTAGGTAGAGGTACATTACATAGTTGGATACGATACGATACGATGCTATATGTAGATGTACCACCATTAGGTACGTCTACGTAGCTAGCCGTAGCTCTAGCTACCTCTACGCTATACATTATCGTCTGCTCTACGTCTACATGCATTATCAATATCAATAGGTACTTCAAAAGGTACCTGCAGTGGCGTAGCTAGAAGAGTCCGAAAGGGGGGGGGGGGTCTGGGTCGGAAGCTTTTTTTTGGGTGGCTGCAAAATGAGTACAGAGACTTGAAAAACGAGTAATTTTAGGGGGAGGGGAAGAGGGAGGGGTAAAAAAATGAAAGGGCCAAGCTTCGGAAAAATTGGATATTTAATGCCCAAAAAAGGTATTTCTGAATGATTTTGTTAATGTCCGAGCGAAGCGAGGGCGAAACTTTGATAAAATTAGATTTTTTTAATGTCTAAAAAATACACTTTTCACAAAAATTCTTGACCTCAAGGGGGGGGGGGGGGGGTTCAGACCCCCAAAACCCCCCCTTGGCTACGCCTCTGGGTACCTACACCTATTTGTAATACTCTGCCACCGAAACGGCAAACAAGCAGCGAGTAGGTAGAAGAATTTATGGTACGGTAGATGGTGTTGGTGTTATAAGTACACGCAGACGCACATATCTACTGTACGTACTAAGTAGACGTATACCTAGACCTACATGTACATATTAAGTAAGTATAACAAGCGTGGCATACAGGGTGTCCCATCTTCGATAAAAAATACATAATATATTGAACGGCTAATTAATTGTACGCACGGGTATTGTCCATATTATGAAAAACCTGCTAGGTATCGATTAAAATTCAATAATCGCAGACGAACACTGATGAAAAATTGCAATATTTAAATTTCACGAGTAGGTAGGTACTGTAGGTAGGTATCTTCTTCTTCTTTCAAACAAAGTTTGAACGGAAAATAGAAAGAACGCATCGTCGTCGTTAGTAGGGTAGATCAGGCATCCTGCACACAAATACATAAACCAATTCATATATTTTGCAGATACGTAGACGTACAAATGTAAGCCTGCCAGCCAGATAAACGCGACGCTCAGCAGGCAGAGTGAAGATGAAATGGAATGAAAAAAAAAAAAAAAAAAAAAAAAAAAAACGAATAAAAGAAAATAAAAGGAATTTTCATCTCTCGAATAATGTTTTACGGTTTGTTAAATAAATAAATAAATAAATAAATAAATAAATGAAGCCGTTTGTTCACCTCGGTTGTGGCGTTTCGCGTTGCTTTTAATTTCTTTTTCTTTTATTTTGTACAAATAAATCTACTCTTTAAATTGCCATCCAAAGCGATTCTTTCATGTAGCAAATACGTTTACTAACGGTGTTCGCAAAAGAAGAAGAAGAAAAAAGCGAGTTCATCTTATAAAAATAATGTATTTTTTCTCTTTACGAGCACAGCTCGTACTCGTACCTATCTACAGCCATCGCAGCTACATAAGCAGTAAGCACGCAAAAAAGAGGAAAGCAAACGAGAAAAATAATCAACGGATATTCGAGTATTTGAAATCGAATCGAAATTCGTAAACGAAATTCTACACATTTCATACGAGCGAGTACGGTATAATGTACCATACCACTCGCATTCGATGCGCGGTGTCCGCACTCTGCTGTACTCGTGTCGTCGTGTCTCGTATCTCGTACTCGTATCTGTTCATCTGTAGGTATCTGTTTCTCTACAATCGCATTCATATGTACATGTATAAGTACGAATAAGTAAGTCTGAGTACTGAGTAAGTACATCTAATCTACTTGGTAGTTGGTATGGTACCCACTGTACAGAATATAGATATACAAGTAAGTACATAGATAGATATATGTATTTGTACGTAGATGCATTGCATACCTAGACCTACTCCTGTTTTTGTAATGCGAACAATACATACTTAAGTCTGACAAAATAAGTACCTACCTAGGTATGTAGGTGTGTACGTGTAATTAGGTAGGTACTCTCTAAATTTGAATCAGTCAAAATTCACTGATTATAAGACAAAAGTGTGCAACTGAAGAAATCAGGGGAAATTTTGCCGATTTAATCAGTGAATTTTCATTTTTCAATCGGTAAAAATTTTAATTTACTGATCGAATCGGGAAAAATTTAATTTATTGAATTAGTAAATTAAAATTTTTACTAATTCATTTTAGTAGTTGAAAAAATTACTGATTCAAAAGTGAAAATTCACTAATTGAATCAGTAGATATGTAATTTTTCACTGATTGACAGTCAAATGTCACTGATTAACAGTTGCACACATTTCGCCGTTTAATCAGTGAATTTTCAGTTTTTTCACTGATTCAGATTTAGAGAGTACCTATGTAGCGAGATATTTGTCGCTTGTCACTCGAAAGACAAAATATCTTTCGCACGTTTCATCATTTTAAAGCTTTAGCTATAAATTTAGGGTAATCTGGACATACGAAAAATACTATTTACTCAAAATTTATCGAGTTTTATTGAATCTTCGTAAAAATCGAAGACAAAGCGAGAAAAGAAAGCACATATGATGATTAAAAAGTTGAGTTTTTATTACTTTCTCAAAAAAAAAAAAAAAAAAAAAATACGCATCGTATTCGTCCTAATTATTACAAAAAATTGTCTGATGGAGAGAAGGGGTCAACAATGGAAAATCGTCATAAATGATTTTCATGGAAAATTAATTTGTATTTATGTATAGTTTTCTTATTTCAAGCAAAATTTCATACTAATCATTTTTTTATTTTTACTGAGAAGGGAACCTTTACAACTTTTCCACGTCAAATGAACTGAAATTTGGCTCATTGAAAGAGTACGTCACCCCCCCACGCCTCAGAACCAAATTTCGAATCACCAAACTTGTTTGTTGGATTTGTAGCGAATTTTTGGGAAATCGCAAACACAATTATTTATGCTGATTTTTTATGAAAATGGGCGATAAATCACGAATGAATTAGTTGGCGAAAATTTTCCAGTTGATCTGAATCCTTCGGGAAACGTTGATTCTTCTTCTACTTCCCAAATCGGGATTGCTTCAGAAGACAATATGACTTATGACCAGGAACGCACTCGAGGGGACGGAGGCTCGAGGGGCTCGAGCTCCCTTCTTGAGGTGGGGGAAAAGATTTTTCATCACAGAAATATTTAAAAAGTGCTTTTTTTCGCTCGTTAAACAGCATTTTTTCGAAAAAAAGTTGCCCTTAAATTATTTCATTTCAAAAATTGATAATTTTCCACTGATTTTTCAGTCAAAAACCACCAATTCCTCATTTAATTCCCAATTCGTCAGAAAAAAATCGATGGTTTTTGTCTGAAAAATCAGCGAAAAGAACTAATTTGAAGTTTGACCTGTCTCCTTATCTTTTCTCAGGCTGTCCTTTAATTAATTTTTGGGCGTACCTATGATTATGATAAACTTGCGAGAGCTCACTTGGTGAAATACTGTTTTCCACATTTCAACTCGATTGTCGTGGACGGGTGTACTTAATCGTTTCTTCACGAATGTCCAAATGAAAAAATGATTTTTTTAACGCACGTCAGAAGAATGAATTCTAATGTTGATGTTGTTGTTTTTCTGTAGGTATATTTAAAAACATTCGTTTGTAAGATCACTTTCAGTTTTTTTTCCCGACGTTTCCAAAATTTTTGAAGAACAGAGGTAAAGTTGAGGAGCATCAAATTTTTTTTTCAAAGTTCAGTTCTGACATATGGACACCAGACACAGTATAGGGCTCCTTTCTCATTCGGCTCCGGGTGGTGTGTAGGTACTGTAGGTGGGGTGGGGGAGGAGGGGGCGGACAAAATGATCACACCCGGAGAAAATCCAACGTACAGCGTTATTCCGAACGCGTAATTCAAGAATAGGTAAGTAATTGAGAATCTTTCAGGGGTATTTTGAAAGTTGGCCTATTAGCTACAAATACGTAGTCTGCGGGTAGGTAAGTGGATATACCCTTAACTTAATACCTCGCTAAATAACGTATAGCTTGCATATTTTCAGCTTCCAAGTATAGGTTAGGTATACTACTTAATAAGAATGAGATACCGGAGTAGAAAATTTCGCAGTTGCCACAAAGAAACTCGCGAGTCTTGAAACGTCTTTATTAGAAAATTTAGGCGAAATTAAAGCGTAAACTATTTTTATAGCACGTGGTTATGGTACAGTTGGAAAGTTGGGTAAACATTTCGCCAAGAAAGAAACTGCGAGAGACTTGGGAGAGCTCGGTAAGCAGGTCATCAAGATCGACTAATATTTAACCGGAGCAAATACTTAGGCCGACTACGAAGACCGCATGAAATTAAAAAAGCTTCTTTATAAAGCACTCGGCAACGCAGCTCCCAGCTCGGTGCGGCTGGGCCTGGCGGGGCGCGGGGCGGCGCAACTTGGAAGCGAAGCGTTGCGTACGTAGTACGTCTACGTACTCTATACAGGTTAGGTAGCACCGTAGCAGGTTGGTAGCTTGGTACACCTACACACTCCACCTGTCCGTAAATTTTTCGATTTTTACGCGCCACTCGTATTTTATAATCTCGCTGCGAGTAAAATCTCGAGTTTATTTAAGAAATAAAAATTGTTTAATGTTCTCGAGCTCGGAATGAAGAACAAAAAAAAAAAACAGAAAAAAGAGAAGCGAACGCGAAGAAGAAGAAGGACGAAGAAGAAAGCGAAATGAATAAAAAAACAAAAAAAAAAACACAAACAAAAAAACGCTAAATAAAAAAGTAAGACACTGGCGCGCTAAAATGTTTCCAAAACTTTTGTAAATGCTTAATATCCCTCGTTGAACATAAAAAGGTCTCTTTAAATTGCCTTTGAAACTTCGCATCGTGTTATTGCCTCCAAATAGCCCGCCCCTAGGGATAAAAAAATTATTATCTTTTTTATTATAATCTGTTTTAGCCTTTATTAGTGGAGAAGAAAAAAGCGCTGTGTGTTTAGTTGATGTCGCCGCTAACTTAGCAGTTGGGACGACAAACGGCGAACGTTGGACAATTTTTCCTTTCTTTTTCCTCCTTTCGTTTGCTCTCCCGGCCGGGTGCCGCATGCCGCATGCCGCGCCGATGACTAATGCTAAAAATTATCTCGCGAGTTTTAAATAAATTTACAAAGCCCGAACTATACCGAAGTATTAATGAAAATTTACGACACGGCGTATGACGATGGCGATGCCGCATGCCGCATGCCGGCTCAAGAGGTTAATTACGCGCGAAACAATTAAGCTTACAACTGGGATTCGTTCGCGCATCATTACTTCAAAAAAAAAAAAAAAACAAGATAAAAAATTACCAAAAACGTTCGCTTTTTGGTATGACTTTTCATCGCCGCGCCGCGTGCCGATGATCCACTGATTCTCTGATCATAACGCTTCCAGATCCGACTGATGGAAGGGAGGAGCGAAGAGAGAAGAGAGGAAGGAAGGAAGGAACGGATGATGAGTTTTAAATTCTCGCATCGAAGTAATAAAAAAAATGAAGATTTGAAGATGCAATTCAAACGTCGTTATAGAATATTTAGTTGCCGCGGCGCGGCGACCGCGTCGGTAAATGTAATTTCTACGTCGACTTCCGTCACATCGCGTCGGGCTTTCGTCGCCGTAGATTTTGCGGCATGCGAGAAAACCAACGCGCAGCACCCAACTTATTAGATATACCATTTTCGACGTGTATACCTATTACCTACCTACCTGTACCTACCTACCTACCTACCTACCTACCTACTCGAGTAGGAATGTAGTAGGTATACGAGTATTATACCATATTTTATATTGTACAATATAATGACTTTCGATTAGAAGCTACATATTTGCGAATGCACAATGTACGAGATACCTACGGTGGAGAGGCACGAGGCGAGGCGAAGCGAGGAGCAGAAGCAGAAGCAGATGCATCGAGCGAAAACCGAAATACTGAAAACAATATTCTTAATTGAAACTTAGATAAGGATGAAGTCGAATAAAAGGGCGGATACTGTTCGCGAGATCGTCTCGTAATACCTACCTCGTACAATATAAAGCAACTCAACTCAACTCAACTCAACTCAATTCAACGTACCATATTCCATCCAGACAAACTTCTATAATAGGTACCTACTGTATGTGACGCAGCTAGGGATACCCGACCATGTGGGTAATTTTTTTTTCTTTTTTTGGCTTTTTAAATAGTACAGACTTGTACCTTTCGAACAGCGCAAACCGCGCTAAAAAAATATTGAAAAATTAATTTTCTATGATTTTTTGAAGTTTTCCAAAAAGGGATTTTCAAAAATCAACTTTTCGAGAAAAACGCAAAACAAAATTTGGAACTGTTTTCAATGAATAAAAAAAATTGTGTACTATAAAAGACCTTTTTTCTTTGAAAATGGGTTATTTACGTCCTCCTGCATCATTTTAGGTCATCGACCCCTTCCAGAAATTACGAGCATTGAATATAGAAACCATACCATATGTCGAAAATCATTTTTTTTTTTTTTAAAGCTACAAAAGTACAAATCGCCAAAAAAATCCCCATATTTTTGGTCATTTTTTCTTATTTTGCGTTTTTCTCAAAATTTACTTTTCCGACATATGGTCGGGTATCCCTGGCTGCGTCACATATACGTAGTAATACGCGTACCTATGTCTACATATGTACGACTTACGTAGTACATTACATACGTATAACGTATGTAATACATATCATATAAATACATATTATACGTATGCTTCGATATAGGTAGAGGTAAAGGTACCCGCAGTATGTAGAAGAGGCAGATACGAGGACGAGCATACGTATCTATTCTGCACTACGTCTACGTCTACAGCTTTACACATACACATACACATACACAAAGCGAATTGTGTACGCGCCAGATACCGGTGGGCAACGGCAAACGTTTCTTCATAAATAATTCATTTGGGAAACGTGCAATCCCAATTCGACGAGAAAACTTCAACGACCAAATCGTGTGCTCGATTCGAGCTGGCCGCATTTATATTCTTATCCTGAAACTTATCGATAGCGTTAAATGGCCCCTTGCGAAGGATATTTCCAAAAACATATATAATAGACACTCGTATTACGTCTATGGCTCTATCCTTTAACCCGTTATCCATTACCTACCTACCTTCCTACCTACCTACCTTCCTACCTACCTAGTACCTACCTACCTACCAATCTATTTACTCGTATTTATCTATTCGTCTACGTACAATACCAACCTAAAATGTACTGTACCCAAGTTCATCTTTTTCATACCCAATACCCATTGGTTCAAATATTCAAGTAATAACTATTTAATTAGGTACGAATTGGACATTGATTTTACACTTGTTCAAGTCGAACTCCAAATCCAAACGACGTAGTGGTGGATCAAACCATTTTATTTATTAGAATTTTTTTTTGGTTCAGGGGATGGGAGGAAAAAGGGATAGATTGGTGAAAAAAGAAATCCTTGATAATACATATTACACGGACACACGCGACTAAATTAAATGATGAAGAAAAAAAATTGAAACCAAATTACATAATGTTATATGTACTATCTGTGAGTAATATGTATATGTGAAAAAATTCGAATGTTCTTACGAATTATAACAAACTCTCCAAACTACTTGGTCCAACTTTCCAATAGATGGAAGAAATTTTCGAGTTGAGAATATATATATTCTTCAACTTCGATTTCTTCAATTTTTTTCCAATTTCATGTAGAGAAAGACCGCAAAAGTAGGGGCTCCGGGGAAAGGGGATTACCTAAAAAGTTGATGAGACTTTTTTTTCCAAAACTGACAACCAAGGAATTTTTCCAAGTCGTTATTTCTTTGGTTAAAATTTGCCATGACGTCTCAAAAGAAACTATCTTGGAATCGGAACTGCATTCTGATTGATGGAACCGTCATCATCGGCTTAACGTTCCTACCTTTAGAGAAAAACTATTCCAAAAAAAAACTTCTTCACAGTGTCTCTTACAAAAATGTATCATTTAAAAAAATTTCAAAACAATCAAATGTAGGAAAATGTTTTTAAGAAATTTTAGGGTCAAAAAGTTTTAAAATTTCATACAATTCTGAAAAAAAAAAAAAAAAAAATGAAAGAAAATAAAGAACTTGAAATGAATACCTAATTGAAAACAAAATATTGAAGTTTCCTTTTGAATTCAATTTTCAACGAGAATTAAAATTTGGCGTCGCTGTGGGCACAAAAAGGTGTGAATAATCTTCTTCTTTTTCTTTTCTTTTCTTCTTTTTTTTTTTAGAGAGAAAAATCGACAATTATTCGAAACTAAATGGACGGATTAAATTTTTTCAAAATGGGGCTCACCCTAGCCTGTCCTTGGCTCTGCCCCTGAAACGACCACACATATACATTTTTTTGCACGCGCCTCTGAAAGATTCGCAAAATAAAACATTTCATAACAGTTACTTCGCTGAAGAATATTTCTCATCAATGACGATACGTGCAACAGATATCTAGAGGTAGAAGAACCTCGGCATTCGTTCAATATCTACATCGTTGGTTTCACAGGAAATTAACGGTCACTCTCTTTAAATGGCGCAACTCAAGTAACGCTTTCTCATTTTTCAATATCACAGATAATAATTTTAAGAAATGAAAAATAACTCGCTTATGATAGGAGGCTAAATTTCATCGGGAAGGCAGATACAGAATGCAACTTTTCCTAAATAGAAAAATTGAATTTCAGGAGGGAGAACTTTCAGAAGTTGTGGTCTTTTTTTTTGATAAAAATTCTCAGTTTTAGGATATAAGTTGGAAAAAATTTTATTTGAAGCCGAAAAAAATCAAGAAAAAAAATAGTATATTTAATCAAAAATCTTGCAAAACCAATTCATGCGGTATCTATAGGTGAAAAATAGAAAAATAACAGCAGTTTTGTACTTAGATAGCAAGGCGTGGATAGATTAGATATACCTAAAGCCTACACGAAATTCTTAGATTTGGTTTCATATATGTAATATGTATTTACGCACACTTCTCAGCAGCGTGTACGAATGGTTACTCTCTCGGTATCACAGTTATTGATCATAAGTCAAAAACAAAAACGCCGGAGAAAAAATTTAGTCAGCAAACACGCCTTACTTTCGATGATTCGTAAAAAAAAAAAAAAAAAAAAAAAAAAGGTTAGATAGGGAAAAAGTGCAAACAATCCTTACACAAGCCTTTACCGCAAACAAAAAAAAAAAAAAAGAGAAAAAAAAAGAAAAAAAGGTAGTCTAGATAAAGAAATTATGCAAGTATATACATAACATAGTATGTACGTTGGTCAGTATACGTACACCCCTAAACTTACCCACTGTAGCCATAATTCGCAAAATATAATCGGTCGGTAGCTACGCTATTATATTCCGACGAACCTTTTCCGTAAAATAACGACACGGTTCGCACCTATTTACGCGTATTATTTCATTTTTTTTTCATCAGGCGCAAGAGGCGTTTGTTTGTTTGCTCTTTTTTCTTTGAAATTGAAAACAATACGGCACGAGTACATATACCGATACCGAGTAGTAGAGCACGTCGACATCAATTAAAAACGAACGCGCCGCGTCGAGATTTTACCTCCCTTGCCCCCCTCTTCCCGACCATTTGCCATAGATTGCTGCTAAGTAGGTAGGTAAACGAGGTGGTGGGTAGGTTTAGGTTTAGAGGTAGAGGTAGAGGTAGAGGTACTATACGTATACTCGTATTTACGAGCGGAACTGTTGAGGTTAAAATGATTATAAACAAGATACCAGAAAAAAGTTGTTTACATTTATTATGAGAAAAATGGCGAAGGGCTGCCGCGGCGCGGCCGTTTAAAAGGGTCTTTAACAGACATTTTGCGGATTTAGTTTGGGAAGCGGTTGGACGGCGGTCTTTGCATATTGAACTAACTTATAATGCAACCCGAATGGCTGCTCCGGCTTAAGCATCGTGAAATATGCAAACCATTCTGCGAAGATAATTAAATTTCTTCTACGATGAAAAATCCTTTTTATAATGTCATCGCGTTAAAACTCGCTGCGCTATTCGCGCGCTTCAGCAGAGGACCCATCGGCACCGCACCGTACCGCACCGGATCGGGGGTTCGGACTCGGACCAACAACGTCAACGATGGGTAATTTTTTAGCCGGCCTGGCGTGGCGCGGCTCGCAGAGAGGACTCTAGCGGGGCTAAAATTTAGGTAGCGCACGTACGACTGCGAGCATCAGCATTGTGCCTCGTTATTACCTATCATATGTAGGTACGTACGTACTACGTAGGTAGTAGCCAGGTATTATGAATGGTATATACGACCGTACGGCTATACGTTTACGTATCTCTATCTACAATTCTACATACCTACACATATAAATATAGCCACGTAATGTATGTTCGTTATTACGTATAGCTATTACCTATTACCTAATATGTACCTACTACCTACACATATACCATTTTCTACCTGACCAACTCATCGTAGTTGTACGTACATCTACCTACTTCGCGTATTTAGTCAACGTACCTATAGGTAGAGGTACCACGTTCAAAGAACATCTACATAAATGTGAGATTGTGAGCCTGGATACAGAAACCACTCTTGAGGGCTAAAAAAAATCGCTTAATTCTACTCTCAGGTAGTTTCTATATTCACGTGCTCACATTTTTTTTTTGTTGGAACGGACCAATACATGAAATTCCATTTGAAAAACGCACATTATGGCGAGACATTAGGCGCCTCAGGACATTTTTAAAGATTTCAGATTTCACGACTAAGAAGGAGAAGTGTTATCAATTTTCACTTTTTGAAATTTTCAAACGCATCGAGATTTGGGGGGGGGGGAGAGGAGGAGGAGGAGGAGAGAAAAATTATTTTTTCAATTAAAATTTTCCTAATGTCGGATGAGCAGCAAAGAACCCATCTACAATTCCAAGCATATTCCAATAATATGAAATTTTCACGAAGCTGGAATGATTTTTTTTTTCATCAGAAAATTGAACGAAAATGGAAAATGTTTTCTTCAATATTTATTTTCAGTGGTTTAAAAAAATTTTCGTTCAATTTTCCGATGAAAAAAATCATTCCAGCTTCGTGAAAATTTCGTAATATTGGAATATTGCAATCCGCAACTTTTCAACCCCCTGTTAGCGCTCTGAGTTTTGATCGGAGAAGGCTGGCGATGGTTCAGAGAGACGTAGAAAGTAGAAACTCAAATCGAAATCGAAACTTTTAAGTGCTACGACGGCTTTTCACGAAATTTTTTTACTAAAAAAACACAAAAAACAGCGTTTTTTTCAAAAGGAGGTACACTTTGAGCACCCCTGCTCCCCTTCACTTGACTCTTGGGGACTCAAATTTTTTTGGGGAAGTCTCTCACTCAAAGTAAACCATCCCACCAAATTTGGTCGAAATCCAAGATATGTTTTTTTTTTCACTTCACCCTAATGTATATATACCTACTTATATACCTAGACCATTTTTCAAAACAGGCACCCAGCGATCAGGAATTTCAATATTCACGCCACGGGCGACAAATTAGACCATTGATATTTCGAGTGGACAGTTCTGTGACCTTCCTCGTTGAAAATTGAAAAATTCGAGAAGAAAATAGGAATGGCCAACATATCGATCAGCAGTGTTCAAAGAAAATCCGGATATCCGGATAATCGAATTCTCGCAAAAGTATACGATGTTTGATGTTTTGATCAATCACATTCGAGTAAACAGACTATACATCACCAAACAAAAATCCGGATATTTTTTCCGAATATGCGAATAAATATTCGCGATATCCGAATATTCGTAGAACACAGTCGACCAGCTTTTTCATCAGCCTTCTTATGCTATGCTTCTTTTTCCTGAAGGAGCATAACCACGAATTCTCCTTGGGGACCTTTTGTCTGGCATTCTCTGCGCATGGTTTTGTCATTTCTTCCTGAAGTTCTTCACTTGACAAATTAAAGGTTTTACTCCCAATTCATCTACGAGTAAGTAGTATTGTCCGAATTCCTCTTCCTTTCTTGGCTCACGAATCTAGGTGTTGCTGTGTTGCTGTCATGGACCTAATCTTGGCTGTGGTTATCCTGCTTTTAATATCCAGAATTTTACACAAATAAGGACTCATACAGAACGAAATACATATGAGACACCTTGGGTAAGGTACGAGTAGGTTATGGGAAATATGCTATTTGGCAGTAGGTACGCGTAACACGAAAGTCTACACAAACTTGAGAAAGGTACGACAAATTCGCAAGTTTTCAGCAAAGGGACCAGGTAAAAAAAAAGAGGTTTGGGGTCGCGTCGTCGCATACGTGTGGTGCAGAGTAGACGAGGACTACCTAGTACCTACCTACATGTTGATGTTGACGAATGATGCAAAAGTAGGTAAAACGTCTCAGGTAATCGTACATTTGCTAATCCTCACTCCTCAGCTTCAACGAACGCGGCGCGGCGCCCGCGCGGCGTATGCCATTTCGATTTTTCGGGGAAAGCGTTCGCACGTAAGCTCGCTTTATTGCCGTTCTCGCCTTCTCGCTGTTGTTACATCAAGTGTGGAAGAGATCTAAAGGTATTTTCACTTTACCTAACCTATACTCGCTATGAAATATGCTATCAGATGCGTTTAAGGCGACACGCTTTATACACGTATAACGAGTTTAATAAACAGATAATGGTTTTAATTAAGCGAAAGACACGTTTCTTTCATGAACCGCGTTGACCTGGTTTAATGAAAATTTTCGTGAAAAATACACCCGATACCTACTACCTTGCCGCTGGCAGTACCGCTGTAGCACGCTCTCTTGACCCTGCAGCTTGGGCACGGACGCAAGGACGCGAACGTGGCCGAGACGAAGCGCTGAAAATGAGAAAACTCTGCAGCATCTGCCGTCGGAAATTAATTTGTTTTCGGTAGCGCGTTCGCAGCAAAAGTATATTAGGTATCTGCACAAGTTCGCCGAAATTTATTTCTTTTTTGTATTTCTCTATTAGGACGATTTGTACATTACCTATAAGGCGTGCAAGCGTACGTGTGCCCTATCTGCCTTATTTTGAGATTTTCTATTATATACTATTACCTAATACCTACCTACAAGTAATCGTGTACGGTAGCCTTGCCCAAGAGTATCAGAGCTGATGGTTTTGCTTTTTTTTCTCTCCAAAAGTTGAACGAAGAAAGAATCAGGAAAATGTGTCTAGACCTCGGGAAAAAAAACGAGTTCAAGTATCTAATGACTGGGCCCTTTTTTTTTTTTTTTTTGGTAACATCATATTTTGTGGAAAAATTTTGAAAATTCTTTGAATTTACCATAAACATGAAAATGATTGTGTTGACAGCTACGCACCTACCCTTACATTCGACCACCCTGCAAAGGCGAATAATTAAAGAATTTTGTTCCAATTTTCGGAAGAGAGTGTTCTTTTGAAATTCAAGCATTAGAAAAAATACACGTTTCAAGAGACTAAAAATCTATATTTTTTTTCTCGAAAATTTCCCCCGTACAGGCGTACGGTTTTTTTTTTAAAAATAAAATATGAATTAAAAGGAGAGGGTGAAGGAAGCCGTACAACTATTTTTTTTATGATAATAAAACGAGCCAGGACATCTTTAAAAAAAGATCGAAAGGTTTCACCTTCTTCTTCACACGTTGAATAAAGTAAAATTTTAAATATATTCTATGGGAGTTTTCGTATTTTATATCATGATTTTCGTTCTCGCTTCACTCGGGCTAAAGAGATGATTTTTACAAAATTAGTTTTTTCTTTCAACCTTGTGGAAACCAACCAAAAAAAGAACTAAATTTTCAGAAATTTTAAAAGAGATCACTCGCTTTGTACATAATCTGACTGACTGGTTTAAAATTGACCACCATCATTTTTGAGAGGAGGGTGGGTGGTAATCGTAGATCGGTAAATGAGCTTTTTGCGGTTTCCTTGCGCGACAAAACGTATCGATTTGACATTGTACAGAGACAGATCCAGATATGTATACTTAGTAGATAATTATACATAGATCTAGTAAATGCGTCTACAATTTGAACACGAGCGACCGAGCCGGTGTACCTACATTCCCACAAAAACGGCTGGAATAAGTACATAAATACAGAATAAATCGATTCCTTTTTCATTTTTTTTTTTTTTGTCAACGTAGGCGTAATTTTTGAAGCGGAAAATTAACAGATACGATAATATTAGCGAGAAAAACAAGACGGAGCAGGCGACCATATTTCTGTTTTTTGTTTCTCTCTCTCTCTCTGTCTGTCTCTGTCTCTCTTGGTATAACACAAACATAAACGACATCGTAAGGAAAGGAAAAAATTTTAATTTCGATTCACCTGCGGCGATCTGCGAATAATAAATTCGAAATACGAAGAAATTTTCCACTTGTAATACGAACTATACTATAGCTATACGAAGAGGTTTTGCGGTAGCTTTGTTTTTCGTCGTCGAACAAACGAGAGTTTTCTACCTATAAGTATCTACCTATTTATACCTAATACTGATTCCATCGCGACGCGACATCGTTCTTATACTTATAACTTGCCTCGAAAACATAAGAATAGGCTTCGCTTGATAAGCTTTGGGCGTTTTCTTTATACAGAGTAGATGCCACGATGCCAATCGTCATGTGTCCGAGTCACTGCATCAGGGTGCGATATCATTCTTACGCAGGTGAACGTGAACGTACTAAATAAATCGCGGATTTGGGTATTTCTTACAGAAAAATCGAACACAAAAAGAAAGGCAAGGTAGATATTTTCAAGGCCTACGCATTAATATCGAAAACTAGGTAGTTTTTAACGGCGCGGCGCGGGCCGGGCGTCTTTGTAGACCAATTTCATCCAAAGCACGTTTCAAAAAAAAATTTGTGGATTCTGAAAGGGGGGGAAAAAAATAAATTTTCAAGTACTTTTTTTTACGACGTTTTCATACTTACTTTTCTGGTGATCAACAGTTGGTCAAAACGATACTACTTATATGTACATAATTATGGTACTTCATATCCGACACAATATTGTCAAAAGTGATTCGAATGAGAATTTCGCCAATTTTTTGTCGCATTCTTTTTCGCAGACTCCATTCGGCGACATTTTTTGATTCAATCCTCGACTCGCTTCTGTAGATGTCGCGTCGTGTCGTCCAAATAACGCAGCACTCGTCGCAATCTCATGCTTATTGCTTGGAAGAATGAAATTACGTTTTCCAATGCAGCCAATGTTCCCAGAAATGCCAGAATATACGAACGATATACTCGTAATATGAAATAAGCCGCGCACCATTTTCCGAACCATCAAAAATCCAAAATACCAACACAATACAACTCGACGATGACAGCACACATCGTCTGGTATTAATTGGAGCGTATTAGTTGGCGGTTTAAAAAGTGCCGTCGCGTCGCGTCCGCGTCGCAGCCCCCAAATCAACGAGCAATTAAGTATTATGGTATCGTTTGAGACATGAGCAAAGTCTGAGCTGCGAGGCCTTTAATAAGCGTCGCACAATGCGACGCTTTCGCTCGCAGACTAGACTGGAAATGCGTATAAATATGAGTGTAAGTGTAAAATTGTAAGTAATACACACATATGGTACATATGTATAGGTAGTAGGTAGTAGGTAGTAGGTACCGACGATTACGATTACGAAGTACGAACAACGGAAGCCAGAATACGGCCTGATACGAATATGAAACACCGCACCTCCACCCCCATCTGCGAGACACTGGCCGCCATCCAAACGAAAATTTTCAAAATACAGACAAGGCAGACAGACAAACGAACGAACGAACCGAACCGAACGTAAGTATTCTCTATTGTACGCGACATTTTTGTTCGTAAGGTGAATTCAATTATGTAAGTATAGGAATAACGTAATACTGAAAGATGGTCATTAAGAACATTTGGCCATGCCATGCCATCGCTTCAACCAACGCCAAAGCCAAAAGTAAATCTCGCAATATATTGTTTACGAAATCGGTTTAAACGGATCAAATAGGTAGGTAATAGGTATGTAAAGATTATTTTGTGCGCTACCTACACCTAGTACCTAGTACCTAGACCTAGCCAAATTCTGTTGCGAATTAAAACAGTTTTGCGTTAATTACGTTACTTTTGTTGATACAGTGCGTAAAAATACCTACTTATATGCTGGCTGGTTGACTTTGGCTAAAAAGTAAAGTGATTTTCTGGTCAAATGCGGAAACCGAAATTGATAGAAAGGGGGAAAAAAGGCCGCACATTTTCTAAATACGTGTATGCCTGTATGGGTATAAATAATAGGTTTGTACCTACTCGAGAATACGTATAATATTCGGTCTAAAGGTAAACTTCCCTTCGCGACCATCCACCACTATAAAGAAACCATATAGTGTGTATTGTGTTGTGTAAATACAAACATAAACAAAGAAAACCAAACGAAGCCCAATCGCGAGAGTGGTAAAGAGCGAAGGGTAAAGGAACAAGAGGAAGGGGAAAAAAGAGTTAACGAGAAAAACCTACTCTCATCGAAGGCAGATGGTAGATGATACGGTATAGGTATAGGTACGTGTAGTAAGTTGGTAGGTACTAGGTAGCTAGGTACTAAGTATCACACCAAACTACCTATACCTGTACACAAAGTAGAAAGTACACACTACACACACACACACACTACATACGCGGTATGGTACACGTACACGTACACGCACTACGTAGACGTATAGGTCTAGGCACTAGGTAGAGGTACGAGCGCGTTAAAAAAGTAAAAACCAACGTCAGTCTATAAATTAGCTTCGCAACATTCGTATCGCCATAAATATCGCGTAACGTGCTAATGTTACGCCACGCCGCAAAAGGCCTTCTGATAGATATACGTAGGTATAGAGGTACCTAGGTTTTTTTTTCCTCCAGCTCCTCCGACTCCACGTCCATTAACTCGACGTGTACTATATACAACTAATTAATGACCCTATATTTTTTTCTTTCTTCTGCCGCGCTTTCCTTTCCTTTCCTTTCCTTTCCTTTCTTTTTTTTTCCGGGGATTATTTTAAATTCGAAATAAATGTAGGTATATCTATATATACACTCGCAATTCGTATTCAGGGGCTATAATTCTCCGCGAGCTAATCGCCAAAGGCTGCCAGAGGACGACGAAAATACGATGCGACATTCCGAAGGCGTGACACGCAAACCCTGCGTCCTGCGTCTACGAGAGTGCGTGGGAGTGGGACGAGTTCAGCATCCTCGCTAGCAGCTCGTCAGCGTCGCGTCGTCGAGTGGCCGCGATCGGCTCCGACGACCAACTCTAAATTTTTTTCCCCGCTCGAATACCTGCTCCCTGCTCCCGCTGCTGCTCCCGCTGCTGCTGGTACATCTGGATGACAGATACGTATGATATGTATCTACTTTTGTATGTAGGTAGGTAAGGTACCTATACCTATCTACATGCATAAACTATAATCGTGTTCGCACGTAGGCAGAGGCACCTGCCTGTTCGCCGGCATCGACATGCAAGTCGGAACTGGAAGCCTCTTATAAAACTTGCCACTTATTATTGTCACGTCGAGCTGCATAAACTTTTAGACAAACATATATCTAGAAGAGCGACACGACGCGACGAACAGGCGAAACCGCCCAACTATTGCACTTTTTTTTACATGTAGGTCTAGGTACTCGGAGGCGGCGGCGACTTGCACGCGCGCGCGGGGTGCATAAGGACGGACGCGGGCGCGTCGACCAAACTTTGTTTTAAATACAATAGGGTTTACACTTACTTTCGGTTAGAAAAGTTTTGTAAACTTTTCAAAACAGTTACTTTTTGAATATAAATGCTCTGTTTAAAGCTTCAACTTATCTTTTACATGATACTATAACGCGTCCCGAATAATAAATTACACGCTAGAGCGCGCTCAGACGATTATAATGCAATAAAAGTTTCAAAACCTTCGTCGAAATAAACTTTTTTTTTTTTTGGTTTTTTGGTTTTTTCTCGTCATAATATTTTTTCGATCTCGTGTAAGCCTCTTGTAAAAAAAAGAAAAGAAAAAATAAATAAAAAAAGAACAAGCCGTTCGCTTAGAAATAACTTATTCCAATTCGTCGTACGTAAGCAAATACGACATACGTATATATACTTAGATCCATACTTACTGAAAAGTAAGCATCGTGCGATATTCGAGCAAATTAAATGCGGCGTCTTTTTATAGCGACGTCGTCTGATATTTCGTCGTTTTTGTTTTACATCGAGCGTGGCTTTCGCAAAATTTACTTCGGACGAACCTTAAATCCGAGCGTCGCGCGTCGGCACTTTATGAAACGTCAAATCAAAATCAACCGGTTGAAATGGATGGAAGGAGAGGGGGGGAGGAAAGAGGTGCGATACAATTTTAGGATGTCTAATGGATCGGAAAAATGTAAAAATATTCACGTACTTTTTTCTGGGGTTTCTTGCTTCGAATTTGCTCAAAAGACCATTTTCAAACAGATTTCACGCAGTTTTTTTGGCACCCTTTTAAACGAATTTTGAAAACATTATTTTACTCCGAGTAGGTATTGGAAAAACCATCCTACTCGTTTTTCTCAAATATTTTCGTAATACCTATACTGATAAATTTCAATCCTCTTTCTACTTCTGTCAGTTCTGTCCTCCTCACATGGTTGTACGTATTACCTATACTTTATCTGTTAATTAGACCGAACAAAAAATATGGGAAATTGGAACGAATTTCATGACATCTTTGGTCCATATCAATTCATCGAAATCACGGACGCACCCAAGGGAGAGGCTCAGAAGGCTCGAACCTCCTCCTTAAGCTCGAAAAAAAATTATGACAAAAACGCGAGAAAAGTGTTTTTTTTTTTGCTCTTAAAATACTTGGTATTTTTTTTCAGAAAATTTGCCATTTGCTGGATTTTCTTGCCAGTAGACAGTTGGACTCCCAGAATTTGAACTGACCAATTAATATGGCATTCAAATCAGCGTAAGGTCGTGTAAAGATGTAACTGTAACCGTTCGGAAAGTATTTTATCAAGGCTCCCTTCTCGTTCTACCCGCACAAGATGAGAAAAATAGTATATTATGCTGCGAGGGAGATAAAATGATTTTCGACGAATTTTGAGGTTTATTGCACGAGCGAAGCGAGCGAAATAACTCGAAATTGTCGAAAATCATATATCTCCCGAGTTGCATACCGATAGGTATTTTTTTGTTATAGAGGGAGAAAAACGCGGATTTAAGCACTCGAGCGATTCGCGAGAGGGAGTAAAATATAGCGTTTTACTCCCTCTACAATAACGAAAAAGTATAAGTATATAGTTTTACTACGAGATACTATAGATGGATAAGTCTGGGAAGCGTTATAATGATGAAACGCAACGAGAAGTAAATACATTGACGGAAGTGCTTCGTCGTCTCAAGTCTCGGGATCGGATTTTACCCCCGCATCGTTACTGTCGGTGTATTTATTATATATGTAGGTGTAGGTGTAGGTAAGGTAGAGTACGTAATACGTACCTATATTCGTACAAAGTTTGAGAAGAATCAACCTGACACGACGTCAATTAAATATTAAACTTGGCAACATCTCGAAGAAAGATTTTTACGTGCGAGGTAAAACAACTAAGAACCTTTCACTTGACTCGCAGCGAGCGAGCTTTCGAGAAAACCGTAATGGAGAAGGAGAGGATGGGAAAGCAGCACGCCGCGCTGCGCCGCACACCAATAAAATGAAAATAAGTATACGGAAAAGCGCTCTGGTTTCATTACGATGCAACTGTAGGTATCTATCGCGATTGGTTATTCCAACGCGACGCGACGCGACGCGACGGTTTGATTTCCATTCAAATACAGGATTAGGTACATACGGTAGGTAGATAGGTATACCAAGCAGGTACCTTACCTAGCTACCTAGCTACCTACTTATCCGCAGTAACTATGGGTATACAGAGACAAACTGCGAGCAGAGAACAAGAAAAACACAACGTTATGATTTACAGTATCTGAAATACGAGTATACATATGTATGTATATGTACCTACTACCTAGGTAATATCAGTTCGCTAGGGACGCGGACGCGGACGCGAACGCGAACGTAAACTGTGCCGATGCTATGCCATGCCGCGATAAATTAAAACCCTCTTCGCTCCACCGCTCCGTCGCGTCGTTCATTTCTTCGCAGTCGAAATAGCTATACCTACCTATAAAAATTGAATTTTCGATTTTTATAAAACATGGTACCTTGCTAGACGGGTTTCCTCTTCCTATCGTAAGTAGGTATTACCTATTTACCTACATACTCCTATCGAACAGGAAATACCGCAAATCATGGTACGTTAGTTTCCTACCTGCAGCGCGGGATAGATACAGATAGGTAGGCTAGGTAGTAGGTGTAGGTACATTGCTCGAATTTTATACTTATGTACCAAGTAAAGGAATTTTAGAAAATATTCAATAATTCCCGCCACTTTTCGACGACGCGACGCAACGTTTGCGATTCCATTTTTCAAATTTTAAAATCGACGATTCTGAATTAGGTATTTTCGAAAATTAAATTACCAACATTCTAGGGTCGAATTGTTGAAATGAAATTTTCTAGATGAATGTCTGCCTCGTAAACACGACCATTTTTGCTCATTTCCCTCTCTTCGCGCCAATTCCATCCCCGTTCTAGAAGGTACATACGTATGCGTATAGGTAAAGGTATATGTATGTATGTATGTATGTACTTATGTAGAAATACTTATTTCGAACTACATTTTCCAAGGAAAACTAAAATAATAAGTAGGTACACGCGCAAAGTCACGGATGCACGAGTGAAATCGCTACTTACGAGGAGAAAAACTGCGCTAAGAACGGACGAAGGCGACGCGACGAGTCGTATTCGAACATAAATCTACGCGAAACGTAACAAATCGCCGATATTACCGACACGACGCGGCGCGGCGCGGCGCGGGGAATGCTCCCATTTGATGATGAAAATAGGCGGACGATAATATTTTCCGATTTCGGTAATCAATTTTACGGCGCAAAGTACGCGCGAAGACGACCGACCACGAGTTGGCTCTAGTTTCGTCACGAAAATCCGCTTTTCTCGGCTAACGTGAGCTTACATGTCGCGCCGCGCCGCGCCTTGCCCCCGTGTAGACATTTTTCTCGCAATATCGAGTCGTAATATGAAAAGCGATTCGTTCGTACGTACGTACAACGGTACAACCGCCCTGCTATCCGGCACCCAAGTACATATATTTGTACTTACTGACAAAGCACACCACATACCTATAGATATTAGATAGGTATATGTACATGTAGCTGTAGATACAGTTCAGCTGAAAAAAGAAAAACGAAAAACGAAAGAACGCAGAAAAGAAAAGAAAAGATTTCCACTTTCACGATGAAAATACGCGTTCTGACCGAACGGGTCGAAAAGTGACAAAGCGACGTGATGCGACGAGCAGTCGGCAGCGGTCGGATACCAGTAGTCGCGTAGTGGCTACTGGCTAGTGACTAGTGGCTTTTCAGTTCTTTTCCTCTCGCTTTCCATTTGCATGGAATGCTCAATGATCTTTCCAACCCTGGAAAAGTATTAATTTTCATCACTTGAAAGTCGAAATCACTATTTTTCGTAAGTCTTGTAAAAACTCCTGGAATCGCATTGAAGGTCCTGTTGTTTTTCAAAAATTTCGAATTCATCCGAATTTTTTCAAGTTGCAGTCGCCATCGCCATTGCCATTGCCATTGCCATCGATAAACACATGTACTACTTACGAAAACATACGATCACATATTCGCGTATTCGTATTTCGTACCTACACCAGATACGTAGACGTACAAGTAAGTATAAGTACCTACATAAGTTACATTACAGCACATCGCATACTTTACTACAGCCAACGAACAGCCAACAACCATGTAGACTGTAGACATACACGTATAACCGAATGGGTACGGCGCGGCGGGTATACGCATACGGTGTGCATTAGCAATTACATTAGCTTTGACAATGATTGATCCGGACTGGTCAGCTACTCTAATCAGAACGAGCAATCCTTATAAAAGTAATGGAAATTTGCGCGTAACGCCGCGCTTTCGGTGCAAAAAAAAAATAAAAAAATAAATGAATAAAAAACCACTTCTCGTTAATAAAATAGGCGTTCGGTTGGGAAAAAGAAGTGTAAAATAAAATCCGCAACAGGGATGCGGCGCGGCGCGCGTCGCGTCGCTTCCAACAGCTATGTATAGATATACTTAGAACTACATTGTAGACAGGGCATCCGCACTACTTAGGTACTACCTACACGCTTTACGAATAACTTTTTTTTTTTTTTCGTTGTTAACGTCGGTTAAGGGATTTTTTTTTGATTTGTCGGCGCATTTTAATGCGGCATCGTCGAGCAGTCGTGTTTTTCAACGTCGAAATAGGTCTTCAAATTTTATTTACGAGACGAAATGCTACATCAGCTTTCAGTTGCGTTAATGAGTAACGTCTGTGGTATCATTTAGGCGTAGGCTTATCCTACTTACAAACCTAAACAAATCAACTCAGTTTAGAATCATTTTTTCAACAGGTTCTTATTGACCACACTTATGATAACGCATCGCAGAAGAAACAAAAAACTAAAATAGGGTTGCAATGCAATACCTCCTCTAAAAATTGGAAGGTCATATTTAGGATATAAATTATTCTTAATGAGATCACTTCAAGCAGAATCTGATTCCACTAAAAATAAATACCAAAATAGGTAGGTGCTATCTATGAAAAAATAATAGTGTTTTTCCAAGGCCAAGTTTCCACTCTTACCATTCATAGCAAACAGATTTAGAAGAATTAATACGAAAATTTATCCTCCCCTTCCTCTTCATTTTTTAACCTCCCTTTCAAAGATGCTTCCTATAAATTTCCCGTTCAAATATTACCAGAAAATGAAACCCCTCCAAATATCATTTTTGCTAATCTTATTAAAAAAAGTATAAGGGCTGGATTTTAGTTTTCACAGATGAATCTAAATCTGATCAAGGTTGTGGCGCTGCTTTCTACACCCCTAGTTACGGAATTGAAAAATAGACCTACCTAATATTTCATCAGTTCTAAGTTGTGAACTTTATGCTATAATAATTCAAGCCTCCATTTTTATTAGAGAAAATGTTCGTTATTATGGAACAAATTTTAATTATATCAGACTGCTGTAGAAGTACCCCTCGTTAGCATAAGTGAAATTGAACCAAAATCCAACATGATTGCTCTCCAAATACGTAATTTAATCTTAATATTGGTAGATGTGCATAATTTACAAATAGATTTGCTATGGGTACCTATACCTACTAGTTACTAGCCAATAGACTGATATCTCTGGAAATGATGAAGCAGACAATCTTAACCAAACAGGCAATTTATGAAGGTTTACTATCTGGAGTTATAATTATCCGGGATCTCTTCCCCTTAGTCCATCAAATGCACTCCAATATGTGGGTCAAGATCTATAAAAATCCTCTTTTTCCAATAACAAATCCACATACCTATTACCTATACTTATTCAACCGGATACTCCTTAATTCCTTTGATTTCCTCAAATGAAAGATCCATCTCGATACAGTATAACTGCACTAATGAGACTCCGCACTCGCCACTCCTCTCTCCCCAATCATCTTTTCAGACACATGGCTATTAATAAACCTTTTTAGCCTTTACAAATACAAACATCGAATATAACTACAAAGTATACCAAAATCTCACAAATTTAGAAGTTGCTGCTCCATTTTCAGTCTTATCCATATCTATTGAGCAATCCCAAAATTTTTTTTACTATTTCAAGTAACTTTATTCAGGAAGTGACTTTCAGCACCAATCGTGCTATACGTTGCTAAATTATCCTTTCTTGTTTCATAGGCTGATGAGACGTATTGGTCTAAATAATACCCAATATAAAAAAAGGAAACAAACAAACAAAAGTCTCAAAATGAATGAAAAAAGTCTGGGAGTCGAGGGAGGATTCAGGACGTGAGTTCGACTCCGAAGCCAAGCTGGAGTCAAGATTCAATTTTAATCAGAAAATACATAAAAGTTGTACTTGGGAGTAAAGAGTCGATGTCTGAAAGTGATTCCGAAGTAAACGCGGAGACAGAAGTCAACTTTTTCGGACAAGAAATAACTTGAGAAAAAATTCAGATTTTCGACATGTTTGTGGATATTCTCTCATCCTGAACTAGCGAAAAGTCACTAATGAACGCAGTCAGAATCGCAGCACAGGAAATAACAGCGAAATTCACCGATTTTCAGCGAATTTTCACAGATTTTTCTTAGATATTCGTCGATTTTTCAGCTAATTCAGTGAAAATTCATTAAAAAGTCGGTGAAATTTATTGAAAAATTAGTGAAAATTCGCTGAAAATTGGTGAATTTTGCTGATTTTTCCTATGCTGAAATTCTGACCGTTCATCGGTGACTTTTCAATCATTGATTGAAAATGAGAGAGTAGGTAATGTCGTCTGTGGAAGATTGCGGTAACTCCTGAAAAAGTGAGCTGTTTGACCCATTGACCTTCCAATGGGATACCACTTTTCGTTTTCCACAACATGGTTGAAAAAAATATAGTTGATAGTGGTGAAGTCTAAAGTTTTCCAACGTCTTGACGGTGAAGAGTGAAAAATATAGAAAGTCAGAGAGGCATAGGAATTCGAATTGCACTTTCTCAAGGAGATCCGGGGTCCCACATGTAATACTACCCAAAATACCGAGGCAAAAACTGGCATTTCAAAATTCCCACTACGTGTCTTTCTTTTTCATTTCACTCTAATGTACTTAGGGTAGGTCTAGGTATACAATACAAATATAGTACGACGACATGACGCATAACGTACGCATTACGTATTAAAAGATATTATTTCTTATAAATTGAATACTTTTACAAACCATTAAACGATAAATGCGAAATGTTTCGCATTCGCTTGAAAACAATGAGAAAGGAAGAGGTTGATGAATAAAGGAAACAACGCCCAACTTCTTCGGGGGAGATAAAAAAAACGCAAAAAAAAAAACAAGAAAGAAATACGCCAATTTTTTACAACGATTACTTATCTCACAAATGTACGTAGTACGTAGTACGTACTGCGTCTAACGTAGACGTAGGTAGATATATTGGCATTTCGACGAACATAGCTTAATACTTGGCTCGTTAGACGTATCCATCGTTAAAATACACTAGCTAAAAGATAAAACGTGTACCGCGAAAGAAATCATTCAGCCACAATCATTAGGTCGAGAACTAAATGAAGTCGAAATTTTAAGCATTCCTCTAAACAAGTTCAAGGCGCGCGATGTTTCATTTCGTCATTAATTCGAATGTGGGTACATTACATATGTATGTTGTATGTTAATTTTCTCAGCGTAAGGGAACTGTTGAAATCATAATACGTACATAGGTACACGGTTTTCGACGAAAATCGGTATGGTAGTTTGCTGCGAATGAAAGACCTTCCAACATTTTTTTGAGCCTCCCTCCCCCACCTACTTCAGAAGAAATTGAAAGCTATAAGACCTCCATTACAAAATATGAAATAAGTACACGCAGACTCTACTCCCTTTTTGGGGAATGTTTTCTGCTTGGAACTTTTATCAATCCCTAAAGATATAATGTAGAAATGAGCTATTCTATGTAGTTTCTTCATTACCTACGTTTCAAGTGGTTGATTCAGTCACGTCGCTTGGAATGTACAGGCTTAAGTTGGTTTACAATGGTTTGGTTTTTTGAAAATGTTCTACAGTGGCCATGGCCCAGTGAGTCAATTACGTAAATCAACATGTACCTACTTAGTTGGCAACACTATCGTGAAAATAAATTTTTTGGAAAACGTCAAAAATTAGGTATTTCAGATTACCAAAGAAATTCGGTGACTCGGTTTTGAGGCGTTAGAGAGAGAAATCCGGAATATACTTATTACTAATGATATTCAAAAACTTTCAATACTTATAAGTATGTATTTGAGATTTGCAAATCCTGAAAATCCATCCGGAATGCACTTTTCGTCGTTCCAATACCCTTCCTTCCATTCAAAACATCACAAATCGTTAACCTCCTGGATAAACCAAAAAATTGAAAACTCGAATTTCTCAGCCTTACCTACAAAAATAATCAATCTATCAATTTATTTTAACTTGATGCAGGTAAGTAGTCAAGTACAATCAAACGGCGAGCAAAAAAAAAAAGAATTTGGATAAAAAATGCGGTATCGGTATATTCGGAAATCATCTTTTACAATAGGTACCTAATAAGTACAAGTATGTACCTACGCGGCGCCGGCGCCGCGCCGCGCGAAATTAATCGAATGAAGCGTGAAATTGCGAATGCCTGAAAATTCAATATGAAATAATCGAAATCTACGTATAATGCACAATGCACAATGCACAATTGCACAAAGACTATTTTACGTATAACGAAACAAACTATCACGCGTAATAGGTGCATAACGTTTTAGGCGTAGGCGGTACCTACACCTACACCTAGGTAGGTAAGGGTAAGGGTATATGCGGTACACGTTATGGCGCGTACAGATCGTAATCGGATATAAAACAACAACAAGTACATACAACTAATGCAGACCTGTTGAATGGTGGTGTGGTTGTTTCTCGTTTATACCTATACAATAGGTATACATATGTATTAGAAGACGCTTACGACGCTGAAAATCGCAAACGTAGGTTCGCAGTTTTACGTAGGTAGACAGAAAATAGTAAATACCTATACTACGTAGACCTATAAACGTATGTTTGCTCCAAGTATAGGAATCTGTACATACAAAATTACAAATGTATTACAGTATTGAAGAGTGGTGCGGTGCGGTGCGGTGCGGTTGTGTCGACATTTCGGCGCCGAATTCGGGAAAACAATGAAACAAGAAGTAAACGAAAATGCTCCTGGCGCAGAATGCCGGCTCGTTTACAATCACCTTTCTCGTTTACTCAACAAGTGCTCGAGTGCTTCGAGGCTCGATGCTAGTTATTTTTTAATCAATTCAAATTTTTACCTAAGGTAGGTATGTACAATGGTACGTATTTATTTGGAATTATTTCTTTCGCGGAAACGTACTCATATTAAAAAAATTATTAAAGTACGGGTACCTATGTGTAGGTACTAGGTACTACAGCCAATGTGCTCAGTACCTAGCTAGACCTAGCTACGACCCAGTATGTGACGTACTACTCGTATGTAGTACCTGTCATCTATAGATATACACGAGTTAATCAGCCTCGGATCGAGTCCCTGTTGCGTTGGTCCATGGTCCAACAGTATGCGATGGCATGACGCATCGGCATACGGAATCTCCGGGGGGGGGGGGGTGTGTGTGTGTAGCTTACCCCCTCCCCCACGGGATTTTTTGGTACTTTGCCATTTTGACCCTAAAGTTGGGAAAATTTACGGTTTTGTACTCATATTTTCTCAACTTGAAAAAATACGTGTACAAAATGGTGAATTTTTTCAACATGAAAATAAAAATAGCAAGTTGTCCCTACTTGAAAAAATTTACTATCTGTATCTATACTAATATATTTTTCCAAGTTGAGAATTTTCATATTTTTCCAAGTTGGGAAAATTTACCATTTGAATCTACATTTTTCCAGATTGAGAAAAGTTCAACACTTCTGTCATAGTTTTTTTAAATGATCAATTTCCCTTCAAGTTGGGAAAATTAAACATTTTGGGGTTTTATAGTCTATATATTTTTTCAACACAAAGCAACAAAATTTTTGAAAAATTTTGGCCTCGCTGCGCTCGGCCTTATTATATTTCTCTTTCTATCGTTGGAAGTTGAAAAATAATCTGAACCTATAAAAATGATTTTCTTTAGATTTTTCTTCAAATTATTTCAAGTAACATACATAATTCAATTTTTTGTTCCCTTAAACTCGATTTTTGATGTTTGAAAATTCACTTTTTCGAAAGCTTTGGCCTCGCTACGCTCGGCCTTATTTTATCATTTTTTTTTTTTTTTTTTTTACAAAAATAATAATTTAAAAGTAAAAATTACCAAGTTTTATTCAAGTTTATCAATCAAAAGCATTCTGAGGTCTTCTAAAATTTTCGCCCTCGCTTCTCTCGGGCCAAATCCATCTCACTCATAAGTATTTTCAATTAACCTACAAACTTCAATTCGTAATATTATAATTTTAATGAATTTTTTACCCTAGCTTCGTTCGGGAGGATTAAATAATTTCATACTGAAGTGTTTTCAAATTAAATACGATGAAATATTATTCGATTTGAAAATAATTGCAAATTTGGGATAAATAATTTATGGTATATGTGACCCTGTCGGAAAGAAGGGACCTTGTGTAAAAAAAAATCGATGTCTCATTTTTCACGTTTTTGGTCCAAATGACACCGAATCTGAACCAAACACATAAAAATAAAGACATAGATGTTTTTAATACAAGGTCCCTTCTTTCCGGCAGGGTCACATATAATGAAAAAATGTCTTAAGTATTGATGAAGGTATCATATAAAGTTGAGAAAATTTGAAATATGAGTTGGGATTTTCACAAAGTTTACCCCCCCTCCCCGGCGATATGCCCTCGAAACGTCCCTGGGTGGCGTACGAGTACCTAAACCTATACCTACATAAAGCGAGTACATACTAGAGTAGCACTACGAGTACACACAGTACACACGACACACGTACATATAACGTATAGGCACTAAGTACTAAGTACTGGGTACTGTATAGAATAGATATACCTATACGTGCATGATGCGGGAACAGATACTTATAGAGAATACGACGAGATGGTCGTGATAAATTCAAAAGTTTACCAGAAGCAGAAACGCGAATAAAACGGTTTTTGTTTGATGAATTATTTATTCGAGTTCGAGTCGGCAACGCGTACCAACGTACACATTATACGTATTAGCTATATATTTATTTGTTTTTCAATGTAAATACCCAACAACGTTTCACACAGTATAACATTGAATTTCAAATTTTTCCAAAGCGCCTCGCCTCGCCTCGCCATAGCCATCGTCACGCACGTCAAGTCACGTCACGTCACCGGATCGCCACATCGCGTCGCTTTTTTTCTGTCGAATCGACGAACGCGAACGCAAGCGAGAGCCTTAGGACGCCGGCGCCGCGCCAGAGTTGGTTCCGTTCGATTTGTACGGCGAATTTCGCGATGAACGCTTGAAAAATTTCACAATTTGACCGGTACTTAATACTGGTGACTCGCGGTACGCGGTACACTGGAGTTTGATTAAGGTTTTCATCGGATGGGAAGCCAGCGACAGCGACATACGAGCGGTTTGAAATTTTCATCTTCTGGAGACAGCTGGGCAATGAGGTATACGTATTACGTAAGTAGACAGGCTGGATGGGCTGGATACAAAAGCCGTAGTAGGTACCTAAAATTTGAACCTTCAAGTACCTACATTCGTGATGGCGTAGCGCAGCGCCAGCCTTGGTATTTCGTAGTTCGTACCAGCAAAAATATACGAGCAACGTACCGTATTCGTATACGTGACTACGTGTACGGTACGTAGTGTACGTACATAAGTTGACAGGCTGTTACTATGACAAGTTCCGGAGTAAAAGCCGCAAGAGCAGGTCGCATTTCCAGCTCGTACATATAAAGGTATACGGTTACGGTGCGGTGCGGTGTGGTGCGGCGCAGTGTACCACGACGCGACGTGATCCCGTGATCTCGCGATACGGACACGGACAGGGACACGAGAAGAAGGTACGCACAGCAGCACGCACTAAACGCGGCGAGTAAATATTCGTCGTCCGGGAATTGTTTGTACTCGTATTCGTATATACTGTACCTCATTCTCATTGCGGTTGGAAGCAACACTTCCTGTAATAAATTCTGTAAACAAGAACCTCGAAAATTTCTATCTATTGTAAATGGTTCACGTTAACATTAACTCCAACTCTTGACGCTGTTTATTCATGAACCGTACATCTGTATATGTATTATACTATACCTATAGCGATACGCGTACCAAGTACCAACCATACACCTAGTACTTCGCTACTTACCTAGCTACCTACTCGTAATTATTACTGAATGGTACGCTGCGCTGTAGCTGCAGTAGAATTAGGGTAGGTACGTACTAGATGGTGGGTAGCAGCGTAGCAGGTTTAGGTATACGAAAGTAGAATACAAAAAACTACCAAATTATGAATTTTTGTATTTCTCCATCTTTGAATCCGAGGCCTGAACGAGATGTCGACGTGTAATGCGAAAAAGTAACCGAAAATCCTCTTTTTTTTTTTTTTTTTTTTTTTGTTTTTTTTGGAGGGAGCAATTTTTTACAATTTTTGTTTTTAGTGGGATTTTTTTCGTATAGTTTTTTGCAAACTAACATTTCAAAGATCTTTTATCTCCGAACACTGAATTCCCGAATCCAACCATTCCAATTACTTAAGGCACCTATTTTTTTTTTGGAAAACTATATGGATGCGAATTTTAGAGACATTATGCCTAAATTATTTACAGGACAACATGACCCAGAGAGGATTTCTGAGATGGTATATTTTCTAAATCAAGGCATTAGGAACTTTCAAGTTGGACATCCGAATTGAGGATTTTAGGACACTATGTCCAATTGTCTACATGTTTAAATTAAGTATAGGTAGTTTCACGACGACGACACCACGTCCCAGTGGAGTTTTTCGAGATATATAAGTATTATTTCCAAGCTGAGGAATTGGAAATGCCCAAATTAGAGATTTTGGGACCACTAGGCATGTCCACGCTTAGATTAATTTTAGGACACTACGACTCGGTAGAATTTAATGGAATGTGAAGTCTAGATTGAAATATTTGAGACCTTCAGATTGAAAATTTTTGGACAGTTAGGTATATACGTCCACGTCCAGATTGCAGGTTTTGGGACATCATGTCCACGATTTTGTAAACCAGAAAACTGAATCAACTCTATAATCTTCGAACTAGGTAAGGTATATCGCGATCGCGTTTAGTTTCTTTGTAGTTCATAATTTTCAATTCTTATTTAATTACATAATACGAGTATGTACTTTTATCCGATTTATTCGGGCATTGGTGGATTCGAGGAAAATGGAATTCGAGTAAATATCTAATTACTTGGGTAAAAAGGTTCATTTGGGGAAATGGATTCGAGGAATTTCAGTTGAATCTGCTCAGCTTTTTCAGTGAATTTTTGCCGGCTTCTTCAATCGATTCTGCTGTTGATACTCTTCAGGCCTTCAGCGATAGAGATACCAGTAAATTTTTTTTTATTCGACTTCTCAAATGCTCCTTTATCAGCAATAAGAACGAAAAACTCTACTTGAAGCGAAATTAAAAAGCTTTGAAAACATTAAAGAAATTTTGTCATGATTTTTCGGCGTAGCAGTAGCACTGTATTCAACATTGAAAAAGACGAATTTACGGAGAAGATTTTCATAATATGAGAAAAAAACGAAACACAGGTACCGGAGCAGCCAAGTCGAGGTCGCAGGCATATATCGAAAAAATACGGGACCAACGCACTATAACCGAAAGCTATTTACCGGAGCGCGCGCGGAGCCCGAGCCCGAGCCATCGCCATCGCATCGCCATGCCATGCCACGGGTATGGTACACCGACGCGACGACCGACACCGAGGAGGTGACGCTGACGCAAAAGCTCGCAGCAAAGAAAAACAAAATACCAACTTTTTGTTTACGTTGAAAACAGGATATATTTTAAGTGTCGTAAACTTTGCGTTAAGATTACAAAAGGGCGTCGTTTTAACAAATCATACGGCCTATACCTTAAGCAAGATTTATACTCGTACTCCTTCCCCTGCCCCCAGATACCTAACCTACCGGTCGTCTCATCCTTTAGCGTCGCGTTGCCGTCGTTATTCGATAATGGAAGCCCGAAAGAAATACCCTGCCTGCCGCTACCTACTCGCCTCGCGTATACGTGCACGTTTCCAAATTCCAACCATGGCATACCTAGTTGTTAGCGTTGAACTGACGAAACTGAAATAAAACCATTTCGCGTCTCGCTGGTTTCAAATTTTACCGCGGAAAAAAATTCGGTACCTATAGTCATAGATTACATCGCCCAATCGCGTCGACCTTTCCTTCGATTCGATCAACCCTTTACTTGGGATGTCAACGACAACGCCAACCTTCATATTTTCAAGTTTTTTGTTTCTCCCTTCGTGTTTACACTATCTATCTGGAAATTGGCCAACAGTTGCACTTTCCAAAGTTTTCACCTCGTACATATTTTCTCAGCAAGAAGACGAACCACATTATACTCATGGATGACTACGGAAGCGAGGATGATTCACAAGCGAGATAACTCGGAAACCTGCATGGTTTTTGAAAGTTTTCCATTCGCTTCTCATTCAAAAATAAACCGAACAGAAATTTTCTCAACAGCCGCGAAGAAAAATGATTAACTCACTTACTCAATTGCAATGTATCTCGAATACTCGATTTTTTATTTTTTATTCACCATGAAAATCAAACTCGGAACTCACCTGAAACAAAAAACAAAATAAACGTTTCTTTAGACGTTGATTATTCTGATAAAATTCAAGTCGGTAAAGTACATGGAAATTGGCTTTATTGGGAACATTTTACAAATTCTCACAGACAAAAGGGAACCTTCCAAATTCAAAATATTATGTATTATAAATACTTATAACGTAAGGTGTCCATTGGATTTGAAAAATTAAAATTTAGCTATTCTCATGGGCTTGCTAATATTTTCACGACATTTTTTGGGCTTCAAATTTGCCCGAAAAAGAGTCATTTTTTGAACAGTTCCAACAAAAAGTAGGTACAAGAAATGAAGTAAATGTTGAAAACTCTTGTTTTTCGAAGAAAAATCATTAAAATTCTTGCTACATATTTTCTCTTTTTTTCCCCAAGAGACATCAATGACATCGTGTTTAAATTGCAACTTTATTGAAGGGTAAGATATAGGTAGGTATACTGAAAAAACTAACGGTGATCTTCAAAACAACAAGATTAGATGACTAAAATTTTTCAACTTTTAGCAGCTGTTTCAATTTTTTATTTCACCCTTTGAATTTCAATTATTATCATCATAGTTTTCATTTTTCATAGAAGTAGAAAATGTTCCAGTTACTTATTGGGAATCTTTTTTGTTGTTGTTGTTGTTGTTGTTGTTGTTGTTGTTGTTGTTGTTGTTGTTGTTGTTGTTGTTGTTGTTAGGTTCTGTAACTCCGCACAGAGGGAGAGAAGATTTTGCTCCAAGTCCAACAAATCCAAGGTAGATGTGAATCTGAATTCAGTAAAATAATAATAATGATGATAATAATATAGGTAGTAATGAAACTGAAAAGAGTATGGTAATTCGGCGTATTTTCAACAATCATGAAGTCAGTTACCTTACTGTGAAGTAGAGGATGAATCTCTTCGCGAAGAAAAAAAAACACGATTTCATAAAATTTTTCTAGATCAAAGTATTTCAAAAAAATTCATAATTTGGAAAAAAAAATTCATCCCTAAATTCAGATTTCAAGATGGAATTAAGCAGCTTTTTCCTCCTTCTCTTCACAAATACAAAATACCTATCAGCTTTGATCAAAGAAAAACAAATCGTACGGTAATATTGCCATACATTCCTTGATGGAGGGAGAGTAACGCTATACATCCGCTATGTCAAAGTCCTCTGCGTCGTTTTCTTTTCTCTCATCCAAGCAACATTGACATTGACACTGACATATCCACATTGGTATACGATATATGTGTATTGTGTATACGGTACACGTAATAAAATCGTCATCATCATTTGAAGAGCACTCGTGATTTTGACAATGCGACGACCAAAGCTGCCGACGAAATTTTAACCTAATTAACTAAACATAAGCCATATTAATGACGCCAAGCAAAAGTGTAGATACCTATGCAATAGGTACCTATACCTATTACCTAATACCTACTACCTACATTACACACAGGCAGAGTAACTCTACCTAGATACAGACACGTGACGCGTCGCTCCATTGATATATTTGTACCTACACCTACCTACCTAATAATAATACTCGTATAAATACAAATCACAAAACAACTTTATACTCGCGCAGACAAAAGTTGATAAATTGTCGTTTGAAATTCAATTATAAGGCAAAAGATGCTGTATAAAACTCTCGTACACTCCTCCCTCATTCATATACGTATGTGTACATAGACAGACATACGTAGTGTATCTGTATACGTAAGCTCGATATCTTCGTTCGCCAATACCCCAACCTTGGCGTCTGACGCCCAGCTTTCTCTTTATATTCTCGAGCACACACCTACTTTCTCAGACTCAAAAGAATATATATACGAGTACAAAACACTTTAGTCTTTTAATGTATTCAATTTTTTTTTACGTTGCTATCCCAACTCGAGTTCGAAAAAAAAACAACAAGAAAAACAATCTTTTCTTTTTTCAACTCGACTATCGAAAGATTCGACGCTGACCTTTTCTTTTTTATTTTTCCTGTTGAGAATATTTTGCTGTAAACGACAGATGTTTCGAATCGACTCAGTAAATCGTAGGGGTTCAAAAAATTCACTTTTTCAAAAAACAATATTACAGGTATTCGAGTAAAAATACGTTAGTTTACAGGGTTAATCACTTCGGGCATCTGTTATAAATTTTTCATCGCGAATACCATCACCATGCAAATCGAATAAATGAAAAAAACCCTCGAAAAAAGCAATTCTTCGCAATAAAATTCATCAATATCAGGCCCCGAAGGCTCAATACGTGGATACAGTAGGTATACAAATAACGAGTAAATTTCACATAGATACCTAGACCTACATATTTTAAAACACGCGGAAATTGGGGGAAAAAAATAATAAGTACATAATACATATAGATATATAGGGACAAAATACTCTCACTAAAACAGGCGCTCTTTCGACGATAAATTATCATTTTTTAATAAAACTAATAAAACGCAGAAACAGCAACGAGTTGGTATTATTGAAATTTTCCCAAGATTAATATACTCGCTTTATTACGTCTCGAAACAAATGTTTTCCAATATCTAAAATGTCAACTACGAAAAAGAGCTCAAAATTGAATTTTTTGCGAAGAAGAAGAAAAAAAAAGATACCGATTACAACGGCAATCCGAGTAATTAAATTTTAATACGAGATAGGATTGGGAGATTTTTATACGAAAACCTTTTTGTACCGGTGAAAAATGGAGGAAAAATTTGTATAAAATTTGTTCGAATCCGATAATAATAAATCTTCGAAGGCTACCATTGTGGACAAAAATATCGGTATATAAACGAAGACCGGATTCTATATTTCGGTACCTAATCCACGCCAGCGTATAATACGAGTACGCCGCGCCGCGCCTCCGGAGGAAAAAGCAGCAGTAGCAGAAGAAGGAGAAGACGAAGAAGACGAAGGAAAAGGAAACCCACTCACTTAGGCAGGTACATCACAAGGTTCTTATTCAAAGGCAACGTAACGCAGCGCCACCGCCACCGCCACCGCCGTCGCCGCCACGTCGTAAATTTATGGACATAGGGCTACGTGAGAAACGTAGTTCGCCTTTTAAATTTATATTTGTCGTTTATTGCGGATAAATTTACGTTTGTGTTTATTTCTTAGGATATCGGTGACGACATAGTGGTCTCGAGCAGATATACCGCGCGCGAGGTTGCAGCTCGAATGCTCGATACATATATACGATTGCTTGCATCGAGCGAATTCGTATTATACGGAAAATAAATTACTATACTCGCGTACGCGTACCTTACCTATACCTATAGTCGCAGTATAACGAAATAGTATCGTCTAGTTGATCACGTATCGTTTACACGTTCTTTTTTTTTTTCCTTCTCTCTCTGTTTTCTCGACTCAAATAGTGCCTAATACCTACGCTACTGTGGTTGTAGTACATAAGTATGTACATGTACAATTGTAGGCATCTCCCAGCTTCTACAACAACCATCTACCTGCGAGTATAATAGGTATATGTATAGGTACGTAAGTCGTTCGTAAGAAACGTCGAGGAGAAAAAAAATAGACAATTACCCGTACCGCGTTTTAACGAATGTTATTCGTCGAGGAGAAAAAAAAAGAAGAAAAAACGAGCAAAAAAAGAAGAAAGGTGCAACGAAAAATCGGCAAATGAGCTCGAGGAGGAGAAAAAGTAAATTGCACAGACGAACTCGTCCGTTGGAAAAATTTCTCTTACAAATTACAAATGTAATGCGAGAAGATTGAAAAACATTTTAGCAAAAAAAAAAAAAAAAAAAGCAACGCAAATCCAAAACGTGAAAAATGAAAGAACAAATACATATATACTCGTCTGGTGCTTATTCTTTTCGCGCCCGGTATGGCGTGTAGAGACGCTGCGAGTTTGAAAATTGAAACGACCGAGCATCTTCTACTAGATAATAAACCAAAATTTCTCGAGTAAATTTTCAACTTTGCACATTGTTTTTTATGGTATCTATCTCATTCTCGTCGCTCCACGCGGAAGCATGCAGTTAGAGCTTTTTTACGATACCTACATACAGTACAGAAAACTTTTCTCGACTTATCGAACTCGTACATCTCGAACAAAGCGTTCATTTTGTACAAATTTTCGTTTTCGTTGCTTTCATATCATTTTTTTTCTCATCGCTTGCGAGTACCACGGTATACCTATACATGTATAAATATTATATAGGTACTGAGTAGTCAAGTACATATGTACTCGTACTGAGTATAGTATAGGTATACTCACGCTTACGTACATTAGTTATCACATTGAGAAAAAATAGGAGGAGAGGTCAAATTTCAAATAAGTCATTTTTCGCTGATTTTTCATTCAAAATTCATCGATTTTTTGGTCAAAAATTGCGATTTTGACCAAAAAATCAGTGAAAAATTGTAATATTCTTTTCACGTTAAAATTATAAAACACTGCCCGAGTGAAGCGAGAGTATATTTTATTTGAAAAAATACTGTTTGAAGAGCAAAAAAATGAACATTTTTGTAATAAAAAACCTTTTTTTGAGCTCAAAGAGGGGCCTCGAGCGCCCTGAGAGAGATCGTCCCGGCAAAATCGTTCCCATAGGTGCTTTTGCATTTCTTCACTTCAGAAAGCTACTCGTAATTACTAATTAGTAAGAAGAAATGCGAACACGAGACTCGTCTTCTGCGCGTAACTGTGTAGGTAAATAGGCGAAAAACTGATACATTTACATTACATACATAAATACAGTATCTAGACCTATACGCTTACGTGAACGTACATTATATGGTATGTGTAGTTGTACGGAGGTACAATTTCTAAATGTACCTACCTAAGTACCTACCCAGTTGCGTAGCGAAATTTTCTCATTCACTCACCACCTAGCTATGGAGATTTACCAACAGTCTCGCTGTAAACCGCGGCGCGGCGTGGCGCCCGTAAAATTACACTCGTTCTTTCGCGATTTTCAGCTAATTAATTCGGGCTAGCAATTTGGGCGGCCGAAGAATCCGCGGTTTTACATTTCGCCCCGAATTCGCGTGTTCGCCATTCCGTTCGTTTTCATTTTATACGGCTCCGTCGCCGCGCCGGGCCGTGCGTCGGTTTTGCGGTTAGGAAAATGAAAACTTTTACTAGGCAGATTTTTACGTGTTTTCGAACAGGTAGGTATTAAGTACATAAGTAGGTAGATATAGCGGAAAGTCAGCGTGGCAGTAACCGTATACGAAATGGCAAAAATTCAAAAGAAAATAAGATACCTACTAAAAAAAAAAGAAAAAAAAAGTCTAATACATAGACCATACCTATACGTATACGTACTAAGGCCACGTGTATATATAATATGCGTATTCGCATTATCCAACTTACGCATATACTAATATGTACATAGGTACATAAAAGCGAACAGCCCTCCTCCCTTCTTCCCCCACCACCCTCAAAAATGAGAAAGAAACAAACAGAGGGGAGGAAAAAAGTCGAGAGGGAAAAAAATTGGGTCGAATATGGAAAAGACCATTATTCACTAATACTGATTTATCATTGCTCGCATATGTTTACGCATGTACATATGTATATTTCAAGTAGGTATACCACAATGGATAGCGCGGTATAGTACGAGGATTCGTTTTTGGCTTCGGTATAGGTACGAGATTTCGGAATATTTAAAAACGATTCGCGAACCCCATCCAGAGACGACGGTCGCGTCGCAGCCCGCTGCCTTGCCCCGGCAGGTTGCGTAAATAAAATTTATTGTAAAAAGTTGGGGCGCGAGCAAAAAAATGACGCCGTTTGGCCATCGGGGAATACGGTGTCGGATAAACTTTCTCAAAGCAAAGCTCGGGAATTGTGCGCAAAACAAATGGCAACTTTTTGCGGCCGTACATCAGAGCGCAGCGTACCGCACGCGGCACCGCACTCCGCTCGCCGCCCGCACGTCGAAAACCACACCGCCTTCTTTATTCGCTAAGACAAATTCGCCGCATTTAATCGAGAAATTTCTCATATACGACTACGACGACGATTTACGAAAAGTTAATTTCCTGAATTCGGATGATTTTCTGTTTTCGTCGTCGTCGTCGTCGTCGTCGTCGTCTTTGTCGCGTCGCGTCCTATGCTCGTTCGACGCCACCGAGCACCAAATTACGAACCGAACGAGCGAGTAAACAGCTTCCAGTTTCCATTCCACAAAGATGCCTTGCCGCGTGTAGTAAATTTAAAAACGCCTCTCTATTGACTTTGCAACAATACGTCCGGACGAGGTCGAGGGTCGGAGAGGGCTCGGCCGCGGCCGTGCGGGCGTCGCAAATTTTTCTACAATCAATTTTCCCGAACCGAGCAGGGTTAACAAAAGAAAACGTCTGCATTATGGAACAGGTACCTTAGCTGCCTGCTATCGCCGACTTGTGTACGACTATGGCCTTGTTCTATGCTGCGCTGTGCTGTGCTGTGCTGAGCTGAGATGAGATGAGATGAGCTTTGCCGACGAAAAATCGGCCACTGTCGTCGTCGTCGTCTTCTTCTTCTTCTTCTTCTTCTTCTTCTCCTCCTCCTACTCCTCAACGTAGCTATGTAAATTTCAGAAAGAAAGCTTTGCCTTTTCAGACTTTCGCAGTTTATCTATGTAAATCGGTTCCGTTTGATTTGAATTTTATCTCTCGCTCTTTTCTTCGTCTTTCGCAAGAATTACCAATCTATCTGGTTTATACCTACTCCGCGTAGGTAGGTGAGCTAGCACGTTGAATAGTTGGTATTGTACGGCTATACCGGCTGGCGGCTAGGTAGTAGTTACGTAGTTAGTAGGTAGGCTAGGTACCGCATTTACGTAGCTGAAAGCAGTGAACAGTTGAAGGTAGACGTGGAGGTACCTCTACCTAGCCTACCAGTACCAATACCAGTACCAGTACCAGTATCAGTACCGTAATAACGTACTCGTAAGGCGTAAGGCGTAAGACGTAAGACGTAAGACGTAACATGGACAATGCGGTTAAATGGAGCGACGCCGACGCCGACGACGGACGACCATACAAATAAGCTAGACCATGAGCTCGATGATGGTATAACGAAGCGCTGCGCCAACCAACCGACCAACCGACCAAGTTCCAAGCCCGTGGATTTAATTAAAAGGGTAGATAGATATAGATACGCAGCGGTACAGCGTGGCGGTGGAATGTACCGTCGCAGCAGCCCATTTTTCAATAAATACCTCGCCGCGCCGCGCCGCGCCTTTCGAAATATTATTACAGAATACAGAAATCCTACGGGGAATGATAAAATTTCCTATAGGCAGCTTCGCGTAGAACCGTTTCTCGTTCTGCGTATTTCATCATTTCTCCTCCTCTGTATTTTCCCATTTTCAACTTTAATGTCCGCATCCCCTCTTGCATCGATCACGCGTCTGTAGTCGCCAAAATTCTACATTTTCGTAAGCAATAGGTATTCTTACGTAGCGTAGGTACCTGAATCGAATCGTTCGTATTAGAATTTTTCTTTTTTCAATATATAAATAGGTACCTACCTACCTAGACCTACCTTACCTACTTATTTCAGAGAAATCGAGAAAAACGTTTTTCCACTAAATACAAACCGATGAATAGTGGCATTTTCCCCCTGAAAATGAAATTCTCGATACATAAAATATTCTAGCTTTAAAATCCAGACGTAGGTATGTACTATGTAATATGTATTTGAATTTTTCTCCGTGAATTCGGTTGCATGCCGCCGCATTTTGGCGAAACTGCTCTAGTTTCAGCTGAAAAGTGTAAAGATATGAGCAGCCAGTTCTTACGACTACCCAAGTACCCACTGAACATGAAACCAAATTTTGAAAATTTCAGCAGACGTATCGAACTATCGATGCCAAAATGTTAATCATCTTTTCTACCATATTTACACCTTGAAATCTTTCGACATTCATTATTGTACCAAAAATCAAGTTTGAAAAAATTTCGAAACTCGTAAATTTTTCAAATTTTCAGGAAAGAATCAATATCTCTGCAAAATACATAATTCAACTCGAATGAATTTTCTTAAAAAATAAAAGAAGAAAATGGGTTATCAGGAGGTTGTGCTGGAATTTTAAAAATCCAGCTCGGGTTTCAATTTTACAAAATTACATTTCAAAGTTGAACAGTATTTTTTGTCAACATGTTTAGAGACCACTGAGCCAGCCGGGTTTAGAAAAACAGTTGCATGCATAGAAAATGATGAAAATGCGATACAAAAATGTCATTTTTTGAGATTGGTAATAATATTTGGCGGGGGAGGGAGTTCTTTCCAACATACTCTAAAAAATGCCACAAAAACTAAGGCTAATTAATACAGATGTTTTTACCTACTCAAAAATATCATCGGTGCTTCACCCATGAAACACACATAAAATATTTCTCAAAATAGGCACACATTCTTCGTAAAACGTCAACGATTTGGGAACAATTATCCGGGAATAATCACAATATTATAGATACTTTTTACCCGTAAAAAATGGTAAACAATTACATTTCACATTTACACCTCCTCCCGCCCCCATCGTTATATTTCTCCCTAACTGAACAAAAATTACGATATTTATTGCGCCAGCTCCAAAATTTGAGAAAATTGCTGCTCTCATCATTTTTCAAAAAAGTATCTAAAAACACACAAAGACTTGGGTATTTCAAGAAAATTCATTTTCCAGATTAGTACGGAAGATATTATAAAACTTACGAAAAAAAAAATCGCGAATGTGACCAGATTTCGAAGGAGATCTGGGCAGAGGTTAGGGTTAATTTGGAGGTAGAGTGGGAGAAAAATTCTAACGAAGCTTCATCGAAGTCTGGACGCGAATTGGGACTTTTGAGGGGAAAAAAGGACTTGACGATCCTCCCTAATGCTCATCTCGTTCATAATGGCCGTTGCCAGCGTATAAATATTAAAAATACATCCGCTCATTTCGCCAAAGAACAAGGATTGCTATTAATTATACGTCGGCTTTGCCCTCTCGACGCGAATTATTTTCATTTTTGTAAAATAGAAAGAAAAACACTTATACATACCTAGGTGGCAAAAAAACGCAAACTTTGGAACCACGACTAAAGCTACCTAGATATATACATACATAGTTAGGTACGCATTCGGAACACAGCAGCTGCAGACTTGAGCGAAAATTTAATTACATAACGAGAGAATAACGCAACGCGAGCCCGAGCAAAAGTATTTAATAAAGAAAAGAAAATATTTGCGCGGCTCGTACGAAAATTTTAATATTCTAGTCGGAAAAAAGGCTGTTTGTAGGTCGTGGCGTGGAATTACGCGGGCTAAATTGGAAAAACATTAATTTGGCCGTATTCGCCGCGCCGCGCCACGCCGCTTCCACCGATATCGCGTCTGTATCTCGCGACGCTGACGCAGTCACGTCATTCGAGCGTCAAGTATGGGTCGCGTCGCGTCGTCATCGGCGTTCACCGTGTCAATAACGCTCGTTCGTTAATTAATCAGCTGGCCGCGGATTTTCGATACTGCCAGAGCTTTACTAGGCATTAACGATAATTGGCTGCAAGGCAGTTTGCAAGCACGGCCGACAAATATTGGAAAATTTTCTCCTTCTACTTTCCTCCCACGTCCCACGTCCCGTATTTGCGATTGCGAGGAGGCGACGAAAAATAACCGGCGATGGCGAACGAGCATCGGTCACACGCAACTGCATCCCATCGCAGACTCGATAATTTTTTTCTTTTCGTAAAACTAAAAAAAAAACGATAGTAGGTAGCTAGGTACCAGTACCAAGCCGTAGACCTACGCTACGTAGGTCTGGGTATGTGCTCGGGACAACAAAATGCTTTTCCAAAAAGTTACCCTTTTTTTTTTTTGAAAAAAAAAAAACTATTTATAGGTACGCAGTATCCAGTACAAACACGCGGCTTTTTCGCGAGCACATTTCGATTCCGATTACGCTTATATTTCGCAGTTAATTATGCATGCGACACGTGGACTTGAAGCGAAGAAATACGCGATCCTTAATGAGAAAAAAGAATTCGAGAAAAATACAGGAGGTTAAATGATGGAACCGCTCTTGAATTTGATTTTGAGCGGTTCTACCCCAGAAAATATTTCCACCCCCCCCCCCCCCGTCGCATAAGTCGAACCTCTTACGGGTACCCGGACATTTCCCCGAATTCGTTTTCCCGAATAGGGTTTTCTCGACAACATTGTGGACATGGGTCCCAAAACCTGCAATTTAGAAACACTGTCCAAAAATCATCTCAAAAAATTCCACAGCGACATGGTGTCCTGAAACTGATTTGGGCATCGACATAGTGTCCCAAAATTCCCAATTTGGACATTATGTCTAAAAATGTAAAATTTGAATTTTCCTAATATCTCAATTTAGAATAAAGTATGTTTCAAAAAACTGTTCTGGGACACGGTGTCCTAAAAGTAACAAATTTCGACCTTACGTACCTATGTCTCAAAAACTCACATCCACAGTTTCTCAACAAACCCTAATCGGAATCGTTAAGATTCGGTGATAAAGGATTCGAGAAAACACTTATTCGAGATAATGACAACTAAATTCATAAATTTCACCGACTTTTCAGTGAATTTTCACTGATTTTCATTATTTTCATGCCTGGTAAACACCAAGTTATAATCATAGGAAAATTACCGTAAATACGATAATTAGGTATGGTACCTAAATTATGGTAAATATTCTAATAATAATGATAAAATATCGTAGATATTTCAACAATGACTGTAAATTACCGTAAATTGTATAGTTAATCTAGAGAATTACGATAAATTACCGTAAATACTTTAATATTGCGCGTATTTTGGCCGTTCGATTCGAATCTTGGTATTTTCGTGTTCGAAGCCGAATTACCGTGTAAGCCATGTCCGAGAGAAGCGAGGGAAATTTTTTTTTATATGTACTTATTAAAAAAAATTGAGGTTGAAAAATGATTTAAAAGCAATTCTTCCACTTAAGAATTGAGAGAAAAATGTTAGAAATTCGTGCTTTTTGAGGCAAATTATCAAAATGCACGCTATTTTCATGTTTTTCATGATTTTCATGCCCGATAGACACCACGTTTCAATGAAAACTTGTCACTGATTTTCACTTGTGCTATACACAGTTCTGACCGTTTCTCAGTGATTTTCGATAATTTTCATTGATTCGTACTCGCTGTGCTGTATATGGTTACTTACTTGAAAGGCTATTTAAACTGTGCTCTTGGCTCGCAATTTACGTACTATCTGTAGCAAAAATGAAAATGCAATGGTAATATTTTTCTGTGCTCAAATTTTCGATCAATAAAATTCTCATCTGCCCAGTTGAGGAATTTTTTTCCTCGCGTTACAATTTTACCGGATAAAACCTGCCTCGCAAACTTACAGCGGCATGCGAAGGCGAATCGTCTCGTCATATAATCAAAATCATACGAAAGTGTCACTCGACAGGAGACGTAGCTCTAGCTGCGGAATATCTACATAGTAGAAAAAGGTATAAACGAGATATTCAGAAGACGCGCATTAATCATCCTAACGCCGGGCGCTCTCTCATTTGTACACGACGCGACGCTGAAAAGAATTTATCAAATAGAAATTTCAATTTTAATACATAACAAACGTCGAGTTAAAAACAACAATTTCGTTTTCGTTGATGAAACAAAATAAACGAACGATACGCGGATGTGCGGAAAGCCGAGCCGGCCCGGCCCGGCCCAGAGACGGAAAAGGCCCGAAAGCCTCCGCCGCGCCGGAGTACTTACTCTCTGTAAGTAAGTACGAGCAGAGAAAGATGTGTAGGATTCGCGTACAGTCGAATAACTTTGCGCGGCGCTTACGCGGATACCGAGTTACCCACCCGACCCGACGCGACGCGACGGGACGACCGACGTCTCTACCAGCATCAGCAACTGCATACACATTATTTTTATCATTTAGGTATTTTGTATTGTATATAATATACACACACATACATATACATATAACCCTACGAGAGCCGTCTGCGCCTATACGAGTATTATACGTACGTCTACGTCTACGTCTACGTATATCTAACGTTTTGGTTTTATGTTGTACGAAAACGAATATGATGACAATAGATACGCGAGTACACGCGAAAATGAAAAATCAACAACCGAGCTGAATTTTCCAACAGCGACTTCAAAAAATACGACGACGCGATGTTATTAATTATTCGTGCGTTTATTTAGGCTGCCAGCAGCGTCGTCGCTTCGCTAGTTCGCTTCGCTCGCATACGAGAATCCTATATACCACCGACTTCTTGCGGGCACGACAGAGACAGATAACATTTTGCCAGCTACAGCTTTCAACCATACAGCTTCTTCTATTTACTATTACTTTTCAACCAATGTCGAACATGTCCTCGGGCTGTAGGCGTTAAAGTTGAATTTTCCTCAAATGCGACCATAAAAATAGGTACTCGAGTGACGAGTTTCTTTCTGATCTCAACACCCCGCATGCCTAACTCCAACTATAGCTTTCATCGTTCCTGACAGAAACATTGAAGTCAATTTCGCCAGCTTTTGTGCAGAAAACACATCTCCTTATGAGCGGATTGTTGTTGTTATTGTTTTTTTTTTGAGGGATGGAACTTGAAAAGTTTGATCTAATTTCTGAACTTCAATGAGAAATTATAGTTTTTTCAACAAGTATACGTAAGCCCAAAATCCCTTAGATCCGTATAAGCCTTTTCTATCATATGTATCACCGTAAAATTCCCATTGTAACCCAATGCCTTTGAAATAACTAAAATCATCAAAAATGGACCACATTTCCTGGACTACTAGAAAATTAGAACGAACCAAACGCATCACGTACGCACGTACCATGTACCAAACTTGAATCTTCATGAATCAGATGGAGCTAAAATTTGGCTCTTTTTTTCATTTTCATGCAAGTTTTCAAGTTCATCATTGCAAAAAATCGGTTATACTCGAAAATAGCTTCGAAAAAATGTGAAAAAGTTGGTGTTCAAGAATTTATACTTAATTTTCACCACAGTCTTTGAAGTGATACTATTTAGCAATTCATTTCAATTGTGCTACGACATGAGTAACCGAACCTTATCTTGAAAAACATTATTGTTTTCGAAAAAAAAACGCCAAAATAGGTTGAAAAACTGATTTTTATGAAAAATGACTTTTTGCTAAAAATGTGTTCTCTGATGTCTGAATAACATTTTAAGCACATTACCTCCTTTTTTTCGTTATTTCACGGCCTCGTAAAGCGTTGGCTTACATGTATCATCTTTTTTTTTTTGAGTAATTATGTTTGATTTCATTACCTTTTCCAACTCTTTCGCGAAGTTGGCAGTACTGGGTGACTAGGTATGGACATGAAATTTGCTCCATTGAATTTCCCATGAAATTATACTACAGGACCATCAATTTTTCATCATAGGTAATTTTATTTCTATGAGTAGGTATATTTTCAACATACTTATGTAGTTGTAAAAATTAAAAAAGATGTAGGTAACGAAAAATTTGATGAGTTTATCACTTCTCAACTTCAAAGTGGCATAACTCGGCGAGTTTTGTTCGGATTGAGCTGCGGTTTGCTCCATTCAATTTCTCGTACATTTTTCCATTGTAAAATGGTCAAAATTTCATATTAGACCCTCTTCACCATAAGGGTCAGTTTCTCATGCCACGTCACAATTTTTTTCTCCAATTTTCAAAACAAAAAAAATTACTCTTTAATAGTTTCAAATTATAGAAAATTCAAAACTACGTATTCCATAATCCTCCAAAATCCGAATTAGAATATTGGCGAAATTCCAAATTTTTTGAATCAATGAAACATATTAACGAATTATCACTACAAATCAGCGATTCTTACTTAGCTCTATGTACTTAATCGATTAAATAAGTAAGCCACCAATAATATGGGTAATCCGTGGGTGCATGTGTACGTGTAGTTGCGAAAGTTCATCATAGACCATTTTTGTTTTCTGTAAACTCTTTACAAAGCTGGAAAATTCTGAAATTTTCTGGTGACGGAAGGCCTGAATCTTCCTCTTCCCTTACTGCCCATCACCTTCTGTTCAGACTTTCGAATAAACTACATACATAATATATAGGTAGTTAGGTACCAGGTAGGTTAGGTACATAAAATACGACCCTTCCCAAGTATTAGCTCTAGAAAAAGTCCATGCGAAATTGCTACAAAAAAGCCCTTGTCGGACCGCCAGCGCCGTGGCCATTTAGTGTCTCTAAAAACTGTTGGCAAGCAACGGAAATGAGAAAAAGATGGAAAAAACTAAGCAGTCGTGTATACTGCGTCTGTGTCTGTGTATCTGTGCATAGTATACCTAGAGAGGTAGAGAAACTGAAGAGCAGAGAGAGAAAAAAAACGAATTTACTTAAATATACGAGTATAAATAAAATTAAAGTTAGATTTTACGCCATTTCAACGAAATCGCGCTCAAATCCAAATTATTCTTTAGTTGCAAAGTGAACAGTCGTAAATTAAAGATTAGGCGGCGGCGGTGGCGTAAAGCCCGGCGCGGCGTATTATCGAGGTTTACTCTTCGGGAATCATAGGCGAAAAAAAAATCGTAAATCAAACTAAATTTGTAACTTTTTTTTTAGTTAGGTACTTAGTTTTTTTTCTTTCTCTCTTTCTCTCTCTCTCTCGCTAACTGCATTATACATTATTAAGATATAATTCATTTTTTGAAAGCTTCGCCGGATAAACGAGCACGTTTAAATGTAAGAAAAATGGCCATCCAATATAAGCAGGGTTAAAATAACAATTCTTACTTCCAGTCGTGAAAGATAAGATAGCCATTTTTTTTTTTTTTTTTTTGTTAGGTGAAGTTTGCTCGAGTGTTGCGAGCTTTTTCTCTCCAATATCATATTTTTCTTGTATATTTGGACCCTTTTTCACATACATACGAATATGTGGCGCTGGCTTCGCTTTTCAGTGCTTCGTAATGTTACATTTATAAATAAAAAAAACCACCCACCACCAACAGAAACATCGGCCAATGACATCGTCCATCGAAAGGCAATGGATCTTTTTTTCGATGCCGTATGGTTGGTTACATGTTTTGTATCGTCAAAATTATCAAATTTCACCTGTATCGGGTCGTATGTAATTTACCTTCACTTTGATGATGCAGATTTATGAATAAGAAAACGTCTCCAAACTCGTGCCTGTTGTCCCCTCTCTTCCCTTGCTCGTCACCACTACCCACGTAATTATATCTAATTACCTATTACCTATTACCTATACCTATACATTATGACAAAAACTTGCAGATCTGCGTATGAAATTGTAAAATAGTAAGCAGATACATATGTAGGTATGGTATATAAAGGAACCTAGCTACCAACACAATACACAATACACGAATAGGGCCGTATGGTTTTTTGTGCAACCAAAAACCGCGTAGGTACCTACCTATCGCGTGGAGTATATTTTAATCTAATGTAAGTTGGGCGCGGGCGGGCACTCGTACGTAATTTTTCATACTCCAGTCGTCATTGCCATTCCACGAGGGAATACGGCGAAATAAAATGATAAAGCAAAGCAATAAACCAACGCAACGCAATAAATACGTTTATAAATGTATCGCGAAAAATATGGTAAGTACTTAAATTATGCTTGACTATATAATACGGGCGCAGGCCTAGCCACAGATATGTATTACATGCACTACATCATCTTTTCACGTATATAGGACCACAAAAGACACGATTAAGGGGAGAAGGCGAGGCGGCGGCGGCGGCGGCGGGATAAATTGTGAAATTTGTAATTACCCAGCGCCAACGACGCGACGCGACGCGTACTCGTCAAATTACACCACGGTGCCTGCCTGTGCATTGTACATACAAAGGACCGCCGCGCCACCAAGATGAAAATTCACGCTTATTTATATCTATATTTAAATAGTATAGGGACAGGGACACAGGGACCGACCGTGGCGTTGTCGTAGTCGCATGAGAAGCTGAATTAGTGGCTTATTAAACGTTAAAAGCTTTCTTTTTCTTTATTTTTCCATTTTTTGTGTTTTTTTTTTGCCATAGCGATATAAGGGGCAATATTCTAATTATTATTAGCAGCAACGAACTAACTTTGAAATGTTAAGTAAAAAAGCTTAGGGCGAAAATGGAAATAACTTCATCTCGAAAGTCTCCTTCTTAAGGAAATGATATAATGGGATTTTAATTATGTAATAACGCTGCCACAGCATTCACTAAAGGCATTACGCGCATTAAGCTTGTTCTGTTTACTTTTTGCTAATTTTCAAAAAAGTTGTTAGTTTGTTAAAATGAAATTTCGCGAGGAATGCTCGGAACACTGCGTACGTCTCGGCAAGCCGTGCAAGATGCAGAATGCTGCAAAAATACTTGCAACAGTAAGAAAAGTAAATAAGCACGATCAATTTTTCTCTCATTCGAGTAAGTAGTTAAGTACGCTGCGTTTTCAGGCCACTTGTAACCGCGATTTAGATAAGAAGCTGGTAAAAACTAAGAATAAGTTGGTTAACGAAATAATTTCTCAACGAAAATGCTATATAGGTAGGTACTAGGTATTTTAAGCGCTCATCGTTTTCGTTTCGAAAGGGAGCAGAATTTTTGAAACAAGCACCTCAACGAATCAACTTTTTCAAGAAATGATTTTTTTCGAAAGGAGCGCGAACTGATTGCAAATTCATACAAAACAACAAAAAAAAAATCGATTTCAATCACAAACATTTTTATGGTTTTAATATGTCAAGAAATTGTGCAATCCGAATTGAAGAAAGTCGATATCAGGAAAGGAGTCCACTTTCTTGAATTTTGATTAAAAAAATTATACGTCATTCGAATAGTAACACGGATAGATACTCGTACGTAGTACGTACATATGTATTACTTAAAACATTTCCTGAAAAATTTCGGACTTTATACAAAAATTTACCATCAATTGAAAATAAACTTCACCGGGTACCTACTTCGCAGTTGTTGAAATTTTCAAGGTTTGAGTATAGGTAGATGAGTGATGTGTTATTCTTATACATCCGACTATCGATATCGTCCCAATCGGACTAAGTAGGCTGAAACGAGACGAGACTCTTTGTGAGCAGTATTGCAAATTTTGCCTCAGATTGCACCCAAGTTGTCCTGAAATATGTTGATACATAACTTTGATTTAGTTGAACAGACTTGTCCAAAAAGTGTTTTTTTTTTCTTCTCAAGCTTTTACACCGCGCGAATCAACAGTCCGAAATAGAACAAGAATTGTTTGTTTTTATTGCAATGTTGAATTCGCATGTACCTAATAGGTACAGCAAAGAGAAGCGACGCGACGTTTCAATACAGATTTCATCGATATTCGTAAACCGTCCTCAAATACATATGAATGGTAAAAGTTCAAGCCAAACTCGTACTTGATAATTTGGCTAATGACTAACGTTTCCTTGCCCTCATCGCCACCGCCGACGTATCTACATTTGATAGAATTTCGCAGTAAAACGCGAAGCAATAAGGCATGGTTTGAGGTGAAGCAGAGTTGCGCGAACGGAATAGGGTACAAAAGTTTCTAACAAACAAATAAGCAAGCAAACGAACAAACAAACAAACCGACCGACCGACCGACCAACCGACCAACAACCGTGTCTTTGGCCAGCCAAACTGGAAAATGCGGATACGATATTTTGTTTTGCATTTCAGGCGAGTCGAGTCGACTTTCCAACCGTTGCGTTGACCGTATGCTGACGCCGCAACCTTGCCGCACCTTATATACAACGCCTAACCTACCTATGTGTCAAAAAGTTGACGTTGAAAAGGGCCGTTCATATTTTAAAAGTTATTCGCCAAATTTGTAATTTCGTATACTTATTGCGTACGCGAACGCTCGTATGGTATACCAGCATCAGCAGCCCCAACGTTGGAGGCGACGCGACGTGACGCGACGTACTTAGTCCCGGCCCCGACCCCGACCCCGACCCCGACCACAATCTCAACTCGATGAAAAGAAAGACTTGACAGAAAATGAAAACAATAAAACTAACACGTAGAGTGAAACGCAAAGTAATGGTAAAGGCAAAACGAACATTAGTTAGTCGTATTATTATTTGATTTGGCAAAAAGCGGGACATTAAAAGCTGATGAGCGCTTTTTTACACGAGCATGATTTTTATTACTGGCTTGAGAAAATGAGAATATTCGTGTCATTTTCTTGTTTTTCTTGATTTCCATGCCCGGTAGACACCATGTTATACCTAAGTGAAAAAATTTTAAATTATAGTAGGTATAAGCCTCCCGCATGTAATGCATAGATTAGATATAGTAAAAATGCTACCTAAATATTACAAAGCCCAGAGTATTTTTAGTGTATTGCATGTATTTTGTAAAAACGCGTTCGAGATTCAGAGGTGCCTTCGGCCTTTGGCAGCGCAACGGATCCGTTCGGTTAGATATATTCTTTTTACTGTAAGTACGCGTAGGAATCTACGCGAAAGTTCGTGGCTGGTGCGGTGGCCACTGGTCGATGCTTTCGATATTATAGCTTTTACGGTTACATATGCGAGTACATAGCTAGAGCTAATAGTACTGCGTTAAAAAGACGCGGAGCGGTGGTGCGGTGATGCGCTCGTATTCGATATCGCGGTCGTTGTGATGCAAGCCCGCATTGTCGTTTTAAAGAAACCAAGCTCGGGTTGCGGTATGCGCCGATACCGATAGGCCAAATCGCGATTGAAAACATGAGCCGAAAAACGCAGGCGATTACGGGCCAAATTTTCGACTCGAATCGTCGTCGCCGCGGATAGTCCGCGGGTGTTTTTTTCCCTCTACGACGCCGAAGAAAGTTCGCAGCACGCCGACCAACGTAACGCGCCATCGTTCGAGAAGATAATTACGTCATTTTTTATAATTATATGGCCATTAAGTTCTGAGAAAAAAACAGAATTATAATAAAAAAAATAAAATAAAAAAAACTAGGCAGCATTTGCTGTTCGCAGATAACAAATCATTTCTGCCACCTTTCCACGCGGTGCAATTCTCCTCGTACACCCTTTCCTTACGTCGCGCCGCGTCCAATTTTCCACACAGAAATTAAGGTCGCGCCGAATGAAAAGAACAGAATGAAATTAGAAGCTTTTAAGCTTTCTTTTTTCGTACTTCTTTTTCGTCTTATTTCTCGTCTCGTCGTCCGAATATTTCGTTCGTTTTTATCGCATCGGTTCGGTAAGGTTCCGTGCGAATTTCGGGTCGGCAATTGTGAAAAATTTAATTTTATTTCAAGTGGCCTACGTTGAAGGACGTGCTATTGCTTCTTCTTCTTCTTCTTCTTCTTCTTCTTTTTTTTTTTGAAAAGAACGAACGTCTTCTAAACAAGTTTACATACCACATAGTGCGTAGCTAAAAACGGTATATTTACAATCGAGTTTCAAAATTAAAATACCAAATAAAATCAGGGCATAGGAGTCAGCAAAAAAGTTGACTACTGACTCCGGAGTCAATTTCAGACTTTGATTCTTGACTCCGACTTGACTCCGGAGTCAAGCCGGAGTCGGAGTCAATTTGAAGTCAGTTTGACTCTGACTCCGGAGTCGACCCCTATGCCTTGAAATAAATTTTTAAACTTGAAGCAAGGTTCTCCCCAATCTCCAATACCTACATTCGCGAGAATTTTTAAGACAAAGTAGAATACAGCAAAACTTCAAAATCAAAATGCAGAATTTTAGTAAAATCTGCTGCTTCTTTCACTTGAAAAAAAAACTATAATTCAATGAAATAGTATAGGTATTATAGTGTAGGAGGTGAAAGTGAACCATTTCTTGTCGAGTGCGAATGTTGGCGAAATGAGCTGAAGGCGAGTGAAGCCATCGCACGAGACAAGAAATAGTTCACTCTCACCTCTTACATTACAAGATATTTTTCTTCATACACTTGAAGTTTTTTCAATCGAGAACAATCAATTCATAGAGTGCACTGGTTTAGTGTTGTGTAATGAAAAGTAGTACTTTTCATCGCAGGGTGATAAAAAGTACCTACTTACTCCTTTCTACAATGGTGTCCTTTTGTATGCTGCGAAGCGGGAATAATACGATTATTAAACTTTCATAGCGTGGTGTAGGTAAGTATAAAAAAAATTTAATGCGCACTTCTTAGATTTTCAGAACCACTTTGTAAATAAAAGGACTTTTTATCGCCTGCAGAAAGCAGGTCCTACGGTCAGACTTCTGATATATCGGATTGCCTCGGAATTTCAATAACTTCATGACCATGCCACAAAATTAAACTTTTTTTTTTAAAATGTTACGTCTGGAAAAAGTATATTCACCAACAAACGCAGCATGTGTATTAATAGTCATCTATGGTCAAAGTGGCATCATTTTTCAAAACCCCTGCAAATTCATCAAATGCAACATTAATGACATTGTGATATTGTACAGAATCTATAACTTCATAGGTTTTTTTAAAAACGAATTTTAAAAATGATGCCACTTTACCTGTAAACTTCACAAAAAGATGCCATCTCGACCGTAGGCACGAAAAAAAATTTTTTGCTTTAAGGAGTAGAATATAAGTGGTAAAGTGGCATCAAGTTTCTGATAGGTTTTCTGGCATCTATAGCACTTATCTTAGCCAAATAACAGCAAACGGAAACTGGCATCCGAAAAATGATGCCAGTTTCCAAAAAAGATGCCAGTTTACCTGTAGACGAAAAAAAAAGATGCCACTTTGACCATAGACAAATCTATATATATAAGTAACTTAACCATATACATTCACAATCGTTATGATCTATTCTAACCGTTCCAAGGCTTTATGAGATTCCAAATCATAAACAACCACTGGAATTTCATAATAACCATTCTCCGAAAATGACCATGTCTAAAAAAACGCAAAAATGCAAATCTCTCCTTCGAAATACATAAGAGTATGTAGCTACCTACCATGTACAGAAAATAAAACAAGAAACCCCGAAAATACAACCCCGTCGTCTGCAAAAATTACTGATAAATTGGTTAAAACAATTAAAAGACGATAAATGCCAGTAGAGTAGGTCACCAGCTTGCTTTTACAAGGTGGAAGAAGCACAGCGCGCGTATCGGTGGAAACGCGGTAACTTTTCTCTTTCCTTCTCTACTTCCGCCTATAGTCATTGAAATTCAATATTTTTTATTCGTTTCGAATTGTTTTTTTTTTCAGCTTGATAATTTCGGGAAAAAGTTGGGTCATTATATTTTTGGAACGTTACCAGATTTTGTACGCTTAGAAAATGCAAAACTAAATGGCAAAGATTTGGTTCAGATTTAAAAAAAAAAAAAAATCGCGGCAGAAATTTTTTACAAGAGATGAACGTGACGAGACGCGGAGATTCGAAGAAAAAGTGTGATCGAGGCGGAAAGGCTGCGGAAGCCATCAGAATGGGAGGTGTATGTATATATTAGGTATCCGGATTACGAAACGAAAAAAAGTTTTCGTCGCGAACAATTAAAATTAATAATTTTCAAATAAACTACACTTTTCGACGATTTCATTTGACTTTAATTTTTTTCTTATTCGTTCGCGAGTATTCGAAAAAGTTTCATTTATCGATTTCGTTTGTTGTTCTTACTGCCTTTGCGAGGTTATTGTTTATTCGCGAGAATTTGTTTGTGTTTTCTTTAGCGTTTTCCTTTATTTTTAATCATCGGTGCCGCGAACCGAACGCGTCCTTACCACGCTTACAACGAGGATATACGTAGACGTATAAATAAATACGTCCACGTACTTACTCGTACAGATAAGGCAATACGGCGCGGCACAGCGCGGCGTGTTATTTTTTGCAAATCTCGAACGCAAACGCCGGTGCGGTGTACGGAAAATTATTCCTTTGTTCGACTCGACGTTTCGAATGTAAATTCGTTCGATCGAATATCGCCGAATCAAGTACGTCTAATACGTACGTATTGTAAAGTATAAATAGGTATACCTATCTAAGTATATAGGTTGGGATTAATTCTTGAAAATTAGCTATATCGACTCCCATTTCCGTCGTTTTGCGCCAACATTATACCTAGGTATGTAGTATGTACTTCTGATTCTGATTAGGATCTGGTGCAGCGTTCTAAGTAAGATTTTTCTTCTCCTCGAATAGTATTCCATTCCAGCGAATCAGTCTGATCGTATGTTTGCGGTTAAAATTGCTTACGTTACTGCAAGTACTGTTTTCTTTGTGTGTGTGTGTGTGTGTGTGTGTGATACAAGGAGTCCAACAAAATTTGGTTTTGGTGAGCGAAAATACTGACTAATACTGACATTTTGGAATGACTTTCTGAGTCTCCCCCTCCCAAAAAAATGAATGAATTTTCTGCTAATTTTTCATTTTACTTCAAAGTTCAAATCGGTGACTTTTCACAGATCTTTCAGTCAAAATTATTGATTTCTTTGACAAATTGAAAATTGGTTAAAAATCAGTAATATTTAACTGAAATGATATGCGAAAAATCATCAATTTTTAAAGTACAGGGAATGAAATACTGCCCGAGCGAAGCGAGGAGGGCAAACATTTTTCAAAAAATACACTTTTTCACATTTTTATGGTGAAAAAATTTCGCCTCCTTGATAATTGAAAAAAAAATGAGAGTTCGGAACAAAAATATTCACCTCCGTACCTCCCTCTGAATGAGCCTGACTGAGCCCTGACTAAGTCCGAGCACAGCGAAGGTGAAAATTTTTAAAAAATGGACTTTCAGGATCTGAAGTTTTATTATTAGGTCAAACAAAATTATGCTTTTTTCATGGTTTGTATCGATTTCTAAAAAAAACTATATCGACTCATTTCCTGGTCTCCTTTCAAAAAAATCGAAACATTTTTGAAACTTCCAATCGAAAGTGTTACCGAGTCCTTTAATAAATTTTTTTCATTTGAAAATGATGATCGCGTCTAGGATGGAAAAGAACAAGTTTCATACAATCATTTTGAAAATGAGCGAAAATTCTTGAAAAAAAAATCATTCAAAAGCTGAATATTTTTTCATTTTTTGATCATTTTCTAAATAGGTAGGTATTAAAACGGAAAGAAAATCTCAAATCTCTTATTTTCAAGGAAGAATAGAATTTTTTTTGGAATTTTTGAAAAAAATACTGACCTTTCGAGTAGGTACAATAGTCAAAGTCAAAAATACTGACTTATACTGACTTTTGGACACCCTGTTAGATATTAGACCACCCAAAAGGATACGGAGATTTCAGATACCAGAAGTAATTCGGCAGTTAGGTAGCACGATTTCTCCACTCGATACACCTCGCCGATTGCCCCCCTCTCTCAGCTTTTTTCCAAAAAAAAAAAAGAACACCTATCTATAATTTAGGACATAAGCATTTAAGCGATTTTTGGTAAGTTAAAGGTTGAAGGTTGAACTCGAATGAAATTCCAAACGAAAATTTGCCAAGTTTATCCGTCCGATGTCTTTTTCAGGCCACGTTTCAATTTTTTAGCCCGTCTTTTCGTTTCATTTCGAATAAGACTTCAACTTGGTATTTCCGACTTATTCGACCATATCGGAGACGGTTATAGCTCGTATTATACTCCAAATCTTTCAGAGTCAGGCGACATTTGAAAAATTAATCCGAAAAACGTGACAGCCTTTTTTTTTAGCCGCTTTGCTTTGACACGACTATACTTGAACAACTGTGTTTCGAGTTACATAATTATCAAGTACGTAGCACTTACCTACCTATGCGATTTTGAAACCTTACAAACAGTGAAACGATTTTTCAATGAATGCACAGTCATTCGAAGCAAAAAAAAGAAGAAGAAGAAGAAGAAGAAGAGAAAACGTAGATTAGGAAGAGAGAAAAAAAACGAGAAAAATTGTTGGTCGATTGCGGGGCAAAAAAGTGGAAAGTTTTCGTTCAACTTTTAAACCGTTATACAGGAGAAAAAAACATAGCGTCTTTTAAAACCGTTAATAGCGACGTTTTACAATTTGAAACGAACAGTTTAAATTTTAAGTATCCAGATAAATGGTTTTATTTGGCAGAATCGAATAAATAAAAATCTCGTAAATTTTCGCCAAGTGGCTGGAGGATTGCGGTAATGTGGCGGTGGCGGCGGCGGCGGCTGCTGCAGCTGCTACTGCGCCGTTAACTGCGACCGTAACGTAAGCCAGGGAACGCGGATAATTTCGACTTTTTTACGAGTTTCCGTAATTGTCATTTAATTTAAACTCGAAGAAAAGTATAACTTGGGTACTTGAACGCGCGGAAATGAAGTTTTAGTTATGACGTCGCGTCGTCGTCTTCGTATACCGCCATAGTCGTCGTAGCTCTTCCATGCCTTTTGTCGCGCAAACGTATACTATACCTACCATCTATTAGGGTGGATCGCGAAAAAAAAAACATATCTCGGATTTCGACCAAATTCGCTGGGGTTGTTGGGTCACCATCGAAGACTATCCAAAAAAATGTTGAGCCTCCCGGGTGAAGAAGGAGGGAAGCTGGAGGTCCTCAAAGGGCACCTCCTTTTGAAAAAAACGCGAGTTTTTGTGTTTTTCAGCTCGAAAATACGGCGTGAGATTCATGAAGGTGCGATCTGAGTTTCTAACCCACCCCCCCCCCCCCCCCCGAACTATCGCCATCCTTCTCCGATGAAAACTCAGACCTCTACCACGGGGTCTAAAAGTTGCAGTTCGCAAAATTTCCATATTGTGAAATTCGGGAAAGGGGCCGCATACTCCCTTGACTGTATAGGTAAGGTACACATAGGTATTTAGATACTGTTTGGTTGCACATTCGTCAGTCGGGGTCGCATAGGGCACCGATACAAGAAATTGTGTATGGGCTCCGGAAGATGGAGACGAAAAACTTTAGCCGATGTCCAAACAGAACCACCGATCAACATAAGTAGGACTATACGAATAGGTACACCTAATGACTAGATAATTCGTGTGATCGAATATTGTTATTACGAGAGAAGGCGTTTGATCGAACGAATTAATTGCGCGTACAATGTGCACTCGCTTAACTCACGTTGGTGTTGTATAAATTAGGTAGGTATATAGGTATTAGGTACCTAGTTGGGTGTAAGAAAAAATCAACGAGCGTAGCAAAAACGGCAAATGGCAAATGTTGCATCCAAATTGTATGTACACATTTTCACATTTAACAAATAGTCCGAATAAAGTACTCGCTAGCTAGTAGCTATAGCTACTATACGAAGTACTGCGTTACACAAAATTAACTTTCGGAAGCTCGTAAACGTATCGCTCGGTTATCTGGCATTTCGAGCTTCGCCTACATGGATTGAGTGGTGTAAAAAATGGTCGTGTACAAAGGCGCGTCGCGTCGGCTGCGGTGTACAGAAAGGGCGCAGATTAGGGAAGGGCAATGCGAAGCAACGCGACGCGACGACCAGCAAAAACGGCTGGAATTTTCACGTAAAACAGTATGTTTCGAAAACTTCCTTGCAGCAGTGCCAATAACTTTTGATCGAGTTGAAATACACTGAGATGATTCAAACGTATAGCCATAGAGCCACAACCATTGCATTCTCAATAACTGGATCTTTTGATATCTATGTATTCCTAAAGTTTCGACCAAAACGACTTTCCAAATTCACTCGCCGCAGCATGTTTCATAGTTTATACAATCTGACTTTCCACCCTGCTAAACTTCCCAAAGTACAAGTATAAACCTTAGGCGCACCCAAGGAGGGGACTCAGAGGACTTGAGCCTCCCCCTTCCTCTCTTAAACTCGGAGAAAAGATTTTTTACAGCCAAAATATTAAAAAAACGTATTTTCTGTTTCTCAAACAGTATTTTATTCGACTTTCAATCATTTCTCTCAATCAATTCTCAGTTTGACGGAAAAAATTGATCATTTTTAACTGAAAGATCGGTGAAAAATGACTAACTGGAAATTTGACTCCTCCCCCTAATTTCCTCAAATTCTCAGCCCCTCCCTTAATTAATTTCTGAGTGCGCCTATGGAATAAAGTAAGTCTAACCATAAGTAAGACCACCGAGTTACCTACCATACGCGACAGTGTCTGATAAAAGGGATCATTCGGCCAAAAAATTGGTTTTCAATTTTCGCCTTTCAAGGTTACTAATATTTTTAACTAGGTACAATCTCTTTAACAAACAATTGGAAGCGGCTCCAGGCCCCAAAAGTTGAAATTATTCCACGTTCAATAAAAACAAAAAAAAACATCAAACCAAAAAACGAGCCTCAAAAATCCGGTTTTAGGTACTTTATCCACCTGTTCACTGTTCAGAGCTGCTGTCTAATAGAAGAAACCACGCGACCAAAAAAAAAATGTTCATTTTCTTTTTGGATATTCTTGTGGGTTATGCGAAAAATACTAAAAAAATCGACTAGAAGTGGTTTCAGGTACTTAACTTGAAACTTGAAAATAAGGGGTTAATTTGGCCCTTAGCTCCAAGACAGACGTTATCTCGAGGTTTAAAAAAGTCTGTAAAAAATTTTGACCTCCCCCCCCCCTCCCTCCCTCCTTTCCGATACTTAGTAATTAAATTGTTCAAATTTCAAGAATTTTCAATTTCAACGAAAGTGAAGGAAACTTTTTGTTCTTTGATTCAAAGTATAGATTTTGTATAGAGATTGGTGCACTCTTTCATGTTGTTTTGAAGTTTTGACCATTTGAAATTTTCACTGTAAAAGCATCCTTGATAGCGAAATTCACCTTAGTATAAAAAAATATTCCAAAAACGACTTTTTTTTTTCAATGAAAATTCTTCCACGTAATTCACTCTTGGCGATTGCAATGTTTTTATTTTAGAAAATGGAAATTAAACAAAGAATTTTTCAGTAGGTTGATCTTTTTGAAAATAATGCAATAAAATGGCCGTAGTGATTCTAGGACATATCCCAGAATTCGATTACCTACTCGAAATGATAAAAATTCCGAACGGACATTGGCTGGAATAACTGTTTTCTAGAATCATTTATCCCCGAATACTGCATTCCCAAATCCAATTCCCCGAATTTAACAATTTCAATTAAAATTTTTTGAGAAAAAGTGGATGCGAGTTTTTGGAACATTGGTCCTAACTTAATTACAGGACACTATGTCCCAGAACAGTTTTTTGAGACATATTTCCAAATTGAGAGTTTAGGAACATTCAAATCGGACATTTTTGGACATTACGTCCAAATTGGGGAATTTTGGGACACCATGTCCCTGTGAAATTTTTTGAGATATAAATTCTAAATTGATGTATTAGAACTGCCCAACGGCCAAAATTGGTGATTTGGTCAGTATGTCCAAATTTCAGATTTCGGGACACCATGATCACGATTTTTCAATTCAGGAAACTGAACTCGTATTATTTTCGAACTATATTGCATAATGTTTCTTATAGCGAATCGCGGTTATTGGTTGGTGGTACCTCTACCTTCAACCTTCAACCTACGTTGTGTTTCGCGTTGCTACGCTGGTTAGGTAATAGGTACTTATTCGTATTCGCATTAAAGAAGCCATCGAACGATGGTGAAGCGGCGCGGTGTAGTCATTAAGATAAGCTTATACGTACGTATATATATACACACACAGATACACTACAGTACCTAGTTTGAGCATAGCTAGAGAGTAGAGAGATGTACCTAGCTACTACCTAGACCTAGAACCTACCTAGCAGTGAAACTAAATTGCCGACTCAATAATAAATATTAGACAGAACGCATAAACGGACGACTTTTCGGGTAATTAAGCGATTTTGTAAGCGTTACCGTTGTTCTTGCGTTGCTCGGGCCCAAGTACGTCTGAACAACGTGTATTTGCAGCGTTAACCTACTGTTTCCTACAATACCAATATACGAATACCAGTAGGTCTAGGTATATGTGTACTTAAAGCCTGGGCGGCTTCGGCATAATTTTCTCTCGTTCCGTCGTCATCTCGCCTGTGCTGCGGCCGCGACAACCGAGAATGAGAGCTTTTGCACGTCCTGCTCGATGCTCGATGCTCGGGCTCTTTACTTTTTTGGCTAAAACTAATCAATATTAACGACTCGCCGCAGCTCCATATTTTTACTAACCTATGTGTATAGATTACACAATAAGTATACACTTGAACACCCTATTCTGCTACTGTATATACCTCTGCCCTCTTTACTTCGTACCATACTCTACCTAGGTATTTATTATCGGGTATCAAGTACAATCATACAATTACATATACACAATATTTCAAAGATGAATTTCGCGGACTTTTCCAAGTTTTCTCGACTTTTTTCATATAATATTCACGGCGCGGGGAGAAGCGGGAGCATTCTTTCTTCCTGAGGTAATTACTTGAAATGCAACAATCTTTTTTTTTTTTTAAAAAAAAACAAAACAAAAAAACTCGTCACTATTTCTTACGAGGTATTGCGATGCCTTCTTTCCGGTCATCCGGTCACAAAAACGACTTAAATTCAATTCTGAAAATCTTTTGAATACATTCCCTCTGGCTCCTTGAAAATTTGAAAAATGATAGGTTTTAATTATGTCAATTATGTGAATGAAAATTCAGATTTTTCGCAGGTGAAAATTTTAAAAATTTCTTCGCAATTCCTTGCCGCCTCCCCCTCCCCCAAAATATGAAAAAATGCGTCTCAATAAATTTATAAATTTTAAGCAAGTCCCTGAAAGTTCTTGAAATCTTTTCGGCTGATTTCAGTAAATGAAAAAATCGATGAGAGAGCAAGAAAAAAAGATCATTTTGTTGATATAAGTACCTATACTTATTCAATATTAGGTATGGATATTAATCTGCTGGAAGCCGAGCGAAACGAGAGCGAAAATTTTTGCAAAAGAAAGCCTTCCGAAGTTGAAAATAAACGTGGCCAATAATTCCGAATTCTTTTCCACTCCCTCCACTTTTGCATCACGTCTTTTTTCTCTCATCACAGCTTTACAGCTAATTAAAAGTACGTACGTTTGAAAAAATCTTCATTCAATGGACAAAGACGTGCATTTAAATTAAACCTTGAAAACAGTTTTGGAGAAATTTCAAACATTCCAGTCATTTTTCTACTTTTTTCAAATTTTCAAAATTTTCAGCCTTTTCCTTTTTCCTATTCTTCGGGTTTTCCGAAAAATTGACATCCTGTACTTATATTATGTACTTGGGGTTGCCACTGGTTTGTATAGATACATGATATTGAACATATACTTACACAGTATACGAAAACGAGACGCAGACGAAGACGGGGCGAATTTCCGCTGTGTCGGAGTAATTGCCTGAAAGTTATACTCTTTAAAAGTTCATTATCGAGCGATAATTCGTCTTTAATGATTTTCATTATCGAAACGTTCGAAGTTGAAATTCTCTCGGAGAAGATACCGGATATCTATTCTCTCGGTTTAAGTATGCTCCGCTCGTCCCAGCTGTTTATAATAAATACATTAGCGTCGTACAGTCGCGCTTTTACCCGGCAAAAAAAAAAAAAATACAAAAAGTTTTAGTTCTTGCGATAGTTTTTCGCGGACTAACCGGTCTGCTTCTCGAATATTTTTTTTCTTTCCTTTTACAAACTCGACGCGATGCGACGTTTTAATCGAATTTTTAAAAATATGTAAGCTGCACGTATTGCAGAAGATATAGGTACCAAAAATCGTAAATTGTTCGGGCGATTGCGTGTCGAATAAAAACGATCGCTTTATTTCGAGATTAAATTTAATTAATTTCGTTAAGTACTTTTTTTTAATCTTGTTTTTCAGGTTAGAAAGTGGATTCTTTTTCAGTTTCAAGCGATTGGACGCTTTTCGGAAATTGATCTCGGAAAAGCTGTAAAGCGGGTGCAAGGTAGGTACTCGTAGTAGGTAAGGTAGGTACTAGGTAGGTACAAAGCGAGTTCTTCTTACGCATACTCAAGTACCCTGTACTCGGTAATCTATACAGTATTTGCCACCCAACTACCTTGAAAATTATCTTTCGTTATAAACGTGTATTTCGCAGAAATATACACACAAGAGAGGCGCAGAAAGCAAAAAAAAAAAAAATCGATATGGATAATCTCGTTTTTCAGTATCATCCGAAGCGAATTTTGCGGTTTAATGTGAAATTCGTAAAACCATTTGCGATTTTGAAATGAGATTATTTTTTTCGCGTGTTCAAAATAAAGACTGTTGAATTGAAAAACAACAACGACGGCGAGCTAAAGATTTAGCTACACGTATAGCAATCAAGAGAGGACACGACGATGGAGAAACATCATCAAAATTTAGCTTCGGACGATCGAAGATACCTACATTTCTACACGAAGACCCAAGTGAGGCGCGTTTTTCTCTAGTTTTTATCGATGCGATTCGCTCCGCGCTTTTCCCCGGTGAAATCTTTTTCACTCGAGCTAGATAATTTCCGTCGGAAAATACATTTCTTCGTTCGGATTAGACGCGTGTAGGTATAGTGGTACCTATACCTACGTAACGTGTAAGTAAGTAAGTATGTACCTATATCAAAGAAAAACGCATCCTATTGCCGCGTTATCCGACAAGTCGTGTCGATGTCGTATACGAAGATGAAGATACACACTAAAGCGAATTTTCCTTCACCAGTTGCTCAACCCAGACAATTTTTCTCCTCTTTCGTCGCGATTGATATCGAGGGAATTCGGTATGTTTTTTCACCAGCCATTTCCCTTATCTGTTTTTCTGTATTATTTCTCCACGCCTTTACGCTATTTTTTCCTATAGTACCTACGTGAAAGAATACAAGAATAGCTGCTGGAGTGTGTCCACGTTGTCGATGACTTCCCCGTCCCTCGACCCTTGCTTCACGTTTCGGTCTCGCTGGACATGGGGACAAAAGTTGGAGATGTTAGATTCTGTGCTCGAGGGAAAAGGAAAAAAAAACGGACACGAGTCGAATATTCGCATTTACATACGTACATGTAAACAGATGCCGCGTAATGGCCACGTAACGTAAAGGGCATCGCTTGGCTTTTGGTATAGAAAAAAGAAAAAAACAACGATTGCCATAGCGAAGACGTGAAATCGTCTCGTCGCGAAGTAAAGAAATGGCGAAAGTAAAATCGGCAATAAAATTAGAAATAAAGAATTGGATAAATGTTATTCGTTCGTTCGTTGGATCGGTCGGTCGACGCGACGCGACGCCGACGGTGTGTTATTCATGAACAACGAGCTACGAGCACGAGCTGTAGGACGCAACGTAAAGCAAAGGCGCTGCGACTACGACAACGACGAGGAAAAACGTCTGAAATAAAATGAAAAATCCGATCTCTCGAGGGAGGAAACGGTATTGCTTCGCTCTTAGTGTATATTGTTTGGTATCTTTTTCTATCAAGTTGGAGTTTGACCTCTGGAGACTTTCGTCGTTAGCGTATCATTTGTTATTCTGCGATGATATGCGAAGATGTACGAGTCCGTCGTTTTTTTTCTATTTACTAAAAGACGCGCCCTTTTCAAAAAAAAAATTCTTTACGTTTCTTATTTTGTTTAGAGAACGAAAAAATCCGGACGAGAGTTTTCAGGGATGCTGAATTATTAGCCTTTTTTCTCTCTCTCAAGCAGCATAAGTATTGGTAAGTATTTCTGTTACCTATATGTAGACTCGCAGTCGTATATAAGATGGTAGGGGAAGGTACGAGGAGACTGAGGAGGCTACAGAGACTAAAGTTTCCCAAGCCGGCCGAGAAGATGAGATTTCTGATGGATATTACTCGTTGCAATATCCAGATCTTTCTTTCAAAGATGTCCTGGTTGGAAGGTGCGAGGAACAGGGCAGGGCAAGAAAGAGATTAGTTATCATGGAAAATAACTACGGTGCGGTGCGTGGTGGTAAGAGATATTAAGTAGAGTGGAACGAAAAAAAAAACTCCCAGAATTTTGATAAAATTTCCACATAGGTAGTAAATATTTCAAGAATTACGATAAATTACCGTAAATATTTTAGTAAAATTAAGGTACCTATAATTTAATCATCAATATTTTAATAGGTACCTAATCATAAATTATAGTAAAAATATAATTATTGATAATTACGGAAAATGACTGTGAACATTTCAGTAATTATAAGTAGGTAATTACCGTAAATAGGTATTTTGATAATTACGATATTATTATCATAAATATTCTAACAATTAAAATAAATTAGTAAGTAGTAACTTACTGTACTCGGGGAAAAATCATCAGGTATGAGCAGGCCTGAAAAATGGCCGCGATTGAGCAGGTATGATCAGATCCTGTTCCGCCATGAGCAGGACAACAAAATGAGGGTTTTAGGTATGATCAGACCTGATCAGGCATAAGCAAGACAATTAGAAACCAGGTCTACTCAGGACTGTTCAATCACGGCCATTTTTCTTCCCTGATCAGGGCTGAGCAGGGCGATTTTGTCATGCTCATACCCGATCATACCCGATGATTTTTCCCTGGATAAATTTTTCAGTAATTACCTACAGTAAATATTGCAGTCATTGTGGTAAATTATCGTAAATATTCTATTTTTGACATTATTTGCCAGATAATACCTAATTTTAATCTCGCGATTTAAATTTTGATCTTTCGCATTTTAATCTAAGCTATCGTTTTTGGGCTTATTTCTAATGGCCGTTAATGTTCAAACCCCCATCTGAGAGAAGCGAACAATTTTTTTCATCAAAAAATGAAGTTATAAAATGATTCAAAAGCAATTATTCTTCAATTTAAAAAATTGAGAGGAAAATGTTGAAAATTCGTGCTTTTTGTGGTAAACGATCAAAATGCATGCTACGAGTATCTTCATGATTTTCATGCCCGGTAGACACTTGATATGACATATGGCATTTTCATGAAAAACGCTTCTTTCTCCTACTATGTTCCTCACTGCATACGTGCCAGCTAGGCAAAAGGCAAAATTAAGCGATGTCTTTTATTGGAAATTAGTCGAGAAAATAATTTTCACCCCCTCTTACAACTTGCGAGGCGCAAGTTCAACAATGTGGTTTCGAAAGTACCAACCTAATCTACAACAACAAAAAAAAAAAAGCAAAATTCAACTTTCCCCCAATTTTTCTGAGTTTTAGACCTAAAATTGTCGAGAACTATACTCGTAATGCTCATCTCGAAACTCGAATCCTACTTATCAGATATTCAATTACTGCCAATCGGACTCTTATCTAATTCTTTCGTTGTTTATTAACGCGAAAAACGTAACTTATTTCGTTATAGGAAAAGAAGAAAACATTTGCTATAATACCTACTCGCTCAACGGCGAAACAGTAAACGAAATCAGGAAAACGTCGTAAAATTTAATCATTTGTTTAATTTTTGGCTCGATAGAAACAACTCCGCTCACACAACGCTCGAATTTCGAATAGAATAAAAACGAACGAACGAAAGAAAGAACGGACGAACGGACGGACGGGCGGAAGAGCGGGCCAAAAAAAGGACGATAGGGGGGGGAGGGGGAGGAGGGCACAAAAATGAAACATTTCGCAAATTTCGTCGCATCGACGAGATTTGCATAGTAAAAGGTTTATTCATAATGTAACTCCGCTGGTTCAACAATCTCGCGCAGTGTTGTTGATTGGTATCATTTTTTTCAATTTAAAATCGCGTAATGACGTTTCTGTTGTGAAATATTCCTTATAAAATGCTCGCCCGGCTCGACCTCGCTCGCCGCGAAGGGGCAATGAAAACGAAAACAATATATTTCTTCATGAATTTTGAACGCGAATCTAATACGAGTTGATTCCGTTGATTTAGCTTCGTATCGCGTATTTACCGTTGTAAATCATACACGTTGTCTGGAGACGTGCGCTAGCGCTGCTCAGCTACATTTTTATAAGGGAGGGTATATCGCCATATCGGTATACGTACGTAGTACCTACTACCTACTACCTACTACCTAGTACGTCTACGTATATATGTACATTATTCGTTTTCACGTTCACGTAAATATATACCATATATAGGTAGTATAATATGTAATGTACCATCATCGTAGGTAGCTAGAGCTACTAGCTAACCTAAGTAGATATAGGTACTTTTGTATTGGAAACTCGGCTTCTTGTTTCTTTTCGCGGGGGTAGGTAGTAGGTACTAGGTAGAGCGTACGCTGGCTGGTGGGCTGGTGCCTGCACCGTTAGCTTTATACGCGAAAATGAGGTAACAGTTCTCTTCTTTTTTTTCTTTTTTTTTTTCAGTTTGCAGTTTGCAGTTTGCACAATCTCGCACACCGTACGTACGTTTCTTTGTGTTGATGGAAGCTCTTCTTCTTTCTGTATAGTAATTTTCAGCGTAAAATTGTTGCGAACAAGTTGCGCATTCACCTTGGCGTTGTATTGTTTGTTACGTACGGTACGTAGATATAAGGTAGGTAGCAGGTAGCAGGTAGTAGGTAGTAGGTACGTCTACGTATACTTATTTGGAGTTTTAGGTGTCGTTTTTTTTGGCTTTTTTGCTTTTTTTTTTTTTTGCAGTTGTTTTGTTTGAGGAGGTAAGAATGAGAGAGGAAAAAGCGCTCGGTAGTTTATTCGCGCTTTATTATTTGGTTTTGCTTATGTGTTCGGTTGAGTCGAGCGCGAGTTCCTCGGAATTTTATGACGAGTATCCTTTTGTGTTGATTTCCGCGCGCGCGTTCGCCGTACACAAACGTTAAAACGCGATGAATTATTCAAAATTGTATAACGTATCGCTTGTATAATTTACGAGATAAATTTACTCTATATACGGTATACGAGACGACGCGACGTATACTATACATATACGATTACGTATTACGTATAACAACTATACGTATACATACAGTGCAGTGTACCTAAAAACCTATACTTACTCGTACATACATACATATACACGGTAGGTGCTAGGTAGTAGGTAGTAGCTGTAGTAGGTACTAACTTGCTAAGTGTACTGTACAATCGCGCGCCCACGTACGCACACACACCCACATATTATACTCTACGTACACCGACGTACGCAGATACATTTACATACTTATAGCATTGGAATGAAAATACCATTGAATGCTATAGCTACGGCTACGGCTACGGCTACAGCCAGCTGTAGCTGGTATAGAAGACAGAGATAGAGGTAGGTCTGGGTACCATGCATACGTTTATCGCGGTAGATGCTACATAGTACATATGTAGATGTACTATGTAGCAGGTATTAGGTAATAAATAATAGATAGGTTTAGGTCTAGGTATATGTAGTCACTCTCACTATTACTATGGAGCAGGGTAGGGACCATCTCTACCTCTATCTTTATCTACCTACTTACACTCTGGATTCGGAGCTGTTCGATAAAAAGTCGAACGTCTATCAGCCTACATGGCCAAATCAGGCAACATACCTATGCCACGTGTGTTGTGTATAGGTATTGTACGGTACGTAGGCGTAGGCTTTGCATGAGAAAGAAAAAGTTTCATCTCCTAAATTTACTCGGATAACAGATTCGTACGAAACTACATGTAGGTAAGGCGAGAAAAGAAAGCTTGCGAAGCCTTTTTCGACAAAATGGTATGATAATCCGATAATAAACGATCGCAGCTGGCCTAACAGAATTTAAAAATATAAAATCCAACTTTCCTCAAATGAAAATACAGTTTCCTTCTTTCAAAAATGATTTTCATACCTTGCAACTCGCAAAAATCGCGCAACTTTCAATAAAATCAACAGCAACTAATATGAATATTTTTATCTGAAAGTCAAAAAATTTGTAAATTTTGACCGATGATTTTTTCCTCATTCTTGCCATCATCGCACTCCAAATAATACTCTATATACCGGGTTTCAAAAACATTTAGGATGGAGGTAGATTTTCTGAAAAGTAGGTAACAGGTTTTTGCGGACCTAAAATCATTGGAAAGTAATTTTTCATGTGCCCAACTTTCACAACGACCACGTCGATTCCAGGTAAAAACCGATTTTCGACTCGATCGGGTACTTTATTCCGCAGAATGAACTGGTTCTTTCGGGCTTCCATTCTTTTGCGGATAATGTCGCTATTAAATCGTTTACTGATGGTCGGAAAAACGATTCAAAAAACATATACCTACATACAGATGTAGATGTACCAAATTTCATCAAAACCAGAAATATTCTATAACAAACTACAGGCTGACTGATTAACGTGAAACATTGATTCGAGATTAACACCGACCACCAATGAAAAAACGAACGCAAAATTTTCTGAATGGCTGGAAATGCGCCTCTTCCGCTTGATTTTGCGTCTCTTCATACGTACAATACCGTATCGCTGCATCGTTGGTTGGTCGTTGGCTCGTTGCAGTCTGATGCAGTTGAAAAGATTCGAGCGTGAATATCGCCTTAGAACGAAGAACGTTGCAATTTGCCCTCGCCAAGCCGCCGCGCCGTGCCGAGTAAACGCCTGCAGCTCGCTGCAGAGTTCCCTCCGCTAGCGAGCGTCACGCCGTCAAAATGACGCGTCTTATACGTACCATATTTATACAACTAACGTAAGTAGGTAATAGGTAATAGGTATTAGGGAAACTCAAACAATACCGATTCTCATCCGCGATAGCCGTTCAAATAAAACCAACACAATCGCTTTATATACCGTCGCGTCGCACCGCGCCGCGCCGTATCGATAAAATATTAAACTTTATATCGGCGAAAATTAACTTTATCTGCGAAAAATAACTTCGACTCGGTAATCTCCGTTTAAACGCTGACTTTGCACATCGCGCAAATACCTTATATCAACGGATATGAAAAAAAAAAAAAATGAGGGGAAAAAACGCAAGAAAAAGCGAAATTCTGCAGGTCTTTCAAACGCTCAACCCGAGCAAAGGTGTATTATATTACGTTTACGAGTATAAGAAATACATATAAAGCTGATATGTTGAAACAGTTTTTTTTTTTTTTTTTGGTTCGGGTTGGAATAGGGTATAATGTATACTTATTTTCGAGTATCGACTTATCGAGGTATACGCGCGAATGACGTTTTTATCGCGCATATATAGGTATGGTGCTAGGTAGTAGGTACCCATACCCATACCCTAGCTCACTACAGTACCTACTACCTACCTAAGTACCTACTGCCTAGTACCTAGTATAGGTAGCGTAATATGGCACACAAAACGAAGCACGCATCGCACCAGGTTCACGTCATCGTCAGTCTTACTGGTTTCCAATTTTGACGCAAAATCAAATACCAACTCGAAGGTAGCGCGATAATTGTAATACCTATAATAATAGGTAGGCACTAGGCAATAGGCACTATGCAGTCGATATTCTGAGATATGTACCAGCGAATGAAAGAATCGTCAATTTTTCAGTTCATTTTCAGTGGTTTTCATCGTCTTGATTAGAGCTGGAAATTTTTCGATCGTCCAGTCGCAGTCGCAGTCGCAGTCGCTGGCAACGTTGAGCAAATCTCAAATTTTGTTTAGAACAACTGGCTATTTAATAGGTATAGAGGTACTGGGTAGGTCTAGGTACTTAGGTACTTACTACTTAGGTAGCTGGGTGTGGGTAATTGGGTATACAACTTTGCGCGATATTACGTAGCACGTACGTGACGTACTTACATCTACATGTACAAGTACATACGTATTACGGCGCGGCGCGGCGGAATCTTTGTAATAAAAGTTGCTACGTATTGAAATTTGCGGTAGGTTATTGAGCGGATAAATTTCGAGTTTCGAGTACGGTACGCCCACTGGCGCGGCGCGACGCGGCGTTCCGCAAAGCGTAATATCGAAATTTTCCGATATAGGTAGTAGATAGCCTAGGTACTTGACTACTTGTATAGGTTGCGGCGCGGCGCGGCGTGAAGCGGCGTAGCGCATAGCAGAGCAGAGCAGCGTGGCGTGGCGTGGCGATATGAAACGAATTCCATTATAATAATCATATTTTGGCGTCGCGTTGCAAATAAAACGGTAAACACACCGATCCATATTGTCATGTTTTTCTCGACAAATGAGTGGAATTTCAATATAAAGAAGACTCGGCGCTTGTTTTGCGCGTGGTAATGACATCGCATCTCGCTTATTGCCTGCACCGCACCGCGTTCGTTGAGCTAACCACTCCTCCAAATATGTACTAAGTACCAAATATGTAATATGGGTATTAGGTACCTAACCTAGTATGTATGTACATTAGGGTGGTCCTTATTTTCACTTTTTTGAGTAATCTGGCGTACCCCCCCCCCCTCCCCCTCAAAGGTGTTCCTTTTTATGAGAAAATAATTCCCTATTTTTTTATTTTTTATTTTTTTTATTCAATATTAACACGTGCCTGTAAGCCCCTCATTATTTCGCATAATCCAAAATATGAAAAAATACCAATTTTCAACAAAAAATTTCAAAATTTTCATTTTTGTGCCCAAATCTCTTCCAAATTACTTATTTTTCATAAAAAAGACTTGAGATAACATTTTAGCCCCATTTATGATAATTAAGGGGGTCCTGAAAGTGGTAAATATTTGACCGTTTTCTCAATAATAACAGGTAGTCAAGTAGAATCGACATTCTGTACCGAATATTGAGGTGGCAAGCTGAATTTTTGTATGCTGATCCATTTTCATGTCCAGAACACGAATTCTAGGCGGGCATTCCCCCGAAATTGTTGATCTTTCTCCCCAATCAAGTTTTTAGCCCTTATCTGCCAAAATATTGGTTCTAGAGCAAAAATGAGATCAATGAAGCCTATTCTATGTTAAATTTTCAATCAGATGTCTTTTGAATAACATTATTTCAAATTCCCTTCCTCTTCCTCCTTTTTTTCTCACCAAACTGATGGAAAATTGGGATAATTACCAACTTTTAGCTTGAAAAATACTGACTTTTGTAGATGCATAACTCAAAATTTTAAATCATCACTTTTTATCACTCACCATATCTTTATTACCTCCCTCTCCCCTCCTTGATTTCTAACTTCATCAAAAAATTACAATTTGGAATTTTTTTCAACAACAATTTTTGGTTATACCTACATTCGCTACCGAAAATTTCAATTTTCAATCGATTTTTCCATATTGAATCAAAAAGGTAGAAGGTAGGTAGAGGTACCTATCTAAACTTCACGTCGATATCAAAATTTAAAAGCTTAATTAAGTACATATGTACCATCTATGAAAGAGAATACCTGTATCCAATTCTAAATAAGTTAGTTAAGGGTTATCACAAGAGTTTGTGAAAGTTGAAAAGCATTTAACGAGACGGCCGTGGAGAGTACGTACTCATGATTAATAAAATTTACTCACGAATCGATCGAAGGGGAAAAACACTCGTTCTATCGCTACAAGTGGGGATAATTTTACTGCGACTCACCTGCGAACAAACAAAAAAAAAACACAAAAACAAATTAGAATACGATCAATGAATAACTGAACAAGTACACAAATTGATAGAGAACTCGCCTCGAGGGCGCGGGCGCAAATAATTAGAGATCCAAAAATGTTAAATAATGATTCATTCTTTCGAAATTCATTTTCTCGCTATCCTAAACTGATTGCTGCAAGTACCATATTATAATAACAAATCACTCGGCGAACTGCAATTTTTTTTAATACGAGTATTTCCAATTCCACCATATTTTACGCACATCATTGCATGCCATCATCATCTTCCACATTTTACTCGCGATAGCTTTCTATCCAAATAGGTGGATATACATTTATGTATGTAGCTATCTGACGATTTCAAAATGCATGCATATTATACCTACGTATAATTTGACGATCCGCGCGGAATCGGATGAAAAAAAAAATTGTAAGCCGACTCGGATAGAAAATTTAAAGAAACGCCGAGATATTATTGTAGACAGTTAGACACACAGTTAGATATAGATACAGAGTTACACACTGCACAGATATCGGGTGGCCGCGTCGAGACCGAGACCGAATGAAATTAGCCCTCGGTTCGATACCGGGATTAAATTGTCGTTTTTATAGCAACATTAATTCGAGCACTCCGGGTAATCAGGCCTCGATTACCGAGTACATTAAAGTTTGGAAATCTGACCACCTCGTTGATAAACGATTTTCAACCGTCGCGTCGTGTCGCGTCGCTCGAATAATTTCGCTAACGATTCGCGAATTTTCACGAATCATTAGCCGAGGCGACGCGGCATGGCACGCGCCGCGCGTATATTTACTTACGTAGCGTAATAGGTTAGGTATTACGTATTTATAATACCTATGTTAAAAGGTCGACCGCGCCCGCTCCGCTCGCTCGCTCCATTTTTTTCTCTCGCCTAATTTCACGCGAAAAATTCTAAGCGCTTTAAACCTTTTGAAGGAATTTAATTTCACACCGCGCAAATATCGTCGCGGACCGAAAAAAGAAAAAGAAAAAGAAAAAAAAGGAAGCCGAGCGGGGATAGGTAAGTATCGAGATGAAGAGTGTCGAGAGCGAAAGTGTACCGCCTCGCGTATATAGCGTAGGTAACAATACATTTTGATGGATTCTTCAGCAGGTACCTTCGCTACCTTAGCATTTGAATTCGCACACCGAACGAGACGACACTTTTCGCCAATTTTTTTATAGGTACACACAACTTTTTCACTCGTTCGTAAGCCCTTTTTATTGTTAGTTGCGAAGTTTTTTTCAATGCATACCTATATTGTATACCTACATATAATACCTACCCACCTACCTACACGTAAGCAATAGTAGGCGATAGCAGCGGCGGTAGGTTCGTTAATAATACGCAATACCGACCGGTTTTCTCCATTCTACACATCGCCGAGCGGTTGGCGGCGTTCGCTTGCGGGCGTTGACTAAATGCACCGGAATGGGGGTAAATAACAATATGCGCTTCACTTCTCGCAAATCTGCTAAATGAAAAACATACCTTTTTTAACGCGTAAATATGTAGATATTCATTTTAGGTAGGTACTAGGTACCTCTAGACCTACTTGGTAGAATTCGGTAATAGGTATTAAAAAATTGGATTTTTTCCACACAGCACACTCGGTATATAAAATATGGCGAGTACCGAGCACGGTCGTAATTTCAAAAATGACACACACACAAAAAAAAACGAATCGTCGACGAAAGAAAAGCAAACCGAAGATAATTCGCGAGAAAATATATTTTCAAATTACATCCATCGTGAAGCGATGTCGTCGACGACCGTGTCGCAGATTCGCAGTCGTGCTTTCTTCGCGAAGCCGAAGCGCAAAGCACAGCCACGATTCTCGCTGTTCAAATTGAAGATATAGACGGGAGATGCGAACCGAGAAAATACGATTTCTAAATAAACGAGTTAATTATTCCGAAAAATTGAGTTCGTATTAAAAATTCCTATTTAAATATAAATTGGTTTCGAAAAATTAGCGGACCTTATCGAGACCGGTACTTTATCCAAATAATGCTCATATTTTGTGCTAGCACGAGGCAACGGCGACGCGACGTCTCGACGTTTCGTTATATTATCAAGAGCAACTTATTATATGGCACATAGCTCGCCTCTAATATCGCTTGCACTTAACTACTTACTACGAAGTACGAAGACGAACACAGCTCGCACCTATCGAAAATTTCAAGTTTTCGTTTTTCAAATTTGAATTTTGAAAAAAGACGAAAATCTATTCCAAATGAAATTAATCGAAAGGAGAGAAGTGGGAAAATGGGTAAAGTATTACAGTTTTTGAGACAAACAAGACAAAATTTATTCTTTCTTTGGTGTTTCATTTTTTTTTCCTAAGGCGTTTACTGAAATGCGAGAAGTTGACTTATTGGTATTTTTTTCGATGTGCCATTTTCTTTAAACCGCAGTTACACTCCTCCTTCAACGAAATTTTTTTAAAGATACTTTAGGGGCGAACGTACAAACAGTAGATAGTGTGCGAAAAATTTGAAAATTTTCACGCGAAAGAATCACAGACACCACCTACCCAGCCTCTTAAGGGACCTCGGTAAAGTTCAAAAAAGTGGGGTCACATAGACGAACATCCTTCCACCCTGCTTCCTGCTTCCTTCCATTTGTATCACGCCGCCCCCCCCCCCCCCCGGTTCCCAGGCAAATGCTTTTCGCAATACCGGCCATTTCTAGACTTTTTGGGGTAAGCCTTGAGAGGTTTGAAAGAAACATTACCAGCTATGGAATTTTTAAAATTTTCATTTTATAAAAAGAGGGAACTTTCCTAAGCCTGCGAGCGAAGCGAAAGGGGAAAATTTCGCGATCAGTAAATTTCAAAACTTGGAATTGCAATATTTTTTTCTTCGAAATTTTAGTCCTCAGAAGAAAGTTGCGACTTTCTACTCGTTTCTCATTAAAAACTCCCTTACCTATTTAGGTATACCTATTAAAAAACGACACTTTTCACTTTGAACCTATTTGTTGTAGATAAAGTGCACGTGAGTGAAGCCGCGCTAATTTCAACAACTCGAAAATTTCAAACACCAAGATGTTGATTTTTTTCTTCGGTTGAGTTTCGAAAAAAAAAAACACTTCTTGTCTTTGTTTAGGTATAAATACGCATTGAAAATTTTTATTAAAAAGATATTCAAGCTACTGTAATACCGATCTGGTTAAAAAATTAAAGGAGAAGCCCGAATGAAGGCGAGGGAATTTTTTTTTTTAAGAAACGCATTTTTTTTTTCCTAAAAATTTTTGAATTTTGTGCCTTTTTTGTCGTACCTATTTTAGTGTGTTTTTTTTCTGTCTAGTAGACGCCATGTTTTTGAATCGAAAATGATCGGGTATTTTCGGGGTTTGTGGGACAATGGTACATCTGCAATCTGCATACGTAGGCGGGTACAGCCGTACAGGTAATAGGTATTCCAAACTAAGTATAGTCCGAAATTATTCGGCGGCTGGTAGGTAGACGCCTAGACGCCCAGACGAGGGAAACCGAACGTCGAGCAGGAGCAGGCTACCCGGCGACACACCATCGCATCGCGGGCAAAATTATATTCCAATAATATTCGCTCGAACGCGCTTCGCCATAAATATTTTCCAACTCTATAACCGCGATGAAAAAGATTATTTAAAATTCTCGACGTCGTAATTAATATGGCCCGAAATGGGATACTCGCAAACCTCGTGCCGCGCCGAGTTGATATAAATATTATTAGGTCGACGATGACGAATACGATTGTCGGGCCGCGTAATTGCAAAAGTTACTCTAATTTATTGGGCGCTGCGCTGGATATCGAGAAAAATTTCCAACTTGTTTACTCGGTTAATTGGACGGCGCAGCGCGGCGCGGGCGATGCGATTCGCCGGATCGCCGTTCGGTCTATTCGGCTGCCTGGCCGAACCACTGAACCTCACCCATACCTCCTCCACCCCCTCTCAATGTCGCGATAAATCATTTTTACTTACTTACTTACTTACTTACACTTTAACCAACCGACGACGGGACGGACGCGGTAACCAAGTTTTATTTCGGAATTTATGACTACTTTTGAAAACGTTTAACCGTGAGTAATGAATATTCCGGAGTGCGGGCGTTTTAATATGTACATCGCATCGTATGTATGCTGCGGAGCTGCTGCCTCCCCTCCCCTCCCCTTCTCCAGCGTTGTGCAGAATTGCAGGCCGCTGCGCGTACTTTATTTTGTACGCGGCGCTGGCTGCTCTGTACGTCTGTACGGTAATCCTTTCCAACTTGTCGTACTTTTCTTGCGTTTACGAGAATCAAATGAATTTATTCTCGTATTTCAAACTCGAAACGATTGCCGGCTATATCGTTTCACCAAGCTCGGAACAAGTTTAACAATATTGAAACTGACGTTTCAGAAACGAATACCTAATGCCCCTATACGACGGAGCTTAACTGAATTTCATCTTCAATTCGAACGTCGACCGTCGACCGCGCCGCGCCGACTTGCCGGCTACTTGAGATATTTTCTTTCGACGAATTGGCTGAAATTTTATAAACTCGGATGAAAAATCGACTGGAATTGCAAAGTTGCCGGGTTTCAAAGAAAGCCTATCCCGAGGATAAAAACGAATTAAATTTTATGGCGGGAGAAAAAATGGATTCAAAATTCAAACGACCCGACGCGACGCGACTGACGTCGAAAATATTTTTCAACGTGCGTGGTTTCCTCGATATCATCTCGAGCGATTTTCATTTCAACCAGACCGAAATGTTATATACGATTTTTGTGATACGATACGCAGCGGCAGCGGCAGCGCGCGCGGTGGCTACCTACTCGTTCCTTCACAGTCGAGCCAACGACGTCTGTTTCCATTCGTTCCGATTTCAAGTTGGCGTAAACCGTATGTGATGTACCTACTTAGTATGTACATTGTATGTACTATGTACGTACTGTACATACCTAATTATAATTATTGTTTACCGTTTACGATACGTTTTGTATCCTAAAATGCGATTGCGAACAAAGCGGACGCCGCGCGCCGCCGCCGAAGCAAATGGTTCAATTCAACCCAATTTTTTAAATACATAGAACCAAAAGCATTCGATCAACATTATTGTAGGCAGCTGAGATGTTGAGAAGTGCGATGAGGGTATATCTCTATCTGCCGTAATTAAAACAATAAACGAACGGAATGCGAGGTTTAATCGCGACCGCGAACAAAGAGCTGGCTACGGAGCGAGCCATACAAATGAACACGTGTGGGCAATTCTTCGAAAATCGACAAATTTCTGTTGCCAGTGAATTACTCAAAAGTTATGCATTATTTTTCTATCAGGATGAGTACCATCTCCTACACCTCTCCCACTAAGCATAATGCGTCCCACCCCTTCAATTCGGGTACAAAACCGTTCAAACCCCCCCCCCCCCCCAAAAAAAAAAAAATTCCATCGTCGTGGATTGCATTGCACTACGTTTTTAAAATTGAATGTTCGAAATGCGTTTTTTTGAAAAAATTGACAGTTACATATCATCTACATATGCGACAGTATAAGATGATCCAAATAAAGGTCAAAAAAATGTGCACAATAGTCCCATATTTGAAGCCTCAAGATGCGTAGGTAGGGGTATGATTTTCTTTCCATCCTCGTGGATAATTTTCAATAATTTTTCCTGGCTCAATGATGCAATATTTCATGTCGTCATGTGGTTGGGCTGGTTCGTATATTCATCAATCGTCATAGAACTATGACTTTCATTCAAAATTTTGGAATTTGGATTTTAATGAAGGAAGCCCTTCAGTGAATGATTTTGCGAGAAAATTACATTGTTTACAAAAAAATGTTCCATCACTCAGTTATATGGCCTATTTCGTAAATAATCACTCAATTTTCCTACTTCGTGGATAGCGTAGATTTTTCTTTCGTCGTGGCGAAGTCGGAAAAAATTAGGTAATTACCTGCAGTATAGATCATATTATTGATCATTTTAAATTTTTTGATATGTTATCATGAAATATTCGCCATTTTAAATACATTTTCTCAAATTTCAGGAATATCTGTCATTTTGAAGCGCAGAAATAAAGATCCACGACGATGGAACATATTAAAAACCTATTGAAAATTAAGCATAATGATGAAAACGTTAAATCGTCCCACCCCACCCCACCCCCTTGAAGTATTAATTGATCCCGTTTTCATAAAAGTTACTTTCAAAAATTTTACAAAAAAGTTTTTACTTTTTAAAATTTTGAATGCTGAAATTCGCCGATTTTTGAAGAATTACCCACGTACACGTACATCTACATGATGCGTATGGCAAAAAGCGAAATCCATTTACATATCTAACCTACGTCCGTCCTACATACGTAAAAGGCACCCTCGCCCCCGCATTTTGATGGCAGCGGGAGTTGGCAGTTGCATTGTTTCAGTCGCACAAGATGAAATAGGGTACCTACGTAAAACGACGTATTATACGTACAAGTTCCATGTTTACCTACATACCTAGACCTACATTGAAAGTAGTGGTACTGGCTCGCTTCGGTATTCGCCCAGGCCAACGTGGTCAGTGCCATGGCCACTTGGCCAGATATCGCGACGGTTCAGCGATAGCACGTAAAAAGTTAAAAACTTTCAATCAGCTGGTCGAGGGCTGCGGCCAGCAATAAAAGCACCAGCTCGGTACTTGCAGCGAACCGAAAAAAACGTTTAAATAAATCACCGCTCATTTGAAATAAATGAATGGCCTTCTTGCGTAACGCTGAGGCAAGAAGAGCTTCTTGGTTTGGGTTTAGGTGGGCCGGAGCCGGAGCCGGAGCCGGAGCCGAGGCCGAGGCAATTCGTCTCTCTAGCAGCAAAATATCCGGACAGGTGGCTCTGGCTAGTCCTCCTTTTTTCTGCCGAACACGAAACAGCACAATACAAGTAGAGTGGATACTGGATACGTGCGTGTTGCGTTAATTCGGCGAGAAAAAGAGACCCGGTAACGAATACTACATATACGTATATTGTACTTTTTCGTATACGATTCGTACGTTCGCCAAGATTTATACACGCGGCGGGAGTTTTGAAACGAGCGACTTGGCCCGGAAAGTACGGTATTATGCGCTCAGCCACCTCCGCCACGCCCCCGCCGGTTTCACCTCATCCTTTATCGAGTAGGCGTTTCGCTAATGAAAACGTAAATTCGAATTTCGACATTTCAAACGCGATCGTTTGTTAGAACAAGATTTGGGCCGGATGCGAGCGCCGACCGTCATCCTCGCAAAATAACGAATTTCATTCCACATATAGGTTTAGCCGTTTAGGAGGGGTATGGGGTATTGGGTACAGGGTACTCGTACGAAAACTTCTCCTTATAGGTCCCAGGTTCACAAGCTCTAAAATTACACTCGGATCATTTTTCAAGTAAGTAATCCAAACTTTTCGGCCGATTTGAGTCAATTGTTCGAGTACTCCAAACCTTTTTGGAGCTTATGACCCAATTTTTGAGATGATTTTGATACGAAATCCGGAGGAGGAACGAGGAAGACAGAACCGAATTTGAAAAAATATCGAGCGAAGAATCCGAATCAAAGTTTTATCTAGACTAGCTTATTTTTGGGATCATTGCAAATTCAAACTCAAAAGTCAACTTTCACATATGAATTTAAGATCATAATTGCAAAATTTTCATCCTCGACGAGAAAGCTATCGAAATTCACATTTTTCGATCCCCAAATCCGTTTCCAAAGTCAATTTCTTCAATTTCTTCCCAAAAACCGAAAGTGAATTCTTTGGAATGAAAGAAAGAATCGAAAATGAAAAATTAAAATTCTCAATTTTTCTCTTCCACTCTACGAAGGTTGATTTTCGAATCTGAAATCGAAATGACTCCAGAAATGAATTTAGGATTCAATTTTAGTCCCAACCATTTTCACGAAGATTAATGTTCGAGTTTGAAGTACGAAAAAATAACTCCCGTAAAAAGGATTCCCTTTTTGGAAACTTTCTTCAAATGATTTTATTCTCTCGTTTTTTTTTTGGTTTTTTTTTAAAATAATTTTTTATGTTGATTTCCTATCACTTTCAACGGAAGTATCCTTATCTTAATGAAGTAAAATAATTATATGTAGACTACGAAACATGAATTGCCTACCTACATTAAAAGCTCATTTACGAAAATTGCGTATCCAAAATTTCAAATAAAATCTCGTAATCAATCTTTTCAATGTTTGCAAATTTTTGAAATTATTTCATTACATTGCAAAATGTGGAAATGATCTGTTAAACAAAAAACGTTGACTTTGAGTAAATTTCGAATTTTTGATCACTCGAATCGATTGGAAACAATGATATACTCTTTCATTTATAAATTAATGAAAAAAAAAAATCACTGAAAGAAAATCTGTGAGAAAAATTGCCGGAAAATCAGCGGAAATTCATCGAAAAGTCGGTAAAATTTATGAATTTAGCTGTACAAACACTAAAAACCCGTTGAAAATCAATGAATTATTTCACTGTGTTTTTTTTGAGCTACAATTCTGTCATCTCATCAGTGACTTTTTCACTGATTAAGAATGAAAGAGTACCTACGTAGGGATGTTTCGAAGTCGTAGAAAATATTAGAATTTCTCAAAACTGCGTCAAAGCCCATAAAAATGGCACGGATTACCCATATTCGTGACCCATTTGTTCGATTGAAGCACAATTTTTGAAAATACTCGACTTGAAGTTATAATAGTTAAAATCCATACAAACAACATAGGTATCCCTTGAGATACAAGAACTGAATGCAGCGTTGGAAAATTTCAAAATTTTCTAGAGACTCCAAAACGTTTTGAAACCGCTTTCATTCGATTCGGAAGATTTGAAAATAGAACATTATAGGTACCTTAATTCAACTTTTTTTTTTTGTTGATCAGATAAAATTTTTTCAATTTGCAAGGTATCTAATATAAAAATTTCAAAATTAGGCACCTACTTTAAAACTTTGCCAAAATTCTAGAAAGTAATTTTAGCATCTGAAATTTTGGATGTGGGGTTCCAATTATATATGCGTAATATACTTTCAATTTATTTTTGTTTTGTTTCAAAATTTCACTTCGAGTTAGGATACCCCCTAGTTGACTTCTTGGTGTGCTTTGCAGTCCAAGTAACCGAATGCATTCCCCCAAAGCTGTGGAGAGGTAAAAAAAGACGAGCTTTGAAAAAATCCATTTCGACTTGAAAGCAAACTTTAAAATTTTATAAAATTCAACGTTTCTCAGGAAAAAAAACCACCACCAAGAAATTTAATTTTAAGCGATCAAAAAGAACACAACCAATCTTCGACATCGCATCGCATCGCATCGCTGCGTCCGCGTCCCTCACTGCAGTCCGTACCAGCCTCAATCACGTTAGCCATCGTAAATACCTAAATAAAAAAAAAAAACAACGTTTTTCTCTTCCCAAGTTAGTTACCGTACATTTTGCACTTTTTGCAGAATATACAATACGCGGCAACGTGACGCGATACGACGTAAAGCGCGAGGCAAGGCGAGGCGAGCAATTGAATTAGCTTCGAACGATATCGAAAATAAGTGCTCAAAGGATGTTACTGTTACTACCACTACGTGTAAGTACAAGTACGTATACGTTTACGTAGTACATAGTACGTACGTAAACGAGATGTTGCAAAATACAACAGGTCGTTCGTTAAAAGGCCACCAACAATCGGTAAAACGTTCATTAAGCTTATTTGTGTCGCGTCGTGGGCTCGCTGTCGCTGTTGCCTTTTCTTCTTCGCGCCCATCGCAACGCATCGCATCGCGTCTGCGTCTACCTCCGTCTTTTACAGAGTTTCTCTCGAAGAGTTCGCTAATTCGGAAAAATCGACTCGATAACCGCAGCCAAGTTCATTAATAAACTAACTCGAGTACCACTCAAAAGTACACGAACAGCGACTCCATCGGGCTATACGCTACGTGCGATAGTAAGTAAGGAAGTAAGTAAGTAGGTAGGTAGGTAGGTAGCTAAAGCTACTAGCTAGGTGTAGGTACAATGTACATGCTACGTAAATATAATATACCGAGGATGTAAAAGACGATATTCAATCGTCGCCTCGTCGGTACGGTACGGTACGGTAATAAATTCAAAAGGTTTTCTCCTTTCGATTTTTTTTCTTCACTTTTTCGCTTTTCTCGCTGCACCGCACCGTCGGCGGCGTCGCGTCGCCACCGCCGCCGCCGCCGTTTTCTTTTCTTTCTCGTTATTCGGCGCATCCGGCATGCGGCATGCGGCATCGGAATAGTATCTACGGTATTTTATGAAGAGTAAGCGAGTTATACTTATACTCGTACCTACGCGTACAAACGTCAAGTAAGCGCACGAAACGGACAGGCGGACGGGAGAGGAGGGCCGAGTGTGATAAAAATGAAGCCAATATTGTCAAATTTCGCTCGTTTCGCGCCGATGTTTAACGATAATTTGAAAAATATGTATGAAAGAAAGCGCGTTCGCCGAAAATGATAAAAGTGTCTGAACGGAATTTATGCCGGCTTTTCGTTCGCCCCTCGTCGCGTCGCGCGCGCGCAAATCTCATAATAATAGTTGCGACGCTATTTTTACCGCAGAAAATAGAGAAGTATAGAAATGGAAATGAGATATAGATGTATCTCTATATACCATCTGTATCTATGTGTATGTCTATGTAGGTATGTACTATCTACTACGGTACCTAGCTAGTAGCTACCTACTACCTAGTACATTACAAACCCTCGTAACCAGCTCCATACGTAGGTATGATGATACGTATGGGATGGAGCTGGTATTCCGACTCGCATTCTGACTCTGAGTCGGTAATACATATGTACGGTCGTACGATCGGTCGCTTATGCAAGCTGGCGTTTGTCGTCGTCGCGAACGGACGAGGCGAGAGGCGAGAGATGAGCATATGGCGATGGCGCGGCGTGCTTGGCGCCCCTCGTCGTAAACGATAAAAACTATATTCCTCTTTTACGTTGTTAATGTTCAAGATGGTTATTGTACGTGATGGCGCATTTTGATGGTATTTTCTCGACATTTAAAAGTTATATTTCGCTCTATTAAAAAAAATAAAAATCCCCAAATACCTACCTACCTACCTACATATACTGTATATATATATATATCGTCTATAATAACGTATATAACGTTGGCTTTATGTACGTGTATGGTAGTGTAGGTAGAGGTACTATATCTATACGTCGCATAGTATATCTATATTGTATCTATCTACGAGTATATATGAGTACGCGGCCGTAGCCGTAGCTCTAGCTTTAGCTCTATAGCTGAGAGCTATACATATAATACGTATACGACACGGACTTGGCGTCCGCCACGTCCACGATTACGGATTACCCTTTGAACACGGCGCTGGCGCTGGCGCGGCGTGTCAAAGGTCGCAAAATTTATTCCGACAATCGCTCCGCCGCGTCTTCGAATAGCATCGAATAAATGTCGTCACGTACGTGTCGAATGAAATTTCGCTCTTACTAGGGTCCAAATTCGACGTCGTCGTACTTTTCAAATGTCTGCATTTTTTCCCCAAAACTTCAAACCGCGCGTACGTAATTTCTCCCGGAATTGTCGAATTACTGCCCGAATGACATCGACGCGTAGCGAAGGCATGACCCAACGAATTGAAAACTCAAAAAGTATGCCGATCGATGCAGCTGCCTTGATGTAAGTATGTAGAAGTAGATGTACCTAGACCTACATCATTATCATCATCATCATCATCTACCTACTCGTTCGTACTACATAGTACATACATTAAGATGAAGAGGGATTCGAAAATATTTCTCGATTTTGCACATTTTCTCGTTTGAGTCGAGTGGTACCTCTACCTACTACTAATATTTTGAATGCAAACTTTCCCATACATACCTATTACCTACGATCGGGTTAAACTTGAAAAAAAAAATGGCCAATTGAAAAACTGAATCTAACATTCTTGATCAGTATACCATACCGTATATGGTACAAATTTTTACATTTTACGTCAATATTCAATAATAGGTAATTTTTGTCTGAATTTTTCCAACATTAAACCATACTATTTGGCGGGCATCTATTTTTCTATTCTTTTTTTCTCTGAAATTGATTACCCTCGATTTCAAGATTTTTCAAATCAATTCTCTAAGGTATCCGATCCCTTAAAATTAAAAAAAAAAAATTAATCGAAAAGCAACGCTTTAACAAGATTTTCACACAAATTGAGACAGATTTTTCCTCAGCTCTCCAAATACAGCTTATAAGTATAGGCAAATTGACATAAAAACGAACGTATAGGTATGAAAGGTAGCAATTTCAAGTATACCCCATTTTTCCCGGCCATTTCCGTATTACGATAGCGGAGAGGGAGAGGGACACCATGGTGTCTACCGGATTGAGAAAATGAAAATCAGTGGCGTAGTCAAAATCGTCTGACAGGAGGGGGGATCTGAACCAGTGGCGTTGGAAACTTTTTTTTTTGGGGGGGGGGGGTGGCTGCAAAATGAGTGCAGAGACAAAAAAAACGAAAAAAATTTTAAAGGGAGAAGAAGAGGAAGAGGTGAAAAAGTTTAATGCCGCATTTTAGTCTTAAATATGTAGTTCATATAATAACTAGCGATTTAATTCACGCCTGAGTGTATAGCAAGGGCGAGGCTTCGGAAACATTGAATATTCATGGCCCAAAAAAGACATTTTTTAATGATTTTGTGAATGCCCGATGAGCGAAGCTTTGATAAAATTGGGATTTTTCAATGTCTAAAAAGGACATTTTTCACAATATTTCTTGACCTCAAGGAAGGGTTCAGACCCTGGCTCTGGCTACGCCACCGATGAAAATTCATGCTATTTTCACGTTTTTCATGACTTCGATGCCTTAGCTACACCACGTTAAAATAAAAAGTTCGATAACTTCCGTAAATAACCGTAAATACATATCTCAGCGTCTCAGAAATTATGCGGTAAATTATTGTAAATATTCTAATAATTACGATAAATTGGCGTAAATATTTCAATATTTACGATAATTCACTGTAAATAATTATGTACATAGTTTGCTTCTGCTGAAAAATTTAGACAAGGTGATTAAAAGATGCTCACACGAGAAGACATGTAGAGGTAAATTATCTCAGCAAAATAAATTACTCCATCTGCGCTATTTTCTCGACCCACTATTCGAGAAAACATCGAAATTAATTTCAGCGGTAATACGATAACAAGCCTACAACAGTCGGCAGTCAGCATCTATTACCAGCCAACAAGATTCGCGATGAACATTTTCTTTCGCACCTTTCAAGTTTCACGTAGACATTTTTCATAGACGCCACCGCGCCGCCCGCGCCCCTCCGCATCCGCATCCCATAAAGAATTACGCGGCGCGCCGCGTAATCTTCACACACGAATATAATACACCGTTAACACGAAGCGAGCGATATGATACGACAAGAGAAAATATTACATTCTGCGGCGGTCTCGCAATGCCTTCAGAGTTCAGATCGTCTTCCTCGCCTCCGCCACGCCATTCGGTAATATCGTTCAAATATTACTTACAAAAAAAAAAAAAAAAAAAAAAAAGAAGGGAAGAAAAGGACGAAAAAAAGTTGGGCGGCGAACAATATACGTATACTCGCGTATACGGTAAGCTGGTAAACTGGTAAACTCGGGTAAGTCTAAGTAGAAGTACATACGTGTATACTATGTAAGAGTAACTCGTTTAGCCGGCAAGAAAATTTATCTCGCGGCGCGGTGCGGCGCGGCGCACACAACCTACGTCTACCACACCGTACCTAGACCTACACAGTTTGCGGCGGAAAATTGAGAAAATTATTACCCCGAGGGTTGCTGGAAAATTTCACTCGCAGTATGTATACATACATAGATCGCGAGGCGACGGCGCGGCGGGGCGCGGCGTGGTGGAAGGAAACGCACGTTTCGCGCAATCATTTCCAAGCTGTAATGAACGCTGACGTGAGAACATTGTAAGTATAATACGTAATACGTATACGGTATACTATACACATCTACAATGTACATATATGTACTCGATGCTCTCGCGTTGAGAAAATGTACCACTGTTACACCATTGACCATTATTACGAGCTCGTGACAGTTTTAATTACAATCGTAACATGCCGCATCATCCCCGGGTTTCGGGCACTAGCGCTACTCATAGTCAGTAGCACTCGCACTCGCACTCGGTAGTCGGTGCTCGGTGCTCGCAACGCTGCTCCAACTTTCTTGTCGCTTATTCGCGGGCTGTGCTGTGCTGTATTAGGTTTTGGGGTCGCGGTCGTAGTAAATAATGGTAATTGTAACATTTTTCAAGCGGCAAATGACTGTAGTACATATATTTGTCGCAATATACCTACGCGTGTTGAAGTTGAAAACTGAGGAAAGCACCCTTACAGAGGATAGCAGATGTAGGTATGTATAGGTCCTAGGACCTATATCATGCTCTTGCCATGTCCTATACACCTTTGCGATACACGAGTAAGTAGACGTAGCCAGCCAGTCAAAATTGCAGCACAGAAAAAACCAACAAAGTTCAATGATTTTCAGCGAATTTTTACAACTTTTTCGAAGATTTTCACTGATTTTACCGTGATTTTTCTCATGGATTCATTTTCAGTGAAAATTTTTTTCACCTATTTTCTCCTGTGCTGCAATTCTAATTGTTTTTCAGTGGTTTTCCATAATATTTATCGATAGGTATATAAATGAGAGAGTACAATATACCTAGACCTACACGCTGGTCATCTCCATTCAGTTCAGCGCCAGCGGCATATGCGGCAGCTTGCGAGTAAACATGAAAGGTACCGATAGTAAAAACTGAACAAAAGGCAGGGGCGCGGCGTACAAACAGTAGACCTTACTAGATAAATTTTCGGTACTTGGGGGTGGATGGGTGGTGGTTGGTGGAGTTGGTTGGGGGTGACTGATGGTAAAAATAAATGAAAGTTGAAAAATTCGCAAAGAAAAAGGGGAAAAAATGATTACTTAGAGATACTAAATAACTAAGTTTAGGTGAGCATTGTTTCTTCATCTTTCAAGTATCTTGTTTCTGCAGGGTGCTCCGGGAATGGACATCCGAACTTTATTTTTGGATACAACCGGGTACCACTAAAAAAAATTGAGATGAACATGTCGCCTATTTTGATAATTGAAGGGGCAAATGCACCCAGGGAATGGATAGGACATTGAAAACAGAACTTATTTTCATCTTGTGACTTTTTGCCCATCTGAAAAATTGAAGAGGCTATAAAAAATTTGATCAAAATTTTTTTTTAAAAAATGAACCAGCAGAGGGAATGGATAGCACGTTGCAAACTGAAAAAAAATTGTTATGTACATTTTTAGCCTAACATCGAAAATGAAGAAGCTACAGCTCACTCAAACTAAATGGGCTTCAAAATTTTTTCAAGTTTTCCAAATTTTGCGTGCCCCTTAGCCCCTTCAATTTTGATATCAGGCCCAAAATGTACATCACAATTTTTTTTCAGTTTGCAATGTGCTATCCATTCCCTCGGTTGGTTTCTTTTGAAAACATTTTTTTTTGAACAAATTTTTTGTAGTCCCTTCAATTTTCAAGTTGAGCAAAAAGTCTCAAGAAGAAATTTTGTTCCGTTTTCAATGTCCTATTCATTCCCATGGACAAAAAAAAATTCAAGCGATTTTTTTAGAACCTTCATTTGCCCCTTCAATTATCAAAATAGGCAACATGTTCATCTCAAGTTATTTTTTTAGCGGTAATACCCGGTTGTATCCAAACTATTAAACAACACAACACAACACAACACGATACAGTACAATACAATACCTTACCTACGTATCACTACCTACACCTATCCTGTGCTACAATACAGTATGTCTATGTGCATTGTGCCTATTACCAACTCCACAACCGTCTACGCGAAGAAAAGTTTAAAAGAGGAAAAATTTGATACGAGAGCGCGTTTTATTTATTTCCCTTTGATGTTCACTAATGCTACTCACGTTCCAACAGTGTAAAGTACAAAAACCTATTTCTATTTGTGTAATGTACGTCTATTATTATTATTTCTTCGTTTTTTTTTCTCACTCGCGCTTTCTCTCTCGCTCAATTTTTTCTCCTTTTTTTCGCGCCTTTCTCTCTTTCTTCGCGGCGCTTTTCGTGTACCTCTGTGTGAGTAGGTAGGTAAGTAAGTACAGCGAATAAATACGTACGAGTATATTCGTATACGACACACATATGTACATACACACATCTACTCACTCGTAGCCGCGCTGCGGTATACTACGTTTTTCGGTGTGTATTATTCGGAGTACCGGAGCGGATTGTAAATCGAAATCCAATTCCAAAGGCGAAACCGCGTGATAAAATGTTGCCCCGCCTGTTCCGCCTTTTCTCTTTTTCCATCGCGTATCGAATTGGTTGCGGAAAGAGAGAAAGAAAAACGAGAAAGCAAAAAAAAAAAGTAAAATAAATAAACCGTTTTACGTTCGATAGAGTATATATTGTGTGTATGGCGGATTTGGCTGCCACGTTTCTTCGATACGTTTAATTTAAAGCTCGTCTTTGAATTAAGGAAAACGACGATGCGATAGCTGTATTCGTATTTCATAGTCGTGTACGTATATCGCCTACAGCGACTCCTCGTTAAAACGCCATCTAACCACCATCGAGACATCTCGATCAAGAGGCCTCCTCTTCCCGGCTGCGGCAGTGTCGAAAAATTTTATCGTCTTGCCGAATTGCGCAAAATCTTTCGCGATTTTCGCGCGTGTAACTTGGAATAAGATGAGAGCTCGACGCGACGACGCGCGGGGCACGCCGCGCCGCTTTCAAAAAGTAATTTTCATCTTCTTGAACGATGCTGCGGTTGTATTTGTAGTGGCGGTGGTGGAAGTGGGGGGGGGGAGGGAGGTGTTACGAAACCAGGGTGAACGGACAAGAAAACCACATATTTTCATTTCTACTGTCACCACTCGGGATAGGAATAAGAAATAAGATACGCTAGAAGATGACGTAACGTAGTCACGCAGTCACGCAGTCACGTATACCAGTCCGCGAAAAAGTGACGACCGACGTCGAGCTCGCGCGGATTCGTAGCAACGCTTCCGGGTTCCTTTTTTTTTTCCACCGTGGAGGGACACGAGAGCAGCGAGAGATCGCTCGCGGACTAGGACATGGCAGCATCATCGCTGAGGTACCGCGAATGTATTCCGTGACCGGGATTAAAGTCGTACGTCGCGTCGCCTCGCCTCGCCGACCCCGTCTCACCTGCATTTGTCAGCGCATCAACTCTTCGCACTTTTTTTAATTCGTTGTTTTACGTTCATCGTCCGCCCGCCGCGCCGCCGCGCCGTACCTTACCTACGTATCGAGAAACGTATAGCGGAGCAAATTTACCGCGTGTTGCGAATTAAAAACCACTCAAAGACCGCGCCGTTGCTAAGCTTGGGAGGGCACCGCGCAGCGGAGGGTTCATAATTCTTCGCGCCACAATATCGATGGCCGCGAGCCAACAACGTTGTATTCGCGAAAACCAAACATCAACGCGGTATATCTAATTATCGAGTTATTGAAATATACCGAAATGAGGATTAATTTGAAGAAAAACGTGTTTTGAAATTCCACTCCTGGCGCAGAACTCGTATTCGTTTCGCATGATAACTAAGCGACGGTACGGCTTGCTTTTTCTTCGAACGCGAGCGGTGTTTGCCCAACGATACGACGATATAATGGTCGCTCGTCGCTGGCTAAATTAGCTTCAGTTAGTCGACGCGATTCGTTCGAGAGTTGATGTGAGACGAGCAAACAAATCAAGAGGAAAAACGTGTCGACCTACCATCAAACGTCGGCTTGATAGTTGATATCGATCGCTAGATGTATTTTTCAACATCGGACGAGATACGAAGACGAACCGCGAACCAACAAATTAACAACTTCGTCGGCAAGTTCCAACCGTCAAAAGATTACTTTTGTGGCCGAAATTCGATCGCCTAGCGATACGCGGCGAGAGAGGAGAGCCAATGGAGCATATACTAGTAGATTTTCAATTGCCTTGGATTTTTAGCCGTTTTATTGGAGAAAATTACGCTGAAACAAGTGAATTTTACAATAATTCTATAACGGCAGGTATTGAAGTGCTTCATTTTTATATTTACAGCAACTTTTTCAGTTTCGTAGCGATGATTTTCAATTTTACTTTGAATTTTTCATCGTTACCAGTGAACTTGGAATTTTAAAGACTGAAATGAAATGACCGAATTCGCACACGTTGAAAATTTGCTGATGATCTCAAATTGTGTACTTAATGCATAATTCAACTTCAAACTCAAAGCGAACCTTCTCACGGGTTTTCTGTTTTTATAATTTGAGCAAATTTGATAAAGAATTTTTGCAATTTTTGAAATCAAAAAAGCATGATCAGAAAGAGCTGAGTTTTTAGCGGACTTCCCGCTTTAGCGGGAATCCGCTATTGCGATCATACTGGTTTGTTTTTTTATTTATTTATTTATTTATTTGTTGAAGCCTTTTCGTTCTGACGCGATTTCTCTCGTTATACTGAACAGATCGGGCTGAAATTTTTACAGTAGGTGTAGATTATGTAGAGGAAGAGCTGATTAGATTTTGGTGCAATTCTGTACAGCGAAAGCTGAGCTTTTCAACTTTAAAGCTCAATTTTGGTACATTTTTTCTGACGCAATAACTCACGTTAGAGTTGACCAATTGACTTGAAATTTTTATGGTGATTAGAATGTATATAGGAGAAGAGGTGATTAAATTTTGAAGTCGATCCGAGCTTTGAAAGCTGAGCTTTTCGACTTTGAAGTTTATTCAGTTTTTCAAAAATATCTCACGAACGGTGCATCGTACAGAAAAACTAAGGTCATTTTGATGGTCAGGAATTTCAAGCTCTACAACTTTGGTTCTCATGAATTTTTCTTGAAAGCTCACCGTTTACGAGATAATTGAGCTCAAAGTTTGAAGGCTTGTGATTGGTTGATTTCTATTACTTTTTTGTTTTCTTTATTCGACTGATTTTTTTGAAAATATCTCGCGAACGGTGCACCGTAGAAAAAAACGGAGGGCATTTTGATAGTCAGGAATTTCAAGCTCTACAACTTTGGTTCTCATGAATTTATCTTGAAAGCTCACCGTTCTTGAGAAAATTAAGTTCAAAGTTTGTAGGTCTGTGATTGGTCAATTCTTGGTTTTCTTCATAAAATTAATTTCATACAGTGTTGCCAATAATAAATTCGTTTTCAAATGATTCAATTGAATGAATCAGTCATTCGTTAACGATTTACTCGAATGAATCAGTCATTCGTGAATGATTCGTTTCATTGAATCAGTTGTTCGCGAACGATTTGTTCGATTGAATCAGTCATTCGTGAACGATTAGTTTGATTGGATCAGTCGTTCGCGAACGATTTGTTTTATTGAATCAGTCGTTCGCGAACGATTTGTTTGATTGAATCAGTCGTTCGCGAACAATTTGTTCGATTGGATCAGTCGTTCGCGAACGATACGTTTGAATGAGCGAATGATTTCGTTCGTGAATGATTCGATTCATAGATTAAAAGTTGAGCTTTTCATAAGTTTGAAGTTTATTTCTGTTCTTGAAAATATGTATTTCGCCAGAGCGATGCTTTGTAGGGGAAAACAGACACCAAAAGAATAGTTAGAATGGATGCCAAAAGAAAAGAATCGGTCTGAAAAGCTCACAGTGTTTGAGAAAAATGAATTGAAAGTTTGAATTCGTGGAATTAGTCACCAGTTTGTATACAATAGGAAGTCCGCTCTTTTGACACAGTGTGTCTAGTTTTTTTTTTTTTTTTTCAAGGCGCCGAAGTGAATCTTTTCAAGGTTTAAACAATGTTTCGCATGTACATATCTAATATGTAAAATATTTCGAATAAGAGAGGGAAAACGCCAACGTGAAACCTTCACTTTGCCTCGGTACGAACTACGAAGGTATTAATTGACTATGCAGAGGGATAGGGATGGAATGAGGCGTAGCCAAGTTTTGTAATTCGGTATTGTAGCGTAGCGAGATGAACGCGATAAAGGACCGTCCGCAGCGTGGAAGGGTAAAAAATTAACCGTCAGAATTTCAAATCAGAAGTTGGCTGTAATTAAAGATGAATTCGGTTCGTCGAATGTTTTTTTATTCGCATCGAAAGGTTTCGATTCTTTCAGTGGAATTTCTCCAAAGAAAGATGGCTGGCTGAAAAAAATTTTAATTAAACAGATTCCTCGTTGAAATTGGCTAATTACGAAACATTATTCCGTTCTTTCAGAAAACGTTATTATCTATTGTACCTGCGCATAATGAAATTTTCTTCTTCTTTTTCGAAAACGCCGGCGAAAAAAAGGAAACGAAGAGAAAAAACTCGACATTTCCACGTCCTGCGAGAGAATGACGGACGGACGCTCGCCGCGCCGGGTACACACGGTTACGCGCGTTCTACGCCATTACCGCACGTCACGCTAACATCGCGGTGCCACTCGTAACGCCGAAATATTATACACAAATTGCGTACACTTGCGAAAAAGTTGAGAGAAAAAATTCTAACGAGTTTTGTTGAAACAATAGAATATGCCATGCCGCCCTGATGTAGAGGACGAAACTCAGCGTCACTACCGTATTGGAGGTGTGGGTCGACGCGCGGATATTTTTTGTCATTTGTTCGACCGCCGGCCGCGCCCAAACCAAGGCCAATTACAATTGAATTAATAATAAACGCCGCGTTGAGAGAGACGGGAGTTTTTTCGAAACAGTCTCGGTATAATTAGTACTTGATTAGGCGGAAAGTTTCAGCTAAGGAATAATAATCAAGTAGGTATCCGGATGAAAGCACGCAGTGAGCAGCGCTAGCACATTCAAACATGTACATATATCTACAAACTGGGGTGCATCCGAAAAAATATTCCAGATTTTGACCAAACTTGACGAGGTAGAAGATCTGGATTAAAAAGTAGCAGATGGCGAATTTGAGCATACTCCCTCAATTTAAATCAGTTAAAAATTGAAAGATTGACCGCGTTGAAATAGACAGAATCAAGTCACTGGATTGGCAGTAAAATTCCACTGATCCTGCAGTTCGCATACTTATCGGTGAAATTTGGCTGTCCATCAGCGAAAAATTCCTGATATAGGTACTTATAAAATTATAGTGAATTTTCATTTTGAATCAGCACCTAATTTTCATCTCAACTACCTACAGAAATGAACCGGAAAAAGTGACCGATTCAAAAATGAAAATCCAAAGTCGACGGTTCAGAGAGGCGTAAAAACTCAAAATTTCACTTTTCTAGGGACGAAAAGGGGTAACATAAGTACCTATAAGTGGAGTTAGTGGACCAATTCTTGAAAACGCTGTATTCTGACACACGTCAAATTACAAATTATACGCGGCGCGGCTTGGCATTTTGCAATTGCAACGTCTTCTGTCTTGAAGTTTTGTATAGGCAATTTGCCGCCAAGTAAGGCGTCCGACTCTCCCGGGTATAGTGTGCAACTGTGCAACCTTATAATATGTTGTATAGGTAGGAAGGTGGCGTAGGCGGGGCGAGAAATAGTGCCGGGTGGCGGCGGCGAAGGGTAACAAAGTTAACTTATACGTAGGTAATAGGTATACGGAATACTAAAACTAACCGGCGAGCAAACAAATCACTACCATTTATCGATTGTGACGTTTGAATAGGTGCTCTCTTTCAGCGTGCGAGCCGCGTCCAGACGGCAGCGAACAAGCATAGCAGATTCGATTACCGCACGACCAGCAGCAACGTTGTTGTACGTACACCGCACCGCACCGCACAGCGTACGTCTACGCTGCGTGATGGCGGCGCGGCGCTGCACGGCCACGTACGGCCGCCGTACACATTTCTAATACTAAGTATGATAAAAAATTGCACTTTGCAAACAGTAATATAGCCACAATAAACGAAACGGACTCGCAATACGAACGTTTCTATTTATCTTCGTGCCACTCTATATATGTATAGGCAAGAAACTCGTTTACGAATCGAGAAAATACACAAAGTCGTTACCGTTTAACTTCGAACGCCGCGCCGCGCCGTCCCGCGCCGCCGAACGAGAAGCGAGAGCGTAAAAAAAGAGGCAAGAAAAAAAGAAGAGAAAAGCTATAGAGTCAGACGGATCGAGAGGGAGCGAAGAAAATCTTACTTACCAGCTAAGCCAATCGTCTCTTGTTCGCAGTTTCGGTATGGAAACTGGAAACGTCTTTATGTATGGTATACGTTTTGGCCGGTTATCTCTCCCTTGCGTCGAGAGGCTGGGATCGCGCAATACCCGAGTAAATTCAATTTTACACATTTTTATTTCCTTTTATTACCAGCCGAATAATTCGCCTCGTCCTATTCACCATCGTGTATCACGTTTCGTCTCGTCTCGTGAAACTTCCTAACTCGATCTTCCGACTGTAATCCGCGTGTGAATCAGCAGTTTATCCAACGTGCTACGCGACCATAACGTTCAGGAATCGTTTTCAAATAATTTACGAGTGCCAGTGTACAAAATTCATCTGTAGATATTCGATCGCAAATCGTTCGTATACGATCAACTGCATTATTTGTATCATCGTAGGTATATTTTTACCCGTAATTAGTAAATGGAAAAAGAGGAGTATACCACGCGGGAGGAGGAGGGGGGGTCGAAAATTGGTCTGCCAAACCAAGAGCAAAAAAATTGTCTTTCATCGACAAAACGCCGAGCAGTTGTATTTTCACAATATCGATCGAGATTGAAGAAAATTTTCTATCAATTTCAGCAAAAAGGATAAACTAATTCCAAAAGTGAACGTCTCGTTTTTAAATTTATTTGCCAACTCTTTGAAAACGAAAAGAATGCGTCTTCTTTAGATATCTATTGCAAAAACAAAAAAACAAAGAAAGCAAATCAATTGGCAATTATTTCGAAAATAGGTACCTATTTCAAGTTACAGAAAAATCTCTGCACAGAGGGCATAGACGATGGATGATATCGACATGAGAACGAAGAGGAGAGGGAAAAAAAGGAAAAAGTACCCATCATCAAACGGCAAAATATCATTAGAGACTGCAATAAACTAAAACATGATTGGTTGTTTTCATTTTCTTCCATTGTTTACCTAGCGTGCAAGAAAAGCGCAAGTATTCTGCCTTTTTATGCTCGAGTCTGCTGACAATTTCTGCCCCTTTCTGCTGTTTTTTCTGCCGAATTCTGTTTTTTTCTGAGAAATTATCCCAGAAGAACAATGCGCGACGCGCAACGGGGTATCAAAAAAGGTACATTTAACGCACAGTCAGTAGAGGTCGAAGTGAGCAAAAAGTGAGAATTCCTGCTTTTTTCTGCCAATTTTTTTTTTTTTCATTTTTCTGCTTTTTTTTTGCACGCCGGGTAGATAATAAGATATACTCTACTGAAGGTCGAAGATACCTACCGAAAAAACGTATCTACCTATGTGCTTACTTATAACGACATATAAGTAGATGTCGAAAAAAATAGAACCCAGTATGTACGTAAATGCTACGTATGAATGTATATACCTACTCGTATTATATGTAGTACATTACATACTACATAGTACATTGTACATAGTACATACCTACCTATGTTAAATTGCAAATACATATTTATGTATCTATACGTATGCTGCGGTGACTGACTAGTGACTATACGTATAAGTATTATACCAAGTTACTTCTAGTTCTAAATACATACGACGACTGCCACGTCTTTTACGACATAGAGGAAAAGACTTAATAACCTAAAATGTTACTGTTCTCGGGTTTCAAGACAACAGTTCTGCAAGTCGAATATACGCGAGCTGACGCAAACATGAAAATGTTGATCTTTTGAAGACTTTGAATTTCGAATCCCTGTTTATTCTAATTATTGTTTGTACGGCGAGCATTTGCCTTTAAGAGGTTTCCGCGCGCCGGGCTCGCCTCGGTCGTTTATATAAGTATGTACTTACTTACTTACGTACTTTATAAATTTTCAAAGACGTCGAATTTGCGCTGTTGCTCATTTTCATTTTACTGCTTTGCTACTGCTCGCCTATGCTTATCTTATATATGTATGTACTACCCAAGACCAAGTGTTGGTAAAGTACGAGTACGCCACACTCGGCTCGATTATCCTCGTTTCTTCGGCGATATCGTCATTCCTCTCCTCTTCCTTTACACTTCTCCCTTATGGTACCTACATGTACCTAACCTACAAATCGCGATGATAAATTTGACGAACCGCGCGAAACGAATTTGTAAAACTCGAAAACGTTTCGGGATCTAAGTAACTCGTCGCCTTTTTTCACTCTCTCAACTTGAATCAGTCGGAATCTGAAGATTGACTAATCAATGAAATTTCCCTGATTTCATATTTAATCAGTGAAATTTGAATGTCAATCAATGAAAAATTACCGATTCAATCAGTAAATTATTATTCTTGAATCCGTAATTTTCGCTGAACTATTGAACATTTTCTATAGTACCGTCTAAATTTTGGCTGATGCAAATCGACAAAATTGAGTCACTGTAAGAATCAGTGAAAAAATTTACTGATTTCAGTGATTTCATTTCAATCAGTCAACTAATTTATACTGATTCAACAATCAAAATTCACTACCACCTGCACCCCACTTTCCGACGTCCCCTGAAAGTAACCAAGTAAGTAGGTACATATAAAGTTACCCACAAAAAAATGCGATACTGCGGAAGAAGTGGTAGGGAAGAAAGATGGATACTAAAAATCACATCCCATTCGAAATGTTTCGTCATTTAAACAAGCTCAGCCGGTTCAGACACGTAAAGATCGTTTGTTTAGCAAAGACGCACAGGCAGGCAGGTAGGCAGGCAGACGTTAAGTTAAGAGTTACACAAACTCGTCGTAGCACTCGACAACAACTACAACATTCGTTAATGGCTTTACGAGTCTACACAGTACGCACGGCGGCGTTAACATCTGCAAAGTCATCATTTCGAGGGCCTGTCTTGGAATGGAGAAGTTTGGTGGACGCGGGTGACAGGTAAGCGTTAGCGTAAAGCGTAGGTAAACGTTAACGAAACTAGACGCGACGCGACGCGACGCCTCGCGTTTTATTTTTAAACTGCGCGACGCTAATAATCGTAAAACACCGACGACGGAGTACCCGGGCTATTGTTTCTGATGGAAATTAACCCTTTCGTGCAGTTGTTTGCGTACTCGGCAGATATCCGCCTAATGTGTTTATTTGTTCGGCAAAAAACACAATATCTACCGTTACGCTTCGAACTAACTAACTAACCAACCAACCCAGCCAGCCAGCTAGCCACTCGTACCTAATACCTAACCTTCCTACAACCGAGTATTTGTATTACCCAAGTATACCTACAGTACCTACACCTACACCTAGCTAATGTTAACAGTTAATACCTACCTATACGAAGACAATTCTAACTCTATAATATGTACGAAAACGAATACTGTACATATACTATCGCACATGTATAGTAGCAGTAGCACTGACGATGACGATGGCGTCACCAAGACAACGAGAAAAAGCGCAGAGAACCCATCCGACGCGACACCGCGTCGACCAACGTATGTATAGTAGATGTAGATACGTAGATAGATACCTATAGGTATACAAAGTTTTATCGCAGTCCAACCGAAAATATCGCCGATTCGAGATATGTAAGTAATATGTACTACGGTCGATTGAAAACTTTTCAAAAGCCCGATTCGCATCTTTCATAAAGGTACCTACTCGGCAGTCGGTATCGGTATTCGGTACCTAAAAACCTATACTTATACCTTCAAAGCAAATCGGTATTACCTACGTATAGAGACCTATAGTCCCTGCGGTTAACACGAAAAAACGGTGAACTACTTCACTTTTTGAACACCGGTTGAAGTGTGGTTTTTATTTTAATATGACCCAAAAGAAAATTTTTGAGAAGTGGACCCATCAAAAATGTCCCTTAGGGGAGGAGTGGGGGCTCGTTTTAGGAGCGGTTTCACCCCCAATTCTCCAAATAAAGGGTTTGGGGTGAATTTGGTGTCATTTTCGTATAATTCGACCCTCCTGAACACGAATATGCAATTAGTTTTTCGATCAAAAGTATAGTACTCGTACAATCGTAGAATTTGTGTCGCGAAAAGTGGCCAATTTTGAGGAAAAACAAGTAAAATTTCGATTTTTTCCATTCTGACCCGAGTATTATCGATCAAGGATGGTTTGAAACCAGTTTCTAACTTAATTCGAACCTCCTGAATTCGAATTTCTCATTGGTTTTCAAATTGGAAGTGATTTATGTTCTCAATTGCAAATTTTCGGTAGGGGAAAACGGCCGATTTTTGTGAAAATTGACTCAATTTTGCAATTTCTCACTTCGTCAGCCCTTTACCTTCAACCAATCCTTATTTTAAACATTTCTTAGACCTAATCTGAACCTCCTGAACACGAATTTTTGGTTAGTTTTCCGATTGGAAGTAGAGAATTTTCTCAAACGCGATATTAATGTGGCGTGAAGTGTCCGATTTTTGGCAGAAATGGTATGAAATGACGATTTTCAATTTTCTTGAAGCATTTATACCCTATCCAGTGCTAAATGAAATCAAATTTTTGCCATTTTTAGCTTCTTGCCAGTTTAGGGATGAATGAATCATGGCTTCTCAAAATAGGGACTCCTCTTGAAACAAAAATATAAAAAAAATAATTTTTAAATAAAAATTATATTTAATTATTTAAATTAAATTCATTTAATTTTTAAAAAATAAAATTAAAAATTTTATTTTATTTTTTTAATTAAATTTTTTGTGTTAAATTTTTTATTTATTAATTTTTATTATCATAATTATGGCTCAGCATATCCAGGGTTTCAAGTTCAGATTTAAGTGAATGGTTAATAAAGAATTAAGAATATTCCAAACAAAATGTCAGCCACTTGAAACCCTGGGTAGCTGAGCCATTTTTTTGTTTTAAGAGGAGTCCCTATTTTGAGAAGCCATGATTCATCCACCTCCCTAAACTGGCAAGAAGCTAAAAATATTGTTAGTGTTCTCTATCTATTTTAGAAATTCGAATGAGGCAAAAAATTGATTTCATTTAGCACTGGATAGGTTATAAATGCTTCAAGAAAATTGAAAATCGTCATTTCATACCATTTTTGCCAAAAATCGGACACTTCACGCCACATTAATTTCGCGTTTGAGAAAATTCTCTACTTCCAATCGGAAAACTAACCAAAAATTCGTGTTCAGGAGGTTCAAATTAGGTCTAAGAAATGTTTAAAATAAGGATTGGTTGAAGGTAAAGGGCTGACGAAGTGAGAAATTGCAAAATTGAGTCAATTTTCACAAAAATCGGCCGTTTTCCACCACCGAAAATTTGCAAATGAGAACATAAATCACTTCCAATTTGAAAACCAATGAGAAATTCGAATTCAGGAGGTTCGAATTAAGTTAGAAACTGGTTTCAAACCATCCTTGATCGATAATACTCGGGTCAGAATGGAAAAAATCGAAATTTTACTTGTTTTTCCTCAAAATTGGCCACTTTTCGCGACACAAATTCTACGATTGTACGAGTACTATACTTTTGATCGAAAAACTAATTGCATATTCGTGTTCAGGAGGGTCGAATTATACGAAAATGACACCAAATTCACCCCAAACCCTTTATTTGGAGAATTGGGGGTGAAACCGCTCCTAAAACGAGCCCCCACTCCTCCCCTAAGGGACATTTTTGATGGGTCCACTTCTCAAAAAATTTCTTTTGGGTCATATTAAAATAAAAACCACACTTCAACCCGTGTTCAAAAAGTGAAGTAGTTTTTTGCTAACCGCAGGGACTACTAAGTATTATAATCTACCACCCGGGCCGGGCCTGGGCGCTTGGAGTAAGACTGAAAAAGATAACTGACGCTGACGTAGACAACAAGAAGAGCGGGATAAAGTCGATGGAAAAAATCTCATCGCATCTGTTAGCGATACTTATTTATTTCACTGTAACCAGCCTCGCGCTATCGTATCAATTAAAAAGAGTTTCGATTTGATTAGTTTTGCGGCGGAAAAGTTTTTCGCAAAAAATCGACGACATTCGAATTGAAAAGGCGAAAATTCGCGGCAAAGTTTGTCGCGTTCAACGACGACCATTTAATTAACGTCGAAAAACAATTTCCTCATTTTTGTCCTCGCCCAAGCAAGAGGCAGGTATTCCTTCCTTTTTTTTTTTTCGTTTCTTTTCTTTCATCAGATCAACATCAACATCAATATTGTCATTTTCGCCCGATAAATACGACAATTGATTGTTGAATTCAAGCTGGTTGCTTGCGAGCGATGCGACGTAACGGTTTAAATCGATTACCAATATTGTCTCAGAGTTCGAATGGTTAGCTCGCATGTTGAGGTGTAAATTTCATTATCGAACAAGTAGCTACACCAAGTGAATGAAAATTTTTTGAAAACCGAGGCCGTCAAAAACTTGCTTCGTGAAGAGGGAGGGGGAGGAGGGGGCCAGAAGCAGGAGCCGGAAAAGTTTTCTAAAAGTCCTCAATTTCCTCACATCGACGACACCAGCTGTTATCTTCATTTATGCATGTAGGCACTACGCAGTATACCTAAGTATCTTATTGAATTTTTTTCAAATCGGATTTGTCATCGATTTTCCAATTATATGTGCAACACTGGGCATAATAGGTACGTAGTACGATCTGCGCGGCGAGAAATGACCAATTTTTCAAAAAAACGGAGGTAAAATGCATATTACATAAATTACGATTTACGAATGAGTAATTACATATCTATTGGGGAGAAAGACAGTTTAGTTTAAACATTTCCAACTTTGGTTTCAGCGTTTCACCGCCGGCGCCGCGCCGCGCCGCGCGCCGAAGGAATCATCGCTACTACCACCAATACCACCACGCAACCTTCGACTGCTGAAGTGCTGAAGATGTTCGATCTACTCAGATTCCGATTACAGTGCCACAAGTCGCCTCTAGAAATCTGTCCACCGCCATTTTCGACGAGGTCCAAGCATACGTATAGACATGAAAAGACACAATGAATTAAAAATGAATGAATATGAAAGTACAAATACCTATACTTAATCAAAATCAAACAAAGTTGTAAATTAGAGAAAATCGCGATTTGGGAAGTTCTTCGCCCTTTTCCTCTTTCGAAAGTGTTGATTGCCTGAACCTGGACTATCATGGGGTTGATCAACATTTTAATTTGTAAAATGTTGAATCAACTTAGGTAAGTACCTACTTTTTTTCCCGTCGCTTACGATTAAAGTACTTACAGCTAATATTTACATTCGACCATTTGATTTCTACAAAACTGTTACGTAGGTATGCACCTATTACGAAAAAATACCTTCTATTAGATGAGGGAATCGATTCTAATCAAACCTGAGGGTTAACCTATCCATTTTCGCCTCATCCGGCTCATCCGAAAAAGCGCGTGTAGGTAACGGGGTATTTATATCTAAGTATAGGTTCGGATGAGGAATGGAGACTTGGAGACTAAACGTATATACTACATACATACGTATACCATACTTGAAGAGAATGATAAAATGTGGAAAAGCTCTCTCGCTTTTATATTCGAGCTAATTCCACCGTCGCAGAACAAACCCTTTTTCTTGTTCGAATTGTTTTTCGCTGTTTGAAAGGGTTTACATAATTTTGCATTTTGCGCGTCGTAAAATTATTGTTCTCCAGAATCACGGTATTTAAATAATTTTGGCTGCCAGCCACTCTAATTAGCAGTAGGTAAGCTTTACTTTTCTCTCTCTGACGCTACGACGACGACTACAACGACAACCAACGCCGCCACCAACGCCGTATCGCTACTGCCGCACCCGAAGCCCATGGAATCGGGCCAATATTCCATAGAATAATGCCGTTCGCTAATTCTCACGCTCTTTTTTGACCGCATAGGTATGGGTTTGGGTATTGGCGTATATGTGTGTTGTGTACGTCTACGTACTACGTAGCTATGCTTTTCGCGTTTTTGCTTAGTTTTTGTTTTTGTTTTTTGTTTTTTTTTACTCTCTCAATTTTCAAACTCGTCGTACCCGGCGTAAGTGAATCCAGGTACCTATTCGTATGTAGTTTGGTTCGCAGTGATTCCAGAGTAAAAAATGCTGGGTGGTGATGATGATGATGATGATGGGTATAATGTTGCGGAGTGGAGATGACTTTTACATTCACGTACATAGATAGGTAACTTTCGTAAAAAAAAAAATGCGATCGCAGTTCGCAGACTAGATCGGTTGCGGTACGATAAACGTGAATGTGTAAATATAACGCATGGTAGACGCAGATATTTTATTGCATGTACATAGACTAATAACGTTGGTTGATCGGTGCGAGTAAAGTTGTAACCATGACGACGAGTTCGGAGCCGGAGGGAGCTGCTAGTTATATAGGTAGGTAGGTATACAGAGTTACAGACACGCTCACGCAGGTAATCTTCGAAACTTTTCACAAAAATATGGGATTAAAGAAAAATAGATGAAAAAAAAAAAGAGGAATACGTTCCGCCAGGAATTCGTTCGTTGAAAATTGGATAACGCTTGTATGCGAGTACGTAACAAACGATAGGTAGGAAGCTAGGTACTAGGTACATATATACGATGACGATATAGGTGGTACCTATCGGGGTCGTATTCGTACATTGCGAGCTTATATGCCGCGTTGTGCGAGCAAATCACTGGCTGGCAGGCAGGTTGCGGTTGTATTAACGACGCGGGTACCCGTGTGCCATTGCCACGTACAATTGTACCTTTGTAGCCTGAAGAAGAAGAAGAAGAAGAAAAAAAGAAGATTGTTCCGAGTATTGTGTAGGTAAAAGAAATGGGCGAGCAGCTAGAAGGAGAAAAGCCTTTATCGCACACTTACGTATCCTAATCGACGAGCGGACGGTCGCGAAGTGCGATTGTGACCATTAACACCCTCGGACAGCACGAGCGAAGGGTGTACTGTTATGTAGGCAATGAACTGTTTCGTGTGGACGCGATAGCTTCGGCTTACGTTGGAAAAAAGAATGAAAGAAAGAAAGAAAGAGGGACAGAAAGCCGCAACGTTAAGCGCAAGTAGTAGATCTTAATTTTTCCCAGCAGCACCGACTCGCCGAAAATACGTAAGAGCGATCGTCTCGGTCTTACTTACGTTAGATAGATATACCTATATATATATATATATTTTACTTACTCGGTTACACGCCGCGTACTCGCGTATAATGCTCTGGCCAGGGGAACTCGCTCGCGCCTCGTTAAGCCCTTTTAATTTACCAACGCCAAGTCGCCGTGAAATAGGGAAACGATTTAATCCTCGAGATTTTTTAATTATTCCGCCGAATCAAAATTTTTTCATTTATCAAGAATTTAATTAAATTAGCGCGTTGTTTTCTCCGACTGGAAGACACCCCCCCCCCCCCAAGTAGTTTACTTTTACCACAGATACGTCTTCGAGCTTCAAGCAAGAGAATGACGACTCGACGTGACATAACACGACGCTAGCGCAAAGTCGACGTGTCTAGCTTATAAACGCAATTCTTTTCCTATAGGTACGTAGTACAACCTACCTAGTATTTATACCAATGATGAATACGTTTCTCGACGCAAAATCGTCCTCTCATTTCGATCAGACATTTTTCTTTCATCCCTACCGAATCGAAACCCAAACCGAACCACCAGTACTGATCTACTGATCTCTAAATTTGAATCAGTCAAAATTGACTCGATTCAAGTCGACAGAATTGAGTCAATGTTGGAATAAGTGAAAAAAATTACTGATTCAATCGCGGTCAATTGATTTTTACTGATTCAATGATGAGAATTCACAAGGTCGCTGATTAACAGAGGAATCAGTGGAATTTGACTGATTATTAATAGTGACTTGATTTCCTCTATTTCATCAGTCAATTTTTGCATTTTTGACTGATTCAAATTTAAAGAGTGCACCAGAGATCACTATTGCGGCATAGGAGAAAATCGGCAAAAAACAATTTTCACGAAAAACGGTAAAAAAGATGAATTTAGCTGAAAAATTAGCGAATCTCTAGGAAAATTCAGTGAAAATCTTTGAAAAATTAGTGAAAATTCACGAAACATCAATAAAAATTCGCTGAAAATCAGGGATTATACCTACTTACTGGTTTTCCTGTGCAGCAATTCTGACCGCTCATCAGCGGCTTTTCACCGATTCATGAATGAGAGAGCAGAGACCATCGCATCGATACCTGGGTATGAAAACGAGACTTGAAAGTTGAATTCCTCCGACAAAATTCAACTTTAACTTGAAGATTGACTGATTGAACGAGTGAACGAGACGAAATCATTCAAAAATGAATTCACCGATTGAATCAGTAAAGTTTGACTGATTTCAATAATGAAAATTCACTTACTGAATCGGTGATTTTTTACCGTATGGTAGAACAATGTAACTGATTCAACTGAGGAATCAGTGGAATTCGACTGATGACCTCTGTCATCATCAATATCTCCGACGACGAGAAAGAACACCGTACGGTGTACCTAACCACCTACGCTGCGCTGCGAAAACACTTCCTGAACGGAAGAAGACTCAAACGGTCTGTAGGTATAATATTCTGCACAACTCGGCCACGTATCGCTTGCTATGTGGGTAGATATGGGTACTCTGCGTCTGTACAAAGTTGTAGGTATACTAGTTAGTACGTTAGGTACCCGGTGACGGACGACATTTTAATGAATTACGACGAACAAACGGTCGAGACAGGAAAAAATTGATTTTTCGCTTCTTTGAAATCCGTAATATTGTTGGCTTATTTTCAAAAAATGTCTTTGTTTGTCGCCAGCTTAAAAATGATCTAAATACGAAGAGCGGCGTGGCATCGGCATGCGGTAGCAGCGACCGTCGCTATTTAAAAGAATAATACGCCCAAGTCGACCGATAAATTTTCTATTTTATAAGCGTACACGCGTTAGTTCCGGTGTAAAACGCTGCCCATTACGCCTAATTGCGTGTTTAATCGCCGGTACACAACAGCACAGGCAGGTAGCACGGTATTCGGGTAAAGTTTTTGCGAAAAACATCAAGGCGAGCAGGAGATTTCGCTGCCTACTTTTTTCGCCTTTTTTTTTTTTTTTTTTTTCACCAACGCAACGTAATATATTAATGAACGCGAATCCGAAAACTAGCTGCGTTTACGGTAATTTATTCGTGAAAATGTCTCCGGAGGTTTTAATCGGGGTAATTTGATTTTTTTTAGGTGCTTTTTCAGGCAGCGTGCAAAAAGAAAGTGGCAAAAATTCGATATCGACATGAAAACGCTGGCTGCGTTGTGCTGTTCGGCCGTACCCGATGAGATACTCGCGGCAGCACAGCTTTTCCGGATCGTTGGTATGATATTCAGGTGACTGAACAATATTAGAAATTGGAAAAAATCCCCGTTGGAAAACGAAACATATGTAAGGTACTTCACATCATCCACACGTCGTTAAATATTTGATAACGTTAATTTCATCGATTCCAACGCAACAGGCAAAATTTCATTAAATTTGATTGACTAGGATTTAGAGAGCGACAAAATTTACGAATTGAAATACAATACTTTTGCAAGATTTTCAGAAAGATATTCACGCCATCCTCTGAACAGCCTCGCATAACGATTAAGATGATCCCGATGTTAATTTGTCGATTATTCGACACATCGATTTTGCATTTTTTAAAAACGAAAGAGAATTCTTTTTAAAAAATACATACCTACCTACATGCGATGGCGAATTTTCGAAACCTTTCATCATATGAACGGTAGGTAGGTCTAGGTACTTTCTAAAGAAACGCATATCAACGTATGAAAATACGAATAATACGAAAGACGAAGAATGCTAGTGAAAGATAACAATTCATCTACATAATTATGCTTTGAATCGGTACCTAGACTTACTATCTATCTACTGGTAGCTTTGGCGACAAAAACCATCACGATATGTGTTTCGTTTCGCTACATACGGTCGTCGTTGTCTCTGTAGTACATAAGTGGAACGTAGCTATAGCTAGAGCTACGCCGTCTACGTAGCTTAGGTACAGTAAATTTTTATTCGTGTCGAGTTGAAAAAAAAACAGTAACGAAAACAAAATATCGCTTGCAACGACAAAAGCGTGGAAATGGCAGATTTCTTTTTTTTTTTGCTTCGTCTTCTTTTGTCATATTTCGTCTTCAGTATGAAGTAGTGGTTTTTCATTTTCTTTTTGTTCAACTTTTCTGCAGCTACCGTAACATAGGTATAAATACATACGCTCCGATAGTGACCAAAATTGTCCCGGAAAAACCTCCAAAGTATTAGGGTTCCTAACGTCTAGTCATTTAGTTGAATGAGATTATACGTATCATGTAGGTTAGGTACTTAGCTACCTACACCTACTACCTAGTATACCTACCTGGATCTACCCTACCTGGTAGTATCTGACTATCTATATACGCTGGGAGGCGAATCGCGGGTTAGGCGCCAATTAAAGCACGAAGAGATTTCAAATTAATTTGAAAATTTTCATCGCCCGTCTCTCGAATTATTACGAATACGTATGTACGCGTTAATTTTTTTTCCAACCGAGTGTAATGCGAAAAGGATTCCGCGATAAACTTTAATTAAAAGATCACGAACCCGAGAAAAAAGGGAACCGAATGCCTCGGTCGCCGGCTTCAGTAAATATTAATTAAAAATTACACCGGCATGGCATAGGTGAAAGTAAAAAATGTTATTCGGCAGACGTGATTTTTTCGCTACGCGCCTATTCGAGTTTCATCCTATTACGTGCAACACGCTATACAGGTATCTATACCTGACTGTGGTTCTGCGCCAGGCGCCACTTTACTTCATACATGTATTCGTACATCGTAGGCGCGAAATACACCTGCTAAGTACACGGTGTCTAACAAAATTTGAATACTGACCTTTTGGCATGACTTTTCCTAGTCCACCTCCCCCCCCCCAAAAAAAAAAATAATTATTTCAAATCTATGACTTTTCATTGATCTCTCAGTTAAAATTATTGATTTCTTTGATAAATTAAAGATTGATTGAGAATCACGTGATATTCAAAACAGAAAAATCGGTGAAAAATCATAAATTTTTTCAAATTAAGGAAATAAAATACAGTCCGAGCGAAGCGAGGGCGAAAATTTTTCCAAAAAAGAACACTTTTCTACATTTTTGTTGTAAAAAAATTCTACCTCCTTGATAATTGAAAAAAATGCGGATCTGGTACAAATATACTTCTCTATACCTATAATTACCTACTCGCTTCTCTTCGGGACTGACTGACTGAGCCCGAGCATAGCGAGGGCGATAATTTTTGAAAAAAGGGCATTCAGAATCTGAATTTCATTATTGGGTAAAAAAAAAAATAGCAGGACACTTCAAAAGAATTTTTTGTAGTACTTTTCCTACGTGAGCTCTGAAGAAACATATTCTCCTTCCTACCTATACTAACATTTTTTCAACTAGTGAAATTCAATTTAATTTGTTTTCTCATTATTTTCTTCTCCTCCTGTCCTCTACAAAAAGTTGTACTTCAATGTCTATAAATTTAGCCCTCGTAAATTTCGTAAAACCAGGACAAAAATGTTGAAAAATAAAAAATTAAAACATTACACAGATCCTTTTATTTTAGAGGAAGAAATATTCAAAACGAATGAAAAGAGGGAGACATTTTCAAAATATATAATAATTACTTCAAACACAAAAGAAAAAATGTAGAGTTTTTGGATAAATCTCAAGACGTTTTCAGCAGGAATTGTTGAAAATTCTTGCTTTTCATAAGAAAATTGGAAAAAAATGTTGCGATTCTCCAAAGTCCAATTCTCTTGCTACCTACTAAAATTAAATTCTCGCCTTATTTAGGGTTTTTTTGTTTTTCCTGCAATAAGTAAACATCGTGGCATTATATTGCATGAAGATTATTCGTTTACCTCCTTCACGACGCGAATATGAGTATAATCTATCAAACGATATTTAATGTAGGTTATCGAGAAATGCGATCGAAACGAGCGCTTTTAACGAGGTAAACTGTTTCACGTAAGGTCTACTACCTCCTTTTAATCTTAATCCTAATCCTAATCCTAATCCTAATCCGAATCCGAAATCCCGAATCATAACCCAACAAAGATAGGTACGAGGAACACTTTTAAGGGCTAGTGCCGAGTTGGCTGCGCTATAATAAGATGCGTCGGAAAATTGACACCGACGCATCGCGTCGCGGCCGCAGGTAAATAATGGATTAAAATGCGGCGTGCTTTGTCGATTACAAGCTCGTCATATGTGTAGTAAGTTCGTTTGATAAGATTGGCGCTCGCGTTATTAAAAACTCGTTTTCGTGTTTATATACCTACTCGTACGTTTGTTTAATACGCGTCTACGCCTCGTCTTATACATATATTAGGCAGATACGTAAGTTATGTTATATTTAGGCAACGGAGATGGCGAACGCGAACGCAAATAGCAAGATTTGAAAACATTCTCCACCGCCCGCATCCGAACTAAATACCCTGTACCATAGTATAGCGAATGATTAATGATGAAAAACTAATGAAGTGAAATTTCACTAAACACCGCGGCGCGGCGCGGCGGTGCGAAGCTTGTATTCGCGAAAACATCATATATTAATTTGGCGAATTGATTTTTGATCGAAGAATGAAAGGTGGAAAATCAAAAACTCGTGGCACCACATGTGACCAGCTTCGATCTGCATTTCACCGCGTGAGAAACCGTTTTCCAGATATTTTTTAACATCGGTGTATCGCCGACTCGAGGAAGTGAACGAGATCAAATTTTTGAAGAGAAAGGATCAAAAAATAACAATTTGAGTGACTACCCCTCCCTAATCCATTGAGGGTTCGTTTCGACAAGGATGGCTTCAGCTATATTCAACGGTTTGAGAAGGAGTAGTAACTCAAATTGCATATTTATTTAGTCATTTCCCTCTTTTCTACGTCATTTCAGTTGGAGTTGAACCAAGAAAAACTGCGATTTGAAATTTTAAAAAAAATGAAGAAAAAATTGGTTGGGAAAAATTTTCGACTAAAAGAAATGACCTGGGGTTGTTTTACAAATTTGCCAGGACGTTGAAAACATTTTGTTAAAAAATTGTAACCTTGACAAAAAAATTGAAGTTTAGAAAAGAATTCAGACCTCGTCAAAAAAAATAAGAGGGAAAAATTTAAACCCAGTCACAGGAAAAACAAGTGGACTTGGAAAAAAAATCGCTCACCAAACCTGCTGGAATCCGTAAAAAAGGATCACGTTTGTTACGCTGGCTAAAATTGAAACTTACTGTGAAAGTTGAGAAACTTGTAGCGAAAAAACACGAAAAAAGCTCTTTAAAAGTCAAAGCAAAAAGCCAAAAAAGCCGTATTTTTCCGCCAGCCAAAAGCTAGCTTCATCAGTTTTATAATTTCCAAAAGCCAAAAGCTTCAGCTTTAATATTTTTCTATCACCAGCTGAAAGCCAAAAAGTTCAGCTTTATCTTTAGGCTTCCGGTCCCTGATACTTTCCATCCTCCATATGTCTCCCCCCCCCCCCATGGTGCAGGATGAAAATTTTTCAAACAGTTCCTAAAACATGTTTATAGAAAATTAAATGTAGAAAAAACGTATACTCCTCACGTTTTTTGATTACACCTCCTACATATTTCGGCAGAAAACGCGAGAATTGGTTTTAAGGGTGATTTTTACACTCTTGCAAGATTGTCGGACATTTGTAGAGTGCAAGTTTAAGTACCTACGTTTTTAAGAAAGTATTCTACAAAAATAATGTTGAACATAGGCGCACCCAGGGGGGAGGGGGCTCAGGGGGCTTGAGCCTCTCCCTTAAGCTTGGAAAAAATATGTTTTTAATGGTAAAAATGTGGGAAAAGTGCATTTTTTTGCTCTTTAAGCAATATACCTATTTTCAAAAAAATTTCACCATAGCTTCGCTCGGGCAGTATTTTAATCATTTTATTTTAGAAGTTGATAATTTTTGACTGAGTTTTCAGTCAAAAATCGCCAATTTATCAATAAATTTCCCGTTTGCTAGAAAAAATTGATGATTTTTGACTGAAAAATCAGTGAAAAATGGCTAATTTGAAATTTTACCCCTCCCTCATTTTTTCTCAAATTCTGAGTCCCTCCCTTAATTAATTTCTGGGTACGCCTATGATGTTAGATGCAACTTTCTCTCTCTCTCTTTTTTTTGGTTTTGAACTAAAAATTACCGAGCCATTTTGTAAGTTTATGAAAAGCAACGTCACGTCGCATCGTAAACTCGCCCACGATCTACGAGAATTTCAAGAAAAACTCAAGTCCATCGAAATCTATGTTTATAACTAAGTTTATCAAAAGACCCGCGTTTTCATTTCAAGCTCCTCCATTATAAGACCGCCCTCCAAAAACGATGGAAAAAACGAAAAACGAAAGGAAATGTGAGGAAAGAAGAAAAAAAATACAAACTATACAAGTATCCACATTCAAAGACGAACGCGAGAAAAAAAGCCGACGATAGAACGGACGGACAAAACGAATAAATGAAAATCGCTAGTTTCGAATTTTTTTCTACCAACATATCGGCGCGCGGCGCTGATAATTTAGTCCAACAACTATAGCAGAGCAGATGCCATCGAAAGACGGTAAGGAAAAATTTTATCGTACTCGTATTACAAAGGATACCGGGACCGGGGGCTCGCGTATAGTCGCAATATTGCGCCAACGAAAGACTTTGGGGGAAAAAATCGAACGGTGTAATTTTGCAAATCGAGTATACTGTCGGACAAAGGGAAAGACACAAGGAGGAGGCGTTGGCGTTGCGTGTGTTCGTAAAACATTTCAAAGTGCCACTTTGATCTTTTCACTTAAGTCGCGCCGATGGAATCCTCTACCTTACCTACATGCCGCGTATCAAAATACTCCACTATGGTACACGCAGGTATAGTATACAGTGAGTATAACTTGTACGTCTGTATAGGACCGAAGGACCATACTCAATACTCATATACATAAACATTTTAAGCAACGTAGGTACATTAGTACATCTACATACAGTACTTCAAGTAAAAAAAAAAAAAAAAAAAAAAAACAACACAACTCGACCAAACACCACCGGGGAATTATGGCGGTTGATCGAAAACAGTAAACACATACCAAGAAAGCAGAGCAAAGACGAACGTACAAAAAAATGAAGAGCTAAAGGAATTCGATGATACACCGACGGCACATTAACCCGCCGCGTTTTTCGCAATCGCAAACGTTATATATCGAAAAGGAGAAAAAAAAAGGAAAAACGGCGAAAAAAAGAAGAGAAAAACCGTACGCAGAAATAACACACATACATTTATAGACTCGTATACCACGTATAGGAAACAAGACAGACACACATACATACCGACGAAGCAAATTTTATAGCGAGTACGTTAAAACGAAAGAATGTATAGGATGCGTTAAATTTATTTTTCTATCATTGAAACTTGTGTACGCAATTCGCTTTTTTCTGCCCCAACGGACTTATAAAATGACCAAACCGAATAAATCGCGCGTGCGCCAATAGGAAAAAAAGTCCTCGCCCGGGTCAATTCGTCCCTCAATCTGCTCGAATACCTACTGTGGGGTAGATATGTATATCTACCTAAGATAGGTAGTTCTGGTAGATAACTGCAGCTTATAGGTACCTGCTGGAAACTTTTTGCGAAAAGAGGGCAGCGAGAATAATAAAATGTAATTATTGTCAAATGCAAGGTGACCGAATTTTTATTACGTACTCTAAAAAACAGAGAGGCATTGGGCAAAGATGAACGTTTCCTACAAGACACAGAAATGGTGTAATTTTTTCCATCCATGCGCGGTAGACACCATGCCAGCACCCTTTCGGAGTAAAAAATCGGTTTTTATGTTAAGGTTTTTCCCTGATTCTATCCTTTCTCAAAGGGCCAAAATCAGTGTCAATTCAAAAACCAATTTTTGTCACCTAAGGGTGGTTCCTTTACGCAGCTTATACATTTTATAACACAACTGTTAATTTGGGTAGTTTTCATAGGTATGCCATTCAGTAGCAACAAAGCGTCGATTATCTGCGCTGTATTTAGAGAATAGAAAAACTTCCATTTTATCTCAAAGTTCGTCAAGAAATGATTTTTTACAATATTTTCATTTCCAGCCGTCAGAACGGGTATAGGTACTAAATTTCAAGGTTACGAAGCGATCTTGGCGATAAAATATGCTACTCTCAAAAGATTCTTCTAAATCTGTTTCATATGTACGAATCGTACCGTACATACTCGTTCGCATTCCGCGTCGCGCCTTATAAATTTTCCAACCGAGAACCGCAACCGCGTTCGCCGTTTCCAATATTTCCGCCTGTATAAAATGCGTCCATAAAGATATTTCGAATGACCCGCTGTTTCCTTTATATTTGTCAAATATTTTTCTCGATGCTTTCAAACGAAAAGAAACACATTTATCATTATTATAGATAAGAAATTCTAAAAAATTAAATCGACCGATGAAATGGTAAAAAATTTTCTATCTTTTTATATCTGGAAAAATTTCGCGTATTTGTCGTCGCTGCGCTCGTATAATGGATAAAACTACTCATTCCATCTCATATTTGAGAAAAATACTATTGAACTGTGATTTTTTTTCCATTATTGTACGTTCTTTTTTTCGTTCATTTTTTCCCATTTCTATTTTTCATCCTCCATGTTTTCTCTTCAAAAAAAAAAGAAAAAGAAAAAGAAAAGATTACAAGGTGAATCGCACATTTCGATAACGTTTATTCGGAAATTAATCTATTTCGCGAAGGAAAAAAAATCGCCTTCTGTAAGTCATAGGTATTAGGTACCTAGCTACCTACTACCTATATACCCGAAATTCTCCATTCAATGATAACCATTTCTCTTTAATATTATTACTTCCGATGTAGGTACGTCGTTATAGTTTTTTTTTTTTTTTTTTTTTTTTTTAATTCAGTCATTTAATATTGCTAATATATTCGAATAGAAAAATCTGGTGTTGATAATACTATTTCTGCGGCATTTCAATCGGTCCAACTGCTGAAAAATCGAAAAAGTTTTTAATTACGTTTTCCTATGCTTGCGTTACGTTGTTAATTGTTTTCATCTCGCGTGAAAACGTTTCGATAGGTATTTGAAATTATTTTTATACATGCAGACAGCAAAAATGACAGTTTTGTTTGGAGATGGAAAAATAATAATGAAAGCGATGACGCGACGTAGACGTAGGTGCTAAGGTACATGTGGATTTTTCATTGCAAAACTACGTGACAGACGTGCGGAAGTTTGTCGGAGGATTAAATTTGAAAAATTAAACGTAGCGCGTCTACCAAGCACGCACGAGGCAGGTATATTGGTAAATCGTGGGTATACGAATTCGACAACCGTGACCAGCAAAGGCGTAAATGATATGTATTTTTATATTCGCGATAATAACGATAATAAAAAAAAAAAAGTTGAATCAAGCAAGAGGGTATAACGAGCGTAAAAGCCGTCATGTCATGAGAAAAAATTAAGCTGAAATTTCATTCCTTGTGCTGTGACATTAAAAAAAATTCTGGAAGAGAAACGAAGAAAAAACAACGCATGATAACGACTACATAGGTATATATGTACTCGTATTAGCACAAGATAATGAGAAAAACAGGCATCGCAAACTACGCACATAGACATACCTACCTACCATATTTAGTCGAAATGTAAATTAATTCGACAAGCAGCGGGTAGTTGACGTAGGTCTAGGCGATATCGGTATAAGTATTAGGTAACGGTAAAACTATACGAAATAGGAGAGGTTCGTCCTTGCGAACAATTTTCATCGAGCCAACGATAATATCGCTCCTACTCCATTTTACTTTCGAGTAATTAAGAAAAAGTGTTATTAAACATTGGGCGAATCTTTTGTTAAGAATTTCTCAGACTCGGTTTTATTTTTATGTTTTTAATTGAAGCAGGTACTACAACGGAGCGTTTGTACGGCGGAGAAAATTTTTCTACAAAAGCCACAAAAGGTGCTGGAATCCGATTAATTTCATTTGATTGCGAAGTACGACGTAATTTAATTTTTTTTCTCGACTTTCAAAAGGTGAGCAATTTTGTCAAGTACTACCCGGGAGCGTATACTTGGTTTACTTTACTTTTTTTTGGTTCAATTTTCATCAAAAAGTAATCATTTTTCTTTCATTTAATGAAAAACAAGAAAAAAAAATGTTGAGCGACTGTACCTAATTTCGAATATTTTAATAGTTTTTATAATAATGCAAACGACGCGACAAGGTTTTCCATTTTTTGCGAAAGAAAATTGCTGACTGCCTGCGTGCCAATTTGACTAAGTACAGTTCGGCCTTGAACATCAGATCGAATAATTGCGGTACATAGAAATAAACCGTCTAGGTACCAATAATTCTGAAATTTCGAAAAATACATCGAAAAATCTGAATGGAAATACATACGGCAGGTATGAAAAAACAAAATGTTGCACCCCTTGCTTTAGGTAGGTACTGTGCATATTCATAGATCAAAATCGAATGCCGGTAAAAATTGGCATTAGAATGGAAAATACCTCGTAATTTGGATTGTTCTTTGATTATATAACAAAACGTATACTGAATCTGAAAACTTTCTTTCTGTTTTCATCAATTTTTCTCGCTTCAAAATCGTAATTGTGAGATTACGATTGATAAAGTCGAATAATAATAAGTATACCTATTTCAAAGAAAAAGAAATGGAATTTCAAAGAAAAAAATAAAGAGGAAAACAAGAAAAATTCTTGTTATTTTCAAATATTTCTGGGTTTTATTGCCAGCAGTAGATACAAATAACCTCGATTTAAAATTGTACGGTGCTATGCTGACGCTGACGCATGACGTAGGTAAGCCCACAATTAACAAGTGCCCGTACCGTGTTCTATATAAACATTCAAAATACGACGTCGTAACCTATTCCTTTTTGAGAAGTAGGTAGAGGGGGTAAGCGCGAAAATCCTCATTCTGAATTCTGAAAATAATATAAGCGGAATGAAAAATTACAATGACGAGGACGAAAACGAAGGAATGAGGGAAGGGTAAGAGTTGGAGAAAATTTCGGCGAGTAGATAAGACTCTCGCAAGCGACTACGAGCTCAAAGGTGAGCTCGCGAACATTAAAAAAACATAAAAAGACGAATCACGCGCATCCGCATCAACAAACATTTCGCCGCACCGCAACAAAATCCAAGATAATTCCAGCTTCAGGAACTCGTAAAGAAGTCGAAATATTCGCGCGGATGGCGGGCGCGGTCGCGGTCGCGGTCGCGATCCCTTAACGATAAAGATTTCAAAATTTCCAGCCAAATTAAACGAACGTTAAACATGCGAAATTATTAAAGCGACGAATCTCGCTCCGAGTCTCGTACTCGTACCACACTCGCAGTATACTTATGCGTATACCTAACAGTACGTATACGTAAAACTTCACGTTATGCCTAGGTCTAGGTGAAGGTAGGTATACAGTATACAGTATACACTAATTATGGAAAAGATGAGGCGCGTTTACCGCTCCGCTTTTCGGTTTAATTTGAATTTTTTCCAATTTTCATAGCAGTAGCAATTACCTGCAACCAGGTATACGTAGGTATACCTATTAGACATGCCGAATTTACTACCTACCTATACGAATAAAGTAGCAATGTAGAATGTAGCAGCATCCACAATTCCAACATATCCAGCCACACACAAATACGCACTTACGTAGGTTGCTTAGCATATACACCGCACCGCACCGTATCCAGTTACTTTACTTATGTACACATGCACATTGCACACACAGACCCGTAGGTACCGTTTTTCTTGCTGATAGACGCGTATAGACGGAGACGTTGCGCAGGCAAAAGAAATGGCAAAGGTCAAAAATATCGCGAACAGATTCGCATCGCAATTCGCAAAAGAAAGGCATTCGTTCCCTCGAGTCAGATTCGAAATGTTTTATCGGTTCGGAAGCATTAAATTAAACTAGGTTAGCTGTATAGCATAACAGATGGATAGGAGGAGGAAGAGGAGTCGCAGGCGGCAGCGTCGTCGACGTCGGTGTCGGTGGCATGGCATACACAGACATCACACCATCGAGAAGAGGACGATTCTGTTGTCACAGGAAGTACGCCTCCTGGAATAGCTTGGAAAACGATTTAGGCGTATTTATTCTTTTAAATAACGGCAATTAACGTGAAAAAGTCGGAGCGCGAAGCCATAAAAATGTAAAAAGGAAGATGCGCAAACTTTTATTCGCCTAATACTCTGGGAATTTGCCAACTCAATTTTCATTGCGTCTGTTTCGCATTTCTCCTTTCTTTTCTCTCACTCTTTTTTCTCCCCCAGCATTTCTTTTCTTTACTTTTGTTTGCTTGCTTGTTCGCGCATATACTATGTACCGTACATCTACATGTACAATACGAGTATATGCATATGCAATCTATAATACATACATATGTACCTACTACCAATACAATTTGTAATAAATGTAATGTACGCAGATATGTTTTTACGTCTATGCATCTACACTGTACAGTATAGGTTATAGGTATTAGGTAGGTATCTTATTTATGTATGTCTAAGTACGAGTACATACTACATACCCAAGATCGCACACTACCGTATAGCAAATCAGAACGACCTGAACGAAAGGGGCATTACTTTATCAAAGTTCGGGCTCTTTTTGTTTCTACGTATCATTTCAAGTCTTCCTCTCACCACCCATTTTCCAAAATATTTTCGTAAAAAAGTGGTGAAAGTGAAAAAATGTCAGAACGGAACCAAAGAGAAGAGTTTGAATTGAATGATAAATGAAGTGAATTACAGAATCAGAAAATTGAAGAGTATACGTCTCTTGTAAAACTGAACTTCCATTTCAGAATATTTTCAATAAAATGACTGTAACAGCTGTTAGTTTCTGACGAATGATTTTTTAGGGGGGGAGGAGGAGGAGGAGGAGGAGGAGGAGGAGGGAGGTGAAATTTTTATTCTAATTGGTGATAAACAATCTAAGCGTTCAAAAATAAAACGATAAAAAAAATGCTTGGTTTTTGAAAGAATTTCTCAAAATTGGAACGCAAAAGAAATTTAAAATGATAAATTGCACTCCTTCCTATACTCGTACGAGTACCTATGTACTCAAACTCATCCTTTTGCTCGTTGAACAGGGAAGGGGAATACGTTTACGTTTCCCAAAATAATTTTCCGTGCATTTGTCAGGAATTCTTGACCAACTTTTTTCAAAATTTTTGATTTTGGCGGTGATAAGAAGTAGGTATGGAAATTTTTCTACGCCAAAAACATTCAAATAGAACGTACCTACAATTTTCCGAATTGAAACATTTATTGAGATTTTTCGAAGAATTTTCCAACTGGTTTTATTAGCGAAAAATGAAATAATAATCTATTGCTAGAACGAGACGAGTGAAATTTTTTGAAAAAATGTACCTCCGTTTTACTCCCTTCTGAACATACTTAGGTAAGTGTATGTTACTGTGTTAATATTTTCGATCGAATCAGATTACTTTCAATATCAAGTAAGTATTTTTTTTTGATTTTTTTTAAAAAAAAAAAAAAAAAAAAGTATCCAGCTCGAGCAAAGCGAAAGCAAACATTTGCTGAGAAATACACTGGAATAGGAAAAAATTGTCATTTGAAAAACAGCCGATAATGTTTTACCTTTAAAGCGTGAACATGAGTTAAGGGAAATGGAAATTAGCAATTTTTAGCAGTAAGTGTGACTTGAGTAAGTATGACTTATACGACCCGTTGAACATGCGACGACCCGTGACTCGATTTTGGACTGAATTTTCTAAAATAATATTGAGCGTTATTTTGTCTCCATACCTTGCAACCCCCCAAACTTGCAACATGCAACTCGCAAAAATTGCGCAACTTTCAATAAAATCAACAGCATGCAACTTCCCTACATAGACGTGCAATTTGAAACATGAATATTCATCTGAAAGTGAAAATTTGTAAATTTTAACCGATGAAATTCATTATTTCAACATTATGGCTCGGAAAAATTCATTGGCTGCAGGTTTGAAAAAAAAGGAAATTTGTGTTCAAAACTCTTTTCAATTTTTCCTTTTCTCCAGTATCCGACAAGTGTCTATGGCTGAACATACGAAAGTACACCATTGTCTCTACTTTTCATCACACTACACTATTCACTCTATAGGAATAATTGATTGTTTTTGATTGGAATTTTTTTTTTCAATTTTCTTCAAGTGTATAAAGAAAAATATCTCACAATGTAGGTCGGAGGTGAGAGTGAACTATTTCACCTCCTATACACAGTAATATACTATTGTCCCAGAGCTGCAGGGTGCAGATTGCAAGTTGCGAGTTGCAAATAATGGAGGACGGCACTTATGAAAAATTTCTCGCTTATGTTCATAATCCTTACTTCGGAGATGAAAATCAAAACTCACGGGACTCACCTGAAACAAAAAAACAAAAAAAAAATGTTCATTAGGTATAGGTATAGTCAATTCAACGGGATTTCCTTAAGCTAAAATGCGGATGTTTTTCTATAAAGAGCTGGCTATTCATCGAATAATTATATGAGTTTTCGGAGGGAGGAACGCCATATGCGCCATTCTTGCACCTCATGGATATGCATATCTCCGTCGTCAATGATTATCATTGGTTTTATTCGATCTTTTCCAAGTTACTCAGCGTTCGAAATGAGATAAGAACTCCAATCTATTTTCACGACCTTTACTTTTGATAATTTTTTTTTTGAGGGATGAACACTGGAACAGGTATGCCACGCTTAAGTACGTCATAATCGGACCACCTCCTCGTCTAGATAAATTACTCGACTCGTTCAATTACTTAGGTATACCCATAGACCTACATACCTATACGCAAGCGTAATTATACGCTGTTCATGTGCGATAAACATATTTAATTACACGAGGGATGTGACACAATTTTGAATTGTATACTGGCACTACCTATATCTATGTACTTATAAAAAAACGGCGACGTTTATGGAAACACGCGACAAGGTCTACGAACTAAAAGGTAAATTTTACTCCTTCGGGCTTTCAAGTTTTTGAATGAACTTCAAAAGCTAAATTAATGTGGAAATATTTAGAAATAAGCGAAAAACATTCGACGAGCTTTCGCTGAATAAAGTACCTATACCAACTCGTACAAATACCATTATACACTCATACAAATACTCTAGATAGGTACGCGAAACACATTTCATCAATAGATACGCGGTTCCTGCTCCGCTCCGGCTGCGGCTCTTTATTTAAAAGTGTGTATAAAACACGCTGCTTACGTTTTTTCTTTTATCTTTTCGTCGTCGGCGGCGGCGGCGGCGGCGTGATGAAATTATGAATATTTTTCCACTGCCAGAATGCAAATCGAATCCGATTAGAAGAGTTCAGTTGACAGAAAAAGGTTCAATAGGGTATCTACCCGAGACCCGTCTACCTTGTCAACCGTACACTGTACACCGTACACATCCCACAAACGCGCGTGTTGGGTACCTCACTACCTCTACCTATACTCGTATATACTCACACTCACGATTACCTCTGCTCGTGTAGTCGAGCAGTTTTTTTTTCTCTCGCAACGTTTTTCTATAGGTACTAAAAAGCTTCTCGAAATCGTTTGAAGTGTCCATATCTTTTTGCGGATCTGCTGCGTGTATTCATCGAATAAAGCGTTAATGCGCCAGATGAATTTAACGAGAATAATATTAAAGCTCGCAGGTTTACTTTCATTTCATTTACAGCCCAATGAATGGTAGCCGAGGTCTTTTTTTTCACCTCGCCGCCCTTTTAATAGGGAGAAAAATCTACCTACATCCTACCCGCGATCAGATTGTTTATACTCGATGCCTGTTTCATTCGATACATCCATTTAAAACAGTTTACACGAAAGAAATTTTCTTTTTTCAAAAAAATGTAGAAAAAAAAGGAGACGGAATTTTTCGCAAAAAATGAACGAGTCGACTAGAAAAAAATTACAAAAAAATTTTAAATGAGTGAAACTGTACAACAGATCGCTGGATTAGACAGTGATTCCATATGAACTCACAGATCCCTAAGGGATCATTATACCTACTGTATCTGTGCACACTGCACAGCTGATCACGCATAGTGGTCGGAGGAAGGACAGAAAGGGCGACGAGGAACGTATTTCAGGCATGGTACGCATTAACGGTGGATTATTAGGCGACAGCAGACAGCACTCGCCGCGTGCCGTTCCACGTGTTCGAGTAGTTGATAATTATTGTCGCGCGAAGAAAGACGAAAGGCAAAATTTACTGTTAATTTGGTAAACGTGGAAGTAGATGTTTCCACGTGTATGATAGCAACCCACAGCTCATTTGTATCTGCTTTTCATCAGCTATAAAAACTTGGCGATAATATTTCCAAAATCCAAAATTGAAAATAATTCTCTTAATAGCCATAATACATACCTATTTCATTCTCTATCCAAACTTAACAGAGCTTAACTGACAATAGTGATGTCATGGAGATTCTGCGTGCGCGCAAAATCCGAGAATATTCGCGAATATTCTCGAGGCGCAGGAGAATATTCTCTCAAACCAAAAATTTCAAATAGGTAGCTTGTGGCTTGTGGCATAGGTATCAAAATACTGGTATTGACGAGATAATTACTGTTATTGCATCAGATGTCTGATTTTCTTCATATAAAATGTTACTTATTTAATATTATCGACCTTTTCGCAGACTTTTCTTCATTATGATCATTGATCACTTTTTTTTTAGTTGTGTGAAGGCTAGAGGTATTGGTGTACCTATATGAGTCTTGCATGAGAATATGCGACAATATTCTCGCAAAAAGATTTTTCGCGAATTTGTACATCAGCACTAACTGACAACGAATATCAACAATAAATAAGATTAAATACTGTAAGTATAATAGGTATCCAACAAAATTTCCGAATCAAAATCCAGGACTTTTTTTAGGGCTTATGTTCTGCAGGATAGTTAAAAAGTGTAGTTAGAATACCTCCTCGCCTCCTCGGTGGTGCCCACTAAAGAGGCGTCTTCATCCTCAAATGCTTGAAAAGATGAAACAAAATTTATTGTGATTTCGTTCAAATTCAAGTAAAAAGGAATTCAAAGTGCGAATCTTTCCATAAAAAAAGTTCAAGTCCCATCTGATTTTGGAGAGCTGAGCCATCCATTCTTTCCATATAGGACATAATAAACGATTAAAAATTTTCACTTGCTCTGAAAACGGGAGAGGAAGCCACATTATCTAGGCAGGCGTCAAACAAAGCAATTAAAACGTATACCTATATCTACCGAAAAATTAAGCTCCTTTCGAGCACATATTTCGCTCAATTTTTGCCCAAAAAATTTGGCCCACATTTTTTAAAACTCCACATGTTTACAGAAATAGTGCTGATAACCCTTTTTTTTTTTGGAGGGGGAAGAATTCGATGAAAAAAAATAACAGCTGCAAAGCACTTTTTAAAAATAAAATTTGCAATGAAAATAAATTGGGGACTTTAATCTACCATGGAGAAATTGGTAATTGGAACGGGCAGGGCGAGTCGAAGTAATTTAGGTACACACACCTATAGCAGAAAACTCGAATTATATTGCATCGCATCGCGAATAGCCATTCGATCTCGATCAAATTAATAACTACACATATCAGTGTCCTGACACTCCGCTGCATCTATCAGTTCGTATAACCAATTCGGTAAAATCGCGTTGAAAGGCAATGACTATGATACGTATTAGGGGGAAAAAAAAAGTTGATACGTGCACTGCGTATGCGTCGAATGCGATGCAAATATAAGTTAGTTGATGTTATCAGCGAGCAATTTTCTCATTTAAAAGTTTTCCGTATTGTATGAGGGAAGTGGGCGGGCGGTGAGCTGGTGACCGGCTTATAATTTATTTTCGCGTATACCGATAAGTATCGAGTTTGCTTTCGTTGCCAAAGATTTATTTTGTTTTGGTGGCGGCGGCGGCGGTGGATTGAGCGGCGCAGTGCGGCGCCGGCGCATCCCATTACCTAATAAAAATTGAAATTAGTCGTTCGTTTTGTCATAAGAGCTGCTACGAGTGCCGCCGGAATTTACTGTACACGTTACGAAAGATCATTTTTCAGCAGATTTATTATATCTGCTCGTACTCGCAGCTCGTAGCTCATATACCGCTACCGCTACGTCTGTCTGGCATTCTACGCGAAAAAAAAAAAAAATACCGCAGATGAAAAGAGAGATAGGTTACACGAAATACAAGCTTCATCATCGCTGCTTCTTCCATATCGCCATCTGTAGTCGTATAGGTGGTGACGGCATGACGCATGATGCTTACGATGGCGTCTCATCGAGTCGCGTCGTACGAGTTCTGCTGGATTTAGTTGCACCGACCGCACCATATGGCAATACGTGTATGCAATGTAATGTGGATTTGTATAAATGTACTAATGTACTGTGCACTGTTGACTGTCTATTTTTATTTCAACCTCTACACCTCATCCAGCAGCAGCAGCAGCAGCAGCAGCAGTTGAACCGCATCAACTTATCAAAGGTACTCCACTTTCAAATGCATAATTGCAAAAGCGCACATACACTTTACAGGATAGGTACAACGTACTCACAGAATAAATACTGACGCTCCAGGCGCAGAAATTTTTCAAAAAATTATACCGCAATAGCATACACGTACATAGGTAGATATTTGAAAACGCTGCAAGCTATTTGTTCTGATTTCTCGCATACATCTAGTCTATTACAAAATAAAGTCTGTTTTCTTGGAAATGAGTAAACTCAAAAAATGGCACGACGAATTCGAATTATGAAAATACTGTTTGAAAGAGCTCGCCGAGGAGAAGGTTTATGGCTCAAAATAAAGTCCTTTTTCCTTTCCAAAAAAAAAAAAAAAAAAAAAAAGATTAAGTTATTAAAATCTCAGAATTGGGACTACGTTTATATACAGGTGTCGAATTTGTAGATTTGAAAATGCTTAGCAACCGACTTTTTAAAGTTACAGAACCTACAGAATTCTGGCTAAAAGTCAACAGTGGGGGCCAGCTACGAAGTTACTGCGTGAAAAACTCGCAGCAACTTGGTCGACAAGTTACAGATTCTGTAACTTCGGTCACTTTCACCATCACTTTTGACATTCAAACTTTTCCCCTATTGTCGTTCAACAAATCTTCACCTGTCGTTAATATCCCTCTTCTTGTCGTAGCGCTAGACTGTCGTTCAAACCTTCTTTTTTGTCGTTCAATTTATAAGTATATTTCCCCCTTTTTTTATTCTCCTGTAAAATTCAGCCGATGCCACCAACAGCTCACGATGTTTAGGATAATAGGTCGTGTTTACCTGTTTACCAATGAAAAAAATCAAAGAAATAAGCAATCATCGTGAAGATTCGCGACAAATAACGCAAATACTCGTGTTCTGGTTTACGCCAACGAATTTTCAATGTAGTACCTAACCTACTACCTAATGTTGCCGCAGCGCGACGTCATCATTCACTCATTCCATTGGCGCGTTTAATATGAATGATGAATAATCGTATACCTTCGGTATTAGTTTTATTGCGGTAATTTATCACGATATTGGTCAAATATATCGGTTCGAATTAACCTTTCGAAACAAAGCTGAACAGCGAACACTATAAAGCTCCAACTGTCATAGAAGGGGAAAGTTTTACGAGGTAAACGGACAGAGTTGGTGATGCTGGGTTGGTAGATTTGATTGAAAAATTAAGCCGAGTCGAATTATGCTTGTAAATGGTAATCGAGGTCGTTTCGACGTCGAATTCGGTATTTCTTTTGTAATTTCGCATTTACCCATGTGAAAACGGAGCGCTGCTCCGTACATTTAATTCCGGCGCCGAGTATATAAGACGGACGTGATCTCGTTCCAATTGCAAAAAAGATAACGGCGCGGCCGGCAAAAAGGACAAAGCAGGATGAGAAGAAAAGCGCCTCGCTATACGTATACACAGCACACAGCCAACAAACGTCACGCCGAGCATGGTTGCCGGGCACCGAGAAAAACGAACGCAAAATCAAAGGGAAGAAGCAGTTTTATGTGACGAATTTAGAATAAGCACGTAAGATTAAGACGATACGATGCGACGCGGTGACGAAGGGGGGTTGCGGTGCAGGCGATGCCGATGCCGAAGCCGCAGCCGCGTCCGGGTATATAAAAATGAGTCGGAGAAAAAATTGCAATTTAGGAGCAAGAGAATCATTGTTGTTGCACACGCTTGAAAACCCTTGAAAAATCCCCAACGCTAATAAAGAAACGTGTACGGAATAAAACGCAGTCGCAATTTCTGATACTATTCTCTTCTCTTTTTTTTTTCCTTTCTGCATTTAGACTGTAATGCGATTGCTTAAATACGAGAGACCTTTGCGAAAATAAACGGTGTATATTGTTGGAAATTTTCTTTAATAACGTTTCATTTTTTTTTCTCCCCTTTTTTTCCTATATCAGTCTTTTTTTCCTTTTTTTTTTTGGTACGCCATTTCGTCGAAATAATAATAAAGGAAGCAGACGAGAGAACAGAAACGAGGATGAGGTAAAAGTAGATACCTACCTACTTCGTCCTACCTACGTTTGTGTAAGATGATAATATAAACTCGCACACTCGCACGCATTGGTTCGACTTGTGCGTCTGAATGGTAATGTAGGTATAAGTGTAGGTATACGAAGGGTATTTCTGACGATAAGGAAATAGGTAATAAGAAAATTAAAGTATAAGTTTTCGATAAAAGTTTAATATCGAGAAGGAACGATTCGACGCAGCGCTATCAGTCGAACATTATCTGACGAGTTGGTTGGTAGTCTTACGTATAGCAGTAGCAGCCACGTAATCGCATATACGTATAGATTTAGGTACCGTATCTATCTACCATATAAGTGAGTATAGTATATAGACTCACACATATAGTACCGAATCGAGTTAAACTTTTTTGGCTTTGTATGCAGTTCGAAAAATTTTGGCAAGAAACGATAGAGCTTTCGGTGGTATAGCATTCGAAACGACGATTCTGATTTCGCATTTTCAAGTAGATATACCGGATTAAGGATTAAACGCAATACGCGCCGTAGGGATGTAGGTATATTTTCGAATGGATCGTATAGATGCATGTACGTTCGAGTAGATTTCCGTTCCGTCGCCATTGCCGTCACCGGTTGCCGGCCCAGTTTTGCACTTCGCCCAAGATTTACTCATCCATAACGAGCCCGCAAACTTTTCGAAAATGAAAACCTCCAAAATTTCAGCGTTCAGAACAGAAAAGGTTAAAAGCTACGCCTTAACACGATATTACATCACGTTCACCCCTAAAGAAACTGATTGAGTATTATTCGGATTTTTTGAAAATTTCCTTTTACTTTTGAAGATGCAATTTTTTTTGCATATAGTTATTTGTCAATAAAATATGTCACCATTGAAATACCTACGTGAACGTGCGTGATGTCTAGTGGATTTTTCTCTTCTTAAAAACCATTACCTACCCTAAAAATTAAGGTAACCACGATTATATTGAAGAACGTTTCGTGGTTTTTTATTGCTCGAAAATACGATAAGGAACCTTTGAGGTTGCCCAAACTCAACATTCAGACATAAGATCTTTTCAACTGAGGTTTTGAATTTTTCTCGGGCTATTCCATACCAAAACGGACCAAAAATGATGTCAAATCTTCCGATTTCGCTCAAATTTTTTCTACGAGTTCCCCCTGATGGTATACCTATTCGTATTCTAACTCTCAAGGGGGCTTGCCGATTTTTCGCCAAATTAACAAACTCTGAGTACTCATCTCGACGTAGGTTATACTTGAAGGAAAATTGCTTGCGGGGTTCGAAAGAGAATAGATATAGGTAAAGGATTCAAAAACGATAATCACATTTTGAAAATCTTAAAGCTGAACTTTGGAGATGAAAGCTCAACTTTCATGCTGATCACAATAGATGAAAGTTATCATTTAAAAATCTGAAAAAATTACAGTAAGTATAGCACTTTTTATCTAATTTTCAACCAACAAATTTTCAAGATGAGATCTTCAGACAGGAGTCCACAATTTGACCAAAATTCAAAAAAATCGAGAAAGTAAAGTAGCGCATCAATTTCCACAGATTCGAAAACGTTGATTTCTAATAATATGTACTTGGGTTTTTTGATCCCACCCCTTTGAAACACCCAATTAGCCCCCTACCTCTTGAAACTGGTCAAAATTCGAAAAAAAAAAACTGAAAAATTGGCTACTCGTTAAACATTTAACGCTTGAAAAGGTAGATCTTGATGTATTTTGTCCCATTTGCCTGGACATCGACACAAATGAAGTAAGATTTTCTGAATTACAACTTTTTCCTTTCAATACTTTCCAAATTACTGGAGAAGGGTAGTGCCAGATTGCCAGATAGCATATAGGTATAAGGTATACATCATATACATGACTCTGTGTTTGCTTATGGTCACAAAGATGATTTTTTTTTTTCAATGGTAATATGTATTTGACATTTTTAATACCTGCTCACTGAACTTGAATTCAACTTCAAATTACCTACAATAATGTTATCTACGTACATACATGAATTTGAAACGAAAATTGAAAAATACAATACTGAACACCGAAAATCAAATATTAGGTAGCCATTGAACTTGGTGAGAATATCGAAAAAAAAAATAACGACAACATCGCAGCAGTTCACTACGACTTTTTCGCTGACAGAATGATTTAGATAGGAGAGAAAATTCGGCCAATGCTTCCATTGCTGCACGTAATGCGAGTATATTAAAATTATCACGAACAAACTGTATTGGGTATGTAACTATGTATACCAGCGAGAGGAAAACTCATCCTTATTGCCAGTTAGCAGATCATGAAACGGCGATAAATTAATAATTGTACCAACGCGGTCGTTTATCCGTTTATATACCTTACGTTTACCAAAAAAGGATAGATAGGAAAAAAAAGAAGAAGAAAAAAGATGTGAAAAAAGTGAATCTAACGTTGAAATAATGAAAAGAAAAAGGGTATATAAAAGGGGAGAAGATGTTAAAGCGTGCGTACTATATTACGCGGCGATGATGAAGAATATTGCTCGGTTATATAGCGTGGTATGAACTATGTAGCACGTAAAATCTTTAGATCAACTTTCGATGACGATAGACCTGCTGGCTGGCGTTATAAAGCAAGTTAACTGGCTCCTCATTTCCAACGATGATGAATGTACTTTGCCAGGCACTTTTTGCACATCGGTAATTCATCACCGCCCTTCGCCGCCGCCACCGGATCCGTCGCTTCCGATACTGTACCGACGGAAAGACGAGGCGAGGCGAGCAGCAGCGCGACGAGCTGTACCGCGTATATTCTTTCTCAAGTATTGAATTTCCCTTTCATCGAATGCCGGCTTTTCATAAAAATGTTTTCCGCAAACTGCAGCAAAATTTTTCATATTTCTTAACGCGCTCGGCTCTCTTTTCATTTATACCTACTTACGCCCTAAATGAACGTCCTATTTGAAGAATTTTTTTGCGGATCGTTAACTTTATAGTGTTTTAATTAGTTTTTAATTTCGAGTCGTTTGCATTTCCCAGCTTTTCCGCACAGCGCCATAACCCGCGTGCGCGAAAAGGAAATCATTTGACGAGATCAGCTCGCGGTACCGTTGTTTATTCAATCAGCGAAAAGCGCTTTAATTTTAAAACGAAAAAAAAAAAAAATACGATATACTGACTGTGAGTAGGTTTACCTATAGCAATAATACCTATACCTTATGTTCGCGTCCTGAAAGTCAAAAACTACACAATATTCGGAAATTAACAAGCTTTGCTGAAAACTCGGTTTCGTCAATTTCGGCAACCATGCATACGTGTTTTGTGATTTTTCCCGAAGGAAGAGCCAGAACGTTTTTTACGCGCGCGCGATTACATCTCGAAAAGTTTTCAGCATTACGGCTCGGCTCACGCACATCAAGCCGAGATCATTTACCTTGAAGTATTTTAATCAACGAACTCGTTGGGCGAATTTCTACACCTAGAGAAAAATCTCAAGAGGCGAAAAGAGCAAAAAAACCTCGCGCTCAATATTTGCAGCGTTGAAAACCAGCAAATCGTATGAAACATTTTCATTCGCCATTGACTAATCTTTGCGGTGGGAAGTACCTTTGTTAAGTGAAGTTTTAAATGAGAAAAGTTTTATGGAAACAAAAAGGGATGGCAGTACTTCAATGAAGCACACTCGCGCAAGCCTTCGGTCTTCTGTTTAGCAAAAACTTATCGCTTTATTGCTTGTAATAATTGAACTTTTAATATAACACGCTTTTTAAAGTAGTAATTCCATACTACGTAAGAACCCTCCTCCTCCCCCCCCCCCACCTCCACGGTTCTCACGCTCATTTTCTCACTCGCCACTGCTTCAGACATGTTCGTTCTTTCTTCTTCTTTGAACTCGCGAGACAAAAAAAAACCACACACACACAATACGTATGAACACAAAACCAAAAGGATGAATGAAGAAAAAATGAACGAAACCTGCACCAAACCAAAGTAATGTATTTCGACAACAAATCCGATTTTCTTCGCTATTCATTGCCAAAAATTTTCGCATCGTTGTTAAACGACGCGGTGAATACCCGGTTCATTAGTTTTTAATCGCGCTCGCGTACGAAATATTAATATATAATTTAATAGGGATGCGAATACTTATACTGAATTATATACGAATCTAACGTATTTAGTATAGACAAAGTACCTATAGATATATTTTCAACATGTATTTTTTTCTCATTTACCCATAGATCAAGGAAAAATTTGCTGGATAATAAGTAAGTGAGAATACACAGGGTAGTTGGTAAATCATCTGGAATTCTTTGAAAAATCAGCTTAGCTATAATCCGCTGAAAATCGAAAGAATTTTCTTTGTTTTCCCCGGGCTGCAATTACCTATATTGACTTTTTTCAGCGTAGGTATTTTCACTGATTTGAAATGAAAGGGAGTTGGTCAGAGCCGAAACTTTGGAAGAGAGGAGTATAGCAAAGTGGAACACCCGCTCCCATGTCAGTCGGAAAATTTTTCAGACAACAAAACGAACTATTTTCTTTCCGGAAATTATCAATTTTTCAATAAAGTTTGAAATATAAATTTTCTCCATTAATTTGTGCAGTTATTTTTCAAATATAGGTAATAATTTAAACTCTATTACTTTCTAGTCCAGAAAATTTAATATTTTCAAGTGAAAAAGTTCATTCTTTTCGTAAATGAAAACCAAAAATTTTGGTGACCATCTTGAATGAAATTTTCGAAAATATTCAATTTTTTAGAAGGAGATGAATATTGAATTCGTTGAGGAATATTGTTCATTTTTAAAAATCAAAAAAGCAGCACAAAAAATTAGAAATTTTTGTTTTTTATTTTTAATACGTCTGGTTAGTAAAGGTCTCTGTTTTTTCAAAGAAATATTGGTCGCCAAATTTTTCATGTTCACCCCGAGATTTTCGTACATATTTCGAAGGAAACTTTGGGTCGGCAAATTCTGAAAATTTATAAGTTTCGAGTCGACAAATTTGTGGATTCCCCTCCCCCTAAACCAAAAGTGAAGTTTCGTCTCTGGAGTTGGTATACGCAAAAATCCGTAAATACGTCGAGCAAAAATTTGTCAGTACGTCGCGTCGCGTCGCGTCGATTCGTTTGCCATTTTTCAATGGGTCTCGATGAAGGAGCGCTCGTATAGGAATAGGAAAAGGTTTTATACTCGTACGTAGGTAACTGGTAAAGGCGTGAGGATATGTGAACCGCCTGTTCATCGCGACTTTATTGGTTAGTCGAGTGTAATGGTAAAAGCTGCGCCACAAAAGAATTAAAACTCGTACGTACTACGTACTTCATAAATAATGAAATTGACAGCCATAAGAAAAGTGTGAAGAACGCGTGAAAAGAATGAAAACATACCGCAGATAATACCCGCGTAAAAACCAACGGAAGAGCGAAATTCCTTATACGTATACGTACGTTGTCATAAATTGAAAAAACCACCGGACCTGTCAATAAGGGATAAATGCCGACCTACAAATACAAATATCCCGAACCGTTATCTCGTTCTCGTTTCCCTTTCAGTTTCGTATTTCCTCCTACATATATAGCGTATACTACTCGTATAATAAGTATTATATGTACCTACTACCTACTACCCACTACCTATACCTACACCGATCTACCTCTACTCATAGCCACCTCACCTATCGCAGTATCTACGCACGAATGGTGTGGGTCTGTGTCTGTAGGTCTATAGGTCTTTCACTTCTATCGCTACCCTCCACCTGCGCTTTTGCCGTACCTACCTATAGGTACACAACGCCAAGAAAGAAAAAAAAGAAAAAAAGAAAAAATGAAAACACTCCTCGAGTCTGCGAGTAATAAACATGGTCGGCTTTAGATTTTTGGATTTCTTTTTTAATAGAGGCCAATAAGATAATCCTTTTGTTCCCCTTCTGCGACTGTAATCCGATTCAAACGCGGAAATAATCGAGTTCGAAATTTCGTCGTATACGATTTCTACGAAAGTGTTACACATACTACACTGTACACATTAGGGATTATTACCGGAATGGGATTTTTCTTATCGCACGATCCCATTTTCCAGCTGAAATATGAAGTCGATTTCACTTTCACCAAATGGCAAAATTGTTAGACAATTTCAAACAGCCGCAGTAAGAAACACTCCAGAATTTCCAAGTATATTTATATATGTGACCCGCTCCGAGAAAACGTACCTTCTGGAAGAAAAAATGAATTTTGAATTTTTTACGGATTCTGGTAGATAGAAGTATGTAAAATCAGATGGGCTAGGTATTTTTCTTCAAAAAAAATTTTTTCATGCCAAATAACGTATGCCAAAATGACCAAAAAATCCAAAAATGACAAAAGAATTGATTTTTTTTATCTAAAAATCAATTGTTTTTTAATGTACAGCCGAAATTTGGCGACCTGACGTCTCGAAACATCGACGTAAATCGATTCCCAAGATATGAATAGACTAATGTATATTTGTTACAGCATTGCGTTTGTGTCTGAATTTCCTGAATTTAGCGCCACTTACGGGCAAAAAAAAGCCGAAAATTTGCATATGACGTCAGGACACCCACAGCCAATCATAGCAAGGCTTACAAGACCATTTCACCCACATTCGCGCCACTTAATTTAGTTCAAACTTTAAAATGCGTTTTTCTCAAAATCTTATTTTCTTCCATAAGGTACGTTTTCTCGGAGCGGGTCACATATATACATACCTACCTTTACCTACTTATGGACAAATAGGGTAAACGTAGAATTATACGTTCAATTTGCATCAAATTGACGTAAGTCCGCGGAAAACGGTCCAAAATTGCAATCAAAGACGATGATCCGAAAGTAAATTCGCATTTCGGAAATAATCACTCGCAAATTGCCTAACTCAATTTAAAAATATTCTACGCGAGGAGGAGAGAATAAGACGTAATCGCGATCAAATTGGGCAACAAAACGAGTTTATTTTTTGCACTCAGTTTTCGAAAGTATATCTCGTAAGTGCATGAAACGAGATTACCTACCCGTCAAACTCATTCGAAACAACATTATAATGTAGGTACCTAGTTACTGGAATGTTTTAACGAAAATAATATGTATGTAAATCGACGCGTTCGTAAACTTGTCAGAATCTAATTCAACTTACGTTAGAACTTACCTACCTAGCCACGGATCGATTTTGCATAAATTTCCATAGGCAAATTCAATCGTAATCGTCGCGTAAATATATACCTATTACCTACTACATATGTCCATGTATGATGTAAGTAGTAGGTATATGTACTACATATGTAGTACGTAGTACATAATACGTAATACGTACCTACACAAATTACAAAATTGAGCAATCGAGAAAATTTCAAAAATGAAAAAGGTTCTAAATGACCACTCGTTGTACAGTCAATCAGGTATTTCAATATTAGTTCGACCCATCAGGTTCGCTAGCGCATTGTTCAAGGAAACGATAGAATATCCTAATCGATAAGATGTATGAACGTAAATTGATTCTTAATCGAATAAACAAAAACACATCGAAGGGAAAAAAGAGAAGAGTAAAATGGTATTTAAACGTATACAATATAAATTATATACCTACGTATTTGTAATACGTACAGAAACTCGATGGTGTGGTCCGCGACACAACGCAATCGAAGAGAAATTTTCAACAGATGTAAAAGGGAAACCGACAGACAGTCTGACGGGAGGGGAAAAGGGGAAAGGGGATGAATAAAAATTTGGCTTAACGGCGCGCAGCAGCGTTTGAAAACTGCAGTACCTTTTGGCGTTGTTAGTAAGCTGGAGACTGGTCGGTGAATAATGCGCTCAGGTACTTGCGGTTATCGCAGACAGATATTATATTATTAAGGTTTACATATATAGCTTTAAAATAGGTAGTTAGGTACCTACTACCTAGTACCTAGCTACGTAGAATCTTAAGCGAAAATCGAGAATCTGAAAAGGGTTATAATTGAATTTCGCCATAAATTATCGAACGGCGTGTTTGAACTGATTCGGCAAAGAGAAGCTTAAGCGAAGTATTAATTAATATCGTTGGCGGATAAGTGGTAAGAAATGATAAGGGTGTACCAGCAGCGATGACGTAATAAATCTTGCCAATATTGGGCGTCCGGCTCCGAGGAAAGGTTTTATCTGGACATGAAAGTGGGAACTATTTATATATCTCGATACCATCTTACATTTTACATAAGATTCGCGTAACGTAATATCAGGAGTATTTCAAAAATTTTAGACAATGCTCTGATTAACTTCGTAAAAACAGCACTTCGGCGCGTCATTTTTGATATTGATTCGATAAGAGAAAAAAAAAACAGACAAGTCTTCATCGCGGTCATGGTGTCTAATGGATTGAGAAAATAAAAATTATTCATGCTATTTTCATGATTTTCATGCCCAGTATAAATATAAACACGTTGTTATAATGAAAATTATGGTAATTACGAAAAATTACCGTAAATATTTCAGTAATTATGGCGGATTATCATAAATATTCTAATATGTAATTAGTAATTACCAAGGACCGGATACCTATTTTATGCGCTAAAAAAGGGTGAAATATGTAAAAATATGTGCTAAAAACTCGAAATATGTGAAAATAGGTATGTGAATGCGATACCTAATGAGTTATCGAAAAACAGATTTTTTCGATTCTACAATATCATTAAATTATAACTCAAAGTGCTGAAATATGATTCATTTTAGGCAATTTTGACTGATTATTGATAAAAAGTGATTTTTGAATCAAAATCAAGTTTTTTAAAAAGGCAAAATACATATTATGCGTTTATACCCAAAATATGCAAAAATATGCGCCAACATATGGGGCTCAAAATAATCGGAATTTTCTGAATCGTAAAGAAACCATTGATATGCGCGATAAGAATGCTCATAGGAAAATACGTTTTTTCATACATATCCGGTCCTAGGTAATCAACTAATCACTGTAAATTATCGCAAATTTTCTAATTTTAACATTAGGTATTTGTCAGATAATTTTCATTTTGGTTTAAATTTTGATCTTTCTTATTTGAATCTGGGTCATCGTTTCTTTGGCTTATTTTTATTGGACGTTTGATTCGGATTTTGGTCTTTTTTATTCGAACCCAAATTAATGTCCAGCCCTGTCCGAGAGAAACAAAGGCATGCAAAACTTTTTTTTACAAAAAAATGAAGCTGAAAAATGATTTAAAAGTACATAATTCTCCAATTTAAAAATTGAGAAAATAATGATATAAACTCGTGCTTTTTGTGAAAAATGATCAAAATGCATGTTATTTTCATGGTTTTAATGATTTTCATGCTCGGTAAACAGTGTAGACAGTAGACACCATGGCGATGTAAAAAAATCGCAACCAGGTGTCTATAATATTACAGAAATAAGATTTTCTCTGAATTTTCTAGGCTATTCACATCAATTTTTCGAAGTTTTCTGAAACTTTTATAGATGATATTCGTGAATTTATAAAAGACGTTAATTTTAATCGTGCAAAACATTGATTCGAAATGTATACGGTGCAGTGCCTGTAGGAAACTAATTTCTTCAAAAAAAATCACAACTGTGTACGAAATTTCGAAATTCAATTGTGATCGAGTGTGCCGCCACCGCCCCCCCCCCAACAAAAACCAGAGAATATGAATTCATTACAGAACAAAAAATTGAATAAAAACTCTATAACAAATCAAATTAATAGCTTTTTGAAAGATATTATGTCAGAATGTCCACCAAATCAAGCAAATGAAAATTCAAATTTTTCCGAGCTAAATATTTAAAAAAAAAAAGTATATCTCAATTCGCCGCTCTCTCCAAAATAAATAAATTAACACAAAAACCTCAAATTGATCAATCCTACGCAAGTCGAGGCAAGTCTCAGCAATTGTAAAAATTACCTAAGATGATTAATACATCATAATTTTGAATTTTTTTCCATTCCTTCGCCTGTCCATTTCAACAGAATGATCTTGGGCATACCTATATTGGTTTGTTTTTTTTTTTCAAAAAATATTGGAATTCAAGTGAAGTCTGTATAGAAAGTCGATCGAGTGAAGTAATAATTTTGGCCAGAGTGGAGCGAGGGTGAAATTTCTTGAAAATTTCATAATACATTGATTCAAGATGATTTTTTTTTTTTTTTCAGATCTTCAAAATTCCAAATTTTTCAGATTTTCCAGAGAGTAAAAACCATTAGCGATTCTAATTATACATATCTACTTACTATATTCACAAATATGTGATATGTGAAGTAGAATTATTGTCGTAGATTCCCATACTAAGAAGTACTCGTATGTACATATAAAATTTGCCAGTAAGTAATCGACTATACACGTACAGAATACACTATACAGATACACCAGCCAGCGAATGCCTATAATACCATCTATGCTACATATTTATTTTAAGTATTTTGAAAAGCAAGACGGTTCGATTTTTTCAGCGAGACGTATGAGGTGTATGTATATGTATAGTATAAGTACGGTATGTGTGTCTGTGTATGTGTATACTCGCGAGCTTGATCAAATAATTCCATTAAGTTTTGACGACGGCGACGTATAGCGTGGTGGATACGAGTAAACTCGTCTCGTACATGTATGTAGTGTACGCAGTGCTCCAGTGTTGGTTCGAAGGAGCGAAATGATGGAAGAAAGATCGGGGTACGGAACGGATTGAAAATGAGCGTTAGCGTAACCGCTGCGTACACGCCAGCCATGGTTTTTGTTTCGAGTTTGTTAAATTTTCGCAAGAGTTTGCATTTTGCCGGGACTAGAGCGGAGCAGAGCACTGCGCACATCACAGCACAACACTTATATACTTATACATATTACATATGGGGTGGTAATAGGTATACTTACGAACGTTACGTAAACTATAATACACGTCGCGTCGGTGTCGACGAATTTTCCCTCTTCCACGAACAAAGGCGAATATAAAGAATCACGCGGAACCATAGACGAGACGTAGAAAGTTTTCCTACTTACGTATTTGTAATAGTACCGCAGGTAGGTATTCCGGCAGCTCCGCTCATCGGCTCACCCTCCAACCATGTACATGTACAATATACATAAAACCATATCCCTATAATACTTATAACTTACATATACCCAACGTATACCCTACCCAATACCCATCAACACATCTAGCGACGCTAAAATTCCATACAATAACAACAACAACATCGCAAGTTATTCGTTATTCTATTAAAATCAACAGATTATAACTAAGTGCGACGCGACGCGACATCGTGCTGTTAAAAATGTTAAACGTTTTGGTGAAAGTTTATTATTTTGTGAAAAGATTTTACGATGCCTTCTACAACTTTGACAGTATTATTTCTGGTAGGTAAGTATAAAGGGCGAACAAAAAAAAAAAAAAAAAAAAAAAAACGAATTCGATGTTTTTTCACTGATCAAATATGTCGGGGCGTCGTAGGAAGAAGACTTCGAAAATTTTGACGCTCTTTTTTCCCCTCTTTCTTTCAACAGCTGGCGAATCTAAATTGGAAGCAACAGGTCATCGATGATTGGACTTAAAATGTATGTCATTTCTAAACTACGATCGACAGTTCAAAATTTTTTTTACGAGATTGTCTCTCTACGACGCACAAAAAATACAATTTGTAAGCGTTTGTCTTCTTCGAAAAAAAAAAAGAATTTGAGATGACAACGTTTTAGAATCTTCAACATTTGAAATTGAAACAGAAAAATGAAAGAAGAAGCATTCGATTTCAACCAAAGAAAAGTTCATTCTTCCACACGAAACATCGGTAATCGGTAGGTAGGTAGGTAGGTACCCAGCCAACTAGCTAGTAGCTACCTACATAGCTTACCTCTATGCCATATACAAAATATCAGATAATGAAAAAGCAAACCCGTGCGATTGAAACTTTACAACGAGAAGAAGTCAACATTAATCAATTTTATACAGAGGGAGTTTTTTGAAAATATTTTTTGTATGCGCTTACAGATTCGATTATTTTACCTTCGAAAGCGACGAAAAAAAGAAGTGAAATTAGTCTGTAAAAAACGGAGATATAAGTCCTCGACCACTGTTTTTTTTTGGGGGGGGGGGGGAGGAGGAGGTAACTTATTTCCGAAAAGTTCATTTATCCAAAATTCAAGCACATAATACCGTTGATCAAGTAGATAAATTTTGAGATCTGGTAGTATTGGTATGTACATGTAGGTAGTGAGAATTTCAGAAATGCGTCAAATCACCGAGAACTCGAAGTGGTTTGTGAATTACGTAATTGACCAGTAATTTTAATAAATGAACCTACCTATACTGAAATCAAAATCAAAGAATAAAAATTCGTGAAATGTCGAATTTTACGGTGGTTGTGGTAAAACACAATATTTGAAACGAAACGCTGTTAATTGATAACGAGTAGATATAGGTAGATATAATCGGTGTAATTTAGAATGTCGCACGTAAAAAAATGGCTTTCGCTTTTTACTTGCGCAAGCTCGACTTGGAAAAGGAATCGGGCGGAAGATAAAGGCACACTACAAAACGATGTTGTTACACGGTTTAGGCCAAAGAACGACGATAAAGAAGACGTGGCGAAAATATCATTCATCATAAACACTCAACTTGAGAAGGCTGGTTGCGCGTGAAAGACAATGAATTATTTAGCTCGTACAGTTTCGTCAGTTCGCTAGCAAAGCTATAAGCGTTCTGAAGAGCTGTCCAGCTGTCGTCAAATCGGCCACATTGCCGCATTAAACGTCATCATAACCGAGTAATCCGCCCAAGTCAAAAGGTGCGGAATTTTCATTAAGTAACCAAGTGTACATATACTTGGACTTACTTACTTACTTACTTACCTATATAACACTCCTATCTGAATACGAGTATCTAGCATTCTCCTTCATTGCAGCAAGCAACCAAGCTCGAAAAAAACCGTATCAGATTTAAAGAGAAAATCGAGTAAATGTCGGGATAATTTGACGAGAAATTTTTTCCTTAATCACCTAATTCACCGCCAACGCCTACCGCAAGTAGCGTTTTTCTTTCTTCTTTTTTCTCACTCGTTTTATTATTTACACTTTCTTTCTTTTTTTTTCTGCGAGCACAGGGGATGCGAATATGAAAATTCATACGATTTTTACGCGCACCGAAGCTGCGAAGGGGCAAAATAAAGAGAGGAAGGACAGGAAAAAAGAAGGGCAACGCGATGTGGAGCGGCGTGCGGCGCAGTCCAAATAAATTGCTACAAGAAAAATGAAGATGAATATGTCTGCGAAAGGCTCGCGTAAAGGTGATAAAAAGGCCATTAAAAACAGATTAGTTTTATTTAAAACGATCGGCGAGAGAAGTGTTTGCGCGAAAATTTCCGGTTTCGCGTACAGATTAAAAACAAAGCTAGGGCGAAGCGCGGTGCGACGAAGACATCGACGTAAGAAGGCCCGATTGATTAATACACGAATGCATTACCGTTGATTGCCGCTAGAAGACAATTGCAGGCTTAAATATGCCGTCGTACCGCCAATTCCTCACCTCCACTTCCGCGCCTGCTCTGGCTTGTGCTTCTGCTTCTCGAGCCCCCAAATCACGAATAGCGATAATCGACGAGTGTTGTTTATGTTGTAGAAAATTACCGCCATGGCATGGCAGCGCCTTTGCGCCTACGTTGCGCCCATCTTCTAATCGAAAACCACTTTTCGGATTGAACGAAAATGAAATTTATGGCCGCAACCGGCACAAATCGTCCGAATATTACGTTTCGCTATTCCGCGCGCTCTTTTGCAGTGTTACACGGTGGCGCGGCGCGTCGAGTCGCGTCGTCCTCGTTTGGCAATTCGAGGCATACGTTATACGTTTTCATCCACCACCACACCCCCCGCCCCCCCGGGGGGGCTACATCCGTACTCCGTAGAGCCAGTAACCACATCCATCTCGAGACTTGCCACTGCGCTGCGCCACGCCGCACTGCACAGAAAACGTTTTCCAAACTAGAAAGAAAATTTATGTTAAACGTCCGTTTAATTTTTTAAACAAGCGCGTTCGTTCGGAAAAACTTTTTCCTCGGCCGCAAATTTCAATTCTCAATCTACCCTCCGCGTTCCACCCCGCCGCGTCACGCCCGCAACTCGATTCGATAGCTATACACGTATATTTTTGTAACGAGCTCGCATTTTCCGAATCGATGACTTTTTAATTTTTACCACTTCGTATAGCAGCTGCCTTCGTGAAATGTTATTCGCCTCCACAACACGCGGTCGTTACAGCAGCATATATACTCGCTTTTCGCCGAAATGGTCAATTTATCGAGTAAATTTTCTGGTATAACGTTTGAAAAGTTGCGGTTCAAACAATCGAGCGTTTAGGTACCCTTTTTTCTCCTTCTCTCTTTCTCGGTCTCTCGTCCCTTTCCTTGCCCCATCATCGCCTCGAATCTCGATCACCGTAGTTCACACTTCAAGCCAATACTCGCGAGTTTATCGAAAATAGCGGATATATTTTATTTTCGTCATATGTACAAATTCAATCTATTTCATCCTTTATTTCGTGTTATCCTTCGTTTATTTCGATGATTGAATAGGTGCGTGCTGGGTATTTGGCGCAGTGCTTATCCAATTTATCATTTTTGCATGGTTCAAGTTTAAAATTCGCGGTGCATTTGAGATGGAATTAATGTATCAAGATGATGGAAAAATTCTAGAAAATTTCAAGTGATGCTGATGATATCTTATCTAAAACATAGTTTTTGATTAAATTCTACGCATTCATCCATAATATAATGATTAAATGTGACGTGACATGTAGAAATCAGGTTATCGTGTAAAAAATTTTTGCTTTTTTTTGCGATTTCGGTACTAAATACCTCCTCTATCGAATGGTGTAGTTGAAAAAAAAATTTAAAAAAAGTTTTCTAAGTGAAAATAGTCTTCAAAAGTTTAACCGAATACAACCGATAAATGGCAACAGATTTTATTTTTTGCGTTTCCTAGAAAGTTTTGTTTTTACACGATAGCCTGGTTTCTACATGTCACGTCACAAATTATGTATTACCTGATCTTTCATTCAATTAACAGATGAAGAAGGTGTTGAACCATTGAAATAAAACGTAAATTTAATGACAAATGAGTTGAGAAGCTCCTTATTTTTCCACACATACCTATCTATTTATGATTATATGTTACGTACATTACACAGGAGCTATGCTCATCGGGCCATAAATTCTTTCTTCAAATTATGTACCTACTCGTTTATTTTCATACGAAAATACTTATGCGTATTGAAAATTTGCTAACTCCAGATTTGACATTTTATAATTTTCCACGCGTTTACAACTTTTATGGTAGGAAACAAAAAAATGCATACTTTACGGAGGCAGAGGCGAAACTTCATTTTTGGTTTAGAGGGAGTGGAATCCACAAATTTGCCGACTCGAAACCTACAAATTTTCCGAATTTGCCGACCTAAAGTTCCCCTCAAAACATGTACGAAAACTTCGAGGTGAGCATGAAATATTTGGCGACTAATATTTCTTTAAAAAACAGAGAATTTTACTAACCAGAGTCTGGTTAGAAAAATTCAACCAGAAGCACTATCAATAAAAAACAACAAATTTCTCATTTTTGTACTACTTCTTTGATTTAAAAAAAAAAAACAAAAACAAAAACAAAAAAACAATATTCCTTAATAAATTCAATATTCACCTCCTTCCAAACAATTAAATAATTTCGAAGATTTGATTTGAAATGGTCAACTGGTCACCAAGACTTTTGATTTCCATTTACGAAAAAAGAAATTTTTTCACTTGAAAATATTGAATTTTCTGGGCTGAAAAGGAAGAGAGTTTGAACTAGGTATTATTTGAAAAATATAATTGCACAAATTCACTGAAAAAAATTTCGAAAAAAAGGCATTTCAAGCTAAAATTTCTCAATTTTAATTGATGCTTTAGTTTTCAAGTGGAAGAGATATTTTCAACTCATCTTTCATGTACATATGTGTATAGTTGAAACTTGGTATGCCCGAGCAAAGATTTGAAAAATTGGTGATTTCCAGAGAAAAATAGTTCCTTTTGTAACGGCGCGGCGCATGGCGGTTCATTGTCCGAAAAATTTGCCTACTTTTCCAAAATTTTCCGACTTTTTCCGAAATTTGTCGATTGGTATTCGGGGGGGGGGGGGGTGTTGTTTCACCTTCTACCCTCCCATACTTTCGCCTCTGTACGGAGGTATGTATATGTACTCAGTTGAAAGGAAAATTTAGCTTTTGACGCGAACGTCCGTCCATCGACTAGGTACACCGCATTTTTCGTTTGATTCGTTAGGTATCGCGGCTTTTCACACGCCATGGCCACGCCACGTAGGCAAAATTGGACTGCTTGTTCTGGGGCCAAATTTTCTTCCTTCAGCCGATGTTACTTTGTTCGTACCTAATAGCGTGAAGCGGTGGTTATTTCAACAAATCTCCGCGCTCTTTAATTTTTCAAAAGCCGTTTAAATAATGGCGTTTCTTTACGACGCGTTAAAGCGTCGAGCTTTTGTAAAGCGTCAAAGCTTCGGGGCTTTGTGCATTTTTTAAAACCTTATAAAACCACCGCGTGTTCGCATTATTGCCTGATGAAGACCATTGCCGCTCTTTAGATCTCTTTACTTTCAAGTTTCGAAAAACGGAGTTCAATTTAGTTTTGTTTAGATTTTTGAACTAAACTAGACCTTAGAATACGACACGTGCACTACAAGTTGACTCCTCGAACCTGTTATAATCTTGAGAAACGCGTTTATCACAGATATCAAACTAAATGTTCGCAATACATAAATTACATACCTACAAATTTCAAAAATTATTTTTCTCAACCTTTTCCACATCTTTTATACGTACTCAGTTACTTACGATATTCATTGAGCATGGAGCAATAAGTGCCTACGTAATTTTTTTCACATGATGATGCATTAATGAATTTTTTTCTTCAAAAAATACTTTTTTTTAAACCAGATTTTCAGATGCTCATTTTTCAACCAAAGAATCAAAATGCAATTATATAAGCTGCATAAAAACTTAAAACTTTGATTTTATTTAGTGTAGAAACTACTTCAAATAAAAAGAAAAACTCCGTTTTACAGCAAAATTGACATATCATGTCAGATGGTTCACCAAATCAAACCGATGAAAATTTTTTCGAGCTGAATATTTGAAATTTTTTAATAATTCAACGTCTCCCCCCCCCCGCCCGCCAAAAATCATAAAATTATTGATTCGATTAGTGAATTTTCATCAATGAATCAGTGAAAATTAATAGATTGATCGAATCAGTCAAAATTTACTGATTCAATCAGTAAATTCATTAATTGAATCAGTAAATTTTTTCACCGATTCCAACGGTGACTGAATTCTGACGATTTAAATCAATCAATTTCGACCGATTCAAATTTAGAGAGTAAAAGTCCGTGGATGCCAGATGGTTCCAAAAATCATGACAGATTATCACCTCAAACGCGAAGCAAGGCTACGAAAACAATTGGCAACGCAATTTGCAACTACGACAGATCTGGAGACTGTAATGTGGCAAAGAAAAAAAAAGCTAAAATGTCGCTCAACGAACCACCCAGCTCGAGAGTCAAGACATCGTGTCATTAATAATATGCCAGGAGTTCGCTATGATATAGCAAGGAGTAGTCCGTTTTAAATTGGAATTGATATAGATAAGAACGTCAATACGACAAATATCGTATTGGCATTCCGGAATTGGCTGTTCAATATTTTGTAGTCTAAATAATACTGATGCGTTTCATTCTCGCATAAAAGGTCGAAGAGAGAACTGCGAAAAAAATGAAAGAAAGGAAAAAATCGAAGCATTTCTTTCTCAGCAGACATCGAATTCGAACATGAAACGCGCACATACCTATACCGCGATTTTAGAAGGCTTTCAGCGCCTTGGAAAATGTACCTAATTATCAATTAGAGAATTCGGTAAAGCTGAAAAAAATATCGCGACGCGTCGTCGCAATCGCAACAATCGAACTACGTCGAAATGATGGAAGACGACAAAAAATCCCCCGCCAATCTACGTTTGTTTTCTGCTTTTTCAAAGTGAAGTCGGCAAATATGACGTGATAAATTTCCACATCGATGCGTACTCGTAGCAAGAAGCAAGAAAAAAGACGTAATTGAGACGTGTACGAAAAATCGGGCGCGGCGTATTTAACATTTCGAACAAATACAATCAGTTATTTTTCTTTTTTGGTTCTCTTGTGTACACGCGAACCTTGCAAACCTAATTGTTCAAGTTTTCCTGCAGCAAGGGCAAAGGCAAAACACTTTCACTCTCACTTTCACCGATTCGAGCACGAGTGAAAAACGAGAAAGTAAAAACGGGTCAAAAAAAACAAGAGAAGTTAGGAAATGGATTAACGCGTGTTTCATCTTCGATCGTTGTGTGTGGTCAAGTGGTTGATGGGAGAGCGAAAAGTAAGTAGTAAGTACTAAGTACCAGGTAGTAGGTAGGTACTATAGGTAGGCACGCCGCTATTTTTGTGTCAACTTGATTATCGCGTATGTCGGTAAATACGCGATCGCAAGTACAAAACTCATTTACGTGTTCATCTGTCACCGAACTCGAAACTCGAAGTGATTAGAAAATGGATTTTTCATCAACATCAAAAGAATTAAGCGCACTGGAGTCGAATCGGGGGACGAAGAGGAGGAGCAGGAGGAAGGGTAAAAGTTGGCACGTTCACGTATATATACGTAGCCGCTGTACTCGCACACATCTCATCTCATACCCCAGGCCATGGCCAGCCCGCCTGCTCCGGCCCGGTGTTTCAATATCAAAAGCCAGCCGGGTTCTTAGCGGCATTAAAATGTTGAATTTGTCGACAGTTTGTCAAAATTGTTAATGAATCACTTGAAAGGTTACTAATTACTAAGGCTTGATTTTTGGTTACTTTGAAAGTGCTCGGGTCAGATGGGCCGAGTTTTAATCCTTTATACGCTATAAATTTCGCCTTTAAAAAGATGTTCCATTAAAACGCCGCGTCGTCGTCGAGCTAAGTCGAATTTCCGCGCCACAGTTACGTGCCGGATCCACACCGAGCCGGATCAAGGTAGAGGTTCCTTCATGTTACAAGTTTTTCACCACTCGGTGGACCGCGCACTTACGCTCCAAATGCGTTTGGTTTTGTTATTCTTTCTTCTTCTTCTTTTTTTTCTATCTCTTTCCTTCGTTTTCTTCTTTTTTTCTACAGCGGTGATTGATTAAAAGCGGCAGTAAGAAAACTGGCAAAACATAAGGTTCATCCCCTTAATTTTTTTTACTTATTTTGGAACGTGTGCGAGACGACGTGATATTTGTGGGTGGTTTACGCGTTATTAGTGTATAGGGTTTTTTTTTTCGCCGCTCTGGTTCTCCCCCGCTTCTATTTTTTTTTCTCTTTCACAGAGTATATTTTTAATAACCTTCGGCAAGATGGTACATTTGTGTAAAATGATTAAATTTCACGAAACACGCAACAGCGATCGTATAATTACGAACCATTACTCAACGCGCCCGTAATCAATTCCTAGGTACGTTGTATTTGCATTAAGTTAATGAAAATTTGACGGAGAACAAGGAACCTTCGTCAGACGTAATGTGGTCAAATAATTCATAATATTGTGTCTTTTGTTTATTCGTTTTTATTTTTTGTAGTTTTTTTTTTCATTCATTCATTCATTCATTTCAAGTAATATACTTGGACGGTTAGCTCAAGTTGAAATTTCTCTCTTTAGCTCGAATAACGAAATTATACGAAATCCGAGAGATTAAGAAAGAGTTTCAAATTTTATAACGTATTACGGTCACGTAAAAATATTTTACAGCGGCTGGCTACGCAATAATTAAAGAGAAATTAGTCGATAATTCGAATTACTGTCGACGTCGGCCGGCCCTCCGTCTCTGGAAAAAGTTTCCCTCGATTTAAATTTAATTAGTTAATTTTCGGTTATTTTTTCGGCGATGAAAGACCTCGTACCGAACGAATTAATTTTCAAGTTGGTTTAAAATTCGAAAAACAAAATCGAGTGTTCTTTTTTTGTCTCCGAAGGTTGAACGAAGAGGCGTACAGACGAATACTTACTAGAATAGAAAAGAAGGAGGAGGAAAGAAGCCTGATATTTCTCGTAACTAAGAAAATTTTAAAATAAAAAAGCGAAAACAAGACTGCGTTTTTTTTTTCCATAGAGAAAAGAGGGATTTTTTCAATTTCAACGGCGGGCTTGCGAAAACAAAAGAAGAAAAAAGAATAAAACGCAGGAACTTATTGAACGCTGAGAATACAGCAGACATCGCAGACATTTCATTAATCGTGTTTGAACTTTCGCAACTCCCAAAAGTTGATTCCAATCTGAAACGAGGAAACGGTTTTTGGGGTGAGAACGTTTAGATATACTTGATTAAAACAATATAGAGTTGTTTATTTAACACTTGGGCCGCGAGTTTGCTTTGGGGTCTGTAGCTTAAAGGTGTGGTGCTATTAAGAGTAAAATATTCACATTTCAAGGGGAAAATTTTTTCAAACTAAAAGACAATTACCAAAAAAGAGCTGTAGGTAACATGACGCGTTTGTGATTTTCCTCTCTTTATCGGAATACATACTTACTTACTTACTTACTTACTTACATACATACAATACTACCTACCTATTCCAAAAAAGAAGGAAATTCTTGCAAGGTTTTAAAAAATCGTAGAATTTACAAATTGAGTAAAATTTTAGAAACTTTTTAAACGATCCTTTTCGAAGAAGTCAATTATGAATACTTAATTCAAGGCAGATAGGTATTTTTTTTGAACCGCTTTCTCATTTTGAATCAGTGAAAAGCCACTAAGGACTGTCAGAATTGCGCAGCGCAGGAAAAATCAGCGAAATTTACTGATTTTTCAGCTGAATTCAAAAATTTCACCGACTTTTTAGTGAATTTTCACCAATTTTCCACTAATTTTTTTCATTAATTCATTTTCAGTGAAAAATTTTTCAATGATTTTCTCCTGAGCTGCAATTCTGATTGTTACTCAGCGATTTTCCATAATTTTCACTGGTCCATCAACGAGAGAGTGCGAATTGGAGAGGAAAATTGATTGAACCAGAGGGCGATCAAAGAGAAATATATTTCTCAATTTTCTTTTCGAATTGAAAAAGCAACCTGAGTTCCTTCATTTTCTTATTTATTCCCATAATTTTTCGATTTTCTGAACAAAAATCTCGACTTCTTTCCCACTGTTTTTCATTTCACTTTGAAAATCACGACTTTCTTCGCGGCTTTCTTCTCGACCCAGTTGCCAGTTTACACTACACCTGGTTCACCCGGATCAATTATCAAGGCAGCGAGCTATAATCGTTAGCAAATTTACAAGGCATTACTGCCGTGCGATTTACGTTCCACGCGAAGAAGAAAAAACCTAGCACCAAAAACGTCCTACTTGACGCCAACTCCGCGTCGCGTCAGTATACTTGGGAATTAAAAGCACTTGGAAAAGTTTTGTGCAAACCGAAATGAAGTTATAAGCAGAGACAATTAAGAGTGGCGTTCGCGAAGAGGGAAGGGTTCGTTACTCGTTAGAATATAGTAATTAAACTTATCGTCGAAATGGACTAATTTGCGAATTTGGCCGGGCGAAACGCTCCCCCCGCCCCTCGCTCCGTTTCCTGGCATTAATTCGCCGCGTAACAAAAGTCAATTGAACGACCGCGACCGCCTAGCGCAGATGTTACGACGAGGAGAGTTGGCAAAATTTTACACATTACAGATGCTGCGCCGCCAGGCGCCATTCCGCGCGCTATCTTTCATCCCTTCTAAGCCTTCGGCTCTTGATAACGTACCTATACCATCGCGGCCATGGCCGTGGCCGCAATAAAAAATGGCAATAGTACGGCAGGCAGGCAAGCAGGCAGCCCATTGCAATTATACGTAGGTAGGTGCTAGGTATACAGCTATACACGTACCTTTCTAAATCGTGTAGACGAAAGAGGAGGGAGAAAAAATCATTTTCGAAATTAAGACGATATTTCAACTTATTTCGTTTGGTTTTATTTTCGAAAGATGCTGCCTGTAAACGACGCCACGTATCGCATACTTGATACCTACTTACTTACTTCAGACCGCGCATTTAGTTTACCCCATGCAGCACATTTTAGGCAACTTACGTACGACTACCGCGACCGCAAGACGACGATAATTGCGCTATATTTAGCACACCTTAAAACGTACGGGGTGCGCGTAACATCCTGCCTGTATGAACGGCGCGGCGTACGATGTACAACTTCATTGTACGTACAACAACCACCGAAAATAATTATTTTGATGTATCCGGCCTGGCTTTGGCGACCACGTTAACCGGCACACGTGATATTTTCTTAAAACTTATAACAGCTATAACCTCGCGTACCCCCAGTACCTATTACCTAACCTACTACCTAATCCTTTTTCGTTGTTTCTTTTACTCGATTTTGACATTATCTCAAATCTGATATATTCTTGTTTACAAATACACCTCTGTATTAATATCCGACCCCATTTTTGGTACATATAAATTTTCCACGGGTCAAAAATCCGAAAAAAACATGTTTAGGTACGAAATTTACCCTCAGTGTTCTGTAAGTGTGTGCTTACTGCTTGGCATATGATAATTTTTTCTAATTACCTTATCTCCAAGTTTTTTTATGCCAACTCTCGAGTCAATAATGAAACTACGTTTATTAGGTACATTAAAACTTGAACATTCTATACAATAATAGGTATTAGGTACTATTCTGCTATATTTGAATCAGTCAAAAATGCCAAAACTGACCGATGGAATGGAGAAAATCAAGTCACCGATAATCAATGAAATTCCACTGATTATCCTATTAATCAGGGACATTTTACTGCCAATCAATGAAAAATTACTAATGCGTACTCGAAAATAGAATTAATTGAGATCACAAAGTAATGAAAACAACTACTAGATGATTTTCAAAATGGTCTACATTAATGTCGACATCTTACACATGATTACGAATAGTTATTGAATATTACAGTTCATTTAATGACTACCTATTCTCTAAATCTGAATCAGTCAAAAAACCGAAAATTCACTGATTAAACAACGAAAAGTGTGCGACTGTTAATCATTGAAATTTGACCGTCAATCAGTGACAAATTACTGATTCAATTAGTGAATTTTCATTTTTGAATCAGTAATTTTTTTTTTAACTAAGTATACTGAAATGAATCAGTAAAAATTTAAATTTACTAATTCAATCAGTAAATTAAAATTTTTACAGATTCAAAAATGAAAATTCACTGATTAAATCGGTAAAATTTTCACTGATTTCTTCAGTTGCATACTTTTGTCTTATTATATAATCAGTGAATTTCAACTGATTCAAATTTAAAGAGTACGTACAAAAGATGGGAAAATTTTTAATTGAAAGAAATTTTCGCGGCTTCTCTTTCCGCATCAAGTCATGAAATAATGAAAAATAAAAAATAAAAAATTATTTAAGAAAATTTTATAAATTTATTTAATTAATTTTCAACTTAAAATACATAAATAATTTAAAAAATAAAATAAAACCCGGCAAAAAATTCAGACACCTGATTCGTACCTACTTCAGTTTTATTAAATTTTGCACAAGTACCTAAACTTTTTTTATTTCGTTGCAGGTGAGTTGAGCAAAGTATTTACCTACTTCTGTAGATGAGGAAAAGTTATCGTAAGTTGAAAATCTACCTACGACTATAGCTGCGAGCATATGATTTGTAGACGTGAAGATTTTCGTTAAGCTTAAAGTTGGATAGGTATGTATAAACGCTTTGCTTTTACCAAGTAAGCTCGATACTAACGCAGATTCTCGCTTATTTCGCAGTCGGTATATTAAATAAATATCACGACCCGACGGTAGTAGGCATAGAATAAACAAACCATCTTTAATTGACTTTACGCATTTTACGTCGCACATTTCGAATTATTCTTAGACTTGGATACGTGGGTATCGTCGTTCGATGAAATACGAACAAGGCATTCTATAAGATCGAATGTAATTCGTAATACTTCTCTTTTACTTTATAATTTATGTAAAATTGAACGCGTAGACTTCGATAAAAGCTTCATCTCTCCTTCTCACTTCAAATTCACTTTTCCACATTCCAAATCCGACTCTAAAAACTACCTAAATTCACAATTTTTTGAAAAATTCATGTTTTGTACGGATATTGTATTTTAAAAACATCAGTGACACCCATTTATCATCAATTTATCAACATCTTACATTTCAAGGATCCTTAGGAAATATATGTAGGCGAATCGGTGAAAAAATCAAAGGGAAAAATGAAAAAGAAAAAACTGGGGTATTTCATTTGGAAAAATCATCGCTTTCTGTGGGACTCAACTTGAATTCCGAATATGGTACCTACTTTGATTGTTATTTTCGTTATCAAAACACAAAGGCATCCTAAATACATACCTACATTTTTTTAGAACAATCCGAGTCAATAAAATCTAAACCAAAAATGCCCAGACGGTTAACGCGAATAATAATAATTGCAAGCGGGTTTGAATACCTAGGTACGATGGTAGTTTGAACTGTTTTTTTTTTCGAAAATTTTTTGTTCCAATTGTGCTTTCTTTTTCATTTTTCTCAAAAATTTTTTCTTTTTTAGTCTTTTTCTGCTTCTGTGATCCTGGCGCCGGTACTTCGTAAATTAGTTATTTCGTTATTTCTTTCTTTCTTTTTTTTTTGAAATTAGAGCAAAAAATTTCAAAATTTTTACAACGCGGATTCCATTTAGAATATACGCGCATAATAGTTATAGGTAATAGGTATCTAATCTATTGTCGAGTACCTATAATTATCATTTTGACCGAATCACGGTATGAGGCAAACAAGCGAGTGCAAATATACCGCGTGAAACTTTTACAAAACTTGGCACATATTCCTAATTCAAACTGAATTTTGAAAATGATAGTGACGCAGTGTACCTAGTTACGCATAGAAATATCCAACTTCAACCATTATTACGCGCAGGGAGTCACGAACGGGACACTGTAAGTTGTAACGCGAAACGGAAAGCGAAAAAAAAAAAACAACCTAAAAAGGATACGGCAGGCACCATACACTGGCACTGGCATTAAATTAGGATTTAAGTGGATATGGGTAATAGTGATCAATCTTGTGTAAAATAGTGCACGCGAAGAGGCTTAACTTCACGCCGTGTATCGCATGAGAAAACATCCGCAATAATTCAAAAAAATAAAAGTGAGTTATACGCCGCGAATAAATCCCCATCATTTTCCCTAATACCTTCGGTCGGATGTTATTATTTCTTATAAATGCATAAAAACAGTTGTAATAAAAAGCGAAAACTTATACGAGCCAGCGGAATTTCCTTCCATTCCCACGTCATCCCTATGCCCCAGTCCGCTATCAACCACGTCTACGTATTATATAAATTCTACTTTCCGTTCCGTGGTCCGTAGCGGGGGACGCGACGCGTCCTCTCTCATCTGTTATGTGTGGTGTATGCTTTAACCACAGTTGGTAGTTTTTTCCCTTTAAAGTAAGTAATTTAAAAGGTCTTCATTTTGGTTTGTTTGTTTGTTTATTTGTTTGTTGGTTTGTTTATTTGCCTGTACGTATTTTAAAATACCCACCCCTTTAATACCGTATGATACATATTTCAAAGAGACATTCTTATAATATTGAATTTTCGGTCAGAAAACTATCTGGCGATAAAAAAAAAACCAAGTTCGCGAATTTGTAATTTGTGTCGATTAATGGCAGAGAAACACGCTGCTTTAATCATCAACCAAAACAGAACATAAATATTATCGTCAATTCGCGAAAAAAGAAAAAAATTTTAAATCAAATTCGAACGACCGCTTGCAATTATGAAAACGCAGTTGGACGTCTACATCGAGAAAGCGAAACAGTCGCGTAAAACGATCAAATCTGATAATTTTTGCAACCCAAAAACCATAAGCAAAAGCTGCCATCGAGCCGAAACCGTCAATTAAAAACGCAACGAGAGGCGAAGTGGCGGAATGAATGCTGGAAAGGAAAAAATATATTATACCTACGAAATACGCGATACTTTCTACCGCCACGTACGTAAGTACATTTTCGCCGAAAATACAGGGTGACCGAAAAGTAGTTCCCAAAAATAAATGCTTCTCAAAAATTCCCTAATCAACTTATCCGAAAAATTTCAATTCTGGCATAATCCTTGGTTCATTACAATTCGATCATAGGCCACTTCATAGATTCTCAACTCTTTTAAATTTTTTGTGAAGCATAATTCGATTTTAGTTTATAATGCTACAGCTAAAATTAGTCAAGCAAAATTTAAAAATTGCGCGGAATAAAATCTTCGAATATCTGGGGGTAGGTTTCAAGATAGCCAAAAGCTTGATTTCAACCCTGTCAATTTCAAAACAATGCGTTCAACCTTGAAATAAGGAGGATTAGATTTTAGCGCTTCACAAATTGGAACCAGATGATTTATCCCTGAATTACTGAATTATTTTTCTGTTTTACGAGAAAATTGTGGATTATTGAGGTTCTTCGAGCAATAACTTATGCAGAGATTAGAAGACAGTCTATTTTAGTAGAATATGAGAAAAAAAAGATTACCTCGCCAATAAATTTTTTTTACTGAAATTTTAAATTTTTTTCGGTATGTACTTTCCGGTCACCCGGTATGTTTTGTTTTTTTTTTTCGTTAATGAGAAACTCGTGTTCCAAGTCATACGTATGAAATTTCAAAAACAAAATTTCACACATTCTTGAGCTTTTATCATTCGACTCAATGTAGTTCGTATTCGAACTGGTACTGCTTTAAAAAGCATTCTTTAGCGCACCCTACAGCTGTTTCAGACTGCCCAAATTTAGATGCACGAATTTTAGAGAACCGATATGTTGAATGGCTCTCAATTTTCTCAACTCACAAGTGAAAAATTGCCTCAGGGGGAAGCTCCCCCCTCCCCACATTGAAGTATACCTAGTAGTTTGTGAAGAACTTCGTAAATAATTATATCGCATCAAAAATAAGATTCATTTACAATATTGTCATTTAAAACCGCCTAGATCGAAATAATCGATAAGCCACGACTACAATTCTCGAGCTTCATTCCGTTTTTTGGAAACATTAAAGAGTTAATTAATAAGTTCGTGAAGCTATATTGTTTGCGAAAGCGTAAGCAAACGTCAAAAGAAGAATGTTATAGTCGAAGTATCATTCCAAGTTTTCTATAACGCAACGGGTAGAAGACGAATAATAAATTGAAAAAGATACGACTGAGGAAAAATTTAAGCTCGATTATATATCACATTGATTAGGTAAGGCGACAAAAGGTAGGCAGGCCTAAGATTACGCTTGCAACAGAAGAGGAATAACCTTTTAAAGTTGTTAACTTTGTAAATTGATCACCAGATTCAGATAGGGTATACTGAAAGCAGTGTACATTTTCAAAAGCTCGAGTAGGTAATATCGTGATTCTACCGCCTATTTACGAATAACGCGTAGGTTTTTCCACTCATCAAGTTGACTCTCGACATAGTATGGTTCTAAGATACCTTTGATATTAGCTATCGAGAATGAAGGAGATTACTTTTCAGAATGGAAAATTCTTTAATCGCAACGTTGGAACAAAATCTATTATAGGATCATAAATGTTTCGCTACACATTTTTCTTCGCTTCGAATGCAATTTTCAAATTTTTTTTCTTCATCTCCATAATCTTATCAGTTTTAGTTTAACAAACAGGCGGTAATACGTAGCTTAGGTACGTGTGTATGTGTACCAAGACCGACCTACCCAAGGTACCTACTTCAAAAATACGTCGGTATTTTATAAAATTATCTCTAGGTAAATATCCCGAATCAGCTCATCATTATTATTCTTTGTAACGTGTGATTTTCACTTATTATTTTTGCAGAAAAACTCGAAAAAAAATCCGTTTGCCGAATTATCCACGTAGATAAATAATTCTCTATAGGTAGTCGAAAAATGCTCACGCACGTTTGTAAGTTAATAAAATTTATTTAAAGGTAATGGACAGATCTGCGAAAGTTTACGACATCAAAATACCTTTAAATGGTGCAAAAAACGTGATGTTAATTTAAAGTTGGTTAATTTGGAGTAGAGAGATTTTATATTAGGCTGTTTTTGCGTCAGAGAAAGTTTTTTTTTTCAGTTTTCCTTTTTTTTTTTTTTTTTTTTCATTCGTTGCGTTGTAAACGAGTTGTTTTATAAAGACGAGGAAAAAAGTGTTTTAAATTTTGAATCGATCGCGTTAATGTTTACGCGACAAAAAATATACACAAAAGTTTCATTTCAAAAAAATAGTATTTTCAACTACCTGCCTGATATATCTACTTTTTAAAAACACGTCGAATTGAAAAACTTTTCTTTTCGATTAAAAACTAACAAATATACGCTATAAGATTTCGTGAGCAAATTACAGTAAAAAAGTATTCGAAATTCTGTAGAACTGAAGGCGTCCTGAATGACTTGCGAATGAAAGTAACTTTAAACCGAACGAGAATATCACACCATAGACATCTACTCTTGTTTATGAATTTAAATTGGAATCTCTTTAATTTATTGAAAAATTTTCAAGACCTAGGATGAGAAGAAAAAACTTTCTAAAAGTTCAGTAAGGAATAATTTTCCAAAAAGTGAGTATAATATTTTCGTAACACGAATGTATCTATTTCAGTGTTTTTTCAAATAACAGAATCCGGTGAAAGAGCTCTTTTTCCCACAACAGATACGCGAGAAAAATTATTCTCATATCTGCAAGATCAATAGCTGAAAGATACCAAATTTCTAAACCACCAGCCCAACATTACGGTCAAGTTGAAAGTTTGAAATATAAAGTTGTACAGTACCAAATGGAAAGTTTCAATTCAAAGCAAAAATATCAAAAGCAATTGACAATAGGATATGTCCAAATTGATTTTTTCAAATAAAAGAATTCGCATCTAGGCATATAGTGTAGACTATACGTACAGCAAAATAAAGCAAGAAATAAAAAAAACGGACTTTATTTTTCAATAATAAAAATAAAATAAAAATAATGAAAGAAAGAAAAAAGTGAATGGGTAGCATGTGCTTGTACATGTGTTCTTCGTCGTTCGCCATTCTCAGGCACTCCTATACGCAAAAGCAACGAGGAAAATTTATTACAGCTACATATTTACTGTCATTTTCAAGTAAGTAAAAGTATTGGTTTGAATTTTGTAAATTTAAATACCGTCATTAGTTATAATTTCGCCGAGTTGAATTATTTTTTCTTAAGTTATATTCCGCTGTCACGGTTTAGAAAATATTGAAATTTGGGATAGAATTTAATAGTTTTAAAACCGAATCTGGATGCAAATTGCCACAGCCAAACAATTTTTCATCAAGATTTATTTATGTATATGGAATTTGAAAAATTCCAGAAGTGTTTAAAATTATCAAATTCTACATAGTAAGCTCCAGTAATAAATTTTTCTGCTTGTTCCACTACATTAAAAGTCGAAAAAGATACCTCAATACATAACATACACATCAACCAAACACAATAATTTTTCAATTAGGTACTTCTGGTTTCAACATATTTATAATTGCGTTTGTTATTCAATTTATGAGGAAAATGGACCTCGAACGTTTAGTCAATCTGCCAGGCTTTAAAAAAATCTTCACCAACAAATATTACAATCAAGATTCAAAAGTTTTTATCAGTTTTTACGTTCGTAAACTTTTAAAGGAAAATTACGGGGTGCGCCGTCCTCCAGATACGCGCAAAGCGTCAAGTTTTCTGTTTGAATTTTTAATAAAGAAGAAAAAAGGTTATATCAATTCATGTTTTGTAATTTTTCACTCCAGAGAGGAGTATTGTGAACGCAGGTTAGAACTCTCCCCCCCCCAAAAAAAAAGGGCAAGAAAATTCTCGACTGTATACAGGGAAGACGAGGGCGAAGCAAGATTAAAGAAAAGAAAAAGGGAAATCCTTATACGCACCTAAGGTTTCGGCGGACGTTAAAATAAATTGGCGTAGGTGGCTACGAAACTCGTTATAAGTATAAAAAATAATTTTCAAGATTTGCTAGCGGTGCGGTGTACGGTTACATTTTTATAAGTTTTTCGCGTATTGATGTTGTAAACAAACAGGTCGAAATTGATGAGTGAATGGCTAGATATAGATATAATATAGGCTGCTACAAATAAGAAATTACTATTCTTCCCTAGGCTATTCTTTCTAGCACATAGGGTGTTGAGTTGAAACCCAGACACACAACAGCGAAAAATTTCTCTTATGGTAATTTTTTTCGAAATTTGGATTTGAAAAGTATAGTCTAAAAAATTTCATAATGGAAAAACAGTACTACAGTAGGGCGGTTTTCAATCATTCCATCGATTTTTTTGAGGAAAGTATAGGGCAATTTTTTTCTTTTTTCACAATTACAATCAAAATGTAATAATAGAATGAGAGGGGAAAAAACGGAATTTTTCCGCTTTGCGTCTGGGTTTCAATTCAACACCCTGTAAACTGCATCGTAGAAATTGTTCGTGGTCAAGAAAACATTTATGTATACTGAGAAGTATCGATTGCATTTTTCACAGATTGAACATTTGAGAAAGGTTTTTTTCAAACTTGAAGAATGTTAATAGGCAAAATAACGAGGCTGCAAACGAACTCAGGCGCTACAAAATAGGGTTGGCGAATATGTAAGGTATATCACAATCCATACTTAATTACGTACTACTTACAATTAGAGCATACAGGGTACATATGTTCATAGTACACACATAGAGGGTGTTTGGGTGTTCCAGGAAAAGACGTCCAAACTTCATTGTTGGATACAACCGAGTACCACTAAAAAAAACTTGAGATGAACATGCGTTGCCTATTTTGATAATTGAAGGGGAAAATGCAGGTTTTTAAAAAAATCATGTAAATTTTTTTTTCAACCAAATGGGAATGGATAGGACATTGAAAACGGAATAGATTTTCATCTTGTGACTTTTTGCTTAACTTGAAAATTGAAGGGGCTACAAAAAAATAATTTTTTTGGCAAATTTTTGTTCATTATTTTAGAATTACCTATTCTAAAAAAATGAACCAACCAAGGGAATGGGTAGTAGATACGTTGAAAACTGAAAAAAATTTGTTATGTACATTTTTTGCTTAACATCGAAAATGAAGGGGCTAAGGGTCGTGCAAAATTTGGAAAACTTGAAAAATTTTTGAAGACCATTCATTTTGAGTGAGCTGTAACTCCTTTATTTTCGATGTTAGGCAAAAAGTGTACAAAACAATATTTTTCAGTTTTCAACGTACTGTCCATTCCCTTGGTTGGTTCATTTTTTTAGAATTTTTTTAAACAAATTTTTTGGTAGCCCCTTCAACTTTCAAGCTAGGCAAAAAGTTACAATATGAAAATCTGTTCCGTTTTCAATGTCCTATCCATTTCCATGGTCACAAAAATTTTTTACATGATTTTTTTTTAGAACCTGCATTTGCCCCTTCAATTATCAAAATATGCAACATGTTAATCTCAAGTCTTTTTTTTTTAGTGGTACCCGATTGTATCCAAAAATGAAGTTTGGAGATCCTTTCCTGGAACACCCCGTATAGGTACGGCGGAGTCGGAAGCTTTTTTTAGGTGGATACAAAATTGGTACAAAAACTTGGGAAATCAGAAACATTTTCGAGGAGGGTACCTTAAATAATGTTTTATTTGTAATTTTCATGGTGCCCGAGTGAAGCTTTAAAGAAATTGGAAATCTAATGTCTAAAAAAGGCATTTTTTCACTGTTTTAATGCGTTGAAAATCCTTCTCCAATGTGGTTGATGGGGAGGGGGTGCAATGCACCACCTGTACCCCATTTTCGACGCCATTTTACAGGTAATCGTATGTAATACCAAACCAGACGGAAGACCAACAACAGTGGAAAACGAAGAAAAGAGATTCAAATTTTCAATCGAGTAAATAATTCGATTGTTATTCAAATTTTATTCAAAACCATCAATTTCCTTGAATAAAACACTATTCTCATTCCATCATTTTCGATCAAACGATCCCTCGCGCAACAATTAAAATGTAGATATGTATTTCGCAAGACGCTGTTTCCATTTCTGAAAGTGTGTCTGTGTATCTGTACTATTAAACGCAATTAAATTTCGTTCAAACAAAACACAATCAGACAAGAGAATAAATATAGAGTAAGATTTTTGTCAAGACGATGGATGATGTATAGCGATGGCGGCGGAACTCAAAGCGTGATGTTTGGAAAAGGGATTCAGGCATTCGGGCGGAGGGTGCTCCAAGTTAGTAGCCTCGCGGTTTACATTTTGGTTGATGAAGAAGACCCAGTCTACGAGAAAATCGTGTGACCCAAGCCGATTTTCGAAGCGGATTACGAAGGTTTTGTTGGTAATGAATGTACTTAATTATGGAAACAGTTAATTAATGTTAACATTAGTTTGAACAATGAAGACATAGAACTTGTCCGGGAAGGAGTACATTAGCGAAATTATTTCGACCTTAAACTCCAGCTCTAGAAATTTCTCACTTGGCGTCTTCTTCCCGACTCGAGTACTCGTGTTGTAGTCGATATGTTCTGGCTCGAGTTACGGTGTCAAGTTCATAGCCTAAATTTTGTAATGGAACGACTATGGGATTTGTAAAATAATTTCAATACTTGTACGGCTGTGCGCAAATTAAGAGTCAGAACGAAAGCAAATCTTATATTTATACATGAATATATCGGCAGCTGTCAAAATTGAAACTCATAAATGTTGTGAAATTAGAGGATGACATATCCGAGTCAATTGCTTTGGAGAAAATTAAAATGACGAAAAATGTTTGAAATCATCTTCAGCCAGGCCATCAGTACCCAAAATTTTCAAATTCATGGAAAAGGTATGAAAATGGAAAAATTCAAAAGTCGCGCACCTCATGCTATATCAACACATCAAAAATTGACCATCCAACTGATTAAGAAACACATTCCAAAAAAAATTAGCGTAGGTAAATACAATACAGATACCAGGTACCTATATAATACGTACGTGAACGTACCTACCGACAGCATTTTAAAAATTCAAGACATTCGCGAGTAATTCAGTCGAGAAACACACTTTAAATGGTAAATTACATTATTCGCGTTACCTACCTTGTATATAAGAAAAAAGCGGAAAACAGAGAGAGAAAAAGAAAACTAAAAGAACGGAAAACAACAACCAAGATAGAGGTTTTCGGGGAAAATTTTCGAATAAATATAATTTGGGATTTATGTTAATGGGGCGAATACGAATTTTATGGCGTATAAGTGGATAAATGAAGTTTATTTCCGTTGTTTTTATGAGCATTAAAACGACCGAAAGCTGCGAATGCTGACCCCAAAAAAAAATTGAATAGGTTAAATCAATGACTCGGAATGGAATGGTTTTTTTTGTACTTGCCAAGGTATTGAAGGTACTGTACAATGCAGAGACTTGTGTTTTTTTTTGTGTTTTTTTTAGGGAAACGAAAATAGCGACTGAATGATTTTGGTGGAGAATAATATGAAAAACGAAAACTAGTAGGTTAGGTATATTATTCAGTCGGTTTATTCTATCGATTTTGGAAACCCGATTGCCGATAAGGGCATTTTGGAAATGGAATTATATCGGTCGCTGTAGTGTAATTTAGGCCAGAAAGGAGTGGACGCAAGAGAATGAGATTATTAAACGATAACTATACTTACACAAAAGGATATCTTTTGGAAGGCAAGAAAGCTTAAGGAATACGTATAGCAGAGATTACGGAAGTATATTCCTGTATCACATCAGTCGCAGCCGATTGCCATTAATATAAACTTTGTTATGGTACTAATTGCCGAATCCAACGATGATAATTTATATGTATATTAACGAATAGATGAAAGATATTTTGACAGGCCGGGTATCGATATCGATTAAAGATTACCTAGGTAAATTTTGCGCACATGAAAAATATCCCAGTAGGTAGAGGTACAGTACCTACCTACATACAAACATATTTCGATCAGCCACTACTTTTCCACCATTTTTGGTAAACGGTGGGTATTTGTATCTATTTCAAGTCGGTACTTTAAACCTCTATCTACGTATGTAGTATACCTATGCATAAAAAATGACAAGTTCACACGTTTACACATCGCGCATCCTTGGAGAAATGAAAAGGAATTTCGTATAATCTTCGCTAAAGCACGGGAAAAACTCTGCGCCAAAAAAATAATATAACACTTGTAACGATATCATACACTCGCAAAGAATGCGAATCGAGATTATTCAACTATTAAAATTCATGAAATTTCATGGCACAGCGATGGAACAAAAACCTGCTCTATCAAGCTGTTCTTTTTCTCGATTTCAGTCACGATTTGTATTTGAGAAGCGTCGCAAAAAAAAAAGAGCAGACAATGCTATTTCTCATTCGCATATTTCCATTTTCCCCTCAAGTATTTTGCGTAGGTACATTAAAACTCCTAAGCAAGGAATAGAATACCAGCAACATACGCGTATACGTTCAAAAAATTGGAACAAAAAACCAAAACACTGACCCAAGTCCGAACCTGGATGGCAAACATAGTTGTAAAATGAAAATATATAGGTTAGGTACCTATGTACCATTGTACCTACATATAAGTAATTTCAGCACCGTCATTTAGCGGCGTAGGTATTATTTGTCATAAACAAATCATCAAAACTATCGCCGGATTCTCCATACGCATAGATATTGGTATGTTCAAATTGCCTGCATTCTGACGACCGATTAAACCCTCAACAATATTATTTTTCAACTCCGCTGTGAGTGATCATATGTATGTAATGTATCTAATTCCATATCACGCATGACGCTGATAAGTACGTATACGAGTTACCTACAACCATAACCATGTGGCGAACGTTTCGCTTACGTTATGGATTTACGAAGGGATAGGAGGGCTGACTGACAAGTGCGTATAGAAGTGCATAGAAAGAAAGAGAAAAAAATCTCAAATACGTGTAAGTACGCAAAAAGGCACAAGAAATTTAAAAACAAAGTACTCACACTCAGTAGCGTTGGTACAATGGTATACCTAACCCTGCACGGAAAAAACAAGATTACAAAAAATTTACCCCAAACAAAAATTAATAATAAAAATGCCCCATTATTCACAAAATTGGTAAAATTTATTCTGAAAAAATAACATTCGTTGCGAAACTGGTGAAATCGATTTCTATACGAAATAATTTTCATCAAATTTCGCAATACGAGTATAGGTACATCATCATTTTCCTCGATAATTTTTTTTTTCGAATAAATTTCATCAATTTATTAAATAGGACACTGTTATTATTTTTTGGATAAAATTATTTTTTTTGTGGATAAAAGTAATGATTTCTTTGAATGTTTTGGATAAACTTCATCAGTTTTCGTAATTTCATTTTTTCAGTGTGAATACCGATCTAATACCTAATGCTTACTATCTGTCATTCATTGCACATTTTTGAAAAGTTTCAAAAATCATAGGTACCATTGTACTTATTAAGGTGGCGTCTTACACAACTCAAAGGGATAGGACTTGTAATTGTATTCATTACTTAGATTTTAATAAAAATTCAATCCATTTCGATCATGAAATTTTCGAGAAAAAAAATTTGGAGTTTCCAGCTGAAAAAGGGACGGAGTTGAGGAACTTGAGATTTTCATCCTTTTGGTCAATTCCAAGGCATACTAGCTATAGGAACTTGGGACCACTCTCTGAAATGCAACATTGGAGTTCTTACACCTCTCAAAATTATTGACTTCGAATTAGATTCAATTTTTGTTGCCCTGTTCGAGGGATTAGAAAAATTGCAGATCACGATTTCAGAAATTTTTCGACTTTGCCAAATCGCCCATTTTCATATCTCGAAATATAAGCATCGAGAGAGGCGTTGAAATTTAAATTCAAATCGAGTGGTAGTAATGAAACACCAAATTTTTTAAAAGAAATTACTCAACTTCCGTTCCGTTTTGGGGTAAGAGGAATTCAATTTTTTGGGAGGATTTTCCCACTAAAGGTGAACTGCTCCATAAATTTTCATCAAAATTGAAGAACTGGTTTTCTTCGATCCATTCCATCTCCTACAATACAATTTATGCCTAATGGCTCACACTTCTTACTTACCTACCTACTCTGTATCTGTGTAGGTAGGTAGGTGTAGGTATACAGTATACACAGCTAGTTAACATACCAGATACCGTATCACCTTTTCAACTGCATAAATATTTTTAGATTAGGTATGATAAGCTATACCGAAGTGATAAAAATTTATTAAAAAATCAAAGTGCTATTTTCCGTTTTGAAAACAGTCATTGATTTATTGACCGCACGTACGCGATATCGCGATAACCGCAATAATAATCGAATACCGAATAGGTGCCTACGCATCCATTCCCAAGATTTTTTTCTCTTAATTATTATACCTACTTAGTAAGTATAATATCAAGTGTACATTACGCAATACAAAAGTCACGTTATCTATACCACAGAATTATACGAATTTATATTGTACCTATTCCAGAAAACGACCAAGATTGGGTGAATAATAACGAATCGTTAATTGACATTATCAGCTGAAAAATTGAGTGAAACGGATTTTTGACCTCCATAAGCGAGATAGACAAGACTTGGGAGTGGAGAAAACATGCACTGAAACGAACACTTTTTTGATTCTCAATGTAAACGCTTGATCAATCGAATACCTAACTGCGAAATGAAATTCAAAACTATTAGAAAGCTGCGGAGGGGGCTGTGACACGAGCCACGAAGCCAACGACGCAACACGATGTTGACGCCAAGTGACGAGAGGAAACGGAAGTATAGGTACGCCACGATATTCTCCTTTTTCAAATTTGAATGTTATCTATAGCTGCTATCGACATACTAAGTAAAGTAGATATGGGTACGAGCAGTACATAATACATACATACCTATACGTATATATATGTGTACGAGAAAGATTAATACGCGACATCGATGAATCGTGTAATTAGATTGGAAACTTCACTTTGTTGGAAGCACCTGCGAGAATACGACACGGCGCCGCGCCCGCCGCGCCCGCCGCGCGGTGTACCATACCAGTATTATTGAAGGATTTGAATGGTTTGAAAAGTTGCCTTTAACTCCGAATATCGCACCGCGACCCGCGAATATGCGAGTAAGTAAGCGTAAAGGTTTAGGTAAAGTAAGTAAGTATATCTTACGCGTATGATACCTATTGTAGTATACCTCATACCTCTACCGTCCATCTACCGTCTACCTATAGATACGTATGTACTATGTAGTATGTACGTACAGTTCACGTAGCCTATGTATATGTAATGTACTGTAATATTCTCGTCTTTTATACCGAAACGCGGCGCGGTGATGCTGGGGACGGACGAAAGTATTTGAATTTTAACCAGGGTAACAAAACACCATAGTACGGTATTTCATGTTTTATTAATGTTCAACTTCATATGACTAGGCAGTTGAAAGTTTTGCGTTCAATTAAAAAATAACGAGTGTAATTTAATTTCGCAAGTTGCACAAGCGACTACGAGAAATTGAATGAAATTTCATTTTCGTTTCAGGTAAGCATCAGGTCGGTTGGTTGGTAAGTATAGATAGGTAGGTATAGCTAGCTAGGCGAGCATACGACAGACCTAGAAGCGACTTGCTAACAGGTTTAAAAAACTTTCGAGCCAGCGGGAAAACAGTAAAAACAAAGTATAATTCAATTTTTAATATTTTTCTTGCCTCGCGCTTCGGTACTCGAAGAATTATCCAGTTAACAAGTACTAACAATTTCAAAACAATTTTTATTTGTCCATTACTCGACAAGCCTGCTGTGTGCCGCCTCGACGCTCGTAAATTAGCGCGACGTATACCTACTTCTACTCACTGCCTCGCGTAATTGTCATCGTTTGCCAACTTTTTCGTAGTCACAGTACATTGTAACACCTTAAATTGTCGCCTACGCTTTTCACTTCAACTTACGTTAGATACCGTACTGTACGAGTCGAGTGTAGGTAACGTATTTACGTGGATAAAAAATTCTCCGTAACGCCTCAGCAAGTCCATCACGTATAGTTTATACTTGGTACCTCCAACTAATATGTACCTACTTGTCACTTTTACCCGTACTTCACTCAATAGTTCGGTTCTTACGATAGGAAAGTCCAGTACGAAACCTCAAACGGAAACATTTCAAAAAATTCTCATTCTATTTTTTTTTTTTTTTTGGTACACAAATCAATGCAGGAACAATTCAGAAAAATAATAGTATTTATACCCAAGACGCGACGAGACGTGACTTTTACAATGGTGCCAACGGTAGAGGGAAAAACAATGAAGAAGTGGAATTTTGCCAACCGCTTTTAAACTGTATGCAATAGAAGATCGGCAAAAGAATTAAAATCGGAGAAAGAATAAAACTAAAAAAATTACTCGTCTTCACAATAGGTGCGACGAAACATCAGGGAACATCTGTCGATGAACTCATTTCCGATATAACCATTAAAAAGAATAAGTAGGTACCTAATTCATAAGAAACATCATTAGGTACATTGGTACATATGCATTATATTGAAAGGAAGACGTATGCTGAGTTGGAGTAATTCTCAAAGTCTGAATTTCGGCCTCAAAAAATTATAAGATGTTGACCAAAATACAAGATTTTACCTATATTCACGCATCATTATTCGAAATACATATTAGTTCGCTTTCTTTGAAATACTTTTATACTTTTTTTTTTAAATGCATGCAAATTTTCATATATCTACGAGTGATTTTCAAATCGTTACATTTTCCACGTTTACGTGCAGATACCCACTTAGTTTATATCACTTCATACTTCAACTACACTGGAAAAAAAAAGTAGGTAGGTAGGTATTAAGCCGCAATGAATTCGCAACACTCGAGCTTAGACAATCGCCGCATTCTTATGAAAAATTAAATCAAAGTTCATATTAATTATTAATGGACCGTACGAGATAAAATAGTCTAACAGATAAGCACATATTTTCACAAATGAAAACACGAAATTTAGACGAAAATTTGATTGCTGCAAGGAAATGAAAATTTTATCAATAAAATTATCATTATTAGATGGTATCTAACGGATATTTTTTGGAAAATTTACTACTTGTACTTTTCACTACTTTTTTCGCTAATATTTCCACCAACTTTTTCAACTTACATCCCCCCACTCAAAAAAAACATCGATCCCCCTAGCAGTATCAAAAAAATCAAATTCATTAAAGGAAAAATTCAAATTGGAAGAACATTTTTTTCAAAACCTAGAAAAAGAACCTTTAGCGGAACGTTTAGCATAACCTTTTCAAAATGGGTACCAATAAATATTGTGTCCTTTGCCCTTCAATCAAAAAATTATTTTAGAAAGACAAATTTTTCAGATTCAAAATATTTTGAATATCTATTTAATTGTTTGAGATGGAAGAAAAGAGTTTAAAAAAAGACATTTTAATTCATTGAACCGAAGCGAAGCGAGAGCAAAAATTTCTTCATCAGGTCAAGTTCGTACTTTTTTTTGTGTTTTGTTTTCAGTTCCAAAAAAAAAAAAAAAAAAAAAAAAAAAAAGTATCTAAGGACTTATGTAGATTCTGATTTTTTTTTCAAAAAATCTAAACTTTGTTGAAAATTGCAATCCAGATTATTACGAGTCCTTTGATAAATGAAAAATTGTGTAGGCCAGAAAGAAAAGAATTTCGAAATTGATGTAGGTAAATTTATCAAGCACGAGCGAGGCGGGGGCGAAAATTTTTGAAGAAAAATACATATATGTATTTAAAAGCTAAAATAATCAATGTTATTTTAATAGGTATTTCACGTCTTTAGATTTTTTCATTTTTCGTCACCTTTTTTTTTTTTCAAATTCACTACTTTTTCACTACTTTCACGATCTGTTAGATACCCTGTATTGTATAAGCTACTACAGAACTCATTATACTTGAAAGCAGGGCATACGAGTCAGCAAAAAAGTTGACTCCCGACTCCAGCTTGACTCCGGAGTCAAGATAGAAAGTTGACTCTTGACTCCGGAGTCAATTTGGAGTCAGTTTGACTCCCGACTCCGGAGTCGACTCCTATGCCCTACTTGAAAGACATAAGATATAAGCACAAGTTACACACTCATGTATAAACATATGCGCACAATAAGTGAGAAATGAGTTTTTGCTATATCTACGTATGTGCTTTTCGATTTTATAATGACGCGGCGCGCGTGGCGTGGACGTTTCGTCATAATACACAAGATATTCACGCCAGTTCAAATTGTAACCTAGATTGAGTACAGGTAATTCTGTTGAAGGCAGGGGTAGGTTAGGTACCCGAAACCAATTAATACGTATTTCTAACTCACTTGCAAACAACATTCTCACTGATTTCAACGATTTTCATCGTCAAATTATCAAACGAATCTACACTTTCGACTGATACTCATTTTTCTTCAAAGAATGAGAGCAAATTGCATCTCATACCGTCGATAATGAAATTGAAAAGAACATATCTATAGGTGAAAAATAAGTCTGCGAGAAAGCGTTCTGCTTGAATACATTAGCATCAACATAACACAACCCGTTGGTACGGAGTTTAGAATATGAGTCGATTTCGTCTCACTTTGGACTTTTTCAGTGATTTTTATGTAAATATGTCCGTACGAAAAAAAGTCCCAAGTCGTAAGGTTGAAATTTGCTTACTAAGACAAATAAAAATGTTTGAAATGAAAAAGCGACAGACAAAATTGAAATTTTTAGGTAGGTAAGTATACTTTATGTGTTCTGTATATGATTCGGGATAATGTTTTTCGTCAATTTCAGTCATTTTTATACAAAAAAAAAAAATCACTGAAAACGAGATTGTCACGTACCTACCGCGGGACAGAAGAATATGAAAAAATAACGAAACTTCAAACGTGTCTTTCTCGGAAAGTATACCTACCTATATGTGCGGGTTTTAATTCATGTGCGGTCACACATTATCGGCGCGAAACAATGAACTTCGCCGTCTTTTTAGCCTGCAGTTCAGTGTAGATAATGAATTTCTCAAGTCAATAGTCATGGACCGTAAATGAAGGCAGCACATCTCGCTGCGCATATAAAAGAACACATTGCATTACAGCTTGTAAGTAAGGGTTGGTGGTGCAAACACGAAGCGTTTTCTACCTATGTAGTACATCATACTTATCACGTATTAATACGTAGTCGGTATATAGCGAATATCCAACGTATTAATACATTTACTATACCTGCATATCGCGATGTTCGAGCATATTAGAGGAAGAAAATACGACTACTACGAAGCTACGGTACGAAAGAGGACACGAACGAGATGAAAAAGGCGTCTCATTTCACAGTGCAATAAACGTCCAAGCGAAAGTGTTTGATGGTATAGCGTCGAGTCGAGTCGAGCCGAGCCAGAGTACAAAGTAAACGAAGTACATTTACACAGAGTGTGCCCAGTGTGAAAACGGCATCGGCACAAAGTACACCATGTTCACTCGAAGGCATATCCACTGCTGTGGTTTCTCGTCAAGTGTTCAGCCATTCGAAAATTCATCCAGTTTTCCACACTCGGCTGATTTTCTATCACTCAAAACTTTCTGATAAGAACGCCGCGCGCCGCGCCGCCGTCCCTCGTTAAAATTATAATGGTAAACTTTTTCCTCGGACAGAGGTATTACTTTAATGAAAATACAAGGTGACGTCATTTTGTAAGTTCCATTCTCGTTTATATACTTCTTGCACTTTCATTTCCGATAGTGATTTTCTCACATTATTAATGTAAATCTTGCGAATTAATAAAGTCAAAAAAAAAGTATACCTATCTACATGAGAGAGCACACAATTATAATATTCGTTATGATAGAAATATAGACAGCCATTTATGATGATTTGAGGCCATGAAAAAGAAATGCAAAATGGAGAAAAACTTTAGGAATATATGCCCCCAATTTCGGCGGAGAAGGAAGGTATAATTATTTGAATATTCTAATTCGAACGTTTCGCATTACAAATCTGTGTTTTGAGACCCCTATCTCATAATATTATTTGAAAACCAAAAGATCGTTTCAAACCCAATGCTAACCGAAAGAGCCTCAAAAATTTCGTTAAATTGGATATTCGTACATCGGCAATGATACTGATTCAATTTTCTGGAATACGAATGCGAGAAACTGATGGAAGAGAAGGAGTAAAAAATCAAGACTTGAATATTTTGAATTGTGTAAATTTTTTGGTCAAAATCAAGTATGTAATAATTTTGTATCTTTCTTTACGTGTAAAATTCATTTCACCTAAAACCGGATTCAGGTGTTCACATCACATCTACTGTTGGATGAAAAATTTTGGCTACCGCACCTTACACGTGTCTCTGGCGGGTCGTTTAGGCGACTTTATTCTTTCTGCATACGGGGTTCAAAACTCGCCGATACGATTTGACAATATATCGTCGGACCACAACGGAAAGTTCCTAACCTGATCAAAGATATATAATAGGTTGTAATACGTCCGAGTACTTCTCCACCTATTTATTTTGTTTACGGTTCGTATTCCCATTAATGCGTTAAATTTTAAACACCCAAATGAAACCGAATTGGAAATTTCAGAGAAAGTTTTCCCATTAGAATGAAGAGTACATCACTGTCCACCTCACATTCTAGAGCAAGAAATGAAGAAGAAGGCGTGACGAAAGGGGGAAAATACAGAACCCATCTCATCCCAAGCTGGGTTATAATTTAAACATAATTTTGATCTTATCTGGATGGTGGCGGCTACGAGCGATGGGCGAAGAAACGAAACAGTTTTATTCGAAACGATTTCCACTGAAATTGAATCCGCGCTAAGAGTGCAGAAAATGGTCTACCCATTAATGTATACGAAATAACAAAATATTTTCAACGCTTTAAGAAATTTATTCAGCGTAGTGTTTAACGTTAGCTGAAAGAAAAATTCGAAAGTTCTTTTTTCTTCAGTTCTCTCAGTTTTCGTTCACCTGGCTCGCTCGTTCATCGCTATTATAAGGAATATTTTAACGTTTTTTCTTATTCTTCTTCTTCTTCTCCTTTTTTTTGTTTCGGATTAAAAGAAAGAAAAAAGCGTTGAAGATGAGCTGTTTTATCAAGGCGATAATCGAAATAGCTCAAGAGTGCCTCGAAATGACGGCGGTTTTACTCGTAGGAATTTTCAAACTTTCCGAGTTGTGATTTTTAAACGAAGTCGAAGTGAATTGATTTCTCTCACTACCTCTCTCTCACTCTCATTCTCATTTTGTCTTTTCTCTTCCATTTTCTCCGTCTATAATATGTGCTCAATAGGATGGCCATTGAAAAAATATTCAATTTATTAGGGACCTCCTTTCTGTGTATTAAGTATTTAGATTTTATTTCGTGAAGCAAACATTTTTTCGGGATTACCAATATCAACCTCCCTCACATTTATTCTGTCAAGGTTCAAATAACCGACACCGTGCTAAATAGGTTTAGGTACGTCGTAAAAAAAAATCAAACCAAGCACGCTCGGTGCAATTTCTTGCAGTCATCAACAACAAAACGAATATTGGAATGATTGGCATTGGTTTTTCAAAACGTTTCGGTTTTAGTTTGGTTTTTCAAACGTTTTGGTATTGGTATTGGTTTTCTGTTTCCCCCCTTTTTTTGCTTTTCGGTTTTGTTTTGTTGCTGATGATGCCTGATTTATTGATTAGTTTATGCATTCTGGTATAACGAAATAGGTAGGTAGTAGGTGTTCTCTTAATTCGAATCAGTCAAAAATGCCTAAAATGACTGATGAAATAGAGAAAATCAAGTCACTGATAATTAGTTAAATTCCACTGATTCCCCAGTTAATCAGCGTCATTTTACTGCCAATCAGTGCGGATTGTCATTATTGAAACAGTGAAAAAAAATTTCACTGATTGAATCAGTGAAATTTAATTTTTACTGATTCAGTAGTGAAAACTCACTGATTGAATCGTACTTTTTTTTACTAATTCCTACCGTGACTTGATTTTGTCGATTTGAATCAGTCATTTTTGACTGATTCAAATTAAGAGAGTACGTACTTGAAATGAAGAGAATATTTTTACACGAGTTAGGTATTAGATTAGTCTGTTCAAAGCTAAGAGTGATAATTTTAATTCATGATTTCTCTACGGTTAAAGATCCACTAAACATTAGGTAAACAATCATAAAAGGCATGCTACGAGAGTCCAGAACCGAGCATACAACTTCGTGAAAAACATACAAGTTCAATACAAAAATTCAGAAAGAAAAACAACGAACGTCGAATTAACGTTCAGAGCTTATTCGTTGCTTAAAAATTGAAGTTTTCAATTTTCTTTCTTCGTTTCTGCGCAGTTTTACACCTAGGAGAAATGAATTATGACTGCGATTTTTTTTCTTCAACAAACATCAATTGATTATTTTTAAAACTGTTATCAGTTGTTATTTGGATAGAATTTTCATTACATTAATTTAATTCGTGTTTCATGCATTTGCTTCATTTGCGACAATTTTTAGAGGATGACGAAAAGACAAACACGGATATAATATTATAGAATAACCTAGAATTTTTTACAATAATAGAAGGAGTCAAATGATACATGAATCTATATACGACACATAGATACCACAATGAAAAAATACCAACTTATGGATTTCAACGATATTCATAAAAAATTAATTGCATTTAATCATTGATATTTATGATTACTTTTTTTACGCATTGAAATCACGACGCGGAAAAAATTGTAATGGGAATTTAGAAGTGTGTTCATCACATTGGCATCTTTAGGAAGTACACTAGACCAGTGTTTCAAATTTACAAGATAATTTGAGATTTGGTTTCAATAGAGAGTCAACCCCTCCAACTAAAAAATCACACTACAGGCAGTACAGGCGCATATCTAGTATACCTAATTACCTATACGTAGATAGGTACACGTAACAAAGAAAATTATATCGCAAAAAATAATAAAATTTCTACGCTAAATGATCGCGAACGAAGACAACGTCGTAAATGGAAGCGGCTAACGAGGTAAGTAAGATGATAAAAAAAAAATGTACCTATTATCGACAATATGCTCGTAGATTTACACTTATTATACTTATACACGAATGGGGAGATGAAGTTGCTTTACTCGCGTAAATGAGAAAATTCTCTTACCTAAATTGTCAACAGAGCAGGCAGGCATCGAATTACAGATTATCGTCATAACGGAGACCATAATGGTGCAATTCAAAAAGCTGATGATTTTTCGAGTCTTCAAGATAACGCTGTTCGCCAGATAAAGCCGCATTGTAAACGCTACGACGATATTCAGCAAATTTTGACTACCGAATTTTCGCCCCAACGAGCTCATCCGAGATGATCTGCTGCCGTTGACATCGCAAGTTTACATCATTGTGCAAAATTTCTAGCATTTCGAAATCTTCGGCAGAACGAAATTTCAATCATTTAGTAGAACGCGATCAACACTTACACGCCGTATTTTTGAAACCAACAATCCCACATCACATTACTATCGCATTCGAGAGAATTTTTTTTGAAAAAAGTCAATCATATTCGCAATTTTTTTGCAATTTGTTTCCAAAAAAGAAATTTTGATAAAATGCGAAAGAAATGTTTGGAAGAAAAAATTACGTAATACGTAACTATGTTAAGAAGGGCGTAAACGCGACACACCAACTCGAGTAGTTATCCGTTACTGAACGGCAACGTTTCTGTAGTTTACGTTGGAATTGGAAAACACGACCAACATTCCCCGCAAACCGAGATGCCCTGAGTAAACCCTACGTTTACGGAACACGCACTTTGAGATGGAGAGAGAAACGAGGTAATGTAATTTCACGACACTAGATTTACAAATTTGAAACAAAAATACACAGAAATTGCTCGCTTTTCATTATTTTGACACTGAAAGTAGATAAATGAGCCGTTGAGGTATCTCTGGCCAAGTGATCTAAAAAAAATGTTGGTTCCCTATTATCATTCAATTCAAACATATACAAGAAGAAACAAAACAAAAAAATATAAATACATTTGTCTATGGTCAAAGTGGCATCTTTTTTTTTCGTCTACAGGTAAACTGGCATCTTTTTTGGAAACTGGCATCATTTTTCGGATGCCAGTTTCCGTTTGCTGTTATTTGGCTAAGATAAGTGCTATAGATGCCAGAAAACCTATCAGAAACTTGATGCCACTTTACCATTTATATTCTACACCTTGAAGCAAAAAAATTTTTTTCGTGCCTACGGTCGAGATGGCATCTTTTTGTGAAGTTTACAGGTAAAGTGGCATCATTTTTAAAATTCGTTTTTAAAAAAACCTACGAAGTTATAGATTCTGTACAATATCACAATGTTATTAATGTTGCATTTGAAGAATTTGCAGGGGTTATAAAAAATGATGCCACTTTGACCATAGATGACTATTAATATATAAGAAAAGTAAATATCAAGAAAAATTTCCAGAAACTAAGAAAACCTGACGAAAGGTGCGGTTCAAAAACAATTAGATGTAAAGGCTAATCAGTAATCAGACGAATGTATATGTGATAAACTAACAACAAACTTCGGTACTTATTTGTCGCAGCAGTTTGAGAGAGGCGCCTATGAATTTCAACTAGGTAATTATTAAAAAATTATGCTATCCTAAAATCAGTACAAACGCTGATGTTTCAATTTTAAGTCTTTCCAGACTTCAAAAAAAATTTTCAAACGGTCACTCGTCACTTCTTTAACAAAGATACATTATGGGAAACAAATATGTATCTAAACCATGCTTTTTTAACCGGCTGTTGTGCTTTTGAACCAAGTTGCATTTCGCAAAAACTATTCATTATATTGTATATTCGACCGTAAATTTGCAGATTATTTTTGGGGAAATACTATAAGATGTCTACTAAATGGTATTAGTATAATCGACATTTGAAATGGAAAATGGGTAACGAGAGAGAGAAAGGCGAGAATTGGAATGAAAAAAATTTCAAATCGCAAAATTTCACGTTCGTAAAATATTATAACCTGCCTCGTTTTATTCCCAGCACACCACCGCTATCTTTCGGATGTTCAGAAAAGGTTTGCCTACCTTGGATATAAAGAGGCAAAATATTTCCCCCAATTTTAACAAAATCACATTTCGGAAATAAGTTTCGATTTTTTCAAATAATGTCTTACAAAATTTTAAATCAATTCGCAGAATAGACAGAATTTTGAAAAATTTTCACGCAATTTTTCTCAAGATTTTCTAACACAGCACGAAAAAAAGGATTGCCACCTGCACAAATTTAACAAAAAAAAAAAATCATACATATTTTTACTCTCAAGTTTTACATGATGGTTATATCGCTCGTACTCATCATACCAAAGCAAACTGCGATCAAATTAAGTGGAACATTTCAGATCGATTTTTTTCACCAAACACCAGCAATTCGACGCCTATTTTCTGAAGAAATAGGCAACTCCATCAGGTATAGAAAATGATAATTTCTAATGATATACCATTTTCACGCAGTATTAAATCTCCCTCTAAAAAAAAAAAATCGAAACGATACGTACGTAGAACAGAATTTCTCACAATAAAAAATTTATATTCGAACACAACCAAGTATCACCAAAAGCAATATTCAATAGAAAAAAATGCTACATCGATTGTATTTTCAGAAATAATCAGAAATTCATCGATTAATGGGTCCCTAAAATTTGAGTATACGTGACGTCAGGAACTTGAATTGTTTTGATTACAAAAAAAAAATCAGAAAAATCGGAAAGTTTTGTTTACTTATACTTTCGATTAAGCAATCCTCGTCTGTGCTCGTCCGATTATTTTAATCGGGAGATGAGAATCGATTATAATCGTAATCGTTACATCTCTGCAGATTAACGAGTGCGAAATCTGCGAATTATGAGGAGCGAGGTGAAGCCGAGTGACTTGAATCGCACGAGTTGATCGGGTTACTCACCAATTCTGTTATGTAGGTATAAATTTTATACGAGAGTAAAATAAATAGAAAAAATTTTCAAAAACTTGACAAAAAATTGCGATTATTAATTACAATTTTTATACGAAACAATAGATAATGATAACAACATTTAACGGCCAGGTATTTGAAAATCCTCATTTTCCGATCGTATAAAATTAAATATCGTGACAATTGGTGAAATTTACTTCATAGAAAAAAAAACAATAGATAGAATACTAAATTTTACAGCAGATAAGTAACATAATTCTCTCATTTTTCTGAGTGTTGGAGGGACAATTTGCCCATCAGTAAATTGAAAAAGCAAGGTTCAATTAAAGTACACTTTATCAAAAAAAAATTGTGATTAAAAAAATGTTCAATCGTGGCAATACCGGGTGCTCGATTAAATCTGGACTCCCCCTGTACTTTTTGTGGTAAAAATCGTGAGTTGGCAATACTTTGTATTTATTTATTTATTAAACAAAGAATTACCAACTTACGATTTTCAACACCAAAAAGTGCAGGGGGAGTCCAGAATTAATCGAGCACCCGGTAGATACTATATATGTTACGCCTAATCGATGTAATTGCCTAATTCATGAAATAGGCAAAAAAATTGCCTAATGCATGAAATAGGCAATCCGTTGCCTATTTCATGCATTAGGCAAAATTATTGCCTATTTCATGAATTAGGCAAGAATTTGGAGAAAATTTCATGATTTAGGCAACGTTGATTTCAAGTATTGAAATTATTGTGAATGCAGCAGTTCAAGTCTGTAATGCGAAATATGAATGGATTTGAGTCGTTGGGGTAATTTCAGTATGTTTAAAAAATTTTCAAGCTGTCGTTTTTCAAAGAAACGACAGAAAACGACGGATACAGCATACCTAAAAGTAATTATTTTTTGTCGTTTTTCCAAAATAAAAGAATTTGAGTCGTCGGGGTAATTTCAGTAGGTATGTTTAAAAATTTTCAAACTGTCGGTTTTCACAGAAATGACGGATCCAATATAATATACCTAAAAATGATTAGTTTTTGTCGTTTTTTCAAAATAAAAAAATTTGAGTCGTTGGAGTAATTCTTCATAGGTTACCTCCATTCATAATTCGCATTACAGACTTGAACTATTGTATTCAACGAGACCTTGTTTTGTGAACCGGAGGCGGAGGGTGCAAATTTTTTTCTCGTTTTTACGCCAAGTCCTTCCGGTGGTTGGTGAGCGATTTTTTTTTTTCGTATTCTCTATTCTGCAATATTCCGACGTGTGTTTTTTCAACTTAGAATTTTTTCTTGTCAAGGTCGAAAATTTTGACGTAATTTTTTTCAAATTAAAAAATTTTCTTAACGAGGTCGCAATTTTTTCAACTTTAAAATTTTGCTGGTCAAAGTCGAAATTTTTTACGAAATTTTTTTCAATTCCAATTTTTTTGACGTATTCTAAATACTTTTCCAAATTTCAAAATTTTTGTCAAGGTTTCAATTTTTCAACAAAATGTTCTCAACTACACTGCGAATTTGTAAAACACGCCCAGGAGCCCAGGTCAATTCTTCCAAGCCAAAAATTTTTCCCCAATAATTTAAAAAATTGTAACCTGGACAAAAAATTTGAAGTTTGGAAAAATATTTAAAAATTAAAACACGCCAAAAAAATTGAAGTTGATTAGAAATTTCGTAAAAAATTTCGACCTTGTCAAGAAAAATATTAAAGTTGAAAAAAAATTACGTCCTCGTTAAAAAAAATTTTATTTTGAAAAATATCTTGAAAAATTTCGACTTTGACAAGAAAAATTTTAAAGTTGAAAAAAAAACACGTCGGAATATTGCAGAATTCGAAAAAAAATCGCTCACCAACCACCAGGAGGACTTGGCGTAAAAACGAGAAAAAAATTGCTCCCCCCGCCTCCGGTTTACAAAACAAGAAATCATTTCAATGCTTGAAATCAACGTTGCCTAAATCATGAAATTTTCTTCAAATTCGTTGCCTAATTCATGAAATAGGCAATAATTTTGCCTAATGCATGAAATAGGCAACGGATTGCCTATTTCATGCATTAGGCAAAATTATTGCCTATTTCATGAATTAGGCAATTACATCGATTAGGCGTAACATATACATTCAAAACTGAACAACGTTTCATTTCGTTATTTTCTTGCCCAATATTACATTTACGTATAAGAAGGACGACAAAAAACGGTTGGGAAATTAAAGTCAGAAGAAGTCAAAAATGAAAATTATTTCAGTAACTACTTCCTACTCTCACAGTTGAAAGAAATTATTATAATTCAATTTTCCTGGAAACAGCTTTCGTTTTTTTTTTTTTTTTTTCGTAGGTATTTATTATTCTGAAAATTTATGACTTTAACGAGAATATTATCTATAAATTATGAATAAAAACAGACCAAAAAACAATAAAATCATGAGTTTATTCTCGCAACGGATATCGAGAAAACGCCGCAATGGTGTTACTAGAAGTATTGAAGAAATAACAGAGATTTAAAAAAGCTAATGAAACATGAATTTTTCAAAAAAATACGTCTTTTGGTTTGTTCCTTCAGTTTTCAAGATAGGTAACAATGGTAACATATTCAAACGTTTCGTTTGGTGGCATTCCGTGATACCCACGCCTGCGCCTGCAATAAGTATAGCCCGCCACTTACCAGACACGCGGTGTAGAATGTAAAATTCGTCGGTCTGCCGAATTCGATGTTTTAAAAAACCATTTAATCATTAATAGTCGCATTTCGCTAGGGATAGTTACACGAAGACATAATTATGATTATTGCAACCAAACGGTATCACTTGGTAACGAACTGACAAAAAAAAATCGAATCAATTTTTGAAAAAAGAGATTCCTAGTAAAACTTGTAATACTTACACGCATTACCAGAGACTCGTTGAAAGGAATGGAGGATATTTTTTTGAAACACCCAAAAGAGCAATGCAAAATACGGTTTCTAGCGAAATATCACACTTCCAGGATCACATTCACATGAAAGTTGTCACTCTTACATTAGTTATAAATTCTCTTCCGAACTTCTCAATTTTTTTGAATTTTTTGACTCGACTACGTTCATTTCAACAAAAAGAACATTCAATTCACAATGATACTGTTTCTAAATCCGAAGATCGTAATAATTACCATTGTCACTATTTCGGCAACTCTTCAACGCACTCTCTTCAGACTTAAATATTAAAAATAGCTCACTTTCCCATTAACATCAATGTAATGTTCTCATGAAAAGCATTACGCAATCGATGTATTGTAGTAATACGCGTAGCTCGCTATAATAACAAATGACAGAAGTAATCCATAAATGGAAGCGATTCTTACCTGACACTTCGTACAGATGTGATGGATATTCTTCAGTGTTCCTTCTCCAAAAGTCAGGAACCAGGAACATCATGGACAAGCTTCAGAACATTAAAGTCGATCGTACTGAGCAATAAAAAATACGATTTCGAGTTCGACGTTTCGGAAGACGGGGATAACACTTTCGAAAATCACCACAACGGAGGGAACGGAGCACCACGCAAAAATTATGACGAAGGAATGGGAAGAAAGGACTTCGCGACTACATCTCTCGAAACCAAAGACGAATTAGAAAGTAGAAACATACAACCACGCATCACACAAGTGATAGACAGAACCGATTACCGAATTAGCGTAATGAACCCACTATTTTACTCACGTAGTAATTCTACATTAAATTCACAAATAATAAATCTCGAATCAGAGCCGGATCGACGAGATTGAACAACTAACACGGTATAAGAAAACACACAAAAAACCACGCAACGAAAATAATTAATTTAAATACAAAACGGCAAAATCGAACAACTGCAATCAACATGGCGCCCATGGAGACGCCGCACTAGACGAAAGACAAACCGAATTCTTCGCACATGTGCAACCTACTCGATAATCAAGCACAAACTAATTCTTCACATTCACAAACTAAACGAAAACCTTTGCGGTTTTGGATTTTGAAGAATCCTGTGTTCTAATTGGTTCACATGATCTTAACGAAGTTGCCAAATTTTAAATGAAATAATTTTTTGCAGCGTTGCCACTAAGGAATGTAGTTTGCGTCGCTATTTTTTTAAAATAATAATTTTGGATTTTTTGAACAGGAGAAGTGAAATAATTAGAGAAAAAATACTGTATGATGAAATTACAAGTCATAAAAATTTCATGAAATACGTATAATATCAAAGTTATTCGTTTACTTGAATAAAAACCATTTATTTTTTCTCAAAAAAAAAGTTGAAAAAAAATTCGTACAATGTACGTTTTGTACGTTTGGCATTTTTGTGAATTTTGTGCATTAATCCAAAAAGAGTGTTATGATTTTTATTATTTTAAATTCGGAGTGAGTTAGTTGATCGTCCATTTTGTCGTTTTTTATTCTTCTATTTTCGTTGTATTATTATTTCTGAGAATACCATTCATCTTTTATTTATCTGCAGATTTGTACAGGAATGAATTCAACCACGTAACTACATTATTGTATCATTTTTCTGTTGATGGTGTTTCTTGTTCGGGTTTTTATTCATATTTTTTCAGCTAAATGAATCGCGATTACGCTGCAGGATTGGAAAGATCATTCCTGTAGAGGTTCGTCTTCGTTTCAATGGGTTTCCTGAATTCGTGCGAAGGTATTATTCAGTGAGAAGAAATGAATATTTCAGCGCGGAAGCCAACTTAATTGATACTGGTATGACCACGACGTGTTTTTTGATCACGAGCTGAAATTATCATTAGTAAGTTTGAATATTGTTCATTTCGCCTTTTTTTGTGTTCGCCAATAATTTTCAGCGTTGAAAGTTGAAACACCTTGTCACCTTCACGAGATTGCCGGTTCCTCACTAAAGGTTTGGTTCATGATCGTCGATACATATTGGTGAGTATCCTTGTTGCGTAATAATCGTTTATTGAAAATGAAAGCATGCTCTGCCATCGTGACTTACAGATGCGATTTCAGTATACTAACAACAAACGTACCTAGATGAAAACTATGATCAAGATCCTGTTGATTGTGCGTCGACTAGAGTAGCTAAGAATTGTACATAATGAATTGGATATTGGCCCTAAAGTGTAAGTATTGTTATTGCTTAAGACCATGTAATTATTTGAAATTTTCCGTTTTCGCATTTAAATGGTGAGCTTGTTGAAGTGAATTAGATACTGAAGTTAGCGTTGATTTGTTACGATACCTTATTACCTTCGATCATTTTGAGTATCATTGAGATGAATTAATGGTAATTTGAAAAAGATAATATCTACTCGTAAAATAATTATTATTTGTATTCATGTTGATTTACGGAGTGTAAGAACAATCTGTAGTCTCTGTACGAAACAAATCTGTTCGTGCTTGTTTTTTGAATAAAAATGGTGACAATGATGAAAATTAATGGGGATACTTCTATTTAACTAAACAAATTCAAAATTTGAGTAATAAGTACAAACACGAAAGAAATGAAGTCGCATCTTTTACAAGCTCATCAACATTGACATTCAAAGTGAAATATCTCATCTACGTCAAAAATGGAAAATAAATTATGTACATGGATTTTGATAAAAATTTTGAATTCGTAAATTTATAACTTGTGCATTGCTAAAACTGTAATTAGAGCTCATTATGTTTTCATCCGTTTAATATTTCAACAATATTTATAACCATCACGCATTAATTTCATACTTGGGTACTAAATGTTTACTTTGTAGTTTCTGAATAGAAATCGAAAAACAATCCATAGAGTTATCAGCTTTTTCGGGATGCATCTATTCATTAGACCACGTCGCATCGCAAGCAATGTTGAAATGAAGGCTATTGCTGTTTTGCGATGAAATTCAGTCGAATTATTTTGAAACGTTCGCGTTCTACGTTTGGTCGAAAATCGACTGCTTTTGTGTGTTATATTGGAACGAAGTAGAATAATTCATAGAATCACATTGCAGACGCAGTGAATGAAGTTTTTATCTGTGATTGTTTTTATGGTTCTTTTGTTATGATTATTAAATAAGTAGGTCCCTTTTAGGCATACTTACAATCTCCATCACTGTCGACTCGCTAATTAGGTTTGAAAAGGGGAAATCACCTTCACCCAATTTTTAGCCGAACTCATCTTGTGTTAGTTTTGGACTAAATTTTGATTTGGAATCGATTCAAAACGATTGGAAACAATCAAATCATTAAGCTGCCTTACTGGTCGTTAGTGAAATTATTGAATTTTGACTTTTTGAGTGAGAGGTGTAAAAAATGAAAATGATCAATATCTTTAAAATTAAAAAAATTAAAAGTGATTAAATCAATTTCAGAGCTTATTCAGTGACCATCTACCTACGTGTATGATAGATCAAAGGGCACAATTTTTTGACAAAATCGATCATTTTATTGCTTTTTTAATAATTTTTACTAAACTTTATCTATTTTTTTTTTTTTTAAAGTAAAATATTTACCACTTTTCTCAAAAAAAAACTGTGTTTTTTAGGTTACTATATCAGTGTTAAGTTATGAAATTTTTTTTAAAATGTTGCATTTTTGACACTTTTTAAAGAATTGACGGCCGTTGCTTAGGTAATCGGAATGAATTGATCGAATTTTTTTATAGTTTTCCTTCCCTCTCCCCCCTATTCATCGTTTGCTCGGTATTACAAGTTGAAAATGTAGAACATTTTTGTCCATTTTTCGTCCCTACATCAACACCATGAATCCATATTTTGATCATTTTATTTCTAGACGTTATCTCACTTCTCACATCGGTTCAATTCGTTTTTGACTCGAGGCTCGAAGTTCTTCAGTTTTTTTCAATTTTTTAAAATAAAATCATGCCAGCCCTGTAATAAGAAAACCAAATCATTTCCCTCTCCAACCAATTTTTGGACGCTGCGCCGTTAATTACCAAGGATCTACATAAGTTCTCAGCGCAAAAGCTGTACCGGCACTGGGTATAGTCACTGTAATTTATGCAGAATTTTAAATGGGACTTTAGGAACTTTTTTGTTTTGTTGAAATTGAGCTTTTTGTTTGTAAAGCCCAGTTTTGCACTTCGATATTTTTTTGTAAGATAATAATATATTAATCAAGATGTGACGAAAATATTCGAATGTCTATTATTTGAAAGAGCGTGAAACATCGATTCTCACAGCCATCCGGTATGGTCTAGTGGTTAGGATCCCTGGTTCTCACCCAGGAGGCCCGGGTTCGATTCCCGGTACCGGAAAATTTTTTTGTCTGAAATTTAATTTTAGCTGTTACACTTGATCATTACTAATTATTCGTAGGCAGTCAGATTTTTCATTGCGTTCAATATTGTGTTTACTTTTGCCTTCAAACACGAGACACGAACAAATGTAAACTACCTATGTGAAACTATCCATCTTGATGCTTCTTTTAAATTTGAATTCTCACGTTTCAATAATAGAATAAGAATATCATAACAGAATAAAATAATACAGTAGACTTGTATTATTGTTAGTAGGTAACGCCAAAGAGCAGTTCTAGTTGATTGCATTTCATGATGTAAAGCGCCGAATGAAAAATAAAATATGTTTTGTGAACGGATTTTGAACAAGGCGATGTTTGTTTCCAATTATATAGTTACGTACTTGAATACTAAATTGTAAGCAGAAAAGCAGTATATTTTCTTGGACTGGCGTAATAATCGAACCGTATAATGAAAAAAGAATCTGTCTACTGTCTACAGTCGAAATGTAAAATGTCTGGTAAACGGAAAATATACTAGTCAAGTGTAAATTGATCAAATGTAAAATTTTAAATTTTTCATGAAGCCTCTTTTTCTCACATGAATACCTAATTATGTCGAGTAGCTTGGAGAGGTTTTTTTTTCTCAAGATAGATAAATATTTTTTTTACCAAACATGTTAAAATGTAACTGCAATAATAATGTAATGTAGGTGTAATTAAAATTTTTTGTTATTGTATGGGCAAATTTTGCGCCCGATATGCACCATCCGATATGGTCTAGTGGCTAGGATACCTGGCTTTCACCCAGGAGGCTCGGGTTCGATTCCCGGTATCGGAAATTTATTTTCAATTTTTTGGCATGGATATTTTTTCTTACAGGGACTACAGTGATTTTCAACTTTTGATGTTGTGTTTTTGTGTTCAACCTTCACTTCCATGTGTATCGAAATCAACCCTCAGTGTCTAATTCGCAGTTATGGTTTGCGATTTTATGAAAAACTGTGTGATTCGTTTTCTGTCATAGGATTTAACAATAATACCTAATAATAATGATGAAATGCATAATAAGAAATCATCATCGCTTTTTTTGCATATTTGTATCTTTGTACTTGAAATTCGTCTTTCAAAAATAGATTTATCGTACGTCTTGTACAGTATGCGTACTTACTACTTACTTTATTTTTCATGCTTGTTTTTCTTTTCTTTTTTTTCAGTTTCAATAGAACAGAAAATGTTTCAAGCAGGACATTGTCGAAAAATTAGCGAAATTCATTTTTTCAAACGAAACTTGATACAGCGATCGGAAAATTAGCAATTATTTCATCTTCTTCGTGAGTATTTAATCGTTCATCATTAGAAGTAATAACGTATTTCCATGCTGTCAATCGTCGTACTTGTATTTTTCCAAGTTCCATAACTAATTCAGTATTCCATTAAATGAACATTTAAAGGAGCGAGCTCACCTCAAATTAAAATTTTGAACCCAAACAAAAGCACAACAAAAAAGAACCTCATTCATCGGTACTATCTCAAAATTCTAGATGCTGAAGTTGATTTTTCGAATTTTTATGATGTTATTTAAGTTCAGACTCAAAATTTTATTTCCATTTGGAATATCTACCTACCGCTTGTGTTGGAATCGCATATTTATTTTTTTACGATTTATTTTGGATCATTATTGGTGCTTTCGTTAGGAAAATGATTAATTACATACAGAGAAGTAAAAAAATTTACTAACGTTTACAAAACAGAAACGTACAAAGTACAAATGTATTTTATAATAGGTAGTGAAAAAAAAAGAATGAAAAGAAAGTGAGCCATCGATAATACCAACACATGGACGATAGCATCGAGTGTTCTGGCGTAATATAAAATATAATAAATGCGATTCTACGAATGTATTAATAAAAAAAATGATTACCTACAGTTATAACGAAATTTTTGTAGGTAAATATAAAAATAAAAAATCTCAATATATCGCGTTTTTAATAGAAAAAACAAGCGTAAAAAAAGGAAACGAAGTTACTACCTATAACAAAACGTCTTCTCACTTAGATAATAAGTCTAATAATAAATTCAAAAAAAACGAGATTAACATTCGTAGACGACAATAATACCTAATGACATATTTAAAAAAACAAACACGCAAATGATAAATAAACGAAATGAAATTACAAAAAGAATAATAATGATAATAATTAAAGGAAAAAAAACGCGTATTTTTCGAAATTAAGAACATAGTACATACGTGGGAAAAAATGAAAATAATGTATTACAAAACATCACGAATAACAATCACCGATAATCGAAAATCATATTTTTTTGAAAATTACAAACGATAGCTATAGTTTCAACTTACTTTCTGGATCTTGCATTTTATGAGCCAAATCAACGACAATCTCGTTGTATACAAATCTGTCGAGATTTTTGCCCAGCATATACAGCACCCACCAATCTCCAACGTCTAAATTTGAAGAAACAATCCGAGCATCACGTCGAGAGGCAACTTTGCGAGTGGATCGTAGTAACTGTGGTCTCAACGATGGAAATATTATAAGACATACTCGATATAACATTAACAAGGTCAATAAAGCGGCTAGTAAAATAAACCAGAACCAAATAAAAATATAGGTTTTTTCGTTGACTACGTTCAATGGTAGGACACACAATGCATCCAATTCAACTTGCCCACCGCTGGGACCATACTTGCGGAAAGTACATTTGGTGACGCGTGGAAATATGTAGATCATCGGATCAAATCGAGAATTTTGGGCTCGGTCTGTGATTTTGAGTACGTCCAAACCATATTGCAAAAACTCGCCGTTGAAGAATTTATCCATCATATACAACTGCGCCAGGATGTTTACAAAGCAAAGGAATTCGCACAGCCAGTAACGTATCGCGTACATTCGATGCATCTGGAAAAACAACAGTCCATTAATGAAAAATTCAACGATTAACGAGGAAATGTATGTGCTCAATTATAACGAAAAATAATGGTTCGAGAGAAAGTTGCGATGGAAAAGGAGTCATAGCTATAGCTAATGGTGCCCGCTCTCCGCCAAGCCATAACTAATTGATCCTTTATGCAGTACACGAACGTTGACGATGCAGCGGTGGGGGTATGAAAATTCTAAATCCAATAATGTCGTTGCTTCAACGTCAACCGATTGTGCAGCATATGTTTCAAGTAATTTCAAAAATGGACCAACGTTGTATAATATTTTTTGTTCATATAATATTGCGTCATTCCTCTTCACTTCTCCCTAATTAGAATTTATTTGGAAATTAGATACTAGACAGATGTTTGATCCTTCATGGATGAGTGTATCTAAATTTCATGTTCGACATGAAATTGAATTTTTTGCAGTTCCTGATATTGAGTATTGAAAGATTTTTAATTTTTTCATGCAAGCATTTTCCGTTGGATCGTACATCGCATCGTGAAGAATTGAAACGCAGTCGATTATAGGTTACACACCTATCTATTCGTATTCGACTGATGAAAAAACTCAAGAGCTCTCTGTAGTTGCACCGAAAAAGACTTGATAAACATCAGTGGTCGCTGGTCGTCTTTATATATACCTGCCCAGAACACCTGAAGGATAGAGACCAACAGCTACCTAGCTACTTGTATAGAATTTACAATTATTCGCCAACTGACAATAGTGGGACATTTGAAAGTATACACAATTAATTTTAATTCATCATTTTTTTAGAAATCACGATCGTTTCAAACTATCTCAATACCTACTCTAATTAGTGACTAACGACTACCCAGAAGTATTGGATAGGTCATCTGCCACCGGAGTACAAGAATGTTGAAGACCACAGGGTAGCTAACAGTAATAACGACTTGAACGGAATACCTGAAGGGATTGAGAGTACCTCATCTTTGCGAAACCCTGCATGTGCCAAACAACTGGGTCAGAACGTCGGCGTCCAAATACACGTGGCAATGTTTTTGCGTAACTAGGCGTTTACGATAATGCGTCGCGACGTTGTTGGGGTGACGATATTTTTGAGCATCTATCTACTATCTGGGTACTGACGCTGAGTTCGAAAATAGCGATCCGAGTACATCTGTCGTGCAAACAGAAGGAAATAAAACTGATTTCGAACTGGAATACTATAAAACACGCCGAATATACTACCTATTGGGAAAATGTAAGATTACGGCAATTAGCACCAGCCTGTTAATGAATGATGCCTACCTAAATTACGCATTGTGATGTAAACTGTAAAGAAACCGTCAAGCTGTATGAACTCTACACCTAATAATAATCTTTATCGGCGATAAAATTATACGCAGCTAGTGATCGAGTGCAAAAGACCGAAGTTACAAATGATTGATATCCATGGGTAGATACAGATAGATACTTGCTCATTTCTCACTGATCAATTCAATTTTATCAAAACTGTAGGGCTACGTTGTATTACAAAGTTTGAAGTAAACAGGAAACAAATTCAAGTTGTACGATATGAATTTTTTTCATTACTAAAGCTACGTGACAAACGGTTGAATAAGTCTGGGTTAGTTTTCCTACTCCCACATTTCAAGATTGATTGTGAGTTATCTGCTTGCCTCTGTGATGTCGATAACGATAACCGATAGGAAACCGAAGATTTTATCAACCAAGTACATAATTACTTAATTATCATGTTATCGTAAGACGCAGCATTTATATTTTTCCTCGGAGTCTTTTTTCAAAACTCAGCATTTGGGTGATTAAAATAGAAATGAGCGCTATAAATAGATATGCGTAAAATACAAATGAAGCTAATGTAACTTGATATAGCCATGAAGCACGTACATGAATGTGTTACACGTACTTCATTAATTTTTTTAAAAATTCGAAGAGATGCCTTCAATACCTACTTACACTACAAATCGAACCAACGGATTATTAAAAACAAAAAGATCATGTATTTTCCTCTGGGCTTCTTCAAAATTGAAAGTGACGCAACATTTACGACCCTTTCAGCTGGATTTTTGTTGTTCGCTAGCAACTTGTTACGATTCATCGTGTGGAACTGCGAGTGAAAACAGTATTGTTGAATGTTTATCGATAAGACTGGCACCTGCTTGTATTCTGTAGACGCACTGACGCAGGTAGTTCTGAGAATTCCTTGAATTTCGATATAATTACTTCCAAGAACTACGAAGTAGATGAAGATTCAGAAAAGTAGATAATGGATTTTAAATGACTTGAAGAAAAATGAGCGTTTTGACAGACTTTACTTGACCTTTTTCCCGTTGTTTTTTTGGAAATGGAGACTCGAAGTCGAATCTCTTCTCAAAATACATAGATCCTCGCGCATTTGCGTTTACGAATCTAGAATTAACGTTCTACATAAGTGAGTGAGTCTGAGTACGTAGATTATCTTCCCAATAATTAGAAAGTTTTCCGTTATTTAAAAAAATGAATCAAAAATGTTCACAAGGTAAACAATCGTTTACGACGGCGAAGTAGTAGGCGAACGGCAATAAAACGCGGCAATAAAAACTGATTCACACATTAGCAAGTTCCATCGATAATGACCAACAATGTGACAAAATGTCACGTTAAATGCAAGAATGTTCCCAATGAAACTAACTCTATACATTTCCTCGTTGACTAAAATATCAGCTCGTAATTTAAAGGGTGTTTTTATTCAACTTTAGAATGCATCGAAACATTATTAAAGAGAGATAATAAATTGGATCATTCGTACTTCGGATTTACTTTTTGGCAACTGAACAACTAAATGTTCATAGCTACATACAGATTACAAAAACAGATGCACAACTTGATCGAAGTACCTTAAAGTTCAATAAACTTATCTAACGCAATATTGTAACAAATATCTTTGTTGTGTTAGAGAATTGGATTTCGTAGATATTTGGGAGTAAACCGAACAGATTTTCTCTCGTTTTGGTACAAAATGCTCCATCGATCGTATCGTTATCTTTGTAAATACTTGATGAAGTATTCTGATAAATGAAAAGTAATTCTATCTATTTTTGGACTCAAGAAAGAAAAATATATGTCTACCACATTTTGAAAATCCGCGATTATGCTGAATCAAAATGATACAGAAAGGGAAAGCAGATTTTTGTTCGATGGTCTTCGATCAAGTTAACAATTTAAATTTCAGGATTGAATGTAAGATTTGCGTGTAATTTCATTCCGTTTATACGTTTCAAATCAGCTCGAATAGGAAATAAATGAGCATAATTCATCTGTTGGATTATGAATCGCATCGTGAGAAAAATCATTTTGAATTTGAAATTCAAATTCTTGACTATTATAATCAGTTCATCAGTTCTGATGTGAAATGATGTGATAAACTTGACGCCCCCCGCCCTTTATTTTTTCTGTTATGCGTTATCAGTTTCTGAATGAGAATTTTTAGTCTGTGGACGGAGGGGAAATTGCACACGCCGGTAGTAGGTAATGATAATGAAATACCGTTTTGCATTAGTATTGTTAGGGTATTGTGTTTCTTGAACAGTTCTGTCGGTAATAATTATTCGGTATTAATCATTTTGAAATGAGTCGAATTAATGAGAAGCATTTGTATCAAATACCTGGGTATTATACGAAAGAATGAATTTGAAACGAGTAAGAACTGGTTTATAAAATACGTATACGAACGAACGAGCGTATCGAATGCGCGAGAATATGTAGGTAAGTTTGTTTGTAAATTCATGTCGAGCTTTTCGATACTTACAAAGACGTACATAAATACATATAAATCAGTATTTACGTACGAATATAAACATAGATTAACACTATTCGACAGTAATACTTAGCTGTCGAATGCGACGTATATTCAACTATTGTGCATTTCGTAGGTTGTTTTTTTCTTCTTACCTTGGCATGATCGAAGACGTATTGAACGATGGTATCTTTTTTGGTGTTTTTTTCCTTCTCGGTGTACACGTAATGATTCAGTCCGGTAACCAGAGTTTTCATTAGACCGCCTTCGTAATTATCCCACAACCATTTTGGAAAGTAACACGCCGCTCCTTGGAAGAATAACACGAAGCAAACCCACTGATAGTAAGTGTAGAATTGTTTTGAAGAACTGCCATCGATGTCGGGCCCAACACCGGGGTGAGCTACATGGGTACCGACTTCTTTACCGTAAGCTCTAGGTAAAGTAAACGTCGACGTAATCCAGCAATACGTATTGACCGGCTTTCTCAGTTTTTTCTCCGAGTCGTCTAGGATGCATTGTATGGGGTCGCCGACCAACTGAGATGCGGTCACTATTAACGAACACGAAAACAAAATCAAAGCGGTGAACACGTTGTGGAATCGAAAAATCGGGCCGTCCTTGACGACTTCGTCTTTTTTCAAGAAATCTTTCAAGCCGCCGAAAACTTTGACGATATTCGCGCCGCCGGCCATATCACATTAGATTTATCACAAATTTCACCAGGCACAAAAAAACGCGCGAACACGGTCACATCTATCGTATAACGTCGAACAAAGCTTAAGCAACACTACGAAACGGACGAAGATGAAACACGATAATCAGTTTGATAACAAGTCGGACGAATTTCAAAAATCAACATGTTCTTCGCAGTCGCGCGCGTCAGTGAATTTGATACTGAATTTACATGCGGTGGGACGCAGCATCGTTGCTGCATTGTTTTCTTTTCCGATTACGATTCCGAATTCATAGGTTTCTTGTACTGGTCGTCATATCGCCGTTGCCATAGCCGTAGCCGCACTCGTACATCTGGATCTGGATAAAGAGTAGACTAGAATATCATTTACGCGATCGCTAGTTAGTTTGGTCACGTTCGGTTCACGTTCTGTTCGGCTTCCTTGGTTCCTTGCTCTGCTCGTCGCCGTCGTCTCCCTTCTCCGTCGATAATAGCAGTTCACAATACAACACGAAAATACTAGAGCAGATTACACTATACACTGTGCACTACGTAGTACCTGCTCCTGAACGCCTAGTACGTCTGTGACTCTTCAACTAACGACTACGTCCTTTACGTTCGCGTACACTGTTCAGTTAGAGAGCCACTACTGCAATCTATCTCGATTCAACACTCGACAGCCGACGCCGAAAGTCAAGCTCGTAACCGTACAACCACATATACTAAACGCAGTCTAATTCTACCGCAGCGGTAGCTTTAACTTACACCGAGCCGTATTCGATATTCCTGTAACAGTACTCTGTTTCATATTACAGTTAACACGGCAGACCAGAAAAATTTTACACAATTGAATAAAAATAATACACACCGTACGGCCTACGGCGTACACGGTACACGCAGTACAGAACGAGAACAGACGCATTCTACGCACGACCGCTTTACGGCGTCAAAATAACGCCCGCCGCCGCTCAGTGCGACTGTAGTGTTACCAACCTGCGCCGAATGTACATCGTATTCCTGTCGTCGGTCGTTTCTTTAGTGTAAAATATTGTATCCTCAGTGTCTGTAGATGTATAGAATTGCTTCCACGTTTTCAATAATTGTCGCCTTGCCTCCTGCCGACTGTTTGTCAATGAAATACCGCGTCCTCGCCGCAGCACGATATTCGTAGTCTCAAGGTTCCTTTTACGAGTGCATACGTCATTTTTGGATTGTAAAATATTTGGCTTAGCTGTTAGCTCCAAGTCTCGAACTCTCGATTTCTCTCTGTACATCAACAGTATGAACAATTCGATTTCGAATACGATTCAACCCTGTAACTGCGAATTTTTCCCATTTCGATGTAATCTGTATTGTCCAGGTACATGTGTGGAGATACTGGAGACTAGGTCTCCGGTCACTGTTCTAAAAGTCGGGCACTTGTGAAACGGCAAATTAGGTACTCCGATCGTTTCTCCTTGAAGTTGAATGACGTATCGAGTAATTATGGGCATTCGAGTTGGTTTGCCCCTTTTCAACAGTCAATTGCTATTACAAGATTTACAATTATATTCTAGGTACTTGAAACATACGCCTCTCTCAATTTATCCAAATACGAACCGGAGTTTGCTGATTAAAAGGACAAAATAATCGAATACTTTACGACTAAGAAAACAAATGAAAAAAGCAGATCAGAACCAAGAATCAATTTTTTCTCGACGACTGGAAGGAGCGGTTTTTAATTTTTTGGCTCGTTCTCTTTTTCCCCTTTTCTTTATGGTTATGGAGAAATTTCACTACAGAAATTTGGAGAAATAATATTGTATCAAAGTCGAAATCATAAGAAATAATCAGATTTCTTTCGGAATTTTTCTTTCGAATAATCTTTGCTTTAGTTCGATACCTATTGATTAAAATTTGTAGGAAAAACATGGGTGGAATACTTGAGAACAATAAACGTGATTTTAGAAATTGAATCTATTGCAGAATTGAGAATAGGAATCCAACGAACGAACACGAATATTAGTCTTAATCCCCTCCCCCAATACTTCGAAAAAATTATTTAAAAAGTTGTTCAACACGGCCCTTTTTGTCCCCCCCCCCCCCTCACTTTTCGATTCTGACGACGCCACTGATTATCTTCCTAATACGAATTTTTATTACTTTAACATTAATATAATTACTGATTGCGTTTATTTTTTAAAGATTATTCAAATTTTTATTGTTGTTTGGTTCAATTTCAGATGGATTATCTATGTATTGTAACGATTGCATCGAATTTGAATAAGTTTACGTAATGAGTCAATTAGAAGTTGAAAAGATGCTCCGACGAGAATTTGCTGCAGGTAATTTTTATTGATGCATTATTATTTTATTTATTTATTTTTTAAATTCATCTTTATGTATGTACATTATTCTGTCAAGTGAAACTGCTATCGGAGTTATAATACGCAGTAAGGTTAAAAAACCGCCGAATTGACATCAATCCTCGGTAGTATAGTGGTAAGTATCCCCGCCTGTCACGCGGGAGACCGGGGTTCGATTCCCCGCCGGGGAGGATTTTTTTTCTTATGATATTTTTTTTTTCCTATCTTCACAATTTTGTTATTCTTATTGAGATGATAGAAATTTTCGAAATTGTGGGAAAGACGTTTATTTTTCTTTTCGAGCAACGTTTATGTGATTAGATTACAATATTCATTAGAGAGGATACTGAGAATATTAAAAATGATCAGTTTTAATAAGTCCTCGGTAGTATAGTGGTAAGTATCCCCGCCTGTCACGCGGGAGACCGGGGTTCGATTCCCCGCCGGGGAGGATTTTTTCCAAAATTTTATTTTTCTAATGGAAGGTTATTTATACCGATATGGTATAAATTATTGTGTATTTTTTGAAAAATGTTGCATTTTCATTGTTACTTTGCATTATATTTATAGATGAATTAACGAATTGATTATCGAGATCATGGCAAAGAATTAGAAGCTAGAAAATCGAGCAAACTGAAATTGCAAAGGATAATTCGCTGCAGGTAAATTTCTTATTAGTGTTATTTTTATTTAATTCCCCCTTTTTTTAAAACTCGTTTTCATAGTTTAAAACGACTGAATCTCAAATTTTGATTGACAATACAAAATTCGATTCATTTTCTAAATTACGGTACATGTAAGTACCCATTTTGAGATAAAAATTTTCAAGGTTAGTAATTTTATTTCGGCTGCCTCCATTCTACCATTTCTTCCTCAAGAAATGAGAGAAATTAATAAATGAATCAATCAAAGGAATATTTTGGAGAAATTTCGATTTTTTTAAAAAAAAAAAAAGAAGAAGAAGAAGAAGAAAATCGTGTATCAAATCTTTTTTGGTAAAACTGGCGTTAAATTGAGAACTCGCTCATTTAAAAATTCATTTGAAAGTTACGGATTAGGGCACCGAGCACAAAACTATCTATTTATTTTTGATTACCTGTTCAAGTTTTTCCTCTACGCGCATGATTGACAAAATTGCTTAATGAATAATTTTTCATTGCGATCTTGTTATTTATGAATTTATACCTCGTTACCTACGATATTTCATTTAATACGATAAACATTTAGCATCATTTTTATATGGCTGGAACACAGATATTTCGTTATTTACTGATGTATATCGATGCTTCAAGTGATGCAATCTAACGCGTCTAATGATCAGCTCTGGAGACGGCTTCTATAATTTACCATTTTTCAAGTCTCAGTAATGTCAGTATTTGCATATTCTTGATCAGGTCTGTAGTACGGAGGGAGAAAGTTTGAGGTTTTCCATGCAAATTTTTCAAGAGGTCCGCTAAAACTATAAAAATTTTGTGTTTTTAAATGTGAGGGCCTGAGGGCCTCGAACGAAAATGCTGACCTTTTTTTCCCGTTCGTTTATTTCTCTCTTTGGGCTCTAAGATCGTCTCTGCACGGCCGTATTTTATTTCGGTACCAAATAGGTACCACATTATTCGAATTGTTTTGTAAGTAAAAGTGAGCGAATAACTCAAAAATCATAGTCCTGTGTGTAACTCTACTTTAAGGACCACTTATTGCAACTTACATCCCAACAAAGAGTGGGCTCTGGTATAAATGGAAATAATGCGGTCGAATGAGACCTCTAACTTGTGTCTAGTTTCATTCGCATCTTTTGTTTCTGTTAAACTATACAGACCTTCGTTTAGTTCATTACCATTATTTTACGAACATACCATCGAGAACCGGTCCCAAAGTTCGAATGGTACATGAAATACATTGGCTTGTTGCAGTATAGTATAGGATACATAGGTGTAGTCGTGGCACGAGCGCCGCGCCGCGTTGCAATTTATTATTTTTGTTTATTCGCCTTTCTCCAAATTGTATAATCATCCGAACGAAAAAATGACCTCGGGCTGTAATTCGCATACAATATATCCTCGCTCCGTAATCGCTTCTTATCGTGTTCGAACGTATTTTTGACAGCAAAATTCAAGGCCTATTTTAAGGCGCAGCTCCGCACATTTTGCGAAGTTCCAAAAGCTTGACACGCAGTTCCAAAACGGAAAATGCGCAGTTCCGATTTTTTGGAATGTTTCATTTCAAAATATTCAAATCTTACAAAATTGACTTTTTTGCATCCTGAACATATGTAATGATAATTTCAACCAATTTTATGATATTTTTCCCCTTGAAACTTGCCTTATTTTCGATTTTCTAGACTCAATTTTTCTAATAGCTTTGGCCTCGCTACGCTCGGCATTTTCATATTTCTCCTCTTTAATTGCTTTACAGTAAAAGTGACCGAATTTTTATTCCTTAAAACACTATATTTAATGTATTTTTGAAATTTAATCGTCATTAGTTCCAAAATTTTCTTTTTTCGTTTCATTTGAAACCAACAGTGGCTTCAGAAAGTGGGGTTCCAGTAGTGCATTGTACCCCTCCCCCTCCCCTTCCAAAAAAAACATCAGAAAGGCATTTTCAAAGCATTAAAACTTGAGAAAAAATGATTTTTTTAATCATTAAAAAATCAATTTTTCCAAAGCTTCGCCCTCGCTTCGCTCGGGCATAGATAAAATCAAGATTGTATGAATTATTTGAAGTGACAGCGCGGAAAAAGGCTTCTTTATGCTCCTCCCTCCCCCCCAAAATGCTTCTGGTATTTCAAGTCTTGGTCCATATTTTATATTCTCTACCCCAAAAAAGCTTCCGAAGCTGCTAGGAACAAACAAAAAAGAGAGAACATGATTTTAAAATGTAGTTTGGTCGTCAAATTTGTGCTATTAACCCCCCCTCCCCCCTCAAAAAGTCAGTCCGTTTCGTTCAGGAGGGGAGAAGTGGTAAAATGTGCTCACATGCGCAGTTCCAAATTTTCCTTAAAATAGGCCCTGGCAAAATTAGAACGTTTTGGTCGTTTTGGTGTCTGCATTTCTTGCTCGTACTCGAGATACAGCTGTTGGCGATAGTGCCCAGTGCCAATATCCAGTTCCCAACGATATCTAAGTATCTGTGAAGAGTAGACTGTCTGACAGTCTGACACGATTTCAAAAGCGGCATCGAAACGGCCGGTTATTGAGATTGAGAATTGCATTCATGTAGACATTGGTATACCAGGTTCCAGGTTCCTTTTTGTACGCGACTCCCTGAAAAAAATCAGATTTTTGAAAACGTCGATAGTCGTGTTCAAATTTCAGTTGAACTTCACGAAATACCGATTGATAATACCTTGTAATGAGTGAGACACGTAATTATGGCGAAAGATATTTATCGATTTCGGAGATGTTATCGTTGGCTTCAAATTAACTGTAGGTACGTACACCGTACCGAAATTAATGAAAAAAGTTGCGTTATTTTTTAAATTTTTTCTGGAAATATGTATCTCTGTCTACTATGCAAACATTTCAAAAAAAAAATTAATAATAATATTAATTGTGTGGGGTTTCAATTCTGAGACAGGTTGTAGTCAGCGGAAAGGTTCACGCATTTCATATTCATATATTTCTTCAAATTGTACGATCGGTACAGTGGCGTCGGAAAGTGGGGTACAAGGGGTACATTGTACCCACCCCCAAAACCCGGACGGGGTTACAAATTATCATTTGTACCCACCCCACACCCCCCCCCCCCCCAATCGTATGATATAAACTTTTTAAAGCATTAAAATTGATTTTTTTGGGCAATAAAAACTCAATTTTTTCAAAGTTTCGCTCGGGCATGTACAAAATTACAATTATATGACTTATTTGAGACGGTAGAGCCCAAAAATGCTTCTTTTTGCCCCTTCCCCTGGAAATCTTTCCGGTGTTTGAAGTCTTGGTACTCATTTTGTACCCTCCCAAAGAAAAGCTTCCGATGCCACTGGATCGGTACGTGTAGTGTAGGTAATGTGTAGGTTCTCCTGGGGTTAATTTTTTTTTTTTTCACATTTCGCACTCTGCCACCATCTAGGTAATGTGTAGGTTAGGTACCTAAGTATATCAATAACAACTATAGAACTACACATAGGTAAAATGTAAATCGAATAACTTAGGAATTGATAATACTTATATTTAGCGGTTTTACGTACACAAAAATGAGTGAATGAGTGTAGTGAGTTGAACAGTACAACAAAGATAGGTTGCCATTCGACCTCGTTTCGTGTACCTAGACCTACTGCATACCTAACCTACCTTAAAATAAGTGCGTTTCGTACCTCATTCCGTTAGAAATTACGAACTGAGGTACGTAGTACGTACTAGTCCTTGTACGTTTGTTCAGAGATAAGTATTACGAGTATGAGTATGTCATCTTCTCAACGTAATTTGAACTTACCTATGGATTCTATACCTCGGATGAGTAATTATTTTTTCGCAAGATCGTCCCACTACCTAATTCTGAAATCGTTCAAGTGTCAATTTTTTTTTAAATTGTTGTTTGTAGTGTTTTGGATTCAAGAAATCAAGCTGCATCGATAAAAAAAAATAGTAAAAATTGATTTACTTACCCTTGATGTAGTGGATTTTTAAATCGACCAAATCCATGAATGCAATGCAAATTTTATTACGAATTTTGGCTCTTTTGTAGAAAAAATTATTTTGGGCACATGGACGATTTTAGAATTAGTAGGAGGAGATAGTATTAATGGCAGGGATCCTAACTTTTTCAAATTTTCTAATAAATACCGCCAATACCGGAGGCGTCACCTAGCAATTTTTAATTTCAAACCATTGCCATTGAACCAGATGGACATTTCATTTGTACATATAGGTAATTAAGTACATATGTTTATGTACGATCAAAATGTGAGAAGAATTCGTACGAAGTATTGCGTCGTCATTTTTCGGAGAAACGTGGGACTGCATTTTCCAACAATGTTTACCTTGAACATCGTTATTCAGTGTAGGGTTTTGAACTTGATCCGGGTATTCGAGAATTTTTACAAATTCTGTATCTATGATGCTCGATACTTGGACTAAATTTGTTTTTTAAATTTCCTTTTTCCAAATTCGGAGTCACTCTTGCTACCGGTATCGGTTAGAAGTAGTTCGTATATCAAAATTTAATTTTTTTATTGAGCCGTGTTGCCGGGCTTCAATTGATTTTGAAGTAAAAATACACAATGTAGCTATGAAGTATGTAGCAGTTTACACGACTGTTCCATGTTATGGCTATGCCATGTACCTATGTAATTACAGGAAATTACTGTGTCTTTTGTTTTGTTCGGTTCATAATTTGCTGGTACATACACATTCAACAGAGTTACGGAAACGATTCTAATTTTAATTATATATGTAATTATTGAGGTTCGTTTTGGGTTGGAAAATGATACTTACTCGAATGAGTGTATTTTTTCAAATTATGTTTTCTCGCTACTCGTATAATCATTATTTATTATTTTTGATTTTATTTTTTCTTTCTTTTGAAGAAAAATTGAAAATACTTACGTGTAATTTGCCTACTGATTAGCATTGTGGTAATAATAGGCTGTACATTGTGCATTATGGTCGAGTATTTTTTTTTTTTTTTTTTTGAAATTTGACTGAATTGAGCTTGATGATTTTTATTTGTTAGTAAATTGTTTGTGTTTTTTTTTCGTCAAAGGAAAGCAGACAAATAACATTCTTACTCGAGACAATTTTTGGAAAAAAAAGCAAACAATGAATAAATTGATTGACTTGGAGCCTGTGGACGAAAAAATCAAACCTAATCTATTCAAATTTTCTAATTTTGAAACATAGGACGTAAAACTGAAATGAATTGTCTTTTATACTCACCTACAATTTTCATTCGGAAGGTGATCGCCAGTAACAGATTCTTTCGCGATTACAGCCGCATGACTCGAAGTCCTCGTAGTCTTCTACAGATAGCGTCATCTTGCTATTTGCTCGTAAATGGAAAGTTCTTTGTTGTTGAAGCTTTGAAATATCTCGTCATTAAAGCTAATTAAAGAAGAAAAAAATACGTTACCTATCTATTTTATTGAAAGTGGCGCGAGGAAATGTCAGCTTCTAAAATATAATGAATAAGAAGAAGTAATATCAGCGACGCGACGTGATAATTGTTGTAGGCTTCTCGGACAGATATTTTTTATTATGTGAGGTAATTTTTAATGATTTTTCGCGTAGGTACTTCAGAAACGGTTCAACCAAATGAATTTATTTTTCGTCGCATTTGTAAAGAAACGTGATAATTTCAATTGTTGTGGGTTGTGGGTAATTCCAATAACATATTGAACCCGAATTGATTAGGTACAGTATCTGCTGATGAAATATAAATGCTGCATTACAAAAGCGATGGTGCTCTTTGTAGATAGGAAGGTCTACATATATACATGGTTCAAACGTTGATAACGATATCAAGGGAATCTGATAGTCTGTTTTGTGAATGGGTGCAGGTTTCAGTATCAATCGACGTAGAAATAAAGTGTAATACCTAGTGGAAAAAATTTCCCAAAATAACCGACCGACCGACCGAAAGGTTACTTAATCGGGCGAGTACAACGAAAATATACATAATGTTGAAACCGGTTACCTGTAATACTTAATTAAGTGTTGAATGTGATACCTATTTTAAAATTTATTGTTGAAATCGCTGTTCTCGCATGTCGGCGCTGCTGCTGCGATGAGAAGTTTGCTTCTTCCCTCCCTCCTCCTCCCCCCCCCCCCCCCCCAAGAAAAAAAGGCGAAAAAAGTGAAAAAATTGTGAGAATTGCGACCCTATTCTTCTTCGCAAAAATGAATGATGTGCTGTGGTTAGGTACATGTTTACGAAACGACGCCAGGATTTCCGCGGATACCGATGAAACGCGTACAAATAAAACGAATTGCCTGGTAGGGAAAAAAAATAGAATAGGGAGTTGTGTGTGTAGTTGGTATGCAGATGCACCTTCTTTGCCTTAATTAAATGAAAATAGCGAAGAGTTTTTTCATAGAGTGGACAGGAAACGGCGAATTTACCGACATTATTATTACTTTTAGAGGGAATTTAAAATGTAGAAGATTGTTTCCGTTGGAAGCGAAGATTACGACGAATACGACGAAATGTAAAGCGTATCGGCAATTAAAACTGAACGCAACATGTTGAGAGTAAATACTTATGTAAGTGTAGTCGGACTTGAGCCTTGACTCGTTGCTTAAATCAAATTAAGCCTTCTGAATGAAGACAGCGACGTTAACGGATACGCTGCCGCGCCGAAACGATTTCCATTCATCTTCGAGTCTAACTTGTAGGTACATATACTGCATACCTTCTTACTACCTAGCACCTACTGACCGTTGGCTAGCTGTATATTTGTTCTTGCTCGCCGAAGACGCCAAGGTGCAGCAGTCATTGATGGAATTTCCTTGAGAAGAATATCGATTGCCGACAGAAGGCGAAAGTTAGGATGCGGTCGGAGCAACCGTCGCGTCGCATGTCGCAGCACAAGATGGAAAATTCCTTGTTATGACGGCGACTGCTGATTCGTGCGACGACGTTGATGGAAAACCATAATTATTTTTATTCATCCACGACTGGTTATGATGTTGGGAATGGAAAACTGGAAATTCGCCATCGAACGCGGTGCGGCGCACCGAAACCGAAGACTTCGAAAACTAATTGTGATTCGCGGCGTATTCGAATGATTTCCAATTGAATACTAACGAGTAACGAGTTACGATCACGAAGCGGCATTCGGCGTCGTGTAGAATAATACGTAGATGTATAGATACGCGCCGTTGACATAAATTAGATGGTAATTCGTGGCGTTTTCCGAAGTCGTCGGTTTATTTGTTGTGAACGTTCTCGTAACTAAACGAGCGGAATTTTAATTTTATTTTCAGATTCGGAGTGGCGTAGCTATACTAAGCCGAAATGCCCGCCGCGCCGGTATCGAAACATATACCCAACGAGTATTATCGCATTGTTACACCTACCCAAGTACCCAGCTAGCAGCTACCACTTGCGAGTTTTCCCGTGATCCCGTGTAACAAGAGGGTACAGAGGCAGACGTACCGAGCTAACGACTACCGGTACCGAAATAGAGGTGTTTTGTACTTACGAGCCGAGGAGGCGCGTTAATTTGCGCCAATTTCAGATCGAGTTGGTGTTGGGAAATATGTTGCGGAAGGTCACATATGTCTCGATGATAAACGTTCTCGCAATTATTTCGTTTTTATTTGAAAATTATTTGTCGGTCGATGGCGTAAAAACGATAATTGATTTTATAACCGCAGCCAGCCCCCCCTTTTTTTTTCCAACACCTATATTTACGACCTCGATGTAGTAGGTATTTTCGAAGAAATTCGACTGAAATATTGCGAAATGAAACGTTCGGCGTTCGCAGAGCTTGAACTTGAGACTGCGGCTAAGTTTGCTCGTAATTTTACGCAAGGACAAGTCGTATCGCTGCCGCCGAAAAAAGATGATGGAGAGTAACGATACCGAAGGAAAAAAATGACGTATACATTATTCGTTTCGATAACCATAGAATCGACAAGTCGAGAAGCTGTCGGCTTTTCGACCAACCAATAATCAACTGAGAAGAATCGTGGTCGGAGGCGCGTTATGCGTTTTGTTTTGTTTCCTTTCATCTCTTTTCTTTTCGTTTCAGCTGAATAATTTCTTGTCTGCAGCCCGAAGTGATAAGTTTATCGACCTATGATTAAGAAGAGAAGAGATTTTTATTGCATGGGAATGAAATCTCTCAGAAGTCGAGCTCGCGAGGTTTATTTTCATCTTAACGATGCGAGAAAGAAGGCGGCGTTATTATTTAGATGTTTAAAGACAATATGACCAACGCTGCGGTGGCGGTGACAGCCGCGCCGCATCCGCGTACAGAAAAAGACGGCTTGGGCTGCGCGGCGCGGCGGCGGTGAAGACTGTGCCGCCGCCGACGACGACGTCTACGACGAATGCAGCGAACCAGCAACGCGTTGCGGGAGACGGCGCAGTGGTGCCGGCCAAGTCTTGAAGCTGGAGCTGGAGTATCGGAGAGAAGCGCTGGAGCTAGAAGTGGAAGCGTATGCAGTATGTGCATGCACATCGATCGCACGAATACGTACATTAAATACTGGATTTATATATTCCACCGTACAGTTGATAGCTAGGTACTAGGTAGTAGGTAGAGGTACGTCTGTGATGAAATAAAAGCTCAAGACATCAAGACATGATGTTAGGTAACTCGCGGATCTCTAATCGGCGATTAATTCACCAAATCTAAATAAGTACATCTACATCTTGAACCATATTCGTCATGGGCGAAAATTCAGAGGGCCTGATGACCAAATCTCATTTCAGTTCTTAGAAATATATCACTCTTATACTTCTGGCTGATCTGTAATCTATACCTACACCCACACATTTGATGATTTGATGAAAATGCTGGAAATAATATTTCCAACCGTCAGTAGATATAGGTATTCGGTATTCGGTAGTAGGTACAGGCACCTACCTACCATATTCGTTATCCAATATCTACCAATACGAATTGTCGGTACTTCATACTTCACAGTTGGTAAAAATGTACTTACTTTAAGATGATGCACATCCACGTATCTATCTACATACGATAGGAATTAGGTATTCTTTTGGTCCTTTCTGCTACCGCCGCGCCGATGCATTAGTCACCCTTTAAGCGGATAGCCTCTATTATTGTGATACTGTTTGCTTTGAAATGCCATTAAAGCATATCATTTAGAGGTTACAACGTTACTCGACCAAAGCGACCATTGTGTTTTGTATTCTATGTAGTGTAGTATACCCATTACAAATGTATCCGTCACTCTCCCTAACCCTATACGTTCTCACGAGCTGACCTGGGCCGTCAGGCCGCGGGCCGCGCCGCGTCGTCTCTCCGTATCGCAGGTGACAGAATTTTTCACTCTTCCTTCTTTCTTCGTTTTTTCATTGCTACCGACTACCGAGTCAATGTCACCAATCTTCGTCACGTCGCGTCGTGATCAAAACCTATGGAAATAGGTATAGAACTATAGACCTAGTATAGACAGAGGTGCGTTGAAGATATATTATTCTTGAGCAGTAACCTCTCGTTAAAGGTGGAGCCGGTGGAGGTGGATTGAGCTAATAAAAAAAAATGATAATCCCTTGTGCAAATTGAGAAAAAGGCGCAATTTTGGCTTCAAAATGAAAAAATAAAAAAACAAGAGTTGATGTTTTGTTACTTCTGTTATGTTCCCTGCATGAGAGATCGCCCTCTCCTCTCTGCACAACATAACTACGTGATGGGAATCCGATTCGGACATTGTGTCCCAAGCATCTCTATTTGGACATGATTTTTTTTTTTAAAGTTATTCATCTAGGCTGAAAAAAAACAACTAAATTTGAATGTGATCTCCGAATACCTTCGTTCAGATGCTGTGTTCTAAAAATCCCCAAATTTAGAGATAATGACCTGCCTAAATTATCAGATTTTTTTTTTTCAATTTCATACAGATTTCTGAAGATAATAATTATTTGAATGTAGATTGGCAGAATAGCACTTTTCGTTTTTACTACTAGTAATTTTTCAGTTTTTTCTCCCCTAAAAACTACCAAAGTTCAAAGTTGTCCGTAATTTTTTTACTTACGACAGTAGTTGAAAATTATTTGTTTTTTTTTTTTTTTCAAAGTAATGGTACCTTGTTTTAATTTCTGATAAAATAAAAGCTCAAGATATCAAGACATGTTGTTAACTCGCGGATCTTTATTCATATTCAGTCACTAAAAATTAACAAGATTAAATCTATCTATGTACATCTTAAACCATATTTGCCCGTAGGCAAAAATGCAGCTTGGCTTGATAACCAACGTCTCATTTCATTTATTAGAACTATAAGTACCAGCTTACACTTTCACACATTTGATAAATGCTGGAAATGATAATTCCAATCATTTCATGAATTTCCTTGAAAATTTTCGGAGCTGGAGCCGGAGGGACCAGACCCTCCCTCCCTCCCTCCCTCCGAATCCCTGAATAAGATTCTTTGATTTATTAGTCAAGAATTGCAGGGTTTTTTGTCTGATTAATAATTGATTTGATTTATTAAATTAAGTTGGCATACTTTGACCCCAATAGATAATATGTACTTATTCTTCAAAAAAAAAGTTGCACATCGGGTCTCAAATTACTAAATTTGAATATATTCTAAAAAACTTAAATTGTTTGAGCACCAAGTTTCAACCATTGGTTGTGACATTTTGTTAGATTAAAAAAAAAAAAATTTAAAAACTCGGAAAATATCCATCAGTTATTCTTAATTTGAAATTGGACATGATTTCCCAACCTTATGAATTAGTTCCACTGGTTCGAAAAAAAAAAATATATGTCTGAAGGTTGGTGAGATAGAAAAAAGGCTCTCTTAGTTGACTGAGAACGATCATCGCATCTCTAATTAGATGAAGATGACAAATGTACTGTAATCGAGTATGGGTGAAATGATATACCTATTTATTACTTTATTCATTCAAGTTCTAGGAAGATTTTAGACCCATTTCTTTATCGAACCCTTTCTTTTGCTACTCCATAATTCAAAATGCAATCGCTAAAACTGATGAATGAATCGAACGATTCACACATACATAACAAAAAATTTCGATAGCAACCTTTCCGGGGTACAAAATACAAATGATGAAATAACGATGGAAGGCAAGTCTCGCAAGTGACCCTGAAACGAAACAATAAAAATCGTGTGATTTGGATTTAAAAATAGCCTTTTTTTTTTTTTTTTATCGATTCGGTATTTCCTTTTATTCAACTGGTTAGGAAATGACCGCATCATTCCGACAATGAAAGATCTTTTTCTAATTCAATCTTATCGAATAATTTTACATATCTACGCGACTATCTGAAAATGCTATGTATAAAATGTAAAACGAAACAATGGCTCGAGCAAGGGAATTCCACACAGGATATTTTACTTCCGTTATACGTTCGATTTCCGGCGCCTTTGTAGTACCGGTAGGTATAGGTACTTACTAGGTAGGTAACGTTAATGTCAGATACGAATGTATTTCTCGAGAACTATTGTTGACAAATCTTCTCAATTCGTGTTCCACCGCTGCTCAAGCGACCTTCTGGGAAACCTTCTACTCGGATGAATCAGTCTTTTCGATGGTTAAATTTTATAGATCGAGGTTTGTGATCCTTTCGCCGATTGAAGTTTTCATTGTATGTACAATAGCGTGCCGAGACCTACCCAAATACCTAAACAAAACAGCAGAAATGGGTTAGGTATTAAGCGCAGCCGAGTAAAGGCAAAGTGTAAAGTTTTTAAACAATTGTGGAATTCGTAATGAGCTTTTTTGTTATGGTGAAAACTTAAATTTTCTTAGTATACCCGATCTATCGATTAATAATGGATCGCATACCATATTAATTACGCTTTCATTTTTCCATTCGTTTTTGTTTACAAAATTCAGACATTATGTATTATTTCAAAGTAAGTCGTTCAAGGACAATTTCAAAGTTGAAATAATTACATTGTAGATAGGTATCACATGGTAGCTTGTTCAAGTATACTTACTCAAGTTGATACGAAAACGAAATCTTTCACAAGTTATTGATTGACGATTAATCGGAAGTGTACCGAAGTAATGCGATTGGTAGAAAAATTATTTGAGCTTCTATTAATCCTCAATAAATCTCTTGCGTGTAGACTCAGCCCGTACTTATAGGCTTGCAGTGCATAAGGTATTTGTTTTTAAGATGTCCTCCCCCTTCCCTCCCTCTGGTTGCTTTTTGAATTTCGTTCGAGGCTAATCATTGTTTAGCATAATATGAGTATCTATCTGCTTCTACATTATACGTAGCGATCTAGCGAAAGAGAGCGAGAGACAAACTAGATTGATGAGCTGGCTTGGTAGAATATTCCACAATTACGTCTACTCAGCTATAGCGAAATGAACTTACGCGGATCGTTTAATTTTCGTCTTCGAATCAATTAGACGTGTTGTTATATGTAGATGAGTATAATTAAAATTGAAAATATTTAATGGAACGCGTTCTCAGTCACTTTCTTCGTGGACGTATCGACGCCTTATAAATTAGCTCGTCGTACAATATGTCAAGTACGTAAATGGAAATTGATTATGTACTCGTATGAAAATTTCCGCTTGCCAATAATGAAGAATATAAATCGATAGAACGATCATCGAATTATATGTAGGTAAAGTAGGCTATAGGTACGTCTATTGTCCAAGTGTCTACATTCTATGTAATTAAACTTGATCGATACCTACTCGGCTACTCGTATAGGTTAGGTACCTAGGCGATTATTTTTATAAACACACATAAAACCTAGAAGCGATACCGCCGATATCGTCTCACTTTCACTTTTGTTTAGAACCGATGGCGAGTTGAAAAGAATTTCGTCCATCTATTGACACCATACACCATACATATCTATAGTTGGAACCAATGAATTGAGAGAAAGAACTGGGAGGTTGGGGGCCTGGGGGCTAGGCTGCGCTGGCCACAGCAGTATGACGAGGTTGGCGAATATTCAACTCGGATAATGCTTACGGTTGTTCTCCACTTATACAATGAGATAGGTATACATAAGTAGAGAGAGGTACCTAACCTATGCAGATTTTGATTAGTTATGAAACGATTTATGAACCGTCGCGTCGAACGTCCAACGTCGATGTGCACGATCTGCATGAGCTAGGCGGAGATTGTCGAGAAAGAAATCTAGGTCATTAAGATAAGCGTACGTATTTGCATAATATTAATAACAAATTACCTACTTACCACTTGAATTTGACATTGCGGTAAATATGCAACTCAGTATGGTTAGGTATGTATGGTACCTATAGTGTACGATACGAAGATAAATGTACTTACACGTACTTATGGTTCCTGTAGGGGATTCGCCATTTGCGGCTCGACGCGACCTGGCCGCAGATAGACAACCTTGACTTATTTGCTAAATTTGTTCCATGCCAAAGTATATTCACGAGTATGCATCAAGTGATTTTTGTTTCTTTTTTTGATTTCAGGATTTATGGCGAAGATAGCCGTAACTCTGTAGCTCTTGGTAAGTCAATGATTCAGTTTAGTATCATTTATTTTATTTTATTAGATATTCAGGAGATAACTCTCATTTGCCTGCATGCTTACACATGATGTACCTATTTTGTACTTTGTTCATTTCAACGAACGACCGCATTTAATCGTAATATTTCTCAATTCAATCTCGAAATTAATTCTCAGTGAAAGTGAAGAGCACACTTTTCAAATGAAAAATATTGAAGTAACCTATAGGCAAGGACGGTTTCAGAAGGGTAAATGAGGTATGAGGTTTACACCCCCTCCCTTCTCGGCAGTTTTCAGTTGGCAAATCGGTGAAAATGATTTCCAACCGGAAAAATTGAAATTAGAAAAATATTTCTATTTTCTAAAAATGAAAAAAAAAAAAAAACGGATTTCGTAAATTCATTTTTAAAATCAATTTTTCGCTTTTATCGGCTTTTCTTTTGCAGATGACTCGAAATGCACGAAAGGAAATGTTTCAAAGATTATACTATTTAAAAATTCTGAATTCAGTCGAAAATTTGCCGCTAATCATAAAATCACGATTTTTGAATTTTCCAACTGAAATCATCGTTTTGCCAATTTGTGGTAAAATTTGAAAACTGAACCTGAGGTGGAAAATGAGCCAATAAGCCCGTTCAAAAAACTATTGCTTCCGTATGAGATTTTTTTATTACAGACATGTGAAAAAGTGTATTTCTTTGATCTTTAAGCATCAGTATTTTGAACAAAATTTTCACCCTCGCTTTGCTCGGTCAGTATTTTAGTCATTTTATTTTGAAAACTACCGATGTTTCACCGAACTTTCAGTCAAAATTTATATATTTTTATAATATCTACATTCCTGATTTGTCAAAATAAATGCGTAATTCTAAATTGAAAGATTCATGAAAAATCCCTGATTTGAAATATCATGAGAAATAGGCAGGAAATTCACCTATTGCTGCCATAATTTCAGTTTTTTTCAAAAATTTTCATTCAATTTTGACTTGAAGATTCAAAGAATAAAAAATTCCTCCTTCCTTGTTTACATAGGTACTTATGTCCCTTCAGATGCACGCTCAAGTTTACACGAGTAATGAAAAGAGGGGCTCACAAAAAACTCTGTACCAGATCGTCTTTTCTCTCATCGATCCTGCTTTTATTACATTTGTATGCAATTCAGCATAATTCTAATTTTTAGGTATATCCTGTGGTTCAGTAGTTAGTCGAAAAATTGTTTCCGCCATGCCCTGTCCCAGAACCTAGGGATAGATGTGCGTGTGTGAAATGTACCATAAAATTGATTTGAGTTTACCTATTGATGTTATTTACCAAAACGGATCGTATAAAAAATTTACAATACCTGGTGAAGGGGAACGCAAAAGAAAACGGATAGGTAGTAGGTACCTACCTTAAATTTTGATGAAAAGTTAGTTAATTCACTTTGGAGAGGGATTTTCTGGAAAAATTGAGACCTCTAGCCATAGAATGAGTGATTTTTTTTTTTTAAGAATTAAGCATTCTTCTCGCGAGCCTCCAGGTCTCTAGCTCCGTCCCCTTTAGAGTTCGGATGGCTACTTTACCATTTTCATCTGATCTATAGTGCTTAGTGCTGCCTAGATGAAGCTAAAACCTAAACAATGCAGCGTATCTGCTACCTCTTCTTTTTACACGTCGCATTTTGGTAATTATGGTGACGTCGTCAGTGAGCGCACGCTGGCGCAAGAAATCAAGCGAAAAATTTTTCTTCCACGTGAAAATTGAATGGAACATGTTCATTGAGGTAATTAATGCGTACGTTTACATCTGGATCAGGTCGTTGGGGAAAGGAAATGGAAATTAATTTATTACGTTGATAGGAGCGTACTTATAAGCCCAATTAAGTTGGAATTCGTACAAGTATATAATATAGTACGCGTAATAATATAAGCGAGCATATTAAATCGCGGCGACGAGAGATAATTTCCTTGAAAAACCAGAATACTCGTGCGGTATCGAAAGCGCAGCAGCATCCAATTGAAAACGTCGGTATCCTGTACTGTACCTTGTACTTTGGTGGTACCTAAGTACATATAATGGATAGCGTGATGTATCGCTAAACACCAGCTTCCCCAATCATCATCAGTCATCGATGCTTCGATGAAGTTCAATGCATCGTTGGCACTGCTGCGCTTCTTTCGGCAAGTTCAGAATTGAATGGTGCAAAGATGGTACTGCGCATGTTGACATGCAACAACCAAAAACTAATCCTTGGCTGGACGAGGAAGATGAAGAAAGTTGAAAGCGCTAGCAGATCTACATAACGGCCGGTCGTCTGACACGCTATCCTGGAAAGCTGGTTGGTGGCGTTACTGCAAGTGCAGAGTAGGGAGTACCGATGGGTACGGTTAACGGAGCCAGAAAAGATCCGTTTTTACTTTCTATTCTTGTCGCGAAATGTGAACTATGGAAATGATACATATGTATGTAGTATGTAATATCTAATCCAGGTAGAAGCTCCAACTCGCAGCTTAATATTACGTACCTGTAACCAGATCAGGTGTGTCATTTTGTGGGTATACATGCTACCTACCTAGTACCTATACCTACTTACTTACGTACGTACCGAAGCGAGCTTTTCAACTCATCTCAAAATATTTTAACTGAAGATGAAATCAGCTTGGTAGTTGGTACCGAGAAAGCGGGAAGGATGTTTGCATTTGCAATAAAAACTAAACAAGCTCTAGAGAAGAAACAACTGTACCTAGGTACCATATGTGTCAATTGTTTTGCTTTGAAAATTGGCGCGTTCGAAGCGACGAAACCCATACCACCTCACGGCTCAGTAATCAGCGTTAATAATCGATAAGATTCAACAAAGCGACAATACGCCATCGGCAATACCTTTACCTTACTTATTATGTACCTTTGACTCGCTGGAAGAAGCGAGAGCGGGGTTTACTCTGCGCTATGGAAAGTGATGAGAACTCTGCACTCGGGCTCTGCATCAGTTATATGTACTTACGATGCGACGAGTTTACCTCTGCGGCTCTGTTTGTTGGTTCGTGTCGAAAAACAAAAAACAAAACGTTTGTGCCGGGGCTTGTGGTCTTGCGTTGTTGCGGCAAAACTACGCATTTGTGTAGGTTTCGTAGTCGAGTTCGAAGCATTCCCACGGTATGGAGCATTTCATACTGACAAATACCGGGAATCGATTCTCTCGAGGGTGATTTTGTAAACGTTTGAAGATAATTTTACTCGAAACAATCACGGCTCTATGAGAGATCAGTCTTTTTCGTGCTATATTGGTCGCCGTCTCGGTATCGTAACTCAACTTATTCGATCACGACACGTTTTTTTTTCCCCTTTTTTTTTCATTCCTCACGGGTAGGTACAATATGTAGTTGTGCGCTTAATAACCCTAAGTAATAAGAGTACATACGACATACGATGCGATGTGGGTACATGTGGTATTTCGTTGGTCAAGACTCAAGACTATAGGTATTCCAAGTTTCGACCGTGTTGCGAGTCTTTTGTTGTATCGAATAACCACCCGCGAGTATTCGGCCAAATTTTTCTCGTCCTTTTATTTGTCCATGGTCGTTGTTCTTGTTAAAACTTGAAAAATCTCCCGCTGTACCGCTTCAGCGAAGTATACATACATTCGTGGTCTTATACGTATTGATCCAGAAAGCAGATAAATACGAGAAATCAAAAAAAAAAGGGGGGGAGGAAGGGGAGAGTACAACGCACGGCGCTACAGCTTGAAATTGCGATCATTCTAAGACATACCTGGACCTACATGCATGCGCTATAATATGGCTGTAATAATATCGCACAAAAAAAGGACCATCGTACGTACTACATATTATAATCAACTGTCACTTGTCACTCTGCCATAGTTATAGCTATCACCATCAGCCCAGCAAACGAGATGACCAACGCAACGCGACCAAGTCGATTTCAACATGGTGGGTGGTTGAACTGTTGGCTGGATTGGTGAATTATGCGAGAATATAATATGAATATAATAAACCAGTAGAATCTGCTTTTTCTAATGCAAGATGAAAGATGAAATAAAAGTAAAATCGATAAGGATAGTCGAGAATCATTCACAGGCACGCAGCGATTTGTGTATAGTATTCATTGGAAATTTGTGTGTTCCTAAATGGAGAAACATGTATGGAAAAGTGGAAGAGTAGCGACAGCGAGCGCCCTTGATGACGTCGTATAAATGTTTACCCGGGGTACCATTAATACCTATATCTACTTTATCATTGATTTGAAAGTTGAGACTTGAGAATATATACCTAAACCTATTATACTAAAATTGAATCCGCCGAATCATTTTTATTGCTACTTCATTATGATTATTTTTTTGATGAAGGCCTCGTCTATCCTAGAATAGGTAATCGAGTCGAAGCGAATCCTGAACCTACTGCTCGTGTAGGTGAGGTACCTAACAAGTACACCTAATTACCTGGGTAGGTAATAGGTAATAGGTAATAGGTATACGCGATAAAACTTTGAATAATAAAAGTAGCTCGACTTTTCGTATCTGTCGTATGTAGTACCATGGAGATGGCTGCATCACTCCAAAGCTACATTGTGGTAAATGTTTACGATGCGACGTTATTACGTTCATCGTGACAGATATATCTATCTACCAACTAGTATCTATTATCTACTCACTTAAGTATATTTATACACATACTGCGGGCTTGAAATAATCTTTTCGAATAGATTATAAAATGATATGAATCATTATTAGGATAAGCATTAGGCTCACCAAAGCGCCTATAAAAATTTTCGAACATTAACAATATACATATACAAACTATACAGAATACAGATATAGCCCGAAAGGAAACCAGTTTTCGTGAGAAAATGCTCGTCGTCGCGTCGTTATGGTTGTTTTCCTCCTCCGTTTTAAATAATTAACTCGAAAATCTTTCGTCGATTTTTTTCCTATCATTCCTTTCCCTTTTTTCGCCACTCGTTATGTTTTTGATCACCTTTCTGGAGGAGAGTTATGGCTCATTAGGTATGTCATTCGACGTGGTTAGCTTAGCTGCAGCATTAAAGCAGCGTGCTGAGAACTTACGCCCTGAAACGATACACGCGCGGATATCTCTCTCTCTCTCTCTCTCTCGGCATTAATTTTTGCGTGACTTCGAGTTGATATGTATTTAAGAATTTGGTCGAGAGAATGTGTAATATCCGTTGGAAATGTGCGAATTTATGTGCAGTTTTATGAACCAAGCAAATACGTTATAGTTATATGTGCACCACCGTGCAGCTGAAATTAGAGTGGAAAATTATTGGCGTTTTTAAAATATAAAAATTAATAAAGCACGAAAAATATTAGGTACATATTATAATGGAGACAGTTATCAGTGACAGCGAGAGCCGAATCGAGCCCATATTTCAATATTACTGTTTACTGCTCCCACCCTCCCACCCACCCACCCACCCACCCACCTACCCCTGTATGAAAACTTGTAAAAATGAAGTTGAAAGAAAGTTTGGAAGTACCTAGCTACCTCTATAGCTAAAACAGTTCAATATTTTTTTAGGCAAAAAAAATGAAAATAAAAAAACAGCAGTTTTTAGGCATGTAAAAATTTTGAAAGTTATAATTGAAAAGTTTTTCAGAAGAAATATATTCACGAATGGGAGAACTTAAGATATATCTATAATTTTTACAAAGATCGCTAATTTTTTAGTGTTTTACAAAAAAAAAAAAATGAAAAATCTTCTCTATCTATCCTCATTCCTTCCATCATTGTTTTACTTAGGTACTTACTTGAAAAAATGTTTACCTAATGTCCGTTGGAAATTTTTTTCCTTCTCAAAATATGGAGATACAAATTTATCAAGTACAAAATTCGAATAAAAGAAAAAATTGATTAATTTTTTTTGAAACAATGAGTTGACAGAAATTTGAAATCATTATTCATTCTTTTGTTGAACAAAGTTGATAATTTTCAAAAACTTGCACAATGCAAGCCCATTCGAATCATAATTTATGTTATTTATGTATGTTCTCGTTTCGGTATTTTCCAACAAAGGGTCATAAAATTTGGCATGTCCTTGAAAATTGAAGAAAAATCTGTGCTCAATTTGAATTTTTGTTTTCTTTTTGTCATTTCATTTCTTCTCTGGTAGAAGGGGGAGGAACAAGTTGGAAAATGATTATTGGAGCCCGAGAACGTCCTTGTGAGTGAAGCCCAACATCACTCAATAAATGTTGAAAACATGGCAATTTTCTGCTTTTTAACACATTTTTGCTATACCTACATATGTTGGTATGTAATGTACCGTTATTATGGTGCATCGTGCATGAAAAAATATCCCTATTATGTAGTTTTCAATTTCGCTTCTAAATCGGTAAATCCCTGTGTATCTACTACCTATACATCGGTACATCACATACATATGAATGATTGAGTGTACTTGGCTAAATCTATTAGTTATTTAAGGTACGTAATTTTATTCGTTACCTACGTAGGTTGTACTCGTAATTACTAATCTGGGTAGTTTAGGTACGTGTAAATTAAAATGTGCGAAAGGCGTACCACCAAACGCTAAATAGCCCAACGATGGCGTTTTTTCACCTCGAACAATTGCCATAGATTTTTTTTATTTACATATTTACACGCTCGTTAACACAAGTTTGGGAAAATTGTCGCTATTTGCAAATCGACGACAACGCTACGTTCGTTTTCGTTGTTTCGAATAATGTATTGTGCATCGTTGTGATTTTAACTACACAGGTATTAATAGGTACCTAATGTTTTAAACTTTATTCACATGCATTGTGTCCTTAGATACCGTATAGGTAGTTAGGTACCTATCTTGGAAAGAAAAAGAATAAAATTGCTCGGGCCAATTTCTTAAAGGAAAATACGTACCTTCGAAAAGTTCACTTTTGAAATTGAAATACCTCTATTTCTACTGTGAAATAATTTACAGAGACTGGCAGAGACACGCGGAGGTGTGTAGCTGTTTTATCTCTCTATTTTTTAATCCGCTTTGGCCCAGCCATAAGGTATCGAGTAATTTTATCGTAAAATGTGATAAATCCGAAAATCGATTACGTATTTTACATTTTTATTCTTGGTTGCGGGTTGCGATCCCATCCATCGCGATGTAGAATTGTTATTGTAGGGAACTAGGGATGTGCTTCATGGGTGATGGATTCGAGAACAGCCTTGCGTTTATGAACTTGAGACGTTCTGCGAATGTGAATTTATCGCACAGGGAGACCCGTGTTCATAATGCAGAAAAATATCAAACACATGCTTACGTTTAAGTACATAGGTACATATGTGTGTATATCGAACATAAAAAATGAAATTATCGCCACGCTTATGCATAAAAGGGCCATTATTACACCTAAGACGACTGAATACTTGCATCGTGTAGAAGAATGATAACAAGAAATAATGCGGAAAGTATTTAGCTAGGTACTTGGCTGCGCTTGTGTTGTGCTTTTGAATCATTTATTTGCAAATGAATGATTTTTTTTATCAATCATTTGCTATATTTTCGAATAGTATGGCGTAAGTTACAAGTCGAGGTTACCATCGAGTTATCTACACAATTAATTCGATAAAGAAATTATCTGCTCTCTGAATACTCGTAAAATAATTAAGCATACCTACGTACGTAGGATATACTTCATACTTAACTTACCTACGCTTACAGATTACCTACTCGTGTACAACGTACAACATCGTACGTTTAGTTGTACGGAGGAAATAGGTATTACGATGAAATTTTTCTACTCGTTAAGCACCGAAAACATGAATTTTTTAAACGTTGCATCAACATAAAATTGAATTATTATCGCGAGAAGTATTTACTAAGTATCAAGTACTGGCGATATCCAACTGATATGATATTGAATTGAAAATAAAATAATAATTTTTGAAAAATATAAGTATAGAATTTTATTGCAGTTGAAAGACGATTCAAAATGTAGCTTGCCTTCTCCGCCCCTCAGTCGAACATTTTACTTTGATACACTCTAGTTGCAAAAAACATTATTCAAGTTGAAAAAATTTTTGTTTTTTACTGAAAAATTTATATCTAATCAAATGAAATTTTCTGTTTTGAAATTGAAGTTTACGGTAGAAAGTTTCACTTTTAGCTCCCCGGATGATGTTTCTGGCTCATCCGGGTCTTTTCGCTTGCTTCGTGTTCGTATTGAAAATGCGGTTTTTGTTTTTCTTTTTTTCAATTTCATCAATCAGCCTATTTGGCATCAATTTAAATCATCTCGTGTTTTTTTTTGATCAATTTATGAAAATTGTGAACTTTTGAATTTCCATTGTGTTGGACCGTATCTCCCGCGGATTGGCAGACTGGTGGTTTTCAACACGGATCCGGATCGAGAAGGGCCCCATCTTCGGACGATTTTTCTGAAACAGGGGACAGTTTTTTAAAAACTCTGGAGCCAAAGCTGATGCCGATACCGGAGGGACTTGAATTGAAAATCTTTGAGTTGGAGCTGAAATCGGTAAGAGGCAGCTCCTTCCAGATGCTTGAGGCGACTAGAAATCTGGAACGGAGCCGGATGGAGGAGGATTTTTTGAAGCTGGAGCCGATGCCACTTTTTAAAAGATCGCGGAGCCGGAGTCAGAAGGATTTCAATCAAAAATCTCAGAGCTGGTGTCCGGGGGGGGGGGAGAGAGACTTCAGTCAAAAATTTCACGGACCACCTCCTTCCGGATCTCTGGTTTTGAAAATATGGGGACTTGGCAGTTTTTGAGACTAATCCCAGCAGCTGTATACGTTTTCCAGTAAATTTCAGTAAGCGCAGCTCTTGGACTATGGGGACTCGCTTGTATCGTCCCAATTTCCTCCATAGGTATTGATAACGCAGAGCGAGAGAGACATTTTGTGTCGGAGCCGTACGTATAGATACTTAGGTAGTTACATAGGTACCACGTAGCACGTACATTATGTACCTAGCGCTAAATGCGAATGTTGAATAGCTGAAGCAAAACTAGGTACGTAATGTACACATAAATAGAGGCTATAGAGGTACAGAATAGAATGGAAAAATGGGAATAGACATAGAGAATAGAATAGATATAATGCTCCTAGTCGTGGAAGGCTAGAAGCACCAGCTCAACAGCTTTGCAATGGGCACGACGGTAGTCGGATAGTCCATCAGCGCTTGTATGTGTGTGTGCCATGTGGTGTGTAGTTTGTGGACGTGGCGGCGCGGCGCGGCGCGATGCAATGCAAGCGTTGTCGTCGCACGATGGGTTAATAAAACAGCTGCTGTGTTACTCGGGTAACCGCCCCTCGCGTCTGTGAAACCGATTTCTACAGCGTACGAAGCGAAACGAAGCCACCGCAGCTCTACAGCGCCGAACGAGGCAGTCGCCGTGTTGCGGGTATCGCGTTCGTTTACAGTCACAGCAGTACCCGTATCCCTATCCGCAGTTTAAGTCGTACTCGTAGTCCGTACTCGACACTCGTTATTCCTTATTCGTTAACGTTAAAGTTGAAATTTGAAGTTGCGAAGTTAACGAAAGTCGGTCTCTTACGACGTTTCTCTTGTATTTTGTTTTGTTTTTTTTGTTTTTTTGTGGTTTTTTTTTCAGTTTTTGTGAATGTGATCGCGGCAGTGGCGCGTTTGTGTATGTGCCCCCGTGTTTGCGCCTCTTTCGCCAGAAGAGGTTTTTCGGCATTTTCGACGAGTCGAATCGGTCGATCGATCGCGATCGATCGATCTTCGCGAGTGTGTCGCGTTTGAAAGTTTGATCCGTAGATTGCACGCCGAAGGGACGTATCGGCGTCGACGAAATACTACCTAGTAAATAGAAAAGCAACGCCATGTTTAACGTTTTCGGAGATATTTTGCATCGGGCCTATGTGACCCAGCACAAGATCATCAGCATAGACAACGCGGTCGCCAAACTGCACTACAGACTGACGTTTTGGCTGCTGTTGGCGTGCACTTGTCTGGTGTGCAGTCGCCAATACATCGGCGAGCATATCAGATGCATTCACGACAAAGGCGTCCAGCCTCACGTCATCAACACGTTCTGCTTCTTCACGTCGACGTACACGGTAATCAACGAGTACAACGTTTCGTTCGCCCATCCGGGAGTCGCTCCGCACACCGACAAGGAGAAGATCATCAAGCACGCGTACTACCAGTGGGTGCCTTTCGTGCTGTTCGGCCAAGCTTTGCTGTTCTACCTGCCTCATTTGATTTGGAAAAACTACGAAGGTGGCACCATTCGCAATATGGTAGATGGTCTGCAGCGTATCTATCTGCGTTCGCCGGACGACCAAGACAGACAGGTAGCCAGCCATTACGTGTACAGCGCCAAGACGACGCAGCGAATCGCCTCCGACCTGCACAAGCAGTTCCAAACCATCAGCAGATTCCGGCTGAATCGGTACTGGGCCGTCATGATGGTGTTCTGCGAATTCCTGTACCTGTTCAACGTCGTAATGCAGCTGCGCGCCATGGATCGGTTCCTGGGCGGCAGCTTCATCTCGCTGGGCAAACGTATCTGGGCCGGAGAAGCCGGCGACAACCCGTTCGAGCAAGTCTTTCCGAAGGTGACCAAATGCGATTTCCACAAATACGGTCCGTCCGGATCCATTCAAGTGCACGACGTCATGTGCGTGATGGCTTTGAACATCGTCAACGAGAAAATCTACGCCATATTGTGGTTCTGGTTCGCCACCCTGGTGGTCATCACCGTTCTCGGACTGCTGTGGCGTTTGATCTCCTTCGTGTTGTACAACAAAAGCGAACGATTCAACCACTATTTGCTGAAGGAGACCACCGGCACCAAGCTGAATCCCGTAGACGTGGCCATCATCACCAGACAGGCTTGCTTCTCCGATTGGTTGCTGCTCTACTATCTAGGTTCCAATATGGACTCGCACTTGTTTACGGAATTACTTCATAATTTGGCCACCGATTTGGAGGAGCACCGACAGTCGCCCGATTTCGAAGACGAAAAGAAACCCTTGAAAGCGGCCTAGTCACGCCAGCCCCCCGGCCTCCGTGTCACGTCATGTACGTGGGGTACCTCTTAACGTAACGTACCCAATATCTACCCATCTCGGTCTCACTTTTCTTTTCCTTCCTCGTGTAGGTAATAGGAAATAGGAATAGGTATCTCGTAATTGTATCATCGGTATAGATGACGACCAATTTTGGGTCGCTGCAACCGCGCGTGTTTCCATTTCTCTTCTCTTCTCTTCTCTTCTCTTATTTTACGTTAGTTATTTATTATTCATTTTTTACCTACCTACGACAATACGCGTATTTAAGTGATTCCTAAGTCGTGTGATAGTATTTAGATGCTCATTGTTTTATGTATACCTATACCTAATTTCTGTTTTTTTTTTTTTTTTTTTTAATTTCTTAAGAAAACTTAGCTAGTATCGATGTATGTGCCCTAGCTACCTAGCTGCCTACTATTTGAGCACGCGAGGTGACAGCTCGAACGCGTGTTTGTGATAATTTTTGCGCCAACATACGCGCCAATCGCATTTCAGTGACGAATTGCTCATTTTCATAAGATCCCTTTTTTTCTTTTTTTCTTTTTTTTTGTTGTTCTGTCGGTCGTTAGAAAAGTGTAGTAAGAACTAAAGAAGCGAGTTAGGTGCTCCGCTCCGGTGCTTTGCTTACCTACGTTGGCGTTGGTAATAGCTGTAGGTATATTTTATCTTGAATTCGAAGGGTTTGAAGAAACGACCAGTCTATTGATTTTTCTGTCCCATCGCGTCTGTGAATCGCAACGAGGGATGCACCCTTACAAAAGGGATGCCGGCAGCGCAGCGACGACGACGCCTAACGCGGTGTGAAGGGATGATAGTCGTGAGCCGAAACCGATTTCGTTACATCATTGTCGGCGATTAACCGTCTTTTTTGGAGGGTATCGCCGCGCTCGTCCCTCGCCTTTATTCTTATGGAACGACGATAGGGCCAAATTTACCGGGCTTTTCCCTCTATTTTCACGTACCTACCGTTTTTAACGATTATCTTTCGCGGAATAAAACTCGTTTTTTTTTTTTGGTTTTCCTCTCAAAATCGTATCTATACTTCTGAGCGAAATTCTTCGAATATCCGCGTCTGTCGCGTCGTGATTTTTCAAAAAAAAAACAAATCATTTTAAACAGCGATTACACTGCCATTATTTCGACGGGTATTCGAAGAAGATATTGGTACCTAGTTATGTTTCCCTCCTCATGTTTCCCTCCTCCCCCCCCCCCACCCGCGTCAAAAATGCCAAAATTTGTCGTCGCAATTTTCGCAGAATTCTGAACTGAGTACCTATCGAAATGAAAATATTGTTTGCTCGAAACAATTTCACTATCTAAGAAATGTTTCGAGATCCATCCACCGCCAAACTACGCGAGATACGTACGCGTTTGTGTAAATTGGACTTCCGGGAAGCTGCGGATTGTGCCGCGGGGTCTGCGTATACGTATTAAATTTTGTGATATTTACGTTTCTACAAACTCGATTACGCGTTCGATTCGAACAAGTTTACACGTATTGCGGTCGGTGTTGGAAAAAACGTAGGTACCTAACGCTAACGAAATAGGTGAGATAGGGATAAAGAGAGGCACGCCGGTAGCTGCCGGTATCGGCGTTGTTTCTAAATTACCTCCGCGCCGTAGCGAGACTGCCAGCGTTAAACTGTGAAAGATTTTTTGGAGAGGTCACGATTTTCACTGGAAGAGAAGAAACGTTCTAGGTTGTTGCTACTGTTGGCGGCGCCGCGGCTCGGCGGCTGCCGTCTTGTGCGAGTATTCGAATAGCTCCTAGCTCCTAGCTCGTAGCTCTCGAGTCTCGAGTCTCGAGTTGGAAGCTGACGGTGAGATCTCGGACGGGTGCGTGGCTGCTGACCAAGTTGCGAGGCTTGGTCGACGTCCGCGACGCGACGAGGACAAGTCGTGCCAATAATACTCGCACTCGGGAAACTTTCTCGCGCTTAATTGATAATACAATTAAAGAGCCGGCTCAATCGATGCTTCGCCCAGTTAAAGATCACGATTTCGTACCCTCCCGCGCTGGCCGCGGCTCTTTCGAGCAACGTCGAATTCTTCTTTCATTCGTCATCTTTTACGAGCCTCGGTCCCGGTCCCGGTCCGACCAAGATACCATCTGAGTTTTGGCGCAGTTTGAAATCTATCGTGTTTCGTGGTTATGCAGATGTGTACCTCTACGTAGACGTACCTAGACCTACAGTGTACACGAGTACGCGCGTAAAACATAAAAATGTATACAAACGTGAGAGAACCGCCATCGCCATGGTTTATCGTTGATGGTCGATTCGTCGATTCTGCGCTGCCTCGGTGCCTGCGAACTCGCCTTTTGCTAGTTCGTGCGAAACTGAGGTAGGTACCTACCTAGTACCTATACAACGGTACGCCCACTAAGCGTTATACCTGACCTACCTACCTACCTACCTAATCGTATAATGCGCCAAAAAATACGAACGATTAGGATTATTATTCGCGACCAATGATTTCACAACACTTTATATAGGTATGGATGTAGTATAGGTACACGTACCCTACCTGTACCTACACCTACTACCTAGCTTTTCCCATTAAGTATGATGTACCGATGAAGCGACGACTCGAGAATGTCCGAGCTTGAGTAAACAAAAGTATGCAGGATGCAGGCCTATATCTATGTACATATGTAGTATGTACGTCTACGTATTATGTAAGCTAAAGTACATACTTATGTATTGGGTTTGGGTATACCACACCAACAACATAGAAACGTTTCCAAGACTTGAACGCAGAATGTTTGAGGATGTGATTATGGCGGCGTCGCGATTATCGACTAAAATTACCACCCAGGTGTAAAAACGAGTTCTTAAGGAAGTGAAACCTTTTTTTTTTCTTTTCGCTTGTATGCGTACTCGCACGGGTGCGTGGTGCGTGTGTAAGCCGTCCGTTGAATGCTCTCGAAATCGAAAGGAATGATGGACATGGACAAGGAGATGGAGATGGTCGAGACACTGCATGGCATTTAGGGTGATGGTCTGAGGGTGTAGGTTGTTCATTTGTTACACGGAAAACGGGATAGGTACAGGTCTGGAGAACTTCGAATTAACGCGATAGTGGTCCCTGTGCAGGGGTGTTTTGTTGTGCTAGTTCATCAGTCATCATGCTCGCATTAACGAGGTAAAAACTCGCCTCTAAAAGAACATTTATACATCATGTTAACGCTTGCTTAGTCGTGAAAAAGTGATGATATTATGTGTAACTTTCAATTTACCTACCCGATGCATGTAGGTATTGGATAAAATTTGCGATCTGATTTAAATAGGTAGGTATGTGATATGCATCGTAATGTTTTCGGAAAAGATACATGGAGAGAGGGTTGAGGAAAATTGAATCGAGTTACGCAAATCGTTTCCCCCCTGCAATCGCAAATCCCTTGTACCTACTTATTGCTTTATTCGCGTACCTATGTATTTATTGGTATCGTGGCCCTGACTACAAGTCATTAGTTACTTATCGTATATTGAGACCTAGAAAGAAAATCTATCGCACGAAAGCTATAAATTGAAATATCACTGAAATGCATCGATGCTGGGTTAGCTGCAGGCGATTCGATTTTTTTTTTCCAACCTACCATACAATGAATAGCGAGAATCCGTCTACGAATAGCATATTGGACGAGTTAACTCGCGAGTTAGATATTTCTATTCGTTTATTTTTATTACCACTTTTAATGAATTTCTTGCATTATCGCGCATCTCTTTATTCTTATTCTTTTAATGCATTTTTTTGTACCTGTAATTTTGTAACTGTGCGAATTTTTCGTGTAAGTAGAAGTGCGTAGACGTACCTCCTAGGTATGGTTATCTATGTTTCATTTTGTTTTACATTATGCCCTAGGTAGTAGGTACGTGTTTAATTCGATTCACGCCAAGTTGTGCCTACGTATTGTAAGTATACCTACATTATATAAATTCACGTAGGTATCTTACCTATTGTACCTAGTACCTACGTACTAGGTACTCCAAATTGCGGCTCTCATAACGGGATGGGTGATGCAAGTTCGACTTGAGACAAGTTAGAATAAGGCAGATGAAAGAGTGAGTGTGAGTGTACCTGCTGTTGTGTACTATGTTTGTAATTGTATGTAGATGTAGATGTACATCTACATACCTATATTATGTATGGTGAGCGAATACGCACGTAGCTCTACGTATGTATACGTACGGTACGTATTACGTTTACGTGGTATACTTTTAGTGTAATACGTAGACGTACGTATGTTGTAATTATGTACACATTTAATGGTATATATGTATATTGTATCGTGTATGTATTTATTTTGTATAAAGTGCCTTATCTGATACGAAACTTGCCTTCAAGATTTTTTTCTTCTCTATTCCCAAGGTTAACCTATTTATCGACTTGTGCGATTTGTTTTTTAGAAAAAATTTTATTCGTGTACCTATACCTATTTTTCATCTCTCTTTTCGTACTTTATAATTATTATTATTCATTTATTTTTCTTTTCCTTTTTTTTCTTTTTCAAATCGAATACCTATTTATATTTATGTATTTTGGATAACTTATTGTGTACTAGTTGTGTAATGGCGAGCTTTCTTTGTTGAAATTGTTTTTTAAATTACAAAAAATTCTATTGTGTTCGACTTTTCATCGGAGATTAGATTTTTTATTTTTCGTTCAAATTTTCGCTATTTTGTGCAACGTTTTTACAGTAACTCGCTGATTCCGAGAGGAAAGCAGTTTTACTAGTTTTTTTGCGCGCACGCGCGCGTGTGTGCGTCAAGTGCAAATATGCCGGGTCTACGACTACGGGCCGGTCGAGATGAAATTCCTGCGCCGTGGTCCACGAATGCGGGGCTGGGAAGCTGCGATGCATCCATCTGTATGGGTAATGTCTTAACTACGTGCACACTGGCACGCTGCACGCACTGATACTGGCCCGCGCGCGCGCATTCGTATCGGAATTTGAACGGTTAAAAATGCCATTAAATGAGGCAGGCGGCCAGGCGGCTTGGCTGCGCGAGCAATTGGCGATGATTTTAACAATGCGCCCCCCCCCCTACCTCCAGTACCTGCGGATTTGGCAATTAGCAGTGGCGCAGTGAGCAAGGGACAGGGGCAGGTAATGTTGGCGCGAAGGTAAAGCCAAAGCGAAAAGCGAACTGGGTGCAGGCAGAGTGGTTGAAAAGTCGAGCGTATCGGTATTGAGGTATGTACCTATTCTTGAAATTGAATCCGGTTTCCGATTTAATTAATCGATTAATGAGTCGGTTGTCGACGAGATGTGGCTGCGCGTTTCTCCCAATTAGGTACGCGATCGAGCGTCGGAGATGTTTGCTTACGAAGCTATAAGTGGTATACGTAATGTAAAGGTGCCTATTTTGTAGGTATCAGTTTCATTTCAGTACCTGTATCTACCCGTACTTCATCCATCAATTCAGCCGTCAAGTACGTACGGTACACTCATCGCTGCGATGGAATGTGGAGACCTATGCGACATCGACACGTGATTTCCATTCGATAAGGTGTTTTTAGAAAAAATTTCCCTACTCAGTGGATTTTATGCGCGGCTCGGTTTCTGCACGTCTGAAACCGTATACCTATAGTTGTTGTTCGTTTGGAAAAAAAAAATTAAAGAAATAATAATTGCGTTCGTCGGAAGCCGCTGATCGCAATTCTCGGAATAACAGTTTGCGGTGAAGAAGGCGTTTTTATTCTTCATCATTCCTATTCTATTTTATATCTGAACCTGAAGCTCGTATATGTATACGAGTATATATGTAGTAACAAGAACTCGAGTCGCTGAGTCAAGATTAAATATCTGATGCACCGCCGGAAGTATGACGAGATTCGAGATCGGTTTTGTTGGTCGGAAGAATGACTAATGCGTTGTTATGCTGTATGCTGCGGGAGAGGGTGGACTTTTTTGAGATGTTAAAATACGAAAAAGCGATCGAATTTCATACTTGGTGTTTTAATTTTGCTTTTGGTACCATCATCCGGGCTCGTGCAAAGAAAATACGGATGGGGCCAGGGAGGAAGGGGACTCGTACATACACTTCCATTAAAAAAATCCAGTTTTGACCAAAGCATTTCCGAAATTCAATTTTTTCAACAAGTCACGAAAATATCAAAATATCGAAAATATATGTTTTGAAACATAGGATATATTTTTTTCTTCTGAAAATTTATTCGTGAACAAAATTCCTTTTCAAAACATTCAATTTTTCCGATCTAGAAGATATGCGATGAAGTGAGACTATTTTATATGTACAAGAAATGTAAATACGAAATCGATTGTTATACGTTCTGTCGTCGATATGGTAGATTTTTGTTTGGTAAGACGGTAGCAAGGGTGATTAACACGTTCGTTTTGCTGCTACAGCTACAGTATGTACGTATCTAACGTACTAAGTATCTGCTATCTACGACAACGTATACATAAATTACACGAAGACTGGTAGATCTACAGCTTTGACTTAATCTAATTCATCGTTCGCTCCGCTACTCGCTTTAACCGATAATCTATTATATGTAATATGATTCATCGTCGAATTTTTTTCACACTCTGGGTTGATGGCCGACAGGTTTCCGAAACCATTAAGTCACGATTCGGTTGTTGCGTGTTGGTCGAACCGGCGCGGCGTCGCGAAGCGTCGTCACGCCAGCGTCATTCTTACCGCATGATCAGCCTGAGCTTTTCGAAGCAGCACCGGTAATATTCCTCCGGTACGGTGTTGTCTCGATATTATCGCCAATATATACTTACTTACGGTACCGATAGGTATCTATTCCTACCTACCGGTTAACGATTTTCCAATCAAAGGATACTCGATACTCGATTATCAATTTTTTTTTTCCTCGTGTGAGCTTATGTTTTATGATTCGCGATTATTAGGTACCTACGTCGCGTCGCGTCGTCGATTGATCAATTAAGCTGTATCTTACATTTTTTGAACGTTAGTGAAAATAAGACCGTGAAGTAATAATGATTGTTGATTACTCAGCGATGCTGAATTCTGCTATGATCTCACTTTTTAAGAATTTGAATGAACAAATTGCACTTATTTGACGCATGGTGATCAATTGATCATACAGTGAACTGATCGATTTGAATGAAAATTGAAAAATATTCGATGAGGTTGTTTTACATAACAGTATATAATGCGAAAGCGAAACAGTCTTTTTCCTGCCCGAATGAGCTAGGTTTTCTCTTAGAGTTTCAATGGAAAACTCTATCAAGCGTATTTTTACAACCTTTTTAATGACGAAGCGGAAATGCGGAATTGACTTGATTTAACTACGTTCCAAATCCAAAATAAACAACGTTGCTTTTTTTGGCTGAATGCTGAAATGGAAAATTTTCCGATTTTTTTCATTTTGAAATGCTGAAATTTTATTCGAGCCGTGGTGTCCGATCAGAAAAACAGGCGGAATTTTAAAAAAATAAATGGAATTTCAAGAATTTGCCAAAAATCTAAAAACAAATGAACTTTTTATCTGCAAGAAATTTGTGTAGATATAGTAGGTACATCTCTGCCTAATTTTTTTCAGACTTCATTTTCACGTTGACTTATTTTTATTTTTTTTAAATCGGAGAGTCTGAAGTTGAGTTTCTTCCTCATTTGCTGGATACGTCTACTTACCATCTGTTCCTACCTACCTAGTACCTAGACCTACACCTACATTTATCCTACTCGAGTACATATTTCTTACCTATACTTACGTACGTATGTATAATCCGCACATCTTTTCCAAGAAGTGCATTGTGTGGACCATCGGTCATCACGTCAACCATCTCTATCTCTGTGAGAAAGTTCAAGTACCACGTATAACATACCCAATCTGCGTGATCGTTGAGCGCCCGTCGCGTCGCGTCGTCCAATTCCTGAAATCCTTCCTGAAATACCTTGTCGTTCGAGAGTCATCGACATCGAGTGTGTGCGGCTGTGCACTCTGCACTGTACGTGTATTTTGTTGAATATAAAAGCACACCCGACCCGAGCCACCCGAACTTACGTGTACCATTAGAAGTAGAAAAATCAGTCGTCATGTTGTTCGTAGAATTAATCGATAAAAAACCTGTTAATTAAGACGACCAGCTATTCGGAATAGCCTGAGATGTGAGACTGAGAAGTACCTAATTTATATTTAGTGGTCATTAAAGATAACTATCTTCTCTAACGTAAGTAGCCCGATGCTCGACGTTGCTTCGCTGATAAAAAGAAGCATGGTACTCGTATAACCATAACCGTTGTGGTTTTAACAATATAAGCAACGCCTCAGTTTTTTTCTTGTCGAACGCCGCATACAAGTCCTATGTACGTATACGTATGTGTTGGTGTACGTGCTCGCTGGGTAGTTTATTCGTTCCAGAATCGAATCAGAAGGAGACATATTTTTTTTTTTTTAACTTAAGATTCAAAGTTGTACAGTAAAGTACAGTAGCTCAACGAAACCGGTGGTTTCTGGTTTAATGGAAAGTTATTGCCATGCCGATGCCTTAGGTAATTAGGTTGGTCTATGGTCTTGGTATATTCGTAGAGTCGGAGTCGGAGAATCGTAGATATACCCGTAGTATACTTACCTAGACCTACCTAATGCGGTGAAACAAGATGTAAGGTACTACTGCACTATTGGCTCACTTTGAAATGCCCCAGTGTCCTGCTATCGTGCTACCGTCCTCTTGTTGCTTACTCGGTGGCAGTAATTGTGTGATACTTGAGCGATGACGATGAGGTGTCCCTCGACATCGACTTATCGGATGTTTGATTCCAAGTTTGCGGTGTATGAAGGAATGTGAGCCCAATATTCATTGAGCAACCTACAGCACCCATACCAATGTATTATTAGATAATTAGATTAAGTACCTATCTATTAATGATTTTAACCCACGCAACGCATCACCAACATTCCAAAATAATATGTTTTCAACAATGTCGGCAACAGCTGTGAGTTATTATTAGGTAACCCTCCTCCCCTCCCCTCGGTACCATCGATTTGGGAATTCCGTATTGGTTTAGATGGCTTTGTGTTTTCATCAGGAATCTACTCGTATACCTACCTACCTACCTACCTATTTAGTAAACAAGAAAAGAAACGCCGGTTAACAAAGTTGAAGTTGTCAATTCGCGTGTAAATTAAATACATGTCAAATACCGTAAATTATGCATAAATATAGATACCGATTCAAACAATAATATGGGTATGATAATGCAGTTTTCAAACGACGAGGATAACGTTGCACAAGCGAAAAAGGTGCACGCCCAAGTGCACCTACTTATTACATAAACAATAAACATGCACATCTGACGCTAAGGACTCGTAGGTAGTCTACAAGTCTACATAGCACATAGGTACTGCATAGTACATACGTGAATCATATTCGAAAAGGAAAGAAATAAGGAAAAAACGAGGAAAACTCGTGACATGTCAATCGTGTCCAACGTAGCCTTATCTACCACATTGCGTGCTGGTAATTTTGTAGAGAGCAGATAGATTTTAGTTTTCCTGATACGCACTCGACACTCTGCTCGTGGAAAATACAATAAGACAATCGCGAATGAAAATTACAAAGAAATTGGCGCGTACTTGAAATGGAAAAGGTTACGATTGCTATAGTCAGCGTGTATAATTCCATAAACTATCAACTACCTACATATAACGTCAAATATGTACTTGCGTAAACAAAACAGACGCACATATCTCTTGAGAAATACACGTATACGTACCCACTACCCACTACCTATGCATTCAAGTATACTTACTGTAATATAGAAAAAAGCTGAAAGTAAAATGAACAACAATTTCTCTGGAGCGGAATTCAACTATATATTCATAATTTTTCTTTGTTTGAGGGGGGATGTGATGTGAATTTGTGAGTAGCGAGCTGAAAAGAACATTACAGAGTTTCTTTTTTTTTTTTTTTTTTTTTTTTAACTGGTGATTTTGAAAATCTGTAGAAATCAGGGAAATGTCAATGAATTTCGGATTTTTGCCGAATTCTTTTGAAATCCAAAGGAAGGATGAATCATCTATTGACTGATTTTTTTATTCGTCATTTTTCTCTTGCTGCTACTCATAGGCGGATTTAGAAAAATGGGTCAGGGGGAGGGGCTAAGCTCACGTCAATGGCATTAGAAGATTTTTTGGAAGAGTACAAACTGCAAAATAGATATAGGGACCAGAAAAATCTTATGAAGGAGATGTAGGAGGGAGCCTTCTCTGACATTTGTCGCCTCAACTAAGTTAAATTATAAATAATTGCGATTTTTATTTCTACTTGAGTGAAGCGAGGGCGAAGCTTTGAAAAATTGAATTTTCAATGGCCATAAAGGTGATTTTTCGTATATTAATGATTTCAAAATTCCTATTTGATGTTAGTTTAGGAGGAGGGGGAAGGGAGAACATATTCGCAGTCAGTGGCGTAGAAAGTTTTTTTTGGGAGAATTCAAATTGAGGAAGAAAACATGAAGTACCGAAAGGAATTTCGGGGGAAAGGAATATTCTATATTCTTCTTCAACGTTGCCTAAAAATAATTTGTGAATTGTGATTTTGTTCATGCCCGAGCGAAGCAAGGGCGAAGCATTGAAAAAATTGGGTATTTGATGCCCAGAAAATACATTTTTTTCACGTTAGGTACATTATTCGAGTTTGATTGTCAAGCAGTTTGACAATCAAAATCCAAAAATTAGGGGGCTAAGCTCTCCCCCTCGCCCCCCTTAAATCCGCCTATGTTGCTACTGCTGCTCCTGTTCTTCCTCCTCCTCCTTCCGATCTGGTAAATGAATACTTACATATCAGTAGGTATTACTTCTAATGAGAGGAAAGTACGACATAGACGATACGATTTTTGAGTTTATAACGAAAATTGGGGTATTGAAGTACGGTGAATCGATTGGTGTTGCCAGACTTTCGCAATCCAATCGGGTCGGAAACATGGTTTTTGGCAATGTCGGTCGCTCTACTGCATTCGGAAGTTCGGAACCAAACGGGGGACCAAGTCCACGCCATTTTTCGGTTTTCAACGTTTAAAAATTCCAGGTGTGACTTTTTTCCAAAAAATTTTCCACAGTTCAGTTCTATGAGTGTTGAATACATACGTAAAAAAAATCGTGTCCACCTTCATTACGCAATTTAAACCCAAAAAACTGCAGTTTCAAAAAAAAAAAAATAAATCAACTTTTCGGGTCATTTTACTTTTTTTTTCATTTTGATGTAGGTAAAATGAGATCGAAATCCGCCAGATCTTTTGACGCAATTTCAACGTTGAAATGATGTGATTGAGCATACAAAAGAGCCTCGCGCAATTTCGAGCCTTGAACGAACCTTTGGTCACCGACAAGAACCAAAAGGAGGCTAACCGTAAGTCCAAACCCGTTCTTTGGCCATACCTCCGACATACTTGATTTTTTTTTCGCAATTGCACGAAAAAGTGTCTCTTATGGTCCACTTTCAACAACCTGAAGCATGTTTTCCGCCGATTTTTACGTTAGGAATAAAACACGTTATTTTCGATTTTTGAAAAATGCAAAAAATGGACTTGGCACCCGTTTGGTTCTTGCCTATTCAATTGATAGACGGACTCGTGAATACTTGTGATGTGAAAAATCCTCAATCGAAAATCACTGAGAAACAAATCAGAATTGCAGCACAGGAGAAAATTAGTGAAAATTCACAGAAAATCGCTGAATTTTGCCGAACTTTCCTCATTCTGACAGTTCATCAATAACTTTACTGATTCATACTCGTAATGCGATAGTAAAGCTTTTGATCAGAGCATCCAACCTCCAACGTACATGCTGATGCCTTTCAACTTGCGGTTCGTCTGGCCAGTATAGCCTTGTCTTGTACGACTATGACTATACCAACTGGTCGTACTCAGCGCTTCGCTGTTGTTGCCAAACTTGGCTAAATTCTTAATATAAGAGGAAAATATGAAGAATTATGTGTTTATATTTAATACGATTCGTATTTTTGAACACGTCCACCCCGGTACACGACATACAGTCCAGTTTAAGAGTCAGAGTATATCGTATAGTATACCTAGACCTACCATAAAGAGCGTACCTTCAGCATACCCGAGTACATACTTATTATATGTAGGCTAGGTGTAGGTATATGCATGCATACGGTGTATGTATAGTGTATGGTGAATCTATATGGTTTACGGTGCGGTGTACGATGGTGTACCTCTACCTAGTACCTACTGTACTATGATGGCGCGGTTCGGGCTTCGGTGCAACAAATTTTTTGCTATATGTTCTTGGACCGGACCGGTTATATAAAAGGTAATATCGTATTACAGCTGCGCCAACGACCAACGTGCTCGGAATATATGTGATGTGCATACTTAGGCTAGGTGGCTAGGTATAGGTATAGGTATAAGCGTATTGAGCGAAAATGTATATCTGTGCGGAGTAATGGTGCGGGGTTACGATGGCCGCGCAAAATCGCAACGTTATCAGAAAACCATGCGTCTTATACGCCGAAGAAAAAGGATACTAGCACCGGCATCGGCATCGCCAGTTCGCCACTCCAGCAGTAATTTACAAACGACTGTATGACCTATTATACGTACGTCGTACACATTATAGCTCTTTACTTGATTTATAATGTAGACTCGCAGACAGAACCAATGTTATCTGCAACTGCCAACTTGTGGTTGGCTGCAAACAGATTATGTTACAGCGGCCAATGAGAAACAATGCACATGCATACCGTGCCGATACCGCTTCGGTTTCAGCGTCGACTTGGGCTTCACCGGCGCGGCGCGGCGCGGCGCGGCCTTACTGATTTTAAATGCCAACTTTTTATTACCCATAGCTATAGCTGTATAGCTATCGCAATGTATGTATATGTATATGTAATACCTTTACCTGATGGTGTGAGGAGAAAGTTGCAACTCGAATCGCAAATTATGCTGCATATGCTGAGAACACTGAGCTGTTTCTACTTCAACGTACCAAGACATGTACTTTTGCTTAGGTCTTTCTTTCTTCTTCTTTTTTTTTTTTTCGCAACATCACATTTTCAACGGAATACGTTGTAACCGATTTGTAGTGATGGAAAACTGGAATCAAAACTAGAACTGACAACTGAAAAAAAAACTGAAACTAAAACTGAAAAACTGGAACTGGAACTAAAATGAATTTCAGTTTTATACCAGTTCCACGGCATTATTTTTTGCAAATTACAATTTTTCTTTTCTTTTTTAAAAATTTTTATCCAATTCAAATCACTTCTCTATAAGTTCTTCTCTCACATTGGAAATCAATTTTTTTTTTAGAAAAGTTCGAAGTTTCGTCAACAAATTTCCAAATGAAGTAAAAAGCACCAAAGTTCAAATTTTTGAAAATTTGACGCGGAAAATTAGAAAATTTAGATGATTAATATTCAATTTATAATTTTTTTTACTAAAAATTAAAAAACAAAAATGAAAATTATGTAGAAAAGTGAATAAAGAAAGTGTGTTGTAAATTTGAAAATTTCATGTTTTTGTTGTAAAATTCAGGACTCAGGAAGTCAGGAACAGGAGTTTAAATTTCTTGAAAATCTGACTTCCCAGGTTTTTCCCCGAAATTTTTTGTGTTGAGCTTGAATACATGGAAAATGAAAAATTTTTACCTGCTTCGAAAAGAAAAGGAAAAACTACAAAGTTCAATTCATCAAATTTTTTGGTAACGAGTCGACTGAAAATGTTTCTTGGAACATTAGGTAGCTACCTGTGGACTACACCATTCTTAACGATAGGTGTTCAAACCAAAATCTGGGGTCAATGTAAGATATTCTTAAAATATCTTACTGGTGCAGGGTGCGAAGTGAACATTTCGCACCCTGTACAGTAATATACTATTACTTCATTGGTGTAGGTAAAAGGCATCAATACCACACTGTTTTCAGTGTGGTATCGGACCCTTTTACCGACGAGTTTTTTAAAGAATCAATACCACATTGTTTTCATCAATACCGCATTGTTTTCATTAATACCGCACTGTTTTCAATGTGATACAGCAATTGCACCCTTTTACCGATGTATGTTTTCTAGAATAAATCGTTTTTTCTACTTTTTTGGCCAACTGTATCAACTAAAGTGACATTTGGATTTGGATAAATTGTACGAGTTCAGACTGATGAATTTTCCAGTTTAAAAATACAAACACTATTCGGCGTATTACACTTCGAAAATTTCAAATAAACAAATACCTCAACTAGCCAGAAGGCCAAACCACACGATTTTAACTACAGATTTTTTTGAATTTTTCTCAAAGAAAATTTACTCTCAGAAACAGTGTGGCACTGATGCACTTTTTACCTACACCAATCAAGTAAAATTAATTACTTAACGCGTGTAATAAGTACGCAAACACCAACTCGTGAGGATGTTACAGCACTCGCCTGCGGCTCGTGCTGCAAAATCCCCACTCGTTGGTATTCGCGCACTTTTCCCACACGTTAAGTAATATAGGTACTATTTCTGGGGACAGTTGAAAATCGAGTTTTCGTTTTCCTTGTACTAAATGAACGAGAAAAATCTACCTTTGCGGTGATTTTCAGAACACTGAAATATTTTCCTTGGGAATTCATGAAAGAATAGCCACACGCACTCAGCGAAAATCGTGCCTGGTGCCGGTACTACTCAAGTACATACTTACTTTAGGTACCATAGAATTTCATGATGCCAGGCACAAAGTCATCATTTGTAATTTTTTCTTATGTATTATAGTTTGTTGTTTGCCGATGATTTAGCCAAAAACTTCTATGTTTAATATTACCAAATTCGCATGATGAAATCCGTAATTAAAATGTCGCGGTTTGATAAATTGGTAAACTGAAATTCTCTTAAAGATGTCAAATTCGTCTGATATGCGACAATTTTTTTTCGGATTCGCATCACGTCACACGATTTAAATATAGGTATGCTGTGAGTGAACCACTCCTGTTCTGAGAAACAAAGCTACAAGTGCGGCTTGCGGCTTTGAAAAAAAAAATGAAGGCGTGTTTTGTGTACAAAGTATTTAAAATTTGACCGAGGTAAGTATTAGAGCATTCTGATGCAGAGAGAAAAATATAATGAGAAAAATTCACGTCGGAATACTTGACATGTTTTTTGTTCTCGGTTCCTTCTCAAGCATCGTAACTGACCCTACCCCTGGTTCTTTGCCTGCCGCCGCTCTGGTTTCAAGTCGACGAAACTTATCAATCAAATTTACCAGGTTCAAATTTGCATTTTATATAAAATCGAATCGGTATCTAAATGAAACGAATTATGTGAAATGATCGCGTCGATGATTTTTAATCCCCCCCCCACCGATTTTTCGCAGCAAATTCTTTCTACGCGCGGTATACTTTAGCTGGCTAGCTTCTATGTATTAGGTATTTGGCTACATGCTTATCATTTGGTATTTTATGTGCTTACTGCTTATCGTACTAAACGCTAGCCAAACATCGCCGATATTATTCTCTATCTCTATCGATTCAATTCAACTTCCCTATCCCATATTAAAAAACGTTTCGTAAGGTCAAAAGTAACGCCATTGAACGATGAAAAAAAAGAACATTCGATTAGATACGTGCATTTAAATCAAACTACATACGTAAGTAAGAGTAACTCGTGTACTCGAACGGAAAAACGAAAAAAAAAAAAATCAGCTACAGTACCTATTCGGTTCACTTCACACTGTAATGAGATATCGCGTTTTGAATAAGTTCAATTTAGTACGCGTCGTCATTTTTCAAGGGCATTTGAAATTGAAAATGAAAAAGCAATAAGAAGCATTGAACGAGGTGAAATTGTCTTTCAATACAAAATAGGTAGTCCTTAGTCCATTCCCCATTACTCCATTTGTCAACTTGCGATGGCGCTTTAATGTTGAATATTGAAGTGTTCTCTGCTACTAGGTACGGCATTGGCAGTCATTAAAAGTATATCGCGGACACATGTGAAATACGTGCATTGGTACGGTCTACGGTCCTAAACTGCATAGGTTTAGGTTAGCTGCGGCCACGTCCGAACGTGGACGTTGTAAATTGTTTTATTGGATCATCAAAATGGTTGGGGAAAAAAAACGACAATCAAGTACTGGAAAGATAGGCATAGGTACGGCGAACATCGGGTATTATTATAGACTATAGAGATATTGATACCTACCTATGTAGAATGATATACTTGTATCTACTAGAAGTGAGTTTTTTTATTATTGAACATGTTTATTGCGATTGCGAATTGAACATATCAGCAGTCGATTGTGTACTTTGCCATACGATCGTAATACGCGAACGTAAACGTACCTAAACCTATACTATACCTACACCTACCTATCTACCATGTAGCAAATACGCTGGTACCATTTTTTTGTAAGTGTATTTTACGTAGGTCTAGGTACATAAGTACACCACCATACATTTAATTATCTACTTAATTAATTTAATCAACAATGACGCGGCGTCTTCAAGATTATAAAATAATGCGTGGTAATCGAATTTGAAAACGTATTGCTTCATTTCTTTCATTCTTTGTCGAGTGTAGGATTTTTTGATCGGAAGTTTTATTCGTTAATAATTTATATTGCCCAATTCTCAAAACGTGAAATCTATACAGTATGCTGTATCCAGGGATGTGTACCGATACCAGTACCGATACCGAAACGGTTTTTTTTTCGAGAAAAAGCTGTACCGATACCGATACCATACCGGTATTTTATTTTTGCATGGTACCGCTACCATTAGCAGTACCAAATGTATTTTTGGAACAATACCGATACCGATACCGATACCGGTATTTTTAGCGGTATAATCCCGATACCGATATCGATACCGGTATTTTTAGTGGTATAATCCCAATACCGATACCGATACCAGTATTTTTTATGGTACGGTACCGATACCAATACCAATACCGGTATTTTTTATGGTACGGTACCGATACCAATACCGATACCGGTATTTTTAGCGGTATAATCCCAATACCGATACCGATACCGCAGAAATAACGGTACACATGAGCGATTCTCAAGATTACGATCGTTTCGTTCTCGTTTGTGTGTGAGTGCTCGTTTTTCTTTCAACAGTTTCAACATTTTTTTTCGAGTGTTCGTTTTTCTTTCAACAGTTTCAACATTTTTTTTTTCAATGTCGCTAAAAATACTTAAATCATTTTTATTTTCAAACTTTTTTCGACTTATTAATTTTTTTCACCTCCACTACCCCTAGATTTCAAGTATATTTCTTCCAATCACAATTTTTTCTCGAAATCTTCATACTTTTCTTTAAAAATTTTCAATCTTGAAATTATTTTCTCAAATTTTTTTACCAAATTTTGTAATTTTCCTCAAAATTCAAAAACAGTCAATCAAAACTGTTTTTTCATTTTTTAAAAACTTCAAATTTTTCTGTTAATTCTTTTCAAATTCCGAATAAGTTTTATAATGAATGTTTTCTCAATTTTTTTAATCTCATGATTTTTTCTCGAAAATGTTTCACTCAACATTAGTTCTAAATTTTCTCAACTCGCCTTTTAAATGAAGTTATATCAATATTTTCATTTAAAAAATATTTTCAATCACTTTTCGAAGTTCAATTTTTTTTATTTAAAATGTTTACAAATCCCACGTTTTTTCAGCATTTAAATGTATAAGTATATACCACGATTTTGTTCAAAAATTTTCATTTTCTCTAACTTTTCAATTTTAGGTAGGTAGTTGGAAAAATTTTGATTAAAAAATTCGGTGTTTTGAAAAATTTTAGAACAAGTTCAAAGTTTCAGAAATTTTAAACAAAAGAATTCAAGTTTTGGAAGAATGTCGAAAATATGGTACCGATGCGGATACCGGTATTTTCGCGGTATAATCCCGATACCGATATTACTTGTGGTATGATCCTGACACTGATACCGCTACCAATACCGGTATTTTTTTACGGCATGATCCCAATACCGATACCGATACCGGTATTTTTAGCGGTATAATCCCAATACCGATATCAATACCGGTATTTTTAGCGGTATAATCCCAATACCGATACCGATACCGGTATTTTTAGCGGTATGATCCCAATACCGATATCGATACCGGTATTTTTAGCGGTATAATCCCAATACCGATACCGATACCGGTATTTTTAGCGGTATAATCCCAATACCGATATCGATACCGGTATTTTTAGCGGTATAATCCCAATACCGATATCGATACCGGTATTTTTAGCGGTATAATCCTGATACCGATATCAATACCGGTATTTTTAGCGGTATAATCCCAATACCGATACCGATACCGGTATTTTTAGCGGTATGATCCCAATACCGATATCGATACCGGTATTTTTAGCGGTATAATCCCAATACCGATACCGATACCGGTATTTTTAGCGGTATAATCCCGATACCGATATTACTTGTGGTATGATCCTGACACTGATACCGCTACCAATACCGGTATTTTTTTACGGCATGATCCCAATACCGATACCGATACCGGTATTTTTAGCGGTATAATCCCAATACCGATATCAATACCGGTATTTTTAGCGGTATAATCCCAATACCGATACCGATACCGGTATTTTTAGCGGTATGATCCCAATACCGATATCGATACCGGTATTTTTAGCGGTATAATCCCAATACCGATACCGATACCGGTATTTTTAGCGGTATAATCCCAATACCGATATCGATACCGGTATTTTTAGCGGTATAATCCCAATACCGATATCGATACCGGTATTTTTAGCGGTATAATCCTGATACCGATATCAATACCGGTATTTTTAGCGGTATAATCCCAATACCGATACCGATACCGGTATTTTTAGCGGTATGATCCCAATACCGATATCGATACCGGTATTTTTAGCGGTATAATCCCAATACCGATACCGATACCGGTATTTTTAGCGGTATAATCCCAATACCGATATCGATACCGGTATTTTTAGCGGTATAATCCCAATACCGATATCGATACCGGTATTTTTAGCGGTATAATCCTGATACCGATATCGATACCGGTATTTTTAGCGGTATAATCCCAATACCGATACCGATACCGGTATTTTTTACGGTATGGTACCGATACCAATACCGATACCGCAGAAATAACGGTACACATCCCTGGCTGTATCTGATCGGTGATCGATTTATTTAAGTAAAAAAGTCCCGAACGAGGGAGGGGGAATTATCCTATCATTGCACCGCTCTAATTTTCTTGATTGGGAACTTTCATCCTAGAAAAACTTGATGAAACGGGAGAGAGTGTTTCAAGATGATGTCATTTTATCGGATGCCCAAGTATGAATTTATTGATACCTAGATATAGCATTTTTGAATTTCCCATTGGTATAGATAATACCAATTCACCTTTCAAATTAGGAAAGAATGGGATACTAAAACTTAAAAGGGGTTCTTTCATCCGTTCAAATTTCTGAGAACGTCGGTCACTTCATCGAAACGTATGCTTACGTTTGTTATCCCTTATCAGTTCGTCTCGCAATATCGTACCGTTATCGGAAACTTCGTGACGTGAAAAAATGACAAACTATTCCGAATTAATTGTATCACGAATGCCTGAGATATTTCTGGTTACCCATGATAGATATACTATTAAAATAACAAGTACCCAGCGCCTTATTTTCCATATCGTGCAGCTTCAAAACTCGCGACTTGGCATGACACTACGATTGACGAAACGACCAAAAAAGGTTTCTGCGGAGATTAAGCACGTCTACGGGCAGATTTAACAGAAAAACAGGACATATTGAGATCGAGCTTGAGCTCAAAGCTCGGTACGTAGACGTACTACGTAGACGTACTACGTAGACGTACATGGGTACATGAGGCAACAGCAAAAGTTATTGATTAAGATTAATGTCACTATGAACATAACATGTGATACGTTTAGTATTGAGGTTGTTTACCAAACGTGACATAGATGAAGAGAAACGTGAGCACATGACCGCCACACCGTATTAGGAATGTAGCATCTATCTAAATATAAGTGGATAGTTACTAGTTAGGCATCTATCCCTAATCTACTCGTGCCTCAGCTAAGCTTTCTGTTGTAGAATAGAGAAAAAAATCCAAATGTCAACGTTGACACAGGTGTGTGAGACTGAGACCTTTTTCTGTGCAACCAACAACCGCCGACTTCCCCCTCCCTCTCCTCTTGGTCTATACGTCGCGCTAAAGAATTGCTTAATGAAATGATAAAATAAACTTCTCGTATGTATGGTACCTTACCTACAACTACATACAACTACAACAGGTTAGGAGGAAAGCGGCGCGGAGGTGTCTAATGCCTCCTTTCGTTTCTATTCGTAAACATTTTAAATTCGGATGATGAGCTTCGGTGTACGCGTACGGTGGTTTACCGTTGACCTCGAGAGTACGCGTTTTTTGGCTGTGCTGCTGTGCCAAGAGATACCTAGACCTACCCACTTGAAATTGAAAATCCAAAGAAGAAAAACTTATCCGTTGGCGAAATAAAAGGATTAAAAGAGCTGTGTGGTGTAAGAGAAGAGCAGCTTACCCCGCCCCGGCGACTTGGTTACAAGGGCCTTACATGCTCGTCCATCTATGTACAGAAAGGTACTGCACCATGTTAGTAATTAGTATAGGTATTGGAATTTTTTGCTTTTGTTTTGAATTATTTTTCAACCTCATTTTTTTATCGACGTTTTGACCTTTTGGTACATATTCGTCTCGCTGAGTTTGCAACACTGCTCTAGAGATCGTATTCCTTTATAAGTCACTGATAATGTTTAGCACATTGATTTTATCAATGACGTAAATACGGGGGGGGGGAGACACCATCCACCAGACACCCTTCAAAAATGAATTTTTTGGACATCAAAAATCAAATTTTTTCAAAGCTTTGCCCTCGCTTCGCTCGGGCGTAAGTAAACCAAATGTTTGTTAATTTTGACTAGTTCAATAGTAAAATCACTATTTAAATTACAAAAGCCGTTCAAAAAGTATGATACCATGACCGATTACAGAAAATCGAAATAATTAGTATGAAGATATTTTTACTTTGGGTTACAATTTAGAGACAATGTTGCCAATATTTCGCAAAAAAAAACATTTCTGTAAAATTAATTTTTTAAAACTTTTAATCGCTTTTCTGTAATTGGCCTAATTACTTGGCGAAATTCGCTAATTTTTCAAAGGGTTTCACTAATTTTTCAGCAAAATTCAAAAATTTTACTGATTTTTCAGTGAATTTTCATTGTTTTTTTCAGTGATTTTTCTCACTGATTCGTTTTCAGTGAAAATTTTTTCGCTGATTTATAAATGAGAGAGGCCAATTGTAGGTACCTACCTATAGCCCTTCCACCAATGACTCAACTACCCAACTTATATTATAATATTTTACGTTTTTATTAGAATAAAAGAACGGCGAAAGGGCGAAGGGCGAATGGAGGAGGAAAAAGGTTGAAAAAACTGGTCGCTTGAACCAGTTTCGAATTAGCGGCATAGCATAGAGAAAAGAAGAAAACTAGTCGAGACATTTCAAACTGTGCACGCCATCGTAAATATTCGAGGTATTTTTTCGAACGATTTAAGTTTTTGGTATCTATTTTGTTTTTTTACTCGAAACAAGAAGAAATGAATACGAATAGGTTTTTGTATGCTCGATTGCGGTATACGACGAGTACATAGAGAAAAATTATAGGTTTTGACTTACGCGTATGCAGTACCTCTACCTAGACCTACTACCAATGCATCTGTACCATCTACTTGTGTACTCTATTATACTCGTGAGCGTAGAATTAGGTGTACGACAGAAAAATTTGTCGGCGTGTGTATTTGGGTCGGTCGGTTGGTCGGTATTTATTTTCATGTTCGAACGATTATGATGATGAAATGATTTGGGTAGGTCTAGGAACGGGCGGAGCGGGACGGACGCGGGCCAAGCGTAAAACGTAATAATACTAATTAGGCGTTCGCGTAATTCGGTGCCTGAGTACATAAGTCTAATTGCCTTCTACAGTTCAGATGACTGAAAGCACAAAGACCAAGAACAAGTTTGCCATTATTGGTGGATAGGTGCGGCGAATTGATGGACGAAGGGCACCCTCCAGTGCAAGTTCGAGTCACATTTTTATTTCTTGAAGTATCGAGTAGATTACCACATAACTTACGATGTTACGATTAATACATAATATATCTACATGAGACCTTATTAGGTCCAAGTTTTTGTTACTTATTGCCTAGATCCTTTTTTGCTCCTGATTTTCAAACATAGTAACTTGGCGGCTGCAGTCCCTATCTAATTTTACGAAAGGTCACGTTCCTTCAATCGGTTCATTGCCTTCGTTTTTGATTATATGATTGTTATTTTTATAGTTTTTTTTAGCCAATTTGTTACGTCGGTTATTTGTTATTATTTTTTTGGTCATTTTATTCAATTTTTAAACAATTTTTTCATCAGCTCGTCACTTTGATGTTTGCTCAGTTAATTACCTTTTCATCTTTTTCAAATTTTAAAAGATTTTATGTCGGCGTATTATTATTATTTTTTTTTTTGGTAATTTTATAAGGTTTCAAGTAGGTTTTTCATTTTTTTGATTTTTTAGTCATCAACTCCTTGGTGATCGTGCTAGTCATTTCGTTACTTCAGTTCTTGGTTAGTCGAATAGTGATCACTTTTTTCTGTCTTTTCAAGAAAGTTTCAAGTTAGTTACCTAGTAGCTAATACTTATAATTACGAGTAAGTATATTCTTTTGTCGTTTCATCAGGAATTTCAACGCTTTTTCGGAGGGTTTCTATGTCTATGCCAGTTTTTTGTATTTTTTAATTATCGACTGAATAATGTTTTATTATATGGAAATGAGTAAAAAAAAAAGATTGGGAGGAAGGGGATATACCGATATAGTCCCTCCAGCCTCGATTCCGGCTCCAGGACTTTTGATGGAGTTCTTCCGGCTTCAGCGCTATCTCTGAGAATTTCTTAAAAGTGGCTCCGGCTCTGATATTTTCATCAAAATGCCTTCAGCTCCGGCTTCAAAAAAAATCATCCGGAGGGGAGCCCTTCTCTCTCCGGCTTCACTCTGGATTCTTGGCCGTCCCAAAGATCCGAAAGAGACCCTCCTCCCCCTGGCTTTGGCTCCAGCTCCGAAATTTTCTATCAAAGTCCCTTCTGCTCCGATTCTGGCTCCAGGGCTTCCAGAAAAGTGCCTTCAGCTCCAGCTCCGAAAAATTACCTAAAGGGACCCTTCTCTATTCGGCTTGAATCTGAATCTGTGTATCTTTCAAGTGAACGGATTCGAGAATTTGGTATTCGAGGTACAAATTTCCGGAGAAATTGCCACTCGGAATTTTGGATTGAGGTGAATGTCCTGGAATTGCGTGGAAAACAATTTAATATAGCTCTATCAGGTCAATAGTAAGTAGGTATGGTAATAGGTATGCAGTGCACTGCAGGTGCAGTAAGTATGTACTATCGAGATTAATTACCGATGCGATGCCTTATTCGCGCGGTATTTGTTTTTTTATTTTCTCATTTTCCATCGTTCATTTGGATTTCGGTTCGGAATTTTGTGATTTACATATTCCATGCCAATTACGGCAATTACGCGTACCTACGATTATGAAACAACTGCGTGTTTTTTCAAACTTCCATCGAAAACGTTCGCGCTCTAAAAAAAAAAATTGGATCCATAATACCTACTTACAAGTTCTCTTTTATAAAGTAGGTAGTTGTGAAATCGAGATTAAGTCGATAATTCCATCACTCTTAAATTCGACCCCTTTACTACCGTGATCTTATGGCCTTTTGTTTATCCGTCAGTCCGTCAAGTTGATAATTATATCACAAAGGTCGATTCAGTCGTAGGTTGCGGTTATTGATCATATACCTAATTATTATTATGCTATAACAATGGCTCCTATTTTCCGTTTGTGTGAATTTACAGTCGTAGGTATTTATGTACTTATCTTTAGATTATGTTAACACATTATAAAGAAGGTGGAATGTTTCTAGAAAATACTGGTGAGGCGTTTACCACGTCTTAATTCGCGATATTATTTTCATTTCATAATCATATTTTATTTTACTGAGCGATAAAACTGAAGACGTGATAATAGAGGCGAATCGCGTATTCCGCGAAGAAATCAGTCAATATTTGCGCTTATTTTCTACTCATTATTGCATATTCACTTCGCATCCGGCTGACCGAGCATCTCGATTTGTATGCAAATTACCTAAACAAGTTCTATATTTATTTCCAGCGACCATCCAACCATCATTTTTCCGTCTCCACAAATGCCTATTACCTTTCTAATAATCGTTCGATTCTTTTCTCGAAAATCTATGCGGTGGTAGATTTTTCGCATTTTCAAACAAGAAAATGGCTTAAGATGTGTTGAAAAATGGCCATTTTTTTTGCTTTTCGGACATAATTTTTCCAATTATCTTTTTTTCCATGAAATTTGTATTTGATTTTTTATAATCGTCGTTATGAAATTTTTTGTAAGTAAGAGAGTTGGCTGAAACACTGCCAGTATATTAAACACATCGGGGGTCGAAATGAGCCGAGCAACTGCGTCGATGCAGCGGCGGGTTGCGGCAACTAGATAATAGTTAATGAAAAGAAAGAAAAAAAAAAAAAAGGATACTGGGATGTGGTGTGCGGTAGGCCAGTGTTATTTTTAAAGCCACCATTGATGGAGCGTTTACTTGTTGCGCCGCTGCTGCCGAATAAGGCAACCTACTGGCATCTCGCTCTCACCGACAGCGTCTTTACAGCAAGAGTTGTCCTTCTTTGCCTTTTTTTCTTCTTCTTTTTCTCGTTATTATGCTGCATATGTGTGCGTTGTATGCACGAGGCTTGTCAGGAGTCTGACGTATTGAAACTGGAAACCGGCAGCTATTATATTGAAAGCGAATAACTCGGTTGAGCATTTTAGCTGAGCAAGACTTGAATTGAGGCAAGTTCGACGTGCCTGTGAAGCGCGACAGGAGTTCTCCACCTTTCATCTCTGTTATATACGTTCGTTATCTCCTACGCCAATCTATCATCGAATTCCAGCGTCAATCATCCGTCGGTACTTTTCATTTTTTTTCCACTCTCTTACGCCCTTCTAGTATTTGTTTCATGTTAATCATCCTTTTTTTTTTTTTTTTTCCGGGTCATCTCATTTTAATTTACACTTGACTGTACCATTAATATGGCAATGAACCGAGTTCTCAGCATTCTTTATAATCGATATATCACTCGAGTTTGAAGGAATTTTCCATTTTCTTTGTATTGGTAACACGCAACTACTTACGGTAGGCTACACTAGGTTTAAATGCAGTTTATTGTCAGATCTTGGATGTGGAATAATTCATTTAACCATTTCAGAGTTGATTATTATTTTAAAGGGTACCCCCGGATAAGATAGGCGAATCGGCCTAAGAGCTACATTTTGAAATTGACCCCCGGACATTATTAGGGACCCCAAAAAATGATTTTAGGAAATTTTTTCAACTCCTCAACTCACCCCCCTTTACCCCCACCCCCCAAAATAGCGAATTTTCCTCAAAAAATCATATCTCCGAACCTAATGGACCAAAAATTCTGAAATTTGTGTGGTGTATACAGGGAGTGGTGACCAATATTTGAGAATTTTTTCAGATTTTTTTTGCACTGCCTTCTAGCCAAAATTCCACTTTGAAACTTTAAAATCGCCATAATTCTGAAACTAAAAGATCTGCTTTTTTTTCTTTTCGGTACAAATATAGTCCTACCATGGTACAATATCATGATATTTTTTTCAGATTTTTCGAGTTGGTAGAACAGACCTAAAAATGCGATTTACTGCTCAAAACCACCAATTTCGCCATTCACGTAACGAAAAATTTTGAAATTATTTATGTGGTGTATACGGGGAGTGGTGAACATTTTTTAAGAATTTTTTCCGATTTTTTTTTGCAGTGCATTCTAGCCAAAACCCCACCTTCAAACCTTGAAAATTGCTCGAATTCCAAAATTAACAGGCAAACGTTTGTTCTACTTTTTGAAACTGACCATCGGACATAATTAAGAACACCAAAAAAGTCTTGGGTGCATCTCCCACCTTTCACTTCATCCCCCCCCCCCCGAATACTGGATTTCGTCTAAAAATCTCATCTTGGTACCTAATGAACCAAAATTTTGAAATTTTTCTATGGTGTATATGAGGAATGGTAACCATAATTTGAGAATTTTTTCGGCCTTTTTTGCGCTGTGTTTTAGCCAAAACCTCACATAACGTTTTCATAATTGCTCTACTTTCAAAACGAAAATACATACCAACTTTTTTTTTGTGCAAATATGGTTTAGCTGGGACAATATGTCACCGTGTCAGACAATCAACATTAGGTGTCAAAATTTCAATTCAGCTTCTTCCCGGAATTTTATAATCTGAAGCCTTAAAATTGAGTCAAAATTCACCCTTTGAACAGGGACACAGAGAGAGGAACAAACTTTTGAGAATTCTTTCAGATGTTTTTTGCAATGCATTCTTGCCAAAAACACACTCTTAAGCAACAACTAAAAAGAACGAATGTATATCTGGAGAAATTCAAAGTTTAAAAGGCAAGCGTTTTTTGGTTTTTTAGCTGGAATACACTACAAAAAACATTGAAAACATTTTCAATAGTTTGTTACCTCCTCTGTTTTCACCATAATAAATATTAAAATTTGTGTATGGCGCGGGGAAAAGGTACTTAAAGTCGGATTTCTCAAAAATGAGTTTTTTTACTAAATGAGAGGGAAGGTATGTGGTACATTTTAAGACTTGTATGAGCAATGAGAAAATCATGACTTTCAAAAAAAAAAACGAGAAAAACACGTTTAAAGCATCATAGAGGTCTGAACTGCTTAATAATGCAAAAAAAAGAGAATTAATCGCCCATTTTTCATATTTTTGGCTCTAGCGAAAAATTAAGTATGTTTTCCGACTTAAGATACTTTCCTGAACCTGCACGGTATGCATTTTCGTTTATATGAGTAACAAAATGGTTATTTTTGAACAGAAAAGTGCATTTAAAATTGGGCAATGTGACCACGGTGAACCAAACCGACCTTAGGTATATGCAAAACCAAGTTTTCAAAATGCGAGCTATGAAAATTAGCGGTGCGATACTGATAGAAATGAGGGTTTTATTCGCTTGTATGGGCTATTAACTACATTTTTCATTTGATCATTATGAATTTTTGGGATTTCGGGTGGATTTTCACTTAATTTTAAGGTTTCAGAGTATGAAATTCCGGAAAGGAGCGAAAATTAAAGGTAGGTATGTTTTTTAGTTTTGAAAGTAGAGCAGTTATAAAGTCATTAAGTGAGGTTTTGGCTAAAACACAGCGCAAAAAAGGCCGAAAAAATTCTCAAATTATGGTTACCATTCCTCATATACACCATAGAAAAATTTCAAAATTTTGGTTCATTAGGTACCAAGATGAGATTTTTAGACTAAATCCAGTATTCGGTGGGTGTGTATGAAGTGAAAGGTGGGAGATGCACCCAAGACTTTTTTGGTGTTCTTAATTATGTCCGATGGTCAGTTTCAAAAAGTAGAACAAACGTTTGCCTGTTAATTTTGGAATTCGAGCAATTTTCAAGGTTTGAAGGTGGGGTTTTGGCTAGAATGCACTGCAAAAAAAAATCGGAAAAAATTCTTAAAAAATGTTCACCACTCCCCGTATACACCACATAAATAATTTCAAAATTTTTCGTTACGTGAATGGCGAAATTGGTGGTTTTGAGCAGTAAATCGCATTTTTAGGTCTGTTCTACCAACTCGAAAAATCTGAAAAAAATATCATGATATTGTACCATGGTAGGACTATATTTGTACCGAAAAGAAAAAAAAGCAGATCTTTTAGTTTCAGAATTATGGCGATTTTAAAGTTTCAAAGTGGAATTTTGGCTAGAAGGCAGTGCAAAAAAAATCTGAAAAAATTCTCAAATATTGGTCACCACTCCCTGTATACACCACACAAATTTCAGAATTTTTGGTCCATTAGGTTCGGAGATATGATTTTTTGAGGAAAATTCGCTATTTTGGGGGGTGGGGGTAAAGGGGGGTGAGTTGAGGAGTTGAAAAAATTTCCTAAAATCATTTTTTGGAGTCCCTAATAATGTCCGGGGGTCAATTTCAAAAAGTAGCTCTTAGGCCGATTCGCCTATCTTATCCGGGGGTACCCTTTAGCATACAACGAATAAATATCTATTTTTTAAAAAAAGTTTGCGTGTGGTGTGTGTAAAGGGGGGGGGGGGGTGGTGGTTACTAGTTAGTCTGCAATCAGAACCGATGAAAGTTGGGCCGAATTCCGCCTAGTTGCAAAATCATAGCTACATCCCTCCTTCTCTCCCTGCAGTTATCAGTATATAGCCCTCCAAGACTGCAAAAAGTAATTATTTATCGAGCAATCGAGCTAGAACCGAATAAGTCCCTCGTACCTCGTACCTACCAAAGAATAGAAATAGTTCTAGTTGTCGTCGGGTTAAATTCATCTGCGAAAGAAGAACGCACTGACATTAAAAACTCACGGAATCGGAATGCGAATTCGAATTGTGAGCGTATAATTGCAGAAGCGAAGTGCAGAACAATAAAATATGTCGTGACTATGAGACAAATAATATGCTCTTCTAAACGAGTAACAAGTCACGTTTAAAAAACACGTTATGTACTCGTACCTATACTTAGGTGTATAGGTGTGCGCGTAATTTTCTTCACTTACCTGTATGTGCATGTAGACGCGTAGACGTAGAGACGTATAGAGGCATAGGTAGTGTGCGAGTGCGTTCGCGAGTAAAACTTTGCAATCACGTTGTAAATGTGTGGCATTTGTGTATTTTTGAAATCATTTTTACACGTAGATAGGTACGCGCAGAATTTAAAAATTAGAGCGTTCAAATTGACCGAAACTGATCTGTAACTGGTTGTGGTTTGATTTCCACGCGGATTGCACATAGTAGGTACATTACATACTTTGTATGTATCGTCAGATTTACCAGTAATCTGAAGTACTTGGCTATTAATTAATTGATGTACTTACTTACATATGATCTAATTTGATAAGTTCGGTTTTTCTTGCGATTTAATTACCTCAAATTATGACGATTCATATTTCCTGGGTAATGAATCGCCGAGCGCTAAATAAAATCTCCCATACCCAATCATCTCTGCAATTCGTAGTACTACATGGATTAGTGTATAATGGTAACGTGCAGATGAAAAGTAAATCGTCCATAATGATCGAAAGAAATTTCATAATTATTAGTCATATTTCAATTAAATTCATCATTAGTAGGTACTTAGGTATGGTACCTACGTATCACTTCGAAGTCTGAATGATCGTACGCAATCTTATGTCTGTATAAAATCTCAAAAATTATCATACTTGATTCCTTGAAGCTTATTCATTGAAAAATTTCAAAATCCGATGCTAACATTTTTCTCTGAAATCTTTATGAACTTGAAAAATTTCCAATTTCAAAGATACCTATACGAATATAGGTACCTAGACCTACCTAAACAACGCAAAATGTCGCCTTTTTCTACAACTGGAAATAACCCATTTTGGAGAAAATTTTCCGACAACAATCAAATTGAGAGGTTTTAGCACACTATGTCCATTTAACCCAGGAGAAATGTATACGTTGAAAAAAGAAATATAATTATGTTACCTGCTATTTTATCGCGTAAATAGTTTGTATATGATGTCTAGAGACTCTGATAAATTCGCACTGCCCCCACCCCTATTGCTTTCTGGGGGGGGGGGGGGGGGGGTGAACTTCTTATGGGGGAGAAAATTGTTTTGCACCGATTTCGCTCAAATTCACGTTGATGGTTATTTAGGGGTAGAAGTACATCCGCAAATAATTTCAGCACCCCTCGACCTCAGGAGGCTGCCCCATAGCCTCCCAAAGTTGTACATTTTTGACCAAAATGACAAAGAAAAAACTGGTGATAAAACCACCCCAACAATTGAATTTTGAAAATTTTGACATTTCCTGAATATATTTTGAGATGATGAATCCAACTAGCGTAGATATCACTTTTTTCATTCGTAGAGTATAGTCGTCTCAGGAACTCTTTCAATGTATACGATCGTGAATTTTTGAAAACTTGGAAAAAATTCAAGTTGAGCAAATATTTGCATTTATTAGGTACCTAGCATAACATCATTTGTTGTGGGCTCGTAAAAACATACCTACCTAACAGAAATCAAAAGCTTCATTTACAAGTGAAATTCTGCGATAATTTCACATTCGATTGTTATACATTATTATAATTTTTTATTGTGTGTATAAGTAATTATCGTAACTGCTTAGAAATTTTGAAAATTAGAAAGAAGAAAAACAATGTATAAGTATATCTGGCATTGAAACGAATGAGGATGATTACGTAATTGCTTCACATTTCAATGAAATTTATCTGTAAAAAAAAAATTGAAATTATTTAAATTTCGATACCTAATTACGTACTTATCTGACATTTCAATGTATTGGTTTACAGTCTTGATTACTTACCTATATATCAAGTTCTAAACGATGCTGTCATTTTTTAATGAATAGAAGTATCGAAGTGACTTCAACACTTTTGGATGTCATAATGAGTATGAGATGGGCGCTGGTCCTAGAAAAATCCTCTATATAATTTTTTGAAGCCTTTGAAAATGGCTCAGTTCAGTTTTCATTGCTTTGTTCTAAGTATCTATTTATTTTCATTTTCTGCAATCAGTAACAAGTTTTCGATTCCGATTTTTTCAATTTTCCAATAGCAGGTATCGCTTCTGCGGTTGTGGCTTAACGCTATTACTTGTACTAGGCATCGATTTAAAAAAAGTTATTGCGATTTTTACAGTCATCTTCTTATACATGCAGTGGCGTAGCCAGAAATTTCTCATGGGGGGGGGGGTGTAAACTTCCAAAGTTTTTGAGAAATTTTTAGTTCACCTTTCATTACCCCCCCCCCCCCGGTGACGTACCGATAGGGAAAGGGGGGAGCTTCCCCCCCAGAGAAAATTTTTTACTTGTGAGTTGGGAAAATTGAGCAATTCAACACATCAGTTGGGAAAATTGGGCAGTTGGGAATTAGTCACTTTATCGACTGAAAATTCATCATTTTCCCAACTGAAATTAATGTATCATTTTTCCAAGTTGGAATTCAATAAAATTTTCACTTGTTAGTTTAAAAATTTCGCCCTCGCTTCGCTCGGGCATGAACAGAATCATAATCCACCAAACTATTTCAAGTAACAACAGTGTTGAAGAAGGCTCCTTTTATTCATTTTCCTGAAAATACTTTCGATCTGATACTCTGTGTTTTTATTCTCAATTTTTACGCTCCCAAAAAAGCTTTCGACGCGACACCATTGATTGTGAATATCTAATGGCTACCTACATTCTTACCCTCCTCCCCCTCTCAAATTACATCAAATAAGAATTTTGAAGGCCTTCAAATAAGAAAAAATGGATTTTTTAGGCATTAAAAATATAATTTTTTCAAAGCTTCGCTCGGGTATAAATTAAATCATACTTGTGTATACATTATTTGAGGTGATAGGACCAAAAAAGGTTCCTTTTTACTGATTCTTCATAAAATTATTCTGGTATTTCAAGTTGCATCCATTTTGAGTTGGGAATTTCATGAATTCGAGTTGGGAATTTCATGAGACCTCCCCCTCCCCTGAAAAATACCTTCGGTACGGCACTGCCTCCCCCCCTCACCCCTTCGCCCTACCTACCCTAAAAATACACCAAGTATGAGAACAGTAAACTCATAATTTGAAACATTTTACCGACTTTTTTTATTGATAAATTTATCAAGAAATCACAATTACACGGGTGTTATCAAGTTCTTATACAATTTGCGTAAAATATTTAGAGAAAAAACTTCGATAAAGGTGTAGGTAATTTTAGAACAAGCAACTTTCAAACTACTTATTTTGACCTTGAAAAAGGAAAATAATAACCAGAAACTTCAACCAATGGTGCCAGAAGCTTCCTTTGGGAAGATACGAAGTGGGAATAGTGACTTAGAATACCAAGATGGAGGCTTTTTTTGCATAATTATTGCAAACAATCTGAATAATTGAGATGTTCTTTATGCCCGAGCGAAGCAAGGGCGAGGCTTTGAGAAAATTTAATTTTTAATGCTCTAAAAAGTCATTTTTCACGTAAATTTTTGATCTCAAGGGGGGAGGAAAGGGAGGGGGTCCAGAACCCCTGGACCCCCCCCAGCTACGCCACTGTATACATGTAGGTACATACACTATACCTGCAGTATACGTACATCATACCTACCTATGGAACACATGGGTGTACCACTTTTAGCACTTTTTAGCTTCTTTTACCCGGGTATACATACGTACGTATTACATATTTGCCTTTGCCATGAATTATGACAAATGAGGATGTATTTACTTCCTAATACCTAATACCTATGTGTGTGCTTGCCGCGGTATACAGCAGCTTGCACATTTAGCAGGGTTCATGGCATTTGGCATTGGTATTGGTACATGCAAGTTGAATTGGAATGAGTCAGAGAGCTCAGCACAGCTCTGCAGCTTGGCCACAATAATTATTTGCATATTATTATGTACTCGAAATGTCGAGAATATGAATATCATTATAATAGGAAATTGTCTATCACGTTTCTGAGAAATATCGCGCCAGACGACCATTGCAATAAATTTTCTCCATGCTCTTCTATATACCCTCTATCCTCTACGTTGTATGTAGTAGTAGTGGCCCAGGAGCGAGTATTGGGTATTACCACATTTATACGTAACACGTAAGACGTACTACCTACCACCTAGTACCTATTACCTTCATACATAGTATATAAGAAACGTATGCGGCTATGCTTGTTTTTTCATTTTCGAACAAGTGGATTACTCATACACTCTGTACAAGGGGGAAGTTTGACGATTCATATTTTTGAAAAATGAAGAAATCGGCAGGATGAAAATATGTGTTTTTTCCGTGCCCTAATCGAGAATTTTTTGAAAATTTCACCATTCGAGATCGCCAAAAAATGCCTTAACGAATGAAGAGAAAATTATTTTTGAGAAAATTATTCTTCAAATTCGATAATTTACATTGCATTTGCCGAAAATTTGTCCGTTTTCGACAAAATTAGTAGAATTTTTTAGAAAATTTGTTCTAGGGGTGAACCACCCCTGCACTTTCCCCTTCCTTCGTTTTGTCTCTGATAGTATCTATAATTTTATATAATTAGGTATGTAATGTAGTGCTGTACATACATTGCAGCGGTCGGTGATGAATAATTGAAATGGAAATTTCTACTTATTTTGCATGTTAGTCTAGGTGTACCTAGTACCTACTACCTACCTACTACCTACTTGGCGCAAAACTGCTGGCAAATGATTTTTCTTGACGACCCGATCCGATCCGATCCCGTACATTCGCTACGTGTTATTTTTGTACGCAATGCTGTTATATGAATATATGAATTTACATTGATAGGCTAATGATGAAAAACTAGAGATTGAGTATTACAACAATTAACAACGCGGTCTCGATCGAATATCTATACACACATAGGTAGAAGGTAGTAGGCAGCTAGGCACTACCTACCTAACCTTCATATGTACAAAATCTGTCTAACATGAACGTAAGTGTGAAGTGTTTACTGTTTATGCAGCATATGCGCAATAATAGGCTTACTTGCACGTGAGTCTATTGCATTTGCAATTTGCATCTAATCTAAATACAACTCGCACGACAGCAGGTAATAATAAATCGCATACAATGCTGAAATACGTAGATACGCTGATGATGACTACCAAGTACCAACCTATAGTTTTAACAAACGTTAGTGATAATCTCAAACTGCGACTGACTTGGAGGAAGTTGCGATGCGCACGTTGTGTTCGTATCATGAGGAGTATTTTAAAAATTGGAGGACACGTAAAGTATGCACTTTCCACTTTGTGCATAATTACCTCCATACGTTTATATGTACCCGATGTGAATTGTCGTGCCCGATGCCCGATGCCTGATCTCGTCATCGCCATTGTTTTCCCCGCGCAAAACTGCAGCTATATTGCCGCCTTGCCATCGCTCGAGGTCGTAATCAATTTATTTTCTAAATAGAATTCTAGAGTTGCGTAAAACATACCGATACCCATACGTCATCCGAGTATATAACAGTATACGCGAACGTTACGTACGATCTTGAACCAATTTGGGGAGGTTAAATATATCAAGTTAGAAAATCAGAGTGCATTTTTCACCTCCATGCCAGTGCCATTTTTCCGCATTATGGTGCACAATCGCACCAGCATACCTCTGTAGTACCCGCAACCCGCAACCCGCGCTCCTGCTTCTGCCCTTCCGTTATCGTTACCCTGCATGTGCAACTGCATATGCAATGCGCATGTTCGTAAGTATTTCTGTTGCACATAACGACGGAGCTAGTCGAATCTGGAACCTGGAACCTGGGGATCTCTCGATATTCGCCTGTCGAGGGCCTAGCCTAGGGTCTAGGCGAGAGACCTACTAGTGCTGGTACTGCTCGCTCATGCTCATCTATGTAGGTATACGGTATGTAATATACACTGTACGTCTGTCCTCTGCGTCTGTATGGGTTTAGCGTTTAGGTCTGCCAGTGTTCTTTTAATGAGGTTCGTATAGAATTACCCAGCTTTTATGCAGGCTTCTATCGTTTTCGTATTGTCAACTGGTTTCGAAAGGTATTGTGTTTCGGTCGCTTTGTCTTCCTCCCACTCTCTCTTTCTCTGCTTCTCCGGCTGTGTCACAGTTGCCGTTATCGCATCAAACACGAACTCTGTATAATTATGCGTAAATTCTACTTGGAAACGGAGCAGGCTTTTGTCTACGCCTTTTCACAAAAGGCGCTTTGTTCGAAAGATCCGGGGAGAGCGGAGCAGCGCGTCCGCGAACTGCGAAGCGCACCTTATATGCCATCTGAGTCACTCACTAATGAGGTTTAATTTTACCAGGAAATTGGTCGCCCATGTGTCGCTCGATGGTTTTCGTTTCTGCTGTTTCGACTTTCGACTCTTGTTTTGCGGATGCAGATGCAGGTACGAATTGAAATCGACCTTTTTCGAAGTGATGGTTGTCGAAGCTCTTGGTCTCTGGTCTCCGTAGGGTTAGAATTTGGGATGGAAACATGAGTTTGAGTTTGGCACCAGGGACATGCATATTATTACTTCTTTTACAAAGGCAACATGGAAAATTAGGAACACGAATCATGCACTTTGTCCCTGTGTTCTCGACCAAATCTGGGAGGAGATGCAGTGGCCTCGGAAAGTGGGGTTCAAAGTGTACATTGTGTTTCTCTAGAAATCCTGACGGAAGTACAAAGTATACTTTGTACACCACCACCCAATCCCCATCCCAAATCTCATGATTTAGGAATTTTCAAAGCATTAAAACATGAGGAAAAACTGTTTTTTTTTTTGGCATTATAAACTCGAATTTTTTTAATGCCTCCTTCGGGCATGAACAAAATCGCAATTATATGAATTATTGAAGACGATAGAGCAAAAAATGCTTTCTTTTGCCCCATGTCCCGAAAATTCTTCTGATATTCTCAGCATTGATACTGATTTTGTACCCTCAAATAAAAAAAACGCCGATGCCACTGAAGAGATGACTGAATGAAAGTAAAGAAAACAGACACTTTTCCCTTTTTTGTACAGTTTTTGAAAAATATGCATTCCTCATTTTCGCGGAAAATTTCGAGGTTTATGGAGAAAATTCTCGAAAAGTTGGCGGGAAAATGATTCGACTATTTTGAGACGCCGTTGTTCATTCCTCGCCTTTACAAAAACAAAAAGTGATGGTGAAAAACTTTAGAATTCCAGAGACAATTTTGAAAATTTTCAAAGATAAATCTTCACAAATCATCCTATACGATTTTTCCGAACGTAAGATGACTTTTGAAATGAAAAACATTTTTGCAACATAAATACGATATTCCAAGCATCCAAAGGTGAGGTGACCTTTGAGATGAGTATCAGTTTTACGAATCAAGCTATAAATTTTCCGGGCGTCAATTTGAGATGACTGGAAGCTAAAAATAAAGAAATTAGAAACTTGAAACAAAAACAGAAAATGGCGTGTAACTACTTTTAGGTTAGTTGATGAAAATAGTGAAAAGTCGCTCTGTCATGAAACAATCTCTACAATATGCGAGCGCTGAATCGCTACCGTTTACTGATAGGCTCATCAATTAAGCACCTAATATCTCTACCGCGTACCGCCTACGATTATCACACATGCAATAAATTGGACAATTACACCATCTTTTCAACGCACCATATAATTACTACCCAATAGGTACGTAAACTAGTCATTCGAACATCCGGTTTTCCGGTTACGCCACCTTACAACCACGAAAGGTATCCTGCCATGACGGACGTCGCGTCGCGTTGTCACCGCACCATGCCACCCCATCACTCCTTACTTTTCATTCGACCAAAATCGGAGGTACATATTATTAACAGAGTAAGCACGTATTAATGACGGGGAGTGCAAAGAACTCTTACAATACCTACAATTTGAGCGGCAAGCGGCACGAAGCAATCTTTCACCAAGTTGCATCATATTTCGGTCAAGTTCAATAGCACCCCAAGTTCTATACCGAGTCTTGGAAATTTAGGGGAATCATCATCTACTTTGTACTTGCTCGCCTGTAGGCATCGCTAGCCGGCAGCGGCGCGCAGCGCGGCGCGGCGTAACGTTTATGTTGGTTTTTCGTCGATTATGAGAGGCCCGCAAATTCCAGATGGTCCGACCGTCATAATTTACAGCTGAGCAGTTATAAGTATTCGTTGCAATATGAAAATTCATTTCTGTCGCCTTGTTTCTCTTATTTATTCGCTTTTCATGCTGCACCATGCGCGGAGACGCCGCGCCGACATACTTCTACTTTAGGTATCTACCTTTTTTTTTTTTTTTTAGATAGGTAGTTGTGGTCAAGTGCAAATTCGTTGGGTTCGGTTGGTTGTGAGGTTGAGAACCGACCAAGTTGCTTTTAGAATGTGTTCGGAGAACGGACTGAAATTTCACGGATGGTTATTGAAAGCGTTTTGTCCGGTCAAGCGGTCGTAACCTTATCGACAGCAAACTGCAATGTCTGCAGCTGTGCAGCTGCATTGGTGCCATTGATGAAAATTTATGCGTATGTAATATGTACCATAAACGTGGTAAGCGGTGCTGACAATTCAGAGTTTGTTTCTCGATTATACATACTTATCCAATATGTATTTGTACCTACATGTATAGGTAGTTTTGCAAACGATGCGCGATGTGCAATTTTACAATAAGTATGTAAGTAAGTACTATGTACCTAATTACTCGCGTTGTGCGATCACATACGATTTACGATGACGCAGCCTTTTTAAAAATAAAAACAAACAATGGCGGCAAATTTGCAAGTAGTAGATATCTGCTGCGATTTTCCTGCGTGCAGCTTCTTCGAAAAGCAAACATCATGTCCGCGTAGTTCGCTGAAAATGAATAACGGCGCGTTATTTTCCGGGAATCCGATGAATATTCTGTCGTCGTAAGTTGCAATGCGGCTCGTCGTTTGCATCAGCGCGACGTTTCCAATTCTATTTCCATCGAGGTCGAAATCGAAGTTACCTACTGTAACTGTGCCTACCATCTGCATTTGCAGACCTGGCCAAGTGACTATACAGTGACACAATAAGAATCTATTGTTCGTAACCAGCTAGATGTGTGTGTTGCTCTAGTGCGAATAGACAAAGAAGTCGCAAAGTACGGTAAAAACTTTGATCCGAAGTTCTTCTGGCTGAAGATCTGTAACTTTTGAACCAACTAATGCAGTCCTAAAACCCTAAAAGTGCTTTCGAATCGAACCATCAATGGTTCATGCGGATGTTGATGTTTGAACACCTAATTGTTAATTCATATAGGTAAATGTCAGAAATAACTTATGTCTACCCTCAACCCTGTTCCCACCACCTCCTTTGGCTGCCTGCGAAAACTAAGGGATGTCTTCTGTTGGAAATTCGACATGAAAATGATTTCGCTTTTCATAATTTTTCTACTCAAAACCACGTAAAATGAAAGAAATTGAGAATTTCGAAAAATCATCATTTTCCACCTTTCCAAAATGACTTACTCCTTCGTTTATAAATCAGTGAAAATTATCGAAAATCACTCAGAAACAGTCAAAATTGCAGCACAGGAGAAAATGAGTGAAAAAATGTTCGCTGCAAATGAGTCAGAGAGGAAAATCTAGCTGAAAAATCAGTGATTATGCTGATTTTTCCTGTGTTGCAATTCTGACGGTTCATCAGTGACTTTTCACTGATTAAGAATGAGAGAGTACTCTCTCATTTATACCTAAATCAGTGAAAATTATCGAAAATTACTAAACAACTGTCAGAATTGCAGCATAGGAGAAAATCAGTGAAAAAAATTTCCCTAAAAACAAATCAGCGAGAAAAATCTGTGAAAATTCGCCGAAAAGTCATTGTATGAATTCAGCCGAAAAATCAACGAAAATTTTTGAAAAATCAGCGAAAAAATTTGAAAAATTAGTGATTTTTCCTGTGCTGCAATTCTGACTGTTCATCAGTAACTTTTCACTGATTCAGAATAATTATTAGAATGGAAGAGTAACGTTTTCAAACAGTTTTTCAACATTTCTGTAGGAAATTTGGCATGGAAAAACTTTTATTCTTGACCATTTTTTGAGTAAGTAAACTTTTATTTTAGCGGAAATAAACGCGAAACAAGATGGTTTTTGGACTGTTTCGAGAGTTGCCGGATACTTTATTGGTGCAATTTTTAGGAGTTTATATTCTACACAAATGGGATGCAATTCAGCTGTTTCATATTTTTTCTTAGGTCCGGACCTAAAATGACTGAAACATTTCACTAAAACCTATGTCCTTACTCAAAATTTCGAGTTATTTTAATAAAGAGTTGAAAAAAAAAATGCATAACTTTAGCAATAAAAACTCACTTCTGTAGCTTTAAAATAGAACTTAAATAAGAATTTTACGTAGAAGTTTCCCTACTTCAAACTAACGATACGATACGCACGTGCTCTCATCGATGCCTAACCTAGTACGTATGTACGTACTATGTACCTAGCTACCTACTTGCTTGGATGTACATACAGTTTATTAAAGTATGGGTACATCGGACGCACTGCCACTAACTGAGTATCTAAGTATGTAGCAAACCTACATGCATGTAATTCAGATACTTACCATTGAGTACGAGAATATATTTTGAAAATGAACGGAAATTAATAATTAGGTACATCGGCGTACTTGAATGCTGTAACATGCTGTAAGCTGTGTACCTAGCTACCTAAGTACCTAACTAATATCAGCACAGAACACAGCACAGCGTTGCATTCGATGATAGCAACGACAATATGGGTCACACACTTGTTACGTTGCGCATCGAGAAGGTCGTTAATAATAAAATCTGATGACGCGTCAAATACAAAAATTATTTGTAAGTATCTATTTTGTTTAATAAATCGTCGCCCATGTTTGGAATTACGAACTACGAAGCGTGCCATGCCAGCCTGACGAGCGTGGTTCCCGAACATGTCAGTGTCATGCTGGTGGAACTTTGATGGTATTCGCGCCCGGTTGCGAAACGGTACGTCGCAGCGTGGCGCGGCGGCATCACGCCCGTCGCCCATCAGTCATCGGTGTTTAAAATGTACGCTCATATTTTGAAAATAATGGTCGTCGACACGAAAAACTGACCGCGATTTGTTGAGGGCATCAGCGATATTCGAGGGAAATGCAGAAATTCATTCGTGCATGTTTATAGAAGATTTTTATTTACTGATCATCGAGTAGGTGCATATGTATGAAAATATGCCGGGTAATTCCCACTAGGTATCGCTGTTCGCTGCCTAGGCCTACATAATTTGTTGATTATGCCGTTTGAAAAGTATACATAAATCGATAAGTACGGTACTAATACTAAATAAGTACATGGATAATCGTACCCTGTACAGAGAACTTTGGTACCATGACATTAATTCGGTAATTATAAATACATAAGTACCTCTACCTACCTAGGTAGTAGGTACCATAATATACCTACACATGCATGTATTATCTTCAACATGTTTATCAATAATTACTCGTCGAGCTAATAATTCAAGATAAATATCGCGAAGTAATGGGAAATTTTATGTGCTTGGCTATTTATCTGCTACCAAGCTGCGAGAAACGTAATCATCCAATCGTCGAGTCGTAGTCGTGGCGGTAAATAAATTTACTTAGGTACGTAGACGTACACGTAGACATCATACGTGAATTTCGCGCTTGACGTAAATATAATTACGTATACTTAGTACATACATTACAAGAAAATGATGTTGCTTACGATAGATAGGTACAAATTACCCGTTAATATTAATTTACTCAGTTACTTTCGAAGAAGGTGTTTATTGGTCTTGGGATGATAGGTACTCGGTGGTGTGGATAAAAATATTAGGGCCCAAAGCTGACCATCAGATAATTGATTCTGAGGAAACTGTTAAAAAGCTGAAAAACGTGAAAATCCCCTTTCCCTTGTTTATGCGATGCTTGATTTAAATTTGGGAAATTTTTCAATTATTTTCATACTCAAACGGTTAGTTTTGAGTCATTGAGTGGCCTGGTGAAGAGAAGTACCTAATAGGCCACTAAATTTTAGAATTGGAATAGCCTCATTCATAAATCAGAGAAAATTATCGAAAATCACTGAGTAACAGTCAGAATTGAAGCACAGGAGAAAGTCGTTTTGATAAGTACCATGGGCAAATTTTTCACGCGACCAATCCCTTTCACAAATTTTGAGTGCCATTTCGATAAAAACGGGGGAAAAAACATAAATTTGTACCAAAAAATTTGATTTCTTCATCAAAATTGTTTGTTTCGAGATTTATGTCTTGTATTTATGTACTGTGTGATTAATCTTCTTGGATCCCTACTGTGAAATTTCAAAGTAAAAGTGATCCGTGATTGGTTTGATCCATAATTGGTAGCAAAATTTTTGATTTACAATCTATTGGTTTTTAAATTTTTTTTGCATTTTTTTTTCAAGCATAAAAAGTCTGGTAGATATAAAAGTAAAATAATTCGAATCCAAGTCATTTAAAATGGCATCTTTTCTTATTTTTCTCCATTGCCAATTGCGGATCAAAAATTTTGCTACCAATTACGGATCGATCCAGATTGAAGAAAAAAATGCGGAATTTGGATTTTATCTGATGATTCGTCATTGGTAGTACCCCCTCCCACCCCACCCCAAAAAACGTAATTTTTCCGAATTTTTCAAGCTCACCCGGTGTCAGGGACGTAGCCAGGGGGTTTGAGGGGACTAGACCCCCCCCTCCTTGAGGTCAAGAAGTTTTGAGGAAAATGTCTTTTTTAGACATTGAAAAATCCAATTTTATCAAAGCTTAGACCCTCGGTTCGCTCGTGCATTAACAAAATTATTCAAGCTTCCGATCCGGACCCCCCCCTCCCCCCTCGGACGCTTCTGGGTACGCCACTGCCCGGTGTGCAAAGAATTCAGAAGATCGCCGGCGATTTAGTACCTAGTACGCCACCACTGCATGCGAAAGAACAGGGTAAATGGTCTTATTTTTAAGCAGTAGGCCTGGCCTTCAAGCCCAGGTGGTGGCGGAAATTTTTTGTCATTTTTTTTGCCTCAACTTTGAACAAAAAATTCTTTATTTTACATAAAATGTCTTGAAACACTTTTAATCAATTCAGTGAATGGAAAATTACAAAAAAATCTCACTTTTTGTTTACTTGAAGCTTCGTTTTTTGTGAAGTAGGTACCTAAGCAATTTTGAAGTTTTAGGAATTTGTTAAAACTCATAAACTCAACTTCAGCATCTGAAATTTAGACTGCGAAGGTGGTGGTATTTTTTTAATGGCGTTTAAAAAATTATTTTGATCAACAGTCATTTTGTTTAAAATAAGTTAAGTATAACGAAGCATAACAATTTTTCGCAAATTTGATTGCATAGCAGGCCCGTAGCTACGGGGGGGGCAATGGGGGCAATGCCCCCCTGGAACACTCATTTGCCCCCCCTGAAAAAATTTGTCAAAACCACCTTTTATTTTACCGGTCAGGTGAATAATCAAATATGGGAAATGCTTCCTCCAAGCATTCAACCGTTTGGTAATTTCATTCCATGTGCTCAAAATTTCAATCAGGATCTCATTTGTCAGCGTCAACATTTTTATAAATCCTCAAAATTTCTGATTAATTAGGTACTAAACAAGACAAAAACGTATTTTCATTTTTTACAGTTTTTTGGCCCTTTAAAAACTCTCGAGATGAATTTCTTCAGATTTCCATCATAGCATGATTTTGACCAGAAATACTATGCCTACTAGGTGTAGGAGGCAAAATTTGTCAAAATTCGCCCTTTTCGCGAAAAAAAGTCCAAAATTGGAAAATTAATCAGTAAGTGTCATTTGGTTCTTTGAAGGCAACGAATTGAATTAGATGAAAAAAAAAAACAAATCATCAATTTCAACGAAAATTCATTGAAAATCTCAAATTTTAAGCCTTTTGATTTTGACCATGCAGATTTCTCGTGACATGACGTCAGGAAGTGGGGTTCAAACAGTACTTTGTACCTACCTCCTAAAAACCTGGCGCGGCGGGGATACAAAGTTTTATTTGCACCCCTCCCCCTCATCACAATAGATAGGGATAAATAATGAAAAAAATTATTTGTGGACATTAAAAATTTGATTTTTTCAAAGCTTTGCCCTCGCTTCGCTCGGGCATGAACTAAATTACAATTCTATGAATTAATTGAGGTGACGAAATGAAAAAATGTTCGAGTATTTTTAGTTTTAATTTTAATTTTGTACTCTTCTTTAAAAGAAGCCTCTGACGCGACACTATCGCCGCTGTTGAAAGGCATCAAAATTTGGGAATCAGAAGTGGTTTTTGTTGTCTAGAATAACTTTTTACACAATTTTCAAAAAATGCTCACGGCAGTACTGCCAACTGGATGTTGATTCCCATAATTTTCATTAAATTGGCGTTGTTCATTCAGTATGAAAAGTGGACCAAAAAATTTCAGAATCTATTCTTTTTAAATATAAAAAAAATTCTCGTAGCTTGGGAGAAAATGCAAATTTTTTGCGACATGGGGGGGGGGGGGTCCAACTAATTTGATACATTTTTGTTGCCCTACCTGAGATTTCATTCCCCCCCCCCCAAACCATCTGGCTACGGGCCTGTTGCATAGCATGAGATCTGGAAAACAAACTGAAAGCTTGTAAAAAAAAAAAAAAAGAATCAAAAAGAGTAGGTAAATATTTTCCTTCATTTGTTGTATGTCGTTAGAAAACTACCAAAATTTTTCTCTCAACGAGTCTATGAATAATGATTACTTGATTTCTTTTCAAATGCTCTCTTGGTTTTAAAAATAATTTGTTTCATAAAAAACGAAAAATAAAATTAATGAACGAATAAAAATTTGTCCAATCAAAAACAAAAATTTGAAAGGAAGGTTCTTGAAATTTTTTAAAATGTTCTACCTCAACTCATAGCATAATTCCAATTTAGAATTGAGATTTCAAAAATTTAAGGAGAAAAATAATTGGAAAATTGGAAAACTTTTTTTGGAGGAAAGATCTCTTTCAATTACAATTTTTTAAAGCAAATTTCTTACAATATTTTTTTTCAACTTGTATTTTTTTTCTCGAAATATAATTATTCGTGTGCAACAGGGATTACTACATTCTAGATTGATCTTTCGCAAATAGCAGAAAACTCACCGACTTCTAAGTGGCGAAGATACATTTGCAATTCTACAGCGATTCGTCGGCGATTTCTGAATTCCTTGCACACCGGGCAGATAAAAAATACTTGAAATAATTTTTTTCGAAATTCAACCGCGCTACTTTGTAGAGGAGGGTTTAACGTTTATTTTTTTTTTTTAAATTACCGAAATTGTTTCATAAATGACGTCAGTAGAGATGAATTCAAAAAAAAGTGATCAGTAAGTTCCATAACACTGGTATTTTACCTTGATAGATTTTGAATTAAGACGCGTTATTATAATATTCTTTGAGAAAATTTATTATTTTTTTCTCAGTGTACCTACGTATTTTTCAAAGCACCATGGACATTCAATTTAAATACCTAATAGACTAATATTTATGTGAGCATGGAGATTTTTGTTACTCTTATCAGCAAGTATGTAGTATTGCTCAACGGCCCAAGTTATCGCCAAATTTCTTCTTTCTGATTGGAGATGAAAAAGTGGAACACTCCGTAATACAGACAACTGATAACGTATTAATTTACTCATCCATACAACCTTTTCCTAATTCAAACAGAGAAAAAAAAAGATGAATAGTATTCGAAATGTGTAAATATTGCCGGTAGGCTTACTTATCGAATGGAAAAAAATCAAAAGCGCCGTCAAAAAAGTTACGTCAACAGAACTCGAACGGATGCTGCGACTGCTTTAGGTTCAAGATTACGAATGAAGAAAGGGAGAAAAACAATAACAAAACGTAAGAACAACGGTGAGAAAAAAAATAGATCTCGTAACGTTAATTACGTCTATTTGTTGATAAACGAGAGAGTTCGAGCCTTACCTAGTCGGTATATAAATTCATTATTCAATACATACTTAATTTTCACGTCAAGTTTACGTAGACGTACGACTGGTACGACGAGGCACATTGCATTGTGGATAGAGTAGGTCTCGGAAGAAGAGGCTATGTGGCTATGTAGGTACCATACCATACCCGTACTATGTGGTACATGTACATTGTACATACATTATATGTACGTAGTTCTCACGAGTAATTAGGTATGTAACCATTATTCGTAGATCTAATGCGTTGAGTTGATACCTTCCTAATACGTAAATTCACGCTGCTTTAGCGAAAAAAATACATCCACTCGCCACCCCGGTTCCGCCACGCCGCCGTATTTTGCGGAAAATCGTGAAAAACGTTTCGCGAGTGCGATCGTGTTTTGAAATCGCCGCCCTCAAGATATGTACCTTCGACCGTTTGGTACCACTACTACGGGCTACGGGTAGGTAGAGGTACAGGTCTCTCTGCTTGCACTCACTTCACCGCGCTGACTTCTCGGATTACGATGCTTAGTGAAGCTGGAGACATAATGTCGTTGTTGTTCTTAGAAACTAGTTTGCTACGTTTTTTTTTTCTTATATTTTTTATTTGTTTCTCGGCAATTATGCGGGTCGTTTATCGTGGTGAAGTTTTCAATTCTCACTAGTCTAGTGTAAAAATGATTACGTTTAGGTGTAGTTAGGTTTTCGTCTCGCTTTTATAACTATGAGAATTGAGAAATTAGGTAGGTATCATCGATCGATGGGGTATATTCAAACTGGAGCTTCTTTTTTCCCTGCGCTGCGCCCGTATGTAGCTGGCTGAAATATTTGTCGTTTCATTTTTCAAATAACTTCTTTCTTCGGCGAGATTCTTCATTATGTGGCTTTCAACTAGCCTCCGCAGATATGTTTTATCTATTGCTGTTCAAACGTTTGCCTAATGATGATGTGACGATCGCGATCTTTGTTCCAGTATATCTACTGCGATCGGATAAAAAAATAGGTGTACTTCCTACTTATATTTGGTAAACTTGTCCCAGTTAATGAAAAACAATACCACGAACGCGACGTATAGAAATTACTCTTACAATTTGTTGCGTAATTCGTTATCAGCAATCAGCGAGCGTAATTTTTTATCACCGTATCGTTATACTCGAGTATTTACTCGAAACATTGAATGAATAATTGTAAAGTACGGTACATCATCGCCTACCGGGAATAACAACAGTCAAACGATTCACTGATTAAGTTTCGAAGTAGCGACTGTTTGTTACTTACTGATAACATTCGCGAGAAGTTGGTGACGAATTTCCCGTTATAAATGAGTCTGAAAGTTGATAAGATGATGAGTTGGGGACTTTGGAAAAGGGTGTTTAAAAATAGCGTAATTCATACGCACGTCAAGTTCGTGCGTATGTCTCTATCTAATACTTGGCCTATTTTCTTCTAATAGCTCAATACTCAATAGCTGGGTATCATAATGAACAAATCTCAGCTTATTTTGAGTCGTGTATAGTTTTTCACTCCTTTTATGTAGTTCGAAAATTTTCGTATCGTAATTCCATTATTTAGGTTATCTATGAAAATATTCTTTTTGGGTTTTAAGAATAAGTAGATACTTACCTAATACCTATCATCAATTCATCATCGGTAGCGAATCTTTTTTCTATACCTAGACCTATTCATATGTTTAGGTTCCTAGCTACCTACGTACCTACTACCTATATGTAAGTTGGAACGTCCGCGTCCTTTGATTTTTTCTTTTTTTACAAAACAGCGAAATTAAATGGCTATTTTATGAACTTTTGTATGAACAGTAACTGCCTAGATCCTTCAAATTTTTTTTACGAGTTCACCTTGGTTGAATATTTACAAAACCTCGATCATTTTTTCCGTAACCCTCAAGGTGGCCGGGGGGGGGGGGGCGGACAGGTCTCGAAATTTTCATGCAATTACGATTTTTTTACCAAAATTGCACAATTTTGAGGACTCATACCTGGAAATAGGTTGTACTTGAAAGAAATTCGTTTACGGGATCTGAAAGAGAACTGAAGAGTCGTTTTCCAAAACGCATTATTGACAAAAACGTGTTTTCGAGATAAACAAGAAAAACTTTATCCATCCAGTAAAAAAAGTATATTCGGTATACAATGGACAGCGAAAATGGTGATAATGCGTTTTGGAAAACAGATTGAGACTTTATGCGTTTTAAAAAACTCATTGAGACAACTTCACTTTAAATTGTCCCATTGCCCCTAAAAAACAGAAAATAATATTTTATAACTTTGTTAGGCATACAAATTGTATTGTTAGGTACCTAAAAAACCGAAAAGAACTTCTGTTTTCCAAAACGCATTATCGCCATTTTTCGATGTCCATTGTGGGTAGGTAACGATCTTTCAAACTTTGCCATGTCACTTAGTGGGTTGAGGATCATCTCCACTACCATGTTGAAAAGGTTTCATAATGCGTTTTGGAAAACGACTCTCATTCAGTTGATAGGAGATCCAAAATCGATAGGTAATCACGTTTTGAAAAGTTCTAACTTGCACTTTGGTGGTGAAAGCTTAACTTTCATGATGAGATCAAAAGATGAAAGCTACCATTGTACCATTTAAAAATCTACCCTTTTACCCTCTTTTCAACCAACAAATTTTCAAAGTGGTATCTCTAGACCCCTATATGGGGTACAGAGTCCACAATTTTGACCAAAATTTTAAAATAATTCGAAAAAATAAAGTAGCGCATCGATATTTATGTACTGATTCGAAAGCGCTGATTTCGAATATGTACTTGGTTTTTTCCCTCCGACCCCTCTGAATCCCTCTATTAGCCTCCTTGATATGGGTAAAAATTTGAAAAAATAAAGAGTTCGAATATTCGCTAATTTTTTGGATTTTACCCTCAAATGCTCCCCTAGCTTCCCAATTTTGAGGAAAAGTATTTCAATAAATTAAAATGGCGTATGACATATCGATTGTTACTAATTTGAGGTCGTAGAATTCGAATATCGACTTACTTTTTGATTTTGCCCCTTTCCCTTGCTCTAATCGAACCTCTTCCCGAATTAACCGTATACATATCTTTCGGTTAGAGCAAAGGAAAAGAGCAAAATCAAAAAGTAAGTCGATATTCGACTAACGAATATTTCATGATACTTCGAACTAGTTTTTGAAAAAAAAAAAAAGGACGGCTTCTACGTCTTTTTTTCGTGTACTCTTCATTTTCAAGAGTTCAAAGGTCATTTTCCAGTAATTCATCAGGCTTTAATAACTCCAGTTTGAAAAGATAAGCAATTTACTCACCCTCTCATTTATAAATCAGTGAAAATTATCGAAAATCAGTGAGAAACTGTCAGAATTACAGGTCAAGAGGAAATCAGTGAGAAAAATCACTGATGAATTTAGCTGAAAAATTGGCGAAACTATCTGAAAAATCAATAAATTGTGCTGATTTTTCCTGTGCTGCAATTCTGACTGTTCTTCAGTGACTTTTCACTGATTCTGAATAAGGGAGTATGCATGGTTTCTGAATTTTTCTTTTTGAAAATTTGTCACTCGAGGAAAACATTTTCAAGTGGTACTTTGTGTACTTGGATAGCTTTTTCTCGAAAAACCTCTCTTTAAATAATCCTATATCTGAGGTAAGTATATGTTTTGTTTTTTGTTTTTTTTAGAATGCGAACAAATTGTTGATTTTTATCTTCTCCCAAAACTTGATAGATTTGAACTGGCTTTGGTTTAAAATTATTGTCCTCCCCTCCCCCCCTCTCTCCCTCTCTCCCTTCCTTCCTTCCTTCCTTCCTTCCTTCCTTCCTTCCTTCCAAACTTCAGAACGTTTCTGGAGTCAGAAAACTGATGACTCGATATTAAACAAATTAAAAAAGTCGCACCAATTCCGAATTTGGGCATAAAAGTGCTTTTATACGTTTCCTTATGTACCCGCGTATCAACTCAATAGTACCCTACTGCCTATACTTAGATAGAGGGACAATTATGCCCGCCTGTAGGTTGACAGAGACCAGCTGAAGGTCAACTATGTTCCGTGGCAATGTTACCATATTGCAGTACTGAGTACCTAGATCTAGGTACCTATCTATCTACATACATTTTAGGTTTATGAATACGAATACATTGTACGTACACAGAAGCGATGAATAGTAGAATGCAGCTTGCAGCTAACCAAGCACAGCTGTAACAAAACAGAAGGCATGACAGCGGCCGGCATCCCGATTTAGGCACAAAGTCTCGCTCGACAAACTCGCAGATGTTGTTGACCCTATTCAGTACGAGTCACTCGAGTACCTAGGTAGTAGGTACTAGGTAGCTAGGTGCAGGTAGTAGGTTCTGCTCCACCATCGTACCATCCGACAACCTACGTTATTTACAAAAATACCTACAGACTTCGTCGCGTCGGTATTTTCTCTTCTCGTTTGAATCTGTGTCATTATTTTGATTTTTTAGTTTTAGTCCCTTCGAAAACAAAGGTAAAAAAAATTTGAAAAACTTGGAAACTGGTTCACAAACGTGGTTTTTATGCTTGGCGCGAGATGCCATCGCATGTTTCGTCGCTTAGTCATCCGATGGATTCGCGTGTATATCGGCGTTGTTTTTTCCTCCTCATCTGGTCGCAGAGGTCCTTTAATTAGCGTATACGGCGACAGGAATGTAGAAATGCCAACTTTCTGGAACCAGTCTAAAGGTTGCGCGGCGTGCGGCGCGGCGCGGCGACAGTTTCCGTTCGATTTGAAATACGAACTCGATCGAGTTAATCGGATCGAGAAAAGAATTTGCCATTTTATGTAGATTAGATACCTATGTATGTCTATGTACATACGTGAGCGTGAGGAGTACGTTGCGTTGCGGCATTAAAATCGTCGTCGACATTTTTTCCATTGCTACGAACTCTTTTTTGTTGTCACTTCGCTACTTCCTTCTCTGTAAAATTCTTCATTTTCGAAGCAAAGATCTCGTTTGCGTGAAATGAAGCGATAATTGACTTGTAAATTTTCTATTTTCCTCTTGTAAAGTGTCGCATCAATTTGAGAAATTTAAATTCAATATTTGAAAGATTTTTTAGAAGTCTTTCAACTGTGTGCTGTAAAAGTATATGTATACTTAACTTACGTATGAAGGCCATACTGACAAATTTGCACGTCGCGTCGTCGTACTTGGAGAGCTCCGTTCGACTTGTGTTCGTGAGGTCAAAACTGGACCGAATCGTCATAAAATAACCCTATTTGAATTCGAATTTACGTGTAGAAGCCATCTTTAGAAGCTATTGTTACACGAATATGACGAACGGTTGGCGTGTAATAGGGTGCCTGTATTACGTAACTATACAATTTACCTGTGCGCAGAGAATTACCGCCCTGTACTGCGGCATCCTTGTGATTGTGACGAAAGGAAGGAAGCGAGCTATTATAGAAGGAAGCAAGAATCTACGAACGCTTACAAGTGGTCGACTAGAAGCCAAAGTTGATTAGCAAAATAGTAATTTGATCGAGAGAAATGGTACGCTCTGATGCTGGTATGAGAGAGAGAGAGAGAGAGAGAGAGAGGGGCTCGATTCTCGATGACTGGTCGTCACGGGCTTCCACCGGCAACAGCAGACGAGCAGAGGCAAAGCGGGCGCACACGATGACGACGATGCAACGCAACAATGCAATCACTTGCTGCGGATCATTAAAAGAAAAATCCTTTTGTAACAGAATTTCTTTTTCTTTTTTTGTTTTGTTTCATTTCATTGTACGCTTTATTATAAAACGAAGGTCGTTCTCTTTAACATCGAGCCGTCTATCGAATTATCCGGCGACACGAGGAAGTGGTGAACGGATTCTCTGATCATCAAGTATATACGCTACGTATTACTTAATGTTGGAGTTATTTCTTCATTTTTTGACGAGTCTTCTTACATATGTAGGTACTTTGCTACTTGCAATACATTGTAGGTATTGCTGACTTATTCAAATTTACCCCTTTGATATAACTTATTATGTAATGCTTGAGCCGTAGAAGGGTAAAAGTAATGAATAGGTACATTACTTTTTGGCCTGAGAATGAATCTTACGTATTATCATATTTTTCGACGGTTGGGAGAATAACCTTATACTTATGTTTATCGAATTTCGGTTCGTTTAACAACGTTTCTGAAATATCGACAATTTTGCACAACTTGATATAGATTTTCAATCCAAATCTGTCAATGGGTGCCATAAACCGTGATGTGAAAGATGTTTTTGAAAGTTCTGACACCCCTCCCCCCCCCGCAAATTTGTTTTTCAACCTCCTCGAACCGGTATAATAGCGATACTATGGATCTTCTGAGTTGAGTAATTTTATTTTTAAAAGACACGTTTTTTTGAGTTTATTTCTTTACTTTTCTTTTTTCAGTTAAATGTCGAATTAGTCCAGGCATTTTTTAAAAAAAGTGGAAAAAATTTAGATCAGCGATTTTTTTGCAGGAATGTGTTCAGAAGGTTCCCAGTAGTTACCAAAAAAAACCCAAGAGCCCCAAGTCTGAGGGGAAATTTTTTAGGGGGTGAAACATCCCCCAAAAATGAGTTTTTTCCCATTATTTCGTAAAATATAAATTTCAAGTAAAAAATAATAACAAATTCGGAATCTGCGTCAAATTTCCGATCAGATGATACCCAACATGACCCCTTTCACGTAAAACATAACCCCTAAAGGGGGGGGGGGGGTTCAAAATTTCAAAATTTTGAAAATCTCAGATATTCCGATTTGATTACTGTGAATCTGTACCCGAATAATGTTTTTTGAGTAACAACGGCTGTCTTTTATGTCTGTAAAGGATTGCAGAGGTACAAGGACACAATCGCACCCCTACCCAAGGGTGGGAGGTGGACCCTTGTAATATTTCTGAAGAGTTCACGTGCATAATACGTATTAAAACATAGAAAAATTCTGATTAATAAAATAACGAGTGTGGAGGGAATAGGTACGTGAACCTAGGCCAACTTGCCCAACGTCGCCATTGTACTAAAAGAGAGTATCTGCGGAAATATCGATACTTACTTAATACCTATTTCTGTACGTGTAGCTTTACCTATATTGCTCTCACTTAGTTTGTTGTAAACAGACGACTCTTTGTCTGAGCTATTATAGGTATGTATTAAATCCGATAGGTACAGCAGACTAGCAGGATTGTAACTGTGACAGTTGTTTTAGTGCCACTTGGCTGTACAAATTGGCGTGAAATTGAAGCAATTGAATAATACAGCGTGGCGCTGCGTCTAGCTGTCTGCAAAAGAAATCAGCGTCGTGCAAAATTTCCACGATGCAATGTCCAAAAAATCTTTCGGTATCGTATCTACTCGTATGCCTATAAAAAAATAATAACGTATGTAGTAGATACGTATGACACGAATCAAATTGAGGTGTTATTACCTATTGTAATGAGTGTTTTTCGTTTTAGACTTTGAAAAATCAACAGCTCACTAAAATTATTATTTATCAAACGTAACGTCAAATATACAGGTACCAATTTGTAATGTACCTATCTCTATCACCAACACCTAAATGTGTACTGTACATACTACAGTACATACTACATAACATATTATGTATGTACATCTACATATATTCACAGTCATACTGATTTGTAGCGTGCAAATAGCGAATTAACGATTGACCACATGATGTCTGGCCGGTGATCTAACCTGAAATCGAGAGGTTCCCTGATACACTATGCCAAGAAGTTGATTTTACTTTTTGGGTAGGTGAAAAATGCCTAAAGTGAGTGGGATCAATTTCTCACGGGGGTAAATTTTGATCGATCATTTTTGCACTCTTATCAAAATTATATCTACGACTTTTTCATAATTCATAATACATTAAATGGTATTTTAAAAATGCTAACCGTAGCGATTTTGAATTTTAGAAACGTCTTTGCACATCATCGCATTGTTTATGCTGGGAAGTGAACGCACCCCAAGTGCCTACTCAAGTTCATCTCTCGAATTTTGGCGAATTTTTGAAATTTTGAAATTACTCCAATATCTTACAAAATACGAAATTTGATGAAATCATTTTAAAACTTGAGAAATTCGCCAAAATTCGGAAAATGAACTTTAGCACCTGAAATTTTAGATATGAGGTTATTTTGTGATGTACTTTCGATTAACGTTTGTTTTAGCTCAAAAGTTCACTTCAAATTTAGACACCACCCTTACAAGGGAATTTAATACGTATACCACATAAATTCGGCGCTTCTTCGTATGTGTCATTTTTTTGGGGGGGGGGGAGGGAGGAAGGAGGCGGAACACTCGAATATATAAGCTTCATTTATTTTTTCACTTTTTATGGTTTTTTGAATTTTTTGAGGCGAGAAGAAGCTGCCGTCTATCGGTGTTCCACTATACCTGTGCTGAAATAGTTGTTGCACAAATCTATCCGAATGATTTAAGGATTCCTATGTTATTTTCATTTGAATAGTACGACTGACGAGTAAATTATTCAATAGGTACTTTAAGGTTCCAACGTCCAACCTTCTTACCCTCTGCGCTTGGTAAATTTCTACCTGAGTATCTATGGGTGTTAGATATTAGGTAATTAAATATGTTGATTCGTTTGCTTACGAGTATAACTGTAAGCGATGTAATGATTAAAGCGGCAAGCGGCAGCCTAATACGTGCCGAACGTTGAAAATGGTGAATGGTGAAGATATCAGTTGCGTATTTTTTAATTACTTATGTAGGTACTTGAGTATTTAAGTTGTACGGCATGGCAAGGCGAAGTATATACCTATATAGGTACCTACTTTTACATATTACTTAAATACGTAGCATAGGGATCGGCTGAAAAAAGTCTTAGTACACCGTACACACACACACACACACACACACACACACACGCGCGCGCGCGCGCGCGTACCAACTTATACTTAAATATACACTCAAATACCTAATTAAACAATAAACGAAGGTAACAAAGTTTTCTTAGGTGTTAGTAAATCATTGTTAATGATGGCGCCGTGTAATACAATAGACACGTAAAAATTAAAGTATTTCGTTACTTATGCAAATTACACTCAATAACGATATAGGTAGAGGTACCTGTGGCTGTGGTACTGGTACGATATTCATTCGTGATATATGCAAAGATTGAGAGTCTCCCATGTCGGGCAAATTCCGTAGAGTAAATTGACGCGACCCCCCCCCCCCCCCGTTTCATAAAAAATTTACATAAGTGTATTAAAATTGTTTGTAGAAAGGAACACGAAAATTGCAACTTAGACAGTTGTCATTTCCGTTTTTTTTAAGGATTAAAAACTCTTGAAAATTATAAGCTTTGAAATTTTCAAGAAGTGTTTCCAAGTTTTGTAAAAATAAATGCCTGTAGCTTATGTCTCGGAGAATTACTCAACTGGTAATAAAATTCGTTATCTTTCAAAAAACTGACCATTTGTATCAAACAGTAAGTTTTTAAAAATTCTCTAATTTTTGGAAATTGTTCCATTCTTTAGAAAACGGCCCAAGTTTTAGAAAAAAATCGTAAAATTTTTTAGAAATAAGCGTGAATTTTATAAAACGTATCAAGTTTTTTATTTTTGAATTTTTGAAAAATCAATTGTTCACGTGATAGAAAAATTCTCCCAATTTTCAAAAAATTATTCCAAACTTTTCAAAAATTCTACAATACTTTTAAAGAATTTTCTTGATCGTGGAAAAAAGTTACCTCACCTAGTTTTAAAAAATATTTCAATTTATGAAAAATTCTTGAAAGATTGTTTCATCTTTGAAACACTCTTTTAACAACTGCTCTCCAATTGCTTAGTTCCCAACATATGAATTTTGCCTTTCAAAATCCAGAAAAAAATTTTTTGAACCTTTTTCAGAAACTTGTATCTTTTTAAATCCTGAAAAATCTTCTCTTTTTTTTTTCAAAATTTTATCGCAGGTCGCAGGGATGAAACAAAGTAGACCGGGTACCTTCAGGCTTCAAATAATTCGTCTCTTCTGCCGCCAAAAAGCCTAACATTTGTATAGGTACCTAATTGTAAAAGAATTGTGTGAAATCCCGATCAGTTTAGCAAAATGAGAAAATCTCTTGTATTCTACATTTATGTGTTAATGCCCACTACTTGGTACAACAATATTGTTCGAGAATTTTTGCCCAGGAAAGGGGTTCAACTTCTAGAAGGGAATGGTAATTATGGGGGGAATTGTCACATAGGAGTTTCATTTTGTATCTCTATATCTATACACATCAAGATTATGATAAAAAATGATACAAACCATTGTCGTGGCCATGCAAATGCAACAGAAAACAGATGAGAAAGGAATCGTGAAAATGTGATACCTACATATGTAGAATTGTAGATGTACCTAATACCTATACCTAGACATACCAGCTTATTTATACATTTCGCTTGTTGGTATATCACAACGGTGCAGTTTCAGATTTAATTATTGTACTTATGTAGTATGTAATGTATGTATGTACTTGATTGTACTACCTACGTACACGTACACGTACGACTGTACGTAGTTAGGTATTGACTTGAAAACGTTGCAAAAATCACATTCACCCCGAACATTGCTCTACATCTTTACTAGGTAGTAGCCGAGTAGGTGTAGGTAGCTAGGTACGCTACGCAAAGAGGACGCTAGGAGGCTACCTCTTTTTGTTTTTATGCATGTTTAACCATAAAATAAAGACATTTATGAAAGAAGGTGTTATCGCCTGCATTAACCAGTGCCGATGCCGGTACGGTACAATATGGTGCACGACTACACGTATTGCGTGTAGCATACGACGACGCGTCAAAGGGGTCGCGTCGCGATTGAACTGGTATACTAATACGTGATACGTGTAGTATAGATGTAGATGTAGATGCAGATGCAGATACCTGGCGTGGCGTAGTATGAAGTGAACGACAAAAAACCTGCATCTTCGGATGAATGGGTCGCGGTTGCTCTTCTGGTCGGTTATATTATGATAAAAGAGAAAAAAATAAAAGAAAAAAGACAAAAGTGACGTACCTATAGTAAGGTACACCGAACGACCAATCTGTATGCATATGTCTGATACCTATGTCCAAGCAGATACCTAGGAGAATTGCCGCATGTTTCTGTTTCTAGGTACGAGTAGAACGACATATTATGTGTACATCTACATATAAAGTAAGATTTCACGATTCCACCAAGACTACAAAAATATTAGGTATAGGGGACCACCACTGTGCTCTCGAATCCGGCATGGCAGTCATTAGCGAGAAAAAATATCACCGTTATACCTGCTGTAAAAATGATAAGATTTTGTCGCTTTTCTAACAGCTTACTCGCTCGTTGCTCACCGGTGTCTAGTGCAGCATCAGTATCGGCTTCTCAGGTCGTTTGGTTATACAAATTGGTGTTTCGGTTCAAAATATTAAGCCGTTGTCGTCGATGCGTCGATGCCGCCCGTGTTTCAGGACCACAGGCGAGGTCGGCGGACTCGAATTTCCTTTTACATAATGTGCGGTCTGCAGCGCAGCGTCGCGTCGCAGATACCGCGTATCCTCGAAAATGTAAATTTTTTCGACGAACAAGAATATAGGTAGGTATAATTTACATGTTGTATCAAAATGTTTTAGAAATGAGTACCTACCAATATAGTAATCGACAACCCTCTACTCTATTGGTTACTGGTGAAGTGGTGAGTGAGCGAGGCGAAGGGAATACCAGACGACGGACACTCGGAACTTGCACGATGGGATGCTGTTGATTTGAATATTGGCTAAATGCTGAAATTTCGCTCGCGATAATTAACCAATTTTTTCCTTTCAAGTTTCACTCAATCTTTGATTTGGGCTGGGGTCTTGTAGTAGATCTAGATACTAGATAGCTACTGCTGTCCTGTCAGTCAAGTATTAGCAGTTAGAAGTAGGACATTCTACGTTGAGTTTGCATCGGCATTTTTGAAATCTGTGTGATTAGACGCTGAACTGGCTGCTGAATCAGCGATTCACTATCCACGAATCACGAACCAGTACCTTACCTACGTACACCTTAGACCTTACATCTTTCCGCAATCTAGAAAATAACGCGATAAAATAAGCTCGGTTTTGATTTAGAATTTAGAAATGCATAGGTATCTATACGTATATTTCTATTCACCTTCCTATTAGTAAGCGGTTACAATAAATTTTCGTATTTCTTTGGTTTATTTCAGAAACGAGTCTTTCCAACGAAATGCAGCGTGGCGTGGCGTGGCGGTGGCGGCGACATACGGCATTTCGTTCGATTGGAATTGGAGAAGAATACGGTCGGTCGGTCGGTCGGTGCGAAGACAAGCGGCAATATTTCAGGTAAGACAAAAAGGTCAAGATTATTTATATTGTTGGGTTCTCGACAATTCGGAATTCAAAGATACGAGTATACGTGTTTATGGTCCGCGTGTTGCGGTGCGCAGCTAAAAATGAGTAGGTAAAATTCATCATTTCGTGTAAGAAATTTTCCGACATTATGAATATCAAGATTGAGATGGCGGTGCGGTGGAAAAAATATATGTACCTTTACCTACGTGTATGCGTGTGTGTTTGTGTGTGTGTATATAAGAGGTATGAGTATATCTGCTGCGATGATAATAATAATAATAACGTCAAGCGGAAATTTATATTTACGTCTTATGGTCGGCGCGCGGATTAGAAAACTGGAAAATGTGGTAGTTTGACAACAAATTATTCGATATGCTACTAGTTTTTTTTATTCGGTTTTCGCCCGATCCTAATAAATAAATTCTATCCTGATAAGCGGTAGAAATTCGGTGATAGAGAAATAGAGGTGCGTGCGTCCGTGTGCTGCCGCCTGCGTAATGAACTTTAATGGGATACTGTACTTACGTCGCGTCATTGGAATAAACAGTATAGTGGTAGATAAGTGGTACCTCGTATGTAGATCTAATTGTATAAAAAATGCATCTACGTGTAAATAGCGAATTGTCAATTCATCAAATTTAACTCTTGACAATGGTATAGTGGTACGTTTACATAGGTCCTGTGGATAGGGCCGGACCGATCGAATGAGAGACGTCGCGTCGAGACAGAAGCCTGTCTTCTAATTGCAAATACGTATGCATCCTCGTAGGCGAATAAATTGGTTTTTATTCAGGAATTTGAGAAAAATTAAACAAACTTGCGGCTTACTCGTACTTTAGAAAAATTTATGAAAATTGTAGTTTGAGGAGAGAAAATTGGAGATGAAGTGTCATCGGGTGGAAAAATTTTCAATTTTTGACTGTATTTCTAGTATGTAATTGCAAAATCGCATTTTTGGTAGGAAAAATTGAAGTCTGAGACTTCTCGAAAATAACGACCTTTTAAGTACCTAAAATTTTTGTTTGCGGGTCTGGACAATGAAGAAATTTTACTTACGTTATTCAAAAAAAGATAATGTCTGTCGGAATTTTCAACAATTTTTCCGTACATAAGTATGTCCTTACACGCAGTTGCATGTAAGCAGTGTTGGCGAATTGTTTAAAACACTTTTGTTTAACACGTGTTTAAAACAACGGAAAAAAAAAACAATTTTTATTTTAAACGAAAAATCATTTTAAACTGTTTTTTTTTTTTTTTTGTTTTGAACATGTTTTATTTTTTCATCTGCCTGTTTTTTTTGAAAAATGTGTTTTTTATTTATGCAAAAATGAATGAAATTTATAGGTACATATGTAGTAGGTATTTTCAGCGCTGAATACGAGAAAAATGATGAAAAAAATTCTAGCACAACTGAGAAGTGAGAACTGACTTTCACAATTGCATTTTTCTATGTTTTCAAAAATTTAGGCAATTGTAAATAGAATGCATAACGAAAGCTGAAACCTTTGTAACTGCAACCACATCTTATCAAACTATTTAAAAGGCAAAAATATGGTTTTTTTGGTGTTTAAAACAGTTTTTTAATGTTTAAAACATGCTTTTTTTATTCAACGGAAAAAAATGTTTCAAACAAAAAAAAACATTTCAAAAAAGAACACGTTTTTTCCCCCAACACTAAATATTAGATATAATAAGTATTGTCTTTGTCTAACGCAGTGGCGTCGGAAGCTTTTTGTTGGAAAATTGTAGGACCAGAAAAATTTTCCAGGGGGGAGGCAAACAGGAGCTTTTTTGTGCATTTTTGCCTTGAATTATTTATGTAGGTAATATTGTGACTTGGTTCGTGCGAGGGCGAAACTTTAAAAAAATTAATTGTTTTGATGCATTGAAAATCCTTTTCTGATGAAATTTGGGGGAGGGGGTGATGATAATTTACACCCCGGCCAAAATTTTGGGGATGGGGTGCAATGCACCACTTGTATTCCACTTTCCAACGCCACTGTGTCTGAGCATCTATCTCTCAAAAAAAAAAAAAAAAAAAAAGGTAAAGTAAGTCAATTTTTAGCTTTGGACTTTCTGATATTTAGTAAGTTGATTTCGAAAATATATAAAAGTCATCTGCTGAATTTCCGATATTTTTTCCTGTCATTTTGACTTTCTGGTATTAAATATTGGATTTATAAAATAGCGTTGAATAAAAACATTATCGACCCTTGACTTTCTGACTTGGGTTAATTTCGAGAATAAAAAAATTTATGTTTTTTAAAGTCAGCGTTACGTAAAATAGGACCTTGAAAATTTAGGAATGACCCCCCCCCCCCCGCCCAAGAGGAAAACACTTATCCATGTTAGAATGTGCAGTTTCATTAAGATTGTGCAATTCCGGGTTTTCGAACAAATACGTACCTAATAACAAAATGAGTTCCAACTTTAGCAATGATAAATTTATTCATTTTTCTCAACAATCTCCAACATTACTTATTCAGAAAATTTTTCATCGCTAAGCTCGGAGCTTGGAGGGAAATTTTCTACAAAAATCGTGTATACCTTCCTATAAAAAAACAGAATATCCATCAGTCGAGCCTTTTCAAACCTTTCGAAAAGGTTGGTGTTATATAATTCGGTGACATACCTATTACCTACATAGGAATTAGGAAAATTGATCTTGAGAATCGAGATGCATTCGTGTGCAAAATGCAGATTAATTTGTGGTTCAGTGTAATGAGATGTGGTATAGGTTTAGGTATATAGGTTTAGGTACGCGCGGTAAGCCTATGTAAAATGGCAACGGTGGCCATACGGAAGGTATAAATCAGAAAATTATCAGTTAATGGATTCTTTAAGCGGGATGATGAAATTACTGTTATAGAAATGCATTAGCTTTGATAATAAGGGGTTTTATAAGGGCAATAACCTTTTGGTGTTGGACGACTACAGCGATTAGCAGCCGATGAACGAATAAACGAACGTACCTATAGTCGTAAAGGAGGTATTAGAAGGTATGGTATACAATATGTACCATGTACCGGAGACGAGTGCGAGTACTCGAGTATCTACGAGTGAATGTACGAGTATGACTAAAGGAGTAAGGGTAGAGGTAGATGGTAGAACACTCTGTTCGAAGCAGGTAGTCTGAGCTACTATATTACGAACGTATCCACTATCCACAGTTTACTGTCTATGTAGGTATGTAGATGTAGGTACGTAACGTATGTCTATGTATCTAGGTATACGTAAGTATACAGAACGCTACCTTGGTCTGTTTTCTTTGTAAGTCGAACCGGTTCCAGCTGCCATTGAAAATATTTTGTCCATCTGGAATGCAAGCGTGTAACGTGCATCTTGCGTTCACAAACGTAAAATTGATAGATATTTTACCTAAAAAAAATTACTCGGCATCGAAACTACACATAATTTTCTTAATTCTTTGCACTCTTCTTTTCTTACCTCTTCCTCTTTTTTTATTTTTTATTCATTTTTTTGTTTCATTAGATGGCGACTACGGTTGCTTATGGATTACACATTTGGTAAATTAATTCGTTAAAATTTTACCTCAGGTTACTGCGTCTAAGTTATGACGAAAAAATGGGCTATAATTGAAAGAAAAACCGGTTAAAATTTATGCAAAAAGATGAACTAATCGTGGACATAAACATTCCTGGTATCCTGGTACCTAGGCTGTACCTATGGTAATATCGATTCTGCTTATGGCTGGTAAATCAGCAAGTGCTGAGAGTTTATCTTTATCAAGTCGAACGTTTAGTTTCGAAACTACAACAAACGTGAATTTTAGATTTCAATTTTACATGGATTTGGTTATCGCCACCGCGCCTCTCTCCTTCCTTGTTTCGTCGGTTCGTATCTATAGTTACTTCTATGTGTAGACGTGTTGATGTTGCTGTTTTTTTTGTTTTTTTTTTTCACCTTTGTACAAATCCTGATTAAGCTCGATGAGTCAAATCGCGTTATTTTTCAAAAACACGAATGTCCGTGACGTATATCGAAGACATTTTCGAGTGGAGTGGGAGGGGGAGGGAGGGCTCACGAAAATCCCAACTCAAAATGGATAGGTACAACTTGAAATACCAAGAAAATTTTTATGAGGAATGAGTAAAAAGGAACACTTTTTTTGGCATTATCACTCAAATAGTACGCATAAATATGATTTAATTTATCGAGCGAAGCGAGAGTGAAGCTTTGAAAAAATTATGCCTAAAAAATCCATTTTTTAAATATTATTTTAACGCTTTCAAAATTCTTGTAATTTGAGAGGGGGATGATAAGAAGGTAGGCATTACATTTTCGCTGTCGGTACGTCACTGACGAATGTAGGAACATCGTAAAATTGCCAAAATATTGGCGGGCGTGAAAAACTGAAGAATCGACGTAATAGTAGAAGAGAGGTAACGATGAAAATGTTGAGCGCATTGGAAGAGAAGCTACCTAGGTAGTAGGTACCTACTACCTACCGGTACCGGGTGCTCGATTAATTCTGGACTCCCCCTGTATTTTTTGTGGTAAAAATGGTGAGTTGGCAATACTTTGTATTCGTTTATTAAACAAAGTATTACCAACTCACGATTTTTAACACCAAAACGTGCTGGGGGAGTACAGAATTAATCGAGCACCCGGTATATGTAGGTACTAGGTACTAGGTACCTAATATCTGATATGTAGTTTTCGCTAAACTTTGCCAAAGAAATATCAACCAATTTTGGCCATCTTGTTCATCGTTAAAAAAATAATTGATAATTCACAAGTTTTTCAAACGTAGCCATTGTCATTCATGTCTCTAACCCACGTTTGGTGATAGGTGATATCATTTGTTGTATTCAATATGATAAGCAGCTCGTTGGTTGCGTCTGCGTATGATAAATTATTACGATTACACGTTATCGTCTGATACGCGCAAAAAAAGGATTAGCGATTGCGATTAGACGATCAAATGCGACATCGAGGGCTCGCTCACTCAAGGGCTACTGTAAAACTCAACGGTTATGAAAAAATTGCCACCTATACGCGGTATCATCAGCCTGAGGTACCAACCAGACGTCCTAAGTGTAGGTAGGTCAACAGAAGGTTAACATTTTTCATTTACCGAGAACAATAAGCTCGCCCTTTTCAATAGAAATTCCAACCTTGGCGATTGATGAAACATCGATTACAGAGTTTTGAGGCAGACTGTTTTTTGTTTGCTCCACGCGCCAACTACGACAGCCTTCGAATTGTACGAAGAACTTTTCGAATTTTCATTAATGTCATAGGTGGAGCTTGGGGTACCTTTCGTTGTTAATGCAGCCGGATGCCGGATGCCGGATACGAGTTTCATTTCACGTACACTCGTGCAGATCAACTTGGTCTTTCGGTACCGTATCTGCTATGCACTAGGTATATACGCCGCTTACCTTCATCTTGCGTCTCTTTCTTCGATGACCGAACGAGATGCGATTTAATTAATTTTGCAAATGCATTTTCTAGACGGCGACGTCGGCGACTGTCCGTGTCCGATGAAAGATGCATAGGTAGAGGTACTAGGTAGTTAGCGAAAGTGTACACGAGACACTTCATTATTCACGTCTGTCTATTGGTGTATTCTTTTGACTATGGTTTTCGCAGAATTTGCCCGCGAATACTTAGTACTCGCTGCAAGGTTTGGACGTTTCGAAGGTTAAATCTCGTGGAACAGTGCACGGTACCTGTTATGAATAAGGCTCCGGCGACGGTGATTATTCTTTTGACAATAAGTACGTCAACACGAGTAGGCTATCACTTTTTGTTTTCAAAATGAAAGCGAACCATGTTTATTGACCCAGACCGTTATGTACGGTTGATGGAGAGAATGGAGAAGGCCTGAAAAACTGGCATGTATATCCCAGCCCTCGCAGCTTCGTAGCTCGACAATACATTGCGAAAACTTGGAACAATGTATTTTGAATTTGAGATTGACAAAAGGAAACTCAATACCTACATGGAGTTGGAATTTCGTTCTAACTTGAAAGAATACCAGGTAGTAGATGAGAAGTACCTGAAAACCGAAACATCAAATCGTTCCCGTACATTTATCCTGCAAGGATACCTGTAAAATGTTATCAACTTATGTTGAAGGAATTCGAAGTATTCAAATTATACGTGCAAGGTGTAAAAGTGAAAATTGAAAAAGACGGAAGTTTTTCCCCATCGTATCCGGAAGATCCTGTAAAATTGAAATGACGAAACGACGACACCACCACCACCACCACCATCCTATAACAAAGTTGAGCTAATCTTACGTAACTTTGGAGTCAGATCATTTAAGTTAAAGACTGGCTGGGAGCCTTGATCACTCCCATTGTCCCATTCCCTGAAAATCACGTAATGAATATATTATTTTTAAAATGAAATGTCGGATATCTTGTCTTAGTATGATTGACATTGCTTAGCATTTTATTTCAATATTTGATGGTGGTTGTTTTTTTTTTTTGTAATTTACCTATTGATCATGATTTTAAAACTTGATGCTGCTAAATTTGTAAGGTGTTATTTTTTTCACTCAAAAATGATTCCATTTTGAAGTTTTCCAGCTCCGCGAATTCTTATGAGGTCTCAAACTAAACTATAGGCACCTTTCTAATTTTATTTACCAAAAAATTTTTGTGATTCATCTTACTGAAAATGGAAACCTGTAATAGCGCAGCGATTGAGGTAGCTATTTTGTTGAATCAAGGATATGGTACAAAGTACAAACTATTGCTATTCCTATTGTATAAGTATGTATTAAAATGCTGTTTCGACGACAGAGGACCTACCTACCATTTGTTGCATCTATATCATATAATATTACGCGCTTTCAGTAAAACAGAGATGATGTTGATCGAAATAGTACATATATTCTATAGGTATAGTAGGTAAGGTACTAGGTAGTAGGTAGTCTAGTTGTCTAGTGGGTACTGTATGGTGTATCTGTGTAGTGTGTATACATCATTATGGAACACCTACCCATATTTGGATGTCTGAGCCGAAGATCTCGTGCAGTTCGATATACTGGTCGTATGCGGAATTGTAATTAGCATACGTATATTAACTATACTTGGCAACGTTTTATGTAACATTTTCTCAGGAATGTTGTTCGTGTTTTGATATGGGAAACAAACGATTGAAACGATAACCAAAGTACTAAACGCTCGTCGATCGGATGATCGCGCGAACTACGAGAATACCAGCTACCTATCTCGTTTACCTTTTCTAAGAACCTGTCATTTGCAAAACCCCGTTAATGTCTTTTTTTTCAATTTTTATGGTTTTTTTTTTTTTTGAAGTAGTTAAACTATCCATTATCGATTAATTAATCTAAAATTGCAATTCTACCTTTTTCTGATTTTGAGAAATTGCGTTATTTCTTTTGCAAAACTCTGAATATTTTGGACTATGGTGTTTTGCAAACGAATAATGAATGTTTGTATAGACGCGCCCATTGCAATACCTTGCAAGTCCGCCGCTTTCCACTTGAATAATTCATTGAAGAAACGACGTAACTTTCAAATGACTCTAGACAAATTCAAATCATGTTACTGAACAACGTGACACGTAGGTAACCCAAAAATTTCCTCTTTGCAGGAAATAAATATTTGTACAAAAAAAATTTTTTTTGTGTCTCCTGAAAAATTTATCTCATTGGACTTATTGGCTTTTGTAAATAACTGGTTCAAATGCGTGAATACTAACACTTACATTTAGATACTTACTAACAAGTTCCAGAATCGATAGATTCTCGGTAGAAAATTATTGCTTTATGGCGTGACGTATGAACCCATTTCGATGATTAAAATGCATCAGAGGGGTTTCTTTTATGAGTTATACAACCATTCATAGCTAAATGGTAATAATCAGTAAGGAACTGGTTCATGCAGTCGAGTCGCGGAAAAGTCTTACGTATTTTAAGTTCTGCATTCATGTTAGTCATCGCTGGCAGTTGAATTGAATATGAAACCTTTGTAGAGCGATAACTCACCTTATCGCTGACTCGCATGTCTATCTCTATGTCTATAATATCGGCTGGTCATTTTTATTCAAACATGCGTAATCCATAATTGAACTTGATAAAACTCTCGCATTATCTGTTATCTAATATCTTTTGTCTTACTCAAGCATTTGCACGTTCGTAACCGAGTAAGGTAATACCTAATTGCCTATACCTAATTAGTGATTACCTGTACCCATATACCTGGAAAATATATCCGTAATCCAATCGCGGAAATGAAAATTACGAAAAACGATGAAATTATTACGTGGATGAGACTAATGATCTGTGTAATATTGGCTTTTCAACAATCTGGCAAAATATTTGTGACCAAAAAAAAAAAAAAAAAAAACATTAACTAGGTACTTAATCAGTTTTCATCGAAATAGTCGACATGTTTTGTGAAAAAAAAACCATTTGCTTGTTATGAAGTGTCGAATAAGCCATACAACGAATATACGACAAATAGATACGTTTTCGTAATTGACAACTCATACCAAAACCTAAAACCTCAAAAACCACGATTTCTGGCCGATAAAATAAGAAAAATGTTTAAATTCTGATAACGATATATTCGCTCGTTTTTTAAAATAATTTTTAAAAAAATATTAGACTCTAGATTACAATTTTAAAAGAGTTACAGTGTATCACCGATACTGAGTACAAAATAAGTAAACATGGATTAAAACATAACACTGCCAAGGTATTGCGATATTGCCTTACACAAACGTAAACACATTACAAAAATGTACTTAGATATGTACTTCGCGGAATGTAACTTATTTGACAATAATGGAGCAAACTAAGAACAAGTAAAATCAGACTCTCAAATTAGTTTTATGAGCATAATTGAACGTAGATACATAAATTTTGAATTGGAATGAGAGAACGAAAATTATTATCTATAGAGTACACAAAGGGGAAAAAAAAGAAAATAATAGAAATTAGATATAAATACATAATAAAAGAATTACTACACTAAATATCACAAAAATTTTTAAATAAAAAAAACTTATCCGATTGTATAAATATTGTGAATGAATAATAAAACGCGACTTATTTACGCACCTCTATCGAACCTAAAATATGCAACGATTCGAAATTTCAACCACGCATCAAATTTTGTTACAACAAATTAATATTAGAAAGAAACAAAAAAAAAAAAAAAACTGCATACGTAAAACAGTTTTTCACTATATTACACGGGACTGACATAAAACACGTACGCGCGCACAAATGAAATGAAAAAAATATATAAATAAACTTAATTAAATTAAATAAGGCACTTAAAATATCTTCACAACGGGCTCGATAAATTTTTTTCACGACATTTTTTGTAAGAAAAATTAAAACAAAAACCTTCCGTTACATTGGGACAAAAAAAACATAGATAATAACATAGATTTATAAAAAAAATTGACGAATACATAAGCGCGAATTATGGAATTTTCGACGAGAAAGTTACAATTTGAATGTTTAAACTTTGATATGTACGTTGTGAACACATGATTATTGTTTCAATTTAATATTTTACCATTATTTACAAATACCACACATACACATATTTTGGAAGCTCGATTTTCCAGTCTTATATGTTGAAAAGAAACAAAAAAAAAAAATGATGATAAAATAATAAATTAATGAATAAGCGAAACCCGTCAAGGGCAGAAACACTATTTGCGAATATAAAATCTCCGTTTTTGGAACTACCTACTACCTACTGTATTCAAAATTTTCACTTCAATCTTTCAATTACGCGTATTTGAATAGAAAAGTATACTAAAATGAAATCACTCAATGCTTGAAAAAAAATTTTACAAGCTGGTTTATCCACCGGTCAGTAGCCCGGAAGGAAGTTGGAGAAATACCAAAAAAACCTAATAAATAAACGAATAAAGAGAATGGGGAAGACCAACAGAGAATAAAACATTTAAAAAATAACGAAAAATAAAATAAAATAAAATAAATGAAAAATTCGACAAAATTATTGGAATGCGTGCTCATGATGAAGCTCGTTGTCGAGATCAATATACCTAAAAAGAAGTAACATTTAAACGAATTTACAAGATGAAACACAATACGACTCGGGGTTTTGAAAAAATACCAATTTTTTCTTGTTTTTTGTGAAACAGAAAAAAAGTAATTGATAACTGAACACAAAACGTTTCAAAAAGAATGATTGTACGTATTACAATTTGTTGGAATGTAAAGATGGGAAGGTGAACGAAAATTTGAGCTTTGAGTTTGAATCACACTGTTTTCGAAGTACCTACACACGATTTGATCTCGAGTTCGTATTAATTGATTCTAGTATAACTGCAATTAAAACGACAACGATTGTGGGATGAAGCCTATTGTTTTGTCCTTGATTCAAACATTAGCGCAGTCATGGGCATTTCGACTGGTTAATTGAGGCGTGTAAAGAAAATTCTTACGAAATAAGTAACGTCGTTCTTCGATAAACTAGAAATATCTCGATTCATGTTCCTCCCAATTTCATCAACATTCGGCTCTCCATTCGATGACCAAATGTCATGGAATTTTATTAATACACGAGAAACCATCGTGCAACGCTCAGAAATACGTAGGAGAGAGCTACATGTACGTAAGATTCAACTCGAAATTTTGAAAATGTTTCGTTAGAATTTTTATTCGCTTATGTGTGAATGATTTTCACATTTGAAGCTTGAATTTTTCGAACGCGGACTACGGAACTGTGTACAGATTAAAGACACCCTAAATAGTATAAATGTAGGTACTTGGAGAATACGTCAAGACTCCTATTTTTGGAGTACATATTATTATAGCATTCGTTTCTCTCCAGTGCTACTCCAATGCCGAGAAAAGGGAGTGTACATGATTATATTCAAACCGATGAATAAAGCAAAAGGAAATTTAGTAACGTTTTATTTCGACGATTTACGTGCAGATATCCGAGATTCGTAGATGAATTCTTTTTAGCAACGATGACGATTTTGTGTAACAGACTGTGAGGAATTTTGTGGGTATTCGGACCAAGAGGAGAGTAGGTGGTTTACGGAGAAGTTTGTCTCGAAGGGACAAAATACTAGGCTTCACATCTTTCAAATGTAATTTTTGCTACAATTTAAAATTTTCATCAAAATAATGCGTATTCCATTCCCTCTCTTCCTTTGAAGGAAAATGGCTCTTTCATTTGTGAATTTTTTCGAAAATGTTTCAATTTTTAAAGCGCTTTTAGCTTTTAGCCTTGTTCGAATGCACTAAGCGTTATTTCGAGAAGACGGATATTTATGTATTTCTTATCACGTTGTCTAGAAGTTCAAAATGTGTGAATGGCATCAACTTAGAAGGTATCCTGGCTCGATACGACTACCGAAAAAAGTCCGAAATTTCATACAGTCTACTAACTTTAGTTTTACAGTAACGAATCCAACAAGAAGGCCGAATTATGAGTTATCGTACAAAAGCAAAAAAAGCAAACGACCGCACAGAGAACCGGTTACTATGCTGTATAACCTAGTATCGTACGATTAGCTAGAAACCGCGCGTCATGATTGGCGGATTTTAAAATCAACACGAGTTGGTAACTTGAGGGCGAATAATAAGGCAAAAAGGTGACAGGATAAAGTTGGTTCAAGTTTGTTCAAATGTAGGTAAATGTATCTTCTCGTTTGTCCGAGTAAGACGACAAGCTGGATAGAGCAACGAACGCACCAAAGCAAGCTTACGATACTCATTTTGAGGACAAAATGAGAAACGGAAGAATGTTGGAGATCGTGGTCGAAATCGATACAGATCGAATGTAAACAAATACAATGTACGAGTATAAGCTTTCTACCAGAGAAAAAGAAGGCGAACGTTATGTAAGTTGATGAGGAAGGGAACAAAACGCTCGAGAGAAGAATCAACTGAGTTTATGTCCAGACTCGCGGAACGCAGGTGGAATATCAATAGCAGCATACTAGCATAGCATCAGAGTACAGGATACAATGGTAATGTACAAAATCGTATGCAGTTGTACATAGGTATTATCACGAGGACGATGGATGCGGAGAAGCAGTTGCAGTATGCGGCGGTATTGTTATAGGGAGCAAATGTACTAAAGTGATTTAGGTTAAACGGATACCGATTCTTTACCGTTGAGCTTGTTAGCTAACGATGAAATTAGTTCCTTAAATATCAACGGATCGATGTTTTTGCCTAATTGATACAATATAAACCAATCGCCTAGTTGGAATTTATCGGCGATAATTTGCACATCTTTCTGAGACGACAAACGAGATCTGGCTCTTAGTAAGTATAATCTTAACGCTGGACTGATGACAATGGCGGCTCTGTAAATGATGCATAATCCGGTGAGTACAGTCAGCAAGATGAACCAGAACCATAGGAAAACATAGATCTTCTCGTTTACGATATTCAGCGGCAGCACACACAGTCCGTCGAATTTCTGCACCGTGCCGGAAGGACCGTATTTGTGGAAGGTGCACTTCGTTACTTTGGGAAAAACGCGAGCCATCGGATCGGCTCTTTCTTCCGGTTCGAGTTCGGTGAATTTGAGCACGTCCGAACCGTAGGTGCTAAATTCGCCTTCGAGGAAGTAGTCGACAAAATAAATTTGGGCAACGACGTTGACGAAATTCAACACCTCGCAGATCATGAAACGAATAGCGTAGAAATTCTGGCAGTGTAAATTGGTATGGAAATAGTCCAGCAGTAAGCGTATGCGGTCTTTCTTGTTATCGTCGCTGATTATCGGGCAAGTCAGATCCAGCGCCAGCATTTTCAGCCGCCCGGCTTCCCATGTTTTCCAGAGGTATCGCGGTAGATAAAAAAACATAGCTTGGAAAAAGAGAACAAAACATACCCATTGATAGTATTTGTGGTATTTCACATCGTCTTCGCCGTCGACGTGACTAGAAACGCCCGGTTGAACGACGTCTTTACCGATTCGGCCGCCTAGACGATTGGGTATCGTAAATGTAGAATAGATCCAGCAATACGTGTCCATTACGTTTAACGGTATCTCGTCCACGATGCAGTCGATCGGATCGCCGATATATTGTCGAGAGGTGACGATCAATGAAAAAGCTACCAAAATGATAACCGTAGCTTTATAATGTAGTCTGAAAATATTATTATCGATGCATATAGAGTCGATTTTAAGCAGCCCCTTAACGGAGCCAAACACATCAAACATTTTGACTGATTAAAATTCGGACCGGTTACAAAAAAAAAAAAAAAAAACGCAATAAAAACACCCGCGGTTACGACGTAAACATTGGTTTTGTAAAAATAATCGATAAATTCACAAAGCAATACGCATCAGCGAAAACTACGAAACCGAATATTTCTTGCACAAACAATATAGTGTAAATGTACAATGGAAAGTTCACTTTATGTTTATAGATGTACGTTTACTGTACACGACCGACATACACCACCACTGCTACAATAACCTCAACACGACTAACGCATGCGCCGAGTACGTATTCGCTGGTGCATTGCATATACGATTCGTGGAATGTTCATTTCATCATCACTGGTATCCGCGAAGAGGGGGTAAAAGGCAACATCCGCCGTTACGTTCGGTTACGTTCTCGCGTTCCAATTTGCAGTGTCGCCAACAGTATTTCACGCAAGTCCAAGTTACCCACTTTTTAGCTAAGATCAGAAGCAAGCATGTAATGTGATATAGTGACGTAGTGAGTACAGTAATTGTGCTGTGCAATGTGCATCTTTGCAAGCTCAACTTTAACTTGTTTTTTCAATTTGAAAAATATCATCTTTTTTTGAAAATTTCTTTTAACGTAAAAAATTCTTTCTAACCTTACTAAATATCAGTGGCGTAGCCAAGGGGGGATTGCCCCCCCATGGTCGGCCATGGCCTTTAAAAAATATGGTATAATGGGAGAAAAGTGTCAGAAATTGGGGAAAATGGTCTATTTTAGACATCAAAAATTCAATTTTTTCAAAGCTTCGCCCTCGCTTCGCTCGGGCTTGAACATAATTATCAATCGATCTCAATTTTAATGAACGTTCTGAAAGAAGCCTGCGAAAAAAGGCTTATTTTTGTACCTCTAATCTAAGTCCTGTGTCCATTTCTCCATTTTACATCGTTGTGTTAGTCTTTTTATTATACACCCCCTACCTCAGACTCGGTTATACGTACACCACGAAAAAATACTTGCTATGTTTCAAAACGACCACAGAAAATTTGACATAATTCGTTCTTGCCCCCCCCCCCTTGACGAAATCCTGGCTACGCCACTGCTAAATATGTACAACCTACAATGTGTGTCGTGAATCGTGGGGGCTTACGTGATTTTTCTTTTCAAACTGGTACAGTACCTGTACCTACGTTTATTTTTGAACGCATGCTCTGATTCGCAGTACAGAAAATGAATGTTATTTTCGAATTGATTTTATAATTTGATTCTTCAACAACCCATCAAATTTTATAAATCAAGGTATTCTAGAAACTTGAAATAAAAAATAATAGTTTCTACGAATGTCTTCAATGCTTTTCGTAAAAACACAAACACGTAAGCCCCCTTTCTACAATTCACGACACGGGTTTTAAAAAAATTGATAAGATAGAGAGGGAGAGGAATAAAAATTTTACGGCGTCGTCTGCGTATGATTTCATTCAATACATATGAAGTAAGAAGTAAGTTAAGTAGGTAATTAGGTACATATAAATGCAAAGAGGGAAAAAAAGGCTAAAAGAAACTGAGAAAATGCTGTATGAGAAGTGAGGAAAATAAGGCACAATTTGAACGAAGATTTTCCTAAATGAAGTAAATGAACAAATCCAAACTATGTAGACCATCTGCGCTTACGTTAGACCATTACAAAATTCAGTTCCAATTACAATTAGTCAGGGCTATTGGACCACTCGAAAACGCAATTCAAATCGTTCGATCAATATTTCAATTTGAAGCTAAATCAATTTACGTAAGATTGTTTTGAAAAAAAATAAGTTTGGGTAAATTAATTTTGATTTTCAAATTTTTATCAAAAATTATTACCGAGTGGGTATATTTTTTTAAATTTCATTTTCATAAAAAAGTAGGTTTCATTTTTTTCGGAAATTTTTAATTTTTCAAAAAATTGACAATGTTTACCAAAAAATTTTTTTGCCAAGTTTTCTTTGATTAAATATATGAAATTCACCAGAGTCACTCAAGATTTTGAGTTTTGAGAATTGAAAGATCGTTTTTTCAAAAATACAAAAATAATTTTTTCGACCACTCACGTCCAAAAAACAATTCCTTATAGATCACTTCTCCTTCCAAAAACTTGAAAATTTTTCGAAATTACACAAGTCCTCTAATAAATGAGAAGTTCTTTTTTTTTCGCCACGAAATATTTTATTACATAATATGCATGAGGAAGGAAGAGAGTTCATACCATCATTCTAAAAAATATTTAATTGCGTAAACGGTAAACTAATTGAGCCCGATAAATTGAAAAAAGGCATCCAGTAAAAACTGAAATACCTATTATATATTTCAGTACTATTGAAAAGGACATGAAATTTTCAACTCTTGTTTTTTATTATAGGGGAGACTCGGGCAAAAGGAACCACTGGGCAAAAGGAACCACCTCAATTTTTTTGGCTTGTATGGATTGGTAGAGGTTGGCAGCATTGTTGTTCGATAGCTAGTATCCCTACCATCATTTAGCATCTGTGAAACCGGCAACACATGTGTTTTTATTCTCGTTATCGATGATAATGTGAAATGTGATGGTGCAATTCTATGAAACGTGAGTTTTAAAATTCAAATGGTTTTCAGAGTATAAATGATAGAAAGGTAAGTTCACCATACACTTATTCAGAATTTTGTCCTCTTTCCAATGGAGCAAACATATTCAAAGAATTTTTATTCCTTGTGATGAAAAATTGATGAAAATGTCAAAAGAGTCATTCCGGGCAAAAGGAACCGGGCAAAAGGAACCATTGATGAATTTGTAATTTTGATTTTCCCAATTGAATTTTCGTATTATTTATTACAGATGGTGTACAAATATGTCAGGACAACTAATAGAGGTAGTGGGTGGACCTCAGAAACGATGAAAAAGGCAGTACAGGACATTAAAGATGGCAAATTTGGAATTCGTGAAGCAGGTGCAAAATTTGGTATTCCTTATGCTACTCTACGGAAACATTACGCGAAGGGATCTGTAGAAACGATGAAAAAGGCAGTACAGGACATTAAAGATGGCAAATTTGGAATTCGTGAAGCAGGTGCAAAATTTGGTATTCCTTATGCTACTCTACGGAAACATTACGCGAAGGACCCAGCCTAAAAAACTTGTTGTGGGAGAAAAAAACCAGTCCAAGGAGAACGTGCCTGCGACACAAAAGAAGAGAGCCGCCGCTAAAGAAAAGGAGACCGAACCGAAAATTAGGAAGAAACTATTTTTCCCTAAAAAACCTGAAGAAAATCAAAAAAACGAAGACGTTCCCTGTTTGATTTGCGATTCAATGACGTCCACCTCCAGGGAAACGTGGCTGCAATGTAATATGTGTCAAAACTGGGCGCACAAAGCTTGCACCAGTTATGACGGTGTAGGATTTTATGTATGTGACTTTTGTGTTAATCAGAATTGAAAAAATAAAGTTTTTTTTGAGATTTTGAGCAACGAAAATTGAATTTTTATATATGGTTCCTTTTGCCCGGAGCTCTGGTTCCTTTTGCCCGGCCATTTTTGAAGACGTCAAAAAAAGGTACTTTGGTAGAATGAAAATTTAGGTCACTTAAAACAATCCAATTTTGGATTTTTTTAAACCATTTTGTAGCTAAATGTTTGCTCTATCCAACGATGTATTCAAAAGTTCGATAGAGTGCATAGAAAATTTTCTAGAGTTGTCCTAGCCGAAGTGGTTCCTTTTGCCCGAGTCTCCCCTAAGGTAACATACCAGTTTTGGATCAGGCTACCAATTACGGATCATTTTTTTGAGGCGCTCTACGTCGTTTCGAAATGGTCACCAAGGATTGATACCAACATAATCGTGTAGTCTGAAGTCTTACCTTTCAGAAAATATGTAAACTTTGCATTTTTCGTGTTACCAAACCGCTTGTAGATTCATTTGAAAAAAATGAGTCGCATTTTTAGTTGAAATTTCGTATTTTTTGCAATGGCGATTGTGAAAAAGTGTAAGTAGTGTTATTGATATTTAGTTTTTGATGCGGTTGCTGATTATTTCATGTTCAGGGAAGTACTATCGAGACATTTTTTGCGTGATCAACCCGTTTTGCGAATTTTGAGTGTCATTTGCCAAGCATCGAAGAAAACGTAAATTGGCACCAAAAAAGTTGGATTTCTTCACCAAAATTGTCTGTTCCGAGATTTTCGTCATGTTTTTATATATTGGGTGATTAACATTATTAAATCTGCGCAGTAAAATTCCAAAGTGAAAGTGATCCGTAATTGGTTTGATCCATAATTGGCAGAAAAATTTTCAATTTTCAATTGCGGATCAAAAATTTTCCTACCAATTACGGATCGATCCACAATTGGTAGTTTTTCAACTTCGGTTTTTTAACAATTTTTTGATGAAAATCTTTGAAGACCATCTTTGTAATGTAAAAAATACAATCAGAGTGAAAAAAAAATGCATAACTTAAATTTTATTTGATGATCCGTAATTGGTAGAACCCCCTAAAAAGGCTAAAAAGGCGTATTTTTTCTGGGTTTTTCAAGCCTGGATAAAAAATACTTGGAATTGTTTTTTTCAAAATTCAACCGCAGGACACGAATTCAAAGAAAAAGTGATCCAAAACTGGTATGTTACCTTATAACTAAGTATGTACGACTTCAAATGCCCGAGCGAAGCGAGGGCCAAGATTTGAAAAATTACAGATTTTCATAAAGAAAATAGTTCTATCTTTCTATTGTTGATGGGTGTTTGAATGAAAAAATTTTAGGTATTATTTTGGTGTAAAAATTTCATCTTTTTTGAAATTATTCTACCTAATTTCGTGCTTTTTTCGTATTTTTGAGTAACAATAGAAAAATCGGTGTTTTTTTCTCAATTATTTTTTTCAAAAAAAAAACTGTTGATATAGCCATAGGCGCTTAATTATTACCTATCATCATTAAAAAAAAACAAAAAACATTTTAGTCATTTGAAAAAAAAATCGGAAATTCGTCACAATATTGATAAAAGTTGATCCCTCGAAAATTACGCTTATTTGCGAAATTTTCTGAGTGAAACATAGTACACACGAAAATGATTTGGGGGGCTAATTCACCATCTATATCATATACCTACTTACCTAAATGCAATTATTAGACATCATAATATCCACCTTCTTCTTTCACGTATTTCTGTGTATAGTATACCTATTTGTTTAATTAATAGGCCATCATTTTCGTTTATAAATTATGATTTCATCAAAATTTTGCTTATGTAGCATTTCATGTTTGGTATCTTATCTTTTTGCCAGTCGCTGGGCTATTTTTCAACAAAAATGATGTCAGTCTTCACTATGGTATCGCATCGCACTATTATTTCATTTCAACAGAGATACGAAGATATAACCTAAGATCAATTATCTTTGAAAAGTACTTATACTTATCAATCTTTCTGTGATTTGTTTTCAGATTGCTGGAGAACGGAATTAGGAAATACTTATATCGCAGTTTCGGTTTCAATTCAACTATCTCAACAAAGTATGAGTATTACTATCTACTACGTAGTTACGAATTCCAAAATGCATTACCAGTAGGTACATTCGACTCGTACCAACTCAGCCATCATATCACGTGATAGGTGAGTAATTAATTGGGTACCTAGACCTACTACCTACGTAAAAGTAAATAGGTAGGTAGTAAGTATTGAATAATAATTATCTATCGAAATATTCTTAGATACCTACGTATACGTAGCCTACTTGAGTACCTACTACATAAGTGTGAGTAGGTATGAATCTCCATTCGTCAGAACGTTTACTGAACTTTGCTTTAAAAATTATGTACTTAGATACCCAAGTACTTTTTAGCTTCTAGCGTCCAATGCGTTTTCCCGCGGTACCCGATGACTTGTGTGAAGGACATGTTGCAAAATTGAAAATCGCAAATACCTACTTCGTGTTGCCTGTACGCCTGAGCAGTGAGCTGAGCTGAGAGAGATTTACTGATTTTACTTTTCGTATGACAATGTTGGCTGGACATGGTGTGATTCTTGCTTATGAAGGTAGATTCGTAGATACTGGTTAACTGGTTTAGAAGCGCATCCAAGTATCGTAACAAGCGCGTTGGCAACGCAGCAATGCCTCTCTAACACCTGCAATTAGAAAAGGTTCATTTATTATCGACGAAACTTGTCGGTGAAGTACAGTGCAATATAACGAAAGCTAAGGTAAAGCATTACTCAGTTTTTAGCTACTGCAAATACGACAAGATACAAAATAAACTGTTTCGTGAGTTCTTACGATAAAAGATAAAATTATGTTTCTTCATCGAAAGCATTTTGATTTTGGTATTGCTAGTTAAGCTAGTTTTTTCCTTTTCGAATTGTTACAAAGTGGGTATGGAGATTTAAAATAACAGACATTTTTTTGAGGTGGGGGGGAGGTAGTAAAAGTAAAGCGGAAGCCTTTCGCATTGTCGTCTTCTTAAAATACCTAGCTACCGGTAGTTCATTTCATTGTGATTTCGTTCATGTCTGAGCGAAAACATTTTTTCGCGTTTTAATACTTCGAGATTATCTATCTGGTTTGAATGAAGAGGGGAACGGGGAAGGGGGTGCAATGTAGAATGTACAACGTCTTGTACCCTTCTTTCGGTAGACGTCACTACTCATTGAAGAATACTCGCCGTTATTTGACAAAACTTTCTACTATTGTCTTATTTTGTATATTTCAATTTGAAAATCAACTTCGGTAATTTATGAATTTGGGGCGATAAATATTTCAACCTAATACTACACGTTCTAGTCGTATACATATCTATTTAACCTCTGACCTCAAGTATTAACATCAATTCAGATAGTGTTGCTTGAACTCAATTGAAGAGGTTTTTAAATTCTTTAATGAAAAATGATTCTTGTTACAATTTTAGAATCTACGTTATGTGAATTATGAACCGCCGTCTGTCTCATTGGTTTTGAGTTTTTATCCCAACCAGTAGCGCAACCAGAACTTTTTTTGGAGGGGGTTAGGACTCATGAGAAAAGTAAAGGGTATAGGCCTGTCCGCCTGTGCAAAGAGGGGGTCCCCGACCTCCGTTTTTTCAAGGAGCTTATTAGGGCTTGCCATGGGTGAGGGACCTTGAAATAAAGGGGTAAATTTACCTAATTACATCGAATATAGATGTTTAAAATTCCCTGAAAGACCTTTTTTCGCTTTTAGATTATCCCCCTGGGACCCAATTTTTCTCGGCACGGCTCCCGGGGGGGGGGGGGAGTGTCAAATCTATTTTTATGGAATATTGAGATTTTTCCCCTCTTTAAATTATAAACGTGAATTTTATTCAAAACAACAGAGTACAAAGAGCATTAAAAAACAAATGACAGTGAATTTTTCAAGGAGGAACATCTCATTTGGGTAAAATGAAGGAAGAATCGTGTGAATTCGAGTTTTTTCCATCCATACCACCCCCTCAGTCTCATTTTAAAGCTCGTTTTGGTCGATTTAGGGCAGTAATTTTGAAAATGTGCTGATTTTCGCCTCCGAAGTCCGAATAAGTGTAGCAAACTTATCCTTATTTTCCAACGGCACTTTGGGTGCTCGGCTCGGTTCGGTCACTTTCGCGTGACTTGTGTTTTTTACGTGATTACGTGAGCCTGTTGGATTTTTTTTCGAAGTCCTCATTCCGACGTTTTTTTCAACTTCAAAATTTTTCTTGGCAAAGTCTGAAATCTGAATTTTTTTCAACTTTTAAATAATATTTATTTTTCTTGACGAGGTCTAAATTTTTTACGAATTTTTTTTTCAACTTCAAAAATCAAAATTTTTCTTGACGTGGTTGATTTTTTTTTCAACTTCGAAATTTTTCTTAACGAGGTCGAAATTTTTTCAACTTAAAATTTTTTGACTTGTTTTAAATACTTTTCCAAACTTCAATTGAAACTTGAAAAGGGACTTAAGTGTAACTTTGTTTAAATTCTCTTTTCTCATATACAGTTTTTTGACTTATACCATTTGTATTTCTTCACTTTCTTGACTTATATACCCTTTGTACGAATTATGCTTCAGTTGAAAAAAAATCGTAAAAATTTAGACTTCGTCAAGAAATCTTATGTAGAAGTTGAAAACAATTCAGACCTCGTCAAGAAAAATTTTGAAGTTGAAAAAAAACGTCGGAATGTGAACTTTGAAAAAAAATCATCCGTAAAACAGGCTCACGTAATCACACAAAAAACACAAGTCCCACGAAAGTGATCGAACCCAGCCGAGCACCCAAAGTGCCGTTGGAAAATAAGGATAAGTAAGTAGCAAAACAGCGAAATTCTTGGAAAATTGAGGTCCTCGAAGATATAAATCCGAAAAATTGCCTCCTTGTGACTTTTCTCCATTCTCCAAACTGAAGATACGTCTTCGAGGACACTAATTTTCATAGAATTTCATTGTTTCGCCGGTTCGGAGGTGAAAATCAACACATTTTTAAAACCACTACCTTAAATCGACCCGATTTTTTTTTGGGGGGGGCTTTAGCCCCTTAGCCCCCCTTGGTTGCGTCACTGATCCCAACCAATTGTTTTTACCTATTTGTCGGAAAATTTTTACCCATAGCGATGATGAAAAAACGACCAGTTTACGATGCAATTGAATTTTTGCAATCTCTACCTATTTGCTTTTTTTCTACTTGAAGGATAATTTATTATTTACTATTTAGGTATATATGGTTACTTGCTTAAATGCTTACTCACTTCGTGCTTTCTGCAACGCGACCTTGTGAACATTATAAAGTTCGCCAATATTCCAGTACCTTTACCTACGTACCTACCTACCTACCTTTCTTCGTGATGAAAATGGCATAAATCATGAACAATACAATATAATATGTGTACCTGGTACCTACCATATATAACTTTGATTCAATCATTAGCTTGCATAGATCCCCTATGGATATAAAAATCCTTGATGTATTCGTGTGTACTGTTGATTTTCTTGAACCATCGCGATCGTATCCGCAGATGTGTGACTCGATTACTAAACGTTTTATTAGGTTTTTTTTAGCGCGAATTTTGTTTAAAAATTGTTCAGATTACAAATCTGATGTGTGGTGTGTATCTGAAACAAATGCGACAGAAGTGATTTCTTCTTCTTCTTCTTCTTCTTTTTTAAGAGGCACTATTAAGGTTCATTTTAATATGGGTGATGAAATCACTCGGATTTCTCGGTGATCAAGTACAATTTGAAATTTTTTCTCAAATGTTGGAATTGGCATAAATTTTTTATACCTATTTAGTTGGGTTCGTGTTGCTGGGTATAAATATTACATTTCCTGGTTATCAGGAATTTTTTTGTTAGCCTAAGTCAAATCGCAACTTACTTGGTAGTAAGTATACTTAGTAATTATATTCGATCGAACGCGAACGGTTGAAATTTTAAATTGAATAAACCCTTATCGTGGACTACTTTCAATTAGTCGGACTTCGTTACTCGTTTAAATTACATACCTACATCACAATCGCATTTATTTTAAAATTTGCATCAACTTATCGAAAACTTGTTATGATTAGATAACGAATCGCTTATCGATTTGAATAAATACTAGGTATACTTACATGCATACGCAATGCAATAAATTTATCAACATATAATGTGCTTAGGTAGTAGATTGGAGCTAGGTAAATTTTCCAGGTGGTACGTTATTCTAAATTAATTTTGTATAACGTTTTACGTTTTTGATAATGATAACAAACTGATGATTACAAAGCGAATGGGCATTGCTATTTTTCGATTGTAAAATAAGTTTTTGGTTCTCCAGCTAGGTATAGGTAGGTATTTGCTACGGCAACACCAACTGCCATCGCACGTACTTACCTCTACCTACATTATGTACTTATTTGCTTATTAACCGTTAGTTTTTTGTTTACCTATCATAAAAATAATATGCCTACTTAGTCAATATCGATAACGAGCTTGTCCTACGTCCTAAACTTCGTAGACTCTAGATGAAAAAAAAAAGTCGATAGTTCGAGATTGTTTTTTGTCATCTATCGGGTAATTTATCAATTTTTAACAAACTACATACCTAGGCATTGCCATCGCCATCCCATTCCAAGAGTTGAAAGAAATCAGAATATTTTCCAACATATATGTATCTGTATGTCTCATCTAATGTAAGTAGGCAGGCATTATACGTAGGTAACTACGGTCGGTGTACCAAGAGGCAAGGCGAAATGATGTAGGTATGTAAACGATACGATAGCTGTTCAAAATGCTACGATCAAGACCGTTGATTTTCTTTTCACAATAAATTATGTATTGGCTATGTAGGTATACTGTAAAAGAAACTGGTTTTGCGTGACATGTCAATTGTTGACGGATGAAAATTGACGCTTAGCCACGGTTTTTATTTTTCTTGTAAATTAATAACAGTTGCCGAGTTTAATACATGTTAGGTATCTACTCTATACCTATACGCGGAATATACACGCCTAGAGGAAGAAAAAAGGAAGACACGAGATGAGATTGGATACAAGAAATGAATAACTCTTGAACCAGAGCAGCTAATCTTAATATCAACGCAACTTCGATAGCAAACGACGAATTTTTTACAGAGAAGAACTCTTGAAATTCAAGAAATTCCTCCACTTCCCCGCTCGCCGCTCCTTTGACAGCATAGTTCTCACACTTCTCACGATATAGTCTACCGAGGTAAATGTATTGGTGTTTCGGTCCTGATCAGAATTGTCATTTTACACGTAGAATAATGTTATTTTACATTTTACTACCTAAAAATGTAGAATATGTAAAATGTAAAATAATTCGAAAAACGTTTCTGATTGGCTCGATCTTATGTTTATGACAAAAAAATGTAGGTAAATCATTATCATTACTCGATGTCGATAATGACTCAAAAAACGTCATATAAGCCCAAAATAATGGCAAATTGATGACAAAATGAGTTTTCAACTTATATTCTGATTGTCCCATTTTTACAATTGATGGAATGAGTCATTCCATCAATTGTAAAATTTAATTTATTATATTCTTGTTTGAATTTTTGATTGAGACAATTTACATTTACAACATTTAGTGATTTAGATCTTACGATTTTACATGATACTTATTTTACATATTTTTTTATACTTATTCTACATTGTCCAAATGGATATTCTAATTTACATATTCTACATTTTACATTCTACATGACAACTCTGGTTCTGATGCTGAATCTTGGTAATTATTTGTATTAGTAGGTACTAGGTATAGGTATTGTGCTCCTTTGATTTGCTGTTGTTACTGCAAGATGCACGAGCATCCAAATAGGTATGTAATACTAATTCTTGTATTGTACTTCATTATGGTACGATTCTGCGAATACAACATCAATTATTTCAGAAATAGACAGAACACCCAATATGACTCATCGATACGCTGCTGTAATTCGTAAATCATCGATTCAAACAAATGTGCCTCGATATATTATTCAAAAGCTGATATACTACTAAAATGACAATAAGTTACCTGGAACAGGTAGTTGGCTTTGTTCGCATTTGCCGTGTGGACCGTCGTCGGTGCAAGTCGAACGAGAAGTATAAGTATGTAGAATAAAAGAACAGGAAATTTATTGCGCGTCTAGACAGCAACACTGGTCGGTGATTATCAAGAATGTCGTGTCGTGCTGTGAAGCTCAGAGCATGAGAATCGTGATGGGAATTCGAGAACAGAAGAGCACAACCAGTTTATGAATAGATAACTGCAGACTGGAGCGACGAGCGAGGTTCAAGTTGCCAGCTTCGAGCCCCCGTGTTACTCATTGACCTGAACCACGACTATTGCCGAGTGACGAGCTTCGAGCTCGAACCCGTTGCCGTTGCCGAGGAAATGCATACTCGCGAGAAGGTGAATGGAATACAGATTACAGAGTAGGAAGAAGATGCCGAAGTTGGTATAGGATGGACCGATGGACAAGAAAAAAAACTCCACCCGAACGAGTTTCATTTTTCGTTTTATCTTTATCCTGCATCGTCCTATCCTATCGTCTGGATCTGGATTTGGGTGGATGTTTTACGTTTTCAGATTCTTGAAATCCAACCGAAGTGTTTTTAATTGATAATCTAATTAGTACCTATGTAAGTACACCTATCAAAATCAAGAGAAAAATCTCATCGTATTCAATCAGGAGTGGCGAAGTGGCGCATGGAGATGACGGTTGCAATTGATTTACCCGCGGAGTCGATAACGTTAATTTATTTTTCCACTACACGACAAAAATAAACAAGTCTGAGGACACATTCTAATACTTACTACATATACATACTTACCTATTTAAATTTAAAAATAGGTATTCATTATTCAATTTCCTTCATGTCAATTAACAACTTCTCCACCAAAAGGGAATTCCGTAGTCCGTACATTCATTCATGTAGTATAATGACCAATAATGTTGTCTATTTTTATTCCATCTAATTTTGTCTCGTTTATTGTAATAGTTACTTGAATGGTGATCAAAATTAACTTTTCACATCGTATTATGAGACAATAATAACGGGTGGAGAGGTGACCGTAGGTAATATGGCGAAATAATGGGTACTTGATTCCGTAGGCCCTGTGGCGCAACGGATAACGCGTCTGACTACGGATCAGAAGATTCCAGGTTCGAATCCTGGCAGGGTCGACTTTTTAGTAAAAAATTTTCATGTTTTTTTCGCAGTATTTTGTACTAATGAAATTGAATTTGACGAGAAAATTTTTTTATTGTCAAAAAACCATTTATTGGTATCAAGTACTTACTTGAACTGATGTATTTTTCTCCGAATGAGTAGAAAATGATGCTCAACAATTGCATTTACTCACCTATGTAGTAAAATTTTTCTCATCTCTTAATAAATTACTTAGCTAGGAATTCAGAATTCTTAATTTTTAAATCAGTGAGTTTCGGACAGAAATTTTCTCTGGTGGTTTTTTTAAATCTCCTCTACCCCTTTCAAATGTAGATACTTTTTTTAAAAATATTTTCATTTTTTTTTTTAAAAACATATTCAAAATATTTTTCTTTTTGATTTTCAAAATCCTTCGTGACCTTTGAAATAAATTCTATCATTGTTATCCATAATTGTATTTTAAATTTTAAATTATTCAACAATATTATAATCCATAATCCACCTACCATCTCGAAGTACCTTCTTGAATGTGTCTAGACATTTTCTAACTTATTTGTTTCCATTTACGCGCGTGAATAAATCCATAAACATTGTTATCAAGGTAGTTGACTCATCAAATTTTGTGTGCAAAAAACCATAAACTTGAATTAAAATTATTGTAAATTGAAATTAAAATTGATCAATATTCTTGATATTGTTATTGGTGATCAAGATTACGTACAAATGTATTTTTACGGACGAATATGCATTCTATGCTGGGGAAAAGAGCATTAAAATATTTTCCGCTGAAAACAGCACATTAGAATTTCTGTTGAAATTATTTGGTGTTCCCTGTTGATTTTACATTTTTTATTCCGAATTGTTCTTGTTTGCTCGGTGATGATTTTTTTTCCTGTAGAAGAGAAGATTTTGCCACTTTTTCATTTTTAATTGAATGAGCAACTAGCAGTCAGGATATGATAGTTATTCGGTATTTCTTTTTTTTTTTCATGACAAAAATCTTAATTCACATTTGTTTCCTATAGTCTAAATAAATAATGAAATTTGACGCTCTCTTATGTCGAAGAGTTGTATTATTTAGTAAATGAAAATATGAACCGCGCTCTCTGGGAATTATTCGTTGTAATTATTACTTCGCTCGAGTTAGAAATACTAGAAACAGCTCAGATTCAGCAATATCTCGAGTTTCTGGTGGTTTTTCCCCTTTTATATGTGTGACCCTGCCGGAAAAAAAGGACCTTGGGTATAAAAAAAAAAATCGATGTCACATTTTTCACGGTTTTAGTCCGAATGACACCAAATCTGGATTCTGGACCAAACACTTGAAAATAAAAACATAGATTTTTTTACACAAGGTCCCTTCTTCCGGGTCACATAAGTATGCAGAGTACCTAGTAGAGTTCCGGTAGAATTCGCCTTTATTTATGTGTAATGTCTGCATCTTAAATTAATGACAAAAGCCCGCTCCGTTATCATTTTCTCCTACTTGTCTCACATTATCCCATTCATTTTTCGTCAGTTGTCAATTTCTTATAATTGAATAGCTGGATGACAAAAGGGCCTAATTCTGAAACTGCTGTTTTGAGAAAAACGCATTTCAAAAGTTTTCGCATGCTGATATCGTTTAAATGTTTAGGTGAAATGATCAGGTATTCTAAATATTGTGATACCCAAACATCCCTTTCAAGAAATACTCGTATTCATTTGAATTCCGTTTTAGTAGCTATAGGATTAAGTTATCAATGAAACTGCGAAAGGGGAGTTAGGCCCTTTTGTCATCCAATGACTTTAACATCGGTTTCAACGGTACAAAATTATGAAAATAAATTTTGAAAAGTTGAAAATTATTTAATGAAATCAAATAACATCAAAAATGAGAGTTATTTTCATGATTTCGTACTGTTTGAACCGATGTTAAAGTCGCCGGATGACAAAAGGGCCTAACTCTTGTAGGTTTCTAACACAGGTAGGTAACTTTGGTGGTTGATTTCAGACAATGTATGCTAGGTAGCCCTGTGGGACCAATTTTGATAAGTAGTATATCCATCCTAGTATCCATTTTTACAGTGGATGACAAAAGGGCCTAATTCGAGTTAGGCCCTTTTATCATCCATCCCCATAGAAGTCTACGCCGCCGATGAATTTCCGGAGCGCCGACTCGCCGTCGCGAAATTGAAAAATTATAGCATGAACCGCCGCCGCCAAGTGATAAACGGCGGCGTGTGGCGGTGTCTGTCATTAAACATGAAAAAAATGCTCTTTTTGGATATTGAAAATACTATTTTCTCAGAGCTTTGCTCTCGCTTCGCTCGGACATGTACAACATTACCGTTATATGACAGATTTGAAGCTTAATTCGTTCATCTTTTCAAATAGAAGTTGGCAAATTTTCTTAATTTTCTCTTTCACGCCGCGCCGTTGACATCACCGCCGGTAATTTGAAGACGGCGCATGGCTCACGCTGATAAATCTTTAAGAATAGGCCGCCGCCGCCGCTTTCTCCTCGGCGCAGACCTCTCGTGCACAACTACCTATCAGTAATTTTTGATTTTGATTAATTTTCAATATATCTGTGTATCTGTATCTGTTTGGAAGCGCTCCCCCCCTCACATAAAATGAAAAATGGTGGAAACGTTGCCTCCGAGAATAGAATCAAACACCTTCGCATTCATTTTTAATCAAATTTTCGGAGAAGTCCAATGTTGAAACAAAATTTCAATCTTTTTTTTTTCACTTGATTCTATAAATTTTTATTGAAAATATGTAATTGAACTACTTGCAGATATTTATTCAAGGATTTGAAAAGAAGAAAAAAAATTCAATTATTGTTTCTCTTCCCGTTTTATCTTTTTGACTTTTCATAGGTGTTTTTCTATTATTATTTTTTTTGCCAATCGCCAATCCAATACCTAAGCGAATTTTTGCATATTTTAAAATGTTACTAACCAGTTGGGTCATTATCTACAAATACAAATTGCAATGAGTTGAGACATCATAATCTGGCTTTTAAACATTATTTTTGGATACCTCAAGTACCTACCTAAGAACCTACTAATGTCTTTCCCCACCATAAATTAAAATTACTTACTCGTATAAGAATAAAAGTCAACATTTTTCATTTTATTTACATTTCACGTTGAATTTTTTTAAAACTTAGAATAGAAATGAAAGAATAATACTTTTGTAAAATGACTTTTACAACAAACAAAATAAAAATGAGAATTTGAATGGCACTATAGGAAAAAAAAGTATGGAATATAAAATAATACAGGAACGAAAACAAAAAACGAACAAATACGTATAAAAATACACAATTGTGTAAGGTGGGTAGGGTAGGTATTAGATACAATTACGAGGGTAACTATCAACGTTTTCTGACTTTAGCACTTTTCGACATGATGTACTTTAATTTCGAAGACATGTAGTACGGTTTACTATGCGATCCGTCGTTCAGTTCGCCATCTTTTACTGAAACATGCCAAAACAAAGACGAAAGTTTATATTACAAATGATGAAATTGATTCGGTAACTACGGTAGCGATAGCGGTGAAATATGAAAAACCTACAAAATGAAAGAAACAGGGTATCGACAGCCACAATATAAACGCTGAAGAAGGACGAAGCTATGATCCATGTGACTATCACAACGATGATGACTGGAACCCAAGGATAATTAAGATTCAGCGAATTTCTAGTGAACGTATAATACGAAAGAACCCCCATGAATAAGCTTATTGATAATTTTCCCACCAATAGCAAGAAATCTAGAACCTGGAACAGATTTATGAAAATATAAAATTCTAATATCACGTCGTTGTAGGCCTACATAATAGCTGGGTACGTCGGCGTATAAACAAACATAAAATGACGGCTCGACACGACGCGACGTACCTTATCCAATACGACAGCCCGCACTATGTTTCGAGAAAGCAATCCGAGAGCTTGGCCGGACGACGAGAAAAACCCGGACGCTGTAATGCAACACATTATGTACGCATTTTTGCTGATATAGATGAGGAAATTTTGCAACAACCAAAAACACCCTCTCAAACTCCACGTCATGCATTGCGTTAATAAGCCGTCGGACTGTTTTAAAATTCTTTGAGTATGCTCGAGCATGGCTCTGATGAATCCACAAGTGGCAATCAAGAACGAGCCAACGGCAACCGTTCCTAGATGATACCTGCAAACGAAACAGCAAAATGGCGTATGAAAAACGAATAGATAACGCTGACAAATCCAAACACTTACGAACCTTAACGCCGCGTATATGGAATAAAAAAGCGTAAAAAATGGCACGTCGAATTTGTTATAGGTCCAGTACCAGGTGGTGAAACAGAACGAAAGTATCATATGTCCTAATCCGGATACAAAATATAAACTCCAAAGCAGGCCGAATAAGTTGTACATTTGTAAGTAAAATTTGAGCTGAGGATCGCGATGTTCGATGAAGTAGCAACCCGCGTCTTTACACGGCGTTCCGTTAACACTATTTTTGATGTGGCATTCGTCGTTGAATTTGTGAGGAAGACACCATTGGCCCTCCTTGAATGAAACAAGAAAATGACAATAGATGGTTAGGCAACATTTGAACGGGATGCATTATCTACAGTTTGAGTTTGCAATTTATCGCATTCTTACTTTGTACGTAGCGCATACGCAATTCGAATCAACTCTGTCAAGACCTTTGACCATGTAAATAGAGTTTCCCAAAGATCTAATGTAAAATGCTAGTATCACAAACCACGCGAAAACCGCTAATTGAAGAAGGCGAATCACAAATGGAAAACACAGTGTCGATTTTACCGTATTTATAGCCCTGTAAAATGTAAAATTACACGCGTACAAGATTAGTTGCCAATTGACAAAATTTATACGGTCGCACTGTGATTTGATTGAAAAAATTGATCGCGTACTTGCTTCCCTCTCCGATTAACATTGTAGCTAGTTCGATCCTCGAACGTAAAAAAATTATCAGTAAGGCGAACAGCAAGAAAAACGTCGCCGAAACTATGAACAGCACGAACCAAGTTTCTTGTTGCTTAAATAATAATTGTAATTGACCGTAGGCAGTTTCGGAGTAAAAATTATCGGATGCTGGCACTGTACTTTTACCCTCGGACTCCGACGTAGAATAATACTGAAGATAGGTGATGGCCGTACCTGTGACAAAATGGTGGTTGGTACTGTTGGTAGTCTTGGTACATCGATACATTTATGTACAGTATTATTACGTATTACATAATATGCAGGAAGTACTTACTGTAGGACAGAAAAATTAAAATTAAACCTAGAATACACCAAATGACGATTTTCGTAATTATTCCCATCACTATGATGACAAATAAGCTCCCCAACAGAGAGACGCCGAGAAACAATATTACGAAATGCCAACATTTTTTCATGTCTTCCTTTATTACGGCAGCAACCTGTCATAAGAGAAAAATTCCAACCATTAACACGTACCTACTTACTTATCTACCAACCTATATACAACCTTCTAAATAATTTTACCGCAAATAGGATATCGACGAAGTTTAAATCCATTCAGAATTTAATATTTTTTTTAATACCTGTATTCAATGAAAAAAAATTTTATTTTCTCAACAATTTTTTCAAATTTGATTATTTTAATTTTTTTATTTCATATTTCTGTTGGTTAATTTTTGAAAGGTTATCTAATTATCATCTGTCGAGTTGAAAGGAATTTTGAAAAACACCATGTTAATATTTTTTTGAAAAATTCAAAGTTGGAAAAAAACTTGGAGAAATTTTTAATAGGTAAGAAAGTGTGAGCTGGTAAGTTTTAAAAATTTAGAGTTGAAAAATCGAAGGAAGCAAAGTTGAAAAAATTATCAAAACTATCTCAAAATTTTCTTCCATACATCTTTTCCTAATCATTTGAAAAAATCTGCCTACATTTATTTTCAAAAAATTTGAGTTGAAAAGAGTTGAACTTGAAATAAATTTAGATTTGGATCGTCGAAATCCGAAATCCCTTATTTAGGAGCTGGTTCCTTTTTTTTTTCATTTCATGATAAATGCAATTGCACGTTACTTTAAAAACGTACTTCATAAGCATAGCTGAAATAATTTTTTGCCCTTTCTTCGGTCTGAGGTGGAAGATTGAAATCACTGTTGGTCATCGATGGTGGTAGAATCCCGAGCATAGGTAGACACATACTATAAAATGCTGTAAAATATTAAATGAACGGGTGTTATAATGTAATATAGTATTGACAAGTCAATACGTGGATTGAGATATCTAAGTAATTACTTCTCGTTAGTATCTAGTTACCTACATATTTTCAAAGAAAATAGAGAAAATTCTGGATACATCTGATGTAAGATCAGTTTTGAAATTACCCTTACAAAAACACTCGACTTGCATCCAATGCGGTGATTTCTCATGCAACGTTATACTTACTTGCATCGTTGCATTAAATGACCCACATTTTATCGCAACGTGTCCTCATTGAAAAGATTAAAACCATAGAGAAGAGCGGATACGGCAATACTGCTTTTGAGTAAATATTGACACTTAGATAGTCCCTATCTTGTAAAAAGGGTAGGTAACTAACTAACTAGCTGCCGCTACTGATGCCGCTGCCGTTGATGAACTTGCACGGTTTCATTCGGTTCGTCGTTCGACGTTTTAATACCATCGTTGCTACCTAGGCCTAGATATAAATTAGCTCGGTATACGTAAATCACCGCACGTAACACTTACACAGGTACAAATGATATTTAATTGCACATGGCGGGAATGACTTGCATATAGAACAGACGCGAACATTGTTTTATTTGGATCTACGCCAATTTGCTCAAATCCCTAAAATATTCGTATGTCTAGTCATACGAGGAGGGCAAGGAGAGTATGGTACGACGCAGGGATACGGCTGATTAGCATCAATCGTGATACCGCGTATTAGTTACACTGGTACACCATTTTAAATATAAATAAACATATTACATTTTTAAATTCGTAATTCCTTTTTTTTTTCTCATTCATCTCTAGACTACGCAGTTCTTGGAAGGCACTCGAGGAGTAACACAGCGCGATTGTAATAATTGTATCCAAAATTAATGACGGAATCGTTCATTTGAAGCATCGAGCTCGTCGAGCATGAAATCAACAGCGCAAAAGTTCGGGCTGACGAATTTATTCCAAATAGGTAAGTAAGTAATGCAAACTATTGAACGGATTCGAGAAAAAGTTCCAAAAAAGCTACCCGCAATAAATTCTACGAACTTTCAGAATTGGGAAGTTTCGCGATCTTCTAATAGATAGCGTCGGTAATCGTAACACCAAACTTTACCAATTCTGTTGAGCTAAACATTAGTTGCGATCATTTCTTTAACTTGCTAATTAAGACATAACGTATTCAGTTACCGACAGCTACGTATAAAGAGGGCCATTTCATACCAATTCAATCACTACTTGAAAATTGAGTCTTCAGATTTTGCCTGAAATTTCTTACAAGGTTTTTGGTCTTTCTCTTGCTAAAGATTGGAAAACCACCGGTTATGGAAACTTATAAACATCACAAATGTCTTGCCTCCCGATTTTTTTCATTCTTTAAGCCATCTCTGGGTCCTCGCTCTATGGTCGGTATAGGAGAGGGGCAGATCAAATCCAAAAACTGCTAATAGATATTTGAACTTGGCACCTTGAAAAATGTAACAGACAATATGCCACGCATACTTTTTCATTTTGTTTAAAAAATTTGGATTATTTTTGTAAGTTTTGTGATCATATCCTTGAACTTTGGCGTACTATCTCTGAAATATTGAACTATTTCTAATATGCTCAATGAGCCGAACTGTTTTGAGCAATACCGCTTTCAAGTTGGTTGAGTACTTTGGTATTTTTATGCACAATCGCGGACGTAAAAAACGACGAAGTCCCCTTCAGTACCTCAAAAGGGAGCTGAAACCAAAACAGCGGTAGTTCTCTAATCTATGGAGTAGGAGAATCTTGATTTGAGCCGAATTTGAAGACTCTAGTTCGAAAGGTGATTGAGCTGACTTGATATGGCCCAACAGCACTTGAATAATTGTCCGTTACTGTATGATTGCGTCACCCGCCTCCGCCGAAATACGGCCCAAAGTAACTCACCGGCAGTACTGCGAAGGTAATACGGAGCGCATTTTCCTTCTTGGATCGTTTTGTTCAATACGTCCTTGGAATTGATGGTATTAGCGATTTCAGGTGTTTCACATCGCACTTTGTTTCGCACCATATTCCACGCGGGTGTGGCCGTTTTAAATACGTCTTCGCTGAACCAATTTTCACTCGGGCATTTATTCACGCATATCTGCGTAAATAGAAAACATTATTACCTATCCAAAACTTTGAGTTTTTTTTGACTAGGTACCGTTATTCGAAAGTCGAGTTTGTGTATTATACTCCGTCGTATATACCTGTTTGGTAGGACAGCCTGAATAGAATACCCACAACGAGGCGCATTTGGATATATCAAAAAAGAACAAGTGCGGTTTATCGCGAACCTCTTCATCGATGCCGCAGATACGACCGGCCGAATCCTTCGGAGACAGTAACCTTTTAATGTCGCCGTTCCAAAATGCTGTAAAAATACGCGAATTTCATCTTATTAAATTAGATAGGTAAGTGTTCGAGAATGAAATTACTTCGCGAAATCGTAACCGCGGAATTTTCTTATTCGTTTGCGTATACTCGTATCTTAATGTGATCTTGGGCACTGGTCCAGCATTACTGCTACCGCGTACTTAACACTTGAACCAAGTACAGCGGAGCAGACTAATGATAAATCAGAGTTTGAGGTTTTTAACTCGTGCACGTACATGCATACTACACGTACGATCAATTATAAATATGTACTAACCGTAGTATCCGATTCCGACCCAGCATCCAATAAACACCACCAGCACAAGTAAACAGTAGACGTCCGTGCATGATCGTTTTTCTTTCACTCCTCTGTAATCTTCATCATCGTGCGTTCGCCATACTGTAAATAACGCATCAACGCAGCATTTTAGGTGCTGTATTGTTTTAGCTACCGGTGTGTGGTGACATTGAAGAAGACCTCAGTACTCACCTGCTGAATTCTCGGAAGAACTGCTCATAGTTACTGTTGGGCGAGCGTCCTTCGCTTCGCTGTGTTATACCTATCGCTTCACCTTCCCGAATTCGATGTCGGCTTATTGCGGCGACATAACTTTCCTTCAACGTTAACCGCGAACTCGGTCCTAATAAATTACAAGTAGATATCATTAAACGCAGATTTTAAATCATCGTAGGGCCGAAAATCCTGAAAAAGACAAAAGAGTAAACTACCGAATTTACGTATCTATCATAATTTTGATAATTTTCAAGTATTTTATCATCGTCGCTCAGAGTAGAAAAAAAAAGGAATAATTTTAATATTTAGACGAAAAAAAATGCCATGCAAAAACAGCCAGTGATAAGTTCATCTCTTATCTTTTGTGATATTCATCTCGTCATCGCCGATCTCCACCGAAATTTCATCGATGGTAAACAAAAACAACAATGTGGTTCCAATCCAATCCATTGTGCCATTCAATTTTCCTGGTGTTCAGTTTTTGAAGTTGAGGATTTCGATTTCGAGGTTATATAATTATTATTCTTTTGTACCTACCTACGCGAATTACTTGTTTTGTTTTTTCTAGCCTTTTCTAATCACTTCACGCATTCTGCTTAGGTACTTGAGTATTTTTTTGGTTTCTTCGAAAAAAAACGGATGCTTGGATAGTTTGTGTACTTCGGCGGTGAAACTGATAAAAAAATGGCGACCGCAAAGGAATGAAAACCTCATACTGATCAACTCCATTATCACACATTCATCAAAATTTAGCGAAAAAATCGAATCGAGGCTTAAGAAGAATCTACGTTTATTATGTGAGTGAGTAATTACGATTAATTAATCATTATTAGTTGTTCCCTCCCTCTACCGTTATGAGTTGTGTTATCATCTTGTTGTCTTTATTTGCCGATATTTCCATTATCCTAGAGAAAGTGAATCGAATCTTAGCTGTGTTTACGTTTAGAGCAGAGCAGTTATATGTAGTAAAATAATTGAACAAGTATATCGCACTCGACATCTTCAAAACCATGCTAATCCGCCACCGGCTCACTCGGCTCGTTTTTATTGACACGAAAATTGATTCAGAAATTTTAAGCTCGCTCGTAACCTACGATCGTTTTGTGTTGTATACACAATGAAACTTTCTTTCTTTTTTACATTTAAAGGCGCCGGTAACTTTGAAAAGTAGGTCGACGTAATATTTCAAGTGCGAATATTCGCGCGACGCCCTTTTGCTGTCTTATTAAATACTGGCCGAAGACGGACACTTGTGGCTTAAGTAAACATAATGCATGTACCTATAAATATGTATATAGAAGGCTTGAAATTACCGCGTTTAACGTACTGGCCTTATAACATGCCCTATAATCGAATTTATCGCTTAATCGTTATTTTCATCCAGATTACTCGATGGAAGGAAAATTTTCGAAATTGCCTACTTAACCCAGATGAAGAACTATTCTGAGCCGTGAAGAATGTGTGAAAATGGTGCGTTTCGAACGTAATTTTCTAATTTTACTCAATCTAATCCTAATCTTGTTTTAAAGAAAATGCTTTCAAGGTCCTAAATTCCAGTACCACAAAATTGACTTGATGCTTCCGGTTCCTCATGTAACAAGTTCCAGTGTTACCGTTTTGAAACTTCACATTTATCCAATTCATCATCCGAAAATTTTCAAATTATCCGTTTTTTAAAAATTTTGGGCACCCCATAATTAGCTGTAAAAAGTGGTATTTAGAGATAAAAATTGTCAATAATTGGAGAAAAGTGCTTATTTTTACCTTGGAAAAATCATCATTTTGCAGAGCTAAAAGTGAAAATTGATTGAAAATTAAAAAAAATATAACGAGTAAATTGCCCGAGCGAAGCGAGGGCGAAAATTTTTGAGAAAATATTGAAGAAAAAGGTCAAAAAGACGTATAGTTTTTAATAAGATGAAGAAGTATCCGAAAAGTTGAAAAATTATCCGAAAAAAGTGATGTTTTCTTTCGAAATTGGTCAAATTATCCGAAAATCATCCGAAAAGTTCATCATCCGTTTTGTTATCCGTTTCTTCAAAAATTCTCCGAAAACCGGATGAAAATCCGGTAAACGGCAACACTGTTGTAACTGTAACTTCTATCTACATAGTCTATACTAACTGATGATTTGGTACGACAGAACGTTGATGAGATCTGCGTCAGCGCAGCATTTAAATTACCCCGCCGCTCATCTTTGAATTTTCATTCCGGCCGAACAGAAATCTCCCCCATGGGAAAAATCTTATAAAATATTTTTAAATTTAAATGGTCACTTTTCAAACTTTTTTTTGACAATTTAGAATTTACCTACTTTTTAAAAATATTGAATTCCAAGTATTCAAAACAAACTTTCGATTTCGAAAAGTTTCGATTCTTTGATAGCAAGAGGAAATGGAAATACACTCAAAATTGTGGGTAACGATAAAGTTAACATCCCGTGAAAGCTTACCTACGCTGGTTGAAAAGGACAATAACTCGTGGAATAGTTTCATTGACCGCTACGGATAAAACGACGAATTACTCGTGTAATTAAAAAACCATAACGAACTGAATCGCGGACGTTAATTCGTTGCCGTGATGAATGGTGATGCGATAACGAATGCGGAATGATGTGAATGTGATCGAAAAGGCACTAGGCAGCGTGGTTTACGTGTAAGCGCCTGATGAAGTGATGATTCGGCGGTATCACGCGCTAAGTGTAGTACCCACTGTAGACAACGACGACTGCGACAACACCACACTCGACGCATTCGAATGTAGGTTATAAATAATAAGACACATGCTGCCGGACAGTACACGTAGTTCGCGGGACCGAAGGGGTAACGTTCGGTGGGGAGATTAATATTTGAAAAAAAAACAACACGTTAGATTCCGGTAATGAGTGCGTTTTTGTGTACGACACAAATTACCTGGATATATCGGCATACGAAAATATTGTCCGAAATATAAGGGTCAATGTATCGAAATATTTTTAATCGCGACGTTTAATCTAACTTGCGTTTCGTATTTTGTACGTGCACGTATGTGTGTTATTATATTACGATTCTTTTGTCGCTTCCTAGAACGATGTAATTGCGTTCGAGTTTACTTGTTATTACAGATATCTTCGTCGCGATGCATTTGCGTAGTTTATCAACTCTAATTTTAATTGAGAAAGTTTTCTCTTTTTTTACAGGGTTTTATTTGTAAACAGATGATAGACATTTGAAACAAAGGATACGCTCAAGTTGCTGGGAAGATTGATTACTGAACTCGGATGAATAAATGCTCTCGAGTATCGAACGAATAGAAGATTATTCACATATTTCGGTAGGTCTAGTCATATGTAGATGATATGGATCTGGTTACCTTCCGTCATTTCCGATACTGAGTTTTTATCAATGTACAACACATAAAACTTGAAACCCTCCAGAGTAGCTGGCTAAAAGCGAAAACTATAACAAGTGGTTTTATAATTTAACGGTTCAAAATATTGCTGATGATAATTTGAAAATATGGCTCATTTTCGAATGTTAAAAATACTTGAATTTTGGATTTAGGAGATCATCTTTGAAGGAGAAGGCTTCAAAATGACTGGGATTTTTGTCCGAGTTTTAAATTAATTTTGTGAAAAAACCAAAGCAATTCATTTTTACATTATTTCTATTTGGTACCTATTTTTCGTAAGTATTTTATCAGGTATTGATTATGAATTTTCCAAAAAATTTCGAATTAAACAAAATGTCATTTCGCTAGTAATGATTTGAATTTGATGTCTCAAATTTGGTCATTCATTGTATAGATTGACCTGTGGCTTAATGACACATTCATGTTAATAGGGGTCTCAGCGCATGTTCCTTAATTGATAAAGAGGAACGGAACTTATTTTCAGAAAGAAGTAGGTACACTAGATGTAGATATCCTCGATAATGAAGCCACCTAAATTCGGAAAAAGTTATCGTCGCGCACCGAAAACTTTATTTTTAAAACTGCGGCCGAATCTCAAACTCGAAAATTACGAATTCAAAGTTATGGTCAATCGAATAAATGTTTTCTTTTTATTTGAAATTTTTACGTTTTACTTGTACCAGATTGAGATTTTTGAACATCATTTACTTATTGAATCGGTTCCAAATAAACTTCCGAGGGTTTTTTTGAATCATATTACGTACTTTACATTATTCGGAAACTGAATCAGTTTTTTCATGCTTTATCAGGTATTCTCATGCTTATCAAACGATACCTAACCGTCATCGATGAATAATGAATTTTAATGAAAATTTCAAAATTGATAAGGAACTCTTTAAACGATGACTCTTCCGTGCGATGTAATGATTAAATAAAAAAAGAAACGAAACGAAATTACCCATTTTGTTGAGCGTTCCCTGAAACTTATACAATTATACTTATTTTGTAAATACTTTGTCAATGCCGGCGCGTGTATAAGATAACATTACCCATACAATTGCGGTAGTTTATGCACGTAAAATAAGATTCTTATTCGATCTCACACGTCGAAAAATAATTAGGTATATCACGTAATTGATTATCGTTTTGAAACATGTACGAAAATTGGTACAGAATTAGCTAAACATTTTCGTAGGAATCTTCAAATAACCTGTTACCTTGACTTGAACCCATCAACCCTTCAGCGTCGCTCTTGGTAAAATTCACTGGTTATGGCTTTTTTTGTAACAAACTAGAGCCTTAGGGTATTGGTAGAAAGTGACCCAACGCGGGGACGCTAAATTTTGAACATTTAAGATGCGTTTGCCGACCATTACTTCTCATACAATTTTTTTTCTAAATTTCAAAGTGATAAAAGAATTGTTCATTTCCTGTAAGGTTCACCATTGAAAACGTCAAGTTTAATATTTTTTCAATTTATATATTTTCATTAGTATCTTGAATTATTTTCAATAACTTGTTATAAAATGCTTCTAAAACTAAAATTATGCAACCCAAGTCGAAAAAAACTGTTCTGGTTGTCAGTCGTCCATAAGGCAAGTTCATTGAGTTGGGAGTTGGAGGAATTTTCACATTTCATGCATCACTCATTCATATCATAGGTAAACATTAGTAAATTTTACCGAGTGTGACATATGTGTGTATGTGTCCAGAAACTAGTGCTGCTACGCTAAAGGATTAATAGGAAAGATGTACAAAAACTGCCATTATAATATTGCTCTTTTTTCTTTTTCACAGATTTTTACCACCAACGATGACAAAAAGAGGCTGATTTTTGTACAGAGAATAACAGACTCGATAATGACAATTCACCGGCGTCCAAGTATATCCATTTACACATGTATAGAATATCCTACCTACCGGAAGGTAATCGTCTCACTGTTTGGAGGACCTCACAAAGTCGCCGAGCTTTCATACAAAAGAATATTAGGTTGGTAAAACTTGAACAATGAGGAAGACAGTTGCATTATTGAAATAGCTAGTAGGTAGAAGCTGGTACTATGTACTACCTACCAATAACGCGTTTAATAATCGTTGATATTATAACGTTGAATCTCGAAAGTTGAAACAATACGATATTACTCCGATAAGATAAACGAGATAGTATTTCAACAACAATTGAGGTATGGTAGATTTTTTTGTACAAACTATCCTCGTTTTGACAAAGAAAAATCAACACGTCATTATCGAATTCAATGAACTGATGATAACGCGAATTTTACGTAAAGGCACGTGCATAAAACGTATTCGTGATCGTGAGTCATATCAATTTTATGAGTCCTTTTTTTTGTACAAATTTTAATTGTTTACTCGAAATGATTAAAACGAAGAAATTTGAGAAAATTTTTATCTAGGTATTGATGTGTTTTTTTTAGGAGATCATCGGGCAGTGGTAATTACCCGTGAAAAAGTAATCAAAATCTCAGATTAATTTCCGCGGTATGTACATATTTATTGAATACTTCATTAAGCAAGTTTGAAATGAGTATGTTCTAAATTTGTTCACCTTTTTTTCATAAGCGCTGTTTAATTATCTTTTTGCATTTTTGTTTTGCCCACCGTTAGTTTGATTTATCGGTAGAAATTACGCGAACACAGCAGTGACCAAGCGTTAGCGATAACAGTACGTTAACCATGATGCAATAATAACAAACGATAAACTTCCTCTCATCAACTCACCATTCTACCTCTTACGGTAGGTAGCGAGTACCAGTTACTAAAAAAATACTGATTTACATCGACAGACCGAGAAATGAGACGGGAATGACAATAATGAGTCATTTTGTTGCTGTTGATAGAAAATCATTAGTTTTATTTTCTATGAAAGTATGATTTTTATTCTATCGAAATTTCTTACGTGACCATGTACTCATCGAACGATTTACTCATTTTGAATCAAATCTTTATGGTTCTCTTACCCGACTGTATCACCTTTCACGCCGCTGGTGAATCATTGTCGCAGGCTCATATTACACCAATTTATACTAACGTAAGCGATATTTGATAATTCGCGCGAAATATGAAAACGTAGGGGTGCGCGACGCGTACAGAACCACCGATGTGCTACGAATAACTTCGGTACAGTTCAACTTCAGAATTCTCGACTTGTTTTACGAATGTTTCTTAACGTACATTATAAACATGAACGTCGATTCTATTTAATTGCATTAATAGACTCCTCGTCTCCTTCTCATTCTAGTAAAAGTAAATCTCATAATCGATACCAGACCTACATTGCGAGCTCTAAAATTCACAAGTTTCTGATTTTCTTTGTTACGTACCTATGTTTTTTAAAATGTATTTCTCAAATTCAGTTAGCCCCCCCCCTTCCTTTCTAGGTAGGCGAAATTTATCAGCGTAAAATTTCCGGCAGTAGGTAGTTATAGGTGGTAATGGTGGTAGGTTGGTACGTACCTTTCAGTTCAAATGGTTTATTTTATTCACTTTTTTAAATTGAAACGTATAGCCGTATGCTTGACGAGTTGCATAAAATTATTCAATTTAATGACGTAAGTCTAGAATTATCAGAATGTCAAAAGCGGAAGGATCAATTTACGTTAATCCGGTGTCGCAGCTGCAGCACAAAATCTCGATGAAATTGAAATTAAAAATTGCTGAAATCTAACTCGCGACGATAAACGTGCTTCTAAATTAATGGCGAACGTAAAAATATACGAAATAGATTTGATTGGATATATAACTTGAATCGTTCAGTGCTTAAACCTGATGTAATCGTGGCTCAAGATCATTGTCAATATTACTTATTAACAAAATGAATCATGGTTTGCGTTCCGACTTCATACTCACACTTGAGAAAGAAATGAAAGAATAAAGAAGCATTCGATATGCCGAAATTTTTATCTCACTGAATACTGAGTATAGAATTGCCTACTTGTTTTGTTATTTTGAGTAGGTATTTTTTTTTTTTTCATAAATCAGCTGCACGCTTGAAGTTGAAAATTGCTTTTGCTACATTTGTTGTAAGTTCAAAGTTGAAAAATATGAAATTTACCTTTGTGCCTACTTATAATAGATGGTATTATTAATATTATTTGCAATGTGATGAAAAACTCGTCACAGTTTTTCGACTTCGTTATTATAGATTTGTAATGATGTTTCAGAATGTAATCAACAGAAAAATTGCGAAATTTATCAACCTATACCTATATGAAAATTAATTAAGCGGATCGAAAAAAGATTCGACGATCGTTTGAATAGACTGCGAAATATCATATCATAGATTACCGGATCGTAACGAACGAAAGTACGTAGATAAAGAGTTACATGTATTATAACCATAGATGAATGAGTTCAGAGGCCTTCCGAAGTGATATGCTCTGGGGGGGTGAGAACTTCAAATTTTCCAACTAATTTTTTTAAATTTTCCAACTAATTTTTTTTAATTTGCCGATTAATTTTCCCAAATTACTAAAAGTGGAAATATTTGATGGCAGCGGAGTCGGAAGATGTTTTTGGGGAGGTACAAAATAAGTACCTCGGCTGAGAATACCAGACGAATTTTCGGGGGAGAGAGCAAAAAATCTGTCATTTCAAATATTCATGCAATTTACAGTAATTGTGACTTTCCTTATGCCCGAGCGAAGCGAGGGCTAAGCTTTGAAAAAATTGAGTTTTTAGTGCGTAAAAAACCATTCTTTTTAAATTTTTAATGCTTTGAAAATTTCTATCATATGAAAGGGGGAGTATAAATGATGCTGGTACAATTTACCCATTTGTATCCTACTTTCCAATGCCACTGTTTAATGGCTTCAGGAAAAGATATACAGTAGGAACAAGCCTAAAAACCCCTTAAAATACACTTGAAATTTCTAAATTAAAATTCGTTCTTGTTTGGTGATACTTTTATGACTTCCAAAAAACAAGATATTCGTTAATGAGCTCCTCCTCTTCTTTCAAAAAATTCTGAAAAATTTTAATTGAAAATTCCGTTTGAGATTATCATTAAATTGTTTTCACTTGATCATATTGAAACGTCTATTGGTTGGATGTAAATAAATTGAAGTTTCACACCATTATTATGAAAATAAATTATATAGGTAAACATAAATTTACTGAGTCCGAGCGAATCGAGGTCGAAAATTTTTCAAGAAAAATGTGTTTAAAAATCCAGTTTTTTTCCAATCAAAATTTCAATATTGAAAGGGAAGCGAAATTACCAGCCCCTTTTCGATATGTATTTATTATTGTTAGTATATGCCCGAGCGAAGCGAGGGCAAAAATTTGAAAAATTTATGATTTTCAAAATGAAAATAGTGCATTTTTAAATGTTTTCTTGTCTTAAAAATTCAATAACTATAGAATCAAAATTTTGTGCTCTCAAAGTTTTTTTTTACGAAATTTGGTGCTTCTTCGCGTGTTTTGTTGCTAAATGGTGATTTTTTTTCCTCTTATAAGTATTATCATTTTTCGTGAAAAATTTGCTGGCTTCTTCAGAAAATTTCTAAAAAAAGTCGTCGCATTCAGTAATAAATCTGAAAATTTTCTCAATATGCCAGAAAATTTTGTGTTAGGTCGGTAGGTACATTTTTAAAAATTTGCCGATTTTTGTAAAAAATTCAGACTGAAAGGATGTTTACAACACTTATTTTAAAATTTTGGTCATTTCAACATTTCACAGTTTTTCTCAATTTTTACCATTTATGCGTTACTGCCAACTTTTTGCCAACTTCGCCCAATTTTTCCAACTGGAAAACGCTTGGGGGGTGAAGCACCCCCCCACACCCCCCCGCTAGGTAGGCCTCTGAATGAGTTATTCGCGTAGAGCCGTAGATATTGATATAGGTTTTTAGTACTTACGTGTGTATGAAGTATTCCAAGCTGTTCTATTACCGTTCAGGCGTTCACCGTCACCGCTGCATACTCACATGTACCGTATTATTTTTACTATAAAACAATGCGCACAAAGAACACATTTAAGAAAAAAACTTTGGTTAATTAAGCGCATTGGCGAAGTACCGGTTCGCCCTGGTGCAGACGATAATAAAATGAGTAACGCGACAATGGACTACCTGTACACAACGTATTGTAGAAACCGTGGACAGCGCGGCAACGAATGACAAATGTTGAAACTGACGAAAAAAATACCCAAACGCAACCGAACTACGTTGTGGGTTTCCCTTCTCGTATCGTTTTCATGCTCTCAAGTAAACGGTTTACAGGTTTATAGATTGATATATCTAAAACTGTAAGTACTCAACTCGTATCAAAACGGTTTAATTCAATTACCTAGGTACCGTTGTTCGATTTTCAACTGAATTATACTGACACTAAGTACGAGTTACTTGTTTAAAGTGTTATGAAAAAGAAAATAATTACCCGAAGATGGAAATAAACTCGCCGTGCCATATAAGTGATGATAAGCGAAAATCTTATCTGTAACCTATGAGAAATGTTTGAATTGCGGAACGCCAATATTTATCGTCGACTTTTTTTTCTATTAATTTTTTATTTACCAATTTACTCATCATTTGTGTTGATAACTAAACGCACACACGTTATAGTTTAGAAGGGTGAGACCTAAATCCAATGAGTATATTGAACAAAGTGCAGGCGCATCAAGTTCATTACTTGGAATAATTTTTTTTTTTTTAATTCTGATGAAGAACCTACTGTATAAATATGTACCTACCATAGGTTTATATTTTGGCACCGGCCAAATTACTTACTTAGCCTGAAACACTACCTACTTCTGTATATTTTGAAACTAAAAAATAATGAGATAATTCTATACGTAACGAATTGTCGATTTCCATGCGTGAATAGACATTTACCGAGAATCTAAGTTTGCGGAGTCGAGTTTGAGGAAATATAAATTTACACGACTGACGATATCCTTGAAGCAATAATTAAAAATTTGTTCGATATGAGGAAACTTGAATTTTTATCTTGAGTTGGTGTGCAGATTATTATGGATAAGAAATTATTATGACTGAGAAACGTGCAAATAGAAAAAAAAAGTTTGGGAAACTCCATTTTTGAATAATATTGTGTGCTTTTCGATGATTTTCATTTCAAACGTTTCATGTCTAGGAACTCCTTTCGGGCCTTTCGTTTAGGCCGCAGCTTTTTATTTTCGAAGAAAATGCAACGGCCAATCGTTTTAAAATTAGGGTGTGCTTATTGTCAGACCGTTATACCGGGTGTTTATTTAATTCTGGCCCCCCTTGGGAATTTTTTTCTCAACATGTAGGTTGGCATTTCTGAATAGAGTGAAAATACTTGGAAAATACGCGGTTACTTCCAAATTAAATGGGTTGCGTTCAGAAAACGGTCAACAGAACAACAGATCAACAGAGAAAATTTTTATTTTCAAATATTTACTGAAATATAAATCTAGAATTTAAAAAAGGGTATTTCTTCAACCAAAAATTGATTTCCCATTTGAATTAAAGTGAATTTTTCAATCAGAGACTTAATACTGTTTCAAAATTTGCAAATTGAATTTCTCTCTGTTGATCTGTTGTTCTGTTGACCATTTTCTGAACGCAGCCATGCATGTTTTTTCTTTTTGGTGTATTTTCTTATCAAGAATGATGAATTAATGCAATTTAATTTGAAAATAACCGCGTATTTTCACTCTATTCAGAAGTGACCCGGTATCATGACACTTTTTGCAGGGTTACCAATGAACAAAAAGTTCTAAATTTTAAGAATTCTCAAATTTTTGAAAAAATTTATTCAGTAAATAAACAATCAAAACATTTGTTTTCTTTGAAAAATTGAACCGCAAATCTTATTTACCAGCCACCTATTTGTCAATTTTTTGTTGATTTGAGAAACCCTGCAGCTTTTTTTGCCTGCTGGTACCACTGCAAAAAGTGTCATGATATAACGGTCTGACATAGTTTCAAACATCGTGTTCTATGTTCTCCATTTCCCCCTTCTCCACAACCAGAATATAACTTTGGTGGTCCAAAACAATCTTTTAGAAAGTCGTATTGCAGACTAGAGATTCTTCTTTTAAAATCAATAATCCCCACCGTGCATAAATTCAATGCATCATAAAAATCAATTTTCAAGTACCTAGGTTATAAAAATACCATTTTTGAGCAATTTTTGAACCATCAATTAGCCGCGGCTGATTTGAGTTATTTTTTACCAACTAATTTATTCGCGCGGGTAGTTTGAGCAATTTCTTGATCTTGTTGGTTAATAGTGCGTTGAAAAATTGTCAGGTTGTCTACAATGTTCACCAAGCAAAGTCGAGTTTTCAAAAAAAAAAAAAAAAAAAAAAATTTACAGTCGATCAACCGCCGACAGTTTTTGCCATAATTATCTAGAGGCCGAGATTACTCGCAAGTAATTTGGATTATTTATTTAAGTACCATACAAGAGCCAGGAAATACCAAAACTCCATTTTTAATAATTTTTAAATCAAATTTAATTGAATAAAATAATTGGTCGAATTTATGTTGTTCTAAATGTTTAAGTACTTACCTAAGGTACCTATTTATTGTTGACTTTAAGATAAGATCCCTGCACCACCACTTGAGGTGTTTTATATCAATTCGTATAAATCGTGGTATTCAAATTTTGTTCTAAGGGGAATAAGTTGTCCATCGAACAATATAATTCGAGGTTGCATGTTCTTGATTCTATTAAAATAATTATGAAGGTTATGGCCATGAAAAATGTTTTTTGATTGAAAAATTTAAGGGTAGGCACGTTCTCGCTTGTTAATGAAAAAATTTAGGTTCGTGATAGCTTAATAATTCAGATAGGCGAATAAAATGCTGTGCTTAGAACAACTTTATCTCTAAAGATATTTTGAGTTAATAGTTTCCAAATTTCTTTTCTTTCTTTGAAAAAAAGAGATAAAAAATTGGACAAACTTTTGACAAAATTTTGTATCAATTTTTAATTACTCTTTTTTAAAAATTAAAAAAAAAATGAAAATATCTCCAAAGATAATTTTACTCTGAAGCACGTATCACAAATACTTACAAAGTATTTTATTCGTCTGTTGTCTGTTATCAAGATAACCACTACCGGTATCCTAATTTTTTCACTGATATTAAGCAAGATGGGAGAGCATACGCGTCAGTTTGAATAATTCAAGTTTGACTTTGAATTCGATCCGGTGAAACTGAAATACCGAATTACTGTAATTCGAATTTCAAATACTTACTTACTATATAAATACCTAGTACATATTTTTATTGATCTTTCATAACACAACAATCTGCGTTTAAATTTATTAAATTTTAGTCGTAGAAATTTGAAAAATTGTTGTGGTATGGATTTTACAGGCAGCGCACAGCGCTATTGAAAATTTTCACTTTTAAGGAACAAATTTGATTAGTTTTTTTCTTTCGTTTAAAAATGAAGCCAAAAATCACTGAAAAATTTAAAATAATAATAATTATGCTTTTTAAAAAAATCCTCGTTTCTCGTCAAATTTTTCTTCTGAGCACGTGCATTGAAAATCTTTAAAAAATCTTCTGATTTATCCAGACTGCCAGACTTCAGCTTCTGTGACTTCACTCTAGCTTGATTTGAGTTGCCAGCGCCGATTCGGAATAGTTCTTTTTATTTGATTCCGGTGTTTTGGTATTATTCTCGGTCAGAATTTTGAATGTATGTAATTATTGTAAACTAGTGAATACGAATTGTGGGTTTTTAGTTTTGGTCAGTCTTGTCGGTACAAAATGATTTTGTTCCGAACCACAGGTAAATGTACCAAAAAAAAATTCAAAATGTACCGTTCCGTTCCGTTCCAAACCTGGAACGAAATAATTTTGTTCCGGTTCGGGTTTCGGTCCAGAGTTGTGGTTTTGTACCGGTTTCGTACCAGTTCCGGTTCCGGTCCAAATTTTTTTAAAAAAAATTCTTTTGTTTTCAGTGTTTTCCATTTTTTTTATTCCGATATTTTTTGCTAATTGCTATTGCTAAGAAGCACAGAGATTGAAAAGTATTTTGTCGAAAATAAAAATCAAATTTCAAGTAAATACCAAATGAAATGTAACAAAACGTCGAAGTTTTAAAGAAAGTATGAAAATTCATTTAATAAAATTTGAAATCTAATACCAAAAAAATAATAAAGAAAAAAGAAGAATAAAATTTTTCTTTAATTACGATGTTCAGGGTGGGACAAATCCAAAAAAAAAGGAAAAAAGGTCCGGAACGGAACAAAACGTTATTTATTTTGGTTCGGTTTCGTACCACATCTATGGACCGTTTTATTTGGTCCAGTTTTGTACCATCCGCTGTATTTCTTTTCGTTTCGGACCAAACAATAATGTACCACGACGTAGTGATTTTTAGCGGTTCATGTTCCGTTCCATGTTCCGGTCCATTATGAACCGACAAGACTGGTTTTGGTACCTGCAAACCCTGCTTGTACGAAGAGGCGGTTAGATGATTGTTCATTTGATTGAACTTTTCATTGGAGCTAATTTTTCTTAGAATATCGTTGAGGTTGAAATATCCTCTCCTTCTCTCCAAAACATACTTCTATTTTTTGTGTATGCTCAATTTGCAGAGAATTTCATTTATGTAATCTGCATCTAATAACTGAATATTTTGCCTGAAATCGATAATTGGCTATGCCAAATGGAATTGAAAAATATATCATGAATAATCGCGTTTTTAATTTCTCTTGTGAAAAATTATTGATGACTTATTGTTTTGTCCGATTTTCAGATTTTCCGAAGTTTTATAATGCGAAAAATAGCATCGGAGCGTTCAAAAGTTCCGTAAGATTGGCTGCCGATTTTTTTTTTTCAAGAAAGAAACCTCACAACGAAGTAGGTGAATGGATATGTAATTGAATTGAACATAAATTATTCAATAGGAAATTGTGGGGATTTTTTTGAATTTACGAATTTTTATCATGAAAATCCAAGGGTATGTTTCGATTTAATCAACGATACCATACGCGTATGTATATGACGGTTGAAAATCTCGACTTCAAAATTATTGGCCTTGCTAAGCTTAGCCATATTAGATTCGTGATTTTACTTTTTTGATATGAAGGGTGGCCAATTTCTTAAGGCGTCCATTATGTCCAAGTTTCCTCATTAGATTTTTTAAAATTTTGTTGATTTTATTAATTTTTGAATAAGAAGGATTTGGGTGGTAGTTGAAGGTTTGAGTTTTTGTCTTTTTGTGGCTCTCCTTTTTGGCCCATGAAGAAGTAGTTGATTAATGATTGGAGTAGGTTGGTAGGTAGATGATAGATGTCGAGATGGCAATACCCGCGAATAATAATGTGTGCTTTTGAATCAGTTTCGTGATAGTGACCTACGAATGTTTCATTTTTCAAGAGCTGGAGTACCACCGCGAAACTTTGAAACCTTTACTACAGCTACGTATAGAAAAAATGATGTTTCCAAAATTTTGTGAAATTTGTTTGAATTTTTTACGAAAACAATACTGTATTAAATGGTATTAGATGATGATGATGATGATTGATGAATTGAATGTTTTATTTAATTTTCAGATTTCCAGATGCCTTACTTTCAAAATGGCAATACCCGCGAATAATAATGTATGCTTTTAAATGAGTTTTGTGATCATGATCTACGGGTGTTTTATTTTTCAAGAGCTGGAGTACTACAGCGAAACAGTGAGTAGATTAATAATTGAAGTAAACACGAATACTTTATGTGTACTGATGATCACGATAATTCTATACAAGCCTGTTGGATTGAAAATTGGGAAGGGGTCGATATTTGAGATGACCTTTGACGAAGCAGGAATTTATTGCGAAAATTGGTTCATTTTCAAGGATAAAAATCAAAATTTTTTATTTTTTCTCGAATACTTGAAATTTTTGCAGGTGGTAGGCACTTTTTTTAAAAAATTCAAATGTGCTCGATGATTTTTAACGTGAAAATTCATTGGACCAGATGTTATTTTGAAAATATGAATTTTGGTTGAATACTGAAACGTTCAAAAATAAAAATGTTCGATTTTGAATCATCTATGAAAATGAATGTAGAAGTAGCCGGATACTTTTTAAACATTCAAAAATCTCGAGTTTACTAAATCTTTGTCTCAATAAGTTCGTACGTGATTAAATTTTTGACTCACTAATTTCGAAAATGAAGCTGTAGGCGTAGGCGTAACTAATTGAAAACGAAGACTGTAAGAAATTATGAACTAAAGAGAGAGGAACAAATATTCAAATATTTGAAAAAAAATTTTAAATTGAAAAAAATGACAGGTGTTTTTTAAATTTTGTAGAATTAGTGATTTTTCTCATGTAAAACTTCATTGGTCTCTCGAATGCCTGTCTGACTCTGATGATGTGATCAAAAATACATCTACTTACGGCCATTTTTTATTCAAAAAAATATTTATGTAGTTCAGTAATTTGAATTTACCCTGGAGCCAGAGCAACCGTAGAAATACGATAATGGGAGCGATATTACTGTATTGATATAATTTGAAAAACTACGAATAAAAACTCGTGTAAATGGGATCTCGCAATAGTATTCAATTATGGTAATTTTCGTGATGGAATTTGGGAAAAATTACAAAAAGAAGTGTATATTGATGTAACGTGTAGTTTGTTCTACAGTTTAAGGCACAAGCAGTCTACTCTGTGACTCTGTGAGTGTCTGAATTAGGTCTGAAAATTGAGAAAACTGAGTGGCATATCGTTTGTTGTGTTTTTAATCATTTTGAACTCGAAAATTTTGAATTTTTTAATTGTAACCGATTTTTACCTCGCTCGCCACATTTGTTTTTTGGATTTGCTGAATTTTATCATCTATAGATTTACACTCTCCCTGCGGCTTCTTCTTACCGAAAATTGCAATACCTCGTTTTTTTTCAATTTTCTGAATCAAACTTGAACCCTTCTTGAGGAAATGAGGATCTAATCCAAAATCTCCCCGGGGAGGAGAAAAGGATATAGCCGATTCGCACCTCCAGTGCAATAACAACACATCTCAAAATTAAAAATCGTGAATTCAAAAACAACACATCTCAAAAAACTATCAAAAATAGCATGTATTGTAAAAATCTGTCGCCGTCATTGGAAAGTACGTGAAAAATTACAATGGATCTTCACAAAAAAATTAAATATAAATTTGTTTTCAACGTGTAAAGAACCAAGAAATTTTCAATTTTTTTGAGATGTGTTGTTTTTACTTTTTTTGAGATGTGTTGTTATTGCACTGAGGGTGCGAATAGGTCGTGAAAATCTCCTTAGCTTTTTAATTTTCTCAACTACATGGTACCTGCATTAATAATACTTCTTACTCCCCTTCCCCAACTACGTGTCTTTCTTATTGCGCACATACCTATCTAATTTGAAAAAATTGAAAAATCAATTTATTCAGACTTCAGGTATGATACAGATTGATTTTTCGGGGACAGAGTTGAATAACCCGAATTCCTCAGTTGAACTGAATTTTAAAGTAATGAGAAAAATTATAATTTTATGAGTAGAATTTTGCGTGTATATGAGAAGCTAAAGCAAACATTTTAAATTCTCAAATTCAAGGTACAAGAAATCAAGTATATTTTAGGCAAAGAATTTCATTTTTAGAAAACGGAAAAGCAACAAACTCAGACCTCGCTTCGTTCGAGCAGGAATTTTTATAAAATTCATGTACATATACGTTATGACAGTCGAAAATATACTGATTCAAGTTTAAGATCACAAACATCTTCCAAATGAAAAAATCATTCTTGAAGGGTTCTTGAGGAGGTGGCAATGTCCTATCCCGTATTTACGCCCTGGTCAACTTCGATATGATACAAAAATTATAAAATTTTCCCCTGGAAATGATAATGTTTTATAATTTTGCCCTATTTTATTCACGAAACCGTGAAATAAATACGAAAAATGTTCAATCCTGATTTTTGAAACTATTGCATTTTTATTCGCTTCGATTTCGAAGTAAAGAAGTAAACATTTCCTTGAGAAAATCCGGCGAGTAAAAGAAAAACAATATTGTAAATAGGTATTAATATTCGATCATTTTCGATCCTGCCTTGGAATAAAAATTGAAAATAAAAATCTGTAAGTAATTGAATCAAATGTGAGAGAGCCGACGAGACGTGTAAAAAAATTTCAACGTTTTATGTGTATGGCAACAATGTCGCGCATGCGCAAAACTACTAGCGTAAAAAATGTAAAACAATAAAATGGTAGGGTAGGGTCCGTCGTCGGTGTCGGGCGATCGAGGTCAGTGTACGAGAGTCGAGAGGGATGATTCAGGATTCAGTTCACAGTTCTGCAATCTGCAATTCTGCATTCTTTATTTATTTCTTTTCTTTTGTTACATTTCATTGTTATGGTTGTGCCGAGTTTCGTGAGTATTCAATCAATTCGTTATTTTCAGTAAAATGTTCGTTTTGTTTTTGTTCGTCACATCACATCGTCATCGTCATCATCGTCAGTACGTCAGTCGATGACGACGTCGATCTCGAGTTGAGTGGTCGCGTCTTTGTAAGTCGAGTGTCGAGTTACGAGTTAGTGACTTTAATGCTTTCTCTGTCCATTTCTCCATTTTTTCCGTTTATTACCTCGCATTGCTTGATTTTTTTTACATTCGTGGTTTGTTAATCATGGTGTCGGTGCGGTTTAAGGATTGAATGTTGGAATGTTCGTATTTTCATGACGCGACGCCATTTTGTAATGTGCCGTTGAGTTATTACGTGATCTTATTTAGGAAATCGGATCTTTGAAATAAAATAAAAAATAATTGTCGAGTTTTCGAGTTACATTCGTTTTTGGATTCGCGTTAGTGTAAGTATGGGGTCAGTACCATTTACCATACTTGAATACGTCGTTTATTTGTATGTATATCTGTAAACGCAGTGTTTCGTGTCGAAGTCGAATTCAAACCTCAACCTTCAATAACGGTATACTTGATATTGTCACTGTAAGTACATAGATGCAATATGAAAACTTTCTGGTTGTTTTTTCGAGATTTCTTTTTTGACATGTGCATGTGCTAGAAAATTAAGTAATTGAATGAGAGCTTTTCGTGTTTCAAATTCAATGTTTCGTAATGAAATAACAGCTTTGTTCTTTTCGCTGTTCCGAGTAAGCTCCGAGTACTCCGAGCAACAATTTGCGTTCTATTCGCTCAATTTTGTTCGGAGCAAATTCAGAATAGGCGTTCTTTTCGTCAGGAGTAGAGTGAAGGAGTGAACAGAGTCGTTAGAACCTGCTCTATCTACACCATCGATGATTTAGACTTTCATTTTCTGAATTAAAAGTAGATGCGAGGAAATTTTTATTTTTTGAAAATGGCCAAGTCTTCAAAGCACCCAATTGGATTTTCTGAGCGCAGCTTTGTATGAATTAATTGATTTTGCTTTATTTAAATTTTAGGCGATTTTGTTTATTTTTGAAGAAAAATATTGATTTATTTTCAAAATAGAATAATTTGTGTAACAGTTGAAAGTTTGAGTTTTTGTGGATCTCTACATTTTACTCGCGTAAAAAATTGTCTAGGGCGGCCAAAATCAGTGGATTGGAAAATGCCAGATAGGAAGTGTTCCGACTTCCGACTAGTTGAAAAATTGTGATTGATATTAATGATTTATGAATTTCTGTTTTTTTCAATTTTCAGATTTTTCAATACCTTACTATCGAGCTTTGAGATTGACAAAAATACCTAAGAATAATGACGTGAAATCGTTGATCAAGTTCGCGACGTGAATATTTTCTCTCAAGAAATGAAACAATTGAGGAAAAAAGTGAGTACCTAGATGTAATTTAATTCGACATAGATATTCAAAATTATGTTGGTGATCACCCATCTTTATAGCTTAGTTTGATTTTATTAATTTTTGATTAAGAAGAATAACCTTAGAATAATGGTGATGATAAATTCTAATGTTTTGTTTAATTTTCAGATTTCCAGAAGCCTTACTTTGGAAATGGCAATGCTCACGAATAATGATTTGTGCCTGTTCATAAGCTTCGTGACGTACAAATGTTTTTCTCAAGAGTTGCAGTCCTTCAACAAAACAGTGAGTAGATTTATAATAGAAATTAACAGGAATATGTACTTGATGTGTGCTGATAATTCTGTGAAAATTTGTTGGATTTAAAATTGGAAAAGGGGTCGATATTTGAGATGACATTTGATGAAGCAGAAATTTTTTGATGAAATGGGTTCATTTTTAAAGATCATAATCCAAATTTTTCATTTTTCTGCTCGAATACTTACTTGCAATTTTTGCAGCTGGTAGGTACTTTTTTTGAAAAATTCAAATATGCTCAATGATTTTTAACGTGGAAATTCATTGGACCAGATGTTATGCCAAAAATATGAATTTTGGTTAAATACTGAAACGTTGAAAAAAAAACATGTTTTTGAATCATATTCGTTGAAAATATAGAAGTAGCCAGATACTTCTACACCCTCCAAAAATGTCAAGTTTATAAAATCTTTGTCTCAATAAGATCGTACTTGATGAAATTCTTGATACACTAATATTGAAAAAAAAAAAGTACTTAGGTGTAGGTAAGTATTAAGTAATTGAAGACGAAAGCAGTAAAAAATTATGTACCAAGAAATTCAACTTATTGAATAATTATTTTTTGAAATTTAGAAAAAAAGATGTCAGTAACTATGGTTTTTAAATTTTGTCGTATTCATGATTTTTTCTCGCGAAAAAAAGATTTATCTAGTTCTGAAATTGAAATTTTTGGTGAAATTTATCCTACATAGAGCCAGAATAATCGTAGAAATACGATTACGAGAGTGATACCGAATTAATACATATAAGTAATTTGAGAATCTACCTACAGAAAAAAAATCGCGTAAATGGGATTTTATAATAGTATTCGATCATGATAATTTTCGTGATAGAATTTCAACTCTATTTTGGAAAAAATTGAAAAAAAAAAAGGTATATTGATGAAGCTTGTATGTAGTTCTTTATTATTTAAGGCACATCAATCTACTTTGTGAGTGTCTTGATTTGGTCTGAAAATTGGAGAAATTAACTGGTATATTATAGTTTGTTGTTTTTACTCGTAATTATGTTAAACTCTGAAATTATGATATTTTTTTTTGGAATTGTGACCTATTTTCACCCACTACCTTCCATTTTCTACTATTTTGTATAAAATTATGGGACTATCTTTCTGGAGTGTCGAGATCACGTCAAGGAAACCCCCACGCTTGAATTATTGTAAATCGAATTAGCATGATTTTTGCTGATTTTCAAATTATCTCCTTGAACATGTAGAATCTTCGTTGAAAATAGAACCGTTCGCCAATTTTGATTCACAATCTCGATAACGCGGCTTTAGTGGCGTAGGCGTAGCCAGGATTTCGTCAAGGGAGGGCAAGAACGAGTTATGTCAAATTTTCTGTGGTCGTTTTGAAACATAGCAAGTATTTTTTCATAGGGTACGTATAACCTAGTCTGAGGTAGGAGGTGTGTAATAAAAAGACTAACACAACGATGTAAAATGGACAAAGGAGTTAGATTGGAAGTACAAAAATAAGCCTTTTTTCGCACGCTTCTCTCAGAACGTTCATTAAAATTGAGATTGATTGATAATTATGTTCAAGCCCGAGCGAAGCGAGGGCGACGCTTTGAAAAAATTGAATTTTTGATGTCTAAAATAGACCATTTCCCCCAATTTTTGCCACTCTTCTCCCATTATACCATATTTTTTAAAGGCCATGGGGGGGGGGGGGGCAATCGCCCCCTTCGCCCCCTCTTGGCTACGCCACTGCGCGGCTTTGAAACAAAAATCCTGCACCGGATTCGTGTTCAGCAACCAAATATCTACCTATGGACCAAATCCAGCCGCATTTGGTGAATAAAAATTTTCCCCATCACTGTCTCTAGGAAAATTTTCCGACTTTTCCGGGTGAATATCTTGAAAACGCGACGTCTAAAGGGAAACCCGACGTCGGATTCTTGTTCAGCCACTCGAAATCTACTTACTGACCAAATCCAGGCGCATTTGGCGAATAAAAATTTTCCGTGTCACCGTCTCTAGAAAATTTTCCGATTTTTCCGGGCAAATATCTCGATAGTGCGACTTTATAACAAAATTCCGATGCCGGATTCGTGTTCAACGACCCAAAACCTCCCTATTGACCAAATGCAGGCGCTTTTGGCGAATAAAAATTTTCCCTGTCGCTATCTCCAGAAAATTTTCCGAATTTTCCGGGCAAATATCTTGATAATGCGACTCTAAAACAAAAATCCGACGCGATGCCGGGTTCGTGTTCAGCAACCGAAAATCTACTTATAGACCAAATTCAGGCACATTTGACGAATAAAAATTTTTCGTGTCAATCTGTCATACAAATATCCCGACTTTTCCGGACGAATATCTTGAACACGCGACGTCTAAACGAAAATTCGACACCGGATTCTTGTTCAGGAACCGAAGATCTACTTATGGGTCAAATCCAGGCGCATTTGGCGAATAAAAATTTTCCGTGTCGCTGTCTCTTGAAAATTTTCTGAATTTTCCGGGCAAATATCTCGTGGCTGGTGATGTGTGGTTTATGGAAGTGCAATGGTTCTTTTTAGATATATTGTAACATTATTGTTTTTTCTGATATATTGAGAAGTAATACTCGATGCCGAACGAACTTATTAGCAGATAATATGATGAGTTTGAATATTGCTACTTATTTTGAAATTTTAAGCCAGCCACCTTAGTTTTTCAAAACGTGATTGTGTTATAGCGAATAATTCGACGATGTTGATGTTAGTGTGTCCAAATAGTATCCACATGTCTAATATGAATTGATACACATTTCTTTTCCCTCCAGCTAGCTCCGCCTCATCATACGGATTATTTTTCAAGTTGGTCTGCTTTGATTTCGAGTTATTATACAATTTTTGACCATCAAGTTTCGGAGATTTATCTCACTTGCCGATGCCAAATCGTCGCATTTTGTTGACAGATAGTTGATAATTAATTTAAACGATCTCGAAATTTTACAAGGTCATGTACTTACCGACATACCGCGGTACCTTTAGGTTCTGAGCGTTGATTTTACTATTTTTTTTCTTTTCTTTTTGAAGAACTTTACCCATTGCGTATACCGCAACGGTTGAGAAGAAAATACACCCATGTTATTTGTAGAAAACGTGAAGCGCATAACAATTTACGAATCCAATTTTTTGTGTTTGTGGTTTTTTTTTTTGAAAACTGTGTATACTATAAAGTACGTAATATAGGTAGTGCCTTTATAGTGGCGAGCGTGTGTGTGGTGTGGTTTCAACGGTTTGAGAAAGATGTTTTTTCATGGTGGGGTTGGCATTTTTGTCGCTTATTTTCTCGATCGAGATTTGTAAATTGCTCGCAAAATCATTGAAGTAATGGATTTTTGTACCCATCTCCTCTTCTTTTTGTATTAATGATGGTGGGGGAGACTGTGTTCGACAAATTGAACAATACCAAAAAAATCATTTTTTGAAAGTCTTCAGAAAACCATGATTGATGTTTTCGAAATTTTGTGAAATGTTTATTCAGTGCGTATTACGTTATGATTTGTTTATTTAAGAAAAAAAACTGTGATTTTTGTGATGAATAATGGTGAAATTGGAACAGAAGTATACAATATGATTGAATAATTTTGTACGAGTTCGATCCTGAGAAAGGTACAAAAATGAAAATATGATTAGGTAGTGTCAGTATTCGAATTTATTCCGATAAGCTAAAAATTTTGATGTATGAAGAATGAAGAATTTCAGAAAATGAAGACCTGCTTTTGTAAAAGTTGAAATTCATAATTTTTGTTCCCTTTTTTTCGTGTAAGATGCCATCAAAATTGGTATATTTTTTCAATTTGACTTTGGTGGGATGCTCGTTGATTTGTAATGGTACAAGTTCATTGCGCATCTTAATTAATTAATTTTTATTGGTTTGTTTTACAGTGAAATGCTGCGAAATATCGAGTAGAAATTGTAATGATGAGTACCTGACCTACCCACAGCGATAAATTTCACGGTGAGTGTTTAATGTACGTATAAGTATTTCCTATAGGTACCATATAATTGTCCATTTAATGTTGAATATTGTTTTAATTTTAACGGAATTAATTTTGCTACTCGGAACTCGTCTTGAAACTATCAGAAAAAACAATACCCATGTAGATTGGTAGTCATAATCTTGTTATCTTATCGTTTTGGTTGTTCATTTTTGCTACTCAACGTTGAGTGAGCTTAAGGCTCATTTATAATGGCACTGAATTTGTCACTGAAAAAAGTTGAATCTGTGTTTCCTTACGGAATCGTTTATAATAGGCACTGAATGAGTCCCTATCTTTTCAGTGAAAAGTTGAAATATTTCAACTTTTCAGTGAATTATTCTGTGCCATTATAAATAAGCCTTCAGTTACCGATTGATTTTTTCAATGCACTTGCATACCTGTAACTAAATTTTGGCCATTAAATTCAGGTTTTTGTACCCATTGTGGGGTAAATCGTGTAAGGTCAAACCGGCTAATTGTGAACGCTTTTCTACTTTTTACAAAAAACAAATTTTCAATACGCCCTACAAATCTTAGATATGAGTTTTTCTTAAAAGTTTTTACACTGTTAGAAAGGAAATTTTATCAGCTTCAAAATGTGAGTAAAAGATTTGGATCATCTTGAATTGCGTCCTTCTTATTGAGTGTTTACCATTACCTCCTCTTTGTTCACAATTACCCTGGAAAATCTGGGTAATTGTGAACAGGCAAGTTTTTTGTTTCCGAATTGAAAAAAAATATTAAAATATTGAAGAATACGACACAAAATTGAAAAATTATTGTATTTGTACCCGAGTTTCGCCGTTTTTTGAAAAATTTTTCCACTATTGTTATCAGTTCTTCTAATTTTCTTAAAACAGAAAATTTTCAAATTTTTAACCAAAAACATTCCAAAACGGATAAAATATGATTGAAACTTGTTAATTAATAGATAAAAATAACATTGAGCCAAAAAATTTTATTCTAGAGTTGATATTTCTCAAGAATTGTGATGTTTACAATTACCCTGAATTGAAAGTTATTTAGGGGTTATAGGAAACACTCAATGAAAAAGTAATGATTCCATTTCAAGTTGTGAAACAAAAATTATCTGAAATTAGTGATGTTTTTCGATTATTTACCGGTATACTTACTACAAAAAATCAATTCTGTGCTTTGGAAAACACATTAAAAGAAATAACGTGTGAGTTAAAAAGTTGTAGTTTTGATGGTATATTCTATAAATGATCCCTACGTGCCTGTAATTGAATAAAAAATCTCGGAACCATATCCAACGTACTAATGGGCCCTACTAGATATTACTTCACTCATTTTTTATTTTTCAACGTAAACTGATTGCTCTATATTTGAGGTGTTTACAATTGGCCAGTGTTTACAATTAGCCGGATTGACCTTAACCAGTATTTGAAATTTTTTCTTTCGATACTGACAATTTTTTTTTCATTTTCCAAATTCATTTGCTATCGAGCTCTTTATTCAAGTTATTTATTAGTGGATTGTATCTGGTTATTTAAAAGAAGTGTATATTAACCCTATATAGACCACCAGTGCCAAAAACGGCACTACAATGCATTTTTCGAAAAAAAAACCACCTGGTGCCAAAAAAGGCCCGAAAGGGATTTCCTTAACATTGTAGTGCCGTTTTTGGCACCAGGTGGTTTTTTTTCTTAAAAAAGCATTGTAGTGCCGTTTTTGGCACCAGGTGGTTTTTTTTTGGTGGTCTACCTAGGGTTAAGATTCGTTTTTTCTCATTTTGTTCGATTTTTCTACACGTATAAATTTCATTCTCCTCGACAGAATTTTTCAAAAGCATTAATTTTTCTTAATATTTTTCCTACAAATTATTTCAACTTTCAACTATACCTACGTAATTGTTTGTGTTTCATTTCCTGGAAAATTACTTTCGATGTTTTTAAATACTTTGACCTCGCTGTGCACGGTTTTATCATATTTCTCCGTTGATGATTTTGAATAAGCGGTTGACTTTATTTTTTATGCGGGGTTAGTAACCCAAAACGGTGTTAAATTTACCTTGAATTTAAGAATTTCTAAAATTTTGGCCCTTCTCTCGAGTCAAAATTATTGCTCTCGAACTCACATTGAAAATATAAAATTTGATTTATAATTACAATTGTTTTGAAAGTACCATACCAGAATAATACAATACCGTAATCACAATTTATCCACAAGCTACCGTACTTTATTTATTTGCCATTTGCCTATAATTACGTACGCGAATTTCAAAAAAATACTACCCTTACGTTAATTGTGTTACGTATGGCAATATTGTCGCGCGTGCGCAACGCAAATACATTTAAACAAGTTCCGACTAGAGTTGGGGACGCGACGACGCGTCAGTTGGGTCAGTTCTTTGTTTTCGGTTTACTCGTATACTCGCTGTCTCGCAGTCTCGCTTGTTATTTTTCGAGTCACTACTGTGTTCTGGTCGGTTCAATGATCTTCGTGCTGCGTTTATGTACTTTTGTACAGTATTTCCTCCCATCTCGGCAGTGTATTTGTGTTGCGGTTTGCAGTCGTGCGGTAAAAGGATAAAAATTGGTTAATGTTTAAATTTCCAGTACAAACATGACTCATTGACGCGACGCCATTTTGCTATGTTTACGTGTTGTGCGTTCTTTCTTTTATTGTGATTGTGAAGAATCTCGTGTGTTGTGGTTGATTTTGAATTCGCGTCGGTACTTTGAATGCTTCAATATCGTGTTTTTTCTTTTTGTCGTCGTGAGTATTCTATGCAGATCGTAGATCTTTTTTCGTACTCGAATTCAACGGAAATGCAGAAGTACATAATATCCCTTGCTGTAAGTACATAGCTAAAGCTTCAAAAGGAAATCCATTTTTCAAGTGTTTTTTTTTGAAATGCAAGTGTTTGAATTAAGTGATGTATGTATATTATTAATGTGGTGATTTTCGTATTTTTATTGTTTCGTGCTCGTACATACGTTGAATAAATTATGTTGCGAAGATGGCGTGTGTTTGTGTGTGATGGTAGGCGATTCGAAGTTTAATTTTCGTGTGCTTTTTCTGACTGGTTCTTCTTATTACTTAATCGGGGTCGGTATGGGTGTACGACGTACGAGAGGGATGATTCAGTTCTGCAATCTATTTGCATTCTTTTCTTTTGTTATCATTATTATTGTTAGTTTTGTGTCGAGTTCCCGTTTTTCGTATTCAATTAGTTATTTTCATAATTATTGTTCGTAATGTTCGTCACATCGTCAGTCGATGAGTCGACGTCGAGTGCTTCAAGCCTATTTGGTTACTTTAATGCTTTTCCTGCCCATTTTTTCCGTTTATTAGCTCGCATTGCTTCGCGATGCGATGTGATGCGATGCGACGGCGCGACGCCATTTTGTAATGTAATTTGTATTGTAATGTGCCATTTAGGAAATCGGATCTTTCAAATAAAATGAAAAATAATTGTCAAGTTACATTCGATTTTGGATTCGCGTTAGTGTTAGTATTGTGGTTAGTACCATTTACCATACTTGAATGCGTTCATCGTTTTATTTGTATCGTGTCGAAGTCGAATTCAAACCTCCACCTTCAATAGCGGTATAATTATTGCCACTGTAAGTAGATGCATTATGAAAACTTCTCAACTTGCTGGTTCTTTTTTTCGAGATTTCTTTTTTGACATTGTGCTAGAAAATTAAGTAATTGAATGAGAGCTTTTCGTGTTTCAAATTCAGTATATGTGTGTGTGTGTGTGTGTGTGTGTGTGGAGTAAACAGTCAGCTCGCGTTGAATATGTGCAAATTCGCGTTTCTTTTTCCAATATTTTATTATTAGATAATTGTGGAAATATTTCATTACTTTTGAATTTTGACTGAAATCGTTTATTCTTGTCAGAGATGTGATCAAGTAAGATCGTGTGTTTACTGTGTTTGGTTAGGTACTTGATGTGTTTTTTTTTTGTACAAAACTTTTTTTCGCTTGCGATGTGACTTGTGCAGGGCTCCTATCAAGAATTGTAGATAGTGCGAAAGTGCGAAACACATACAAATTAGTGTAAGAGTGGGAATTTTTCGAATAAAAGCTACAAAAAGTAAAAGTTTGGAGAAAATTTGATCTATGAAAACAATTATCATCTATTCATTGAAAAATTATTGAATTTAAGGAAGTACGAATTTTTAATTTTTAGTTTTAGCTTGTTTCAGTACAAATTCCTGCTTGTACAAAAAAATTATGAGATGGTTGTGGAGTTGATTGAACTCTTCATGAGGAAGCATCTTCTCCCCAGGGTTGTCATGTAGAATGTAAAATGTAGAATATTATGTAGAATAAAATGTAGAATATGTAGAATAAAAGTAAAATATGTAAAATATCATGTAAAATCGTAAGATCTAAACCACTAAATGTAGTAAATGTAAATTGTCTCAATCAAAAATTCAAATAAGAATATAATAAATTAAATTTTACAATTGATGGAATCCCGTCAAACATTTTGCTGCTAAAAGTAATTAAAAAATAGGAGCACCGCTGCTATTTTATGGCAGTAAAATAGAATGATAGATGCCAAAACCCTGTACAAATTTAGCAGCAGCTCCTATTTTGAGCCAGCTCAAAATGCGATTTTGCTACCAAGGTGAAAGTAGGTACGCCTCTAAAATGCTGCTAATATGCTTCCTTATTAAGTAGGTATTGCAATATCACCGAGATATCACTTGGTGACATAACATACTACATCAAAATTATCGATTATTTATAATGGACAAAATTCATAACTCATAATTTCAAGAAGAATAATGTGTAAATATCAAAAATTATCACCTTCTGTATGCAGCATGCACAGCTGCAGTGGTCGCAAAGCCCTTACATATGCAAGGTACTGTTGGAAAGTTTTTCTTTCCTATATAGAAATTTGCAATATACTTCATCAGCGAGAAGTAAAAACGACCATTACATTATACACAAATAGAGGCATTTTGGCAGCATAACTTCTAAATGAGATTTGGTAGTTTTACTACCAAGCAGCTACTTTTCCTTGGTAGTAAAATGGCATTTCGAGGTGGCTCAAAATAGGAGCTGCTGCTAAATTTGTACAAGCATTTAGCAATTCTGATTCCATTTTACTACCGTAAAATAGCAGCAGTGCTCCTATTTTTATCAAATTTAGCAGCAAATTACACTACGATAGTGAGAAATGCTGTTGGCAGCACCAAGGCAGCTCAGCTACGGTAGCTGCTTCTAAAAAATGTTTGACGGGATGACTCATTTCATCAATTGTCAAAATGAGACAATCAGAATATATAAGTTGAAAATTCATTTTGTCGTCAATTTGCCATTATTTTGGGCTTATATGACGTTTTTTGAGTCATCATCGAGTAATTATTTGTAATTTTTTGTCATAAACATAAAATCTAGCCAATTAGAAACGTTTTTCGAATTATTCTACATTTTACATATTCTACATTTATAATTTTACATATTCTACATTTTTACGTAAAATGTAGAATAACATATTCTACGTGTAAAATGACAACTCTGCTTCTCCCTCGCCCCAAAAATTCGTTTTGTCGGTGTATATTTGTTTTTTTTTTATGTTCAATATGCGATGAGTTACGTTTTGCAATCGAAAATTGGCTATATGCCAAATATGAAACGAAAAAGAGGTCGTGAATAATTGTGTTTTGAATTTCTGATGTGATAAAATTATTAAAAGATAGATAATATTTTTTACTTGTTATGTTTTGTTTAATTTTCAGATTTTTCGAAGGCATCAATTGTGAATGATGACGTCGAATTTTTCAGAAGTTTCGTAACAGTTTTACGGTGGATATTTTCTTTCTAGAACTGGAACACCACAGCGAAATAGGTGAGTGAACATGTGATTAAATTGAATATGAATGTTGAATGTATGCTGGTATCGGTGATTTCGGTAATGCTGTGTAAGCTTTGATCCACTTTGATCCAAAAAAATGTACAAAAAATATTTTCTAGAGGAGGAGAGTCGAGGGTGTGTGGATGTTGGAATTCATTTGGAATGATGAGCTTGAAAAATTATTATACGATGAAACACTATATTTTCTAAAAATCGATTTTTTAGAAAATGAAAATTTTTAATCGTTTTTCTCCATGGTATTTGAAAAGTAGATACTTTTTGTTGTTGTTGTTGTTGAGAATTTTGGGTATATGAGCGACATTTGCAACTCGTAATGGGCTGACAGTTAGTTTTTGGATAAAAAAGATTTTTTTCAAATTTGCGAGTAGATTGTGAATAAAAGTTAATGAAGAAAAATAATTTTTTTAGAAGATTTTACCGAAAAATGTTATTTTTGAAATTTTGTAAAATTTGTTAGAATTTTTTTACGAAGAAAATGGTGTTGGATAATGGTGATCGATGAATTCTAATGGTTTGTGTAATTTTCAGATTCCAGATACCTTACTTTCCAGATGGCGTTATTACCTGCGGATAATGATGTATGCCTGTTCATAAGCTTCATGCGTAGGTACGAATGTTTTTTTTCAAGAGTTGCAGCCCTTCAACGAAATAGTGAGTAAATTGATAATTGAAATTAACACGAATGCTTAAATGTGCTTTAGATCACGATACTTCTGTGCATGTTTGTTGGATCCAAGAATATGTCGAAAAAGGAAATTGGGGAGAGGGTCGATATTTTGAATGTAAAATAGTAAATACGAATTTATGGTTTCATTTTTGGTACATGGAAACCCTGATCGTACGAAAAGATGGTTAAATTGTTGATTACGCAGTTGATTGAAATCTTCATTAGAGGTAAATTTTTCTTAGAATATCGTTGAGGTTGAAATATTCTTTCTCTCTCCGTCTCTCCATTCTCTTTTTGGTGTGCATCAAATTGTTTTTTTTACTGCTCAATTCATAGAGAATTTACATCTATGTAACCTGCATCGAATTACAGGATATATTGTCTGAGATTGATGATTGGCTGTGCTAAAAGAAATCGAAAAAAAGATCATAAATAATCGCGTTTTAAATTCCTCGTGTGAGAAATTATTACGATAGGTAATTATGATGAGTTGATGACTTATTGTTCTGTTTGGTTTTCAGATTTCCTGAAGTTTTAAAATGCGAAAAATGGCACCGAATCTATCAGAAGTTCCTCAAGACTGACACCGAATTTTTTTCAAGATAGAACTTTCGTAGCGAAATAGGTGAATACATATTTAATTGAAGTGAACATAGATTACACAATTTTTGAAGTTTGTACATATATAAGTATACTTTTTAGTTTTTGTTGGAAATTTCGAATATGGACGATGATTTGTAACATCGTGGCAATTCAATGGAAAAAAAGTTTATTTTTCTGAATAAAGAAGAATTTTTTTGAATTTGCGAGTAGGTGTGAATAAAAGTTGGTGAAGAATTGATAATTTTTTTAAAAGATTTTATCCAAAAATGATGTTTTTGAAATTTTATCCAATTTTGTTTGAATTTTTTTTACGAAAAAAGTGGTGTTAGATAATGGTGATCGATGATTTCTAATGTTTTGTGTAATTTTTAGATTTCCAGATACCTTACTTCGGAGATGGCAATACCTACGAGTAATGATGTGTGCTTTTTCATGAGCTTCGTGATCGTAACGTACGAATGTTTTTTTCTCAAGAGTTGGAGCATTACAGCGATATTGTGAGTATATTAATAGTTACAAAAAACGAATATCTTATGTATGCCAAGATTACGATAATTCGGTGCAAGCTTAATTCTGAAAAAATGATCGGAAATATTTTTGGGAGGAGTATAATAATATAGATTTGACTGCTTAATTTTTGAAAATTGATTTTCTAGAATTGAAATTGATGATTTATTGCCATTTTTTCACATTTATGGGTACTTGAGAATATTTGTTTTATTTTGAATTGAAGTGTGACCAATTTCTTCTAGTGAATCTTATGTGCAAGTATTTTCATACCCAGGGATCCCGGAGGGAAGGGTCTGGTCACTCCGGACTCCGGCTCCAAAAAATTTTTAAAAATGCCTCCGGCTCCGAAAATTTTTTCGAAGTGCCTCCGGCTCCGACTCCGGCAAGGTTAAAAAGACTCCGGAGGGCCCTCCGATGATTAAAAATCAAAAATTTTGTGGAATTATCATGAAAATTAAACTACCATTACTTTTTGAAAAACAAAAAGCAAGTCATTTTTAACTATTGTCGTAAGCAAAACAATAACGGACAATTTTGATAGTTTTTTGAGAAGAAAAACTGAAAAATTCCTAGTAATAGAATTAAAAATCAAAGGAGGGACTTCCGGAGCGAGGAGCCGGAGCAGTTCCAACGTGGTCCCTCCGGCTCCGAAAAAATTGTCCGGAGGGGGCCCTCCTCCCTCTGGCTCCGCTCCGGGATCCCTGTTCATACCTTAGTTTAAATTTCGTTTATTTTTATTAATTTTTGATTAAGAAAAATTTGTGTGGTAATGAAAATTTTGAATTTTGTGGTTCTCATGTAACGAAACTAGAGCAGTAGAGAACTAAGAATTACAGCGAGTTGGAAGGTAGCTGTTCAAGCAAGTTGAAAAGTTGATCGGATAAAATAATTTTTTGGTACTTTTTACCAAAAAAAATGATTTTAACATTTTGTAAAATGTGTTATTTAGTATGTAGATCTAGATATTAGATGATATGTTTATAATAGTTTACGAACAAAATAGTTTTAAATAATGCTAATCGAGGTAATTCTAATGTTTTGTTTAATTTCCAGATTTCCAGAAGCCTTACTTTGGAGATGGCAGTACCCACGAATAATGATTTGAGCCTATTCATAAGCTTCGTGTCGTACAAATGTTTTTCTCAAGAATTGCAGCCCTTCATCGAAACAGTGAGTAAATTTATAATTAAAATTAACAGGAATACTTGATGTGTGCTGGTGATCACGATAATTCTGTGTTGGATTTAAAATTGGAAAAGGAAAAGGGGTCGATATTTGAGATGACCTTTGATGAAATGGGTTCATTTTTCTGCTCGAATACTTGCCATTTTTCAACTAGTAGGTACTTTTTTTGAAAAATTCAAATGTGCTCGATGGTTTTTAACGTGAAAATTCATCCTATCTTGAAAATATGAATTTTGGTTGAATACTGAAACGTTGAAAAAAATGTCTGTTTTTGAATCATATTCGTTGAAAATATATAGCAGTAGCCAGATACTTCGACACCCTCCAAAAATGTCAAGTTTATAAAATCTTTGTCTCAATAAGATCGTATTTGATGAAATTCTTGATAGGTACACTAATTTTGAAAAAAAAAGTAGGTACTTAGGTGTAGATAAGTAATTGAAGACGAAAGCAGTAGAAAATTATGAACCAAGAAATTCAAATTATTGAATAATTATTTTTTGAAATTTTGAAAAAAAGATGTCAGTATGATTTTTATATTTTGTAGTATTTGTGATTTTTTCTCGTGTAAAATTTCATTGGCCTCTAGAATATCTTGTCAGCTTGTCTGACGATATGATCAAAATACGTCTGTTTACGACCCTTATTGTGAAAAATATTCATCTAGTTCTGAAATTAAAATTTTTGATGAAATTTACTTTAGGTATAGAGCTAGAATAACCATATGAATACGATAACGAGAGTGATACCGAATTAATATATGTAATTTGAGGATCTACAGAATAAAATCGTGTGAATGGGATTTCATAATAATTATGTAGTATTCAATTATGATAATTTTCGTGATAGAATTTCAACACTATTTTGGGAAAAATTGAAAAAAAATTGTATTGATGTAGCATGTAGTTCGTTATTATTTAAGGCACATTCAATCTACTTTGTGAGTGTTTTGATTGTATCTCGATAATGCGACTTTGAAACATAAATCCGACGCCGGATTCGTGTTTAGCGACCCAAAATATCACAATGAACCGAATCCAAGCGCATTTGGTAAATAAAAATTTTCCGTGTCGCTGTCTCATAAAAATTTTCCGACTTTTTCGGGCGAATATCTTGAAAACGCGACGTCTTAACGGAAAATACACACCGGATTCGTGTTCAACGGCACAAAATCTACCTGTTGACTAGATCCAGGCACATTTGGCGAATAAAAATTTTTCCTGACTCTGCCTCTGGAAAATTTTCCGAATTTTCCAAGCAGATATATCGATACGGCGGCTTTAAAACAAAAATCCGACGCCAGATTCGTGTTCAGCAACCAAAAATCTACCTATAGACTAAATCCAAGCTATTGAGCTTGGATTTCGCCCATTGACAGATTTTCGTTCGCTGAACACGAATCCGGCGTCCGTTTTTGATTACGAAGTGTCGTTCTCGAGATATTCACTCGGAAATGTCGGAAAATTTTTATGACCTAGTGACACGGAAAATTTTCTTTCACGAAATTCGCTTGGATTATGTTTATAAGTAGATTTTTGGTCGCTGAACACGAATCCGGGTTTCAATTTTGCCCCGGAAGCCTAATAGTTTTTCGAATACGTGCTTCGGAAAATCGGAAAAATTGGATGGAAAATTGCGATTTTTTTCCATATGAGTGGCCAAATTGAAAATCCGATGTCAGATCCGTGTTCAGCGATCCAAAATCTACCTATTGACCAAATCCAGACACATTTGGCGAATAAAAATTTTCCCTGTCACTGTCTCTAGAAAATGTTCGGAAAATTCGAGGCAAATATCTTGATAATGCGACTTTGAAACAGAAATCCGACGCCGAATTCGTATTTAGCAACCCAAAATCTCCCTACAGACCAAATCCAAGCGCATTTGATGAATAACAATTTTCCGTGTCACTGCCTCTGGAATATTTTCCGAATTATTTGGGCAAATATCTCAATAATGCGGCTTTGAAATAAAAAATCGGACGCCGGATTTGGATTCAGCGACCCTAAGTCTACCTATTGACTACATCCAGGCACATTTGGCGATAAAAATTTTTCCCTGTCACTGTCTTTAGAAAATTTTCCGAATTTTCCGGGCAATTATCTCAATAACGTGGCTTCGAAGCGAAAATCCGACGCCGGATTCGTGTTCAGCGGCACAAAATCTACTTATAGACCAAATCCAAGCGCATTTGGCAAATAAAAATTTTTCGTGTCTCTGTGTCATAAAAATTTTCCAAATTTTCCAGGCCAATATCTTGATAATGTGGCTTTGAAACAAAAAGCTGACGCCGGATTCGTGGTCAGCGACCAAAAATCTTCCTATAGATCAAATCCAAGCGCATTTGGCAATAAAAATTTTTCCGTTTACTATCTCAAGAAAATTTTCCGAATTTTCCGGGCAAATATCTCGATAACGTGGCTTTGAAACGAAAATCCAACGCCGCGCCAGATTCGTGTTCAGCGGCATAAAATCTACTTATAGACCAAATCCAAGCGCATTTGGTAAATAAAAATTTTTCGTGTCTCTGTCATAAAAATTTTCCAAATTTTCCAGGCCAATAAGTATCTTGATAATGTGGCTTTGAAACAAAAAGCTGATGCCGTATTCGTGGTCAGCGACCAAAAAACTTCCTATAGATTAAATCCAAGCGCATTTGGCAATAAAAAATTTTCCGTGTTACTCTGTCTCGAGAAAATTTCCTGAATTTTCCAGGCCATATCTCGATAACGCGGCTTTAAAACAAAAATCCGACGCCGGATTCGTGGTCAGCGATTTTACAATAAAAAATTTTCCGAATTTTCCAGGCCATATCTCGATAACGCGGCTTTAAAACAAAAATCCGACGCCGGATTCGTGGTCAGCGATTTGACAATAAAAAATTTCCCGAATTTTCCGGGCAAATATCTCGATTTACGAATCCTATTTTTTGTGTTTGTGGTTTTTTTTTCTGAAAGCTGTGTGTGTGTATAAAGTACGTAATATAGATAGTGACTTTATAGTGGCGAGTGTGTGTGTCGTGAGGTTTCAACGGTTTGAGAAAGACGTTTTTTCTTGGTGGGGTTGGCACTCGATTGAGGTTTGAAAATTGCGGTTTTGTTAATAAAATCGCACAATCATTGAAGTATTAGATTTCTGTACCCATCTCCATGTATTAATGAAGGTGGGGAAGACTGTGTCCGACAAATTGAACAATACCAAAAAAATCATTTTTTGAAAGTCTTCAGACAACCATGATTGATGTTTTTGAAATTTTGTGAAATGTTTATTCAGTGCGTATTACGTTATGATTTGTTTATTTAAGAAAAAAAACTGTGATTTTTGTGATGAATAATGGTGATTTATAAATTGTAATATTTTGTTCAATTTTCAGATTTGCTCATTTTTTCAATTTGGAGGACACCGTATGATTTTTCATCAACGTTGTACCATGCTTACAGTTTTGATGGAAATTGGAACGGAAGTTCGAATCTGGGAAAGGTACAAAAATGAAAATATGATTAGGTAGTGTCAGTATTCGAATTTATTCCGATAAGCTAAAAATTTTGATGTATGAAGAATTACGAATTTCAGAAAATGAAGGCCTACTTTTGTGAAAGTTGAAATTCATAATTTTATTCGATGTCATCAAAGTTGGTATATTTTTTAAATTTGACTTTGGTGGGATGCTCGTTGATTTGTAATGTTACAAGTTCATTGCCCTGGATGCTCATTTTATTTTGTTTGGAAAATGGAGCAAGTTCAAATAAGAGTTTTGAAAATTCATTTCCAATTGGAAATTTTTTCTTAATATTGAAAAATATTGCTTTTAAATTTTATGAAGAAGGGAACGCATTGTTTGAATTTTCGCCCCATTGTATTGAATATTCTTTCAAAGTTTCTGATAAGTAAACTAGTAATTTTATATCCGCATGTTTAATTAATTTTTATTGGTTTGTTTTACAGTAAAATGCTGCGAAAAATCGAGTAGAAATCGTAATGATGAGTACCTGACCTACCACACAGCGATAAATTTCACGGTAAGTGTTTAATGTACATAGTATAAGTATTTATAATAGGTATAATTTTCCATTCAATGTTGAATTATTTTTATTTTAAGGGGATTAATTTTGCTACTCTGAGCTCGTCTTCAAAATATCAACTTTTGTGATAATATCGGATGAAAAAAAACATAATCGTTTGGGCTTTTCATTTTTGCTATTCAACGTTAAACTTAGTTACCAATGGATTTTTTCAATGTACTTGCAAACCTGTAACTGAATTTTGGCCATTATAATTCTGGTTTTTGTACCCATTGTGGGGTATAAATCGTGTCACCAGTATTTGAAATTTTTTCTTTCGATAATGACTAATTTTTTTTCATTTTCCGAATTCATTTGCTATCGAGCTCTATATTTAAGTTATTGATACGCGGATTGTGTCTGGTTATTTATAAGCAGTGTATATTTAGCATTGTTTTTGACAGACTTCTGTCTGATGGTTTTTTATTTAGTATAATGACTGATGGAGATGGTATTGCTCATCACAACTACTTAATAAGAGTAAAAACCAAAGATAAAAATTTTATCACGTTATGTAAACGAAGTACTGTTGGCAAATTATTGCCTGTTATTTAAAATTTGATATTCGGATGATGTTGATTATTCAGCTTGATTAGTTTTTTTTTGTATTGAGCGAAATTGTAACTATAATGATTTGGCCGATTTTTCATAACTCTGCGAAATGCATTTGGTGATATTTCATTTCAAATTCTCCCTTCCCCAATTCCAATAACCAAGATTCTCGTATGAAAAAAGAGATAATTTTTAGCGAATTTTCTGTGTGGTATTCGGGTATAATTGGTGGCCGTGTTGAAGGCTCTGTGACCTCTAATTTTTTTCAATTTTTCTTCCTCACATATTTAAATTTTCGCGTTTTCGTTCAGATTTCTATATTTTTGTATTTTTTTAAAAAAGAAATATTTAGGAAGTAATTTCTCCTTAGGGTTTTGGGTCAGAATAGGTTATGACTTTGGTGAAAAGGGGTGTTAGAAGGTTGGTGGTACAGAGTCAGAGAATATCAGTGTCGTATGGCATTGGTGAAACCTTCGGATTCTGTTGGATGTCTGATGTGATCGTGCTCGGTTATCCGGGATTTCGGCGTTCAGCTCCAAACATGGATCGGAGGTGGCTGTGGTCTCTTGATCTTTAGGCACCAGCCCTGCTTTATTGATCGCAAGAGAGTCAGCCGATATTCTTTCACGGTAGGCTCGGTACTGTGGAAAGAAGCGTCTGCTGCGGGTTGAAATTTCTTAGGCGCTGATGTCGGTATCTGTGTAAACCTGGAAACCTCACGACATCGGAAGAGACCCCTAGTTTTGTACCGATGCCTGCCAATCGTACCGAGAACACTGAGAATGGCGGTATTTCTTGGCTCGGATTGCGCGAAATCCCAGGGTCGTGCTTAACGAAGGGTAAGAGGGGCGGTCGGCATGGCATGTATTAATTACAATCGAAGGTCGTTTGAATCGCTGATCAAATGTTCGGAAGTATTGTGTGAATGTGCCATAGGGCCCGTTTGGTTTTTTTCAATTGCTAGGTCTGTCTAGTCTGTCCCAATAGGTACTACGTACGCGTAGAATTCTTCAGTCTGCCCGTCCTTGTCCAACTTTATCAGTTTTGGTGCTTGTAGCAGTCACTGCATCGCCGCAAAAAACTGGTAATGCTAAATTTGATTTTTTTTCATCTTTCGACCTGAGCTTGGCTCCCAAAAGGTCATAACTTTCAAAGGAAAGTTGTGCCGTTCTCTTCTTCGGTCTGACTGGGTATGCCGATGAAGTTGAACTGGTCCATGCGTAGGTGTTGTTAATCAGCTTCTAATTTCTACGAATATGGTGTTTGTTTGAGCCGCTGGTAAGGGTATGTAGGCGTCTGGTTAGACGTTCGGTTTTTTAGGGTAACCGAAATCCGAAGAAAGCCCGAGAACGCGCCAATCTCGACGGCACCCCTGGCCGGTTTAGTGATGCCCTTTCTTATTATAGTAGGATTCTAGCTCGTTTGACGTACATGGTATGGCATGTGCGGTATTCGTGATTGAATTTACTATAATCGGAGTGTCATAACGCCTAACCGTAACCATAATGGCTGGGGTGGCATGGATATGATAGTTCCCTAATAGTGTCTTGTCTGTGGTTTTTTTTGTGGGAAGGGGTAGGTGTCTGACATGATATGATATGTCTGGTCTTATATAATGTTGTGTAATGTTGCTTTTTTTTTGGGTGCAACATTACCAGTGGTGAGTGAGAGTGAGTGGAATTTCAACACCAGGATGTGAAGTGGCCTCATTGTTGAATTCTTCAACATCCCAGGCAAACGAATCGAGCTAGTGGGTGTGTTGATCGAGGGTTCTGAAAACGACCTTTGTTGTAATTAAAGGTGTGCATGTTGTCTGCTGCAACAGAATGTCTTTGTGGTCAAATGCGAAGATAGCTTCTATATCTTTGGTTCTGTAAAAATTTACCGCAAAATTTGAAAAATTTCTTGATCTTTACTGCGAATTGTAAAAAGTTGAGGGTGAATTTTGGATGTTTGGGTGGAAAATAGAATGTTTTCCGATCTTGAATATTTTCAGATTGAAAGGTGTTTGAATTTTTTTGGCCGTTGAAAATTGGAAGAAACATTTCATGGGTGGAATTATTCGTTTCATATAAATTCTAAGTGTGAGAGAAAAAATTGAAAATTGTTATTGGTATTTAGAGCTTACTTTGGCTTGATTTTTTTAAATAAAAAATATAAGTGAATATTTGATGTATAAACTCGTATGCTCGAAAATATAAAAAGTCCAATTTTTTTGGGACCAACCAAGTGGGGGCTTTTATGTTAATGGCACATCGACCTTTTTATGTACTTTTCCCCCTCTCTTCTTCAACTTTTGAGATGTAGGTTGGTAAATCATGCAGAACTTGAAAAAAGTAAGCCTCCATTCAGTCAATTTTATGAAATAGTTTAATTTGTTGTGTTAAACCTATTTTTATACTATAGTTATACTATTTTTATTATTATTTTTAATTGTATTTTGTTTTTGTTTCATGTAAAATCAAATTCTGCGAATTGAATTGAAAATTGGTACCATGATGTCTACAGCTCGCCACCTATTCGAAGCAAGACTTGGAAGTTGAAACTACATCGGAGAAAATGATCGTGATTTTCGAAGAACATTATGGCGGAATGATTTAAATGAATTTGAAAAACAGTCCTTCAATTTGTCGTCAGTTTTTTCAGCTCATTGTTAAAGAATGCTATGATCGATGTTTTAATGTGTGTTTTGTCTACTGATACGACATGATAATTTTTTCTGAGTTATCAGACGATTAATTTCAATTTATAAAATCCCGAGTATTTGTTCAATTCGGAATTTTTATGAATTTATTTTTTTTGTATTCACCAATGCATGTGTTTTTAAAAATTGAAAAGTAATGAATTCTTAACATTGGCAATTCAGTTTTATCAAACTGTCCCATTTTCCAAATTAATTTTCCTGGCACTCATCAATTGATGTAATTTTATTTTCTCAGTTCTTTTTATACTGCATTTTGAAATTACTTTGCATTTTTTAAATTTCGGCAATTAGTTATACATTCAAAATGCTTGGTTTTAACGATGCCATCAATTATGTTTAATATTTTTCAATTTTATTCGTGTATTATCTGTTGAAATTTTGTATTGTTAGAATTTAGATTTAAGGTTTGTTAAGTTACGTTAGTTTTATTTCGTCGCAGTCTGTATTCAAGTGTAAAAAGGCGGGGGAGGAGGGATTTAATTTAACAATGAGGGATTAGATATCGGCAGAAGTATATCGAGTTTTCTCAGAAAGAAACCATTTGTGTGTGATGGTGTTTTATGTTTTATTCTGTCTGGGAGGGAAAAGATAGGATTTGTATTGGAAATTCATTTTTGCCGGAATCACTAATTACTCATGGAAATAGTAATTGATTGAAATGATACATGCAAGCCTCCAAAAATATGCATTATTCTTACATCAATCTAGGATATGTTAAATGTATTTTTACTTGTGTATTGAAAGTGTTATTGCGAATTACTGTGTTAGGTCGTCATCTGTATTTTATGAAATCGCCCCTTATGGCTCCGAACAGCTCCTACCTACTTGATATTTTGTAATCGTGTTTGTATGGCAACCAGTTATAGTTACCAAATTTCAAATTTGAAACGATCTCAAATATTTATCAGGTTTTTGATTATTTCTACTGTTTCTATTTCCTAACTTTGGGCTACTGTTGCATCGTTTTTGTTAATTGATTTTAATGGGAGGATTTTTAACGATTTTGTAACTATTTCAAGTCAGCCAACTAGCTATTTATTGTTCAGAAACGTCCCTGATGAGTTTTTGCAATTCCGTAGGTAATGTGTGATGAATGAGATTCGAATTTTTCGCCAAAATTATTTAAACTGCGATATTGTTTTGAAAATTTTACTCCTGATAAATGATAATGTAGTAAAATTAAAATAACTGAAATTTTATTTAAAAATATCATAAATATCTACGTATTTATGAATATAGGTAATTATCAAGTATTGAAATACTTGCAAATTGATTATTCGGAGTCCGGCTATCAAAAATTATGACTATGATAGCGAAAAACGATTTATTTCTGTGCTCATATTGTAATGTTCGAATAAATCACTAAGAATTTGAGAATAAAATAAAATTGGTAATTTGAAGATTACGCGAGTCATTCAAATCGAAACATTTTCTTCTTATGTTGTTTCAGTTCGATTTATTTATCGAATCTTTTTATAATTTATTTGGCGATGATCTAAATTTTTTCCTCTTGAAAAAATACGTAATGTAATCAAAATATTCCTGAAATGTTGCAAATGCAGAGAAAAAATATCAAATAATTGTAAAAATGTTGACTTTTCGAATAATTTAGTCATTTTTTAAGTATTTTGAAATTTTCATTAACATTGTATTTTTACGATAATCTAACTTACAAATATTGTTCGCCTGCAAAAAATTCAATGTACAACTCATCCAATAACAACCCTTGATTTAATATTTAAGATTGTCATCTGTTCGATACGTATGCATAGTGAATAATTTTATACGGAAATAGTACTGTTTAATTCTCATAGGGAAAGTATTGTGTAAATGTCTTTAACGCCAAAAAGACCCTCGTCTAGACTGAGTGCGCCACTTACCTGTCGGCTGACTGATTGCAACGTCGATTTCGATCACGTTGTACGTGGTTCATTATCATTTCAACACCGGCAGTCGGTTCAGTGATGACTCATGTCAGGTACACAGTCACCACACATTGCAATGTAGTCAGATAAGATAGGAATACATTGCTCATTCCGGTGATTCATTTCGGCATTCGATAAAAGGGCTAAGGTTGAATCATTACATAATGATTCCTGATTGGTCAATTCAAAAGTGTATACTTTACTTCTCGCAAGGAAAGTATGTCGTAAAATTTATATAAGGAAGTGGCGCACCACCAAACCCTCAGTTGGTGACCGGCACCGGTTCTGGTCGGATGTCTGGAGCCTTCCCAAAGGCACCGATCCACCAGATGGAACCGGAAGTCAGCTGCCATCTTTCCCCTGCACTCCCGTTGGCGTAAGTCCAATTTTTTATTGGCAGCTGGGAGTGCGGGTGGTCTTCCACTCAAGGGAGGTGAAGTACTCCTGGGTAAGGTCGGCCATTTTTGTTTTGCAAAGATGGCCGACCAAAAGATTCCCTCTGTTAAGGGCATTTCTTTTGATTAAGCCTTTTTTCCAGAGGGAATCTAAACGGAGTACTTTACTTCTCGCTAAGGAAGTATGGGGCAAAAACTATATAAGGCCGACGCGCCCAGGGCGGGTGGCTGGGGGACCGGATGGCGGGAGACTATGTTTGTCCATTACCCCACCCCCTCACGATTTTAACTCCTTGCTTCCCCTCTTCCCTTTCAATTTTAGTAAATGTGAAAACAGAATTGTTTGGGGAAGAGGATCCCTTGGGGAAAAAGGATCCTTTGGGAAAGATAGATACTTTGAAGATTCTTTCAACTTGTACACTGTTACTTTCATATAATGTACTATTAGTTTCAATAAATTCATATAGATAGCGCCACTAGTATTATTTTGACTTACTTTTACCATCATCATAATATTAGTTCGAACTACTCTTTATAGATAGCGCCACATTGTAAATTGTCTAACTTGTGTAATAAAAGTCATTCTTGAACTTTTCTTCCGCATAATTTCATTGCAAATTGCAAAATCTTCGTCGTATCTTTACAATTATAGGTAAAAACTTGAATCCCATTCAATGACGATAATAAAACAACACAAACCAAAACCAAAACTTCATTTTATTCTTTGACTTGGCGGCAAAAAAAAAAAGGACAAACTAATATCTAAGTTTAACCAATCCGGGTTAAAAAAACCTTTGTCGGCCGTTCGACAGAGGAAAAAACCGTGATTGGTTATCACAATCTTAAAAAATAGACATGAAATAGCATATTTTAACACAATTACATAATATTAATTTAGAAATTGAAAAGAAAACTCTTACCTAAGTACATAATTTTGAAAAAAAAGACAATACATGATAAAAAATTTCAAAACAGGCCAAAAATTATAAAAATTAACGAAAAAAAAAACAAATAATTTTCAACATTACCCAAGATTTATCAAACATGCCCAAATTAACAAAAATGTGACAAAAATTATCAAAAAATCCCACAAAATTTGCATAAAATTTCGTTCAAATTTGGCCAAATATTGAAAAATAAAGACGCTAAAAAGGGGGACAAGACAACGCCATCTCATTACAACGAAACATGGCGTTAAAAATTCACTCACACTCACCACCGGTAATTTTACACTCGTAACAAACGCCATTGTTACTTGAAATGAAAAGCCGATCAAAATCGTAATTTTAACGTCAATCAAACACGAATATTAAATCGCAGGATGTCGCAAAGGCAGCGCCAAAAATTCCTTACCTACCAGAACGCGACATTGGGACCTCATACACAGGCTGGCCTTCTCCTTGTGGCAAGGTATTTAGCCATTCCCGTCCACAGAGATGCCGGCCTACATCCGCAAGGATAAGGCCGACACCCTCATCAGCAACCTGGACATTGCCACTAAAAAAATTAAAAATAAAGCGGTCGCAACAAAGCCAGTCGCGCTGCTGACGTCTAACAGACTCCCGGCTAGGCGGGAAGGATCGTGTGCCAAAGGTGGTGGGACCGTCATCACTAGATGGCCGGAGTGCAAACGACGAGGTAAGCAGCTTCTCGCTAATGAGGCGAAGTCCCTAACCGGTAAGCTCAAGTAACACCACCGACCGAAGCCCTGCCGGACAGAATTCTGAATTCTTTCCGAAAATGGCACCCCAGAAGAAGCTCAACGGAGTCCAACTGGGGTGTTCCTACCCTGAAAATCCTACTTTTATAAATTCGACAAAAGGCACCGGGACACTACAAGACTCGACTCTTAACTACCCCTCTCACATATACACACACATGCACTCATGGGCCCACTCGATCGCTAATCCACCAACTTTCATCTGCGATTTACTACCGTGCTTGGTGACGATTAAAATGGTACGAAATTGATCAAATCCTCGATACCCTTCGCTAGGTACGACCCTGGCATGTAGCGTTACCCGAGCTAAGAAAAAAACTGCAATATTCTCAGTGTTCTCGGTACTATCGCACCAGGCATCGTACAAAACTCCGAGTCTCTTCCAGTGTCGTGAGGTTTCCAGGTTCACACAGATACCGACACCGGCGCGAACAAAATTTCAACCCGCAGCAGACGCTTCTTTCCATAGTACCAAGCCTACCATGGAAGAATACTCGCTGACTCTCTTGTGATCATTAAGGCAGGGCTGGTGCCTAAAGATCAAGAGACCACAGCTGCCTCCGATCCATGTTTGGAGCTCTGGGCACCATCAGAATCCGAAGGTTTCACCAAGTCTTTCGACATTGGCATTCTCTAACTAATCCACCGACCCTCTACCCTCACATCTGCCAAAGTCGTTTCCTAATCCCGTCCAGGACACCACAGAGGGGGAAAAAATCTACCCTTGAAATAAAAAAAATTGGAAATCAGAACCTAAACGAAAAAGTACCACCAACCAAATAACAAAAACAATATCTACTAAAATAGATAAAATAAAAATACATTAAATAAGTATATATCGCGACGTGGATGTAGAAAAAACAAGGCGACGTCGACGAAAACAGCGAATAAAACTTTCCTCGCCTCCTGGGCTCAATGAAAATACGATCTGCATTCGATCACGCTTCTGCTCAATACCAGCTGTAGAAAGTGAAAACCCAACGATAAAATTTGTTTAAAAATTTCCAAATTCAAAACATAGTCGAAAATTTTCTCGTATTTTCCAATCACATTGCTCGTGAAATGTTTTCTGATCCCTCTTTGCCCAGAATACGCAATAGACTTGTTTCTTCCCCCTCCTTACGTAACCCTTTAGAATACTTCGCCTTCGAGCGTATCAATATTCAATTCGTCAACAATCAATTCCGAGCATTTTCAAATAGAATCATCAAAGAATAAAATATGTACACACCACGAACAGACTCGATCCGTTGTAATTTCATCTGGAAGCTAATTCTCTGCGGTGAATTCAGTCAACTGTTTCGTAGCTTCGGTAAGTGCAACACGTTAAAATATACTCGATTTCTTCCAATTGTACCACTGCAAAAAAAAAAAACACAAATAATTAATTGTCACTCGTCAGATATGAGACAGTTTAGTAAAATGCACCGAAACTGTCGACCTTGAACTTCATAGAACTAAGTTCATTTTTTTTTTTTCATTTCGAGTAGGTACCTTTGTTTATTCCATTACACATTCGTATTTCAAAAAAACTAATAAAAATTTATCAAAGGAGGTAAAGATTGATAGAAAATTTCAGTTGTGCTCTCAACTGTCGAATCCTACCACACAAGTACATAATCTTTCAAGTCTTCACTATTTTCATGACATGATGAAATGTCAAATTCATTCGAATTCGTAACATCAAATATCAGAAAGGAAAATACAGGAGAAAGGACGACCTCGAGTGAATTTACAAAAAAAAATATTTCACATTCAAGTACTTTTTTCTCCTCGATTTTCTAAAAACGCTAGTTGAAGGTATTTTATACGTCAACACAGAGAGGGAATAATGATTTCATTAAAGTAGTGTACAATATTGAACGCGATTTTCGAATGCAAAATTCAGGATAAAAAAATACAATCTCAATGCAAAAAAATATAAACTTGGCACAATTTTTATCACGAAAAAAAAAAGAAAGAAAACAAGTAATGAGGCCAAAAATCAGTCCGATTCGTTAAAAACAATGAAAACAATTCAATAGGTACGTAATTGAGCCCAGCATTGTATAACAAGAAAATAACGAAAATCAACAAAAATCTACGAATAAAATGAGCAGAAATTTTCAAATTTCAACATCCTAAATGCTTAGGTAAAATAATCGAAATTCCTCTCTTGGTAAAATAAATTTGCATAATTTGGGAAATTCCAAATAATATTGCTTAATAATGAGTATTTTTTTTTAAAGCTTAGGTGAATTTGAGAATGTTTTCAATGGCTGCGATTTAATCTGAGAATATTTTTCTGCCACAGATTGATACTCGGAAATACGTACTTCGCTCCGGTATGTATTTTTCAACACAATAAAATGGTTTCTTTGATCTTTCCATTATAGTAATTAATAATATTTATACGACGAAATCAGGATAGCGAAATTCATGTCGTAAAATCCAACGAAAAATGACGCTAGAAATGAATATTCTGGACACTCACCGCGGTTGTTCATTTCTGGATACTTTAGCGTGATAATTTCTGCTTTGCTCGTTTCTATATTTCACTGTAAAAAGAAAAACAACGCCAAATTAAAATAAATAGAGATAATTTTTTAATTACTATAACTAACTAGATAATAAGCAAATATTAAACACGAACAATTTCACAATGAAATTGAGAAAAAAATCAACTAGAATCGACTTGTTCAGAGAAAAATACTTTCCTAATTTCTTTTTTTTGGAATCTCAACTATTTCTTCAACAAAATATTTTCCAAGTTTCATACGAAATGGGCTGCTAAGTCCTAACCCACGAATCAAAATTATTTCGATATTTAAAGTGAAAAATTTCATTAACTGGAGGGAAAATTTCAAAACTTCCTGATCTCGTCCGAGTATTACAGAAAAAGAATGTCTAGTTTATTGATATTACGTTCAAAATATAGAGCATCAAACTCAAAAATTACAAAAAAGATATCAAATTTTGGTAATCACGTTTTAAAGAGGAAAAATTATCAACTTTACACATGCAGATGAAAAATACTGAATACTTAATCATTCTTCTATGAATAAACTAGAATATTGACCCCTTTCTCTTCTATACGTAATTTTTTACTGTCCTAAATTCATTTTATACCGGGAAAATGAGAAGGGCAGCCGAAAATTGTCACATTAATCAATTCTTTTTCACAAATATGATTTTCTTTCCCAAAAATTCTTACATTTGATCATTGTCGATGAAATCGAGGGAAAAACCAACGAAACCTGAACGAAGCGAAAATGAAACCGAGAAATCGTCTAGGTATATCTAAACAAATTCATCATTATTTTTTTAAAAATAAAATTAGAAATTATAAAACAGAATTTGACAACACCGTAGCTAATGAAAATTGGATTTCCAGAAGTAGAACAGCACTACAGATGGAGAAATATTTTGATTTTCAGGTAAAATTTTCCATATTGAAAAAAATCTCCAATCAATTTATTCTGTCGCACATATAAATTTTGACCGATAACGAAGAAGCAACAAACATTCAAGAACATTCTTCAACACTGTAATGCCACCTACTTTGAATACGTACGACGGAAAATACCCGCGAAAATAAATATAAATACACACCGGTTGTCAACATGAACTTGGTATTTCTTCCTCCTGAGATGGGAAATAAATTGAAGCCGCTGATCCATGAAATCTCGATAAAAACGTCATCACAAATGAAAACTATATCGTGTCAGCAAGCTCGACGACTCAAAACGAACAAAACGATGTGCAGCGCCAGCACTCAGACTATCGAGATCCAGCATCCCACTGGTAACCGGTTCAGGATACATCTGATAACAAATTATAAGATCACAGTTAGCAATTATTTTCCAAAATCATATATCAATCATCAAATCGAACTTTTCGATCAACGTTATTATCACGAATACTTCAGGATCGATCCTGACCATCAAAATGAGAATACTTCTAATGATGGACATGAAAATAAACGATAATAACGACAATGTCAATGACCTCAAATTCGAATTTCTTCACACACGTATTTTTCAGCTTATCAGTCGCCAGTCGTTGTTCTCAATAGTTCTAAATGAGCGACTTTTCTGCTCTCATTCAATTCAATTTCTTCGAATCTACGCTCTTATATTAAAAATTCATTTACTCACTTTTGGCAATTTCGGGTCCGAAGATGAAACTTGTAAACAACTGTCTGCAAACTTCGAGGCATAAACGAAAGAACAACAAGGAATCTGAAAATAAAGCAATACACTGTAAGTCAGCATCAAGTATTAGGTAAAAAATGAGACGTAAAAGTACACAATCGCTTTTCAATTCAATTTGATGAGCCAAAACAACTTTTTTTGAAAACAGAAAATTTTCATCTGTGATAATTTCTAGAAAAGTTCAACTCAGACAAAGTCGACAAAAATTTCGCAGTGCAGATTCGGGTGGGACAGAAATACACTCGAATAAAAATTTAATAAAATCACATCAACGAAATTAATAATCTTGTTCCATTTCTGAAAGAGTAAAGATATTTCAGACATTGAAATCGGAAACTTGCGAAACATCGAAGGAAAATTCGAAAATATTTCCAATTCAACATACTTAAAGCTACTCATGATACTATAAAATTGCAAAACAAAGGGTTGCAAACATCGAGTAAATTCGTGATTAGGTAAGTAAAAAATATTTAAAACACAGGTATGAATATTCTTACCTTGAGCAGAATAAGGATAGATATATTTGGAGATGTCGAGCGCCATGTTCCGGTTGAATTTGAAAGCTGTTTACGTTAGTACAGATGGTACGGTTACACTTCTCTGAAAACCTAAGAAATACACAATACACATTAACATCACACACAAGCTTTTCGATATTTAAACATGTTATATTTAATAATGGCAAACAGTTAATCACGGAACGGAAGTAATTATATGGGGAGAAAATTTTGCAATATGAATCAATTTTGTCAATAGCAATACTCATATCAATTAAAAAATTTACAGAATGTCAAAAAGAAACGAAAGATTGAGATAATAAAATAGAATCACAAACTTGAAACCAAACCAAATAAGAAAACCTACCAAAAGCCGGAGAAAAAAGCTCGAATTTGCGAACAAAAAAAACGCGAAAAAAAAATTACCAGAACCAACGTTTCGGAGGCTACTGTCCCGATAGTCGATTAATCGGAAAATTTCACTCGGTTGCGATTTCTCAACACGGTTCAACACAAAAAATGCCATCACATCTCAAAATTACAACTGTTTCGAAACATGAATAATTAAACAACTAAACACGAAAATAATAATGATGCAGAAAATGGCGTCAAATAATAACTCGTGAACATTGTTTCCACTTTCCATAATCAAAACCCAATACCAAAGACAATGAGGATAGTCGAACCGAGAACCGAATAAGTCGAGCTTCCGAAAAAAAATCGTGTGAAAGTGAAAATGAAAACTCAAACTTACCCTATCCATCTAACGCTAACACTACTAGAATACCACACATTTAGCATGATACGAAAAATTTCGAATTCAAAATTCAAAGCGTTGAACTAACAATTGTCGGAATCAAACGACTCATTTCGAATGAATTTTCTAATAAAATACGAATAACTTTGAATTACGAACAAAGAACGAATTATAGAAAAATATTTCAATCAAACTTGAGAGATTTATGACACAAAATAATACACTACCTTTGCTGTTGCTGGTATTAAGAGAAACGAAGAAACACAAATCATAATAATAGCGAATTAATGAGAAATTTAAACTCGATTTCGAACCAAGACGAGAAAACTACTTCATTACTAAACTCTCATCATTCGAAAACTATTCCGCACGAAATAACGCGAACGAGTAATTCAAGAACATTTTTAAAATGGCGTCGCATTGACTCACGTTCATCATTCCATCATTCATTCATTGCACATTACACAAAGAAACACTGCAAAATAATAAAGAAAAAAATCTGATAGCAAACTTAAACTTGCGATACCTGCATCGAAAATCGATTCGAAATGAAGGACGACAGGCTTATAGTATAGTTATCTACGCTCTGACTCATCACTCAACGCTCTGAACGCTCATTGTCTGACAAAACCGGAGAACCGGACGAGTCCACGAGGCGACGAATGATTCCACCCCTCTCAATCACCACTTCGTTATGCTAGTCTAGTCACTCGCCAATGTATATTTGCGCATGCGCGCATTGTTGAAAGTTACGTTACGGGTGGTTACGGGTTAACGATCTAACAAAAACCGAACTACGATCTATCGAATCGCCTGAATACAGAAATTCGGAATTTGGCACGTACAAAATTGAAATAAGAACATTTCATTTTGTACGATTTTTTACTCGCATTCATCGGCATTTACACGGTCCAATCGCAATAATACTTAGTAATATAGTGATTAAATACATTCAAGTTAGTGATCAAAAAGTCAATAAATTGCAATGTACCTATTGGGAAATAGAAATGATTAAAATAAATGTAAACCGTTTTTAACCCTAGGTAGACCACCAAAAAAAAAACGGCACTACAATGCATTTTTCGAGCCAAGCTGAAATTTACCTGTGAACCAAATCCAAGCGAAATTGGTGAATAAAAATTTTCCGTGTCACCGTTTCATACAATTTTTCCGACTTTTTCAAACAAATATCTCAAAAACGCGAATTCCGAACCAAAAATTGACGCTGAATTTGTGTTCAGCGACCCAAATTCTACTAATAAACCCAATCAAAGCGCGTTCGGCGAATTCGGCGTCGGTTTTGGTTTGGAGGTTGCATTTTCGAGATATTTGCTGGGAAAAGTCGGGAAATTTTGATGACACAAAGACACGGAAAATTTTCCATCACCCAAATGCGCTTGGATTTGGGCCATTGATAGATTTTAGGTCGCTGAACACGAATCCGTCGTCCGTTTTTGAGTACAAAGCGTCGTTTTCGAGATTTTCTCCGAAAAAGTCGGATAATGTTGATAGGACAGTACAAGGAAAAGTTTCCATCACCCAAACGCGCTTGGATTTTGTCCATAGATAGATTTTTGGCCGCTGAACACGAATCCGCAGTCGGTTTTTCGTTTGCAGATTATGGTTTTGAGATATTCACCCGGAAAAAGTCGGAAAATTTTGATAAGACACTGGGACAGTGACATGGAAAATTTTCCATCACCCAAATGCGGTTGGATTTGATCCATAGATAGATTGCAGGACGCTGAAGACGAATCCGGCGTCGGATTTTGCCCTGAAAGTCTAGTTTTTCCGATATTCGCTTTGGAAAATCGGAAAAATTGAAAGGAAAATTGCGATTTTTTACCATATGAGTGGCCGAATTGAAAATCCGATGCCAGATTCCGGTTCAGCGACCCAAAATCTACCAAATGACCAAATCCAGGCGCATTCGGTGAATGAATATTTTCCGCGTCATTGTCTTTTGAAAATTTTCCGAATTTTCCAAGCGAATATCTCGAAAATGCGACCTTGAAAATTTATATTAATCAAATGAGCTTGGATCTTGTCCACTGATAAATTTTCGTTTGTTGAACACGAATCCGTCGACCGTTTTCAAGATATTCTCCGGAAAAGTCGGAAAATTTTGATAGGACAGTACATGGAAAATTTTCCATCACCCAAACGCGTTTGGATTTTGTCCATAAATAGATTTTTGACCGCTGAACACGAATCCGGTGTCCGTTTTTGATTACTAAGTATCGTTTTCGAGATATTCTCCGAAAAAGTCGGAAAATTTTGATAGGACAGTACAAGGAAAATTTTCCATCACCCAAACGCGCTTGGATTTTGTCCGTAGATAGATTTTTGACCGCTGAACACGAATCCGGCGTCAGATTTTCGATTCGAACACTCCTCTTGCTGTAATGCGCCATTTCCTTTTGCATTTTTTCAATATTTTCTTTCAAATATTTTCAATTTTCTCAATCGAATAACCGGAAAACAGTGCTTTCGACGCCAGTTTCGTATTCGGCGACCAAAAATTCATCTCTAAACGGAATCCGAGCGCTTTTCAACAATAGAAATATTTTTGTCCAGAAATTGAGTCAACGGAAAATTTTATATTTTCCGATCGCTCTTTTCATCCACCTGTATCACTACAAAAAAAAAAAATCAGATATGAATCAATACTAAATAAATCAACGATTTTTCATCCCGTCCTACGTTGTCCAACTTTTTCTTATTCTTTTCCCTAAAAACATTTGGAGAAAAACAATAACAAAAACGCAGAGATACTGCACAATATCCTATGGAAAAAATTCTACAATTGGTCACAAAATTCAACACTACAGATCACAAAATTAATACCCGTGGAAAAATCGAACAAAATGAACAAAAAACCCGTCTAGGACTGTGATAAAAAAAATTCTAACATTACGAGCACCACCGAATGTAAACTTTCAAAAATTAAAAATCAATTTGCAAACAGGTTATTGAGAAATTGCTAACTCAAAATCGTGCTGAAGTGAATAAGATAGCATCAGCAGCTTCTAACGAAATTGCAAATGATAAATTCCTACGATTTTCGATCTTTGTACTCTTCAGCAGTGATTTCGGAAAAAATCATCACAACTTACGATTATATTAAGGCACACAATTACGAAATTTGTTGCAATTTTACCTTCGGGCAAATATTTCGTTGATTTCTCAGCGATGAATTTGTAGTCTACTGCAATGTTGATCATATTTCAGCTCGGATGAGTTGGATTGTACACTATTCCTCCATCCATTTCATTGAAAGAAAAACAGGTCTTCGCTGTCGTCTTCGTAATAAGTTTATTCGATTCTTGGATGATTCTTCGTCATGTTCTGCTGTAAAAAATAAAAAAGTACGTAAGAACCAAATTAATTACCATTTCACTAGAAAAATACCAAAGTACATTAAATTGAAAAAAATTCCAACTGAAATTCTTTTTTTTTTCAGAAACGACCAATTTTTCAAAGGGTTTTCAGACAATGAGATTTTCCATATGATATTTACGAAGCATGGAGGAGGAAGTAGTTTTTTGTGTGTGATGAATTCACAACTCGTAACTGTGCAGAAGAATGATTTTCAACTGCATGTCGTTTTGAAAAATTTTGATCATAATTTAAAGATCACAAACTTTATCAGATTTTCGATGTTCGGGCTACAAAATGGAATGGAATCGAATTCAATTCTGAAATTTTTAAACACCCTTCTCCCTTACACAAAACTACAAGGATTTGAATTGATTACGGAAAAACTTCAGGAAATCCAGCTTTAAAGTTAAAGATGATGAAATTTTTAAAAAATAAACATTGGAAATTCATATTTGAAAATAATATTTACATATAAATTTCAATCAATTCAAAACCTAAGTAAAAAAAACTGAATAACAGTCATTTTCATGAAATATTATCGAGTGAGCATTTTTTTCTGAAGGCGGTAGATAATCAATTTGTTTCAGTTATTCATTCGATTGAAATATACGTAATCGGAATTTCTCCAAAAATAATTTTTCCATGGGTCGCGAATTTCTTCGTAATTACAAAACTTTTTCAACCTCGTAATCGGAATCAACCATCTAGAATTATTGTTAGAAAACCAACTTTTTTATCGGGAAATTGCGGATCCATTACCTATAAATCAAAATAATTATCGAAGCAAAAATTTGACGTAGAAAATAAAGATTTCAATGGATTTTTTGAGCGCAGTGAGATTTATTTGAAAAATTCATAACTCAATGGACAAAGACGATAATTCATTCAAATATCGATTTTATGGGCATTGCGATCAACTAAAAAAAATGATAACAAATTAGCCAAAAAAGCAACAATTTCTCCGAGTGGAGCAAGGACGAAATTTTTCGGAAAATTGATAATTAAATGAGTAAAGAAAACACTATGTATTAGATGATTTTTCTCTATGTTTGGAGTTTTAAACGATTCCAACAATTCCAAAATCATTGAAAAGCAAAAAAAAGCCTACTTACACAGCACGACTGAACAATATGAAATTCCAACGCCATGGGTTACGCAGGCTTTTCAGTATCCAATGAAATATCGATCATTCTGCACGTTCTCCGCCATATTCACGATTCTACGCGTCAGATTATCGGAAGTCATTCTTCAAATACCGGAATCATCTATAAAAGTTCAGTAGAAAATTTCAATTTTAAAATGCATTACATAAAATAACGTAATCAGGTTATCTATCTACTGGAATCTAAAAATAGCAAAAATGGTATATTTTTTTTTGTAATTTCATCAATCAATTTGAATCGTGTTCTTTCTTCTTTCTTATCATCAATGAGAATTTAGGACGAAAAATTTGAATCAAACGAAACCACTAAAATTCAAAATTTCAACAATTTTTCCTGCAGAATCGTCCGAAGGAATTTGAAATGCCTACATCTCTGCCCTCGAAATACTTTCCTGCCAATCTCCAAGAAGATAAAAAATACCATAAATTTTCTCACCTTTCTCAGGCTAAGGAGGTACAATATGGAGAAAATTCAACGCTCAGCAATAAAATAGCTCAAATTTTTGTCTTGAAAATTTAGAAAATTATCACAATCGAATACCTACATAATACATTCATTAACTGCGAGTTCATCGAAGGGAATTTTATTGAAAAACAGCAACTTAGACTGAAAAAGTGAATTTCAGACCGATAATTTCATTTCTCAAAACTTCGTGATTTTTATAAGCTCGATGATTTGCAAATTTCGACGTGTTTTTTCATTCTCATACACTAACACACCGCGGTAATTTCAAGATCGAATTTGTTACTACGCACATTTCAGTTTTTAATTCCAAAAAACGTAACGAAACTATAAGTACAGATTGTACAAAAGCTGAGACATTAAACAACACATACGTAATAACGCACGAGATTATACTAGGTTTACTTACATAACATAGGGTTATAGAATATTTGCAGATGGAATCAGGATCATATTTTTCGATCAAATTATCTCCTGTAATCTAACGCCAGCCGTCCAATGAGTACTTGACAATTCCGCCATGATCAGTCAGGTAAATAACACCGGAAAGTATTCGGTAAGTTGGCAGCATTTAGTATTCTGAAAAAAATAAACACAAGTAAATAGGCAACGAATCGAACTCGCAGATAACTTTTATACGATACTAATACTATTAAAAAATGGATAAAATTCACTGTTTCAATGTACTTTGAATGGAAAAATTAGTACCTTAAAACTTGGAAAATACTTGAAAAGAATCAGGCTATTTCAAAGCACAAATAAATGCATTGTACAAAATGTTAGATTTGCAAACTTACTCGTGATTATTTCCGGCGATTTTTCCAGCAAAGATGAACACAGTCGAATATCAACGAACAAACCGATGAGTTAATTATTCCATGGACGTTAGAACGAGTAAAATTTGATTTCAGGTTCACGCAGGTATTTTCACTGCAAAAAAAAAGCCACGTTAATGTGAATTCAAGACAAATAATTCATATAATATTGCAGTCTATGAGAATTTGGTACACAAATCTAGAATAAACACGAAGGAAGAGAAGAATGCATAAAACAGCCGAAGTCAGCAAACGAGGATTCAATTTTTGACTGAACTTGGCGAAAATGTACTGTTCTACATACCCAACAAGAATAAAATGATGCAATTCAAAAATAACCAAAAATGCGTTCATTTTAGTTGGCTATTGGCAGTCAGTAAAATTACGAGCAAGCTTTCACCAAAATAGTTACTCAAATTTTTTTAAAAAAAAAACACCGAATAAGACGATTCAATAACTAAACCAACGAAAATTTAAACGAACCTACCAAGCATTGGAACGAAAACGACCACGAAGAATCGACGTAAAAAAATTAATTAGATGAATAAAACTCTTGTATCGGATCGATGAAATTTTTATTCAAACTCAAAACAAGCAGAAGAACAATTGCAAGGAAGCAGGCTACTCGAGAGCACAAATAAACGCTTCTGAAGAAATATTGGATTTGTGAACTTACTCGTCTATGATTTCTGGTGACATTTAGTGACATAATTCAACCTGCGGTGGACGCAGACACAATCGAATGTCAACGAGCAACGGTATAAACCAATTCACGTATAGGCGTTCGTAACAATTGTAAAATTCGGCTTCAGGTTCACTGAGGTATTCTCACTGCAAGAACAAAAATTAAAAACGCACTTCAATATACGATAAATATCTCAATATATTTTTGCATTCCAATAGAATTTAGTATACACTACAGATACGGAAGAAACACAAATTCCGAAGACCAACGGTATAATTAAAATAAACCAAACCGAGGAACCACGATTACGAGAAGCAAAACGATTACGACGAATCGTAATGAAAAATTTATTAAAATAATGAAAAACTTACATCGAATTTGAATTTGATTATAATTTCGTTAAAACTCAAAACTGACGCACCGACGCCTTAGCCATTAGATGTGTAAACAAGTACGAGTACCGAATTGAAAGAAATGACTAATAAAAATGGCCGCTTACGAAATTATGAATAATTACAAAATTTCACAGATCAACGCACAGGTCACAAGGTTCCTTTCACCTGATTGGTTGTTCACTTGTTTACCTTTTCTGTTTCCTATTTTCATTACCTACTTTTTTTTTTTCATTTTCCATCAACTTCAACAATACATAATAAATTAATTTAGGTATTTTAGTAATTTCAGAAAAAGATATTAGTAATTTTTAAAAAAGTAATAAAGAATAAACAAATGCAAAAAATTACGATAAATTGAAACACGTCACTGAATCGAATTTTGTATCTTTCAACGTTTCAAGTTTTAATACTTTTTTACCGACTTTTTTTTCAACATTTTTTTCCATTTGCAAAATTTTTTCATTTTTTTTATTATAATCGTGTGTATTTATTTATTTGTACCGTTGAAATTTTTCTTGATTTATTTTCAAATGGAGCTTCCGTTTAAAAAACTATACGTGCATCACATACATGTACTGAAAAAAATTAAAAAATTTTCATTGCAGTGTGAGTAAAAGTGCAATTTTATTCACACTCGCCTTTTACTCACACTGCAACAAAAAATATCGTATGCAACTCGAGAGATAAATGATTTTCGACGATTCTGAATTATTTCCCTCGCTTCGCTCGGGCAATAAACCTCAAGATTCGTTATTCAGTTTTTTTACTTAGGTTTTGCATTTTTATTGAAATTTATATGTAAATATTATTTTCAAATATGAATTTTCAACGTTCATTTTTTTAAAAATTTCGTCATTATCTTTAAAACTGGATTTCCTGAAGTTTTTCCGTAATCAACTCAAATCCTCGTAGTTTTGTGTAAGGGAGAAGGCTGTCTAAAAATTTTAGAATTGAATTCGATTCCATTTGTGATCTTTAAAATTTTTTACTTCTTGAAAAATTTACAAAACATGTGTGAAAATTTTGACGTGGAGAAAAATAAGAGTGGCAATTTGAAAAGTGTAGGAAGAAATTCAAAATCGTCATAAATAGATTTCGGACAATGGTTGTTTTTTAAATGGACGCATTAAATATTTATTTTAATCCGGATTTTTCACACAAAATGTAAAATTACTCATTTCAACACCGTCGAAATTTTTACTCGTATTTTTTTTACGATTTTGAATTTCTTCCTACACTTTTCAAATTGCCACTCTTATTTTTCTCCACGTCAAAATTTTCACACATGTTTTGTAAATTTTTCAAGAAGTAAAAAATTTCTTCTCCCTTCGTTCAAGTGCTAGAATTTTTACATTTCCTCCAATTAAAAAAAACAACGCAGATGGCAACAACATCATGTGAAATTGTTATTTATGCAAGTATCAAGTGCATAGTCAATGTCAGCAACGTTCCTTGAATAAATCCTATGCCAGAGCCAGAATTCGCATTTTTCTTTTACATTTTTTCAATTTTCTTTCAACGTTTTCAGTCAAATACCCGGATTTGTGGTCAGCGACCCAAAATCTATCTATAAACTCAATCTGACCGCGTACAACGAATAAAGATTTATGCCTTTAAAGTGAATTCAGATGCATTGAATGAATAAAAATTTTCATGGTTGAGTTTTCGATGTTTTCGCTCGGAAAAGTCAGAAAATTCTCTGGACGCAGTGAAACGAAAAATTTTCCGGCTCCAAATATGCTTGGGTTCATATTATAGGTAGATTTTTTGCCGCTGAACACGAATCTGGGGTCGGATTTTCGGTCGGCCATTTGTTTGGCCAATATTTGCAATTTTATATCGAGTTTTTCCCACTTTTCCGGGCAATTATCTCAGAAACGCGAATTCCAAACCGAAATCCGGCCAAACTCAAAAGAAAAATACCAATAAAATTGCAACAAATGGTCGATTCAAAAATCCGACACCGGATTCGAGTTCAGCGACCTAGAATCTACTTATGGACGAAATCCAAGAGCATTTGGGCGGTGAAATTTTCCGATGACTTTTTTCATGAAAAAACGGCTGTTTTTGTGGGAAAAAGTCATCGGAAAATTTTACCGCTCAAATTCTCTTGGAAAAGGTCTATAGGCAGATTCGAGGACGCTGAACTCGAATCCGGTGTCGGATTTTCATTTAGAGGTTTAGATTCGTAGATATTCGCGAATGAAAATCGGAAAAACTCGAAAGAAAAATGCCAATAAAATTGCAACAAATGGTCGAATCAAAAATCCGACATCGGATTCGAGTTCAGCGACCTAGAATCTACTTATGGACGAAATCAAAGAGCATTTGGGCGGTAAAATTCTCTTGGAAAAGGTCTATAGGCAGATTCGAGGTCGCTGAACTCTAATCCGGTGCAGAAGAATGATTTTCAACTGCATGTCGTTTTGAAGAATTTTGATCATAGTTTAAAGATCACAAATGGAATCGAATTCAATTCTAAAATTTTTAGACAGCCTTCTCCCTTACACAAAACTACGAGGATTTGAATTGATTACGGAAAAACTTCAGGAAATCCAGTTTTAAAGATAATGACGAAATTTTTTAAAAAAATGAACGTTGAAAATTCATATTTGAAAATAATATTTACATATAAATTTCAATAAAAATGCAAAACCTAAGTAAAAAAACTGAATAACAGTCATTTTCATGAAATATTATCAAGTGATCATTTTTTTCTGATGGCGGTAGATAATCAATTTGTTTTAGTTAATCATTCGATTGAAATATACGTAATCGGAATTTCTCCAAAAATTTTTCCATGGGTCGCGAATTTCTTCATAATTTCAAAACTTTTTTCAACCTCGTAATCGGAATCAACGATCTAGAATTATTGTTAGAAAACCAACTTTTTTATCGGGAAATTGCGGATCCATTACCTATAAATCAAAATAATTATCGAAGCAAAAATTTGACGTAGAAAATAAAGATCTAATAATATAATATATTTTTTATAACGAACGTGTATAGTACACCATTTTACCTTTGTTGTATAGATGCAAAAAGTGCGTCTTTTCGGCGACCAAAATAAACAGGTAGCAAAATGAAATAGTTTCAAGGTTTCAATGGTTTCATTAAATAAAAATAAACGAGTAATTCTGATTTTAAAGAAAACAAACCGTATTCATCATTTATTACGAGTCGTAGAATACTTTTCAGACTGGTGATTGAGCTTTTTTCTGCCATTTAGCATTGTATTCAATTCACCAGTCTACTGTTTAACTCAGGTAATTTCATGAAATTTCACCATCACTATGTTCTTTTTGATCATTTTTCAAGAAAATAACCGATATGTTCACGGATTTTTGATTCCATTAACAAATTACGAGATAAATTTACGAAATTCCAAAACTGGCAAGCAGAAACAAATTCTACCTTCTTATCTTATGTTTACAAAAAACAGTGTAGCCAAATGATGAACTTTTACGAAAAACGTTGAATAAAGTTTACATTAGAACACTAGGGAGTTTGAATTACATTATAGACCTGTAATTTTGGTCGCTCATAAAGACGTACTTTTTGCATCTAGCAACAAAGGTATAATGGTGTACATTATACACGTAAGTTATGAAAATGGATTTTTGGAGCGCAGTGAGATATATTTGAAAAATTCATAACTCAATGGACAAAGACGATAATTCATTAAAATATCAATTTTTTAGGCATTGCAATCAACTAAAAAAAATGATAACAAATTAGTCAAAAAAGCAACAATTTCTCCGAGTGGAGCAAGGACGAAATTTTTCGGAAAATTGATAATTAAATGAGTATCTCTATGTTAGAGTTTTAAACGATTCCAAAATTCCTGTCACTCCCAGATTTTAAAAAAGTAGGTATTTCGTCAGACTCATTTTTATCATGTTCGTCAGAATTCATACTACCTACCAAAATTTCAAGGTCAAACGAAAATTTAACGATATTTTTTTATCAAGTTTTTCAAACATTACACCAAACTGAATAGAAAGGCATATACTCGACACAAATTCACAAATCCAGTTCTAATTTTCAAGTACATACTTCTTAAAACACCAAATTGTCCAGCTAATCAGAAACAATTCGAATACTGAGATCCCCAAACAAATTATTTTTGTTACTTTTCTCAGATCTGAACTCGTACAGAATTTATGCAATCATTGTACACTCGCTGTATTGCTAAAATCGACTAAAATTTTTTTTTACATTTCCCTCAATTGAAAAAATAACGCAGATGGCAACAATAACATGCGACAGGCCATTTTTTAAGCAATTTTCACTGGGTGGGAAACTTTTGAAAAGGAGAGGATCACTAGCGTAGCCAAAATCGTCTGAAGGGGGGGGGGGTCAGAACCAGTGGTTTCGGAAGCTTTTTTTGGGGTGGGTGCAAAATGAGGACAAAGACGAAAAAACAAAAGTTTTTGTGGCGGGCGAGGAGGGGAATACAAAGAGCCTTTTTTTTGCACTTTAGTCTTTAATAATTTATAAAATTGTAATTTGATTTATGCCCGAGCGAAGCGAGGGCAAAGATTTGAGAAAATTGGATTTTTTAATGTCCAAATAAAGGCATTTTTCTCGTATATTCGTATTGAAAATTGCCCACTTGAAAATTATAAATTTAAAAGGAAAAAATGTGAAAATACCGAACGCAGTAAGATAAAATCTTTTGAAAAATTTGGTTTTTATAAATCGAAAATAAAAACTGACCTAATAAAATTGAAAAGAGGAATAATTTTGAGAAAAAAATACAAATAAAATCACTTCGCAAGATTTTGATTATTATAAAACTAAAATCATGGAAGGAAAAAATGCAGTAAGGCCGAGCGTAGCGAGGCCAAAGTTTTTTAAAAAATATCATTTCAGAATTTGTATTTTCCTTGGTTTTGAGCATTTGTGGCTGCTTGGGAAATATTGAGAAATTCGTTTCCACTGGGTGGGTAATTTCTTTCACTGGGTGGGAAAATTCCCAAGACTTATTACTTAAAAAATGGCCTGACATGCGAAATTGTATTATGCAAGTATAGTCAATGTCAGAAACGTTTCTCGAATAAATCCTTTCGCTAGAATTCGCAATTTTCTTCTACATTATTTTTTCAATTATCTTTTAAATTATTCCAACGTTCTCAGTTAAATACCCGGATTCGCAGTCAGCGACCCAAAATCTACCTATATAAACCCAATCCAAGCGCGTATAACTAATAAAAATTTTCCAGCCTTTTTTGGAAAAAAAATGAGTTGATTTTTTGGGGCCGGAAAATTTTCTTTCACCAAACACACTTGGATTGAGTTTAAAGGTAGATTTTGGATCGCTGAACACAATCCGACGTCGGATTTTTAATTCGACTATTCTTCGTTCGACCGTTTTTTGCAATTTAATTTCGAATTTTCCGGGTGAATATGTCGAAAACACGACTTCTAAACCGAAATCCGACGCCGGATTCGTGTTCAGCGACCCAAAATCTAGTTGTAAGACAAATCCAAGCGCATTCCGACTTTTCCGGGCGAATATCTCGAAATATGGAAACTTTTTTCACCAAATGCTCTTGGATTTAGTTCATAGGTAGATTTTTGGTCGCGGAACACGAATCCGGTGTCTGATTTTTGATCAAAAGCCGCGTTTTTCCGATATTCGCTGGGAAAAGTCGGAAAATTTTTACAACCCAGTGACATGGAAAATTTTTTAATCACCAAATACGCTTGGATTTAGTTTACAGGACACTCCTTTCGCTGCAATTCGCAATTTCCTTTTGCATTTTTTAAATATTTTCTTTAAAATATCTTCAATTTTTTCAGGCGAATAACCTGAACACGGTGCTTCCGGGCTAAAATCCGACGCCGGTTTTACGTTCAGTGACCAAAAATCCATCTCTAGACGGAATCCGAGCGCTTATCAACAATAGAAATATTTTTGTCCAGAAATCGAGTCAACGAAAAATTTTATTTCCGATCACTCTTGGATTCCGAGCGTGTACTTAGGTTCGATAATGCTGGACTCAGGTCAAAACTGAATTTTTGATCCGGTTGTTTGATGAATTTATTCATCTCTAGGTGTAAGTGTTAGATGTAATAATAAAATGAAATTATATTTTAAAAACGTTTTACTATTCATGTAAATGAAAATAAATGTGCATCAATAATACCAATCCTTACAGAACAATTTTTCACAAAAAAATACCAATTTAGAATAGAAATGATTCAATTTTTCACTTTTAATTAAATTAATGACGTGTTTTCCATATCTGCGGTAACTTGGTACATTTTTATTGATATATTTTTTCATTTTTTCATTTATGCATAATTTTTTATGAATAAATTTTGCTATAGTCTTATTTTTCTTTATATGTATTACTCGCTGTTTCCCTTATTGCGCCACACAATACGATTTATGAAATTTTTGGCTCAAAAAGGCAATAAAGGTGGCCAAAATTGTGTAGAAAGCAGTCGGATGATCGTTAAAGAGCAGATAATTCTTAGCCATTGATAAGCAATTACCGAGAATTGACATTCATGAAGTAAAAATGAAATATAGGTCAAAAGAGGAGAGGAAGTGAAATGTTAATACACTTACCATTTTTACTCGATGAGTAGCAAATACAAAACAACCAAAAGACTGAAGACCGGAAGGGTGCATCTGAGGTGTTCCACTGCGCTCCATCTGGACACTGAAAAAAAAAATTATGATGGTTGGTATCTCGACGAGGTAGCATTTTTCATCAGAGGTCATCTCGAATCTGTTAACAGAAAAAATACCAACGTACAATTAGAAAAAGAATTTTATAATAAGAGTCAAGAGTCAAATAAAAATCTACACATTTAGTTGAAGTTGAAGAATCCATTTTAGGCAAATAAAAATTACATATATTAAAAGATTAGAAAAAAAAAAAACCGTATAAAATGCTGAAAACATTTTTCAAATTTTTGATCACAATTTTCATTCTTTTCTGAGCATATGAAAAAAAATAGATTTCATTATTACTATGTACTTCAGAAGAAAATTATAAAAAATTTCAAATGAATTATCAGTTTTTTCTAGAATTGATAGGCTCCGACTTTTCTAACTTTCCCAAAATATCAATTTTTCGAAATTTCCAGACATTTTACGTATGATATTTATGATATGAATCATGGAGGAGGAGTAATTTTCTCGGGTGATGTGTTTACAACCTGAAATTATGCAGAAAAATGATTTTAAATGCGTATTGCTTCAAAGAATAGGAGGAGAGGGAATATGCTCGACATAAATTCACAAATAAACCTTCATCTCGTATCCTTCATAAATACAGGAAAGTGGCTGAGTACTGCTACAAAGCAAAATTCCATTACACTGTGTACTTTAAATTATGTAGTGGAAAACAAAGGAGTAGAATAAAATTTACGATGATAATTCGACGAATTTTTAAAAGAAACTAGACATCAAGAGCTGTAAAATGATGAAAAAAAAACCGTGGGATTTCGTGAAAATATATTCAATATTTTTCATTATTTGATGGAAGAATAATGATCGATGACATAAACAAATGCAGCACCTTTGTAAAATGAAAAACGATAATTGTGACCACATAATTGCTCGCGCATCGACGACACTCAGAGAAATTTTATAGCGAGGTGCAATTAACGAAAAGAAAACGCATGTTAATAAATTTTTTGAAGTCAAAGTGGGGAGAATACGGGCGATTCTAAAATTTCGCAGAAATTTACCTGTGGTTTTTAAAAATTTTGAAAAGTTGTTTTTTAAAAAAAATTCGATCAGAATAGTCAATACTAATGTAGTACATAACATTCACATGCTTAGACAACATGCAAACGGTAGTAGAGTTTTCCCATGTAATTTAAATGGGAAAAAATGAAAAAGGCCACGACGAAGGACTAAACTGAAGAAATTTCAAAATAGTGAGAAAATAATGCATTTCGCACAAAATCCAACTATTGCATTAAAAATAGGTCCCCATGCTTCTTTTAAGGCTGCATTGAAAAAAATGAAAAATTGAGCTATAGCCTCACAATGGAGAGCCACGACGAAGACAGTTCTGTGTGCCGATTTGTAAATTTGGAAACATTTTTCTCGAACTCGATATCATTATGAACACTGATGTCAAAAACATAACTAGATAATAATTTTATGATGTCTGGGGATCGATTAGACTAATTGTCGGATTTTGAAATAACCAATTGTCTCCCTCAGCCTCTTGAGAACACAAGCCTCTACGAAGGACAAAAAAAGCGGTTACACAACTAAAAGCTTTCGAAATCGACTTAATCGACTTCAAATTGCGTTATCGGTGCCAAAATATGAAAGATGAGACCTTTCTGCGTTAAATAAGTGCAAACTTTGAGATCAATAAGCTATTACAGCGGAGTACAGATGCATTGTGATATGAAAACATGGCGGGTTACAGCCACGACGATGGACATTTAGACCACCTTTGTAGCCCCCTGGGGGAGAGGGATGTTTCGTACCTCATTTTTTTCGAGGGAATATGTTCGGGGCATGAAATACGTGAATTCGATGAAAAAAATTCGAAATTAGAGTTCCAAGTTTCGATTTAATTCGATGACCAGCGTTCAAAAAATCGACGATTTTCAAGTTTACTGAGCGTATACAAGTTCTTTTTTTTTCATTTCGAATACCTTTGTTTATTCCATTTCCATTATACACTTGCATTTCAAAAAAACGCATGAAAATCTATCAAAAGGGGCAAAGATTGATAGAAAATTTCAATTGTGCTTCAAACTGTTGAATCCTACCACACAAGTACATAATTTTTCGAGTCTGCGCCATTTTCATGGCATGCTAAAATGTCAAATTCATTCGAATTCGTAATTTCATAAAGGAGCATCTACAGGAAAAAGGAAATTACCTCAGCATTTTTTTCCCTTGATTTCCCTAAAAACGCTAGTTGAAGGTGTTACATAGGTCAACACAGAGAGAAAATAATTACATCAAGTATTACTATTGAATGCGATTTTCGAACACAAAAATCAGGGCACAATTTTTATCACGAAAAAAAAGAAAACAAGTCATGCAGCCAAAAGTCAGTCCAATTCGTTAAATACAATGAGAAAAAATTCAATACCCAGTTGAGCTCAGCATTGGATAACAAAAAAATAACGAAATCGACAAAAATCTACGAATAAAATAGGCAGAAATTTTCAAATTTCAACATCCTAAAAAGTTTATGTAGGTAAAATAATCGAAATTCCTTTCTTAGTAAAATAAATTCTAATAATTTCGCTCAATAATGAGCTTTTTTCAGCGTAGATGAATTCGAGAATGTTTTCAATGGTTGCAATTTAATATGAAAATATTTTTCTGCTGCAGATTTTTATACTCGGAAATACGTACTTCGCTCCGGTACGTATTTTTCAACAGAATAAAATGGTTTCTTTGATCTTTCCATCATACTAAGTAATATTCACACGACGAAATTAGGGTAGCGAAATTCATTTCGTAAAATCCAACGAAAAATGATGCTGAAAAAATGAATAGGTATTCTAGACACTCACCGCGGTGTTCATTTCCGAATACTTTATTTCGATAATTTCTGCTTCATTCATCTCCATATTTCACTGTAAAAAGAAAAACAATACCAAATTCAAGACAAATAGAGATAATTTTATAATTACAACTAATTAGATAGTAAGCAAATATTAAACACAAACAATTTCACAAAAAAATTGTGAAAAAACTCGACTAGAATCGACTTGTTCAAAGAAAAATATTTTTCTCAATTTTTTTCTGGGAATCTCAACGTATTTCTTCAACAAAATATTTTCCAAGTTTCATACGAAAAGGACTGCTAAACCACGAATCAAAATTATTTCGATATTTCGAGTAAAAAATTTCATCAATTGGGGAAAATTTCAAAATTTCCTGATTTCGTCTGGGTATCACAGAAAAACAATTTCTAGTTTATCGATATTACGTTCAAAACCGCATCGAACCCAAAAATTACAAAAAATATATCAAATTTTGGAAATCACGTCTGACAGAGGAAAAATGATCAACTTTATACATGCAGATAAAAAATACTGAATAATCATTCTTCTATGAATAAATTAAAATTTGACCCCTTTCTCTTCTATACGTAATTTTTTACTGTCCTAGATTCTTTTTATACAGGGAAAATGAGTAGGACAGCCAAAAATTGTCACATTAATTAATTATTTCTCACAAATATGATTCTCTTTCCCAAAAATCCTCAAATTTGATCGTTGTAGAGAAATCGGGGAAAAAAACAACGAAACCTGAACGAAGCGAAAATAAAACAGAAACATCGTCTAGGTATATCAAAAATGAAATTGAAAACCATAAAGCAGAATTTGACAACACTGTAGGTTATGAAAATTGGATTTCCAAAAGTAAAACAGCACTACAGATTGAGAAATATTTTGATTTTCAGGTAAAATTTTCCATATTGAAAAAAATCCCCAATGAATTAATTTTGTGGCACACACAAATTTGACCGATAACGAAGAAGCAACAATATTCAAGAACATTCTTCAATACTGTAATGCCATGCATTTTGAATACGTACGACGGGAAATACCCGCGAAAATAAATATAGATACACACCGGTTGTCAACATGAACTTGGTGTTTCTTCTTCCTCAGATGGGAAATCAATTGAAGTCGCTGATCCATAAAATCTTGATAAAAATGCCATCACAAATGAAAACAATATTGTGTCAGCAAGCTCAACGACTCAAAATGAACAAACAATATGATGTGCAGCGCCGGCACTCAGACCATCAAGATCTACTGGCAACCGGTTCGGGAACATCTGATAACAAATAAGATCACAGTTAGCAATTATTTTTCAAAATTATGTATCAATCATCAAATCGAACTTTTCGATCAACATTATTTCCAAAAATACTTCAGGATCGAGCCTGACCATCAAAATGAGAATACTTCTAATGATGAACTTGAAAATAAACGATAGGTAATGACGACAACGTCAATGACCTAAAGTTACACGTTGCCTTCGGCCTTCACTCAGAAAATCATTCAAATTCCTACAAACCCAGACCATGGACGTGAAAACACTTTCAGACGAGCATACCTACATATCTATTTAGATCTACCTATCCATTTTTACAATAACTTCTAAGAAAAAAAATCCACTTAAGATTTCAAATTTTAAAAAGAGAAGAAATTTCTCAACTTGGAGCTTTTTCGTACACCTGGGTACTTTTTTTAGCTAGTCGTTTGTCATATGGTCATTCGCAACAATTTAGAATAGGCGATCCCCTCTCCTTCACTTTCTTTTCAATTTCTTCACAATTTTTGCTATTTCAGCTATAGATGAAAAAATATTCAATGATACGAAGTAACTATAACCCAATTTTTTTCGTAGAAAATAAGACAGACGTAATTATCCATCATTTTCTTCTATTTCAATCGAATGGTCATTTTTCGATCAACGGCAGAATATCACTGTTTTCAAGTTTGGATGGTTTCTATTTTTATTGATAATACGTTGTCGATTTGAGAGATTTGCAAATTTGCCATAATGCACTTCTTCAGATTATACCATTATACCAAGGGTAGATGGAGGGGGGAGGGGATACTCAGTGATACTCGTATAAAAAACAAAACATCTCCCTCCGCCCACAATCTTGCTTCGTTTCCGAAACGCTGAAAAATAACATCTCATGCAATTTAGACAGAAAAGAATTTTCAATTTTGCACATAGATGGATACATTCCCGTGTAGCAATGGTCGACGTCGAAATTTATGTCTACAAAATTTAGACTCATTTTTTATCAATAAAATCGATATAAAATCTGAAGTTGGGGGCTAGGAATGTTTTGGGCATGAATGTTTTATTTGAATTTTTGAAAAAATTTCAAAATTTACAAAATTTAGGTAAAAATTTTGACACGTCGAAATCCGTCACTTGTGACCTACATTGCCGACGTAATTATAGATGTGTAGTGGAGCTAAAATTTGATGTAATTGTCGATCAGACAGATCGACATAATATTTGATGGTCTATACATTCATCTACACAATCATCGACAACGTCAACAAACTTAATTTAAAATTAACTTTATTCTAGTTGACATGTCGATGATAATGTCGATGAAAAAATTGATCATGAAAATGATAGTTCAATTCTCGTAGGTAAAGTAGTGCATCAATTTGCATATAAGATTTAAATAATTTTCAAATAATTTGCAATTTGCAGAGAACCAAATCACAAGTTCAACTGTCTCCTCATTTGAGGTGGATAGTGAATAGTGTAATTTATTTTTGATATTAAAAATAATGAATAAATAATGACGTAATGCAACTTCAAAAAACTTAAGTGAAAGACCAATGGCGACAATTGGCTCGACACAAAGTCGAAAAACATGTCGACTGTCTATCCCAAAAGTGACGTATGTCGACATTTTTATCGAAATTTATATCAATGTGGCTATAGGGGTAGATGTCATGTAGAGCTAAATGTAGAGATATTTGTCGATTCAAAATGATCGACAATTACATCGAATTTTGGCTCCACTATATATCTATAATTACATCGACAATGTAGGTCACAAGTGACGGATTTCGATGTGTCTACATTTTTATCTAAATTGACATCCGCGTTGCTACACGGGTTGACTATCCATGATATAATAAAATTGCAGAACGAGAGCTGCAAAAATCTATTCAGTCATAATTCGGTGAACAAATCCTTTCAAAAAAATTCCTTCAAAGAATTTCCACAAAACAAAATGAGCCAACATCGCACTTGAAATTAACCTAAAATACCTGCCCAATTGTTCTTATACTTAGCTTTTTACAATGAAAAAAAAATTCAAAAATTCGAAATTACAACTTTTAAAAAAGCACAAATAATTTGTAAAAAAATCAAAAAAAATCGAGCTTTTGCACACACGTTTTTTTCCACTCATCAGTGGTCACTGGCCAGTCGTCGTACTCAATAGTTCGAAATAAGCGACCTTTTTGCTCTCATTCAATTCAATTTCTTCAAATCTACGTTTTTACATTTCAAATCATATCAGGTAAACATTAATTTACTCACTTTTGGAAATTTCGAGTCCGAAGAAAAAAATATCCAACAGTACGAATTATGATATCACGAAACTTGTAAACGATCGACTGCAAACTTCGAGGCATAAACGAAAGAACGAGAAATCTAAAAATAAAACAAAACATTGTGAGTCAGCATAAGTATTAGGTAAAAATGAGACATAAAAATACATTATCACTTTTCAGTTCAATTTGATGAGCTAAAACTACTTTTTTCGGAAAAGGGAAATTGATAATTTCTAAAAAAGTTCAACTCCGATGTGATGAAGGCGACAAAAAATTCACAGTGCAGATTCGGGTGGGATAGAAAATACACTCGCATAACAATAAGGATAATTCAGACAGTGAAATTGAAAACTCGCGAAACATCGAAGGAAAATACTTTCAATTCAACATACTTACAGCTATTCACGATGCTATAAAATTGCAAAACAAAGGGTCGCATACGTCGAGTAAATTTGTGATGAGGTAGGTAAAAAATATCAATACGACTTGAAAATTGACATTTTCATGAGCTAAGAAAAATATTCAAAACCGGTACGAATTCTTACCTTGAGTAGAATAACGATGTATTTGGAGATGTCGAGCGTCATGTTCCAATTGAATTCGAAAGCTGTTCACGTTAGCACAGATGGTACAGTTACACTTCTCTGAAAACCTAAGAAAAACACAAAACACATCATCACACAAACGCTTTTCGAATTTCGATACTTGAACACGTTATATTCAATAATGGCAAACAGTTAATCACAGAAGTAATGGAGAAAAAATACTGCAACATAGATCAGTTTTGTCAATAGCAATACCCATATCAATTACAAAATTTACAGAATGCGAAAAGAAACGAAAGATTGAGATCATAAAATAGAATCACGAACTTGAAACCAAACCAAAAAATAAAGAAAAACCACCGAAAGGAGAAAAAAAAGCTCGAATTTGCAAACGAAAAAACCGTTGAAAAATTACCAGAACGATTATTTTGGAGGCTACTGTCACGGTAGTTGATTAATCGGAAAATTACACTAGGATTGCGATTTCTCAACACTGTTCAACTCACAAAATGCCATCACATCTCATAATTAACTGTTCCGAAACATAACAACACGAAAATAATAATGATGCAGAAAATGGCGCCAAATAATAACTCGTGAGCATTGTTACAGATTGTTACTCTCCATTATCAAAACCCAATACCAAAGACAATGAGGATAGTCAAACTGAGAACCGAATAAGTCGAGCTTCCGAAAAAAAAATCGTGCGAAAATGAAAACCCAAACTTACCACATCCATCTAACTAACCTAACACGGTAACACCACTACAATACCATACATTTAACACGATATGAACAATTTCGAATTCAAAATTCAAAATATGTATTGAACTAAAATTGTCGAAATCCAACAACCCATTTCGAATGACTTTTCCTAATAAAATACGAATAACACTGAATCACGAACAAATAATGAATTATAAAAAAGTATTTCAATCATTTCAATCAAACTTGAGAGACTTTTGACACAAAATAATACACTACCTTAGCTATGGGCTGTGGCTGGTATTACGAAAAATGAAGAAACACAAATAGCGAATTAATTGAAAATTTGAAATTGAATTGTCGAATTCGAACCAAGACGAGAAAACTACTTCATTACTAAACTTTCATCATTTGAAAACTATTCCGCACGAAATAACGCGAACGAGTAATTTAAGAACATTTAAAAATGGCGTCGCAGTGACTCAAGTTCATCATTCCATCATTCATTGCACATTACGCAAAAAAAAAACGGCACGCGAAATAGGTAAATAATAAAAGAAAAAAATTTGAAAGCAAACTGAAACTTGCGATACCTGCATTGACATCGAGCGATGACGCAGAAATGAAGGGCGAAGGGCTATGGCTATAGGACTACGGGCACTGCTGACACTACGTACGATTCAGGATTCATCGCTCGATCGCTCTTTGTTTGACAAAACCGGACGAGTCCACGAGGCGACGAATGATTCCACCCCTCTCAATCACAATTTCGTTATGCTAGTCACTCACCAACATACATATACGCATGCGCGCATTGTTTTACAATGTTTGTGTTGAATGTTGCGGAATGTGGGGTAGGTACTAGGTACTAGGTATAGAGAGACTAAGTAACGATAAACGAAAGCGATCAACGATCTACCGAATCGCCCGAATTCAGAATTTGGCACGTACAAAATTGAAATTAGAAAATTTCATTTTCAAGTAAATGAATGCGATTTCACATCGCAGAGTACCGCATAATTTCGTTTCAATATAATACGATATTATATGAAATCGTATCGTTTTGAATACGATAAGATACGATGTGACACCGTATTTCGGTAATCATTTAAATACGATTCCGATTCAACATCACCATCGAAAAAAGGCATGCGATGTAGTTACCTATTTACCTCGCTTCTTGTACCGTACAGAGCTCTGGAACCTACCTACATTTTTTCAAGAATATTTTAAGAAGCCCAGTTGCCCAGTACAATTTCGAACATGCGGTATGCGGCGATAAGAGAAAAGTATCGAATTTCACCAACCATTGTAAGCTGAAATGAGTCACGGAATGAAAAAAAAAAACTCACATTGCACATGAAAACAAAATTAAATTTAATATCACAAGTTATCATCAATTCTTTTCACACAAATTTCGTATTGAAGAAAAAAAAGCTCAAAATCAAATTAATTACAGCAACGTTCACATATCGGATATAATATACAAACAATATTAAAACAATCATCCATTCTATTCGGAGAAAGAGAAAAAAACGAAAAAAAAAATCAAAGGGGTACAAGAAAAAACAAAGACTAGGCGTGTTGGCGTGTTAAAAATAAAAATAAAATTACTTTTGAAATTGAAGAAAAACAAGAAAAAGAAGTTATCTTTGCACTACAACTCATGTTTGTTTACAGCATATTATCAAATCGACGCGACGATAGATTTTTGTCATGATTCATGAAACAAAACATTGCACAAAAATAATAGTACCAAGAAGAAGTGATATACAAGAACGAAAAAAATATTCAAATAAAACTGTTCACATAAATCTGCAAACACAATATGATTGTATCACAATTGTATTTTGATAATACATTGGTCAATGCAAAGAAATAAAATATGAATTCCTTTCATTTTTCATTAGGTCATATGTAGATACTCTAGATACTAGATAGCTGGGTAGGTAGGTCTAGGTAGTAGGTACGCGACAAATAATTTGCGAAAACCATAAAAAGGAATGTTTTTAAGAATTACCTACTCACTAGATCCAAGTTTGTAAAAATCTTGATGTTTACAGGAAAGGAGAAAAAATATACGACCCAATCGCGTATTTGTTTCGTTCGTTCGTTCGTTCATTTACAACCAACAAAAAAATAAAAAGAAGAATGAAAACCAAAAAAAATGTTATCGCAACATCGGAGGTTACGGAAAAATGCAATAGACAAATTAATCAACAGTTGACAAATTTTCATGATTGATGAAAATGCAGACGATTGATTTTTCATCAATGGCACGGCATTAAATCTATCAAAACTCAAGAGGAAATTTAAACGAACATTTATGCAATGAAATTTTCTCTTCAACGATACAAAAAATATAAATAATACCTAATTATTAATTTTTTTTGTTTAAAAAATCATCGTTTTGTCATATCAAAAGTAACAAAAATTACTTTGGTTACCACTCTGTTATAATTTCTCCGGCGTACAAGAAAAGCAGAACTATTCGGTTTTTTTTTGTTCGTTTCTACTGATAATTTTTACACTTTTCTCCTGTTTTTCATGCTGAATTCTGCTTTTTACTGCTCTCATAACGCGTTGCAAATCCCAGAAAACAATGCGCGACGCGCAACGAGCGTCAAAAAAAGGGTGTTCAACGTGCAACGGGGGTCGAAAAGTGAGAATGTCTGCTCTTTTCTGTTTTTTCTGATTTCTTTGCACGCCACGCCAGGGGAAAAATTACATTTTAAAAACTATTAGTACGTCTTTCGATACTCTGTCACTAAATAGGCGCTGGCGGTAAAACATATTAATCATAAGAAGATTTTCAAATTAGTTGAATCATTTTTTCCCCCAGTACTTGAGCTTTCTCATCAATGTTGTTATCTGTGTTCCTCCATGACAACTTTCTTGAAAACGCCTGATGATATTTGATGCTTAATATCTTGACCTCCCAAAGTGGTTGTACCATCTTTCGAGATGAATAATTGTAAGCCGGATGCTACACAAACAGAAATGGTGCAATTTTTTATTTATTTCAAACAGGTTTTTTTGTGAAGTAGTCTTTAAGCAAATGCAGGGAGAAAATGAGAAATACACAGCCCTGGATAGAGAAATCATGAAAACGGTGACATAGACCAGGAATACTTGAAAGATTTTGAATTCGAACACAATTTGAATTAAACGTAAACTTACAACCGGTGGTGTCTTCAGTAGCTTCTAAATTAGTCGATTTCAGCAACTGATCGATGAGTGTATCGGTATTCACTCTGGTAATCTCAACTCTACCACTGGTAACATTTTCTTCGGCGGCTTTTTTTCTTCTTTCTAAAGCAGATTTGCCTCGGTCCAGTGAACCAGTTTCACTCAGGCACGAACTGCCACTAAGTGTTCTGTAATTGGTCGAGTTGTGCAAAAAAGGAAATACAAAAAAAATATTATAATACGTACATTAAATAGGTAAGATAGATAGTTAACTTGTGAATAGTTAATGTATGCAATGAAAATTAAATAATTTAAAAAACACGAAATTCAAAATCCAACTGTTTTCAAATTTTTGATGGAGCTGTGGCAAAAATTGACACGGAAATGGTTTAAAAAAGACGTAAAAATTAAAATTATCTGGTGTTGAAAATTCGTCAAGTTTCCCTCATTGAGATTTTCCAAACCGTGAACAATAGTTTGAAATTTTCTTCCATTCTCTCTCATTTTTCATCCAAATCGTGGTCAAAAGCATCATATCATTCCTTTCTCATCAAAGCCGTAGCCGGGGCGGGGGGGGTCCAAAGGGTCCGGACCCCATGAGATCAAGAATTTACGTGAAAAAATTTCTTTTCAGGGCATAAAAAACCAAATTTTCTTAAAGCTTTGCTCGGGCATAAAGAACATCTTCATTATCCAAATAATTGTTTGCAATTATTATGCGAAAAAAGGCTCCATCTTGGTACTGTAAGTCTCCATACCCACTTTGAAAGAAAACTTCTGACACTATTGCTTGAAGTTTCTGGTTATTATTTTTGTTTTATAAGGTTAAAAATAATTAGTTTGAGAGTTCCTTGTTCCAAAAAATTACACCTTTATCGAAGTTTTTTTCTCTAATAATATTTGATGCCGATTTGATGCAAATTCTGTATAAGAACTTGATAACACCCGTGTAATTGTGATTTCTTGATACATTTATATGAATGAAAATGTTTCAAATTATGAATTTATTGTTCACATAGAGTATTTATTGGGTGGTGGGAGTGAGGGGGAAATGATGAAAGGTGAACTAAAAAATTTTCGAAAAAATTCGGATATGACAAATTTCTGGCTACGTCACTGTTTCTCATCGCAGTTTCTTAAAATTGAAAGAGTGTCGATACAAAAAATATATACATAGATTTTTAATGAATTCCGTAGAAAGAAAGGGAGTAAAACAAAATTACTGCCGAACGTAGCGAGGGATTTTTTGAACAGAAATCCTAATTTAATGGACAAAAACAACCATTTAAATATCAATTTTCCTGTACATCAAGGTCAACAAAAAATGGCGAATAAATAACAGTAGTAAAGAGACATGACAAGTTGGCCTATGCGGAGTGAGGATGAAATTTTTAGAGAAACTCATAATCATATGAGGAAAAAAACTATTTTCTAGATGATTTACTTTTTTTTTGAATTTTTAAAAAATTCCAAAATTTTCTAACTAAACATACATGCTTAAAATTCCTTCACTTTTCCAAGTTTCTCAGAAAGTGAATACCCTGTCAAATAATAACTTTTTACATTAATTTTAACCATTCACAGAAATCATGTAAATACCCATCATGAAAAATCTAGGCTAAAAAGAAAAAAGAAAATTGTTTCCTTTTGAATAGTGATAATATAACTAATCCTTGCCAAAATAAAGCAAAAAAAGTTGACTTTTTAAAAATTTCATCATTTGTAATTTTGAACTTTTTCTTGAGAACGATTTGACGCAGATCCATCAAAATTCGGAAAAAATTGAAAACATTTGAAGCATGGAATTGGAAAAGGGTCTAACTCCCCAAATTCTGCAAACTGGTGTAAATTATTTTTTTTGGTTGAAATACCATCAATGGCATGTTCAATGATGTTCAATAAAGTCAAGTGTAGAATTTCTAGTTCGATAATTTTTAATCCAACTGTCTTAGCACTGGAAGTCAAAGAAGAGTGTATTTCGGAAATGGGAGTTAGGCCCTTTTCCAATTCCATGCTTCATTTGTACCTTAGTACGCATTTAAACAGCAACGAAGCATTAGTGCATTGTGTTACAAACGCATTGTACATAGCAGATCGCCACATTTGCAAGCTAGAGATCATTCAACTGGATGGCATTTATTGCATTTATAGTTTGAAGTGAGAAAATGAAGCTTTTTCAACGTGTTAGTATTAGTAATTCAAAGTTGAGCAATCTACTTTTCATTTATTTTAGAAAATGAAAAAAAAAATGTAGACCCAGGTGTGAATAAAAAATATTGCAAGGTTTCACTTTCATCCAAAAAAAAATGTATGCCTATGTTAGAAGGAAGGTGTATTTAAACGAGAATTCTCGCACATTTTTCCAAACTCGCGATTCATAATCTCAGCTGCAGAGTGATTGAAGTAATTCATGATAGGTCGGGTTTTACATTCAACGCGTGCGTCATTCGCATGCAAAATATAAGCTAAACATGATCAAAATTTCAATAAAAATCAACAACAACCAACGCAGCAAATGAAATAGATATTAAAAAAACCACAACAAATAAAATCACTCTCGCATTATCGATTAAAAAGAAAAAAAAAGATATTTTAGTCACACTTGCGACTACTTGAGTGAACTTAATTCACAGCAAAATAGAAATCAAACTGAAATGAGGCAGAATTACGTAAAACAAAAATACTCGTAAACAAAACTAACATTTGACTAGTACGTCTGGAGAGAGTAACTAACGTCGTGGTCGTACAAGTTGGAGTATGTTGATTAGAATAAGAATTGGTTTCGCACGACGCAGACGTTTCGTGAGATTGAGAGAAATTCTGATCTTCGGAATTGTAAACGACCACCGAAAGCTTACCACTACCCCCTTCGAATTTACGGTGATGTAGAGAATGCGACGTTGCGGCAGTCCTGCGTAACACATAAGCGCAAAAAATAACTTACTCGCTTTATATATTATTATCTTCGTAAGGGTAGCTACGTTTAAATAAAAAGTACAGCGGTCGAAGTAAAAAATCAACAATGATTCCAATTTTGGCCAAAATAGGGCCGAATATTTCGGCTTAAATTCCCAAAAAAGTCTAATGCGACTGCACAAGTTTTCGTCTTCGTCGAAGAAAGTTACAGAAAACGAAATCAATAATTTTTGACGAAGGTGGACGATTTTCTGGTAACGTCATCGTCACTTTGTCGTTTACGGACTAGACAATTAAAATTAAATGCTAATAATTTAGACGAAATGAAAAATTTTCTTATCATTCGATCGAATGTACCTACTTAAAAAGAGAGGTAGGGAAATAATTTTTTTTTTAAATTTTCATGTTTGGAATCAAAATGGAGTAGGTTTTTTTAGCCTCTCGAATACGATTTTCAGGACAAAAAATGGTTTCAATTTAAATAATTTTTATTTAAAATTGAATGGTGATTAGGAGAGGAAAGAAGGTAAAAATTCAAAACCTCGGAATTATTTTTGGAATAAATCGCCAAAGTGCACTTCACCGGTGAAATGATGAGTAACATCGGCTCCATAATTTCGATAATTTCAAAGAATACAGTAAAATGTTGAAAAACCGATATTTTTCACTCTAAATTTTCAACCGAAAAGGTGAGTGTAAAAAAAATGAACCTTTCAAATAGGAAATTACACATGGAACGTTATAATTTTAGCCCAGGAGAAATGTACTTTGAAAAAAGAAATGTATGTTACCTGCGATTTTATCGCGTAAAAAGCTTCTTATCTATATGATATCTAGAATCTCTGATAACTTCGCACCGCCCGCACCCCCATTGCTTTCTGAGGGGGGTGAGCCCCTTATGGGGATGAAAATTGTTTTGCACCGATTTCGCTCAAATTCACGTTGATGGCTATTTAGGGGTAGAAGTACATCCCCAAAAAATTTCAGCATCCCTCGACCCCAGGGGGCTGAGCTATCGCTTTCCAAAGTTGTACTTTTTTGGCCAAAATGACAAAAAAAAACTGGTTTTTCGATTATAAAACCGCCCCAACAGTTGAATTTTGAAAATTTTGACATTTTCTGCATGAATACATTTTGAGATGATGAATCCAACTAGCGTATCACTTTTTTCATTCGTGGAGTATAGTCGTCTCAGGAGCTCTTTCAAAGTACGCAGATGGTGATTTCTGAGGTCATTTTTTGTGGGAAAATCACGATCTGTGTACTTTGAAAGAGCTCTGGAGACGACTATACTCCACGAATAGGTCGAGGGATGCTGAAATTTTTTGGGGATGTACTTCTACCCCTAAATAACCATCAACGTGAATTTGAGCGAAATCGGTGCAAAACAATTTTCACTCCCATAAGGGACCCACCCCCTCAGAAAGCAATGGGGGTGCGGACGGTGCGAATTTATCAGAGACTATAGACATCATAATAGAAGCTTTTTACGCGATAAAATCGCAGGTAACATATATTTCTTTTTTAACCACTTTTTTAATGCTATTTCTCCTGGGCTAATTTGGCCATTTTCCAACTTTGACCACCTAGTGGTTACTTGCCTCTGAGCAAAACAGTGAACCGGGCACCTTTCATGGTATCTAACGTATTTTTTTTTTGTAAAATTCACTACATTTTTCACTACTTTTTTCACTACCTTTTTTCAACAATTTTTACCAATTTCGACCTCCCCCCTTTCCCCTCCGGAAAAATCGATTTTCTTTCCAGCACTTTCAGCACAAAAAAAATCTACTACCAAAAAAATTCAAACTGGAAAAAACTTTCCCAACATTCAAAAACAGAACCTCATTAGTACGTTCAGCATAATCTTTTGAAAATAGGTACTAAGAAAAATTGTACTTTAATCTCTCTCTCTCTCTCTCTCCCCCCCCCCCCCGGTCATCGAAAATTTATTTTAGATTGGAAAGACAAATTTTCTCGCTTCAAAGTATTTAATAATTGTTTGAAAAGGAAGAAAAGAGTTTTTATCATAATTTTGAAAACATAAAGTACGTAAATTCATAAGGCTCGAGCGAAGCGAGGACGAAAATTTTTGAAAAAATGGCACCCAGAAATCTAAAATTTCTTCTAAAGATAAAATTTGGACTTCTTTTTAGTGCTGCTTTGGTTTGATCTCCTCCCAAAAAATGAAATCTGTGGACTCGTTTCCAAATTTTCTCTAAAAATCTCAACTTTTTCTAAAATTGCAATCGAGATCATTAGAAGAGTCTATTAAATCTTATTGAGCCCAAGCGAAGCGAGGGCGAAATTTTTTTTGAAAAATGACGTTTTAAAGCCAAAAGTTTTCCATTGTTTAATTAATGTTATTTCAAAAAATATAATTCGTGTCTTTGGATTTTTTCACTACCTTTTCTTTAAAATTCACTACTTTTTCACTACTTGCACTACTTTCACTACCTGTTAGATACCCTGGGTCACGCTAGCTAAAATTCGTCAGCTTGTGGTGGAACTTTTTTGGTGCGATACATTTTCATCTTTTTTAAAAATAATACCCTATTTTCGACCAGGGTTGTACTGATTCGAATCATTTTTGATTCGAATCATGATTCGAATCACTTATTTTATGATTCGAATCATGATTCAAATCATCTAAAAGCAAATGATTCGTGATTCGTGATTTGTTCGAATCATTCCTATGATTCGTGATTCGTGATTCGAATCATTTCGAAACTTTTCGATCATATCACGAATCATTTTATTTTTTTGAAATTTCTTTTGTTTTGCTCACTTTCGCGCATTTTTTGGCGTGAATTTTCGGATATTTTGCTGGTAGACGTGAAAATACACAAAAAATGGCCGAATTTTGGTTTTGAAAACTGAATTTAATGTTGAAAAAATATCCAAAAACGATAATATGCCGTTTTTAAGCCAAAAAGTGACGTTTTTGAATACATAAAATGATTCGAAAAATGATTCGAATCACGAATCACTTTTTAGGAAAATGATTCGAATCATGATTCGAATCATTTTTTTGAACATGATTCGTGATTCGTAATTTATTCGAATCACATCGATGATTCGTGATTCGTGATTCGAATCAAAAAAGGCGTGATTCGGTACAACCCTGTTTTCGACCTCCCAAATCGAATGGAAGTGGTTTTAACTTTTAAGGCGTTCGGTTCGGAAGTCTTTAGAAAATTGTAGAATTTTCCAGCACTGCAAAATATAGCTCATAAAATAGCTAAGTAATATGAATTTCGGCACTTCAAATCGTAAATATTACCCATATAAAAGGGTTTAATATTTGATCGATTAAAGCACTATTTTTCAAAATTAGTAACTGCCGGGTCACTCTTCTTCAACGGGTAGGTATTGAAAATTTTCAAAATTTTCTAGTTATTTTAAATCTTCTTGAGACTGCTTCTAAACGATTCTGTTGTACTTTTTTCATGTCACAATTCTGTTACATTTTTTTCAACAAAAATTCTAATTACCTAATTACTGAAAAAGAGTTTTTGTTTTTTTAAAAAAAAATATCAAAAATATACCTAAATTTGAGGAAAATGCAAAAAAATTCAAGGTTAAAACTGTTGAAAGGAAAAGTTTTTATGTGAAAGAAATAAACACGTCAAGTCGAAAATAATGTACATGTGCACCATGGATAAAAAAAATTTCTCTAAAATATTTTACAACTTTGTAAAAAACCTGAACGTTTTTCTTCAAATTTTTTTGAACTGCAAATTTTTGCAATCAAATATCTATACTAATAGTAATCATTTTTAAACCTTTTTGATTTATTATTAAACTGTGTCCATAAAAAAAGCTGTTCAAAAAACAAAAAGGATTGAGGGAGAAGGTCGCTCAATTTTTGTTCATTGAAGTTTTCTTTTCGTTTTATTTTGATTCAAAATTTGAATTCCATTTTTCGATTTTATTTCAATTGAAAAAAAAAAATCATCACGAAGTTCCACTTCCACCACAAGGTGGCGAGTTTCAACAAGTGATAAAATGTATGGCTCACTGTTTTGGTGAGGGGCAAATAACCTTTAGGATAAAATTGATGGCTCACGGTTTGCACCAGGGCAAAGTAACCGCTAGTGATTTTTTTCGAGGTACAATACAAATTATTCTATGTACCTAATATGACTGGACTACAACCTGAATCTTGAAAAACTAGAACGCGGTCGCTGTATCGTCGACAGTTTGGAACTACGATAGATGTTCGTAATCGTAATTCGTATTAGTAAGAAAAGCTTCTTATAAATACATATGTCGCATGCTAGAATTACTCTAAAATGAATGACAGCCTCGCAGCACTAGTGCACAGTACTACAAGTACATAAGTAGATAAGGAACCTAGAATAGGAATACATATGATACCGGATACCGATGATAAGCACCAGGCGTTGACGCCACGACATCAAACGGAATCTTATAAAATAATTACGTATACCTATAGGTACTAGGTAGGTCTAGGTTCTACTAGGTATGCACTATGTAGATCGATATACTATGTAATATGTAGGTATGTAATGTAATGTATTACGTTATACACCGAAACCGATAATACGAATACGATTATCGAGTAAGTTGGTGATATAAAAATACCATTTATGTAGGTAAAGGGTAAACCGATCTGTGTATGCCCGCGTACCCAATAAGCGTGTTATAAACGTCCAAGAGACCAAGACACAAAATAAAAAAAAAGTGGAAATTTAAGAAGAGGCGACTGGCGACTCGACTCAAAGAGTCAATGCAATCACCGCGACCGTCTTGACCGATTGCATTACCTCGGTATCGGCGAGTCTGACGTAACGGGTAACAGACCAGGGGACGAGGCAGCCCTGGTGGACGGTCCGGACCACGGTGGAAAACGGAAAGCATTCGACGAGCCATTTTTACTACTCGCGTTGGGCGTTTGCAGTACGGCTTTACCTAGACCGCTAGGTATCGGTGGCGGCGTCGATGTCGCTGTCGTAGTCGCAGTGGCGATGGATGTGGCGTTGGTGGTGGTGGTCGTCATTGCCATTGCCCTTGTCGACGATGCCTGCAGCAAAGGACTTTTCGGCGGCGGTTTCTTCAATCTTAGAGGCGAACTAATAGACCATAAACGCATTCTGTTAGCGGCGACGCTAGCTTTGCGGCTAGATAAGGGTGTTAGTGAGAGAGAGAGAGGAGGCGATTGGATTGGGATCGAGGAAATAAGGTCTAAATCGTTAATCCGCGGTGTTGGCCACGACGGCGACCTAAAAAATAAAAAATACAAACAAAATGCCCAACCAAGTCGCATAGGTATCTACAGTCGCATCTATTTCTATAATCTTCAATTTGTTGCGAATGAGTCAAATGAAAATTTGAGAAATCCCATACCTATGTGTATTGTATACCTAACCTACAACCTAATACAGAAATGCACCTAGTAAACTCTCAACTCAAAACTAAACCGATCGAAAAACACGTGGCGAGCGTAATTGATGACAGCAGTCTTACGACGTCGCGTCGCTGCGCTGCTTGCATCACTTCATTCGTCGATATCGTAATAAATGTACAAAACACAATACTACCTAGTACCTACGACATTTTTACATGTACACGTACAACATCAATTGATGTTGGTACACGTAGCTACGTTAACATACGGAAACGGACTCATTGAACACATGCAAACTTCCCATTAATGTCGTCAAGATTACGCACCGTATTTACTATTTACTACGTATTTTTCATTTCATTTCATTATCATTTTTTGTTTTGCTACGAAAACACGCAAGAGGCAACGAACTCGAGCACGTTAGCACAAACCTATAGACTGACCTGTTGCATTCCCCCCCCCCCCCTGAAACACCTGAAAAATCGAAAGCAAAATCTATCGTTTCGTTTCTTGCTACCTCTACCTCCAATGTAATGCTGACTTATATTTTTCTGTTCTTAGAATGCAAAACTGAAATTATAATGAATTCCAGTGTTCCAGTTAGGTACTTTCCTACGTTCTTGTCAATTTTTTCAACGTTACGTTTCAGATAAAAATCAAAAACAAAAAAAATGAATTTCTCGCGGTTCACTTTTGGGTCACTTATAAGGGCTGGAATACGGCGTATTCACGTAAATACTCAACTATAAATTTAAAAAAGACCTGAGCGCAGCGAGGGGATTTTTTTTTGAAGAATATCAATTCGAACTCAAAAAGTGGAATTTTTAGTCACTAATTTGCTTTCTTGAAATTTTGCACTCAAGTATTTCGTTATTTTATTTTAGTATACAATTTTGACGATTTTTCATACCTTAATATGGTTAGTTTTCTAATTTCGTGCCTTTTTTCGTATTTTTAAGCTGTTTTTGTACCAACAGAGAATGGGCACTTTCATAATGCATGTTCGCTATGTGAAAAAATAAAAATAAGAGAAAAGCAGGAAAGGAAAAGACATCAGAAAAAAAAGGAAATGCTTAAATTGAATTTTTTTTCAGTTTCAGGATTCATGTTTTCATTCTTCCTATTTTTGGCGTGTTCAGTTTAAAACTTTTCCACTCCTATAAGTATAATTTCGAATTTATTCACGTTTGAGATCAACTTACATGAATCTAGAATTATCCAGCAGTCACCCCAACGAATGAAAATCTTAAAATGAATAGATAGGTATTTTGAATACTTGGGTAAGTAAATATTTTATGGTACATACGTATATCAAATGAGTTTCGTAAAAAAAAAATTTTAATCGCGATAGGTCTACGTATCATTGCATCAGTATATCAACTTCAAGGTCACAATTCACAAATCGCATGGTAACGCATTGCAGTCCTCTCCCTCTTCTATTTTACGTGAACTGTAATAATTTTCATTGAGCACATCCGTGAAAACGATCGCGACACCAACCAGTCAATTAATCTTACGTTAGCCATTTCGGCTAAAGCGGCTTCACCCACTCCGTTGAAAAAAGAAACGCGACAATACGCAAATGTCAATAATGTCATACAATTCGATACCTAATTTGACACTAGATCTCCGTAAAAGTACATCTATATGCGCATAGGTAAGGTACAATAACATACAAATTATAATCTGTAATTTGTCAGGGTGAAGAGTAAAGACTCGCCCACGATTACGAGGGTGCTGAAGTTGAACCGAAGTGATTCATGCGAATGTAAAGAGCATTATATTCTATTTTACATTCTAATCGTACTGGCGGAAAATAAGTAGATAGTAATGAACGATTAGCAGGAAGCTGAAACCGCGAATTTGCGCGCCAAATTAACCAAAGCTGCCGTTTATCAGCTAGCGAACCGGTTGATACTGGGTTTTTGTGGTATTGTTGCTCGCTGCTCGCTATCGACCGTCAAAAACTCCAAAGTGTGTCGGAAAAAAGAAACTAAGGCCGAATTCCTAAGTTGATATGATACCGTGTAAATACATAAAATGTACACAAGAGTACCAATTCTACTACCGCGCTGCAACGAGCTCGTATCAATTCTACAAAAATACCTAATAATATTAGCAACCCGAAGCACCCATCAATTGGCTCCTCCAATACGAATGAATTCTGCAAGACGGTCGCTTCGATTTATAGTCCACAGGTAGGAGACGCGAGGCGACGCGATGCTTCGATGTCAAACGTACAAAAAAATTGACCAAAATTTAATTTACGAAACCGGCCGCGAGTCGGAATCCTTGAACGGATCGTCGCGTCGTCTGTGCCGCGGTAATGAATGAAACTTACGTTACGCACGTGTAGGTAGGGTGCCTACAGCACTTGCGCCCAACTGTATACTTCGGTATACATATGTAGTTTAAAAATATTAATTGATCGTATCGATCAAAACGACATAAACGGCCGAATTAAATTATTTCATAACCGACGAGGTCATTTTTAAATGCATCGTTACCGAAGCGATAGGCGGTACGCCGCCGAGAAAATTTCGCCGTCGCCGATTGACTTTGCATTTTATGTATTTTAACGTTTGAAAAGAATCTTCACATCATCATGGAGTCAAAGGGCGAAACCGGCCAAGACTCGAGTTTTCTTCACCTACCTTATGTGACCGCTGACGCTTTCCCCGGAACTACTTTGCCTCGAGTGAGACATTTTGCTGAGGTGACTCGCGCTGGACGAATTTCGCGAATGACACGCCGAATCGCTGTCTTCTTTTTTATTCGCTTCTCCATTGTCGTTTAAATTACAGCCTTCGATAATCACGTCGGAATTTTGTGCAACCGTCGATGAATCTGGATTCAGACGGTCTGCAAAATGAAATAACAAAAATTTTAATTCAACTTGACTCATGGAATAACATAAGTCGACAAAAAAATTGTGCTCTGTGTCTTGGTTCCAACGCCAAATTTCTGATTCCAAACATCGAAATACATCATTTCGCACAATTTTGGCCCTCAAAGTTTACAATAGGAGGGGGGGGGGGGGTGTGTGTGTCGAAAATCAGATTTTTCGAGAATATACGCACAAGAATTTGACCAATCTTATAGAAAATTTCACGGCGAATCGAATGGCGCGAGCCGCAGACCTCCATCTCGTTAGGAAAAAAGTTACAGCTCATTCTTTTCAAAATTATGTGAAAAAAACTTGAATTTGTTTGCGCCTTGCCTACGAAAAAATGAAATTTCTGAGAAAACTAAGCGTTCTAAAGCCATTACGACCGCGACAAAAGTTGTAGATACTTAAATTTCCTATCGGTAGTACCAGTGAAATTTTTCTGGGAAGCATAGTTTCCAAGATATTTTTGAGTAAAGTTAACCATTGGTGGAAAAAATTGAGAAATAAAACGAAAATTTCTTCTGTTTTTCTTGATTACCTCCACTGATATTCAACTTTACTTAAAAATATCTTGAAAACTACGCCTTCCAGAAAAATCTCACTGGTACTATCCGATAGGAACAACTTTCATCGCGGTCATTATGACCTTGGAATCCTTCGTTTTCTCAAAAATATCACTTTTTCATAGGCAAGGCATTTAAAAAATGGAGAGGTTTTTTTTTTACAGAATTTTGAAAAGAATGAGCTGCAACTTTGTCTCTAAAAGAGTTAAAAGTCTGCGGTTTGCGCCATTCTATTTGCCGTGAAATTTTCAATGAGATTGGATGATCCAATGCTTTGACTTTTACGTATTGCTCTTGAAAAATTTTATTTCTCAACCTCTTCATTTGGTAATCGGAACCCAGACATAAAAATCGTGTCAACCTATGTAATTTATTAGTACAATAATTCACGACTAACTAGTAAGATCAATCATGCAGTCATTACAGATAGATAATCCAAGAATCGCGTAATTTCATCTCCAACCAGAGTAAAATTATTTTTACCAGTTTCATGCGGACTTGAGCAAAGAATTTTTACCTAACAACCTTGAACGCAAGATGGATTTTCGTTCGTACATTATACCACGTGCCCAACACACAGGTATATCGAAAGTTCGTATGTACTAATCGCGTGATATCTCCGAAAATTTTCATCAATGACTCAGATACACGCAATCCGCATCGAATACCTTGACTTCACAATGTACGTCTAACTACCTTACTCGAATTGATACATTTAATATTTGCAACAGTGCAACAAAACAGTGAAAATCAATACACCATGTGCAGCGATAGCCTCTTCCTCATACCTTCATACCTTCATTTCTCGAAGCCCTTGAATTTAGTAGGGAACTAGAATTTAGAAATAAATTTTCAAAACTGAAACCTCGAAGGCACCAACACATGATTTTTGGGTGTTTAATCATCTTGAATTTACAAACTTTCAGGTTTTTCAGGTTATAGTTAGCTTCTCCCTTCTCGCATTTATGGAAATATAGTTCAACCAAAAAAAAAAAAAAACTAGACACACTGTATCAAAAGAGCGGACTTCTAGTTCTATGTACGCTCTAATCACCATAAAAATTTCAAGTCAATTGGTCAACTCTAACGCGAGTTATCGCGTCAGAAAGAAATGTACCAAAAATGAGCTTAAAAGTTGAAAAACTCAGCTTTCCAAGCATAGAATTGCACCAAAATCTGATCAGCTCTTCTCCTGCATGATCTGCACATACTGTAAAAATTTCAGCCTGATACGTTCAGTTTAACGAGAGAAATCGCGTCAGAAAGAAAAGACTTCAACAAATAAAAAATAAACAAAACCCTTATAAAAAGATATTGGTGGGGACGAACGTAGATATGAAAGTCAAAATCGACAACTACCCTCAATTTCAGTCAACCTAATATCGCCTAAAAAAAAAAAAATAAGAAATTCCATAAAATAGAAAATTCCACGACAAAACAACTTATTAAAAAAGTTATAATTAACTTCTGGAGAATTTAATTTTCAATTTTTGGTAAAGATGGAAAAGTTCGAACTAACTAAGACTTGAGAGCGAACAGCATAAATATGAAACTGTCCAAAAATGAAGTGTCCCAAGTTCTTGGAATCTAAACACTTGGGTATCATTAGCACACAATAAAAGAAAATGTTAAAATTTGGGAAAAGTCGTTTCAGCTTTGAAAAGCTCAACTTTTTTGGAAGTTGTAATTCCTTCTCTTAATACAATCTAGAAAAATTTTAGTTTCGATTTTTTTCAAAATTATTTTTCATCAGGGGTGAATTTTAATGTATTGTTTCAACTCCGACTTTGAGAACTTTTCGATAAAAGATAGAGGCAAAAAGGACCAAAGCCCTGAAACAGGGACTTATTTAAGATACCTGGTATTTTTTTCCACACACATACATATGTATTACCTGACTAACCCATACTCATACACGAAAAAATCAGACAAATTACTTTGCAACTTACCAAAAAGTGGCGGTCTTTTTTTCGGTAAACTACCGAAGCCGGAACTACCACTGGCGATTGAGCCGCCTGGAAAATCTTCGCGATTCACCCTGTCCGGCATAATGATAACATCATTTTCGATCGGACTTGACGAATGTTTTTGTTTAAGCGAAGGGGAAGGACTGCGGCGAATAGAACATGAAATACACACGCAATTGGGAATTAATTCGAATATGCAATTCACCTTCGATAACGTACATGAATATAAATATGCCATCTCCATCAAAAGGTATTAAAGTAACGAGTGATGGGGAGCAGTAATACTCACACTTTGAATAGCACGTCTCCGGATAACATATTCATATTGATGTTAATCCGCAGCATGGAATTATCTTGTCTGTGTTTCGAGTCGTAACCTTCTAACAGACATCTTCTGGTTGTTTCTCCACAACCGGCGAATTCGGCCAGATTCAAATCGGTGAAACCCAATTTTTGGAACGATTTGCCTCCTTTCAGTTCCTGTAAAAAAATATAATTTTAATTACACATATTAGGTAGGTACCTATATAAATTTTGATTCGCATTATTGGAATCTATTTTGAATCCATTTTCAAATGATCAGGGCTTCTTTTAGTACATTTAGCCAGTTTTACCCAATTTTAGGCTCTGGGAATCTCATTTCTAGAGAAAAACAAACCGCCCAGATTGGTGAGATCTCTCCAATCAGAAAACAAAAATTTTTAGGGCAGAGGCTAAATTTTTAACTTGGGAAACATTACGGAACACACACCACCACCCACCCACCACCCCCCCCCCCCCCCGGATTCGTAACAAAGACATCACGTACAATAATTTCAGGATATTCGCGTTCGATTTGACCAATAATGGTCGAAAATCGGCCCTCATAAAAACTATTCTTTTCTGTGAGAAATACTTGATTAAAAAGCCATGCAGAGGAAATCTTTTTTCCTTTCAATAAAACGTAACGTAGTGTGGAATCTAATTGAAAGGAAGTACATACGTACGAATCTGAAGGTGAAATTAACCCGAAACACTAGCACAAATTTACCAATTTCAGCAACGGAAAACGAAAACTTGTTATACAACTTGCTTGTGTCGTAATAAAACGCTCACTTAAATTTACGCAGCCATGAGCCAATGTGAAAAATAAGATATTTGTAAATAAGCTTGTCCTCAAACACTGTTTCAAATGTTTACTCTTCGGACTCAAAAAATTAGCGTACGAAATTTATTTAAATCTCTCTCTATTCTGTAGAAATTACAAATGAGCATTTTGAAACACTATTTTATCAAATATTAAAATCGAAACGACAAAAAATGTTTCAAATCATTCAGGTAACTAACGGAAAAACAAGAAATGGAAGCTTTATTCCCTTTTTTTTCTACATGCTTCAAAATGGGAGACAAAACTTGAAACGAATACAACTCGAATTATTCATCCACGTTGTCGAACTCTTCTCTATCCCATTTTTAAAACATATTTAAGGCCGTTCTTCTTTCTCAATAATGCAAAATTGTACATTTAATCGAATAAAAAATTCGAAACCGATGGCCATTTTTGAAAAAAAAAATTGTTCCGAGTTATGAAAAAGAAAAAATTGTACCTCAGAAAATCAGAGAAATTTCAACTTTTTATACTTTCAATTTCCATGATCGTTATACTAACTCAACTCTAGAAAATCGACATGAAAATTATTCAAATTTGCAAAATTGAAACTGGCAATAAACCTCTATGGAAATTAAATTATTTAAATCGAGCAATCATCAAGGTACCTACTGGCACTAAAACATCAAAATTCATGCTATTTTCTGAATTTTTAAAAGTAAGTATTTTCGTACCAATTTTTTTGCGTCGAATTTTTCCAAAAAATAATCTCTTCTTCTCATTTTTCGATTAAAAATTTCAAAAAAAAAGATACTGAAATTTCTTGCTTTCTAAAGTGAAATAATTTGAATTCTTGCTACTGAGGTAACATGCTAAAAATTTCTATTAATTTCTGAGATTTTTTGCTAGTCAACAACTTGGATCTGACGTAAGCACAATTGTGAAGACATTTTGAGCGAAAATGTACACTTTGCAGAGCATCAAATCATCCTTCTAAAGTAGATATCTACAAATGAGAGTGAAACAGACGGAAAATTATTTGTAAATGCTCCACAGGAAGATTTAGAAAAGATAACGTAGCAATTGGTCAATAAAATTGATATATTTTTCCCAATTTCGGCGACGAGTGGTATTCATTAATAGACGTAATATTTTCACAGCACATAATTCATTTGAAGCATCGCAATTCGCAAAGGTTTGGCCACAAGCTCTACATTACGGTATTTGCTTCCGGCGCTAATTTTATAGTTATAGGTACGTTTATTGTTTACCCACCTTCAAAGTTGCTTTATTGTTCGGTATACACGATCCTCCTCCTCCTCCTCCTCCTCGCCCCCCCCCCCCCAGATAAATTTCTGGTTACATTACATCACTGTGCCAATTTGGTAGGTAAATTATTTTGGCATGCCTGAAGATTCATGCGATATTTCCATCAGTTCACTTCACTTCATTGCACAGTCCAAAACAAATGATTTTTTAAGCATATGTGCAATGAGCATTACACACAACACTGTTATTATGAAATTCATCACGCATGCACGTGCATAGCTGCGTACGCGTAAACAACACTTCCAACATGAAAAATTTTGTTGACAAATACCGAATACTTGATTCATTTTACATCATCGATCTTTTAAAGATTGATGTTACATACCTATAAAATATAATAAAGAGGAATTGTAATAAACAGCAACGATGAACATCGTAAGGAGTAGGAGTAGACATACAAAAAATTGCACAATTCTAAATAATTAGGCCACAAGGTACATAGTTACGAGTAATTACTGTACCGTCTGCCTGTACATCGTGAACTTAGAACCTACACTAGATGATTACTCTTACTTCCGATGACAACTCACTAGACGGAATTTTCATATCGATCGTTATATCGAAGAAATTTATAGAAAATCGGTTTCATTTGTCATAATCTAGGAGAATTTTGCGTTACAACGAACAAGTCATTCGGTAAAATTTCCACATACGAGAACGGAAAAAACCAACGCAACTCTATACCAATATCGACCATTTACATACCTACTTATTCTTTTATGAAATTTCACGTGGGTGTATCTATACGTTGAACAACTGATAAGGCAATAACACTAGACCACATCGAAAATTGAGACAGAAACTATAGACAAATTTGAGGAAAATATCTGTCTCTCTTTCAAAGGTTGAATTTTTTAGGGTTAATATTTCAACCATTCTTTTGAAAATGTATTCTCAACCCTAATAATTATGTGAGCGCATATTTTGCGGGTAATTCGAAGACCACTTGAAAAAGTAATAAAAGTATGTACTTCAAAAACACGATTCGAAATAAGGTCATTTTTCGATCAATAGGTACTCGTAGTCTCGTACTGCACAAAAATTTGATAATCGGGTACTAATTTATCACAAATTTGATTGACTCACTTTTCGAACTGATATCCTTAAAATGCACGGTTCAAGGACTCCGGTCGACGCGTTGGCGCTCATTTTACAGACGAATTCAAATTTTGCTTCCCATCTGACTATATGTTCTCGTACTTCTTCCCTGTAAAGGATGGAAAAAAATTATTCAAAATTTCTTACTACAAAACTTCAAAAGGATAGACCGACCAACATTATCTTGTGAATTACGTACTTAGTACCTATTCGTTTTTATAATACCTACATTTACGACTTAAAATTGTAAATAACTAGGGTACACAAAATGAAAACAACGAATTCTTTAAAGTTTAAAGGGATAAGGGAGATAGAGAATTCATTTCAAATCCTCAATTTGATATTCAATGTAGCGTTTCAACATACATATCTACTGCTGAAATCTATACAAATATAATAATTAGGTACATTTTTGTCTACATTCAGAAGCACGTGCGGGTAGCTTCAACTAATAAGGTTAGTGAGTAGTGCTTTACTTGATTATTATGAATAGTTGTGTATCAACAATATTTCTAATTCAAAGCACAATTTTCGTTCAAGAGCGAAAACTGATTTTAAAGAAATTTTTAAATTTGAACAAAATCAGATCAAATTTTATTCGTGTCGTGGTATCTTGAGCATTGGGTTCGATCTTCAAAATCAACTAATTGATTTACTTACCCACAAGAAAGAATTCAAGTTCAATTTAATTTGTATTTTTTTTTCGCGGTTTCAATGAGTCCAATTTTCGTAAAAATTTTTGCATTCGTTTTTTTGATACACTTTATTCGCCTTAATTAAGTAAAGGTAAGATACTCCCACTTCAAACTTTGAAAATTCAAATGCCATCTCAACTTTATCGCTATTTATTTATTTTGTCAGATTACGTTTCTCGAAAAACAATTTGAATAAATTTCATCGAATCAAATTTAGCATTCAATTTTGATCAACGGTTGATAAGATACCAGTCAGTCTACGTTGAAAACCACGAAAACTTCCATTTAATAATTAATATCAGCAATATAATAGAAAAAAAGGGAACCGTGGGGTTAGGATGACAAGGGACGAAGGGGCAGCAAATATAAAACAGCAAACCCGAACCGAATACGATAAGAAATTTTCATAACCAATTATAATTCTAAATTGGTATGACAAGAAACTTTCAGGACCTGCAACGATGAAAATTAATGTCGAGCGTTACTATGGAAATAGAGGAACGTTTGTAAAGCACCATAAAGTTTCCTCCAAGCGGGGTTCATTAAATTGAAAAAATATTCTCCTATAGAAAAATCACTCAACACCTTTCGAAGCGAAAATGAAAAGAAATATTAACCTAATACATTGCCTATTTTCAATTCATCAAAAAGCTAACACCAACAGAAAATATTGTCTTCTTTACTTCAGCACATACATACACAATAATTTAGCGTTCGATAGTTTTCGTTTCTCGAAATTGAATTTACCGAGTGCAAAACAATTCGATTCATTACCTCAACTCTTTGCATTTAAAAATATGAAATGGATAATTAACAAAATCGTAAAACCATAAAATTACATAGCACATAGATGCGGTTGCAACTAATCGAAATCAGATGCAGTCGCAGAGTACTGAATACAGTTTCGATGTAGGTAAACAATAATGATTATTCGAAATTTTGTTAACTACAGTCGCACAAGATGATTAACTCACCTGGAAGAAGTTTCGCTAAAATTGCCACCGTCCAATAATCTCACTTTAACAAAGAGCACAGCATTTACAAATGGAACCGCGGTCAAATCTTCGATACATAACTGAACCACGAATTTATATCGTTTCTTTTTCATCATAAATGCCATCGTGAAGATCGCTCTGGGTCTATCTCAGATCATCCGAGCATTTGGTGCAATCATCATTTCAAAAAGAAACTCATCATTCTGAAACACACGCGTGCGTAATGATAATGATGATTTAATAAGATAACGATCAAGTAATAGAAAATTGAAGTATTTGGGCTATGACTCATAACAGTTACTTACTTTTGTTATGAAATATTATGCCTTATAAAATCTATGTAAAGATGTAAATTGTACCTAGCCTACATAACATTGGTGAATGAACAATTCAAAAATTCGATCAGGTAGACGTTCTATAATAAAATTTAAGTCAATGAGAAAAGCCGTAACGATTTACGAACACGCACGAACATTAATTTAATTTAATTTAAAATGAACACAAAATAATCTACGAATACGAAAGAAAAGTCGACAACTCAAAAATTTTAACGAAAAACGAAAACTGTCTACGGTCTACGAAAAAATTCGCGTTTACAGGAAGAAATTGTTCAGAGAGATATGATAAAGTTACTGGACAAACGATTCGGCCTAATGTAGATATTGTCACCTATTAAGTAGTACTAAAAATACTCACTAGAAATGCTATTGATTGAAGAGAATAGAATACACAAAACTTTGGTTATTTATATTTTTTTTTATAAATCAGTTTTACGTTTTAGTTTGCTTTGTTGGGGAGAGGAGGAGAGGACTCAACGGACTCAATCAACTGTTGAAATTGAAAATGGAGTCATTTCCGAAAATCTCATCCTTTCTCGACAACATATTCATCAAATAAACCTTCATTTTCTTCAACTTATAATATTATAACATATTTATTTCGATTCCTACTGAAGAAAGGAAAACTCCAAGAAAATAAAGAATAAGACTTGGACTTTTGACTTGACATCTTTCCCCATCTTCGTATGAATGAGCATGTAAAAATGCATACTTCAGATGTTCGAAATTCGAATGAATTTCACAAATGTTTACATTTTCATTGCTGATGCCGGTTTAGCCCAAAAAAGTATGGTTAAGTGCTGCATCGTGTGCACCATACCATACAGAATAGAACCGCCTTCTGAGATATAGAATTGATTCAACGATTAGAATACTTCGCATTTATATATTTCATAGATAGGTAAACAAAAATGCAAGATTTATTCATAGGGAACAAAATAATAGAATAATGCGTACATATGATGAGATGATCGAATTATTATACGTACACAGCATTTCAGCTTCAGTTCTAAAAATATTCTCAGAAAGTTACATAATCAAGACTATAAATACGATAAAATAAGTATAAAATAATTAAAAACACAGCCACGAACAAACATCGCATTTTTCCACTATCTTCTTCGGCGAAAATGTCCTTTTATTTGGTGTATGTCAGGGTACATATTTTCTATCGCACCTCGTTCAGATTTCACACCTTCCAAAATTGATACGCTCGCAGGATCACCGACATTATGAAAGATAGGTATTTCACCTATAGACCTATAGATAAATAGGCATTAATTATTCAATGCAGAGAAATTTCTCGCGAGAAAACATTTACGTACCATGGTCCAAAAAGTAAATGAGAATGAGTGTAACACACATTAAATGATTAAACATAGAAAATGATGGATTCTCGATTTCTCGCAAAAAAAATACCAAAATGAGTTAGAGATATGCCGGTCTACTCGGTAATCTGGGTGGCAATGAAGGAACTGGTCTCCTGTAAACAAAAAACTTATTAGTATTTCTCAATTTAATTCCGAATTGTACAGTTTTCGTTTTGAATGAATGAAAATTGATTTAATGACTTTACGTACCTACTGCAGCAAAACGATTCAAAAGACCCGTGTACCTAAATATGCGTAGTATGGTAGTAGTAAGTTCTACCATAATTATATTTTTACGGTACTATAATCCAGAATTACTTATGTGGGACAGTTCTCCAAATGAATGTAAGTTTTCAAGAGAAGGTGCGGAAGAGGCGGTAGAATGAAAAATTCTCATTTTATTTCATAATTTTACGAAGTGGTTTTACAGTGTTTAATCTTTAATCTCAGATTTAAGAGTTACGATTACGAGTTATCGAGATTAGGTAAAATAACACCACCATTTTACCTTTAAATGCAATGTTAAAAAATAGATACACAATTCCTCAACCACACAAAAATGGAAAAACTTTACTGAAGCAAGGAGGTTAGGTAAGATAAAATCACACAAGCAGTGTTAAAATTTGAATACCAAGGTACATATTATCGAAAATAATGGGGAAAAAATGCTCGAAAAACGTTAAATATGCAATTTATTAGTATCTATATAAACAGCAACAATCAATAACAATAAAAATAATTGTTTACCATATGTAAATAGTAAATAAAATTGGTAGAGTGAGTTGTAATAATATTATGTATCTAACATATTAATCTTTATGTTGATAAAACTATTCTACTGTACACGTATGAGAGCACTCTAAAACAGTTTCAATTTCAAAATACTATCTCTTAATAGGTACATTATAATATTTCGTACACTAATTACGCGAAAGAAAAAGCCGTATAATTGACACAAGCGGAAGTGAAATGATTAACATACAAGTAATTCAGCATAATTCATGACCTGTTTTCTTTTTTTCTCTCTTTCTTTTTTGTTAATAATGAAAACATGCGAAGCGAGGTATCGCATTTAACACTTGAAAATCATCATAATAATTTATTGTTTATTATAACGTACTAAAATTTATTACAATATCGTAAAATGATCAACTAGAAAATACACAACGGTAGGTATGTAAATCTTTTACATAAAAAGTGCAAACGTATATTAGTAGTACATATGTGAGTAATATACTCTTCTTTCAAGTTGTTTTATTTCACAATCTACGATCTGATTTTTTTTTTTTTACTTTCGATACTTACAAATTTCAAATCCATATTGGAGACAAAATCACTCCAATTTTCTCCCTTTTCTAAAAAAAAACCACGATATTAGAAAAATTGATTTCGTCAATTTCACCTCCGACACGTTGCAGTTCACTCGTGTAAGTATTCGTACTTAATCTTTTAAACTCGACACAAAATATTGATATTAAAAATAATTAAACACTTAAAAAAATACCAAGTAAAAATAAACAAGCCAATTTTTCAATGCTCATAATCAAATGGTAACTATTGAAGTAATCAATGTACATTTTCCTTTAATACCTAAAACACCTGTAATACTGGACTGTCCATACATGAATGGCTTCCATCATACAGTAGTTTTAAAAAAAATACATATTTTAATCATAGTAAATAAATAAATTAAACAAATGAACGAAACGAAAAAGAAATAAACGAATAAATACTAAAACAAAAAATAAAACGTGAATTCTTTTCATTTTAGTCATTACAAAGCACTCTACTATATTGTTTATAATTTATAATAATCAACGACAGCATTACAAAAATATTGCTTTTTCAATACCTATACTCGAAAGTTTTAAAATTTTCTTTTTAAATCTGACAATCTGCGCAAAGAAAAAAATTTCTCAATAACTAGACGAAACGAGAAATAAGCAAAACGATGCTTTATATCGTTGAATAAACAACGAAGCAACGACAGGGAAAACACGTAAACACAGACTTTTAATCGATACCAAAAATGGAATAATTTTCATTTACACCGCATGATAGAACAGGTAAACGTTTGACCATTCCAAAATCGTCTCAATGAAAGTTAATATCGGCGAAAGCTTAATCTTTAGTCTTTAGTTCTCCGGTGGTAGAGCTAACAAATATAAATAACCGAATACAGAGTATAGATAAAGAAGAACACTGAACCTCACGATCGTTTTTCGATCGAGCAGTTTTTACACAATGAAAAACTAAATTCATACGAAATCACGACTTCGTGACACATATCAGTGGTTGAAAATTATTCCATTTGATGGAATTTCCGACGCGAAAACCGAGAGCAAGGAGGGGGGGGGTAGACACAACATGACGAACGAAATGAAAAGTAACCTAGTCGATTACGAACGTTTCACAGAAACAAACAAATTACCAACTTACTCTCAAATAATATCTCGATAAAATGATAAAATAAAACAAAATAAACGAAAAAATAAAATAAGATAAAATAAAATAAAATGAAATAAGCGCAACGTTTTCGAAATTTGAACAGCAATACTCACGATGATCGATAATTAAATAACCTAGAAAATGAGTCGATCATTTGAAAAGCATTAAACCGTAACGGAATGAGTTGTAAACTCGCAATTTAGTTGATACACCTTAAATTTACGAATGCAGTATAACATCTTACGTAATAAATTTTGATGATGACCCGACATAAGGGCAATAAACGAATGGGGAAAAAAATGAAAAAGAAAAAAAATAATCTACAAAATAAAAAGGTATAGAGAGAAAAAGAGAAAAAGAATGCGTATATGTATAACCTATAGTATAATATGAAGTATAATAAAAATTATCATTATAGAGATGATGTTTGAAAGGAAAGATTACTTAAAGCGACTAGAAAACGCATTAGTCAATTCGTTAACAGCGGCTTGTGTGACTGCTTTTCCAACCGCTTGTTGGACTTGCTGCTGAACTTGGGGCGGCAATTGGAATCCTCCTCGACTGATGAACGAACACACCATTTAAATACGCATACAGATACATTTAAATACACGTTCATACGTAAAAGAATAATTGCAATTAAATTATTTAATAAAGGTAAAAATTATAAATTTAGCAACACCGACGCGACCTTTTCCCCTTAGTACTTTACTAAATCGAAAAGCTAATGGTGTTTTATCATGGTTAAGTGCAGGTAGCTAGCACGCTAGTAAGCTAGTTACTCGTTATAAATTTAGGTAATTTAATTTATTAGCCACGCCGGGTCTGAATAGAACCGCTCGTGTCGCTGTTATGTAGTCGCATTGATTTTAATGTACCAATTTTCTTTTTAGCAATATTTATCTTTTTTGTGTCGTGAAACCATTTCGTATTTTATACAACCAAAAGCAATATTTGTGCGTGAAACTATAAAATTTTATGGATTCTTCGCGTCATAATTATGTATTTTTTATATCACTCCACTGGAGTAAGATACCAAAATTATCCAAAGTGCATTCTGTATTTTCTTTACTCAATATACCCCGAACAGTTTAAAAATCCTACATCCATGATTTTCATTTATAATAAGAGCTAGGTACACATTTTGCTCATAATTACGAAATGAATGATGAAAATTATATAAATGACAAGAAGAACACCACTTCAACCTACACTAAAATGCAAAGTACCAAAAAACACCAAAAAATAAAATAAAATAAAATAAAAAGAAAGAAAGAGGGAGGGTGAAATATTTATCAATATCTTATAATGTAATTTACGCATGAGGCATCTGAGTCAAAAATTAAAACAGGCGAATTATCAGTTAAAACAGAAACCCAAAACAATACGTACAAATAAACCAGAATATAGACGGGTGAGAAACCATTCCTTGTCCACAGCTTACTGAACGAAAATTTAAATTTTGAAACCAGAAAAGAATAGAGCGAGGCCTTACGGCGCGACTTCAACAAAACATCACCTCATTAAAAACAAGGGTAAAGCCAACACCCGCCTAGATTCGTTAACACAGATAATCATTAAAACATATTCGTCGTATTCGGTTCATTACAGTGACACATAGAGAACACCAGAGATTATTTTTCCAGAGGGGAATAAATACACAAAAATTTCAACGATCCAAAAATTATGAACCAAACATCGAAGAATACATCAGAAATCTAATAAATACTGCTACGATAGAGATAAAATAGGTACGATGTAAAATGTAGTATGTTAGATAATGGTGCTAGTAGCAAGGAATAGCACTTCACCCGTGTTACAATGCGTTAAAGATGTTAATTAACGGCGCCTGTAATGTATACACACGGACACACACACAGACACACCATCAAACAATTTTATTTTTCAAAATCAATAATACGATACGCGTAATTGTGGCATTTGAGTCGTACACCTAGCATCTAGATTTTCAACAGATTCGGTCGAATGAGCTCGAAAAACAGACGGTTATCACGCAAAGTAGAAAGAAGGAGCACAGCTGAACCGAAAAAATTCGAAAAATAGGGAAATTTTTTATGAGAATAAGAATAAAAGGGGGGAAACCCCTGAACTGAGCTTCGAAATGGAAGTACGAAAATTTAGCCGGACTTACGGATTTTTCGAGAAAAAAATTCGATCGAACCATAATGGCAAACGATTTAATTAGTGTATTTTTTATTCAAGAAGAACGTTTGTATTTCAATCTGAACACAAAGGTTGGAAAATATCCAGCACCGAAACCAAAACAGAGAACCCCTGAACACAAACGATACTACTTCAATAACCGAATCAAATACCACAACCAAGTGAACAAGACCCACTGACAGACGATTGGAAAATATTCGTTCAACACTTACGTAGGTATTAAAGGTGGAGGAAGTCCCTGACCACCAGGTCGGCCCGGTGGCATAGGTGGTTGTCGTTGATCGGGTGCGGGTCGATTTGGTACAGCCGGAGCCGGACGACCGGCAGCCGGAGGTGGAGGAGGAGCTCTGGACGCGATCGACGCTGCTTGCTGAGGAGTAGGGCGTCTTCCAGCGCCGCCTGGACTTGGTGGTGATAATCTGAAATCCAAGTAGAAACGAATAAGCATTTCCGTCGACTAAAGAATGGAACAGTTGAACAAAATCACTCGTACCTCGGATTTTCCATCGTAGAAGCCAGCCAATCGTTTTTCACCGGCGGCGGTATCGGCGTCGCGACTGTGACCATCGCGACATCTCCGATAATTTTAAGAGCTTCTTTGCACGCGTGGTACATTCTCATCATTTCCTCGCGTTTCATCGCTTCTTCGGGACTTTCTTCCATCATCGAAGACTGAGCCGCGCCATCGAACAATATTCATCCACATTAGAGACACATACGTTACAAATCGAACAAAGTATCGAACTCAAAACGTCTCACCTGATCTCCGGACGCATACAGATGTGCCAGTAATTCGGCGTTGATAAAACCTTTGGAATTATTTATAATCAGGAACATAATTGTTTTCGGTACGAGATCACGGCATGTTTTCGTTACGATTTTCATATACGAATCTACCAAATTACGAATCGTTTCTACTTGGCGTTCCAGTTGCGGATCCATCGACTGCGTGCCTTCGCCAACGCCCTATACAAATATTTCCAAAATACTCGTCGTGTAAACGTAAGAAGTTCCTTTTTTTCCCCCCTCAATGTACAGAAAAAATCTACGCATGCAAACTATTCGAAGGTATCTCAGGCATCCTTTGCGGCGCTGATGGATAATTTTTGATAAGATGAACAAAGGCAGATCATAAGAAATCGTGCAATCATTTCAACGCATTCATCTGCTCAAAAATTATCGACTACGAAAAGGATCGGTGAAATGCAGTACATACAATACATACGCATGTTCAACTATTTACATATCATATAATTCATCACAAGAAACAAATTAGTGCCAAGCGAATGATCTTTTTCAATTAATTTTTTGTCACTTGGACTGCGAATAAGACGAACGAATCGATACGAACACAAAAAAGCGGGAGACCAGATAAAATGAGATTTTTTTCTTAATACAAAGTACTCGACTAACCAGGTTCGTATAAGAACTTCAACAGACACATGCATCATGATCAACTATCACTACCGGACTACCGGGTAAATATTTACGGGGACGTTTCGAAAGCCTTTTTAAAAATCTATTATATAAAGATGGAAAGAAAATAATAATAAACCAGGTAGGTAAATGGTTACAAACCTCATATGCATCCTTGATAGCAGAAATAAAACGGTATTTTGATTAATTAAGAAATTCGCAACAGACGTCAATTTTTCGGCAGATGAAAGATGAAAAAGAAAAATGAAACGGTCGTATGAATTATGAGAAGGGACCGGGTAGAATTCGTTAAAATGTAAATTATTTCTTAGACAATACACCAATTGGATCAATTGTCGAGCAACGCAATTTTCTGCCCGTACACCTGCCATAATTACGTATTCATCCCCCAAGCAAACACGCAGCACGTGATTTTTACGATTCCAACACAAATCCGTACTTACGTCTTCTCCATTAGCTTGATCGGTAGCTTTTTCTGGATATACGCCAGCTCGCAGGAAAGACGCTTTCCACGAATCCACATCATCTTGAGTTTCGCAACTCAACTCCAATTGTTTGTAATCCTGCAACGTCGAAAACGCCAATTAGAGAGGCAGTTCACTAAGAAATTGAAGAAATGAAAATGACCCGTTTTTACCTTGTACACATTTCTACCTTCCGGATTGAATAAAGCGAAAGTATGTCTACGAGACATGAATCCTTGTTCGACATCTCTCAGTTTTAAACCGTCCAGAGGTAACATATACTTTTTGTCGCGTTCCTAAGCAGAAAAACGAACATGAGTAAAATTTCGCATACGAATAAAGTACCGGACTATACATGGTATCATCAAAATCAAACTCACTTCTTCGTCCTTGTACCATGAAATACTTTCGGATGTCAGTACGAACCAATAATCGCGAGATCCTCCTTTCATAATACCCAAATTATGAATACACATGTATCCTTTTCGAATAACTTGATTTCCTAATTTGTGGCCGGTTTTGTTAGTATTTTCTGTAGACTGTTGCGCGCTGAAATTGAAATACAAGAAATAACAAATCAATCATTCAGATCACTCCATAAATAACTGGGTACAAATAGTAGATAACTAGATAAAAGGTAAGTACCTGAGATAAATCAGTAATGGTTTTTTAAAAAAAAAACAAAAACAACCCTTTGTAAAAAATAATCGATATAGTCAGAAAAACAATCGACAGTTGCGTTATTTCTTTAGTTTATGAAAAAGCATTTCTATGATAATAATTCAAAGTAGGGAACGAAAATTCTTCAGTTTTTTTGCACACAACTTACCGAATCAAACAGTTAAAATCAGTTCAAGATACATTTCAAAAAATTTCAAAAATAGCCAATACCTAAACGCATTGGCGTAAATAGGATAAAAATCAAAAGAGGGGTCATTTTTCGATTTGGGAGCAGAAGAGGTTGCTCTAAAACTCTAAAATTCGGTTTTATTCTACCATTTTTTTTTCAAAATCAACAACAAATTCCTTCTTGAAAATAACAGAACTTGGAGAAATTCTTTTTTAAAAAAACATTTCCTTTTATTTCTTCCTAAACAAAATAGTATAGATTCGGTAACCATCTTCATTTAGAATGGTGAATCTGTCTTGAAAAACTAAGGAAAAAAGGAAAACTTTTTTGAAAATTCATCATAGCTTTTTTCCAATTCTTAAAAAATCGATATATTTTCTTCTTAAATACAAGCACTCGGGAAAAATTATCTCCTCCTCTCCCCATCACCATGAATGAGGTGAAAATACATTCTTGAAGAGCAATTCTTCGTGAACTATTTCAAAGGGGCCAAATTTACCCTCTTTTTTAAAAGAAATAGATGCTTATTACTCATTTACACGAATGAAAGGAAGAAATCAAAAAATTTAAGACCTTCAACCCTAAATTTTGTAACCAAATTTCTTTTTATACGACCTCTAAAATTAAGGGTGATTTCCCAACATTAAAATTTAAAATTACACCCTCATATGACATGACCCTCAAAATTTAAATGACTGCCGTACGTAAAACAGTCTCTTTTCTCAGAAAAAATTGGTGGGACGTCCACACATTGTGCCTGTTGGAAATATCAAGAAAGATCTTCTGGAGGTGCGCATAAACAACTGATAACTCACCAACACCACGCATTTACAGCGTATATTTAATATACACAATAGTTGATTGTTTATGTGCACCTACTGAAGATTCAGTAGCTTCTACTGACTGAAGCGCTCACCCGAAAAGACCTAATATCAAGGCAATAAAATGAAAAAAAAGCACAATGAATTTGATTCATTTCAATAATCATTCGAATGAGTCGATGGAATAATTTCTTTTTTGGTTGTTGATTTTTTTTTCAAAGTTGAAGGAGTAAAAAATTGCTTATTTAAAAAGTATCTTTCTGTCGATTCAAAAAAAAAAAATCTCCTTTCATTTGAATACCAATTGAGAGGGAGGGTGGGAGGGGAAAGGGAGGAGAATAAATTTGTAAACGTCTCGTTAGAACGCCTCTGCCTAAATCATCTTTACACAACAGCTCATATCTCAAATTTTTTTTAGTTAGCGAATGCTATAAAACTTCACTACATCGTCAGTCGATTAGTCTATCCCCAAAAAAGCCACCACGCTTGAAGCAACACGAAAAGAAGTCCAGGGAGCCGGGTAGTATCGATTTGATGAACTTCTTACATTCGTTTTGTCCCCTAAAATATAAGTTCCAAAGTTCAACGAGATATATCAAGTTATCACGTCAACGGAATGAGTTACAAAAATCTTCTACAACGTTGTTGCCAGAGAAAAAAAAAGGTGAACGAAATCCAAACAAAAAAAGAAACCGTATTAGAAAAAAAAAAATCGCAAAATGTTGAGGAAAATAGAAAATACACCAACACATACGTAATATGTAAACATTTTAACAATACCAATCGGGTAATGAAAAAAAAATAAACACACGACTCTAGCATTATAAAGGAAAGGCAATACGGATGAGGTGATGGATGAAAAAAAAAAAGGAGAACAAATTACCGATAAACATGACCTTCTTCTTTAGCGGACCATAAGCTGCAACAACCAATATTCAATCAGGGTATTTTTTTTTTTTTTTGTTCTTACGAATTAGAATAGCGCTGGTAAGTATATAAAATATAACGAGAGCAACGTGGAACCGGATAATTTTCGAATCGAAAAGTATGCAGACGCAGGAGAGTGCTAAAACGGCGCATTTTCGCTCGTTACTCACTTGGCAAATCCAATGAAATCTTCGTGATTGGTGTTCATGTAGGCTAATTCGCAATCGATCAGCATGATTAGCTGTTCTTTGCATAACTGTTCGCGTTCGCGAATATGGGTCGTGATAATTCGTTCGGTTTCTTCTCTGAGACGTGGATATCTGTTCATCTGCAACGAAGAAACGAAGCACGAATGTATTTCGATTAGAAATTGTAACTTTTGGATGCAGAATTTCGAAGAAAGTGGACTTACTTTATCGGTGCAAACTCGTACCACGTTACACAACTCGGAGACTACTAAATCGACGCATTTCAAGCTAGGTTCTTTGAGCCTGGATATTTGTTTTTTGACAATAGCTTCGAAGGCCATATCGGGTGTGAACAAACCCACTCTGATACCATGAATGTTTCGGATAGCGAACGCGATCTCTCTGCGCAACTCTTTCTCGTCGAACTCCATTTTAACAATTTCGAACGGGAAACGTTCGTGGAAAATACGATTAATTTTAGCACCGCCGGATAGTTCGTTTGTGTTGATTTGCGCAGAACCAGATCCTTCGATCGTTCTTTCAAAATCGGATTGCAATTGCTGGATCATCCTGTCGAGCAATGCGATCCAGTTAGCTATGTAATGAGGGATCGAAGACGAAAAATTGCATACTTACTGTAGCATAGCTTTCGTTTTCACAGCTGGATCATCTGGTCTGAAGTACTTGAATTGATCCACATCTTTTTCCAAGGTTAATAATTGTTTCTGAAATTGAAAAACTGAATTAAAAACGAACAAAAAAACATTTGCCACTAGAAAATATGAAGTCGAATTGTTTTGCACTGATAATAAAACAGGAACACGTAATGCAACTGGGAACATTTTAAATCAAGCAGCTAAATCTCATCAAATTTCGATTCGTAGGTGTTTATTCAATCTCTGAATTTCAGGGGGTGTTTCTCTCAAATTCAGAAAAATTGCCCCTCCTCAAAAGCAAATACGCTATATTCGTTCAAAAAAATGAATAATATCAACCCAGTATCAAGGAATTCTACTTGATAGAATATACCTCATTCGTGAATTTTTGAAGAGAAAAAAATTTCAAGACGAGAGATACGAGAAAAACTTACTTGTAACTTGTCTCTAAGGCCAGGTAACGTATCTCGAATATGATTAGTCAACTGCTGATTTAAAACTCTTTGTAGGTATGGTGTTCCTAATTTATCTGCCATGTGTCGGTACGCCGGATGACTGCAAAAGAGACAAAATCGAATGAACATTTTTTTACACCAATTAAGATAATATTTCATCTAAACCCTGAAATTTGGACAACGCTTGGCGTCGCACCGCAGCCTTATATAAGATCAAAGTACCCGCACATAAAGGTACTCGCAAGGGACCGTAGCGCCGAGCCGGCAAATGGTAATTGATGGCAAACAAAACATACCTGAGGAAAAATTTTCTTTCGGCTGCCAAAGCTGCTTTGATGTCTTTACGTCCATCGATATCTTTCTGACTTCTATTTACTACGCCTACATAGCCTCTACGTAAAGGTAACAGTTTATTTTCTAAAATTTCACGAGCATCTGTTCCTTCGTCCATTAAATCTAATTTCGTAATAACGCCGATCGTTCGAACGCCTAAAATAAATCCCGGTCAGATATTAATATCGAGACCAATTTTATTTTCGTACCAAAAATAAATCAATATAAAACGAGCCGAGCCGCTACAGATGTATTTTTAATTGAAAATTTGTATTATAGGTAGGTAGCTACAGCTATAGGCACTACGTTGTACATATGAACGCCAACAAGCATCCAACAAGAAAGCAAATGGAAGAAAAATTTACGCAATAAAATCATATTTCATGTACATTCATCCTCTGGGTATCTCAACACGAGTAGGTACATCTACATCACCGCAGATCGAAAAAAGTATCTTCTGAGGTAATTTTTTTTGAAATGAGAACCCCTCAAAATAGTCTAAAGACAGACAAAGCCAGAAAATGAGAAAACTCAAACAAAATCCTGAAAATATGCGATTCGAATTCCTTTCCTTACGCCTCCGTATATCATTGCTGTTCAAGTTCAAATTACACACCATTTGAATTTGACACTTTTTGGTTACGTGAGAATAATTTTTGATGACTTTATACATTAAGTATAAAATTTTTTTTACAACTAAGCGATTTAAAATTCGTGGAAATCAAAAATCATAAAATTCGCAATCTGCAACTTTTACCCTTTGTTAAGAGCAAAACGTAGCATACAATTTCAAGGTCAAAAGTTTAGGAAAGCGCAAAAATTCAAATTCGCGTCTTTAGGAAAAGGATCCATCGAGCTCTCAACAAGCATTTCTCAAAAGCGACAAGCTGTATTTTAATCCAAAAATTATCCCATTTCGAGGTCCTCTTGCTGCTTCGTTCTCCTTCAAGCTGAAAATTTCAACATTTCTCCACAGATTCTGCACCTCCAGTGAACTACCTTACCAATTTTAATTGAAATCCTGAATTTTTCAATTGCGAAAATTTTCCTCCTTTTCAGCAGCAGCCCTACACCAACATGCATCTCATCTCCGATTTTGCATTTTCAAAATCCGAACGGATAAGTTTCAATTCAAAATGAGGATGTTTCCAAGTACAATTTTTTTCACCACACGTATGTACTTTCGAGAAATATTGCCTCAATAACGCTCGTGCTCAAAATAATCGTCAAAAGTCATAGAAGAGTGTAGCTTGTCTTTGTCATTTCGTCTTCAACGAGTTAATCGTATACATGACCTTTTTTCTAGCTAATTACGACCTACTGTACAAGTAAGGCTGCTGCTGTCATGAATATTTTTTCCATATACTACAAATAGTTTTTTTCCACAAAAAGCAACACGCACCGATATAATATGCTATACAAAAAAAAAAAAAACAGAAAAGCAGCGTACCATTTCACGTTCCATTTAAACATGTATTAACAAATCAAAAAAAAGTGGTACGATGAATAGGTAAATGTGTAAATGACACTTGCTTACCAAATTGTATTGTATGCGTGCGTATTAAGAATATTCGGTACCGAGACCTACTACCTATGTCTGATTTTTTTTTTTCAATCTAAATGTTCAAGGCATTTTACACGATTCAAAATATCATGGAAAATTATTTTCTAACAAAAAATTTTAAAATTAGCCAATTTGTAAAACAATTGAAATAAATTCAAATTTTATAGATTTGACTCTACATCAAATGAATGATAATTTATCCGAGAGACTTTGAGGATTTGATGAAAAGTAAAAATAGAGACAAAAGAAGACACCTATACTTCGCGGGTCAATACCACATAAAATGCATAAATTAAAAAAACTGATAACAGTTTCACAAAAATCTTTCATAGGTACTTTTAAAAAATGGAAAATTCTGATTCCAAAAAAATAATTTAATAGTTCGATTGTTGAAAATAAAACTCGCTACTGATAAAATTCTGATCTAAATCGCAATCGTTGAAAAACTAGAATACAATTTTTGGCGCTGCAATCCTTTGGAAAAAGAGGAGAAAGAGAATAAACAGATGATGATGGCTATGATGATAAAAGTTCATTTTCAATTCAATGAGTGAAGAGATTCTTACCAATTTTTTGAGTTAAAAAACTTGAATAGAATTTCGATTAAAGATCTACTATGATATGAACTAATTTCGATTTTTGTATTCCATTGAGAAAAATCTCACTTCAGCACAATATTGATCCTATTATGAAATCCTCAAACCCAAAGATAACAATCAAACTCGAAACATAGTCTGGTGTATACTGTACAGCGAAATACAAAGAAAAATATTAGTGGACATGTGGCGAACACGAACTCGTGATAGGTTCATTAACACCCACTAAAAGAAAATTATCACTTTTTATCCCCTCTTCGTGAGCAATTTTATACAGAATAGCGGAAACGTGTGTTTTGGTGTAGGTAAATGAACGTCTGTCTGCTCTTTACTTGGTAACTCGGAACCCAATCCGTTAATACACTCAGACGGACAGACACCCATACATATAGTCACATTACGAAAAAACGTATGTAGGCAGAGGCACTAGGCAGTACAATACATACGATACGTGTATAGATACATATTTAGATAGGAAAGGAAGCGAGAAAATGTGATTCGAATACTTTATGCTTATGCATAAAGCTCGAAAAACATGCAACGCATAGCTATCAGCCAATATCGCATATCGCAACGAATCGAGCAACCCAAACAAGGACGAAGACAGAAGTATTTATGATCTCTAAATGAGTCCATTTTCAGCTTATATGTAGCAGTCATCTATTCGCCAGGCCCAAAACACATGATTTTGGTTCTGCTCGAAATATTGTACTTAAAATTGGGAGAGAGGAGGTAAAACAGGAACCACACGATTCTGACATTTCTATCCATTCCAGCATCTTCCAAAAATGGATATGTAGTTTTTGAATATACACCAAAAAGCATATAAAGAAACAACTGAGATGGAAGACCACTGGCCCAAAATGAACTATTTGACCTCCACAAGAAACCTATGAACAAACACTATAGACCTCCCTTGACCATGATTTCCTATGCTTATGCTAAATTCTTTACTGAGAAGTTATTTTCCATTCACTGAATACTTCCCAAAGCTTTTTCCATTGATCAAAACTTGGGTTGCAAAAATAAGAGAAGAAAATTGTAAGTAAAAATTAGTAGCAACAAAATCGCGTTGTTAATCACAATAGGCATTATTCTAAAAGGTTACACGCTTGATCCAGTAATGAATCATTCAAATCTCATACTCGATCGATTTTTTTTGTTTTCGTTCAAATAAAGAAATGAAATGAAAATGTCCATAGAATTAGATTTCAAGAGAAAAAAAAGAGTAAGTAAACCGTACCTCCACACCAGGCGTAATACAAAACAAGCACAAACCTTGAGGATCAACATCTTTAGCAATTTTCAAAGCATCGCTATTGGCTAAATCCGAATTAGCCGGTGTTATCGCGAGAATGATGCAATTTTCACGTTTCACGAATTGCATTATCATATTTCTAATTTGCATCTCGATATCTGGCGGCTGATCACCTATAGGAACTTTAGTTAAACCTGGTAGATCTATTAGCGTTAAATTCAGTACTGAAAAAAGAAAAAATCAAGCAATACTACGCTATTACTACACATTACAGCGTATCCGCTATTCGGAAAAATGAAAATAACAAAAGCAATATAAAAAATGAAATATAAAAAAAAAAAACTCGCTTAAATACATAATACGAACGAAACTGTTCGAGGCATGGGTAAAAAAATATACGCAAAGATGAGGTGAAAAATTGAAAATGTACCAAATGATCAGACTCGAGTCTATGATATTCGTGCATCTATTGTTTTTTGCTAGGGAAGCATTCTGCCAAAAAATAAATAGATAAGCTCATCGATCTAGGAGGCTACGGACTCGTGATGAAAAGTGCAACTGTAAATTGCACGAAACGATGCACTGTACCGTCGGGGTCTACTTGTTTGGCGATTTGTAGAGCATCTGAAGTAGCCAAATCTGTATTGGCGGGTGTTACCGCCAAAATAAGACACGTTTCTTTGGTGATGAATTGAAACAGCATGTCTTTAATTTGTACTTCGATATCTGGCGGTTGGTCACCAACTGGTACTTTGGTCAAGCCGGGTAAATCGATCAACGTTATGTTCAATACTAAACGTGCCAGACACATACACAAAATCCAATCGTCATCACAATCGAATTTAAGAAATTCGAATAACAAATACATCGATTGAGATTGAGATTGTCAGAAATTTTGAAATTCCAACAGCTATCACATTTTTACTTCCTTTCCCGAATCAAATTGTCATAAGTATTTAGAATTTCCGAACAATAAATTATTTGATGAAATAATAGAAGAATCATCTAATCGTTAATAAAACATAAACAACAATAAACCTACCATTGGGCGAGTATACTCTTAAATTGATGGGAATATTGGAAATTCCTTTATTACTTCCGGTAACTCTATCAGTTTCAGCTTCGATTTCTCTTCGGATTTCATCGAAATCCATGAATTTTTTACCTTTGCAATGTAAAAATTCTCCATATTCTGAAAATACAATTTGAAAAAAATTATTATTTCAATTCGATTAGCGATAAGTCATAATGAAAAATTCCATTTGATGGAGTAATCCACGATTGGTAATTTATATTTAAATCTAGTGTAAATGTAAAATAAACTGCTTAGTGCTTAGGTGCCAACACTGAACATTTAGACCAAGTACCAACATATCATGGATTCATGATCATGACATTATTTTAGTAGAGTCCCTGAATCTTTCATTTTGTTCATTTTTTACTTCTAATTTTTCATAATTTAAAAAAATAGAAATCCTAATGATATTCTGAGTGAAAGACTGCATTTTGAACGACGAATAAAAAATAATGTAGTCTCACAGCTTTATGATTTGTATTATTTTACGTAAACACATTTTGATCGTTTCTAACGTTTGAACCGAGAGAAATGGAATATTCAACTGCGAAGACGAAATATCACCCCTGCGTCCTAACAAGAAATTTAAAACCTCGCAAAAATTAATTACTTTTAATTGGCGTAGCTCAATTAACCTTATGTACACCGTAGGAACAACTACCACCTTTCAACCTCAGTAATGTGTACATTTAGCTGTATACAGCCAGATTCGCGCCATAAAAGTAATTCCCTCGAAACAATAGAGCATTCTGTAACGCTCCATTAAAAAAGAAGCGAGCTAAAAAAGCAACTTGGACAGATTTTCCAATTTAGACGAACCACACAAGACAACGCGTTCTTTTTTTTCCATCGCGAAATAACATCTTCGGATGAAAACTTCACCATTGAGAAAATTCCACACTCTGCGCAAGAATTGTGCATTTTCTTTTCAACGTTTTTTCCTTGAAATTTTTTTTCGTATTGAAAATTTTTTTTCAAAAAGAAAAAATTTGAGCTTTGCACTTATTTTATTTGAGAGGTGTTTTCACCTTCAGGAACATCAAACAATTTTGTATTTGAATTTCTCCATTTCTCCAGAAATTATGCCATGTTTAAATTTCTTAATGTATATAAACTTCCAGTAGACCAACTCTTTTTTTTTTATGTTTTGACTCCTCTTTTAGAATATCTCTCAAAAAATGACCATCATCAATGTCATGCCCCCCCCCCCCCCCCACAACAATACCTAGCTTCGCGCCCGAATATGATAAAAAAAAAATTTAATGTTCTTCAATTTTGTCAGTTTTCAAATGTTGTCCGGTATAAAACGACGAGCAGAATTTCAAGACATAAACTGGTTGACGGATTCGAAAACGTATTGATTCCGAATGATAAAAAAGCCATTATTTTTTTTATTCAACAAAAATTGGAATAGAAAGGTTCAAAATGATTAAATACTGTCTGAAATAATTTTCCAATTTTTTTCCAAGATAATCAAGTAAAACTGCGAAACATGAAAAAGTAGAGAAAAAGCAGAAACCGAACACATTCAGCAATCCGTCCACAAATTTTTCATTATTATGCTGTATAATACAGTGCATAAATATATCAATTACACAAGAGATTCAACCAGTAAAAATACGTTTCAGCTTTTTAAAGGAATCGTTTTCCTTCGCCACAATCACTAGTCAGGTAATCAGTAATCAGTCACAGAGGAAATTTCAAAAATACACAGCATATTGAAATCATTCAGTCGATACTTCGCAGTATAGATTCACACATCAAATAAAAATTTGAACACTACAAAGTTAGTGTAGGTATAAAATTGGCATTTGAAGAGTTCAGCTGGAAACTGTTCTTTTTACTCTATTAGAATCCCTCACAAATGTTCCATTCAAAAATTACTGATACTAATTTAGATAATTATGTCAAATAAATTGTAAGTAAATGAAGTAGGTATAAAACGTTTTGATCACATACCGACTGTACTTTGGATCAATTGCAAAATCAACGGTCTCCTGGTTACGATTCCAGAACCACGGGGTAAAAAATCTCTGTAAAAATAAAACAATTAAGATCAAATTAATGCACATACGTAGATCATAAACAATAATATGCTAGGCGTAAAATGAAAATTTGGCGAATAATTACAAACAAACAGTTCTGTTGACAAAACAATCTATCTAAATTGTTTACTACAAAATGAGATAAAAAATGGTCACATTCAATATTCCATTTTAACAACTGATATAAGCGATAGAGAAACAATATGATGTACATTTTTCTGTTTTCAAGTATTATCAATCTGGTTCGTTTTGAATAGCGTACCAAAATTTAGTCGAGTGCCATGAAGCCATGATTCATTCAAGTGAGTCAATTCGTATTTGTTGAGAAATTCTTCCAACTTGCATACGATTATTAATACAGGCATTACTTCGATTTACACACTATTCGACAGTTTTTCTCACTAACTTGCTAATTATTATGAGAAAAAACACGTATCAACATGGAATAGCGAAACGAAAATAACTAACAGCATTCTGTTTTCATATTTCAGTAGACTTTTTAGAACTGAAGCGGAGGGGATAACGAACGGATACATTAACATATTAATTCAAGCCTACGAATAAATTAGGTATTTAATACGAATCAAAATCATTTCGTAATGAGACTATGAAAACCGTAAACTGAATCACTCATCCACGTTACCAATAGATTCAAGACCTGCTTTGAGTAAAACGAACACCAGTGAGTGGCGTAAAATTCCAATCAGAGGGTAAAATTGGTTCTTTAAGGTCAGAAGTTGTCCAAATTCTTGAATAAGAAAAAACTGACGAATTGTGAAGATAAAAATTGCAGATGAATAACAAAGTCGAATAATTAGGTGTATTCTCAAGGATAACTTCTCATCATTTTCTTCACAATCATCATCATCATCATCATCATCATCATCATCACCACCACCAGACCCGTATTACCATTTCCGCGTAAAAAGAAAAAAAAAAGATTGGCGCAGAAAATGTAACGAAAGATGATTCTTTCAAGTGAAGATTATTGAATACGAAGAGTGAAACATTTACCATGGGTTAGGTAAGGTTACGATTACAAATGAACAAATATACACACCTGCCAACGAAGTTTTCTAATACGGAACTTTTTCCAGCACTTTGACCACCAACGACTGCAATCTGAGGAAGATCCAATTGCATATGCACTCCGAGCTGAGTGAATGCATCTTGCAGTTTGTTCACAATTGGAATTAACTGCTCTAAACCTGGATTTCCAGCCATGTTAGAGGCGGGTAATTGTAACAGTTATTTCAATTCATTCGCACCAACAATTCTTAATCACTTAAAACAACATGACTGATCTACACATACGAACGGTTTCGATACAACGTGAATGTTTTACAACGAACTAATTTTCAGAAAATATTAAAATACAATCGAAAGAAACAAACTAAACTTTTCTCATCGAGATTACGAACAGTAACAAATAGAATAGACAAACACAACGTACTGCGAGGAGTAAGGATTTTCACTGACTCGATGTTATTAAAATTCCAATACACAGATAAATTATACCAGAACAATTTGATTTCCGAGCGCTATCTGCAGATTTTACTTTACAAATGATTTTTAAAAAATTGTAATTTATTTTTTTTAAAAAATGATTTTTTCAATCGATAGAATTTTTATTTACAATTTCAACTTTTAAATTTCTAGATTGACTGTAATTCAGAAAATATTTTGATCAATAATGGTTCAAAAAAAAATCTATATGTCAAATTCAATTTTAAAAGAATTTACGCGATTTTTGACTATTTTGCAGGGACGAAAAATTGAATTCCTGTCAGTTATCCTGTTCCTGTTATCCCATTACTTCTCGTACTGCCCCTCGTCATTCATAAAAATTTTTCTTGAATCTCGAAAGAAATCAATTGGACTACTACAAAAAATTACTTGTATTTTACGTTTACACTATTGAGTCCTGTTTCCTGCTTCACATTATTTATCCTAGATAGTCGCGTCTTTTAAAAAATCAATACCTATTATAAACCTCAATTTCACTTCATACTATTGTGCTTAACCAAAATGTAAAAGTCTCGTCAAAATTTTTAGGTATTATTTTGTTCGAGGGTTTTTACAGTCCCACTTTTTTTCCATACACAATCATAGCATAATGCATTAACCAGTGATACAAAGTAGATAGCTATTAGGCATCATCGAACACAAACTCTCTTCAAAATCCTGTACTTAATCTAAATAATTTCAAATATGAAAATAAAAATGAAAATAGTTTAAAATTTCTGTTAAATGACGGTTCAAATTTTTGGGGTCAGCTGGTCAGCTGTTACCTGCTACAACATGAAATCATCCCACAACCTATTTTTTTGACGTAACTTCACCTAAAACCTCACCATTCATCATGTTTCAGCTTAAATACATTTTGAAAAGTAAATAAGTTCGAGCTTGAGAACTTGCGCAGCTTAGTTTTGGAAAGTAGATCATGTTGATATTTACGGTTACATTTTTACGCGTTATACTAGGTACCCATAGCAAAATATTGATTAAAACTTCAAGTAATAATAACATGAAACGGTCTAATATAGTACAACACTGCTCCAGTTTTCAACAGGGTGAATTTTGAACATTTTTTTGCACCCATGCAAGTAAGTTAAGTGGTGTAAAGTTGCTCCAACTATTTATTCCTTGCTTTTCTTAGAAACAATCGATTCTCATTTAAAGAAACAAAAAATTCCTAAACGAAAGAATTTCCTGGTAGAGAGAAAGTCAATTTGGCGTCCCGCATTTACTTCGTACACTCAAAAATTCAAATTCAATTTTTAATTGAAAAAAAAATGGCCCAGTTTTTCAAAAAATCCATGTAGGTTTTCGTGATGACCTTGACCGTATAATTTCGCTACATCAGTTATCTGAAGGAGACCACATAAGGCCACCAACACAGCTGAGCGAACCAACCACCCCCTATATTATCTATGTTTGTTCCCGGATCATTCTTTCCGAACTTACACTCTTTGTCGGATCAATAATAAAAGAAAACAACGCCGAATGTAGGAAGGAGGGGTATATAATTATCTACATCTGCATATTAATTGCGTTGAATTTTGGTCTTTTCATTACCGATCGACTGGTATTTGAAATATAAAATGAGTACTTTGTCTTTAGAATTTTAATTCGACGATAAATAATGTCTCGTAAGTAATTTTCAACTAAAATTTTTGAAAGTTAGCTGGAGTCGTGAGAAAAAATGCATTAACAGGGCTTCATGTTGAGAATTGCTTGAGCACGTTGAGTTGATATTTCCTTTTTGTCCATAGTATTTTACGTGAAAATAAAATCGAGAAATTAAAATGTAAAAGACTTGAAGCATATTTTAAGAAATAACTTCCAAAAAAAAAAGTTTTAAACAAAACTTATGCATTAAAAAAAAATTATTTACAATAATTTCAATTTTGGAGATATAATTTAGTACATCCTAATTCCTAGTCAACTTCATGTCAGAATTTCTAAAAAATATTCCTATATTGGAAAGATTTAGGGCAAAGAAGTTTTGAAATTTGGGCCAGCAGGTAACGCACTTTTTGATGAAATCAAATAAAATAATTTTTGAAGGTAAAATTAACGATTTTTTTGAAATCATAGTTTTAACTAGTCGCGTAAAATATTGATCTTAAAATTCATACTATGTGCGTAATTTGAGGCAGAAAAGGCTCGATAAAAAAAAAATTCGTCTTTAGGTAATTTTAAAACAAGTATCGTTAATTAATTTAGGTACCATATGGAGCAGAATCAAAGAAACGTTAAATTTAAATATTATTCTTTCAAATTTTTCTGGTCAAAATAGTTATGTAATTATTGACACCCGAGTGCAAATTACAAAACAATAAAAAAAAGTCTCACCAAACAAATAATATTATACACAATATCTTCTTCAACAATAATCACAGACATATTATTATTAAATATGTATTACAAAATGAAGGTTTTACCGAGTGACCGACATCGATCTTTTAGTATAAAAGATCGATGGTGCCCGATCGTTTCTGAATCTCTTTACGTACAGTTGTTATTTGCTATCAAACATGAAGGTAAAAAAACACGGAGATTGAACATAATTGGACATTCTACTAGGCTGAAGACGAAAGACAACATACAACAAAGTATATTGAGAAGCTCGAATAATTGCTATATAATGGTAAATACTATGTTATTCAAGGCTCATTTACACTGGCACTGAATTTGTCATTGAAAACGTAGTTCAACTTTTCACTGACTATTTTAGGGTCACTATAATTGAGCCTTTAGTAGATCAAACATTCATTGATATTCAAAGGATAATGGCGCAGCATCAAATTTTTTTTTAACATTTAATTTAAATCAGCTCACTAATTTGGTTGGTATAACTGAATCGCGGTTCAACGTTCAGCTACCTTCTCAGTTTGGAAAGACCGTTATAATATTGAAAAAAGGACAATTAAATGGTTAAAAAAATTAATAAACGGACAGATATAAAAATAAATAAAGTGTCCGTAAATAAATTTAACATGTATTTATATTTACCAAAAAATCGAACATTGAAAACGACTTCTAAATTCATAAATTGCGATTAAAATATTATAAAACTTGATCGAGTTTCATACTTAATTGAAATTGTTTCCAAAACACGAATTTGCCGGATCAGGGGAATAAAATTATTATAAGAAATAAGGAGTTTTTGTTTTCTCCGGTATAACTCGATTTGCGTTGGGCACAGCATTAAATATTAAAGGTTCTTTGTCGTCAACTGTCTTGAAAGCCAATATTGAAGCGACATTACCACAGCGATAACAATAATTCGGAGCAGACCATACCGTGACCAATTTATCGTTAAACATATATTTGAATCCTGGAAAATAATTCGATGAAGATTTTTTCACAAAAGCCGGCGTTTTTTATTCATGGTACCATACCTTCATGAACCAATTGGTGAGCTCGACAAATCAACTTCAAGTTATTTATTTCCATAAATTTTTGAGTGACCGATTCACCAAATAACCATCCAGCGCCTCTAGGACTTACAGCAAAATTGTCAACTTCTTCTGGATCAGACCATACGAGATCACAAAAGGCACCTGTATGTCGGTTAAATAATAAATATGTAACATATGAACTCATTACAAATGTATGCACTACGTAATATACTTATATCTATGATTAAAGTTTACCAAAATTTACCTTTGTAAGGTATTTCTTGATTACGTTCAATACTTCTTATTTGATCCAAAGTCTGTAAATCTGGAGATAGGCCACCATGAACGCAAAATACCTGGTTATCGATGATCTATAAAAGAAATTAACGTATTTTTCGAAATCAATTCGTTGTTTCACTGTCGGTTAATTGGAAAAAGAATACTCACAGCAGCTAATGCTAAGAAATCAAATACTTTACAACAATACTTCCATGCATTGATATTACCATATTTTGTCTGACACTCATCTGCAACCAAAAATGATAATTACTTCAGAACAGTATTCATATGAGACAACTTTCTCTAATAACATTTTATAAATTTTACCATAAAATCCATAAACTTGAGTAATCTGACGCGATTCATGATTACCTCTGAGTAAAGTAATTCTATCGGGCCATTTCACTTTCAACGTTAACAATCTAGTGAATGACTCTAAACTGAAATAACCTCTGTCAACGAAGTCTCCCATAAAGATATAATTCGTATTGGGAACTTGACCGCCAGTTCTGAATAATTCTTCGAGATCGTAGAACTACGCATTGATACAAATAAAAAGAATGTGAATTACAGATTGTACATATAAATGATCGAAGCGGTGTTAGTACCTGTCCATGAATATCCCCGCAAACAGTCACTGGAGTTGAGACAGGTTGGATATTTGATTCCTCTAATAGTAGCTCTATTACCATATTACATAGCTTCTGTAAACAAAAGAGAAAATTAAAATAAATATACTTTAAGAAATACATATCAATTAAGACGAGATGAAATCAGTACATTGAGATATTTTTAAATTTCAATTACAGACAACGTAGAAGGCAAGAAAATTTGTTCAACACAAAGTGCATTGAAAAAACTCACTTTTAAATCGTTTTCGGGCAAATATTTGCACTGCTTAGCAATGTCTATCCATTTGTCGATTTCAGACATGATTGGAATTCAAATTGGACTGCCGGAATCAATAGTAACGTTAAGGCACTAGTTACGAAGTTTGCTTCATTATCAAACAATTACTGCAAATTGTTTATGAAAATAGTAATCACACAAATAAAATTATTTCATAACACTTCACTATTGAAACAACGGTATTACCTATCCATCACTATCGATTCAAACGTATTAAACGCATTCTTCTCAAATTTCAAAAAATGACAATCTACTTCTACATCAAAAATCAAAAATTCTAAACTTCAGAAATCGATTTGATCAGATTTTGATCACTCTTTTCTTCCCTATCCCTTGTCTCTTCTCTTCTTCTCTCTTTGAATTTCCAAATATCATGGAACCCTCAAATGTAAACTGGATCCATGAAACATCAAACAATCCCGCCAATCCGCGAAGGTTCACTCCATTTTTATGATTCACATCTTTGATTTTACAATGTCTGTGATTTTTATCAATTTAATGTTGAAATCAAAACAATGTGTTGAAATGTCAGATATTTCGCGGTTACTACCTCAAAAAAAGTTGGAACTGTTATTTCTATGCCTAAACAATTTAAATATTTGGTAAATGAATACATTTTTTACTACTATGATCGCAGAAAACATGAATCCCTCCCATTTTAATACGCAAGCAAAGACATTTCACACTAACTAAACAACAACGATCGGAACGATCTACGCATTATGTAAGTTTATGTAAGTTTGGACTATTTTCATTTCTTCTCAACCCCTTTTACAAAATGGTTTTTTGATCATATTTCCAACTAGTTCTAATTATTCTCAATGTTTCCTTAATTATAGTGATTCACGCAAAAAGCCGAAGAAATGGTATTGCAGTTTGTTACACAAGCCCTGAGGTAAATATTGATCAGACAATTATACAGCTAGACGACTAATTTCTGAATTTTGATTTTATATTTTGTATTAGAGGTGCGGAGGAACTGAAACATAGAATTTTACGCTCAACGGATTTGCTGAACGATAATGACGCTCTCATTGCTAGGCTACAGTTACAAGTACATATAATTTGTTTTGTGGTATGTTAGTTGTTATATCGCAGCACGTCTTTGAATTGGTTATGTATGTTACAGAAAATATATCAACAAGTTTTAATCTTAGACTTGGAGTACGCTATAAATAAGAAAATTGAGCAAGATTTATGGAATTTAGGCTTCAAAAATTATATAGACGTTTTGCAGAAACTCGTGAAGGATAAGAAAGTTGGTATTTCTGGAAATTTATATTTCTCTACGTGTAGTTCCTCATTATTTTTTGCATCTTAGAATCCGAAGCGAAGTGAATGCCAAGGACTATTGAATATATGTTTGGAATCTGCAAGTGGGTTTTATCTGATATTATTAGAAGAGATTTGCGTCACCTTCAACGTTAGTTTGCCATTCCCTAGGTAATTTGTTTTAACAAATGTCTCTAATTAATTCCCGAGATGTATATACCAGTGAATGATTAATTTCAGTTACCGAAAATACACATATTTGCAATCTAATTCGAGAAAGCCGCACATCGATACTTTGATCAAACAACCACAGAAAAGCTCCTGTTATTACATTTGTCAACATTGTTTAGTCCATTTAGGAGACATAGCTCGTTACAAATTTCGTTGTAAACAAGCCGAGATTTTTTATAGGTATGTGTTCCCCTCTTCTGCTGAACAAATGTTTGCAGAAAAATACCTAACGACTGGGTGATTTACAGAAATGCCATAATTCTAAGCCCTTCAAGTGGACAACCTTACAACCAGTTGGCTCTTTTAGAAACTAGTCGGGGAGATAGACTAGCTACCGTATTTTATTATGTTCGAAGCATCGCAGTTAGAAATCCATTTCCAGCCGCTACTTCCAATCTCGCATTAACCCTAAATAAAGCTAATGTAGCTGGCGAGTATGTCTAGCAATTTCATTTTGGATGAATTGAATTCTTTTTCCAATTAATGTTGGATTTGATTTATTTTAGTTGGGATACGGAAAGTAAAACTGTGTTATCTTCCAACGAATTTATAACGTTATTTTTAAAAGTGCACGCATTATTGCATTTATCGACTGATATTTTACCTTGCGCCACGTACGTTCGTATATTGTCAACTTCATTGACTGCTCATGTCGCCACTGAATCATTCACTTCGGTTAATCTAGTTCAGGTTTGTTGGCTATTCCTTTCCATTTAAATTATCGAGTATTTATGCGTTTAAACAAAGGACTAATTTTTTGTTGCTAGATGATGGTGATCAACATGTTCGCTTATTTCAATGTGAATAACGAAGGTGGAAATGTTGTCGACGAAAATCAATTGACTGCTGATGAAAAGTTTACCAAAACGTTATTAGTGGAGTTGATAGCTGGTTCATTAAATGCGTTTTTGTTACCCATTTACACTTATAAACAAGAAGACAGTTTACTTCAATATTTCGCTTTACCAGCAAGTAAAAGAACGATTTTCTGTTATATTTTTAAACCGTAATTAATGAGTGATCTTAGTTTTCTAATTCACTTTAATGTGTTTCGCAGTTAAAATTACCCTAGATTGGCTTCGTCTTCACCCGTGCGTTTTGGACGAACAAGGTTTTGTGAATAGGTTACAAATATGGCCAGCTCTTTGTAAATTAATTAACGATTTAGAACCTTTATTGAAATCGTTTGTTCACGAGAAGTGTGAGTAGAAGTGAAATCAATTATGATCAATATTACAATAATTTTGTGATTCACATTTTTATTTGATTTCAGATAAAAACGTTACTCTTCCAGAGGAACAAGATTTGCAAGGATTTATTCCCTTACAAAGCGCTATCCCGGAATTCAGGTAAATTAATCAGTTTATGAGGCTGCCGTGCTTTTTTTCTTTTTTGTCTGCTCATTTCATGTAGCAACAAAATTGAGTAACCGCTTTTAATTCGTAATGTAAAAATCGCCAGGTATTGTGATAATGAAGTAGATCTGGACAATTTGAGTAAATTGAGAGCTTACCGGATTCAACATTTTGCCACGTGGTTAGCCAACGAGACGCGTTTTTCGTTGATAAAATTATGGTAAATTTCATTTACAAATATTTTCGTTGAGTTTGATAATTTAACCAAAGCATTTCACTCGTTGTACAGTAAATCGGAAACTGGAGAAACGAAATTTGAAGCTACAATTAGTGGAGTACAGTCGTCAAATGAACTGATCATTCAGCAGCTGGAAGAGCTGTTGCAAAACGATTGCAGTATCAAAGAAGATATACAGAATAGCAATGTCAACGAGGCTGAAAAATTCGTTGCTGCTGATTTGAATACTACAGCGGCGATCAATTTGGCCAATAATGTTGCTAGTTCTACAAGTCAGTTAAATTATTTAAATAATGAGTCTTATTTTTTATCTGTAGTAATGCATTGTTCATCTATTTTAGAAACTTTCAATAAGAAAAATAAAAAGTCTGGGATATTGAAAACGCAAAGTTTTCTTGATAAAAAAAAAGAAGACACTGGTAATGAAAACAAGAAAAATCCTCGAAAGAATATCGCTTTGCAAACCATCTTAAAACGAAATCAAGAACAAGAGCATAAACAGGTCGGTGTGTATAGTTTCATGTGCGCGAAGTTTGAAGTTTGCCCGAAAGAAAGTATAAGTATTGAACATCAGCGTTCTCAACAGGTCACTTTTAAAACACCATCGCCGAGTTTATCTACCTGCAGCGATAATCAAGACTCGATTTCACCATCATTAAATCATTCGCAACTATGGCCATCGAACATATCTACGAATAATCAAGCATCTATACAACCTGCAGCTCATTCGATGTTTATATCATCGTTTTCGGGGGCTTTTCCAGATCCATTTAGATCTTTACCGTCGCGTGATTTAAATCTTTCTCATACCACTGCAGTTCCACCTCAACCAAATTTAAATTTCAATAAAAGTACTCCATTCTACACATCCAATATGAACTCCTCTGAACAGCTCAATTTCTCCCCCGTTTCTGCACCTGTGTTCCAAAAACCGTTTATTAGCATATCTAATGAAGTTGGTGTAGACATATACGGATCTAATGGTAGCTCGAACGATAATCGAAATCAGAACATTATGGATTGCAATTTAATTGCTGCTTCAATAAACGATAGACACATGCAGAGGAATCAGTTCCAAAACCAAACAAATCAAACAAATTTGAATTTTCTGCCGCCTTGGAAACAAGAGTCGAATCCTTGGTGGGTCGACGATAAACAACAAAAAATAATAAATCCTGGTCCAGTGGCCAAAACCAACGTTAGAGATGATCAGTCGAATTCATTTTTCCATTATAGGTAAGAAAGAAATCACTCTTTTACTTCAATTTATCAAATTGTAAATTGATTAATTTTTTCCTAAGGAATCCAATGATGTCCCAAGTTTCTCAACCATCTAATCCATCATTTAATACTACAAACCATGTGCAATTTCAACCTCAACAAATACCAGCCCATCTTAGACCTATATCGCAACCACAGCAGCATCCCCAGTCTTCTCATTTACGTAGTCAAAATTCTTCGGCCAGTTTATTAAATGTAACGACTGGGCTATGGCCTACTGCATTCAAGTCAGCTCCTCAGCCACAAAATAACATAAATTTCAATTCTAACGTCATTAAACCAATATTTGATCCATTGCCGTCATATAATCAGGTAAATCATTTGCAAGAGAAACTACATTCATACATTACATATATCGTTCAACAACTATGATTTTGATTTCACAGAATGCATTGTCAAATACCGATGACAAAAATACATTTGGACAACATTCTCAGTTTGCCAATAACACTTATTCGTTATTTAATCCTATGTGGAATACTAGAACTGAGGACCAATTAAATCAGTCAAATAATACCAATCCACTGGCAGTGCTGACGCAACAGGTTAGTCTTGTGCAAGTATCTCATTTTGCGTGGCATCATTTGCCTAAAAACATTTTACTTTTCAGTCTATATGGTCTGAAGGGATATCGCCTTTACAACGGCTTCTTGAACAGCAGAAACAAATCAGGGAAGGATCCGCTCATCATAACACGCAACCGCCACCAAACGAATAGACGAGAGGAGAGACGACTAGAATTCATTATCGTTTTTTCATTTTTACCTTGAAATTTCCTAACGAATTTATATATATTTTTCTTTATTTGTTTTTAATAAAGTATTTGTGGTCTATTTTTTAATTTTCTTTTTTGGTAATTTTTAAGGTGAAAAATGAAAAATATCAGAAAATGGGGAAATCAATGAAACTAATCATTATCAATATCAAATTTGGCTTGGGCGCCTGGGCGGCCTGGGGCCTCCTGGGTTTTTCCAACACCACCTATAGTACAAGGCCTCGGCGCTGTTATCAAAACGGGCTCTGACGTCACATAGGGAAGGCATAAAATTACATTGGTTTAAATGGGAGAATATAGGTTTTTTATTTTTAACTCAATACAAAGGGGAGTTTTCGTATTTTTTTACATCGTATCTAATGTAAAATTCAACGAGCTTTCCAATGGTGTAATTGTTTTTGGATTTCGTGCGATAGTTTTCCTTTAAATTGAGATAAACTAAAAAAAAAAGTGGAAGTGTCGATGATTTATTGAAAAATGAAGAAGAAAAATCGCTTATGAAAAAAAAACAAATATACCATTAGAAAGAGCATGAAAAATACTACATTTTGTCCGTTGAGTGTATTTTTCCAAGTATTATACTTTTTGAAATATTTCAACTCAAACTTTTGGGAAAGCGTAACTCAAAAAGTATAACACTTGGAAAAATACACTCAATGGACAAAATGTAGCATTTTTCATGCTCTTTCTAATGGTATATCAGGTTTTTTTTCATAAGCAATTTTTCTTCTTCATTTTTCAATAAATCATCGACACTTCCACTTTTTTTTTTAGTTTATCTCAATTTAAAGGAAAACTATCGCACGAAATCCAAAAACAATTACACCATTGGAAAGCTCGTTGAATTTTACATTAGATACGATGTAAAAAAATACAAAAACTTGTTAGGAACATGGTACCTACCTGGTTCCTTAATCGTCATCCAGCTATACTAGTTGTACATCCGTAACTCGAGGAGACGCTACCTGTGGTTGGTCGACGAGAGTTTTATTATTAGAATAACTGTCAATGCGTGTATACGTTTGTTGTTTGTCATCTCGTTGTAAAGTTTAATGTCAAGAAGTTTGAATAAAGATTTATACGAATTACTTAAGAATTTGTCTTCGTTTATTGATGAGATCATTACGGTGATCCAAAATAGGTTAACAGGTAAATTCAGGTGTGAATCTCTACGTGAGGTTTACCCATAATCCTAACATGGCAGCATTCGCGTTCGTTCGAAAGCATGGCGGTGCCCTTTTGCACCGAAATCTTCGAAATCGTTATTAGAATAGTTACACTTAAGTTAATTTATGCTTTGCTTTTTGCTTTAAATTAGCGATGGATTACTCATATTTATATGGTAAATCGCAGCAACGCAGTGGCAGTTAGATTAACTTAGGTTATTTTGTTGCACGTGTCACATGGTGCAATAAGTCGCGAGAATTAGTTTCTGCGACTTATTCAGTTATTTCGATTATTAGTTTCCATCTCTCAGTGAGAATACGGAAAAACTAACAGGAAAATCGAAAAATCGCAGCGGAATAAGTTTCCAGGCGATTTCTCACCATGCTAAGTGCGTAGTGACACCAGATGATGCAACATTGTGCAATATGACGCAATTAGCTATAAAATGACAATTAGGCGTAGCTCAGTGCCAAATACGATTTATTTAGGAAATTTCTCCATCAGCTAAGTGCGATGAGTAAAATCTGTAATTTTTCTCAGTGAAATTCAAGAAAAATCAGACCTACGTGTAGGGTATACGTACGTTGAAACTTATACTTGGTGTTATTCAAAGTTTCAACACCGGAAAAGCCTATTAGGTAACGATCGAAGTTTCGTTTCGAGTGTTTAGCTTACAGCCCTTCTCAAGCAGATAAAATTCCGCTACTTTGTCCTTGTTGTTCGGACTGATTTTGCCTACGGCGAAATCGAGCTACTCAGTGTAAGCTCTGTTTCAAGTTTACACCTGTTTCGTTTAGTTAGCCCTAAACAGTCCTTTGTGGAAATTTGAGGTACACAAACCATGGTGCTCCCATTACCTATAGTTAAGGTACAGTTATCTTGCAGTTTACAAGGTACAGATACGGCACGTAGCGAGTACGGCTCCGCAAAGCTACAGTACCCTATTCCAGTGCCTCGGAATAGCTGCTAGCTTGAACAACTGTCCAGCCTAAGCTCGTTACACAGTTTCGCTTTCAGTACGCGACAGTCGCTGGTATTTGAGGTTTAGGCCAAAACCTCGAGTACGCCGTTCAGAATAACACATTAGTACTGATTTAAGCATAGAATGACACTCGAAACACGTAGACCTGTTAAAAGGACGGTCTTCGAAGAAATTTTTCGTTCGTTGCGTGCGAGGGAGGGCAAGAGGTTAGCTGTAGGACTGTTTCCAAGCTAATTCTCGAACTTTTCCCTCGGGGGTTCTCAGCGGAGGAGGTATGTCTACACTTCCGTTGTGTAACGCCTACGTAGTTCGTTTCAGATCCTCAAACGAGTTACGTACTCGCCGGTCTCCATCTTAGCTAGTTCTAAGATCTCCTGTACTCTTTCGATACAAATGTCTCAGTGACGCTTGCACAGTTCAATTTTAGATGTCGCGATCGAAAACTATGATCAGTCTTTCGTAGTTTATACTCCGTGCAGTCTTTCACCAAGTTCACTCCAACTAATACCTCGTGTATTTTTCAGATGAGTGGCCGGCGCAGCAGCAACACCATGCGCCGAAGCGCCGATCACGAAGACGGCGAAACCGGTCGACGCCATACCAACCATGGCCGACATCTCGGCGACAGACCGTCGCCAATGGGTTCCAGGGCTTCCCGCCCCCGCCCACAGTCAACAATCCATCGACCAGCAGACACTGGCCCGACTGGAGACGCGAGAGGTTCAGATAACCAGGGTTCAGCTCCATTACCGTACATAGACCCAAATGCCCTTCGAGCATTGCAGAATTCAATTCCGATGTTAATCCAAGCAGCGGAAGCGAACGAAATGGCTCAGCACCGACCCATTCTAAGTGAAAACGGGTTGGAAAGCCACGTTCATGTCAGACGTGCGGATAATGTACCCGTAGTAAGTGTCACGTTTTATAAAGAACTATACTTACCCAGGCTCTAAGTGTGCCTACAAACTTTCTCGCTTAATCTTCTCTATCTGCTTTGCAAGCTTATTTAAAAGTCGTATACCGGGGCTAACGGTTAGACTTCAGTACAGGAAGACCAAAATTTTTTTTGTCGAAAATTCTAGATCCAATCGACATTTTCCACGTTAGGTCGTCCACATCTATCGACAGTTAGCTTAAATTCGATTGATGGTTTGACGATCGAGGATCAGGTACAGATTTTACTAAAGTTTTCCTAATCTAGCCCCGCCTACAGCTTAGGCGTGTGCTCAGTTCAAAATCTTAACTCTTACTCATCTCTATTCCTCGCTCCTACGCCCGAGGACAGTTACGCTGCATCCAGCGTCAGGAGTAGCTTTCTAACTTAGTGGTATCGCAGTAAGCTTCCCATAGCCGCTTAGTTTTTTTTGGTGATTTTGCGGAACTCCAACTGTACAATTCACAGCAACTAACCTCAGCACAGTTTTATTTCAGTACTCAGTGTACTAGTCGCAGTTTATACGGAATTTGACAACCGCTCGACTTTGCTGTTGATTCTTATGTTGCGGAATCAGGTACCGGTCAAGTTCGAGTCAGTTCTACCTTTGTGGACATACTCAAACTTACTTTGCTGGCTTTGGAACCTTGCAGTAGATCAGTACCTCCGTCTAATCAGACTTTCTACTTGCACAGTAAGTACGTCATTACCTCAGTCCAGGTAGCTGTCAACAGTCCCCCTTTGAAAATTGCGTCCACGCTCAGACCTAGCGCAGGCACCAGTGTACAACTATTCGATTCGAAGATTTACCTCTGAGTGGTTCACACAGTCTAAGTGACGATTTTGCAGTTTTTCAAAATCTCAGTCCTTCGTGTCGTTCTTTGTTACCTCAGTGGTACATTTTTCGATGACTAGGTGTCAGTTACTCATCACCTAACATGTGATCGTACAGCACTCTTCCCCGACAGTTTTCTCTGGGACTACGAGCTGAGTTCGTTTCTTCGGGATTCCAAACTCTACGAGTACTCTAGTGACCAGGTAGCAGCTGCGAAGGATTCTTGGCCTTGAACGATTCCTTCGGTCAGCGATATTTCACCGGCCTAGACTCAACACGTCGATTGACGATCCTGATCAAACAACTCGGGACCACTAAAACACAACGATGACATTTAACAACACGCATTGATTCGAGCTTAGTGATTTTTCCCTTAGTGGGTATACGTAACAGCCTGTAGACAATTAGTTTGCTCGACCAACGTACAGTTTTCCTTTTTACTCGAGATACGACGCTTAGTCGTCAGCTACTCGCGCTCAGTTGGACACTGACAGTACAAAACAAAAACGTTTTCTCAGTGGACGTAGGAATACAGCGGAATGCCTCAGTCCTCCCAAGGCTACATATTCCTTTCTCTCAAACCCGTTTGTCTTACCCTCCTATTAACAGCTCTTTTAATAGCGGGTACTTCTTGTTCGAAAACCGTCTCAGTACACAATTCAGGGAAAATTGCTAGACCAAATTCGACACAGTTTTGGCGTTAAAACTTCTCTTCCGTTCGTTAGACTTCTGACTCAGCTACTTTCTTCTTAGTCATACTCAGTTACTCTTGATCGTAAAACTTACTGTTCTACCCATCTTTTCAGAGTGATCGCGCAGACCGCGAATCACAACCAGTCGGTGCCAGACGGCCCTCAGTGCGCCAGCCAGCTGGTAATGCAGTAGAACGACCACTAGTTCAGTGCAAGAAGTGCAGAACACTTCACGTGAAAGGACTTTGTCCTCTTCGCCCCAAAAGATGCTACAACTGCAGAGAATACGGACACCTGGGACCCGATTGCAATCTCCCAGACCGGAGAATTCCGCGTCCGAGTAAGTTTAAGCTTCAGTTCACCAAGCTTCGATCACGGTATGAACTAACTCAGATTGACAGTTCTTTCCAATCACAGTCAGTTGAAATTCTAACCGTTTGACCTCAGCTAATCAAAATACCTAATACCCCTTGAACAGCATCCACATGCTCAGAGCAGTTCTCGAAGCCCTCAGTAACCTGAGGCTCCTCTAAGCATTCTAAACTGTTACGTTTCCTTTCAGGGTCGTTGTCAGCATCACCTGATCACGTTCGAGATAACCATATCCCCGGCAGATCCCGCGGTGATATATCGAGCGCTCAGGGTAGACTGTTCGCAGCCCAGGCCAACTTTGGCGCAGCACGGGTTAACCCGTTTCAGCCAGCGGCTGCCGAGCACCGATCCGGAGGATACGTAGGAAGCAGCGGAAACAGCGGAATGGATATCCTCAGTGGAAATTCCATTCGAAACTCCAATGTAGCGAGCATTCCACTCCCACAGAATTTGGATCAAGAGATGGACAGATATCCGCCCTACTCAGCCGTAGTTTCAGAAAGCGGCGCAAAGACAGTAGTTCGCCGACAGTCAAAGCGCAGATTACGTCGTGACAGTCTTAGTGACGATTCCGGTTCCGATTCCGATATCCATGAGTTGGTAAGGAAAAGGTCCGCAGAACCAGAGCCATACTTCGAGGTTGGCTACACTTGTTTGTTGGAACAGTTCGACCACATCAGACACAGGAAGATCACTCGAACCTGTGCCAGTGAGACAGAAGATCTCCTCTTCCACAGACAACGGGAACGCGCGCTCATCTGCCGAGCCATCGCAAAGATGCACTGTGTCTTTCACATGATCGACCAGGAGTGCTCGCAGCTTTCGATCACTCTTGCTAGCCAACGAGCTACAGAACGACAGTTGGAGGAATACAGTTCGACGTCGTTATCGAACATTCCGTCGCCACAGCACTGGCAGGTTCTTCCAACCCCGGCAGATCAGCTCACTATCACGACTCCAGCGCCTCAAACATTGGTTCAGCAAAACATGCCACAGCCTGGCATGTCACAGCCAATCGGTCCGCCAGATAACGCACTCAGTTGGTCGTACACACCGTCGGTGACCACAACTCGGATTCCCTGTTCGAAGCCTCAGTGGCAGAACGGGCAGCTCACACAAGTGCAGTTGACTCCAGTGTCACCTCCGCCGCCTCCTCCCCCTCTCTCTCAGTACAAGGTAAGGTCATCAGAGCACGGAACTGGTCTCTTGTACCACTCCACGCCACAGCCGACAAAGACAAACGTAACAGTCAAAATGCCCGCAGGACCAGGGCAGTCCACTGATGCCAAAATGGAGACGATCACTAAGTGTAGATCATCCTCCTCAGTATCTCAGCCAGTCACTAAAGCTCGACAGAAGATTCCTTCCGTTCCGTTCGTGCCGAAACCGATCGAAGAGATTAGGCTTGGCCCCAACGATCATCCAATGCCGATAGTCACGGCAGGCCAACAGTCAAACCTAATTCCACGAGCAACGGCAGTTCCCACCGGTTCCATTCCGTCAGTCTCTCAGAAGCGGATCGAACAAAGTCTTGGACCTTTCCCGAGTACGCATGGAAAAGCCACTCCGTGTACGCAGCTTTCCATCGACATGGCGAAAGTTAACGTGTCTCAGTCTCCAGAAACGTTCAACTCAGCGTTAAAAGGTTTAGAAACGGCAATCGCAGCTTCCGAACCGTCAGCTCGAACCACTCGTTTACAGACACCGGTCGAGATTCAAACCGCCGCAGAAGTCACAGTCGAAACGACAGATCGCTCAGTGCCACCGTCCAGAGACCGTACTCCGTGCAAACAGAAGCCGTCCTCGATTTCCGCCGAACCTGTTCCTCAGACGTTTGCGCTTGCAGTCAAATCAAGGCCCAGTAAGCCCTTGACCAAAGCCGAAAAGAAACAAGGTTCCGTCTCAGTGACGCAGAAAACTCAGTCAGTCGCGAAGCCTTCTTCCACCGTTCAGAATGTGGCTCCAGAAGACGAAGACTGGGATAAAGATTACAATCCTTCAGCACCAGTCCGAGTTCACATTCAAGACGAAACGAAGTACGCCAACACGTTTGTAACGGACGAGGTTATAACGCAGCAACGTTCAGCAATCCTGGCGAAGTGGATTACGTTGAGGAAGGAACAATCCTCCAAGAAAGCCCGCAGTTCTTCGGCAGAAAAACGCACAATCCCTCCGGATTCAGACCTCGACTTTGCGACTCAGGCGGTGACAGGTAATAACCAGTCTCAGTACATTACGCTTTATGACGAATCAGGTGCTAGCTCTCGCATTTTTCTCTTTGGTTCTTATCTCAGTGAAAGTACTCAGTGTACAAACGCTAGTTCAGCTCCTATTCTAGCCTCTTTATTAAACCGAAACAGAATCGGAAGTATGCTTGAATCGGGTACGAGCCCCAGTGGCTCAACAGGTAACAATTTGTGTAAATCAGCAGTTACTGATCATCACAATCTCGGTCAACCTCCAACTCAAACCGACAGTCGCGACAGCAAAGATACCTCAGTGGCTCTTCCTCTCGCTACCTCACGTACCAGCGCTCGTCGCTCACTTTCTCAAGTATTTGCTCAGTGCACAGACACCAACGACACGCGACGTACATCTCATAACCCCTCTAACAAGAGATGTTGGACCTTCTCGCCTCTTTTACCGATCAGGTGCAGTCCTACTCCGAAACGCGAGAAACTCGATCAGCAATCATCGAGCAGTACGTACACACCCTCTCCAAGCATACCAGCCAGAACCAGACCAGTTTCTCAGTCTTCCCTCAGCTCAGGAACAGACAGAAACTCAGACCACTTCTCCGCTAGCCCGATGTCATCAAGTGTATCAGAAACTGACAGTTCCGCAGCTCCGGTGATTCCTCAGCCAGCGACACTGTCGGACCAGTCTCGTTCAGTTTCTCCGCCTCTTCCATTCGTTTTCAACGAATCAGACGAAGATTCGCAAGACCAGCCAGTATTTTCTCCTCAGCCAGAACGTACTCCGATTCAGAAACCCAGAGTCCTTCGTTCAACAGAAATTCCCGAAAGTGAGGAACTTGACGATACGACTCTGCCGAACGAAATCGTGTCACACATGTACGGTCAACGAGATGATGACTCAGTGTTTATCTTCTCCAGTGACCACCTCGAAAGTCGTTCTATAGAAGAAATCACTCAGATCTGGCACTATCGTCTCGGTCACATACCGTATAAAACGATGTTGAAAATGCAAAAACGGTTTCACTTCCTTCCGCAAACACAGTTTATCAAAATTTCTAAGAAATCCTATACAAATTGCAGTGCCAATTGCGATGCAATCACAGTGCACAATATTATGTTTAAGGAAGTTCGGAGGCAAACGAAAATACCGTTCAGACGCATTCATTCCGACCTCATGGGCCCCTTTCAAACCAAGACGCCGGTAAAACATCATAAGTGGATCATATCCTTTGTGGATGACGCCACTCGGTTCGCTCTAGCATATCCAATGCGCAAGAAGACAGATTCTCTTGCCTGTCTCGTTCGATTTCTCAGTGATATTCAACGATACACAGCTGACACGGCCAGGGTTCGATTTCTTCGTTCAGACTACGACGAAGCTTATTGTAATCCAGAATTCACCAAGTTCTGTGCTCAACAAGAGATCACACAGGAGCTTCCAGACGACCTCTCCGTACACTTCAATGGTACTGCAGCGAAATTCAACCAGACCATCTGTAACAGAATGTACGCGATGTTTATAGATTCTCAGCTACCCTTGATCTATTGGGACATTGTGCTAGCTGCTGCAGTTAAAATCTACAATCGATTACCGAACCCCAGTTGCGACTTTCAGTGTCCGTTATCCAGAGCGTTCCCAGAGATTGATCCGAAGTTCGACCAGCTCCGCAGATTCGGATGTGTGGCGACAGTACGCAGCGATTATCGTACCCGAGCTTCGGCAGTCCGCCGCTCGTTTGAAGGAATTTTCGTAGGTTTCGGTGGCTCTTATGCCAAAATCCTACTACCTAGGTCAGGCAGAATACTCAGGGCACAGCAAATAACTTTGAAAGAGTTCCAGAATTTTACTCACCTCAGAAATATGCCCACTGACCGGGTTCCTTCGGACATCAGACCGGACTGGCCCTCGCAGTTTACCGAGGTTTTCCGACGCAAAGAGGACGGAACCCCCAAAGAAAGCTCTCCAGCTTATCTCGACGAGCATATTCGACAATTGTGCAGCGATTACATTTCGTGCTTACAATCGGAGGGAGCAATCACGTCAACGACTGCAGACATTCTTAGTGAACAGTCAGTGAGCTCCACCTCCCAGTTGTACAGATCGGAGGGAGAATATCTTAGTGAAATTCTTCCTGACTTTTTCTTGTCAGAAACTACAGAACATAGTACGACATCAGAACAATCACAGTCGAATCAGTAAAATACTCGCACACCACGTTGGTCAGACAATCAACGTTCACTCAGAAAAACGATCTCAGTCAGTCGTTTCAGCATCACCTTTTGACTCCTCAGTTTCTTGGAGAATTTCACACGCATCTTAGCCAGTTCCAACCACCGCAGTTTGTACCAATCAGTTAATCAGTCTTCACGAACGAAACATCAACTTCAGCCCTCAATCACTGACAGAACACGCAGTCTTATAAAACTCACGGAATTCGGTGTTGGAATTTGCAAAAGATCAGATGTCACGTTTCATCGATGTCCTTCCATTACTCAGTGACTCAGCAGTGTCTAAACACTAGTCAAAGTAATTAGAGATTCAGTTTTACCCTTTTCTTAGTGAAATACAAAGACTTCACTCGATTCAAGCTTCTTCGAGAAAATACCCAGTCCAAATGCTTCAGCCTAAGCATGTTCGCTTCTAGTCTTAGCGATGGTATTTTAGTCTTTTACTTTAAAATCTCTAATCCCGAGTTCATTTCAGGAATCAGAAGACAGACCCACTACGGGTTAGCTCTTGAGAAGCTACAACGGATCAGTTCACAGTGGGGAGTTCCCTTAGTGAATAACTTCACCACAGTCCGCAGTAATATCGATCGAGGCATCAAAGAAGCCGCGCTAACTCCGGCGCAGCGAAAAACCGAAAAGAATCGACAGAGCCGACAGCGGAAAAAGAAAAACAGCGGCTCAGCGTCAGCCCCTGCAGTCCGCGAACAGCCGCCTGGCCGATCAGAAGCTGAAGCAGCTCAGATTCAAGCCGCAGCCAATCGAGCCAGACAGTCGAACAACAACGATTCTTCAGAAGAACCTTGCCTAGTAATCGACGAAAATCCGTCATTTGACGACGATCAGACGGAGCAGTAATTCTCTCCATTGTCCGGCAACAGCTTCTTCGAAATCCTCAGTGGATCAAACAACTTAAATCTTCGGCATCCTCAGTGGAAACCGTAAGCAGTAAATCGGCCAGTTTACAGTTTCGACTCAGCCGATTCGAGACAGTTTTTCTCGCAGTAAATACTGACGGCTACCTAAGTGCGCGCCAAAAGTCAGTACAGCCTTTTATTATTGTTAAGTGTATGTTCCAAACATCACCAAAGGCTAGTTATTAAGCGTTTCGTTCCTACTTAGTGAGACTGAAATTGGTACCAGTAATTTCCGTATTTGCTAAGTTGTTAGTTTTGTTTTTGTGAGTTTTTCTATCCTTTTATACTTTTATAATCGTGTTCTTGTCAGTTAGTCTTAAGAAAGTTAATTGTTTTCTACAAGAAAATAAATATTAATATTTACTCGAAAACGAGTCAGTTATTGTGCCTCTAGCACATCGAAGTGTTATAACTTACTTACTTGGTAAGCGGTAGAAAGTCTTCAGGTAAAAGACTATTTAGTTGTAACATGACTCAGTAAAAGTCACAGTAACTTCGATCATTTTAAGTCAAAATCGAGCAGAGCGTTTTAATATGCACTCGATTCAGTTCAAATCCAATTCAAAAACAGTTCCAGCTTTACAAGGATCAGATATATCCGATTCAGGAAAATTAGTAAGTATTCGTAGACTTCAGATACTACAAGTGACGTAAGTACAGGCCTTTGTGGCAAAACTCTGACCGTCTTAGTGTACGGAGAAGAAATAGAATTTATACCTTATGCAGATACAGAGCTTAAGTTCAGCTCTACAGTTTGTATGTTTCAAATTTCAACAACTTTGAAGATTCCATCTGTCCGACGATACGGAAGGAGGGAGTGTTAGGAACATGGTACCTACCTGGTTCCTTAATCGTCATCCAGCTATACTAGTTGTACATCCGTAACTCGAGGAGACGCTACCTGTGGTTGGTCGACGAGAGTTTTATTATTAGAATAACTGTCAATGCGTGTATACGTTTGTTGTTTGTCATCTCGTTGTAAAGTTTAATGTCAAGAAGTTTGAATAAAGATTTATACGAATTACTTAAGAATTTGTCTTCGTTTATTGATGAGATCATTACGGTGATCCAAAATAGGTTAACAGGTAAATTCAGGTGTGAATCTCTACGTGAGGTTTACCCATAATCCTAACAAAACTCCCCTTTGTATTGAGTTAAAAATGAAAAACCTGTATTCTCCCATTTAAACCAATGTAATTTTATGCCTTCCTATCGTGACGTCACAAATCAGCGCCGAGGCCTTGTACTATAGGTGGTGTTGGTTTTTCTTTTTCTAAAAACATGGTCGCGGTGGGCGAAGCAAAATAAAAATAAAACTAAGAAAGCCCTATAGGTTCGTTTTATACGAATTATATCTAGTCACGGCAAGGATAGATTGGTAAGATCGGGCTTCAAACTTTTATGAAGATCGCCACTAACGTGATCGCGAATCTTATCAAAAATTTTTTTTAATATTGTGTTTCTTTCTTCCTTAGCGCCAAAACCGAAGCTCGGGCGTAATTTAATTAATTATTTTAATGAGTAATTAGCAAATTATACTCAATATTCATTGTAATTGTTCTTTCGTCATCGTCATTTTGTTAAATTGAAATATAAAAATGTTCAAAACATTCATCGTAACAGGAATAAGTGAATAGAAAACCGGCATCTTCAGTAAAATGACTCTGGCGGTTGTTCAAAATTTTGAAAATGATTTGTGTTGTGTATTTTGTAACAAAAATGTAATTGATATCATTTCCTATGGTCCAGTTTATAAATATAAACAATTCATTGCTCATTACTTTTGTCTCGTGAGTATTTTTTTCTTATTTAATATACTCGTTATCATTATGTAACCTCAACCTGAAGTATTTATTCTTACTGGTTGCACAGTTACTCTCTTCTAACATTCGTCAAAATGGAAAAGATTCGGATGGGATTCTGGGATTTCTGCCCGAAGACATTCAAAAGGAAGTTGTTCGGGGTAGAAGACTGGTTAGTGGAGAATCAATTTATAGGAATTCACTTTTACAATAAAAGAAGTTAATTATATTTCTTTGAATAGTCTTGCAGTTACTGCAGAAAAAAAGGAGCATCGATCGGATGCGCTGTGAAATCTTGTAGAACTACGTTCCACTTGCCCTGCGGTATTTCAAAACAAGCTTTGAGTTTGTTCTACGATAAATTTCCGTAAGTTTGTAGTTCGTTTCAAGATGATTATTGTGAGATGAAAAAAGTAATTGCATTTTTTTCATGCTGCAGTTCGTATTGCTATAAGCATAGAAGTTGGGCAAGTTTTCCCAATTCCGAAAACGTACATGTAGAAAGTTTAACGTGTTTGATCTGCTTGGAAAAACTCACACTGCCAATGGGAAATATTACGTGGTCAACTTGTTGCAAAAATGCTTGGTATCATAAACGATGCATTCAAGTGAGCAATTATTTCATATTTCAGTTTTTCTTTGTTCCTCAACTAATGTCGTAAAATTTCTCCTAGGAAGTGGCTTTAAATTCCGGATATTATTTTCGATGCCCGAATTGCAATAATGACCAATCGTTTAGAAAACAAATGCTGGAATTTGGTATCTATATTCCAAATCAGTGAGTATTTCCTCATATCGTTTCAATAATATTTTATTAAAAATTGTAATCTTATATCTTTATTTTCAGGGATGCATCGTGGGAACGAGAACCAAATGCTTATTCTGCTTTTTATGAAAGATACAATCATTGTGACGCTTTAACATGTTATTGCCCGTTAGGAAGAGATGCTTGTCGCCGGGAAGGGTGAGTCGAACTTTCGATAGGTTTTCTTTTTTCTAATTTTCAACTGTATTACTATAATCCATGCAGGAGCTGGCAAATCATTTTGTGCTATCGATGCTTACAAAAAGGTATTCACAAGCGTTGCGGTGGTGACCTGATTAGACAAAATTTATGGAATTGTTCAAGTCCAGAATGTTTGAATGGTAACAATTTATTGAAATTTAAAATTCATAATACGCAATACATATTGTACCTATAAATATTCGTTAACCCACCCTTACATCGTTTTTTAGAAACTACAGCTGCCCTCGTAACGTCAGCCGAAACTTCATCCGGGATTACATCACAAAGGTTTTGTGCTCAGTTTGTTAGCTAGTTAAGTATACATTAATTCATTATTGCGTACTGTATTAATGTTCGTATTTGTTTAGTTCGATGATGTCTCCGAGTTGCAACGAAAATAAAGAAAATTTAAATCCCAGTTTCAACTCTCATATTCCATCAACTCAAAGTTTTCTTCCCAGAAGAACTACTACTGAAGTATTGAACGCTTCTTTAATAAACGAATACAGACGAACGCCTCTATCTTTGAGGCTACGTTCTCAAAGAGGTAGAATATTATCACCCAATCAACAATTTCTGCATACCTTACGCAATCTCATTTGTAACTTATTTACGTTATATTAGAATGTTTCAGCGATGGCCAGGCTCGTGGTAATTGTTCATTTGCGTTCAATTTACCCCCTCTGAATTCGGAGCGTCGTCAATCACTTTCTCAAGTCCTCAGAAATAGACGCAATTTGCGGTTCAAGTAAATTTGAAAAGTTTTGATTCAATTGAATTGAAGTAGCTCGTATTGGTATTATAAACGTCCCATCTTTATTTATGTGTTTCGAAAATTTCATTACAGGGTTGATACGATGAATAATGAAAAGAAGAAGATGAACAAAAATAATGTTCAAAGGTCAGTAGTTTCTTTTGCAATTGATTGAAAATTACCTTTACGGCGGTAGATGATAATCGTTTCTTTAATAATATTATTCGATTAATATTTTTCATTTTTTCATAGAGCTAAACACTGTAATCGACCAAAGAGAAACACTAAAAACTATGTATCATATGCCAAGTTAGTAAAATTACATCCGAGTGGAATAATAAAAAAATCATGTTGATAACAATATTTTTTTAATTGATTTTTTTGATTTTAGGTATTACAATACAAGATCGCAACCGGTTAGAAAATGTTTTGATTTTTTAGGAAAAAGGTGCGTAACGATTTATTTTGAAATCATGCAGTTCTTCCAAAAAGTTCTGTCAATACAAATATGTGAGCCTGGATATAGAAACCGCCCTTAAGAGTCAAAAATTGGTTCTTGAGTTGAAGTTATTTCTTGATTCTACTCTTTCTGAAGGGTTCAAAATCAGTGTCAACTCAAAAAGTTAACTTTTGACCTCGAATGGCGATATCTATATCCATGCTCGTCTCGCATATATTGATTGAAAAAGTCAAGCAGTTTTAGACTCAATATTTCTATTGATCATTAGAATTTAAACTACAACGTGATTGAATAAAGATGGTTAAATCCGAAAAAGTTTGCAAATTCTATGCTGTCTCTTCTCGATTTCTCAAGTTTTCTACTTCAGTCTTATTCCTTTACTGTATTAATTTGTTGCAGGCGAAAAAAGTACATCATCGATAGACGTGTGGTTTCTGTGTATCCGTTCATCATGAGAAGCATCAAAGATTTTGAAATAAATTTGTAGATTCGATTTAAAGCTAAGCTGAAACTTCTGCCACTTAATTTATGACTCATTAATTTTATAGACAATTTTTCTGATAGTTGTTAGTATTTTGTTAATGACTTGGAAAAAAAAATTTAAAAAATTGTATATTAAGTAACTACGTTTATATACGGATATAATTCATGTGCGGTCAAGTATTCGATACGAAAAATCTATACTTTTATTATGATATTCTTAATCACATTATTCGATAATTTCCGTGCGAAAAGTTTAATACTTAATAAAATTAAACTTCCTCTTGAGTAACTTCCACTTCTTCATTCTCACCGTCGCAGTCGTCTTCGAATTCTGCTTCTTCAGCACTGGCTTCCTATGACAGAAAAAAGTAATATTATTAACGATCCATTGCCGATAATCACCAATACGATAATTGTTTCTTACTTGATACTGTTGGTATTCGGAAACTAAATCGTTCATATTAGATTCAGCTTCTGTAAATTCCATTTCATCCATACCTTCTCCCGTATACCAATGTAAAAATGCTTTGCGCCTAAACATAGCGGTAAACTGTTCAGAAATTCGTTTGAAGATTTCCTGTATAGCGGTCGTATTGCCTATGAAAGTGGCGGACATTTTTAACCCTCGTGGAGGTATGTCGCATACGGCGACTTTAACGTTGTTAGGTATCCATTCAACGAAATATCTAGTAAAATTCAAACCAATAGAGAGTGTTGAATGATAATTCAAAATTGTTTTCCGTTATAATTCTGCAAATGGATAATATACTATTCTTACGCGGAATTTTTGTTTTGTACCATAAGCATTTGTTCATCTACTTCTTTCATGGACATAATTCCGCGAAAAATTGCAGCAACAGTAAGATATCGTCCATGACGTGGATCGCAAGCAGTCATCATGTTTTTAGCATCGAACATCTGTGAATTTTATCTCAGATAATTGAAAACTTCATTCTATTTGAAAAATGTTTTGTTTAGGGAAATATTTTTAAATACTTGTAAGGTTAATTCGGGTACAGTGAGTGCTCTGTATTGCTGACATCCTCGCGCAGTTAGAGGGGCGAAACCAGGCATGAAAAAGTGCAATCTGGGAAATGGTACCATATTCACCGCAAGTTTACGTAAATCGGCATTTAATTGGCCAGGAAATCTGAGACAGGTGGTTACACCTGACATTGTAACCTGCGTTTAGAAAATTCTCAGGGGTGAAGTATAGGTATACGGTATAAAATTCAGAAGTATTGAAGTTATATAAGTAAGTAGGCAGGCAAGGTATTACCGAAACCAGATGATTCAAGTCACCGTAGGTTGGCGATGTTAGTTTCAGTGTTCGGAAACAAATGTCGTACAAAGCTTCGTTATCGATACAAAAAGTCTCGTCCGTATTTTCTACGAGTTGATGAACCGATAATGTTGCATTATAGGGTTCCACTACTGTATCTGACACCTTAATAAAAAATAACAGCATAAATCCCATTATATTCAACAGTAGGTAAATACGTACCTATAATCTTAATTGGCGTGATTACGCAGTAAATAGGTATACATAAGTAAATTAATTAGAATTACTTTTGGGGAAGGAACGACGCTAAAGGAATTCATAATCCTATCCGGATATTCTTCTCGAATTTTCGAAATCAATAAAGTACCCATGCCTGAGCCGGTACCTCCTCCCAATGAATGAGCCAACTGGAATCCTTGCAAGCAGTCACAGCTTTCAGCTTCTCTCCGCAAAACATCCATCACAGAATCAATCAATTCGGCTCCTTCAGTGTAATGCCCTTTTGCCCAATTGTTTCCTATACGTATAATATAAAATATGAAGTATAAGCTAAATTTAGATCATCTGAAGCAGTGCCTATTCAGTAGACGCGTGTTATACATTGGTAATAGGTAGTAGGTACCTGCTCCGCTTTGCCCGAATACGTAATTATCTGGTCGAAAAAGTTGCCCATAAGGAGAAGCACGAACCGAATCCATAGTACCTGGCTCCAAATCAACAAGAATGGCTCGAGGGACGTATTTTCCGTCTACGTACATATTATGAGTTACGTTACAACGGAAAGTTTGATAAACAAATAGGATTATTAAAAAATATACATATATTATTTTACTTGAAGCCTCATTGTAATAAACATCAATACGATCAAGCTGTAAATGATTATCTCCGTAATATTCTCCTACGTTGTTGATTCCGTGCTCTTCTGATATTATTTCCCAAAACTGCGACGAATTATAGTTTAATAAAATTAACAATTACTTACCTAGTGTTTACCAGAATGTGAATATGAAATGAATATTTCTAATTTACCTTGGATCCTATTTGATTTCCGCATTGTCCAGCTTGCAAATGTAAGATTTCCCTCATTCTGAATCAGATTACGACAAATGGTAATGTCTCTTGAAAAGATCTTTATTAATAAGAAAGTTCAAACAACGCGATGCGTACTTTTGAAATGCGGTTATTTAATTCTTCCAGCAGTAGCACGTTTTTTAATAACTTGTAAACGTGAAATGGTTATTATTAGCTGTGGTTTGTCAACTGGCCAACTTTTCCTCATTAACGAATGTTGGGACCTATTTTGTTGGTACGTTCAATTTGTAGTAAACGTTTTAGAAAATCACATCAAAGTGTTATAATTCACAATGGCTATTTCTTTGTATGATGCCATAAAAATAGGTAGGTATGTTGATTTTGAGTAGGAATTTATTGAAGCTTCGAAGGATACCTTTAATAACAAAAGCTGAAAGTGGTGGGTTAATGAGCGCAAAGTTTGAAGAGTGAGGCGAAGCTCATCGACTTGAATCTTACGAGTTGATCCGGATGGTGGCTGAAATGCGGGAGTGGAAAATACGTATTTTCTGTCCAGGAAGAAAAACAGCCACTGAAAAAACCCGGCACATTAAAACGGGATTTTCCACAACAAATGTAATGTATTAAACAGAAGATTTTCCGATCATATAAAAATTAGACTTCATTAATTGTAATATACTTGAATTACACATTATGTTTCATTAGTAGGTAGTAGGTCTAGGTACCAGTTCCTCCAAGATTCCTAACCCTTACCACTTCATCGCCCCTTTTCATCAAAAATTAAATTTTTAAAATAAATTTTTAAGCATTATCAATATGACACAATCTGTTGAGCTCATTATGGGGCTCAGTAGGAATTGAAAAATATCAACAATAGTTCTAAATGGAGTGAGGAGACGATTTCTAGATGCTGGTTCTTTTTTTTTTTTGAAAAATTCCAAACAGTAGTAAAATAATGATGAACAAAAAATTTTAAGCACATCTCATTTTACTTACTACTTCATTTCCATCAATCAACTTAAAGAGAAATAGAACGGCGACTTTTCGGTTTTATAGGTATTCATCGAACCGAAATATCTATCTCTATCTGATTACGATACTTGAAAGATGATTGCGTAGAACATTGACATAACAAATATCCCAATGAAAGTATAAAAAATGAATGTACTAATACCAAATCCTAAAACAAACGAAATTGTTTTTCTAGCTTACAGCATCAATCAAGTTGTAGGCACAGTAAAAAAATCTACATATAATACCTAACTGAATCGTTGTGATCTCGGTTGAATTTGATCACTTCCATTACTTGTGAATGGAATATCTTCATTGTACGTACATAGGATTATCCTTCGATTCGATGCAGCTTCTTTTTTGGTACTCAATTCATGTGTTTCATGTTCATTTAGATCCATGCTAGTTCCCTAATCCATGCTATCCTTGCTATAGGTTTCCAAACAGAAAAGATCAAAAATACACTGATTTAAATTAACAATCGATCGAACAAAATTTTCGAAATATTACAGGTTCGATTAATTATTACTTAACAAACGATGTAAATTATCGAACCATACTTTCTTTATGACGATTGATGACGATGCTTTATAAAATAAATCAATAATCAAAAATTCAAAATCGATTATGATTATGATTTCAAATTTCCGTTTTCTGTTTATCAAAACCATTGTTACCGCATAAGCAATTAAATAAAAATTTCATCATAATGGTTGCACTGATAATCACTAAAAAAAACTGATAACAAACAAAGATGTAAACAAATTATTTTTACGTTCTTATTTTTTCTCTATTTTTTTTCTTCGCAATTTGATAAATTGATCGATGTATTTTTTTATAATAATAAATCCTGTAAATGTTGTAATATAGCGTCGTAATTGTATCAAATGGTTGTTCAAGCAGTATGTAAAGCAATCTTCGCGAAATGGAATCTATCAAGAAGTTGTATTCCAATCTGAACATCATCACTTCCCAAGTGATTCATAAATGGACAAAGAAAATTTTTCTGCCTCATTATCAGGTAAAGGTACTTGACTTGTCGTTAACGATTAATTATTAATCAGTTGTCTAATATGAAGCAAAATATGATCTATTGTTCGAACGTTTAGAAACCAAAATTTATAATAAAGAACTCGGTTTTTATTACCTTATAAGATTGTTATTTTTGGATGTAGTATACTTTCGCAATATTATTGTGCTGTTTTTGATTTAAAAATACAATGGTGAAAATTTAGAACTTCTGTTACACATACACATTTTATGTTATCGCTGATTTAGATAAATTAATCAAGCTAATTTCAATTTCAGAATGCTGTATTGTTCATTATTCCCATAATTTTGATCATTTTCATCGTTGCTGTTTACATTATTCGGAGATGGAGGTCCAAAAGTAAATATTTCATTGATTAACCTGTATCTGTTTTACATACAATTCCATTACATATATAATTGTTTTATGAATCCAAGATTGCATACAAATTGGAGGAAAAGGATTAATGTCTGGAATGATGTACGGTTCAAAGCCCAGATTTCGTAAACGAGACAAAGTGATGTTCTACGGACGTAAAATGCTTCGAAAGGTAGATGAATAAGAAAAAAAAACCTTATTGCAATAGCCAGATATTTCTAACCTAATCAAATTCGCAGGTAAAATCGATATCAGGACAAGTACGCGGAGGACAGGGTAAAAAACGTAAACTAATGCTAAAATTTGCACATAAATTGCTCAGAATGAAAAGAGATGCTATGCCTCAAAGATTAAAGGTAAATTTCAGCATATCACTCATTTTAATGTTCAAATTTTATTCTTTATGCAATAATACTCGAGCATAATTTTAAGGTCGTCGAACCCCCCGTTGAATATTTACAAGAAGATCTCACTAGATTAGACGAGCAGCGTGTTCCACCTGACGCATTTTACATGTTACAAAGCATTAGGTGGGTAGAAGTGTCAAATCGATCTATTACTTGTATGTACTAAGAATGTGATTTTACTTGTAATCTTAAACCATTAATTATTAATCATTTATAGAGTTTTCGGCCATTTTGAGAAACCGGTGTTTTTAAAATTATGCAAACATATCGAAATTATGAATGTACCATCTGGATCGTATTTATTCAAAATAGGTAAGCCAATACTTATTATTATGATCACTGAGTTTGTTATGAAAGATTTTTTTTGTAATTTTTGCCCGTTTCATTTTGCAGGTGATCCCGATGAAAACGTATTTATTGTACAAAATGGCAAAATCAACGTATTTGTGACAAATCAAGAAGGATTATCAATATCTTTGAAAATTGTTAAGACAGGCGACTCCTTAACCTCCTTATTGAGTTTTGCTGATGTTTTAACTGTAAGTGCTCGTATGTTATTTATCAAGGATCTCTTAATATCGAGTTAATCACTTTTAAATTCTCCAATAGGGTCACCCCAAACCTTACAAAACTGTGTGTGCCCGAGCTTTAGAAGATTCAACTGTTGTCAAATTACCCGTATCAGGTTTTCAAGAAGTATTCGAAGAATACCCGGAACTATTAATCAGGGTTATGCAGGTTATTTTGGTTCGTTTACAACGAGTTACATTGACAGCTCTGCATCAGTATCTGGGCTTATCTACTGAATTAGTGAACCCGGTAAATATTACTCGCTGTATGTTTATTGTACTGAAATGAGTTATCGTTTCGATAATGTTTTTGAAATTGATTTTTTTTTTTTCAAATTCAGAGTTACCACAAAAAGAAAATCAGTTTATTTTCCACTTCTCCTACCAAACACAGATCTCGAGAATGTTTTGCCAACAGTGATAATTCTCAATCTTCCAGTAAGCTCTTGGAGCAGCCTCTTCTTCCTCAGTATAATCAACGTCTACCTAAACTGCACTCCTTTTACGCAGGTTATCATGAAATGTTTCCGGAAAACAATGTAGAAAGTAGTCTAACATATCAGCCGTCTACTACGTTGCCTCCTGATTTCCTTGGCCTTCCAAATTTACTCTCTAATACGGGCACCCATAAACAGCATCGTCGTTCTAAATCTGGTATAGAAGTACGCCATCAGCCAGACCTCACCAATGATATCGATATGTCTGCTTCCCAGGTACCATATGATTAGATTTAAATTCAGGTGGAAGCGTATTAGAGAGCGAATAAATCAAAAATTTCATTGTTTCTAGCACCACGACATGCAACCTACACGTAAAAAAACGGTCACTGGTGAAACCCCTATTGATGAAACGGCTCTCATACAAACAGCAGTCGATGCTTTTGTTAAAGAACTAGGACTTGCAGATGACTCTTTACTTTCCGGTAAAGTGGAAATACGAGAAATACCCGCTGGAACTTATTTAATGCAAGAAGAATCCCATAAAGTAATCTTGAAACTAAGCTACGAATTACTTTTATGCAACTTGTATAAATTTCTGGTGTGTGACTAGGACGTAGCTTTGATTTATTTGATGTCCGGTACGTTATCAGTTTACCAAAAGAAAATGGACGATAACGAAGAAGAAATTCACTTATATACCGTCTACCCCGGTGAGATATTTGGAGGATTGGCGGTGCTTACCGGCGAGCAGAGCTTTTTCACCATTAAAACAAAACATTTCTCTAGAATCGGACTAATTTCCAAAACTACTATTTATGGGTAAATTGTTAATTTATACTGGGCCACAAAATAAGAAAATTATTAATGGATCTGATTTTCGATTGTTTTGTCTATCGCAGTATTTTAAGAGAAAGGCCACCGGTAGTTTTACATTTAGCCGATACAGTTGTCAGACGAATGTCACCATTCGTTCGGCAGGTGGATTTCGCTTTAGATTGGGTTTTTATTGAAAGTGGACGCGCATTATATAGACAAGATGAAGAATCCGATAGCACTTATATTGTTCTCAGTGGTCGTCTTCGATCCGTAATTACGCACCCGGATGGAAGGAAAGAGCTGGTGGGAGAATACGGAAAAGGAGACTTGATCGGAATTGTTGGTCAATCTATGATAGATGGTTCTGTTTTTAAGAAATAATTTTAACACGATTTGTCAATTTATAGGTCGAAATGGTTACGCAGACGAGACGCAGTACCACTATAATGGCAGTTCGTGATTCAGAATTAGCCAAGTTACCCGAAGGATTGTTCAACGGAATGAAATTACGATTTCCTATCGTTGTTACTAGATTGATTAATTTATTGGGACATCGTATCTTGGGTAAATGAAAAGAAAAGGGTTAGGTTACGAATGTGAAACGATGTATAAAATCAATAAAAATTCCAGGTTCATGGAAGAAGCCATCGTTAAGTCCAAATATGGAAATAAACAACGTCCAAAGCAATTTTTCTACCATAGCTATTGTACCAATTACCGATGACGTGCCACTCACTTCCTTCACTTATGAGCTTTATCATTCTTTATCGGCTATAGGTAATTAAATACGCCTTACTACTGGAAAATTCTGCACTATAAAATACATGTTGGTGCGATTTTTCAACAGGGTCAACGCTTCGTCTAACTTCGGAAATAATTCGTAAAAATTTCGGCCCATCCATAATGGACGCGAATAACGAATACCGACTTATATCGTGGTTAGCTCAGCAAGAAGATCACTATAAAATAACCTTGTATCAATGTGATAGCACTTTTACCCTTTGGACGCAACGTTGCGTTCGGCAAGCAGATTGCATATTAATTGTAGGGTTGGGTAAAAATCCTCCCAGCGTTTGTAAGGTAATAGTCTCAATGTGATACCGTACGCATGTCGTTTCCATTTCAATTCTCTTTCTTTTAAATTTTTTGTTTTTTTGTTGCATTCTCAGATCGAGAAAGAAATCGAAAAATTAGCCATTAGAACTCAAAAAGAACTAGTCTTATTGCACCACGAAGGAGCTAATTTACCAAATAATACGGTTACGTGGCTGAATATGAGATCATGGGTATCTTCGCATCATCACATTCAGTGCAATAAACGCGTTTTCACTACCAAATCTCAGTACAGAATTGTAAGACGATATTGAATTATTTTATTTTTCACTGCGAAACAGTTCTTCAAAAATTAATACAAGATTTTTTGGTTCATTTGTTAGAATGAATTATACAGCAAAGTTTTAATGTCCGAACCGAACATACATTCTGATTTTTCTCGACTCGCGAGATGGCTGACTGGCACTTCTGTAGGATTAGTACTCGGAGGAGGAGGCGCCAGGGGTGCTGCTCACGTTGGTATGATTAAATCCATCCAAGTGAGTGTTCAACATCGACTGTAGACTTTCTGGTGACGGATTTTTATGAATGAAATTCTGTCTACGATTGATATCTGTTATAGGAAGCTGGAATACCGATAGATATGGTTGGCGGTGTCAGCATAGGTGCATTCATGGGAGGTCTCTGGTGTATGGAGAGAAATATAACGACGGTTACCCAAAAAGCCAGGCAATGGGCATTTGTAAGTTGTACAAACATATGATTTGATTATAAATGATGTTTCATTTTATCGATTCTTTCAATCTTTTTTTCACAGAAAATGACACATTGGTGGAGACAGTTATTAGATTTGACTTATCCGGTGACTTCCATGTTCACTGGACGTGATTTTAATGCCACTATCAAGGCGACATTTAACGACACTCAAATTGAAGATTTATGGTTACCATATTTCACCATAACTACCGATATATCGGCCAGTGAAATGCGTATACATACACATGGTGAATATGTTTTACTCGTCGAAGTATGTACTAGGCGTAGATTCTTATTTCATTTTCAGCCGGATTTCATTTTTCGTCATTTTATGACCAAAAAAATTAGGCCATCGAGTTGTAACGTTTGGCAGAAGTGAAGTATTCAATTGTTATTTAGGAAATCCGGCTGGATTCAAAATTAAAATGCATCGTAACTTGTTGCGATGTTTTTCCTTTTCTTTTTAAATTGAATTCCAACTCATGGAGTACCTAGTAGTAAAATATATTCATTTTATAAAATTTGAAATTCTAGAACATTCATCAGATTTATAAAAGTAGGTATTTCATTTGAAAATTGATTAACTAATTACGTCATTATTCTTTTACTAAATTAATGGCTATATTCTAAGCTTTCATGGATGAAAAAAAAAATCAGCGGTGTACACTTGTAAAGATTAATTTTCAAGGTCTTCAGCCTAATGCGTATTTATCGCGATTAAAATCAAACGTCGCCGTTGGATTTCTTTTTCATTCTTGAATACTAAACTTGATCGATAATTAGTTTACGAATAGTTCACAAACAGTTTGTGATGGCCCTGCGATTAGAAAATTAACATAAAATCTGCTTCTTGAAAAGAAAATTATTGCATGGCACGCTTATTATCGTAATTAGTACGACTTTTTTTCGTTACGGCTACACTATTATCATTTGCATGATTGCGCGAATTTTTGTCTATCATTGGCGGAGACAATCGACCGCCGCATTAATCTACCTTGTTATGTATAATAAGGTGTGAATAATTTTCATTACAGGCTCATTATGGCGATACATTCGCGCATCGATGTCATTGTCCGGCTATATGCCCCCTTTATGTGACCCGATTGATGGGCATCTTCTGTTGGACGGAGGCTATGTTAATAATTTACCAGGTAGCCATCACAAGCGGTTTGTGCGTGTGCTAGCGCCGGATCGATTATTTGTTTTTTGAAAAGTTCCCCAATATTTATACTCTGTGGTCTGAACGATAGGATCTCGAGCGCTAGTATTTGAAAAAAAAGTCGGTTTACAATTTTTTTTTGTATTTTGGAAATGTAGGACAATTATGGCGATATGTGCGCGCCAGTATGACTATTGCAGGAGTTCTTCCGCCCATGTATGATCCTTCAAATGGCCATTTATTACTAGATGGTTGTTATACGAACAATGTACCAGGTAGTTATACAAACGGTAGCGTATTTATTGGACATGCCAATTTTTAAAAGGTCGAAATCCGAGTACATATTTGGTTTTTGAATGGAGTATTTATTTTTGAAGTCAATTTAGTTGAAATTTTTCTCAAATACGACAAACATTTAGTACTTATTCATTTAATGATTTAAACGTAAGTTGGTAGCGCTCAGATAACCATTCAAATCACATTAAACGTTGCCTTTTTGCTTCTCAAGTTTAAATTCCTACTCACTCTCTAATATTAATTCTATTTTTAAATCCCAGCTGATATAATGCGAAGTCAAGGTGCCAAATTTATCTTAGCTATCGACGTCGGATCTCAAGATGATGCAGATTTTACCAATTACGGTGATTCCTTATCTGGATGGTGGTTATTGTGGAAGAGATATAACCCGTTTGCATCTGCAGTCAAAGTTCCTAATCTGCCTGATATACAGTCTAGATTAGCCTATGTTTCTTGTGTTCGTCAATTGGAAGTAGGTTACAAGTTTGATCCCATGGCTTCACTATTCCAACGATGTATTTTAATTTCATACCGATATTCATTTTAGGAAGTTAAAACCAGCAATTATTGCGAATACATCAGACCTCCTATTGATAAATACAAAACGTTGCAGTTCGGAAGTTTTGATGAAATAAGGGTAGGTAGACACTCTGACTCGTACTGAAAAATATTCATACTTTTCAATTCAACGCGTATCTTTAATTGTTTGCAGGAAGTCGGATATAATCACGGTAAAACGTATTTTGCTGGTCTGATGAAAGCAGGTGGACTACCATTTGCTTCCAGGCCAACGGAAGGAACCAGTAAAAGTAACTTTAACTGTTTAATCGGTGCAAAATCACAACCATCAGCCTCATCTTTGAATTACACCTTCACCGATTTAGCTCAAATGGTTTGCAAAGTACCCAGAGAGATGTACGTAGAAGGTTAGTAATTTGACATTTTCGATTCTGATACCGACTCTATCATTGAAATTCGTTTCTAATTCAGCAATATACATATTTTTAGAATCATCATCGTCATCTGATGATTACGAAGCTGACGAAGACGACACTCAAGAAGTCGGTTACGTTTCGGAGCCGTCCGCTAGTATCTTGAGCGTAAGTGGTGGAACGTCTTCATTCATTTTTTTTTTTCAATCGTACACACGATATATATGCGTATTGTAAATAATATTTTAGAATTAAGATTTTCACTTCGCAAAGTATTTATTAAAATATCGAATGATGTTTGTACCTTCGAAACGTTCGATATTTTAATAAATACTTTGTGAAGTGTATAAAATCTTGATTCTAAAATTTAGTATGCCTTCAATCCTCACGTTTTTCCGCAAATAATATTGTTGCAGAATGTAAACGTTTTAAGACATCGTCATACGGGTTCACTATCTTTGTCTGAAAACGAACTGGAGTCAGAAAGCGAAGGGTCAATTTTACAACAAGATACCACGTTTACATAATCTATTTTTGTGTAGCTCATATTTTCACATTCATGAATCGAATCGAATTTCGTTTTATTGTTTTCAATTCTGTCATAGGTACACGCATGTTTTTTTTAAATTCATTGAAAATGAACTTATGCTGTGATATACTAAATTTTTTGACTTGCTTAGTGCGATGCTATTTTTTTTTTGTTAGATACACATATTTTTTAAGGGTTGTATTTTTTAAACCGTACTTTCTATTTACCATTTCTGTGTATTCCATTGTACGTGCCATTTTGAGAGGCGGATTTCGCTAGTTCAAATATCGTTGTTCATATTCATCAACTTTTAGTAAAATTGCAATCAAATGTTCGGTCGAATATTTTGCCAAGTTGAGAAAAACTAATGGAAAATTTTTTAAAAATGACTCGTAAAGCTTTTCGCAATGTTTAACTATCGTGCCTAGATTGGATTTTTTGAATGCTAATAAAATTGCGTGAAAATCACTCGATGAAAATGAAAATTTCGCACTGTTTTTTCTCAACTTTCAAAAGTGGTGATCGAATTTGCAATCTTTATTTCTTTTTTTTTTTTTTTTATTTTCAACCTTGCTATAAAATGCATTTACACGGTATTTTTTCAATAAAGTATGTTTTTTTTGTAGTTGAACTCGTTTTCATCAATTTTTTCAAACGCATTATTTGCTGTACGTATTCAAATCTGGATCTAATATACTAAGAAAAGCTCCCACTAAATGTAGCGAACCGGTGATGAGAATATGTAAAACTTGATCGGTATTCTTCAAATGATCATACGTTTCGTTCACATTTTTGAAAACTCTCACATTATTCCCTGCCTTATATTTACTCCTTTCAATCCAATCTGAACAATTTCGTTTAGCTCGTTCGAAATCTTCGTCCTGATCTTCATTTTGATGGGTGTATTCTAATTGAACCAATTCATTTTAGGCGTTTAACAGTAAAATGGCCTTGATTCAAATTAAGATTCAGCTTACCTAAGTACGGAGTTTTTTCGGGGTCAATTGAATTAGGGCAGAAGAAGGTGTACTCAAATTGGCAACGAATCAACATTTCTATCATAGTACTAGGATCTCTATCTCCTGTCATGTTGAACACTAATGCCTTTTTTGATCTAAAATAAACGAAAAACTTACTCAAATCAGAGAAGGCCAAATCAATTTCATTTAAAAATTACAATATCATATTTTTACTCTTTCGGCGTATTTTCCATATACCACTGAATGCAGTTTTGAATACTATCAGAAGTGTGCGCTCCATCCAGATAAAAAGTCAACCTATCAGAAATGCGTAGTATTTGAGTTCTTCCAGGCCACCGGCAGGTACTTATACCAGAGGAAATTTCATTGGTAAGAGGAAAAATAGGAGCAACGGACGGGCCTGATTTACAGAAGCCTTTTTTGTACAGCTGTGGGTTCATCCAAGCGTTCGCAAGTTGAGCACCGAGTGATGCATTTAAAGGCTGAGCAGGGCTATTAATTCCAAGGGTGATTTTATCCGTAGAGAAAACTTGTTTCATATTTCCTGTCACAAATAGAGTACACTGAAAAAATCTAAGTTGCAGTTGAGAATACAAATAGACTTGGTAGGAACACTTTTACGATTTTCCATGAGCTACGCACGTTTCTTTCCGAAGCTCTTTCACACAGGATATTTAAGACTGCCGGATGCTGATGGCATACGGTTATTGCTATACAATCACGTTTCATTATACCAGCTTTTTGCCACGCTATTTCTTCTATCGTTCTCCCCAGGAGTTTAACGTGGTCATAATCAATAGATGTGATACCAACGACTGCAGTTTGTCTGGTAACAAATACAGTATATTGGAAAGACCACGATTACATTGAGAGTTGTCACCTATCCAATGCATAAGCCATAGAGTATCAGCACTATCGATACCTACTTCAATACATTTGTACAATCGTATTCGCCACCTATTCCAACCTCTACTATCGCCACATCTACTTTTTCTTCGATAAACACTTTGAAAGCCATTATCGTTAGAAATGTAAAATATGGTGGCATTATGGGTGCATTTTTGTAATTCTAAAATCATCAATATTGAACTGCAAACGCTATTTCCATCGGTAATGTCACAAGCAGGTAGGTATCAGGCAGATGAATTTTCACTCACATCACCAGCACATAATTTCCCATATATTTCCCAAAAATAATCTTCAAATTTTTGTCGACTAATTGGTTGCCCGTTTATTCGTATTGTTTCCCTGACACTGACCAAATGGGGAGAAGAATAGAATCCAGTTTTGTATCCAAACTGACGCAAAATGGATTCACAATACGCGCAAGTTGATCCTTTACCTTTGGTGCCGGCTACATGAATCACTGATAACTTTTTTTCAATGAATTCGACATCTAGGCCACACCTATATACGCAGATGAAATGAAATTTCTTAATTAAAATTCAATTTCCTATACAGAATCAGAATAATTTTGAAAAAAAAACTAACCTAGAGAAAAACTTCTCAACGGCTGCAATTTTCGATTCAGCATATTGACACGATGACGAATCGGCTAAAACTTGTTTATTACTTTGTAAACAATGCAACGCATTCAAGGTTCTCTAGAACAAAACCACTTCATTCATTGAAGAAAAATTGAAAATAAAGAAATGCAAAAGTTACCTGATAACTTGAATATTGATTTCTATTTTGATGCTGGAACATTTTTACATTGAAGCACAATGATACTCGTTTCAATAGGATTCCCATTACAACTGATTTTGGGTGTTTGAACTTCGTAGATATGAAATAATAAGATTGAAAATACGTTAAAGCATTAGTTAATATCATTAATCCTACACGACTAATTGACAACGAATTACTGAGATAGGCACTATCTCAAAAAATTAATTAAATGTATGTACTTACCGATAGTTACACAACAGCTTATTCTAGCAGCCATGCTTTTAATACCTATTGATATCGCACAAATTTGAATTCGATTTCTTTTTTTAAATACGTATATTGTATAAAAATTATTCACATGAAAAATGATAGGATGTCTGGAAAAAATCGCACGTGCGCGATATTCTCGAGACATTAATAATAGAACTGATTTCTAATTCTCGCTGTATTTCAAATCTGGATCTAGAATACTTAGAAAGGCTCCAACTAAATGAAGAGAACCGGTAACCAATATGTTTAGTTCAGAAGCGCCAGAATTTTCGTTAATACGGTGAAATACTTCTCCCACGTTGCGAAAACATCTCCCGTTATTCTTGTTGAAATTTTTATTTATTTGTAACCATCGTTCATAGCATTTCTGACTTTGAGCATATTCTTCATCAAAAGTGTTTTTCATACTGGCAAAATCTACAACAAAGAAAAATATCGATCGCTTTGCTTACATCAATTTTCAATTACTGACTCAGTTTTCGAAAAAAAAAAAGAAAAGAAAAAGAAATTACCCGAAGACAGCGTATCCTTTTGTCCAATAACATTAGGACAGAAAAAAGCGTAATCAAAATTGCAACGAATCAAGTGTTCAATTAAAGTACCAGGATCTCTATCTCCTATCACATTAAACACTAATGCTTTTTTCGAGCTAAAATAATACTTGATTATTACTTAGAGTTCGAGATCGAAAAAAAATCGAGTTGATACGTACTGAGGTGGTACTGATTCTAAAAACCATTTAACACATAGCTGAATACTTTCCAAATTATGAGCACCGTCGAGGTAATAAATCAATTCACTGGATCGTTTAAGTATCTGAGTTCTGCCAGGCCAGCGGCAATTTTTCAAACCATTGTATGATTCTTCAGAGAGTGAGAAAGATTCAGCTTTGTCGAGAAGACCATTTTCTGGAAAATTACAATCTTAATAAGAATTAACTAAAATATGGATTCTACTTTATGGGCATTGAAGTTTATAATGAATTACTACTAATCAAGTTTTTAATATGATATGGATCTTACTATATTTAAATGGATACATCCACGCATTAGTCAGTTGGATGGCAAGAGAAGCATTGACCGGTTGAGCTGGGCCACCGTTTCCCAAAATGATTTTTTCATGATAATTGTATTCTTCGAATTTTGGAGCAATAAATAAGGTACACTAGAAATTTTCAAATTGGATGAAAAATTCCATGAATATGTATTATAAATATGTTGGCCCAAATTTTAACTTTTCTCTCTTCGGCTCTCTTCTTCAAAACTTCCAAAGCTCCGGGCGGTTGATCAGAAGCAGTTATTGCTATACAGTTCGGTTTCATTATGCCTGCTTTTTGCCAAGATATTTCTTCAATACTTTTTCCCAACAAGGCAACGTGATCATATCCCAAAGAACTTATTCCAACAACTGCCGTATTTCTGTACGGAAGAATTTGTGTAAACAATCTTGCAACATATCGAAGTGATTTAATGATTTTAAGTACAATTTTCGAACACATACCCAAGTATATTGGTGCAATCAAACTCTCCGCCAATTCCTACCTCAATAATTGCAACTTGTACTTTTTCTTCGAGAAATATTTTAAACGCCATTATGGTCAAAAACATGAAATACGGTGGCATGTCTGGTTCATTTTGTTGACCCTATAACATCAAAACTTAATTGTAAAGCAATCCCGTCAAACTTTTTGGTAGCGGCTACCGTAGCAAAACTACCATCGTTTAGGTGGTAGCGAAACGGTAGCGGCTATCAAAATTTCATTGTATTTGAGTAGCGAAAATTCTAGTTCGCTACCGGTAACAGGAATAGTAGCGAAACTATTTTTTTAGCACCAATTTAGTAGCGAATTGTTTGATAGGATATTTCGAAAAATTTTCGTTACTCGTGTAAAAAGCTACCTTAAGAGAGCTCAATTTCTGGTATACGTCCCAAAAATAATGAGTAAATTTGCGTTGACTAATGGATCGGCCATTTATTTTGAATCTTTCCCGTACAGAGACAAGATGAGGAGAGGAGAAAAATCCTGTTTTGTATCCGCAGTGGCGTAAAATTGACTCGCAATACGCACAAGTTGAACCTTTACCTTTGGTACCAGAGACATGAATTACTGATAATTTTTGCTCCAATGTGTTCAGGTCTATTCCGCATCTACAAAATTAATTAATTGGTTTACCAGCATTCGTACCCAATTTGTTATTGGTTGATACGAGGGCTTACTTCGATAAGAAATCGATAACCTTGTTACATTTTGATTCGGGAAATTGCCGAGTCTTCGGGTCAGCTAAGGTTTGCTTATTACTTTGTAAGAGATTCAATGCTGCGACTGCTCTCTGCAAAAATCAATAAATAAGTAAATGGATTCAAAATGTAGAGAATATAAATTGATACTACCTTGTAATCATCTTCAACAGAATAACTTAGATTTTTGCTGAAATATTGATAACGATAATTATGTAGAATTCTCAACATTATGTTGAAAATGACGCAAACATACACAAATGTTCGATATTATTAGATAAATTCTTCATCACTAACCGAGAACCTAAACTAACCAAGGTTTCTTTATTTTATGGCGCAATAATGAGTATGAATTAACCATAACCATTCGCGGTAAAATGAAAAAAGATGAAAGGAAGTACTGATTGATTAGATAAAATGATTTCATGTGTTTCAATTACGCGGGAGACAATTGACGGAATGAACTTTGAACCACCAATCACAAAGTTGATTAATCATGTGACCTGTGACCAATCAGAACTTTTTATGAAAAGGATGTTTTGAAATTCCTAAAAAATGATTGGTATTTATATTTTTTTCGCATTTGTTTTCGTTAGATGATTTATTTATACTTAATTTATCATTTGTTATCAATGAATGTGATTTAAAATAAGTAAGTATTCAAAATTTGAGTTTTGTATCATAAAAATCAAAATCTTCAGAAATAAAAAGCGACAAACAGACAAAGATTTGTTATGTTGAAAGTGAAACCGAAACCGTAAAATCCAAACACTTTCTGCTGGCCTGACCTCGATCGATTACAATTTTGAAATTCGACATCGACACATCGGTGATTTCATTTCATTTTTCAAAAATTAAACAAAAATTCAAAAGTTCTGATGCGTTTCGTTTTGCACGTTGAAGTAAATTTTCATTTGAATAATAATTGATATCGTTGGATGATTAGTTACCAGTCATCAGTCATTGGAGTGCAAAACATGGGTACGTTGTTTTAAATGCTAGTGCTAAAAAATAATGTTTGGTAGTGATCAACTATGAAGAAGTGTTTCAAGTCCGTTTCTGTGCCAGCGCCTACGTTTAATTAAGTATGTTCGCTCTACTCCGCTTGCTAATTCTGCGTGAAACGTATAGTTTCATGTGTAAATCACCTCATTTCATCTCATAGATTATATGTTAATGTTTGTAATGTTACGATTTCACTCATCTCATTCAAATTATGTTTGATTTTTGTTCAACAGAATGGACCACGCGTTTGTCGAATCGAAATTAAAAGACGTTTCGTTATCGGAGACAGACTTGAACACCTTGAAAAGTCAAGAATCTAGATTAGTTTCGAGTTTCAAAGCTGTAAAATTAGAGAAAGACTCAAAAAAACACTGGGATATTTTCTACAAACGAAACGAAAATCGTTTCTTCAAGGATCGTCATTGGACCACGAGGGAATTTGTAGAATTAATCAATATTGAAGATGAACAAGCTTTGTTAGAGGTTGGTTGCGGTACTGGCAACTTTATTTATCCTCTTTTGGCCGAAGAAAAATCATCATTTTTTATATACGCTTGTGATTTCTCGCCTCGAGCTATCGATCTTGTGAAAAGTAATCCGCTTTACGATGAATCTCGTGTTAAAGCTTTCGTTTGTGATATCACCACGGAAGAATTGAAGAAACACGTTGACAGCGTCGATATAATCACTTTGATATTCGTCTTGTCGGCCATTCATCCAGACAACTTTGATAAAGTTATTCGCACGTTGCATTCAGTGTTGAAAACAAATGGTGTTATTTTGTTTCGCGACTATGGTCTATATGACATGACTCAACTGCGATTCAAAGCCGGTCATAAAATATCCGATAATTTTTATATGAGGCAAGATGGTACAAGGTAGGTTCTCGCTGCTTCTGTGGAAGTATGTTTTTTGTATGTGACGTTATATATACATGTATGTTTTTGCAGGTCTTATTTCTTTTCAGTCGACTTGATCAGAGATTTGTTCAGTAGAAATGGGTTTAGTGAAATAGAAACCACATATGTAAAAAGACGAACAATTAACAAGAAGGAAGGTGTCGATGTACCTCGAATATTTGTTCAAGCAAAATTTAAAAAACAGTGACAGAAATTAGAGTAGTGAGTATTTTTTTTTGACAACTAAGTGTAATATGCCGTTGTCCATTCATATTTGTTTTCATGCGTTCATTGAATGATGATAGATTTCAAATTGATCGTAATGATATTGACTATATTAGCTCTATCTGACGTGAGGCTATGAAATATTTTATACTGTATATTGTATCATTTATGTATCGGTAATACTTCAGTGAGTGATGAATATTTCTGAATTGATTACGATGATATTGAATTATAATTAGCTCTATCTGACATTTTAATTGTTTTGATTTGATGTATGTTCCTATGTTCATGATGAAATTATGGTTCAAATGAAATTTTATGATAACGTATTTTTGCCTTAGTCTTTCGCTCCTATCTGATGAATCACTTATCTTTCATTTGCCAATTTTTTCTTTTTATGAATTACCTATTGAAATCACGTCTGAATGATGATATTATAGTTCAAATGATGTCGATGATTACATCCGAGTTATATTAGTCTTTCGCTCCTATCTGAACGGACTGATTACTTATGGCATCTTATTGGTTACTTATTTTTTATGTTGTATTCGTTAATTATACAAAAGTTACGATTACTTCGTACTGAATGATGATCTTATAGTTCAAATGATATCTTATGTGATTATCACTTGCATTGTCTTTCGCTCCTATCTGATGTTGTGATGAAGTATATCTTTGATTTGTTAATTTTCTCTATATCTAAATTACCTAACAAAATCAAGTCGGAATGATGATATTATAGTTCAAATGATACTGATGATTACACTCTAGTTATATTGTCTTTCGCTCCTATCTGAACCGACTTGATATTACTTATGGCTGCTTTTTAGTTATTACTCGATGTTTAGGTTGTACGGTAACTTCGTATTTAATGATGATTTTATAGTTCAAATGATATCTTTTGTGATTATCACTTGCATTGTCTTTCGCTCCTATCTGATGTTGTGATGAAGTATATCTTTGATTTGTTAATTTTCTCTATATCTAAATTACCTAACAAAATCAAGTCGGAATGATGATATTATAGTTCAAATGATACTGATGATTACACTCTAGTTATATTGTCTTTCGCTCCTATCTGAACCGACTTGATATTACTTATGGCTGCTTTTTAGTTATTACTCGATGTTTAGGTTGTACACGTGAATTTTACAAATATTACGGTAACTTCGTATTTAATGATGATTTTATAGTTCAAATGATATCTTTTGTGATTATCACTTGCATTGTCTTTCGCTCCTATCTGAATAAACCGTATTTGATACATTAAGTATGTTATCTTGAGCTTATCAGTGAACTCTTGAATTTGTGTAAAGGTATGAGTACTTTTTTAATAGTTGAATTAATATGATGATATTATAGTTGAAATGATACGATGTGATTAACGTATTTGTTGTCTCTCGCTCTTATGTGACGATTTATGGTTATCTATTAGCACGTTATTCAAATTTATTCCACGTTTTACCTTCTATCATTTTTTTTTTTTTTTTTTCAAAATCAACTGATATGTCATCGTATTTTTCAGAAATGTTTTCGGCTTTGAAGAAATTGACTGTTGGAGGAACTCGGCATGAAGGCGAAATCATCACTCCTCCGGGTTTGCAAACAATGCCCAAAATCTTGCAGAGTAAATTTTCCAAAGGAGTCCAATATAACAGTTAGTATTTGATTCACAGGTATTTCTGTATAATATAAACAAAATTATTCAATTGTACCTACGGTTTTTTTCCCCCCAGTGAAAATCATTATTAAAGGAGATCGAAATGTTGGCAAAAGCTGTCTATTCAATCGGCTTCAAGGCCGAGGGTTTACTGAAACATACACTCAAACTGAAGAAATCCAGGTATGTAGTTCAATTATTGATGCCGTTTTTCTGTCTAATAATGGCGTTTTTCAAAATCAAAACATTGAAATGAATTTTCATTATCGTCGGTAGGTTACTAGTATTCAATGGAATTATAAAGCAACAGATGACGTTGTTAAAGTAGAAGTTTGGGATGTTGTTGATAAGGGCAAAAAACGTGTCATGTCGGATAATTTGAAACTGGAAATTTCGAACGGAGCCGGATCTCTCGAAGTCTCCGATGTACCTGCTTTAGATGCTGAATTCTTGAACGTTTATAAAGGCACTAACGGCGTTATTTTAATGATGGACATTACCAAAAGTTGGTAAGTTCTTAAAATGAACTACATCTAGTTGACCGAATTACCCGCTGCAGTCTATTATTTAAAATCGATAGCAACGTAAAAAATTTATGAAGTTGAATCTGATTCGTACAGGACGTTCGAATACGTGCAGCGTGAAATCAACAAAGTCCCTAGTTCAATACCTGTACTTGTTCTTGGAAATCATTGCGATATGTCACATCATCGATCCGTCACTCCCGATTACGTGCTTTTTTATTTGGAAACTCTTCAGAGGTACATTTATATTTATAATTCACTTGAAAACCTTTTTGTCAATAGGTGTGGCGAGTTTGTCCTTTGTCTAATCTCTTTTTATGAATAGATTGGCGCCGGCTCGATATGCCGAAAGTTCCATGTCCAACGGATTTGGTTTAAAATTCTTGCATAAATGGTTCAACTTGCCTTTCCTTCAACTCCAAAGAGAAACATTGTTAGCGCAATTAGATACCAATCAAAACGAAATCAATATTACTACGCAAGAGCTCGACTTGTACCAACAAACCGATGACTCCAATTATAAAGTGTAAGTCGTGTCTCTTACGTTATGATCAAATCGCCGTGTCTTTCGCGTACCATTTTTCTCTTTACGAGTAATGATTTTTTTTATTATAGATTTCTAGACAGGTTAACCGCTCGTCGTAGACAAGTCGCCGAATCCCATTCAGCTGCTCCTACTTCGAGCATAGTAGTTCAAACGCAGCATAGCTTTCCCTCAGTCGGCGCCAGTAAATCGGATCTGAAATCACCGATTAAAGCTGATACGCCTAGTGTACCTGAAGAAAAGACTGTATCATCGGAAAAACTTATCAGTGGCCCTCAAAAAATTGTGATCGACGATAAAGGAGATCGAAGTATGACGTGTCTATGTGCTTATGAAGATAGTATCTTGAAACAAGATTGTATCGAACCTCATTTTCAGATGCGACTTCATCGAGTGTTCCTCTCAAAGCCGATTTATCGGTGAATATCGAAGAATTTGTCCCCGATGATTATTTAGATAAATCTTTCTTGGATGAAGTTGTTACAACCACCGCTATCGTTCACAAATCCGCGAACAATGAATCTGACAGGTTTGTTGATTAAAATGCTCCTCATCATTTGATTTTTTTCCTTTTATAATACGCGGGTTCTCTTCATTATAGTGAGTCAGAGATTACTAGTAATCCGTTGGTTTCTGGTTTTCAAGATGATCTCGATCCGGAAGATGCATTTTCTTCAAAAGATGTTCAAGTAAAAATTTTTTCATTTTTTTAGAAGTGCGTTTTATAATTCCAACACTAAATTTCAGACCCTTTTGCAAAATGACTCGTGCAGTTCAAAAATGTCTCTTTCAAATAAAAAAGTTTGCAATCGTGAAACATGTATCGTGTAATTCCTTATCGATAGCTCGTATCAGATCATTTTGACCAAAACGACCAATTCCAGTAGTCTAGGGCAATCTTTCAATCATTAGGTTCTTGAAAAAAGGAAGTGGTCTTGTTGGAAACGCAGGGCGTATTTTCATTTGATGATTGAGTTATTTTTCAGAAACTGATACCGAAGTTTTCTTCCAGTTTTTAGTGATTCTTTAGAAAATTGATGTACATTTTGAAAGTATTTCTATTATTCCTAATTTTGTTGAAAATGATAAACGTTTATGTTTTCTGTTTGTGAATGTAGGAAACGGACACTGCTTTCACTTCAGTTAGCAATTTGAACAAGTGGATGTCTGCAGAACGTAGGGGGAGCCCCGACGGTGGAGATGATTCTTCAAAAGTCAACAACGACAATGATGTTCAATCTAAAGTGAGATAATCTGTACTGAATCCTGAATCAGTCATCACCACATCAGATTAGTGGCTGATTTGTTTATTTTTTATTTTATTTATTCATTCATTTTTTTTTTTAGCAACGAGAATCACGAAAGTCGAAATCAGAAGATAAGCCTAAGAAGAAGAAATCTGCTTCAAAGAAGAAACCTGCAAAATTATCAACGGAGGAAAACTCCCTTGAGAACTTCTTAAATGATGATTCGTCCTTAGCTTATGAAGCTCTGTGAAAGAATGTGTTATCCATTGCGTCTGAGAATTTGTCCTGTCACTTTTTAATCATTTGTACTAATGTTTATAATTTTCGATAATTTTGACACTCGACTCTCCCTATAATAAGCAATTTAACATCGAAGTAGCTAATTTCTTCGTTTAATTGTTAACAATTATCGCAAATCCATTTTTCGATTAATTTCTTATCGCGCGAAATGAAGAATTCAATGGTATTGTTTTCAATTATCATTATATAAATTAGCGTAATTTGTTTCCTATTTCATTCGAAGAGTACGTGAATCGCTTATATTGTTTTTGTTTTGCTCATGTTTTGTTACGAATTTGTATACTTGTTATTTATTTCATTTTATTTTTTTCACCCTTGTTCAACTTTTCCGTTAGTTATTTGATCATATTTTAGTTTCTTTTTTATTAATTACATAATATTGTTGACAAAATTGTTGGCAAATTTACTGGATGCAGTGAAATGATTCGATGTTGAAAAAGTTTGTTTCGACTAATTCACGTTCGTTAGTCTTTAAAATTGTGTTAGATTTCACTCCCTGTGGCTAATTTGTCAGAATTGACATTTTTAAGGACGATATCTCGAAAACAGATCTGACCCTGGAAAATTCTAGATTCGTAAATAATGACTTCGATTTTATAATGAATGACTTAGGCTCAGAAGCGTCGGAAGTTTTTTTTGGAGGGGGGGGGGGGGGGGGGGGTGGTACAAAATGAGAACCAAGACTTCGAATACTCTCAGTAGAATTAGCAGGGAAGGGGACAAAACAAGTATTTTACGGCTCTGTTCTGTTACCTCAAATAGTTCATATAATTGAAATTTTATTCATGCCCGAGCGAAGCGAGGGAGAAGCTTTGATAAAATTGAGTTTTTGTTTTTAATGCCCAAAATAGCAGTTTTTTTTTTCATGTTTTGTTTTAATACTTTGAAAGTGTCTTATCTGATACGATTTGGGGTGCGGGGGTACACTGTATTCCACTTTCCGACGCCACAACTTTAATTTGATTATTCATTCTTAAAAATCGGCCTATACGGCAGAAATTGGTGAAATTTATGATTGAGTGAGAAAAGGTCACGTTTTTGTTTTTCTAGTGTAAACGGAACTATAGCTATCTCCTAGTACCACTGAAATATTCGCAGTCAGTGACCTCAATTTCATCAATGAGCAATATTTCAACGAAGCTGAAAATATTGAGTATAAAGATTATAATACATAGCTTATTCGTGGCCACTGATTCCGAATTCAATATTCGACTTTCGTTTTCGAGCGAGAGATCCGGCATTGGAAATGGATCTCTGATTCGAAATTAGCAACCTTTACACCATATTCGATACTATTTTAAATAATTCGCTTCGAAAATAGCTCTGAAAGATGCAGAATTGAAAAAAAAATAATGAAGGAGGGAGGGAATTGGGGAATTCATCCTTTGGGTAAATGTTTAAAGCAGAAAAATCTCAAAAATTGGAAATTTTAATTCATTCATATTTCTTGACAAGTTTAAAAATTGACAAAACTTTGAATATCTGATATTTAAAGTGAAGTAATTGTTGATTGAAAAAATTTTGAATGTTATCCAAATAGTTCAGACTGTTCGCGAGCTACTTGAGGAATTCCTCAAACTCCTCAGCCTGTCCAGGTCCAGATATATCAAAAAAGGTTACCGAAATGTCAGTAATGAGAAAATATTATGCGGATCATTCATTTCAAATATCAGAAGGGTTCATTGAAGTCACCAAAAGGTGAAACTTCAATTTTGCGGTTACGAACATAGAATGGAATTTAGCTCCAACACATTCGAAGTTAAATTATTAATAATTTAATAGCGCTTAGATCGATAATTTTATCTAATCTCAGTGGAAATATTTTTTCATTAGTAAAATGCGTTTTCCAATCGTTCGTTAGGCGTTCTGCTTCACGTAACCATGCTCTGTTGACACAAATACGAGCACTACAGGTGTTAAAAACGTAAATTATGTTATATTTATGTGTAGTCTCGTTGATCGTAATATTGGCACAATGTGCAGACTCGCTTACTCCGCCCACAGAAACCACAGGCCCAGGTTCGGATCTCATAAAACAATCGACATCGCATTCTATGAAAAACCGAACACGCCGAACCAGAACACCGGATCCTTACGTTATTCATGGAGTAGATTATCGAAAATATAGGATACCAGTAATTCATACGTCGCATTTCATAATACACAACGATAACCCATGGGAAATCACAGTTAGCAACGTATCAGTTGAACTTGTGAAGAAATCTAAGAAGTGGCAACATACGGTGTTGCTCGAAGATGTCTTCGTAGACCCTTACAAAAACAGTGAACCGTATGCTTACGATTACATGTTAGTCAATTGGGTGAGAAATCGGTGGAGAATTAGCATCGAATGTAATCACACAGGTTACATTTGTGACCCGGTGTGGGCCGAGATTAATCAACTTGTCGACAGATTTGACCCCAACACATTCGTAAATATAAGTGTGAATATTCAAAGGGGCTACGTATCATTTACACGTCCGTGGATCACAAATGAAACCGAACGTGTAACATACAGCCAGTTACAAGGGTTAGGAATTATAACAACGAAGGGTAAATGGTGGTAAAAAAAAAAAAAACAACAAAAAAAATGATAACCCAATGGTCGCTCAGTTCATCATTTATGTATTCAAGTGGACGCTTTGTGAATTATGTATGTAAGTGAATATACGAAGAATTTCATTGTATTATATTCCGTTCCATGAAAACATTTTTTTTTTTTTTACAAGAACGGTGAATTATTTACTAAACAACCCTCGAAGGTTAATACCTGCCAGTGAAAAATATTCAATCTTCCCAGTAAATTATCCGCTACTAGCAGCGAACAAATCATAACAATTTAAAATTTTAATTACAACGTCAAGTTAAGAACATTTAAAATGAATAACATTTCGTCATTCAATCTGCCAGACACAACTAATATAAAAGTCTTTGAGGACGTTTTCTAGAGACCAGAAAACGAAGCTTGTTAAATAAAATTTCCAAAAATTGAAATTAAAAATAATTATCCCGATGACTCAAAAACTGAAACATCAAACTCGACATAGAAATCGTCGTTTTCACCACCAAACGCAACAAACAAATCAAAAATTTGGTAAAATGAAATTCTAAAAATAACAATTCTACTTCGGCAAAAGAAAGTAGGTACTATCTAAAAGTAATAACTTCGAGCATAACATTCCCATGGAGACTTTTTGCGCAGCAAAAATGATTACTACAAAACACTTGTCTTATACATGAGAAAAATATTACTAAAATGAAATTCGTCATCTTTAAAAAAAAAAAAAATATAACATAAGTAAATTTACACGCTTATATGTATATCCAGTGGAAAGTTTTGATTTCAATCTAAATCGATAATTTCAGATGGTTCAGTCATCCATGAATTAGATTCATTTTCTTTCGAAACTGAAATCAACAAATAATAAATTTCACATCTAATTTTTCAAACAAACTTCGCAAAAAAAGCGAGCGCGAAAATACGCGAAAAGTTACACTTTATTGCGTCAAAAAAATTTAAAAATAAACGCCGCCAAACAGCGTTTATAAAATACGCGTAACGAAGACTGGGCAAATAAAAAAACGTATACCTACGTAGATTCTATCGATAACTTACTGTAATTAGATCCCGCATTATTATTAGAAATAATAGAACTTTCCAAACTAATGGCAGATATGATCTAGAAATTAAAATACATGCCAGTTATTGAATCTCAATTGTTCAGACAAGACTTTCGTAGCATAAAAGTTGCATCACATTACCTGAGGTAGCGGTGGCTGAGGAAAATTATTAGCGTTAGATTTATGAAGGGGTACACTCTGCCAAACAAAATTCCGCGTCGGTCTTTCGTTAGGTAAAACACTAAAATTAGTTCGAACCGGATTCATCGAATTAATGGTAACACGATTCTCGACATTGGTGCTGCCGAATACATCTAAATTATTATTCCTTATTTGCATCGGTGTGGCAATATATACGCGATCATTATCGATTATTCGAATGAACGCTGTTGAGTTATCTTCTGAAACGAAAACCGAAAAAACAAAACATTACTTCATATCAAATATCTGCGGTCAAGGTAAAGGTACAAATCCGATGAGCTGACATCACACATACCTTTGGGAAGTCTAGATTCAGGAGGATCACAGCCTACGAAAATGACATCGTCGTCCTCGTCGTCGTCGTTGTCATTGGAATTACAAACCTGATCCTGAGTGACTGGCAGTTGGGTAGGATTAGGATTCGCTCTGGTAGATTGCAAAGGTTCTTCTTCGTCGCTATCGTCCAATAAATCGATAAAGATACTCGGAGCAGTATTAGGGGTAACTCTCTTTTTCGCCTCGCTAACGGTTCTAGCTGAAGTTTGCTTTTCGATAGCTATGTCTTTATTGACAGAGTCAATAACACTATCGTCATCGTCGCTGTCTAAATGTACAATATTGTCGATGGTACTCGGTTGATTCACTTTAACACCACCGATTTCGACACTCTGAGCGGAAAGATTTTCCAAACGAACAACTTCGATTGGCTCGCCCGAACTGTTGAGCAAATGGATAGGTTCACTCTGCAAAAAAATATGATCATGATTGCCTATTTCAAGGACTCCGTTATTATTCAATTTGAAAATAAACAACGAAAACTTCAGCAGAAATCGAATAAGAGAAGCTTCCAGAGGAATTACTAATTGAAATATCAATGATACCAATGAATATGATGAACGCTAATATGTATTCCGATAATAGTTTAATATAACGATGACTCACTGCATCAGCTCCAGATGACTCCGTAGCAGAAATTTTGCGCGGATTATTTCCATCATTAGAATCCGTGGATAGATTCCGTTTTCTTTGTGTTACTGTTTCTGGTTGACTTGATGAGTGGTGTTCTTTTCGTAAATTTTGCGAACGACGAGCACTGTGAAAATATTCATTCAGCCAGCCCTAAGTATACTTGAAAATGCCTACAAAAATAAGGTCATAACTTGAACATACTTGACTACTTTTCGAGATATGTCAGATGGTCCTGGATCTGCGGCACTTGAGCACGTATCAGTACTGGGCACAGTATTGGAGACCACTGTGCAAAACATGGAATAAAATTAGGAAAAAATGATATTATTACGAAATGAATGAATAAACAATTACCGTTAGAACAAAATGTACACGTCCACTGTCCTTTACTATCGAAATAATCTTCGCCACATTTGTTATGGATCCCTTGAGATCCGCAAAAACTGCAAAGGATGACTTCATAATCCCTGAAAATTCACATACATCAATTAATAAAATATAATCATGTGAATCATCATAAACAGAAAGATGCATTTGTACGTACTGTCCTGGTTCTGAAAAATTCCTACCGTTAGGACATACACAATTTGGCGCATCACATTTGTTGTATCGTTCTGTCAACTCGTAATAAGCGTTTGGTTCGAGTTCCCATGCAGCGTCCCTGTTTTGTTGAAAAAAATCATCATTTAGTATACGGTATACCATTGTTTAGATGAATTCGACGAACGAAATATACGTACTGGTCAGGTATGTAAATTCCACATTCTAGCATTGCTTTTCTGAATGCCTCTTTATTATTGCAATTAGGACATTTAAAAAAATATCCCGCGTTGATAGCCATTCTCTGAAAAGAAAATACCGTCAATAAGATGTAAAATAACATAGATACAAAAATGCAAATGAAAAACAATTTACTTGAACACAAAGTCGATGGAGCCACGTAGTTTTGCAGCAAGGGGCCCAAACTGTATTGGGCAAAGGTTTCGCAGTTACGTCATCCTGACACATGACGCAAATAGATTTTTCTGTCAATTTGATGGCACTTGGCGGTATATTAGATTGGGATTGCCGATGGGCATAACAATACGATCTGCCGTATGATTAGTGTTTTATTACATCATTCTAACGAACATTAATTAGACATCTATGGTCATTTACCTGAATTGGCCATAAAATAAATGGAGTGATCCATGCTGTATACCGCAAGGGTAATGGAATTTCTTCTTACATGATTTCACCGAACATCCGATGGTAGCTCCCGTATGTTGGCAGTAACTGCAAGTCTAAATAATATACCGCATAGTTGAATAAACTCAATTTGCAAGTACATACATAAAATAAACGTCGGAATATCGAGTTCAACAACTTACCAATTTGTTTCCTCGGACAACTTCTTTTTTGATGTCTTTGGGTAAAAACCCCAAAATACCTTCATCGTCTTCACCAAGTTGTTCCATATTTGATGAAAACAACTACACAAAACGAACATTGATTACTTAGATGATGTAAGCAAATTCGAAATACTACATTAAGTACATGGTTCGATGATAAAGCAAATGCCTAATTTTACACATACTACTTATTCAATAACAATAGAACTTACCATACAAAAATAGTGGGTGATGATATTCTCAAATTTATACATTTTGCCGTATTGTAATTCGTTGATTTCGTTATGTCGGCAAAAAACACATTTCTCATTTTGATTCAAACTCTCCAGAACCGTTAGCGCCATTTTTCTGATGTTCAACTCAACTCAACTTCATTATAATACAACGCAAGAAAAGTTTAAGGTAAACGTTTCTCACATCGAAAAGTTCTTGAAAAATTTTCTTGCTTAAATTCAGTTTAGAAATGAATTTTTCATAGAACTAGAACGAACTAAAAGTTTAGTTATGTCCCAATTGTGTAAAACTTCACTCAAGTTAATTTTGGTGATTTGATCAACAAACATGGGAATCAGTGCTGCCAGATGAAAGACACTAGGGCAAAATGAAAAAAAAATCGTTCGGTCGTTCCGGCTTAACGGCCCGTTCGCTCCGTTCGCTCCGTTCTCTACGCTCTCAAATTTTGATAACAATTATGATGTGATAACAGTGGTGACAATGAGTGATGAATTTTTTTATTAAAATTAAAATTTGAAAAAATTGCGAAAGTATGAAAGTAAGATGCTTAACTGCTCTCAAAATCAAATTTAAAATTGGACTTTTGATAGTTTGAACTAACGCATCATATTTTAATTCATCATTTTAAACGATAAGTATATGTCCATGAAATTTTTAAAAATGTTTTTTTTTTCGTGATCAAGTCGTCTAAATTAGTCTCATCCCATCGGTATTTGTGAGAAAGATCATCGCATAAATTGTAGACATGTCGACCAATGTGAGTTCGAATCAAGTAAACTTATTCAACTGCTTTGATCATTTGGTTCAACTTTTCTTATTCAATTACAGATTGAATTTGCTGTGGAAATGAACGCCGACGAAATGCCTGAAAAGATAAAATCGTGCTTGAGCGATACAGCCGGGGTGGAAGATATTCGTATATTTCCTGGATCTGGAACAGTTGTGATCAAGTCATCTCTGCCCGTATCCATACTTCAAGAGAAGCTCGAATCAACTGGTCAAAGAGCTGTAGTGAAAGGGTATGGTGGTACAGAATCAGGTAACCATTTGACATGTGTATGATATTTTTAATAATATTTTACGTGAAAATTCGTTCAAAATCAGCCATTTAATTGTAGGAAGTCTTCAAGCAGCAGTTGCCATGCTAGGTGGAGAATGCGGGTACGGTTTGGGTCAAGTACGAGGTGTTGTTAGATTTATTCAAACGAATGAAAACGAATGCATTGTAGATGGCACAATCGATGGATTAACTCCTGGCTTACATGGATTGCATGTTCACGAATTCGGCGACATATCAGATGGATGCAATAAGTGAGTTGTGAATTGTTTGAATTGTCAAAAAATCAACTTCGTTATTTCACGAATTATGTAAATGCTTTTTTAGAGTCGGCGCACATTTTGCAAAGATTGGTGCTCCACACGGCGCTCCTGAAAACGAGCCTAGTCAAAGAGTAAGTAAATATTATTTATGCTTGTACTTCGCGTTCATCTTACCAATCGTAGCTGTCGTATAAATCGTTTCCATAATCAATTTCTCATCGATTTTTCGCAGCACACCGGTGATTTAGGAAACATCAAAGTAGATAACAACGGAAGGGCACAGTTCAGATTTGTCGATAAAGTTTTAAAAGTTTGGGATGTAATTGGTAGAACGGTTGTGGTTACTGAAAACAAAGATGACCTCGGTAAAGGTTCTAGTGCACAATCTATGATCGATGGAAATTCTGGAAAAAGGTATAGTATTTTTTTGTACTCCGAACTTAAGAAATTGAAAATGATTTCATTTTCTAAATCTATTTTCAGGTTGGGCTGTGGTATTATCGCTCGTTCAGCGGGTTTATTCGAAAATACCAAAAAGATTTGCGCTTGCGATGGTGTTTCGCTATGGGACGAACGAAATAAGCCACTGGCTGGACCAGGCAGACGAAATCATTTATGAAACTTCAAAATTCCTAATTATTTTTAAATGTGAGCCAGTTACTTAAATCTGTGATTATATACGTATTTGTGTAGGTTTTTTAAAAATACTTATATTAGTCTCTAAGGGGTATCCGGAAAAATTAAAATTCTTCGCATCTAATCGTACAATTTATTCAAAATAAAAGTAAAATACAACATTTCCAACAATGCATATTAATTACCCTAATTGAAATTCAAAAAAATACACATAAAAGCGTTTTGGAAAACTTTATAGGTATCAAAAAACAATACCACGATTAAATTATCTCGTGAAAATTAACAAAAAAAAAAGTCAACATTTTCTACGAATTTACTAATAATTTGCTAATTCAAGACTAAAATAACGAGTAACTAACTGGGAGAAAAAATCCGTCGAAATTCATAGCAAATGACGAATCAACAATTAATAATGTAAAACTATGGTATGGAAGAGCAGTCATAAAATTGACAAAAATTTCACCTCAAAAACAGCAGTATTTCTTAAGCATCGCCTTTTTTTTTACTTCGAGTGAAATATAAATGCACAATTGCACACGGGGTAAATTTAGTGTATATAGACATTATCCAATTTATTTTGGACAACGCTGTTTTTTTTCCATTTAACACGATCGATAAAAGAAATTTCTTCCTTATAAATTTTTCATTGTTACCCTACTGTGAATTTGATTTATCAAAAATTATATTCACACGATTCAGCAATTTTGTAGTTTAACAGTGATTTCTTCAACAATGAAAAATACCAGAACAATTCACAATCGGATTAAATTAAACCGTTACGGACGATTAAATTTCATTCCAATACTGATGTCATTGATGGCTCTTTTTTAACTGATGAAAATGATACAATTGATCGGATTCCTTTGACTGAGGCCTTAACAAAAATGAATTCAATTTTAGAAAAAATAATTTGACCTTATCAACACAAAAATACCTACGTTTAGCGACATTATTTTGGACTTACCTTTTTTTTCGATCCATTAAGAAATTCTTTATACATTTCAGATCGAATATAACGTGGATAACTATCGCTTTTCATCAAATGGTACACGTGAGCCTAAAATAAATAAAAAATCTTCCGGTATTTAGTAACCGAGTATCAGAACGTACTAAAGTTGGGTCCCTTAGAGAAAAAAATTTAGCCACAATGAGCGGGGATCTTCTTTAACAATACAGAATCAAGTACAATAAGTACACATTTGTATGGTACTTGATTTCTAAAACCCTTTTAAGAGATCATTTTCGAGAATTCATCTCAAAGATGATAATTGCAAATTGCACAGTGCACATGGACACCAAAACTTACGACAAAAACTAATAAAACAAAGAAATTTGCTTACAGCTGCAATGTCAAAAGTCCATCTGTCAGGTTTCTCCATATTTTTCTTACTCAATTCGTGCGATTGCGAATCTACATTTATAGGACAGCTGGCTTCAGACGACAAATATTCTAACCAAATTTCTTCTGCGCACGATTTCACTTTTGACAATGGTAACGATTTCATTATTTGAACAGCGTCCCAAAATCTATAACAAAGATCAAAATAATTATGTAGATAAATATTTCATAGGTGGACTACGAGTATGTACTACTATTAAACCGTTCTTACTTCAAATTTTCACTACTAAATTCTTTCTCGAGAAATTTCATAAAGTGTTGTTTGCCGAGCGGATCAGCCAAAACTTCTTGCAACGCGAAGGCCCATCTTTTAACGCGACGAACCGAAGCCTCTTTCCTAAAACCGAAATGTTCCAATTAATGGACAAATCTAATTGCATTTGTAGTAAGTATTTAATAACAAAAAACATGCGTTTACTTACGACGATGATTCCTGATCCCATAAATCGGAATTATCAGTTAACCAAGGATTAGGATACTCGGGTGAGGTAAAAAAAGAATCATATTCGACGTACTGTTCGAAATATTGTATATACCTGAAAAGAATTCAAACATACGCACGAGAATAATTTCAATAGGTAATGAAGAATTATTTCCTCAACTAAAATACACTTACGTTTCGGCTATTTTAGATAATTTAATATTTCTTCTTTCTAAGCGTACTTTCAAAACTGTAATTTCTTTTTTTAAACTTTCCATCGACATTTTCCATTGCGTCTGTGAAGGAACTTCGGTATTAATAATAATAGGCATGGAAGAATCGTGGGAACAAAATGCCGGACAACGTAAGGCCAAAGGTTTTGCTTTATGTTTAACACGAGCCTTTCGAATATCTATTTCTGTTGTATTCACACAGCCCGGCTGAAATACCAACAAAATTTTCATTTAATTTATAGATGATATTCTTTTACAAATAAATACATTTCTGTATATTTCCCATCTAGTGGGATGTACGGCGTTGAAAAATCGAAGAAGCGGTAAGAATCATTATTTATTTTATTTACGGCAAACTGGTTATGCAACTTTAATAACACCAAACGGGATCGCCCAGCATAGGGGTGAGCATTTATTTACGGCGAACTGGTTATGCAAATTTAATAACGCCGGTGAAAGAAAACCTCCTACCAATAAGTAGTGGTTGAAAACTTGCAGAGCAAAAATATTGAAACCAACTTTTCGAGTGGGTTCTGACTTTCTGACTCGACCACCATTTATAAAAAAAAGCTTATTCATTATAAGGGCAACATTAAAAATAATTATAATTAAAATGTGTGGAAAAAATGGAGGCTTTTAAACACCTCTCAATTTTTTTCAGTTTTTATGAAATTAAACTTTTTGGCTTTAAAATGCGACACTTTCCAAATTTTCCAAATTTTTAGCTTTAAATTCGACAGATTCAAGTTGGTAAGTGCGTAGGTCAGTATTTCCACAGAGAAATTTATTCATTTTTTTTAAATTTACACCATGAACCATGAATTTCGTCCAATGCTGAACTTGAAAGAGAATTTTGGAATTCCAAAACTTAGTTAATATGAACTAAAAATTTTCAAATTTTCATCTCATATTTTAAAGGTCATTTCACGACAAATTTTTCAGCACAGGCTTGTAAACATCCGAAAAAAGTTGAAAACGCTACATTCTGATCTAGAGCTCCAGAAACTACTAAAATCTCAAAAAAATTTGCAAAACGACATATTTTACCAACCGTTATCATGCTATTAACCTACGTACTTATTACTTACCATTGGTCTGTGTACATCCCAGAAAGCGCGTTCTTGACTCTCCAAAATTTTGCGTTCCATTTTTTCCCTTTTTTTATCAACTTTACTCTGGGCTTCAGCTTGCATGTAAATAAATTCCCATTTACGAGTAAACATTTTTTGTAAGCGAGCAAAATTCTCTGCCTCGAAATCGCTCAGATTTAATTTATTCTTATTCAGCATCGTTCGTTTGCAAAGGTAAACAGCTGCGTGAATGGATTTTCGTTAATAATCTTTCACACAAAAGCGTACACCTATCAAATTAGGTAAGTAGGTACATCAACTTGAATTTACCATAATCTGTATTTTCGGGTTCGGAATTATTAGATGGCCAGAAATATGGAGTCTGAAAAAGGAATACAAATTTATTATAACAAAATTTTTTCACCATCTAAATAATGTGAATGAATCATAATTTTTTTTTTTAGAAAGCAATCTTACTTGAAATCTATAAAATGTGTTATCGTTCTTCACAGTTAAGGTATGATCATCGATCGGAAAAAGGTATCCATGAGAAGCTAAAAGTTGAGCTAGGTGGAGAGCTTCAACTATCAACAAAAATACACGACGATTTTGAAATATTTTATTTGTACTAATTACGTACACAAATATCTATTTACTATTTTCGTGGTCAGGTGTAAGCTTAGGGCCGCGGCCGCGTGCAATAGAGCGAATGTGACCACATCAAACACGTTGAAAACATTTTCCCCATAAGAATGTTGGCTATGATTAAAAATATCCCCTCTCAAAAAATCGAAAGAAGTCAATTTCATTTCAAAAGTAAGTTTTTTGTAAAAATAACACCTTTTTTCATCAAAATTTGGATTTACTTCGGAGCTATAAGAACGCGCTGAAATCGAAAATGGTGTCTGTTTGAAGTTTATTCAACATGTAAACCTTGTCATCGCACAGTGGACCGAACGGGCGAAATACCTGTTCATCAAGTTTTATTCTCATAAAAAGATCCCCAATAATAGGAAATAGTTGTAGAGGGAGAAAAACGCTACTTTATCCCCTCTCGCGATGCATCAATTCTCGTTTTTCTCCCTCTAAAACGAAAAATATACTTAGTATGCAACTCGGGAAATAACTTATTTTTCTAGGTAGTTGCATAATATGTGACCTTCCGGGAAAAAACCGACCTTCTGTCCGAAAAAAAAATGAAAAAAAAAAGTGTCCCAATCAATCCAAAACAAATGATAATCATGGTTTTGGATTGATTGGGACACTTTTTTTTTCAATTTTTTTTCGGACAGAAGGTCGGTTTTTTCTTGGAAGGTCACATATACTATTCCCTCTATGACGTAAAAGTTTATACGCCACACTATTTTTACACCCTAAATTCAAAATTTTCAAAAAATTTTACTTCCAACCCTCAAGGAGGGCGGTACTAAATCTAATTTGGAAAAAATCGACATGGATGTGAAATTCAGTGGTATTTAATTCGAGGATTTCGAATTCGTTTTTTTCCTCTCTCATTCCTCAAGGAGGGCAGTACCGTGGAAAAAATTGAAAAAATGCGGCATGGGTATGAAATTCTGAGGGTTTCAAGTCGAGAATTTTGAATTTGTAATTGGAGATATTTTGTCTCCTGATTCTTAAGGAACGGAGCTAACATCAAATTTTGAAAATATTGAAAAAAATTGATGCGTTTATACTTACTTGGCATTTTTCAACTGCTAAATAGCTGAATAACTGAAAAAACGCACCTTTGGAGCAAAAAAAAAAACTGATAGGCATCGTTTTACCCACACTTCAATACACAATCATACGATTGATTTTTCGGTCCAGAGCGATCTAAGAAACTTTGGCCTTTTCAGTCCACTGAACATCGGCAGAAAATATTACAGGCATCGATTTTAACTGGAATTTTGGATGTCAAAGTTGACTTTTCAATTTTTGCCATTTTTACGAAAATAAATAAATTATTATATTTTTTGTCAGGAAAGTGATTTAAAAAAAAAATGAGAAAATGAATTTCATCTCCAGATCTCCACCTAAAATCTACGCGTGCGTCCTTCGAGCCCTAATTTTATTATTTTTCAGCAATTTTGGAATCTTCAGCAAGATTATTTTCCTTCAAAGGATTTCCAAATTACCTCGGATGGCTAACAATATTGAAATCTCGCCTCCTCTCGAGATTTTAACAAGAAAATTCACCTATGCTGCGATTCTCAGGCAAACACGTACCTTGAATCGCTTTTTTGTAAAAAAAAAAACAAAACAAACAAACGCATAACCCAAAATAGCCAAAAACCACTCAATACTAAACTGGAATAGGTACTGCAATAACATTGCCAATAACTACGCATGAACATAAATAATACATAAAAAATTCGTAAGTAATCTGCGGTTGAAATAGGTAAAGTAAAATATATCGGTTCTCAGGATTTTGAATTTTACATGAGTCATTTTTTCCAGACGCGAGTACTCAAAATGTCCAAAATCTGAAAACAGAAACATTCTACCTGTCTGAATAGCAGAAACTCTTGACGAGATAACATTGCTAAAAATCTTGTTTGAAGCACCTAGGTAGGTACTAGGTACGAGTAAAAAAAAAAAACAAGAAAAAAAGAAAACGAACAGCAGCAATGAATTCACACGTATGGAAATCTCAAACAATACCACTCCCAAAAATTACTCAGCAAACATTTCAGGTAAATATAAAAACACACAAAAAAATGAAATCAAAAATAACTTTCAAGCAAAATACGCGCGTAATTAGCCGGAATAAGAGGAAAAACTTGACACCCCGAGGGAATATAAAAGCGGAATAAAAAACCGCTCCGATATTGTACGAGTGGGTACAAGAAGGATTGTTGTAGAATTGATGGAGGAAGGAGAAAAGGATTCAGAATTCGACACATCAGTTTTAGAATTCGATTTGTCGACTGCATCGACGATTATTATTTAATTTCGGAAACGGAGAGACAGATCAATGAAAAACGAGAGAAATAAAAAAACAAAACAGTACAAATTACCTAATAGCAGTAGGCATTTCGAACAGCGCAATATCCAAAATGAAAAAAATCATTTATTGCCTACCCTGATCGTCTACATCCATGTTTTTCATCATCCACACTATCAGATCGGAACCTATAAGATTGCAAAAACAAGGTACACGATAATTAAACGTAAGAAAATAACAAGAATTACTTGGTAATTTAGAACAGGGTACGGGTATATAACCAGGCATGAGGCGTAGTTTTTTTTTTTTTTAGTTTTTCGTTTTATTACCAGTGAACACGGATGGAATTTTATTCAAAAAACTTTTCACAGTTTTCACAGGTACTCCGGTTTTTTCATCTTGCATCCTTTCCATGATTTTCTCCATCTGAAAACGAAATAAATTGGCTAATATTGTAAGTAATTTCACGAACGTAAATATTTCAAGATCATTATTTTGATACATGGGAAAGGGTATACCATATTTGAAAAAGGTATTGGACGTTTCGTTCGAGGTTTTGAATTTTTTTAATTGGTAATATGTACAGAAATTCAAATTGAAATCAAATCGGAAGGTTTGTCGACCCTCTTAACTCATGGAAAATTAATTTCATAAAATATGGATGGATAATTTTTTCAAAAATTTTGGTGCACTTCGTGTTTTTTCGGCTCTTTGAAGTTTTCAATCGTAAAAAACACCAAAGCGAAGAACGACCACCTTGGAAAAATTACTATAAAATGTGGTTTTTTATGTAGAATTTCGCTGTGTATTCGGTTTTGGCTTTTGGCCACTTCTTCGAGCGAGGCCCGAGGGGACAAAATTGCAAAAAAAAAAACATCGTACAGAAATGCAATTTTAGCACATTTTTTAAATTTTGAGCGTTTTATACAGAAAGAAATGGCCAAATGAAAAAACAAATACCGTAATCGTATTCAGCTAGTCAAAATACTCTGATAAACACCCCTTTTGCAATAATTTTGCTTGAAGTTTCAAAATTTATTATTTTATTTTTTATTAATTTTATCATTGAGAAAAAACTGCAAAAAATGAATTTCGAGGCTTTGAGTAAAACAATCGTGAAAAGTGTCTTAATCAGGATTTTTAGACCTGCTGAATACGAATGATGGTATTGGTTTTCTCATTTGGCCATTTTTTCTGTATAAAACGTTCAAAATTTGAAAAATCTGCTAAAATTACAACATTTCTGTAAGTAAGATTTTTTTGCAATTTTCGGCCCTTAGTTCGAAGAAATGGCCGAAACCGAACACAGCGAAATTTTACATAAAAAACACGTTTTTTAGTCATTTTTCCAGGGTAGTCACTCTTTCGCTAGTATGGTGTTTTTTTACAAATGAAAACTTTAAATAGCCGAAAAAACACGAAGAAGTGCACCAACAAAGAACAGAAAATTACCTTCGCTTTTGTTGAAATTGAAAATTCTTGAAAATTATGCAATAAAATGGCCATAACTGCAAAAGGAAGAGGGTAGAGGTCCAAAATTTTGTGAACAATTTTTTCTACTCAATATACACCATTCGAGATACCTATAAAGAGCCTAGAAGCACCCGGTGCCAAATTCACCCCTAATCCGGCCATACCCCTTTTTAATGTGGCGTCTTTAATTTAGAAGTTGGACAAAATTTTCGTAAGATCGAAATATTATTTTGTAAATATCACATCAAACAACGGATAGGTACTTTTGATTTTGCGAATTTGCCCCTTCAATTTTACAATTCAGCAAACCTTCATACCATACACGATTTCAACTCGAATTTTTTGTATTTCCAAGCAAAATGAACAGGTTTTTCGACAGAACACCCGGTACATTTGAGCGTGAATGAGCCAACTCTAGACGACTCACTTTTTGGTAAATGAGAAAATGTCTGGAGTACTCTGAGGTAGCACCGATTGCATGATGATGGGCTTCTGATTTCCGCGATGCGGGTTTATCTGAGCTCATGGTGACCATACCGATGTATCAGCAGCATATCATTCACTACGGAGCGAAATTTCACATTACTATACGCAGCTTCGATCACACATAGCCATTAAAATTTTCTACTCTTAAAATTCAACACCCGTTCGGATCACATTACTGACTAAACGGAATTTTAAAAGAATACCGCGCAAAAAGCGCCGTAACGAGTGCGTCGCGCTGGTAATATTTTTTGTTGCAATTTTTTCCGCTCTTTTTTTTTCCTCTTTTCTATTTAAAAGTACGCGAGCGAACGAGCAGACACAACGAATGGAAATTGAATTTGCAAGCGCTAAAGCCACACACACGCAGTTTTTCAGCTGTTCGTATAAACCGCTCGTGTTGCACGTAAAGCAAAATACTAGTTCTTCTAACGGTGAAACCCCTAAATTGGTGGCGCTTCACGCCGGCGCGCCGAGTCTCCTATTTTTCTTACTACGCATCAAAATAAAGTAGTATTGAAAATTCAAAAATTCTCCTTTGCCGCACCGCGCAGTGCCCCTTCACAGTGTAAATACTCGTCGTATATAGGTATATATATACCTACTTCGAACTGGCTCGCATCTCGTATGCCCGCGTACCATCGTAGTCGATTCACACTCCTACGTCTCGTTCTCGCAGCATTGTTCCAAGTACGAATTCGAAAACTGTAAATTTACTCGTGTAATTTTAGCAATTTTCGCAATTTTTTCTCAGTTTTCGTCGACGAGAATGGACTTTTTTGCAATCGAGGCCGAGGCTAGACAGTTCAAGAGCTGAATCGTCTACGAAACAGAGAAATCTTTTTGAACGAGACGGCAGACACTCGATGAGGCGCGGCAATAAGTTTTAATAGCTTAATTACGTTTGCGCAATAATTAATGATTTCTTTGTGTACGCGTATTTCAAGAGAGGGAATTTGTTTTTAAAGTGAACGCTGAATAAGTAAAGCCTTTGAACTGTTGAGAGGGATGACGGTTGAGTTTGGCAGAATACAAAGTCTACGAGGGTACGAGTACGTGCTGGCCTCAGCGATATTCTTATTTTGAGCATTATACGTAGACGTACTTGGGCAATGTGTTTCCGAAGGCGTCCCAGTTCCTAGTTTTGATAACGATGATGACGTACACATTTTCCCTATTATTTTGTTACTTCGATTTTAAAGGCTCAATTTTTTTTACGAGTTCTCTTTGGTGGTCTATTCACATTTCCCAACCCTTGAAGGAACGGGCGGAGGGCATCGAAATTGTTATGCGATTACGATTTTTAGCAAAATTGTCCAGTTATTGAAGGCTCATAATATCTCGAGATAGGTTGTACTTGAGGGAAAACTTTTTGCGGGGTCTGAAAGAGAATTGAGAGGAGATTCAAAATCGATTATCACATTTTGAAAATCTGACTTACTTTTTGATTTTACCCCTTTTCCCCGGCTCTAACCGACCTCCTTCCGAATTCATCGTACATATCTTTCGATTAGAGTAGGGGAAAGGAATAAAATCAAAAAAGTATAAGTCGATATTCGAATTCTACGACCTCAAATTAGAGACAATCTTTAATTTATTAACATACTTTCCCCCAAAATAGGGGGTCTAGGAGGGCACTAAAGGATCAAATCCAAAAAATAAGCAAATATTCGAACTCAGTGCCTTACAACTCTTAACAAAAGACAGGTCGCACGTTATTTTTCATTTTTTCGAACTTTGACCCTCATCAAGGGGGCTTAATTAATAGAGGGGTTCAGATTGGTCGGATGAAAAAACCAAATACATATTTGAAACAGCGCCTTTGAATGAGTAAAAATCGATGTGCTACTTTACTTATTCGATTTTTTTGAATTTCGGTCAAAATTGTGGACCCTTGTCCCCCCTTCACATATGATCCCATGTTGAAAATCTTCTGACTGAAAAGAGAGTAAGAAAGGCTACTTACTGTAATTTTTTCAGATTTTTAAATGGTAGCTTTCTTCTTTTGTTCTCATCATGAAAGTTGAGCTTTCACCACCAAAATTCAACTTTGACTTTTCAAACTTAGATAATTGATTTTGAATCTCTTATCAATTCTCTTTCAGACCCCGCAAAAAGTTTTCTCCCAAGTACCATTTTTGAAAAAATTATCGTAAATACCGCTCTGTGAGATGTAAATTTGTGCCGAAAAACAGGTATAATTTCCTTCACTTTCGTTGAAATTAATTTTTTTCGAAAACAATGCAATAAAATGACCAAAACTCCAAATAGAAAAGGGTAGGGGTTCAAAATTTTGTGTAAAATTTTTCCTAGTTAATATTATACCACTTCGAGGTGTATAGGAACCTTAAAGTGCCAAGAGACTAATTCACCCCTAATTCAGCCATACCCTTTGATAAAGTTTTTAAATTATTCATAATAAAGAAAAAACCAATAAAATTTCCTAATTTTTCCGCGATGCCTAAACACAGTTCCTCTCTCTCTCTCGCAACACTGTTTTAGCAATCTACAATTTTTCAACTAAAATTGATCGAGATATCATGCAGGTATCGTTCCCAAAAATGACAAAATATTGTTTTTTTTTTTTTTGCAAAAGAGGTGCGTCACTATGAATACTTAGTGTTTTTAATTCCATCTCTCCCCCCCCCCCCCAATATTGCTTTGAAATCTCAATTTTTTCACAGAAGTCTTTCACTCAAAGTAAATTACGTCTATACTTCGCCAATTTTCGTAAAAATCCAAAGAATATTCTTTTCACTTCACCCTACAAACACCAGCATAGAGCATACCAGTTCAATACAAATCAGCGGAATATCGCGGCGGATGCGGGAGTAGCGGTGGCGACGAGTTGGAGGTTCGTTGCGAAAAAAGTCAAGGCTAAATACATTTTCATTTCACATTCAACTTATCTTTATGTATACGAGAAAGACTCAATTTCAAAAACGGCTACGTCTACGTTATACCGTTCCGTTCCACACGCACTCTATCTCGTTGCCTCCCCTTTTTTTCCTCACTCCCTACGCTATGGCGAATAAATTTAAATATTAAACGCGGAGCTTTCAAATTTAACATTATGGCTCATTGCTTTCAAGGATCTCTCTGTCTCTGTTTTTGTCCCTGTCCCTGTCCCTGTCCCTGTCGCAACTAGTACATATTATCTATGTGCATATACTTACATATATATAGTAGTCGAATCGTACCCTGGCGGGAAGCAATTTTAGTCGAGTTTTCCTCCCGACGCCGCTAACTTTATTCTTCGGTACATAATAATACCGAGCGACTGTGGGCTCGTAATTTTCAAAACTCTATAAATTTTCACCGAAGAAAACATTTTCAAATATTTATAAAAACGGCCGAGTTTGAAATGATTTTTCTTCCTTTTTGTTTAAAATTAAATCGGCTAATTCTTTCAGACTTTGATGAAACTTGTTCAAACTTTCATTCAATTATCCGCATACTGTACATAACTTAAAGCATCCATTCAATAAGTAGTTTATGTAGATTTTGTGTTGTTGATACAAAACGCTGATTAGCTACAGTTGGAAATCTCATTGTATCGTTTGAAATAAATTTTCAACTTGGTTTTGAACACTACAGAGACGAAAGACTTTTGACAACATTAAATACGAATGCAATTTATGAATTTTCTCAATTTTTCTGCGCTCAGTAGACTTGAAAACTTCGTCGTGCAATCAATAAAAAATTTTCTAATCCATATTTGGATACTTACTTGAAAAACGATAATTATCGAAGAATAACCAATCCGAAATTTTATAATCGAGCGACGAATTTTTAAAAGAGCGGAAGTGAATTACGAAGACGACGCCAATAATGATAGCAGATATTAAAATAATATCGATTCGGTTTTCAAATCTGATTCGTTTTTAGGAACATAGAAGGGTGGAAAACGGACAAAACGAGTCGTACTGGCGCTAGCCATGGACCGAGTTTTACAGGCTACGAGTATATCTCGTCTCCTACTGATGTGTAAAAAATTATGGAAAAAACGATTAAAAATACATCAGGAAAATTCACTAAAAAACGAAATTATTTTTTCGATCGACGCGTTGGTAATTATAGGAAGAGAAATAAAAAATAATGCCGCCGTACGACAAAAATCAAAAATAATTCTAATTCAATACACAAAAAATTTCAAACGCCTTGAAAACTGAAATGAAATTAAAGTTGCATTTGGTTGCCATAAATTGCCTACTATCAAATCGCAGGAGTTGAAACTATGTTTATGACGAATTGACTAGCATGGATTTTATTTTTTGGTTTTTTATTCAATGGAGATAGCGAGATGATTTCAAAATCGTTGAAATTCTCATGACAAGTTATAAATGATGCGGCGAAAAAATTCGGTAATTTTTCTACAGGGGAGTCTAAAAAGTAGTCTTTATCAAGAAATTTAAACGAAAATTAAGGGTTAAATTTTGTCCACAAATGGCATGAACTGTTATGGGAAAACATTTTTAAAATTGATTGAATCAATCCTATGCTTCACTAAAGCATAGGCGGATTTAAGAGAATGGATAACACCACCACCCATCTACTCCCAACTTTTTACTGGCCACTTGTCCGAAAGCCTATTGCCTGCACAGTACCTACTGCTGGAACTGCTGGAAGGGTACAAATTGAGCCTGAGGATGAAAAAATAGAGTACCAGAAAGATTTCCGGGAAGAAGGCAAAAAAGAAGCCTTTTTCAACACTCTTGCTTTAGTGAAATAAAAAAATTGAAAATTTTACCCAAAAGATTGACATTTTCGAAAAATGTATTCATTGCGTTAAGAAGAACTTTTTCCATACTTTTGGAAAAATGGTCAATTTCACCATCTGTTCTAAAAATATCTCTAAGCTTCAAAAATGAATTTCTTTGTTCGGAGACACTAATTTAAAAAATAGATCGAAACTGCGCCGCGCCGTTTAGGGGAGAGGGATGAGCTGCCATTTCCAATTCAGGCAATCCAATGAGGTACAAAGCTACGAATCATTCATCAAAAAATAAGCATCGTACATAGACCAAACAACTCATTATCTTTTTTCAATTCCTCACATTTCCAAGTAGGTGTAGGTAGGTAACGTGTAGGTAAGTATTCGAAGACTCGATAAGAGCGTAAAATTGATTACCTGTTTTCAAATGTAAACAAAAATTACATCACATTAGGTCGCGCCGCGACGGCAATAAAAAGATATCAACGCCAGTAATGATGCGGCCCGTCGAGTCGACTTGAAAAAAATAAATAAACACTCCGCTCTGCCCCTCCGGCTAGTATCACCGTCTGCGTCTATCTACGGGGCATTTATCGTCAATCATATTCACGCATTTGAAAAGGCCAATGGCACGGCCGGCCGGCCCACCACTCGTAAGTCGTTTCCGACGCTCGTTAACGTCGATTCGGCCGAAAGAAAACCAGAGGTGTGAAAATGGTCGATCGGAAATGGCAGAAGAAAAAGACACACAACTTTGATATTCGATAATAATAATAATAATAATAGTAATAAGTAATAATGGGCAATAATGGAATATTTTTTACGGGTACAATACGGTCGCGCGCGGGTATAAGGCCGAGCCGCGCAGCTCGCGGACGCGGAGTACGAAGCCGAAACCGGTTGTGCGTGTAGACGGCGCATTAACGTAATATAAACTTCAAAGCGTTTTTAAGTTAAATGAAAGTGACACAACGTGAATTGATTGCGATAATAAGACCGTAGGCGAACGACAGCCATAAAGTTTCAACTTTGTCCACGCTTCCACAGTCCACAGTCTTTGCTCGGCGGTGGATGTGGAAGAACTTGGCACGAAGCGATCGCCAATCAGCAGCAATCAGCGATACCGTACACCTATGCGTAGTTTGCGACTTGCTACGCTAGTTGGGCTTGGGCAATTGGTGAATCTCGTATCCGGCGTCGCCGTCGCCGTCGCCGTCGCCTGTGACTGTTCGGCCGCGTCGCGTCGCGATTACTCTTTTGATACCTATAGGTAGCACCTAAGTAACAAGTATTAGCTATCGCTATCGAGTGCGTCGCCGCAGCCGCTAACAGAATTATCGTCTGTCGTTACCCAGTGTTTTTGGTGTCAAGTGCTTTTTTATTTTCCATTTTCGTACTTTTTTTGCGCGTTAATTTACCTAATAAAATTTGTGTTATTTTCATCGTATAGCTATACCGAGGTACGTTTCTTCGTTTACTGCATTGAACGTAAGTTTCGCCATTCTACATGAGTACCTCTACCTATCTAATATACATACTTATTAATGCACCTATTCTTCAATCTATCTATCTGCATTAGCCGATGTAGTGCAGTGGGTAGCTAGGTACCTAGACCTACCTACCTACATTACGTGTGTACCTCTCAAAGTGCGGGTCTTCGTGTCGCAATAATACCTACCGATAACCTAGTTCATTATATATGTTAATTTCCGCCTCAAATAACCAATATTCGCATTACAATTGATTCTAATTCTATACTCTCAAGTGTCCCTGCCAACGTCGCCATCGCACCGCCATTCAAACCGCTACGCTGCATTAGTCAGCGACATTTTTCATTCTTGGTATTTCGGGGTAAAACGATGACTCGAGTATGTCGTTTGACACTGTTTTATATTCAATTCGAATAGCAAATCGACCAGTTTGCTCGTACATAATTTCAATGAAACCTATGAAACACATGTGAGGTAGTTTTGTTTTTGCAAGTTGAAAACTTTTTTCTCTACAATGAGGCACCCTTCGTACAACTATGACTGCTTAAAATCCCAGTTTTTCATTCTCATTCATTCCCTCTCCCCACTTCTACTCTCTTTTTTCACCAAACTGACGACGTCATCCTTTCTCTTGTTTGAAAATTTTTATGGAAGTGCTGCCAACTGCATATTGATTTCCGCAATTTTTATAGGATTTCAACTGGCACTAGCTACCTGCAAAATTTTCAAAAAAGTACCTAATTCTAATCTGTTTAAAATTTTTGATCAATTTTTCAACCCGTTGAGTAAACATCATTGAATTTTCATGGAAATCGGACGAATCAAAATAAAGTTGGGCAACACTGTCGTGATTTTTTATTTAAAAATGACGGTGAAAATTTTTTTGGTTCGTTTTTAAAGTGACTGACGGTTGAAAATTGGTTAAAATTTAAAAAAAATCATCCATTTGCAACCTGCAACTTCTTTGCAAAAATTAGTACTCATTTTCGAAGCCAAAGGTTCGAGAAAGTGTAGAAACACCTTTTTCAGGGCGTGGGAAGAGGGATGATCGAGGTTTCCTACTATTAACAACAAATAATTTTACCAATATCTATTTTCCACATGATTTTTTGAATGTTTTAGATATAAATACTTATGTTTTTTGCATAAACTTTTTTTCAAAAAAACTTCACATTTTCGCTCATAATTTTAATTTTCAACTTTGGGACTTCGGGTTGGTTTTCACCCAATTGTAAGGCTTCAGAGAACAAATTTCTGGGAGAAGGTGAAAATCTAGATATTGACACCTACTCTCTCATTCTGAATCAATGAAAAATCACTGATGAACAGTGAGGATTGCAGGGCAGGAAAAATCAGCAAAATTCGCTGATTTTCAGCGAATTTTCACTTATTTTCTAGCTAAATTCAAAAATTTCACTGACCCTCCAGTAAGTAAATTTTCACTGATTTTTCAGTAATTTTACTTATTGGTTTGTTTGCAGTAAAAAATTTTCATTTATTTTCTCCTGCGCAGCAATTCTGACTGTTTCTCGGTGATTTTCGATAAATTTTCACTGATTTATAAATGAGAGAGTAAGGTCGGTTTTGTCTGCCACGGTCACAAATCTTCTGGGTTTTCTATCACTGTGGGCAATTTTCATTGAGTTGGAAAGTGATCACACGACTCTAAATAAACCACAAGAATTTTGTCTGCAGATAAAATACCGAACACGAACAATACACTATTTATTATTAAAAAACTATTTAAATCGATAATTTTTTAATTTTTTTCAGTTCATCGCTTCGCAGACAGTAGTTTAATGTCATTTATTCGTCCATCATCGTAGATGGGTGTAATTTTTTGTAATCTTGAATTTGGTGAAACATCACAAACGAAGTCCAAGATACGTATGAATATTATTGAATCCTCTAAAAAAATTTCAAAAAAGCGTGTTCATTTTTTCATTTTTTATTTTTGAAAAAGTGAGTTTTGGTAAAATAACTCATCCTATGATCAAAATGTAGAATAAATTGAATTTTTTCGAGAAAGACTTCATTTTGAGGTCTCCGGCCCCCAGCTCTGTCCAACTTCGACCTAAAAAGCTTAAAATGTTTAAATTTCCACTCAAAGTAAACCACAGCGCCAATCAAATTTCATAAAAAATCCGAGAAATTTCTCATCAATCAGTTTTTCCACAAAAATGAGAAATTGTTCGAAAATCGTGAAGTGTTTTTTTTTTAACTGAACTTTTTGGATCATTAGAGTCTTTTGCTGAGTTTGGGTATTCCATCGACTTGAGTTGTTTTGAAGATACCAATCTGACAGTAAGACGTAAAATTAGAGCTGAATCATCGCATTTCCGCGTCAATGACAGAATTCATGAACAATTGAACATACCAACGCGTATTCCTCGTTATTATTTTTCGAGAAATTATCCACGTGCGTATACGTTTTCGACCCTTTACACTTCATCGAACGACATATTAGTCATATCGAAAATAATTTTGCGGACTTGTTGATAACTCCTGTACGAGTATCTAAGTGTAAGTATCTACTCTCTGCCTCTACCTATGTACCTAAGTACCTATGTAGTATGTACGAGTAGCGAGTACACTTGGAATGTTACGACGTTCTCGTCGCATACTCGATGTGTAAATAAAGGGGTGTACCTGTATCTATGATACGAAAATAAAATAAAATAAATATGGTACTTTAAAAACCCACTTGGAACTGGCTGCGCATTGCTCAGGCACAGTTCAAGTAATACAGTCAAGTCAAACGTGACGATAAAGAATTTCTAGAGGAAACGTTGAAAAAATGCTGAATTTTGGTTGGACCGAGGCGACGAAAAAAAAAAATCACGGCAATAGCGTGCATGCGCAAGCACAGTACACGAAAAATTCAAGGTCGATCGAGCTCATAAAATTACTAGGAAAAGATCGCGATCGTGCATAGGTTTAGGTATAGGTAGGTATATTTGACTACGTCATAAACGAGTTTTTTAAACTCTGGTTTCGTACTCGTAGGTTTACGTTTACTGGTTATTACGTACAGGTCTGCAAGTCTACAGTTTTACAGGTACATTACATATGGTATCTACGTGTACCTAGACCTACGTACATAGACATACACTTACACACGCAGTACAATATATAAATAAGTAGAATGTAGGTAAAGGTAAAGGTATATACGATCGTACCTAATGTATACACTTATACAGTACCTACAGTAGATACGTCTACGTATAACTACCTATACTCATATCCAATCCATATATCCATAAGTACGATCCACATCCACATCCACATCCACACATAAGTCTACCGGTATTGCGGCGGCAGCTGAGGCAGCGATGACGCGACGCGACATGGTTAATTACTCTTTACTTGGTACATATACAGATACACGATGCAAATGTACATAATATATCTTCCGGCAAGCCTTGGCAATTCTTTATCAATCAAGCTGCGGCAATATGGCACACGTCGTCGTCGACGAGTTGAATATTAAATTATAATTAGCGTAGCATCCCCTCGCGCAGTACCGTTACGATTGTTAAACGTTGTACCTACGACTATCGACTCGTTGACTGTCGGTCGTACAACCATAAATACCTACCTACATTATCGTTGTGTTCTATCTGAGCCGTTAGGTCTATCCGATAAATACCTACATCGATAGATATGTGAAATTGTGAACCTGAATATATTGAAATCACTATTGGTGTTCAAAATTGATTTTCGAGTTGTCACTGATTTTGGACCTTTCAAAAGAGGTAGAATTGGGGTGAGAGGGAGCTTGAAACCAAAAACCAATTTTTTACCCCTATAAGGATGGTTTCTATATCCAGATTCACATTTGATTTCACAGGTCGACGTTAAAAATGCTGTTTGAAGTTCAGTGGCGTAGCCAGAGATTTCTTATGGGGGGGGGGGGGGTTCGAACTTTCGAAAATTTTCGAGAAATTTTTAGTTCACCTTCTACAATTTCCCCTTCACTTCACTCCCCCCTCTCCCCCCAAAAAATCACTATGAGAATAGGAAAATAATTTGAAATATTTTCATTCATTTATGTATCAAAAAATCACAGTTATACGGGTGTTGTCAAGTTCTTATGCAATTTGCATGAAATATTTAGAGAAAAAAACTTCGATAAAGGTGTAATTTTGGAATAAGCAACTTTCAAACTAATTATTTTGACCTTAAAAAACGAAAATAATACCCCAAAACTTCAAGCAATAACGTCAGAAGTTTTCTTTGGGAAGGTACAAAGTGGGTATGGAGATTCAGAATACCAAGAGGGAGCCTTTTATCGCATATCGTTGCAAACAATTTATATGTATAATCGTAATTCTCTTCATGTCCGAGCGAAGCTTTGAGAGAATTTGATTTTTATCGCCCCAAATGGCATTTTTTTCAGGTAATTTTTTGACTTCATGAGGAGTCCGGACCCCTTGGACCCCCCTTGGCTCTATGCCGCTGCTGAAGTTTGATAGATGTTTTTTACAGCATTTTTTACGCTGATCAACGAGAAAAATATGGTGGGAAAATTCCATCACGCACGGATTTTTCACAATTTAAATTCCTTGTTCTGCATTTTTTTTTTGCATTTTTTGATAAATTTTGACCCTTAAAATCGATTTTTCCCCAAGAGAAAAAATTAATATAGAACGTCAGATTTCCTATCTATAGAGTCCCATTAGTTTTTTCTTACGGGGCTTAATTTTTGAGATATTTTCAATTTTTTAAAAGAAGTTGAACTTTGAACCAAAATATTTCAAAAGCTAAGCTTCTTCAGAAAAAACTAATAGGATTTTACAGATGGGAAATTCAACACTCTACAATTTATCTTCTACCTATTCATTTTTCCTTCAGGAGACTTCCTTTGCCCAGAAAATCGACTTCAAGTATCAAAAGTTATCAAAAAATGTAAAAAAAAATGCGAAACAAGAGATTGAAATTTTGAAAAATTCTTGTATTTTAGGATTTTTTCACTAGGTACATTTCGTGGTCAGCGTGAAAAATACGTCACGATAGGATTTTTCATAATTTGAATTTATTTTTTGATAAGTTTGGATATTTGAAGTTGAATTTTTAGGTGTTAAGGAAAGCCAAAAGAAGTAAATAGTATTGGGCGTAAAATTCTATTTCTACAGAGTCCAATTTGTTTTTTTACACGAAGTATATGTTTTTCGAGTTATTTCAGCCGAAAGTTCAAAGTTCAACTTTTATCATTTGTTGGAAAAATTTACCTCAGAAACCAAGACATCTGGCTTGATTTTCCCGACAAAACCAATTTTATTTGTAATTAATCACACTTTCAAGATTCTCATCATTACAGATAGGCACTTGAAAACGTTTTCTTGAGTAATTAATTCCGAACAGTTATTCTGATCCTCTTTTTAAAGCTGAGTTCGAATAAGATTTCAGTTTTTCTCCAATTTGAATATTATAAATTATCGGAATGTTTTTTTTACGCCTTATTCAATTTTCTGGGCATCCTAAGAAGTGTCTTATAACTGATGAGTATGAAGTTCTTCAAGTAGGAGAATCCAGTAGTTTTTTTTATGGAGGCCAATTTTTGATATTTCCGCAGCTTAGTTTCCCAGAAAAAAATTAATCAAACTTCATAGACAGAAAATTTCATGGTTCATAATTTATATTCAGTTATATTTTTTCGAAGACCTCTTTTTAGCCAAGAAAATTAACTTCAAGTAGGTATCTAAAGTTAGGTATCAAAAAAAAAAAGGGGCGAAACAAATTCTGCACAAAAACCCGTTAAATTTCAAAGCTAGGATGGCTAGGATGTTGTCTTGATGGGACGTGGATTACAGTAATGTAGAAAAGGAACGCTTCGTTGATCGAAATTATAATTTTCTAAAAGGCTTCGTTTATTTTTCGATGCCCTCTTCCTCGTTAAGCAAACAAATATCACTCTGCTTTCCTTTCTTTTCATCCATCTCAACGTAGGTATATGTACCCTACCTACTATCTACTTACTGTGTAGGGTGTTTATCGCTAATGTGGTTACCTGTACCTTTCAAGTATTCAAGTAATGACATAGCGGAAAGGATAGTTTGAAAATTTAAGCATTTCAGCTTCAAGTGTCCTTTGAAGTTTTACCGTGGCATTCATGTACTTGTTGATCTTTTTTCCCCTCAAATTGGCTCAACGATGTTGTTTAAAATTTAGATAGCGTAGGTACGTAGGTTTACTTAGTACGTATACAGGGTGTTTCATAATGACCGAGAATACCCACGTATGCTGCAGTTTTAATGATACAATTTCATTTTATTTCTACAGAAATTTTTTAATACTATAAACATTAATAAACATGAAAATTCACTATAAGAGTTGATAGTATATGAATACGATTGTATTGTCCGGATTTCATGTCTATTCATTTTTTTTGCACTTATCTATGATCAGAATTTCGATTATTGGACATTTATTTAGATATCCACCATGATCGCAGAGAAAATATCTCATTTTTAGAGTCGACATGTATGAAAAATGAATGGACCTGATATTCATTGCTAAAAATGCTACAAAAGATAAAGAAGCAAAAATCTTATGAAATTTTCAATTCTCAAACATGCGAGAAAAAAAGGCAAACATGTTGTTCACCGATTGAAAATGCTGACAAGCAAAAATAATTGAACAAGTAGTCTATTGACCGAAAATGTTTATAAAAATATGAGGGGGGAGGGGGATTAATTTCCAAAAAATATAATTTAGGTACCTAAATCTCGTACTTGATCAGAATTGTTGCTGTCTAATGCACACGATAGGCATTTCTGAGATTCTATTTTGCTCCAACAGTCGAAAAAATTTTGTACACAAAAAGTGAAATTCGTTTTTAATTTTCCGCAGTCAGCTTGTTACAAAAATCGGTTAATAAAAGAGCAAAACCCCACCACCCACCATTCACTAGACGAGTGACGAGTCCAGCCCAAAAATTAACATTGGATTTGAAAATAGGGTCACTCATAGGACCTACGACCTAGCAATCGATCTCGCAGCTATAAGCATTCGTATACCTATCTCCGCTTCACTCATTAGTATGTAATGTACATTGTACATAGAATAAATTTGATGCGCCAACGCAACTAGCTTGGTAAAAATTTTCACACGGAGATTGGCAATGCAAATCCGTCTTCCAACAACGCAACGTAGGTAAAATACAGACTACAGAGGAGATTTTCCAAACACCCCATAATTCAGAATATACATACCTATCGAACTGTATATCCAAACTACACAAACTACACCACACGTTTCAACCAATACTTGGAAACTTTCAAAAGCTCGGCAAGCAAGAAAATTAGCTGCGATAAAATTTTAAAGCATTTCGTATACTTTTTCATGGAGTCGAACGACTTGTTTCAAGTATACGAGTCTAAAACGAATGCAACTTTCAGATAATTCGTAAAGCAATCTTGATTAATTTATGCTTGTTTTCCACTTTTCTCTCCGCTGGTACCGCAATCGAGTTGCAGCGCGAGGTTTCGGAAAATTTCAACGAATAATTAACTTCTCAGCATTCTAATCTTTGAAACAAAGTTGAAATTAGGTCAAAAATTTCCATCAGACATTGAATATCTCGAATTCAGTTCAATTCGGACGTAATACGATTCTACATAGGTATAGAATAGCTAAAATCTTTTATGTGCATGATCGAAATTGTTTCAAATGTGATCAGATTTTGGAATTTCATCTTGAGCAAACGATGTAACAAAGAAATAGTTTGGTTAGACATGAAAATAAAAAAAAAGTCAGATCTAAGGTTGAAAAATTCTAGAATTTTCTGGTGGCTCCGAAACCTCTCAAAACTGCTTTCAATCAATTTGGCAGGTCAAAAATACGATACCTATACTAAATTTCAGGTTTCTTTTGATCTGTTGTCAATTATACATATCAAATTTTAATATAATTCAGGTTATAAGGTAATTTCAAAACTTCAAAAATTCGCCAAAATTTGAAAAATGTACACCAGAACTTGAAATTTTGGTTACGGGGTCCTCTTATGGTGTACCTACTTTCGATTAATTTTTGTTTGGGCTAAAAATTCTACTTTGAGTTGGGATACCTACCTCCCTTGTTATGCGGTATTGATATTGAATCATCAGCAAAATTCAAAATCTAAAATCCGAACGTAGCCATTTTCGGATATGTCATTTAAAAAACCCACCAACCCACGACTAAACTTACGACTGAATCTTCTCCACTCGACTTCATGCCAAATTTTTCAACTGCCAACTCAATTTTTTTTAAATACCTAAAAATTATTTTCAAAAAAAATTTCAATCCAATCGATGTTTTTTTCTTTCCAAGATTGTTTTCTCAATATATTTTTCAATTTGAAAAAAATCAAATCAACTCAAAAATTTCTTACTAAAAATATTCTTTCGGGGCTGACATTTTTCTCAAACATTTTCAATTCGGACTTTCTTTTTCAAAATATTTTTCAACTTTTAAAATTTTTTCAACTAAGACCTGCCAAAAAAAAAGAAGGGCCCAAATTCGTCTACTGGAATGCAGGAGTAAGTGATTAATTCTTAATGGTGGACCTATGTCGTAATAACGACCTACATCGACCCGCCGTTGATAATTATCAGAGCAGCAGCGTTGATTGGCCCGTCTGCGTCTCCAACAATCGACTATATAGTTTAAATAATTTAGATAAATTACCAGCACCAGGTAACGACGTGTTTAAAATTTAATCGATTAAGGTCGTGGTCGTCGTCGTCATCCAAACTATGCCGCGTATGCTGTTTGAATTTTAATTAAAAAATAAACCCGAGCCCGAAAAAATTTCATTTCCAAAATAACGTACACAGAGGCAGGATCGCGGGACGGGGCATGGGGCACGGGGACGGAGATATACGCGCGGTAAATCAAATACGCCGACATTTTCTCACCGTTACAGAAAATCTGTGGGTTGCTACAAATTTGAATATACGAAAGAAAAAAATTATAATAATAATAAAATTAAAAATAAAATAGTATTAATAACGTGGCCCGGAGCCGAAGACATCGTATTATCTCGTCGCTGTACGACCGACAATCAAAATGTTTCAACTAACGAATTTTTTCCCCTTCTTTTTATAATTAAAACATTAAATCGCGAGGATTCTGTTATACACACGTAGGTTGTCCGAGTCGTTCTAATCTGCGATTATAAAAAGTTATAATTTACAAAATATAAGTACGCGAGTAATTTCGTGAGTCGCAGGGGAGCGTGTTTATTTATTGGTTATAATCTTATCGAATAGCCAAATCATGCAAACTTATAATTTATAGGTAACGTTTGATCGCTCGAACGTACTTAGGTACCTTTATATTTTTTTCGTAGATGATTCGTGCAGTTTTTTTTCTTTTTGGATTCGATTTTCTGCTGTTTTGCACGGTCTTCTTTGTTCGCGGTTTAGTACTATACAAACTACAAAGAAAAATGAGTGTGTGTGTGTGTGTGTGTGCGTGCGAGAGTGCGGTTAGAGATAAGGAAAACTTTTTCCGCCTTGTAAATCGATACAGTTTTTTCGGTCAAAGAGTATGTAATTTATTATGATGGGTTGGAATGTTATTGCAAGGGTATTGGGTATTTACTATTTTATTCGTTGTCGCGGGATCCAGGGCCGGGGGGTTTTTCTTCACATATCATTTACCAAGTTGAAGTGCACCTCTAATTCTAAAGCGTGAAAGGCGCTCATTCGATAAACGTATCCACGGGATATGGATACCAGATTATTGGCTCTGGCATGATGGCGCTGCGTTGGTATCTTGACCTCCCAAAGAGTAAATATTACCCGGCCGTATACCTATCATTAAACAGAGGCAGTAATTTCGTCTAAAACAAACAGCCAAAGTACCGCACAAGGTTCTCTTATCCTTTCAACTGTATAAAATTATTCAAGCGCCAAATTGCAAAAAATACGATTCAACTTGGAATTTGAAAAACAATCCCGATTTTTCGAAGAAGAATTTTCTCTGATTTTTTTGCTATGATTTAGGTATTTTAATTTTGTCAAACTTGACAAAAGGTAATAAATTTATAGTAAATTTTAAATCAAGTCGAACGTTACTTAATAGGTTCAAAAAAAAATTCTGAAAACTTGAATGTACCTAGGTAATGTTTGAAACAAGCGAATCTGGACATACTGCCTCAGAAATCCTATATTTGAATTCGTACGTAAAAATTGGTCACTTTTACTTTTTAAAATTATTGAATAGGTAAAACAACAAAAAAGAAACGCATTTTTAAATGATTTCTCCTTCTGAATTTTCAAAAAATCTCGGTAGGTAAAATCAAAAAAATGCTACGATTTTCTCAAATGTTTCAAAAAAAGGATACAAAATATCCATTTTTTCAAAAAAAATTTTTATGTAATTTGGAAAAAATTTGCGACTTTTGTGCCAATTTTGCAACTTTCGCGACCGGTAGACACCCTGCCTCCTCTAGTCCTCAATTCCCCCCCCCAAAAAAAAACCATAATTTTGGACATACTTACGATAGTGAAAAAGAAAAAAAAAAACAAAAATAGAAACTCAATTTGAATGCAGGGTTTAAAGAATTGAAAAACATGAACATAGGTATCGTCCTAGAAACCTTCAGTTTGGACATTGTATCCAGAGTCATCTCCGTTCGGTCCTATAGTCTGATAGAAAGCCACAAGAGAACATTTTTTCTGTTCTTATTTAACCATGTTTGCGATACTTCGCACATTGCGGTATCAGGTGTTTGACGACAACATCGCAGACTCTTGGCGCCAGCTAATTACGAGACGAAGCCCGAAAATACTCGGAATGAAATATGTAATGTACCTAATGTAGGTAAAGCAGGTATAAACGGGTCGCGCTCATGACCTAATCATCTCATCACGAAACTAATAAAAAACTTTAGCTGCTGTGTGGAGAAAAAAACAAAACAAAACAAAACGCAACGAAACGAAAAACACCACCGATGCCACCAATTCGCCGCATCGCGCTGGCACAGTTTCGTGAAGTAATCGCGACTCGCGAGATTGAGAAATCGTCTCGAAAGATATGGCACTACGCTCATACGCTGAAATATTTGCTCGACTCGCATACGCCGCACCGTAAAAAATGGTTGTTAAAAAAACCGCCATTTCATCATCTCCACCATCATCTTCGAATCCTGCGTCGCGCCGTCCGTCTGAGAGAATGTTAATTACAATTCGTACGTAACAGATAAAAATTAAAATATTACCGGAAATTAGACGTGACAAGGTCTGAATTGTTATCCGGAATGCGACGCGAAGCTTCTTTCTTTTCGCGTCCTTTTATAGCGAAAAAGAAGGAATTTTATACGTGAGACGATGCGAATACGTAAGTCGTTGTGAATTTAACGAAAAAAACATTCCTGCGAGATGGCGGAATGGTGACGAGAGCGGAGAAAATTTGCCACCAACGAACCAACCCAACAACGTTACGTAGAAGGTAAAACCACGTTAACGATTTCACCCGCCAAGACGAAGATGACGCGACGTCGACGAATAAAAAATTAAAATTAAATTACGCTCTATTCCGAACGCGAAAATTCCTCCGCTAATTTCCCATTCATTGTTCCGTCACATCTGTCATAAGCTCCGCTGCGCTGCTGCTTAATGAACCCACGAAAAATTTCAATACTCGGGGTCCAGTTTATTGCATGCATAACGTCAACGTCAACACGTATTCGATAGTCTTGGATATACACATTTCGCCACAACAACGCAATGGTCGGTCGGTCGGTCGGTCGCCGCCGCCGTCGTCATCGCCAAGCTGGTAGCGTTGGCCCTGAAAAGCAACGATGATAAATAGACTCTGAATTCCGTAAATAAAAAAGACACACGTTAACGGGATACCCGACCATATGATCAAATGAGACCAAGGTCGTCGAAATTTTGCTTCGTTCGTCAATCCTCAATCGTCAACAATCGATAAGAACAATTCACGTGAATTTATTCTGTTTACTTGATGATCTAGTTTGATTTGAAAACAACTGGTACATATTTGCCAAAAATTCGGCTACCTTACAGGTGTAATACGAAATGGGCTATTCCAACAACATATTTTGAAACAGCCAAACAAAGCAGCTACGAGCTCTATCATTCTGAATCAGTGAAAACTCTCTCATTTAGAAATCAGTGAAAATTATCGAAAATCACCGAGAACCAGACGGAATTGCAGCACAGGTGAAAATCAGTGAAAAAATTTTCATTGAAAACATAATTATAAGTGAGAAAAATTATTTGAAAATCAGTGAAAATTCGCTGATTT